>CM042849.1:26637682-27994349 GCA_023653725.1 Bungarus multicinctus
GGCACTGGGCCAGGTTACCTGCAGGACCGCATCCTACCGGTGATCTCCAGCAGGCCGGTGCGTTCACACAGGGAGGGCCTTCTCCAGGTCCCGTCGGCCGCCATGTGTCACCTGGCGGCCCCGAGGGGTAGGGCCTTCTCTGTGGCGGCCACTGCCCTCTGGAATACTCTGCCGCCGGAACTGCGTACCGGCACAGACCTGAGGGCCTTCAGGCGCGCGCTGAAGACCTGGCTTTTTGAGCAGGCCGGCCTGGGCTGAGATGGTTTTAATTTGTCTCCATTTGTTCTGTAATTTTAAATTGGGGTTTTAAGGGTGTGGGGTGGGTTTTTCTTATTCGGCCAATATTTAATTTAATTCCTTTTAACTTTTGTATTACTGTTGGGATCTAGATTGGCTGTATGAGTCCCTAGGGAGAAGGGCGGTATAGAAATTTTATAAATAAATAAATAAATAAATGTTTCTCTAATTGTTTCTACACACCTGGTACATTCGGGCAGAATGGGTAGACTCTTGGAGCCCTCAGTTGAATGTGGTCATCTTAAGGGACCAAGAAAACACTTGGTCCAGCATCTGTCAGAGATATAGACAGAACACACTCATCTGAGGTTTCAGAAGGCCCATCAGAATGGCCTGGCTCCATTCCCAAGTTGAGGTTAATGTGTCTGTGGTGTCTCTATCATGTTTTGTTGTTATGGCTATCTGATTTATGTTTTTAACTACTTATTTAGATTTTGTGATCTGTGTAAGTCTACTGCAGTAGTGTCCAGAACAAATCATTATTTTATTATTATTGATCATCACACAGTCAGCCAGATGTTCAGACTGGTTTTGCCATTTTTGTCTACCTTACCAAGGACCTGTGGTAGGCAGATCTGAATGTTTGATAGTGTTATAGATAACATCACAGGATGGAAGCTGTTCCAAGTAAAGAAACCTTCTGCAGTTGACTGATGGCAAATTTGTCAATGCCAATGGTGTTCAAGTGGTGCTCCAAAGCACCGATTGCTATTGATACTATTCTTGCTTGCCTTTGTCATAGTTGTTCTATTTATATGTGTAGGTCTTTGTAGTTTATTATTCAAATTGGAAACTGCAACCAGTTTAATATACAGTTATTAAGAGGCTAAAAGAAATAGTTGTAAGAAAATCATATTTATTTATTTATTTTATTTATTTTCAAGATTTATATACCGCCCCCTCTCTCTGTGGGACTCAGGGCGATGTACAGTCATTAAAAATATGATTATAATACAATAATTAAAAATAATTAAAAGATTAAATTTGGTGGTTGAATAATAGAAATGTAAAATAATTAAAAAGTAAAGACTAAAACCAATTAAGACCGAATTTAAAGCCCATAAAACCCTAGGCCAGACTGGCTTGATGAAATAAATAAGTTTTCAACGCGCACCGGAAGGTCATACAATATACATACATAACTGTGATTCTGTAAGATGGTTTGTGTATTTATTTCTGGACAAAACTCAAGATATAAATTGGCTTCTGGATACATGGACAAAAGTGTTAATCTATTTATGTTCCTAGTTATGGTGTTCTTTTCTAGTTAAATAGACATATACTTGAAGATTTAATGATTCCTAGAAAATCTTCCAACAAGTAACCTGAAGCCTATGATCTGGGCAAATGAAGATAAAAATTCTGGAATTTAAAGAAGATGCAGTTCCTATAATAGGGATTTATAGTTGATGAATGAAAGATCAATTTATAAAATATGAAATATTAAAACTTATCAAATAAAAGATGTAATTAATATTTTAGGTACTTCCTACAGAAATATAACATTTGATAATCATATACATTAAGGCCAATTATTAGGAAAAACTAACAAGAGCGATTTTTATATCACAACACATTATACATTACCAAGCCATTAAACTGCTTCTACAGGTAGTCTTTAACTAATGACTCAGTCTTCAACTCATGACTCAGTCTTCAACTGACCCCAACATTTCTCTTGTTAAGTAAGACATTCGTTAAGTGAGTTTTGCTTCACTTTATGACTTTTTTACCACAATTGTTAAGTGAATCATTGCAGTTGTTAAGTTAGTAACCCTGTTGTCTTTCCCATTGACTTTGCTTGTCAGAAAGTTGCCAAAAGTGATGCCAGGACCTTGGCATATAGCAACCGGTCATATATATGAACCAGTTGCCATATTTTGATCATATGATCATGGGGATGCTATAAAGTTCATAACTGTGAAAAATGTTCATAAGCCACCTTTTTCAGCATCCATTGTAACTTTGAATGGTTACTAAACTAACTGTTGTAAGTGAAGGACTACCTGTATTGCCCTGAAATGTGACATTGTGTATTAGCAAACTTGTGTAAAGAGTAATTCAGTTTGTTTTCCTAGAAATGGGGATAAAAGTTTAGGCACAAATGGTTAAGGGAAATATTATCATGCATAAGAAAATGAAAAATTGTTCTGCATGTATGAGACAATTAGTAAAATATTTAAAAAATACCCTGTTTTATATACAATGGTCAAAATCTGCAGGAATTTAGAAAAAAAATCAGCATTCCAGCCAGTAGTAGGATTCAAAATTTTTTACTACTGGGTCTGTGGGTGTGGCTTGGTGGGTGTGGCAGAGAAAGGATACTGTAAAATCCCCATTCCCTCCCCACTCCTGGCCAAATCTCCATTCCCTCCCCACCCCACTAACCTGCTTTCCAGCTCCGTTCTCCTGTGCTGGACAACAAAAGAAGACCAGCCAATCAGCTGGGACTCAGGAGGCAGAGAATAGATGGGGGAGGGGCCAGTCAGAGGTAGTACTTGCCAGTTCTCTGAACTACTGAAAATTTCCCCTACCAGTTCTCCAGAACTGGTCAGAATCTGCTGAATACTATCTTTGATTCCAGCTCAGAAAAAGTTAAGTGGCAAAAGATGTAGGATTATATGTAATGGGCATTCCATATGAAATCTTCTATTTTGAAATTTCCTTTATTAACACAGAAAGATAAACTACACGAACCCCTTATTGAAAGACTATTATGTCAATGTGATATTTAGAAGAATTGTCAGTAGTCCCACCTTCCCCCTAAAAAGGGAAGGTCAGGGTGAACTTATATCTGCCTCAGAGTGATATTGGTGTCTTAGGAATAAAAGCAATGGAAACATACTTTGTGCTGGCTGGGAAATACTGCTGTAGATTTCACTCCTTTGCTTAAAACCAGTCCTATGGCTTAATAGGGCTTACAGTGCACATTGGTAGCTGATCCCTAACTTCAATTAAGCCACGTCATCCAATATTTTTATTTAATCAATCAAGTATCTCAAAGGTTCTCACAAGGACTACCAGGGTTTGCATTCACTTTGCCTGTTATTTTTTTTACCACTGTTTTACTATCGGAATTGCTACCTACATGTACAATTTGCCCTTTGAAAGTGAATGCATCTCATTAAGTTGGCTGAGTGAAGTCATGGCTTATTTTCAGCAACTTTATGGCTAAAGTTTGTCCTTTAGCTAGCCAGGATGCTTCACCTGGTCCCAAAATGACAGCATTCTGTTAGAAATAGATTGTCAGTCTCTCAGTGCCAGAGTTCCCATTGTAGACATTTCCCATCTGGGTTTGGGAAAGCAGACAGCTGGGCAGAGTTCGGGGTTTTGAAGGTTATGATCACAGCAGTTTCATAAGTGCTTTATTTCACTTCTCTTCTAACTGCACTGGGGACAGGTGCGGTCTGGTTCTGATTTCACTGTCTTAATTTCTTATCTGACCTGGTAGTCAATCAAGGGCATGGGACGATGCACGGTGGGGGAGGAAGGAGACTGTCGGGAGGGAAGGGAGGGCCAAGCCAAAGAAGGAAAGCGAGAGAGAAACGCTCAGCATCTGACTTTTCTCATCCAAGAACTGGCAGCTCGGCCTGTCATTCAGGGCTTGTCTGTGTACAAACGCTGCCCTGTGCAAAAATGGATTTCTGAGTGTTAACCATCATGTTCTTTTTTTCCAAAGGGTCTTCTGTAGGATTTCATTTGCAGAGCACAGAGGGCAATATCTAGGGTAATTCCGGGGCTTAGTGGCTGTGATCTTTTGTCAACTCTACTTGTGAGTGAAATTAAACTTGGTATGAGCACCCACAATCTCAGCTCATGCAACACAATTCCTAGCCAATGAGTAGAAAATCATAAACCTGACAAGTATTTATAGGAGAATCAGCAAGAGAGAGAGAGAGAGAAAGAAAGAAAGAGAGAGAAAGATGTTATAAAATAACAGGAATATATTAATTAACCTATTCATTTCCCCTCTTTTACAGAAACAGGAAGTCTCTTTTTAGTAAAATGATTTTAGGTTTGTCAACATTGTCCTTTTTAAAAAAATCAAACTATAATTCTTCTTTGCTTTATTAATACAGTAAATTAAAAATATTAATATATTTGAATTATCCAATTGTTTTGAATGAAAGTCATACTAGAGTAGTGTATTAGTAGCCACTGTGGTCTTGATGGATTATTAGATGGTATCTAATGATCCATGTTCTTATAACAGAAAAAATCATACAGGCCTTTTGAATATTTTTCAATTTATAAGATCAATATGAACCAGAATATCAAGCTGTGGTAAATCAGTTGAGTACCTGTGGAAATAAATGCCAGCTGAGTACCTAACCTGGTTTGTCTCTTTGTCCCCCATTTTTCTACCTTTATGCCAAATAAATTTAGGGGTGTCAAACTGGCAGCCTGCAGGCTGAATATATCACATGCAGACCACCACAGGTCCAGGAAGGGGAAAAACATCATGATACATCACGTGATGGCAACGTGACACCACGAGTTTGACACCCATGCTATATGCTGTTTAGAAATAGTACTGTTTCTTATTTATCTTTTTGATAAGATCCATTTATGGCTGCTTTTTCTAATTTCCATGCCTATTTTTATAGTCTTTCTGTGTGTACAGTTGGGTGTGAGTCTGAAGTTATTGGTATTGGGGTGGGTGGGCAATGGTTGAGTCTGGCCAAGCTAATCAAGCATGAAGCAGCAAAATATCGTTTTAAACAGATATGGAATGAGGGAAGAGAGGGACGGAGGGATGGAGGGAAGGCAGGAAGGAGGGAGGGAGGGAAGGAAAGAAGGAAGAAAGGAAGGAAGGTTAGTCAAGGGATTAAGAGGGATACACATGTCCTCAGGCCAGAGATGCTTCTATCTCAGTTACTTGTTACTTTTACCTTGTGAGTTTTCCCCCCACTTAAAATGAGGCCACTTCTGCTAGGGGCTCTTAGAGGCGATGGTGAATAGAGGCAGAAAGAAAAAGGATAATAATAATTAAACAGTCATAGAAGGATATAATCATTGAATCATAAGGCTGGAAGTCAATATGGTTTTTTAAGCTCCATCATACTAGCAACAGTGCAAGAAAACATCTATGTGGTACAATATCTCCTTAGGTTTACCTGTGATTTTATTATTATTTCATAGTTAAGGTTCACAAATGCCTTCATATCAGGAGTAAAACATAAAATGCTTTTAATCTGGTATTCTGCACTACATCCTGCATGAAATGCTTTAAAAAACAAAAGTTCATAGTTTTGGCTAAAAATTAATAGAAAATGAAATTAATTCTTTATCTATCTTTTTATTTGGTTTTAAAGAAAAACGTTCCTTAATATTTTAGAAAGAATTTTGAAAAGAGAAAAGATAAATGTGTTTTCTAATTGAACCAGACTTTGGTAATGCAGCATCCTTGCATCATGGGATTTATGAAGAAGTTAGATGACATTATGGGCCATATATAATGCTGTCATGTTTTCCATAATTTATGCCTATAATTATTAAGAATTTTGAAGGCTCGTTTTTTTAAAAAAGCAAAAGTGTTTTTGTTAGTCCTATATCCAAGGAGCCAAAAGGCTTACACTTTCTCAGAGGGAAGGAGTCAATATTCTCTTTCAGAAAATGATCCACTGTAAGAGATCTCCAACCAACCATCCGTTTGGCCATCCTCAGATAGACTTCCATTTTGAACAGAACAAAATCTTCCAGGTTATCTTCTTTGAGAGCAACACAGAGGTGGTATTCAGCAGGTTCTGACTAGTTCTGGAAAACCGGTAGTGGAAATTTTGAGTAGTTTGGAGAATCAGCAAATATCATCTCTGACTGGAGATTTTACAGCATCCTTCCCCTGCCACGTCCACCAAGACTCGCCTACAGAACTAGTAGTAAAAAAATTTGAATCCTACCACTGGAGCAACATGTGTTTGTGATAACATTATTCTTATTCTACTACTATTGTAGGATTATACTCTTAACCAAATAAGTAAATATGGGTTGTGATATCATGAGGCAAGTTGGCACTGTGGCGTTTGTTACAAATATATAAGGGATTGAATTGCATCAAATACTATCTTGATATGATTTTGATGATGTACTTCTGAATAAAAGATTAATAAACAATATTTTTGATACCTTTTATTTTTCAAACCTGAATCATGAAATTAAGTTTTTTCAGGATTACAAAATCATTATCATATTTAGTATTTAAGATTACATTATATTAAAAGTTATCACCGATATGGTAACTACAGAGCTACATAATATTGTAGAATGATCCATAACTGAATGTTTTGACTCCTGAGAATACAGTATCAAATAATTAAAATGTAGATTGACTCATATATTCATGTATTTCACATGTGCCAAGCCTAAGTATTCAGGAAATAGTCTGTAGAATCTCACTACTACCTTTATAAATCCTGGTATTTTTAGCTCACTGTCATCATGTTATTCCTTGTTCAACACTGTTATTTATTAAAATGAAAATGAATAGAAAAAGTTATTGCCATTTAGATTAAAGCAGAGCTCCCTCTAAGAACTCAATTCTTCAATAGAGTTATTTTAAAATGAGCAACTTAACAGTTTGAAAGAATATGTTTAGAATTTTAGAACAATGTAGGGTACGATAATTTTATTGTTTACAATGTACTAACAATAAGCAAGCTTGAAAAGTGAGTTTGAATGAATGTAACATAAATGCATTTAAAACAAAAGTGTAGCTATTTTGTATATTAAATACCCAAAAAATTGTTTTTTAAAATTCGATGTTGGATTATTATTCAAATTAATGCAAATTTTAGACTACCCAAGAGTCTTTTAATGTGTAAGTTTGGTGGGCATAATTTAGGGCAAGGAAATGTTGATTGAGTCTACAGGCCTTAATTGAGAAAGAGGCAAATTATATTAAATTAAATTATATTAAATGAATGTACCAAATAGTTAGATACAGCTATGTAAATGGCATCCATATAAATAACATTGCACTGTAAATAAAGCCAGTTAGTTATACATTATATTAGTATATAAATATATAATAATCCTAATCACTATTTTAAAAAAAAAAATTAAAAACATTTTTTAAAAAAATTCCATAGTGATGAATAATGGGAAACTTTGGAGTAACTAGTTTTCTGTTGATATGTCTGTTTATGTCTCTCTCTGTGTTCTGGGGATTTTTTTGGTTGCTATAACCAAATGAATCTCTGGAATCTGATCTTGAAAGTATCCCTGGAAAGTATCTACCCCTCTATCACTGGAATTATTTGCTGTCCCCCAATTAATTGTTTACAGACATCTAGCTGTAAATGAAACAACTTCAGTGAAAAACAATTAAAACAGCAAAATGAATGGAGCTCTTTCCAATATCACAGCATCTGGGCTTGGAAGAATCTTTCACAGAAAACTAAAATAAATTTAGTTGATCATATCAGCAGAGACTTGTTTCTATCTAAGCTGACTTTATCTAAAGGACTAAAGATGACTAAAAGAAGATACAGACATGCATAAAACTATGGATTCCATGAGTAAGAAAGATTTACACTAACAGAAATTTAATGCATCTTGATATCCATGAAAAGATTATGATGAGATCACTTATACCTTAGTTTTCTGTCCACAACTTCCTGATGGCCAGGTTTATCTGTCAGGGTCTTATTTATTTTAAGCACATTTTTTCTTTAGAAAAAAAATTAGATAGAAAACTTCATGAAAACTTTTTGGCCTGTAAAGTTAGCCCTGAATTTACATGATATGCCAAGGTATATAATAAAAAAGTGTGCAGAACTTGGAGAAAAAAAAACATTTTAATATGTTACTGGTGTTAATTTAAAATGATTAAAAGTTGCTATGTTTTTTTCCCTTCTACCACCCTAAAATTAAGCTTAGTAACAATTTAGAAGGATTTGGGGATCGAACCCCAAGCTTTCAGAACCCACATCTCAGATTGTACACTCCTTTTTTCTGTTTAACATTTTTATTGAGTTACAAGATAAAATAAGATACAAAATAGGAAAGCAAATAGGAAAGCCCTGGGGAGGAAGTGGGGGGAAGAAAAGTGAGGAAGGATTAGGAAAAAGAAAAAGAAGCATTGACTTCTGACTCTCTGTTGCAATAAAATAAGGCATTAAGATGAAATCACAGCTTTTTGTTTTTTTCCATAATAATATAAACTAGCCATTTCTCTAAGGATCTATCAGTCTAATCCATAAAACCCAAAATCAAAGTTTCATTCTTTTCCACTTTGAGAATAAAGTTCAGAAGCAGTCTCCATATGGAAACAAAAGTACTTGTATTCTTTTCTTTAATCAAAGTGCTCATTTTTGCCATTTCAGCCATCAGCTCCTCCTCGTCCATGCTAGGAATCGAAGTGTCCTTCTATCAGATTGTAGACTCCGGAACTAGAAGACAGTAGTTCTGGCTACAGTAAGCACACAGCCCCCAGATTCCTTCATTTAACCCATTATCAATAAATACTTATCAATAATGCCTAAAATGAATTTTAAGTTATCAGTAATACTTAAAATGAATCCTGGATTTATTTTCAATTGAAAAAGGAAAAAAAAATATTCAACTGCAGAAAACTTTTCTTCAGATTTTCTGTATTGATCAGAGAGGGATTATGATTCTTGATATGAAATGTTTGACCTGAATTAATGGGATAGCAAATGAAGGGTAGCTTAGAATGAGAGTCTCACTTGTGCTCACTTGTGCTCATATCCTAGCTTTGCTCTCCCAGTGAAGCAAGCCTGAGCCCTGCTGGCAATTTTTTATAGATGAAGGAGGAGGGATAAAAAAAGCACTGGGTGCACTGATTTCACTCCTAAGGCACCTGTTTCCTCATCTTTTATTTTCCTTCAGCCCCACATCTGTTCTCAAGCAGCCAGAGGAAAATGAACTGACCTTGGAAGCCATTTTGGGTCCATCACAAGTACGTAACAAATTCGACTTGTGAATTTTTTAAAACGTGCTTTAGGGGTAACTTGCTTTTCCTAGCCAGGATAATAATAAAAGAAACCTTACACATTAATTTGTCATTCTCTATAACATGAGATAACAAATGTGTATCTTCGGCAACATTTCTTTTGACAATGAGACTTCTTCACAGCATACCTTAGTGGAATGCTGAAAAAGTTTCTGGCTGCCCTTTCAACTTTGGCATGTTTGCTTTGCTTTCATCTCCCAAGCATTTCTCCTCAGCAGCAGCAACTGCCATGCCTTCAGTTAAAGGGAAAGTCCAGAGACTCCTTTGTTTAACAGCTGTTCTGGGCTGCAAGCACAAATTGCTTAGCAGAGGGTGATTTGTAGTGACAAACTCTGAACCTTATCCTTAGAGATTTGCCAGATACCTTAGCAATGTTCTGTGTCTCTCAAGGCTAGGAAAAGGAAGTCCAACTCCCAGTATGGAGCTTGACCTGGCAACGTCACATCACTTGCATGTTTTGCTTTTTGCTTCACTGGTACAACGGTTCTTGGGTGTAAATAGGCTGGAAGACTATCCATAACATTACAGATGGAGAGACATATCTGCAATGCTTCCTTTTCATACACCAAGATACCAAGATACATCTGCAATGCTTCCTTTTCATACACCAAGACAGATGAGAAGATACCTTAAACATTTGGTTTTGGAGAAAATGTTCAAGAACTATGTGGTAAGTGTAGCAACCTGAACTTAAGACAATAAGAATATTTCTAAACAGATTTAAAAGTTTAAAACTGCAGCCAGGGAGGAGAAATCATTAGAATGCAGTAATATTTAAAATATGATTGGTGTCACAATATTAAGAACCTGTGTCTCTCTGGATAAATGGATGGTATGTATTTGTCTTTTTTCTTTTTCTTTTTGAAATATCACTTGATCTTGATAAATTTAGCAGAATTGCCCAAATGTACATACTTAAAAAATGATTTGGGGCATGTAATTAGTACTGCAGTGTGTTGTATACTAGAGCACTAATTGCATACATATTTCCAGACCAAAAATAACTTTATTCAAGCAGCAGAATTATGTAAAAAAGAAATATCTGAAGAAAAAGTATTATATCTTAGAATTTTTTGATAGAACATAATCTAATAATCCTATCATGATGAAAACTAGCAGATCACATTTTATGTTCTAACATGAACTAGGTTGAATTTTGATTTCCCACCCATTAACTTTGGTGGGCAATAATATCAGCAGAAAAACTGAAGATAGGAATACTAGGTCTCCGTGTATTTTTGCTTGTTTGCCTTGGATAATGTGTGTTTACAAAACACTGTTGAACTGATCGGGGAATGTTATCTGGTTGAAACATATTCTAAATCAGGAGAAAAGATGGGTGGCTTTTCAGATGTTGGTGATGACAGCTCCCAGCAGTACCAGCCAGCCCTGAAGTCAGTGAAGGATGCTGGAAGTTGAACCTCAGCAAAATCCAGAAGGTCAGAGATTCCCTACTCATGTTATAGTTCCTTGGAAGGAATGTTATTTTGTTTTATGTTATGTTGAGATTGCTAGCTGTCATGTCCTTTGGAATGGATACCATATAAGACCAGAAAATAGAAAACAGAAAAACAAAAACTCCAATTATGTGTATGTATATACATGTGTATATATATATATATATACTTTGTATTATGATAAGGAGAGAGCCAGTGGTGTAGAGGCAATTACAACTGCCTCACATGTAATACTTCCCTGGTTCGAATCCCAGTAAGGGTATGGCTAGCTGAAGAGAGCTAACTAGCTCGAAATAGATCTATACTAGTCTCCCTTATTTATTATTTAAAAATTATCAGCTTAAAAAAAACCTTACACACATATATATATATATATATATATATATATATATATATATATATATATATATATATATATATATATATAGTATATTTAGAGCATACTAAAGTCAGGACTCATAGACAATTTATTATGTGATTTTCTTTTTTAAATGGCTGCCACTTTGTTATTTATTTGATGTTTGAACTTTGAATATTAAAAAATGTAATAACATTTCTTGTGATGTTTGCAAATTCTACTGTAATGGTTTCTTTTGGGCTATCTATTTGGACTATGGGCCTGACTTGTGTACATCCTGCATATGTGAGCATGTGATTTCTTTGTATGCACAATTATATTTTTTGCTACTACTGTCGTAACTAATAACAATAATAATATTCTAGACTTCCAATTTATGAAATATAGATTCCACATTTTAATTTAATTTTAATGGATTGCCTTGAGCTTTCTTAGATTGATGAGGGAAAATACCTACATTTTGATGTGAGAGGCTTCAGCCAAGGCTTGAGAATTAGTGTCATTCATTGTCTCCTATAATCTTGAGCCCAACTGTGACAACAGAGGTGATCACATATTGGACCACATTTTTGTTTCAGAGCTGAAAATAGATTATCTAGTTAGAAATTCTATCACTCTCTCCCATAGTCAATAATACATTGATCCAGTTGAGGTTATTACCCTCCCATGAATTCTGAAGAAGGGGGCGGATTCTTAACCAGGTCTTAAATTGGTCCAATTGATGCTTGGGGAATTTTCAAAATCTCTGACAAAAGTTCTATGTGATGCCTGATGAACAAATAACAAAGAAGAACGGGTTTCCCTCATTGATATTTTTCTGGGAGCCAAGGTGGATTTTATCTGGGTTAACACAAATCTATTGGATAATTAAAAGCCAGAAACAATGGCTGGAGCACTGGCCTAAAGAATACAAGTGAATTTGACCAAGGCTGGAATAGCCCATGTTCAGGCCTACATTGGCATATTAAGAGAGACAAAATGTGCCTACTTCTCCTCCCATATTATGTCAGCAGGCTATCATCCAACAACTGTGTTTAGGGTAACAATTATCAGGGAGAGATCGATATAAAGATTTTCCATTTGGCTTCTGCAAGTGCTTCACTGCTCTTTGACTTGGGCCCTTGGCAGTGAACTTTGGCAATCGTGCATGTCATCTGACAATCTGTGAACTCTGAGGAATTAGAAAATATGGTAGGTTGTTTCCTATTGCTGTTCTTTGAACTCTCATTATGTCTATTGCAAAGAGCAGGTGGAAAGGTAACCATTTGGATTTATAAGATTATGGATACCTCATTATAGGAAGGGACTTCTAAAATGGCTTAAAATCCAAGAATTTTAGGCAACTATTATGCAATTTCTCATTTAAAAGGCAGGCTGTGGAGATTGTAGTGGCAGACTAGCTGACAAGAACGTATAAGAAGTAGATTATTTTGCCTTTTCAGTAAGGATTCAGACTTCAGCATAAGACAGAATTGGATTGGTGATTCTCTTGGCTGAGACAGGGATGGGGATTGTGCATCCAGCTTAATCCTATTAAAACTTTGATGGCTTTGAATAACTATTGTCAGTGGCAATTTATTGGACCGCCTGGATGGGATTGATATTGGAGATATTGTTGTGCAACAATTCCATTTCTTCTTTTCCTGCATATTTTAAGTCTGTAATAGTGAGAGGAGAGAGATAATCACAGGACCAATGCCATGTGCAATGTTTGAAAGGTAAGGTCGCCTTCCCTGTCTTTCCACATCTATATGAAATTCCTGGGAAAGGTAAGGGGTATGGCACAGCAGTGGGATTCAAATTTTTTTACTAATGGTTCTGTTGGCATGGCTTGATGGGCATGGTGTGGCTTGGTGGGCATGGCTTGGTGGGCATGGCAGGGAAGGATACTGTAAAATCTCCATTCCCTCTCCACTCCTGGGGGAAGATTATTATAAAATCCCATTCCCTCCCCACCCCACTAACCTGTTTTTCAGCTCCGTTCTCCTGTGCAGGGCAACAAAAGAAGACCAGCTGATCAGCTGGAACTCAGGAGGCTGAGAATAGAGGGGGCAGGGCGAGTCAGAGGTGGTATTTGCTGGTTCTCCAAACTACTCAAAATTTCCACTCACGGTTCTCCAGAACTGGTCAGAATCTGTTGAATACTACCTCTGGTATGATACCATCAATACGCCAACCTTTTGCACCTCAGGCACCACCAAACTCATAATTTTAGATCCCAAGGACCACTAACCGGTTCTGTGGGCGTGGCCTAATTTGTGGGTGTCGCTTGGTGGTCATGTGACTGGCTGGGCATAGCTTGTATGTAAATATTATAAATATTTATATAAATATTGAATTTTTTATAAAAAAAGAGCAACTTTTACCCAAAATCAGGCAAAGAAGGCAGATTGAGTTGCTCACAGAATCACATATTCATTCAGAGATATATCTATCTGCCATTGGCTAGCTCAGTCTGTCACATAAAATTTGCTTGGAAGCAAACTCATAAAATTTGCTAGCAAGTAAACTCACAAAATTAACTCATGACACACCATGCATGTAAATATTGAATTTTTTATTTAAAAAAAGAGCAACTTTTACCCAAAATCAGGCAAAACAGGCAAGCAGATTGAGTTGCTCACAGAATCATTCAATGATCTACTTATCTGCCATCAGCTAGCTCAGTCTCTCAAATTTGCTTGCCATGAGTCTGCACTGAATTTGCTTGTAAGCAAACCTTCAGTCCTAAAGGAGGTAATCTAAAGACTAGCTAGAAAGCAAGAAATCCAACCCAACCATTTCCCGCTTCCTAAATCTCCCGGCACAGCAGAACAGATGATGGTCGGAAAAAAGAAAAATAGCAATTTAGCAGGCAAGTTTACTGGGTAAAGAGTGAGTGAGCGGGGAGAGTTCCCGCAGGCCATGTGGGTGGCGCAGCCTTGTGTTTCTGCGCAGCCTGGATTAATTGCTTTGTGGGGGTTCTCTGGAGGTGAGATTTGTCCAAGCCCACTACAATGTTCTCATGGCTCATCAGTGGGCCGTGGCCCACCGGTTGGTGACCACTGCTTTAGATGATCTTCCCCAGCTACCTAAATGTGTCAAATTATTACCATCTCTGGCTGTAGGAGAAACCTTCTCTATGCCCTCTCCTGGTATATGAAGTCTACAATGATCTGGATTGGGGAAAACAGTCTGAAGCTGAATCCAAGTAAGATGGATGGGCAAGGACTACTTGTGAAGGGGCAGCTTCATAATTGGGATTCTTCTGATATTGTGGCATCTGCTTGAAGAATAGGTGGATGCCATGGCTAGAGGAGGTTTTGCTCCAGTTTTGCTAGTGTGCCAATTACAATCTTACTTGGTAGAAGAGAACCTACATTAACTCAGGTCCTCATTACTGCCTATATAATCTGCAATCTGCTTTACAGGGTCTGGCCCAGAGGTGGTATTCAGCAGGTTCTGGAGAACCAGTAGTGGAAATTTTGAATAGTTCGGAATACTGGCAAATACCACCTCTGACTGGATCCTTCCCCTGCCACACCCATGAAGACACACCTACAAAACCAGTAGTAAAAATTTTTGAAGCCCACCACTAGTCTGGCCTAAAGACAATGTGAAACCACATCTAGTGCTAATATAGCAGACCACATACTTGATCTCTCTCATTGCTGGGAGCATATAACACAGATTCTGTGGCCGTTGCATCAGTTACTCATTAGTGTCTGGAAATTTATTTGAGGTTCTGGTGAGCATGAAGATTTTTATGCTCTCCTTTCTGGGTACCTCCAGGACTCGGCTCCAATCAGAATTCTAGATCCTTTAGGGGGAAATTATTTTTATTTCCATACTTCCATACTTCTGAGGGGTAACCAAAGTTAGAAGTGATGATTTGGAATAATCTTCCAATGGAGATCACAATGTCCCCTTTCTTTTGACCTTTAGAAATATGTCAAAAATGGTATAGGAGGGGTATGGTTGTAATTTAAGAACTTTATTTGTGGTTTTTGTCTTCTCATTATGTTTACTGCTTGAAACAAAGCTTTAAATTAGATTTTAAAAAGTTATAGATTTAACTTTGCAAAAATGAATGTGAAACTTTACTGTGTGATAACAACAAACATTTCAATACTAAGGTTTATAAATTTTTTATTGAAATTGGATTTGGAAAATGAGTGTGTACAGCTTTTTATGATCCAATGAGCAAGAAACTTTGGGTATAATATAATGGTTGAGCAATGGAAAAATATGTGGACAAAAGGTTTAAAATATACATTCAATTATAACTTGAAAGAATTTTTTAATTAAATGATATAGTGTTGGTACTTAACAGGAAATAATTTCTGCAAATTACTGGAACATTATATATGCTGACAGCAGCAAGATTTCTTTATGCACAAAAATGGAACGACACTCTGATCCCCACAATTCCTGCAATAGTACAATTCTATGTACTATTTTGTAATTTTGTGACCCTCGTGACTTGACTGAAACCAAGAAATTGTATAAATAGATAAACAAATTTACTCCCAAAGGTTGCATAAGGTGAGTGACTAATCTCATAATAATTGTCAATATCTTTGGAGCAGAGCAGAAACCAAAGTCCATGACCCTTCATCTCATGTTCCAGGCATATTCAGTGTATTGAATCATGGGAATATTTAAGAGGATTTAGAAAGGGTATAGTTTAAAGAAATTTCATTAATTTTTAGAGGACAGATTAGAGGAATCCTAAATACTCTGAGTTAAGCATTGAACCTTCATGAAAAACATATTTTCATGGAAAACAAAAATAGCAATAGGTTTGTTCTGTTTTACACCTCCCATACTCATTCTCTCAACATTTTCCACATTCTTGAACAGCTTGCCCATATATTAAGGTCAACCTGGAACCTATTAACTAGGTTCTTCTGCAGATAAGGTGTGAAGGCTGGAGCTGTAAAGAAAGGATGTCTCATGCCCAAAGTCAAATATCCAATGCCATGTTGTTTTCAATTTTTTTCTAAGATTAAGCAATAGAAAATCTGAACCGGTTTAATTCTGTATTATTTCATTGTATATTATTACATTTTAGAATGTTATTTAAATTGGATGGAATACAGTGAATTGGAATAAATAGTATAATAAGATCCCATTCTGTTCAGTGGATCTAATATACTTTTGACCCAATTCATTATCCTATAAACTGTTTGAATTGTTTTATATAAAAGGCAGCACTTAATTTCAGCAGTAAAATTAGAGAAAAATAAATATTAAGGAATACGATAAAATCTATATCAGCTTTGTCTGCTAAGCATTGCTCTAGTTCTTTTCTTTACTAGCAGTTAGCAAAGCTGTAGCAATTGGTTTCACCTATTAAAGATAAGGTATTAAAACAGCATTACTATATAGTTGTCTCAAACTGGTAGCCTTTTAAAAAGATGAAAGGACTAAGCATAATATATTGAGAGCTATAGGTCATATCTATTTTTAATACAATTACTGAAATTTGATATCTAAATTCTTAGTGAAAGAGACATTATTCCTGCTGATTCTTAATGAAATTTTCCTCAATTTGTTTGTTTAATTCTATTAATTCTGAAAATTCTTTGCCCATTTTGAATTGTACCATTTAGGTTTTACTATACTTACCTGTTAGGTATTACTTATTACAATTTCCATTGCTTACCTATAAAAATGTTTCTTTTCTTTTTATCAAATGTGACAGTCACTTGTCCTTTTGTATTCTAAATGGGAAGTCAGCTTTGTGTATATGTTAATAAAATTATCAGTTGAAAACACCATCAATTCAAGAAGCAACAAAAAGATATACCTGACTTGTGACATTATTATATATATATATTTGGCCTGTCAGCTAGAATGTAAATTCCAGGCTTGATTCTGGAAGGTGGAGAGTCCAAAAGATGAGCATACAAGCTGAAGAATACCCAAGGGTATGCTTAATAATATATATCCAGAAATCTCTGATTTATTATAGCAGGAAATTGACTTTTTAAAAAGACATGTACAAAATATGGCTGAATTCCTAGATATTTCCTTTATAAGAAAAAAATATTGATTTGTACCAAGTAATCTTTCTTAGGGGCCTTTAATTATAGTTATGAAATGATTTGTCAGTTTAATTGGTTACACACATATACTTGTGTGTAAACCATCTGTGGATAATCAGATTCTCATATTGTGAACCCAAATCTATAAACAAATGGGCTAGGTGACATCATTAATATGAAGAAATTACAGTTTCCTCTGCTATTTATATATAACAGTTTGCTAATTTTGATGGGATATGGTTTCCTTCTTAGTGGGAATATAGCTTCCTATATTAAGACTGGCAGGTTAATCTATGTTCATAATATAAACAGGCTGCAAACTCCTCTCTTCCGTTGGTGGTGATCCCTAAGCTGGTAATAACACATCTGTAAGAAAACAACCAAGCTCAGACAGCAACTTTGAAATATTAAAACAGTCATCAATGGTTGACATCATCAGGTAGTGTCTAAGGTCCACATTCCAATAGTTAACCTCTAAAAATATTTTTCTTTTATCACCTCCTTGCCTCCTGTCCTCTCAAAGTGTGTAATAATTGACAAATGAAAGGGCAATATCCAGCTGTCTTGCTTTCCCTTTCCAGTGAGTGGTACAAATTGGGGATTGAGGAAAGAGAATAGGTAAGCCTGTTCAATGCAGAGCAGTGATAACCTTTCCCAAAATATGAAACCGTTATTAGTAACTAAATACATAAGTGTATAAAGATGTTATGTACTATAATTTAAAAAGGCTCTATGACATTTGTATAGGTGACAAGAATAATGGGAATTTCTGAGGACAGTTGTTTTACTCATTAAGTATGACATTAAAACTCTGTTCAAAGATCACCATGGTTGACATTAAAACTTTGTACAAAAGTCACTAATCCACAGTTTAATTATATGAGGCATGGAGATAAGAATTCATAAGGAAGAAGGTAGATTTTTGTATATGTTCCTGAGAAACAACAAATGCATCATCAAGTTTGTGGTGTCATGTTTATGTGAGTTATCTAGAAGATAGAGGTCAGGGCAGGCATACATAGAAATGTAGAAAACAGGTCTTCATTCTTGACATTCCATTTAGCTTTGCCATAGAACATACTTCATGACCAGATTTCAGCAGTTGTTTTACTTGAGAAATAATCTAGGTAATATGACACAAGGCCACATTTGTTACAAGTTTTCATGTAGTCAACACAATGGGAGTTTCTTTTCAGCTTTTTAGGAACATTTATTCTCAGTGGCAATTGTTTCAGGAAAAATAAAAATCAATCCTTTATATAAGCAATGCACAACTCCTTGATGGAATTCATGGCCACTGTGAAACAAGGATGTTTGTTGTTATCTTGGTTTGATTGGGAATTTCATATCTGCATGTTGGAGACAATATTACACTAGAACATCCTTCCTCAGAATGATACCTTCCTACTTTCATAGACAACGTATTGAGAAATTTTCTTTAAAAATATGATAATATGCTTAAATTTTTTTGACATCAATGTTTTACATTAAAATATTGCATAATTATATAGGCATATCTGATAATTGTTTTCATAAAAGTTTCTCCTATGTAGGTTGTATGTGGCTCTACATGCAATGTGTGATGTTTAGAACAGCAGTTAACCCAATTTTTACTTTCCTTTCTATGTGTTAATTTTTTTATTCAATATATATATTATAAGTAGACAGATACTAAGAGCATGTCCATTTTGTTAAAATAACATATGTGAATGTATTACCGTATTTTTGGTCTTATCCAGAAAAGAATGCCTTCAATATTTTTCTTAATAGCTCTCATTCAGAGTGATAATAGATAATCTGCTTTTGAAATTTTTTTCAAAGAAGAAGAAAATATAGATAAATTTTTTATAGGTAGAATGTGAAGTTATATAAAAATATCCTATTGTTCACTGTAAGGTTGTGTCCATGTGACTAGATAACTTCTCTTGCTTTCCAAGCTTCAGCTACATCCAAGGAGAAGATATATTAGTGTGCATTTTTTTTTTCTTTAGACTATTGTAGAAGAGAACATTACCATTTCCTAGCCTTCAGAAACAATTTTGTTGCCAATTTTCACAAGGAGGCACCCTGATGTTAGAAAAAATATTTATGTTATTAGGTGATAGGAATTTAAAGCTTTGATGAAATATTTTGCACAATGAGAGAGAGACAGAGAGAGAGACAGAGAAACGTACCATATAAAACAGGCTTTTGTTCTATTTAATTCTCAGGAATTAAAATTCTCCTAATGATTCTGGATTTTAACTGGGAGATAGTGAAGTATATTGCTAGTGTGATGCTTTTGTTACATACTTTTTGATCAGTCTAAGATTCCCTTGCTCTCTAGGTTGAAATAGTCTAGCGAGTGGAATACCCTAATGATATCTTTTCTTGAAAAATGTAAACAAATGGGGAAGTTTTTCCCAGTGAGAAAAACTGGAAATGTTGAAAAATTTGGAATTGTTTAGTTTAATAACAAGGCAGGTAGTTGGGCCATGTTATAAACAAATATCATTTATTATAGACAGCGCAAATAAATAAGGTGTTTGCCTCCTTACACAGGGAAGTCCGAAAGAAGTAAACTGACATAAACTCTAGGAGAACTGTATATGCTTGCATGAGGTGATATAGATCTGTAATTTGGTCTATGGACGAGACATGATTTATTTTGCTGAAGCTAACGGATTACCAGTTTGTCTCACTGAAACAAAGCACTTCAGGACAGTGTTATGAGAAAAAGTTTTCTTCAGCCTTCTCATTCAGCCCAGGCCATTGCTTTCAGGATAGATAACTTCAGGGATACCTACAGCTCTTATGACAGCACTGAGAGCTCTGAAACACAGAGAGATAAAACAGCATGATGGTCTCACATCCCCTCATATAACTCTGTGAAGCAACTTTGAAGGAGATGCTGACTTCAAATTTTCATCAAGATGAAGCATGGTTTAATATTTTGCACAGCTTTAGAATTGTTCAGTACCTCTGCACATGGGCCTGAATGTTCAGGCAGACTTGTGTTGTAGAAATAAGGCTAAATAGAAGCTGTTCAGATATTATAGCCACTAGAAAATGGTTTTGTTTGTAAAATTTAACTATTGAAAATATTTTCCATCCTCTATGACATGGGTGTCAAACTCAGAGTGTCACGTTCCGCTACATGACGTTTCATGATGTTTTTTCCCTTTGCGGAGCTGGGCTGGGTGTGGCCTGTGCATGATGCATCCGGGCTCTATGACAGTTAAAACCCTTTTTCTTCTCTAAACTGAAACTGTGAAAACCAGATTTGATCATTGTTTCTCTCTTGGTTGATCTCAGAAACCTAAGCCAATTTTGACCTGGTTATGACTTCAGTGGGAGATTACCAAGGAATACTAGGGCAACAAGTTAGATCAGAGATCCCCAACCTTTCTAACTTTGCGGACTGGCTTGGCATGGGAAGACGGGATGGTTCTGCATGAATGGGGGCAAGTCCATGCATGCACAACTCCATTTGTGCAAGCATCATGCACATGTGTCTGCTGTTTATGCAAATAGAGCACGTGGGCATACGCTTGCCTGCTGCTCATGCAAGTGGGGATACACATGTGCTCTCACACTGTTTCTGTGGCCCAGTTGCAAAAAGCTCACAGCCCACTAGTGGGCTGCAGCCCAGACTTGGAGACCCTGGGCTAGACTGCAAAGTCAAAAAAATATTTTAGGAGAAGAAAGTGGTAAACCATCTGCATACATGGAAGTTGAATTGAATTGAGTTGTTTAGTTTAGTTTAATTTAGTTTAATTTAGTGATTAGCCCTTATTGATTAGTTCCAGACCCAAATTATTACTAAAATCTGATAAAAACAATTTAAAATAGAATTTGATAAAATACAGTTTAAAATGAAATTGGAATAAAATACAATAATTTAATATATAGATGAATAAAATAGGATAACATTGTATTTCAGTGTCATCCCTACAATGTACTCCAATCAGTCTCACATATGCTGATCTCAACTGAATCATTTTGTTTAAGTCCTGATCTGTATTAAATGTTGTTTTCAGATTTAGGTCGCACATAAGGTAAGTTGTTTTGATATGGGATCCCAATGGGTCTTTATTTAATATATAGACCATGGTACCTGGAAATATAGATGAAGCACCAGTAGTTGAGCTTTACTGAAAGAGACACTTTTTTTCTTCTTGTTCTCCAATGAATGCATGTCATAGATCCTGGGTAAATGCTACAGAAATTTGACAAGAGAAATTAAGGTTTACTTTTAACCTAAAATGTAGCCAATATCAGTGTTATTTTATTGCAAGATGAGCCCTCTTTTACCAAGGAAGAGTATGGACAGGCTTCTGTTTAATGCTGTCCAATGCTGATGGGCAAATAGATTTATTTATTTATTCCAATTTCTATAGCCATCTCAGCCAGGTGGCTTCAGGATGCTTACAATTCTAAAACTACAAAACAATGACAAATACAAAAAATAAGTACATATAGCAGCGTAACTAACTAACAGTAAAGCCAAATGGAGTCATTAACATATTCTGAACCCAGATAAACACCCAAATTTTAATGCCTTTTGAAAAGCTAATAGGCTTGGGCCATTCTAATCTCTGAGAGGACAGTATTCACAAAAGCAGGAGCTAGTTCAGAAAAGTTTTTGCCAGTTGACATTCTTTAATTTAGGATCTGCAGCATGTCCAATCTGCGGTATGAACCAAACACTGTTACTCTCTACTCTGCTATTTCTCAAATGTATGCATGTAACAAGTCAGCTGGGTGTTCCACATTATTTGCTATTCCCTACTGGGCTGATAGTAGAGGCTATCATATGCTGTTTTTCACTTTGAGTCCCTCTTAATGCATGTCTATTAATATACACAAACTTACTCGTCACACCTAGGAGCATTGTTTAGTTTCATGTTTTAGGACACAGGCAGAATTCACTCTGCGCCCTAATGCTGGGACCCAAGATTCCAGCTCAGTTCAATTCAAGGGATGACACGTTAGTCACACTCCCAAGTGGCAGAAGAGAAAGCACTTAATGATGATAGACTTATATGAGAACGGGACACACAGCCTTAAAGCTTCTGCAGGTATCAAGCAGATGAGCTAGGATGTATTCAGCAAGCAAGAGGGTTGATTGCAGAACAAATCCATGCCATATGCTGCACAAATCCCTTGTAACTGTAACCAGTAAGGTTGTGGCTTATCCACCCACCTTCTTAATCTTAAAAAAGTATAATATGCCTTTTTCTCTGCAACTTCTCTCAATCCTCTCCATGTGTCATAAAGCTGGCGGCACAATTCACAGAGAAGAAAACAACATTTTTGCCAGGTCCTACCAAAAAACTGAATGGGTTGGCTGCTTCAGGCAATAGACTCTGGACATTCAAGAGTAATATCACCAGAAATTTTGTTTCCTCTGCAGTATTTTTTCTAAATTACTAGAAATTTATGTGGCCTAGGCCCTAGGAAATCTGCAAAAGAAAAAGAAAAAGACTTCAGTGCCACAAGAGCTATAAGGAAGAGTTGGAAAGTTGGAAAGCTGCCTTGCTCAATAATGAAATAAGCAAGCAACAATAAACAAGCAAGGTATAAATTTTATTCCTGTAATTTGTGGGGGTCTCTTGTTAAAGACATCCCAAGACAGAAACAAAACAAAGCAAACCAATGTGTCTACCGTGCCTGACCTATTGTTTCTTTTTTATTTTTCTTATATATATCCATTTCATGTATCCATAACTATATTTATACTTATACCTGTTATCTTATAATTGCTTGACAAAATAAATAAAAATAAAAAAATAAAAAATAAAAAAAATAAAAACAGAAATCCAAATGCTTTAGAGAAGAGGACTAATAAACCTAATCCATTTCTGATCTCCGTGAAATGTTTTGCAGTTCTCTGCATTAGAGTCTTGATACATTCAGTGATTTGTAGATAGTGTAGGATTTCAAAAATTAGGTTAGGCTAGGCCTTCCCAAGACTTGTTGGGTGTTCAGAAAGAGATGACCTCAAAGTTAGCTCACTTTGAGTTCAAGTTCTGCCAAAGAGCAGTTCTGATTAAACTTTGGATGCACACCTTGTGTTTAAAACTGAATCACCAAAAGAGAGATGCAGAAGTTTAAAATAACAGAACACAGATTTCATTTTAGAATTTACGAATGAAAAACACTTGAGAAAATATCAGCAGGCAGGGGCAGGAAGAACAAACGGTAACCAAATTGGTTCCTGTGACAAACCATAACATTTACTTTAAACCATCCGCATGCTACTCAGTAAAAGTCAAGCTACTACTCTTTTAATAGATCCCAGGCCTTCTTAAACTCATAGCTCTGCCAGTGTTAAACAGGTCAAGAGCAGGTCAAAAAGTGAAAATCCATGTGAAAGTAAACTTTAAGATATCTGTGCTGGAATAGCTATAGCAGAGTGCCTTCTCTGTGGAAAATATACTTCCTCTTTATGTATCAGTATGAGATTGTTTGACACACACTGTACTTAAGAAGTCATGCAATACATTAAGCAATGTAACAGCAATACGGCTCATACAAATTAGAATTCTAATGATTCAATGTTTGAATCATATTTAATATATGTTTACTGAATGGGAGGTCTAATGGGCATCTTTAAGCCTTTAACTGAAGAGTCTTAAACTTACCTACTCAGAAATAATTCCTGCTCATTTAAATGAGGCTTACTCCCAGGTAGGTAGCTAGGACAGTAATTAAGTTTACAAAATTATAATGTCTATTTTATTTCCTCTTTTTATTTGGTATAATGCAATGTTGCTTCTTTAACTTCTTAAATTTCTTTATTATGGTGTTTAAAATAAATGTTTGATATTAATTCACATTTGAAACCATCAAATACCATGTTCCAAAAGTGCTTCCTTTGAAAAGGCAACTGGACTTTCTTGTTTTGCTTGAAGATGTTTCAGTTTTCATCAAAGAAGCCTCTTCAGTTCTGACTGAACTGGTGGAGAATGGAAAGATTTATGTTCCTTGCAATCATCTGGTCATTAGCAGTCGTTCTGAAAGATGTTGAGGCCACTTGGGTTTTTGTCTGTGCCTTCAGGGTTACCTGAATCTTGTAGTCTACAATTTTTCTGAAAATCCATTCATACTCCCACACCATTCAAAGGGTGTTCATCCTAAAGTGCAAGGTTAAGTATCTATGGAGATTGTCAGTCATCCAGGTCGTGGTTGTCCCAAATGTTTGAAGGTTGTGACCCAGATGACTGAGAATCTCCATAGACAATTAACCTTGAATTTGCACCCTATGAATGGTGTGAGAATATGAACGGATTTCCTGAAAAATAGCAGGCTATAGAATTCAGATAATCTTGAAGGCATAGATAAATCTCCAAGCGGCCTCAACAACTCTGAAAGATGCCGTGGTCCAACCTCCCTCACTTTAAGAATACAAGACCCTACAAATCTGGACAATTTTTGTCCAGTCTGCAATCATCCCTTTCTATGTGAAGTTGATAAAAAGGTGGTTGGCCTCCAACTCCAAAGGGTGGATTCTTCACAATCAGCTTTCAATCTGAGATTTAATATTGTCTTGTGGCAGGATTGATATGGGACTAGCATCTTACCATTCACTGTCCTCTTAATGGTTTCAGTATTATCAACATGGTGTTCTTCAGAATCGGTTAAGAGTGGGTGGCAGTGGTTCTCTTTCTCCTTCCTCTTGATCTAGTTCCAATCAACATTGGTGCTACTCTCTACCCTTTTCTCTTAAGAACTATTGTATGTAATACACTATTGTCAGTACATTGATGATATTCATTTGTACAACTCTGTTTGTGGCTGCTACCAATGTTCTATCCCTGTGTCTGGAAGCTGTGGGAAAATCAGCTTAAATGTAATCCTTCCAAAGTTGAATAACTATGGCCCTTGGTGTCTATAGAGGTTCTCAGTCATCCAGATCATGGTTGTCCCAAAGGTGCTTTTTCAAGAAGTAACTGGGCTTTCTTATTTTCTTTGAAGAAATTTCACTTCTCATCCAAGAAGCTTCTTCAGCTTCTTTACATATCCATGAGAACCAGACAGTTTTCATTCTTGAGTCTGAGTAATGTTGCACTTCCCCATTCAGATTCATTCAACTTGGGAGTCCTCCTGACTCATTGTCCTGATGGAAAAGTAGTAGTTAATTGTGGCCTAGGGGAACATTTACACCGCTTTGTCAAAAGTTTTGCAATCTCAGGAGAAAGAAAGGATAGGCAGTCAATATAGAAACAAATTTAGCTTTATTTGCAAGAAACTTCACTGAGCTTTATACAAAAGAAACTTGATTTTCTCTCTCCCTTTACCTTAAAGATTGCCATGAATGCACACGCACAGAGTCCCACAACTGTTGGTTTCACTGATTTTAGAAGTGCTTTTTTTTAAAAAAATACATATTTTTCAGGCAACAAATATATTTTTTGAACATATTTCTCTTTTTCTATATAATTCTTATTTAAAAAATTTAGAGAGATAAAAGATAAATATGTAAATATATTAAGAAAAAATAAGAAAGAAAAAGCTAAAATAAAAAGTTAAGAAAGATATCAGTAGATAAAGAAAAAATAATTAAAATAGCAACTTTGGATCTTTAAAGCAATTAAAAGTAAAGTTATTATCCATCCTTCCTTCTTAAAAATATATTGCCATTTTGATTTTTTCCACTTTTAACAAAAGTCCAAAAAAGTTTTCAGTCTTTTGTAAATTCTTATTAATCTGAATATTTATTATTCTTTTTGTCAGTTTTGTCATTTCTTTGAATTTTGGCATCCTGACAATCCATTCCTCCATTGTGGTTATAGTATTTTTTTCATCATGGTGCATAAAATCAGGTTGCCATAAGACTTTTTTAAATGATTATTTTTGAATCCCAATAATAAAAGTTATGATTGTATAGCAATGTATTTTTACTTAACGTAATTTGTATCATTATTATTCAAGTTTTTCAAAGTTAGCATGATTTTTCACATTGCCAACTTTGACCAGAAGTGCCGTTATACTATTTAAATAATTTCTTTGGTGTTATGTGATAAGATTACATCAATTTATAAAAAATATTCTCTTAAATTATCATGTATAATGAATTTTAATCTTTTACTCTTGTTCTAATCTTTTACTCTTTTACTCTCCCATTGATCTATCTGTATGTTACAACTGAAATTCTTAGCCCATTTTATCATGCAATTTTAATTTGTTTTTATGTTTCAAAAAAGTTTAAACATTTTTTTAATTATTTGTTTATCAATTGTATATAGCAGTGGTGGCTAACCTTTTTGGGCTCCTTTGTCAAAAATTGTGCATGCACTTGCACACTTTCACTCGCAGTGCCAGCATCCAGAAGGCAACACGCGCCCCCCTGCCCCCTACACATGTGTGAGTAATCCCACCATCCACCTTACTACTTGCACTGTTCCTCACAGCTGATTTTGGCCAGTTTGAGGTCTTTTTCAGCCTCCCAAAGGCTTGAAGAAGGCTTCTGAAGACTTCTGCAGGCTTTGCAGGCTGAAAACTAGCCCCGTTTTGTTACTTCCAGTATTTTCAGAAAAACAAGAACTGATGAAACGGGGCTAGTTTTCAGCCTGCAAAGCCTGCAGAAGCCTTCCTCAAGCCTTTGGGAGGCCGAAAAAGGCCTCAAGCCAGCTGAAAATCAGCTGTGAGGTGAATGCATGCCCAGTGAGGTAAGTTTGCCTGCAGCTCGCATGCCGGCACAAATGGCTCTGTGTGCCAGCTGTGGTACGCTTGCCATAGGTTCACCATCATGGGTATATAGCTTAGATTGTTAAGTTCAAGTTACCTTTTTAGTCAAGATACTTTTTGAAGACTTCATCTTCAATTCTCCATTGTCTATCCTAACAAATCTTGATATGTTAATCATTTCTCTTTGCCTGCTGTTTCTTTTGTATAAAATGCTTCTTGTGCTGAGACCAATATAGATATTTTTAGGCCTAGCCTGTGCTAAATTTACTTCATATTATTAATATGATACATCTCACATAATTATTTTTAAAAATTATATTAATTTTAACTCTATCATAAAAAGCCATGCCAACCAAACTTCAAGTAATGTTCTTCTAATTCTAACATGCTTTTGTTTCTCAGCAACACCCATTACTTTATCAAAAGCAAAAAGAATTTGAAATCCTACAATCCTATTCTGCCTCTTTTATTTATATCTTGAAGAATTTTATATTTAACCGTCTTCATTTTCACCATAGAAATTCACGCCAACAATGATAATTTTATAGTGAGAACTAAAACTTCTCATCTATAGGACAAATAGGCTGAAAAGCAGTTTCTATCCGAAGGCAGTAACTCTATTTAATTCTACTGTATAGGGCAATATTAATGCAGTATCAGGCAGGGGTGGGATTCAAATTTTTTAACAACTGGTTCTGTGGGTGTGTCTTAGTTGATGGGCATGGCTTGGTGGTCAAGTTATTGGCTGGGAGTGGCCAACTCAACATCGCTCACATCAAGGCACACATCTCCTTGCCTGGCCTCTCATGACTGTGAGGATGCTGCAACAGTTGTAAGTGTGAAAAATGGTCATGTCACTTTTTTTAGTGCCATTGTAACTTTGAATGGTCACTCCACACAAGCAAAGTACCAGCAAACGATGGGAAAAAAACTTCAGAGAAGTTCCTGAAACAGGAAGACTAGTCCTGCCAAGAATATAATAAGGGTTAACGGAGAGGCAGTTTCTGTAAGCAACACCAGAATGTTTCCTTCCTGCCTTCCTTACAGGATTAGGCCAGTAATTTCTTCTAACAACCGGTTCTCCGAACTGCTTAGAATGTTAACAACCAGTTCTAGCAAATAGGTGCACACTAGTAGAATCCCACCCTTGGTATCTGGGGTTTTCAACGCAATGTATAGAATGTGAATGATGTGTGTTTGTGTTTATTTTCATAGTCATAATGTACACTGAAAATGGTATTTCATTTCATTGTACGAGGTGCAATAACAATAAAGTAAACTAATCTATATCTTTTGGGGAAAAAAAGGATATTTGTTGCTACAATTATACTTTTCAGCTTCGTGCTAAAATATTAGCACTAAGTGCAATGTTGCAATATAATACAGTTTTCTGAATCTTTTATTGGATTTCAAAACAATATAGAATGCCTTCTAATAACAAAAACTATTTATTTATCTAATGGATTTATATGCCTGCCCATCTCACTGAACAGGAATATGCACAGAGTGCAACCAATAATTAAAACAATGTTATAGTTTTAAAAAATGTAAAATATATAAAAAAAGAAAGATTGCAGGACAAGAACATTCATTTAAACACAAATATATCCACTGCACAGGGTGCCCATAGGATAATCCAAGGCTTCTGGGAAAGCTATGGTTTCAGGGCTTTCTGAAAGGTAACAGGGAGGGACTAACCCTAACTTGGGGAGAGATAATAGTCCAAGGCCAGGAGACATTAAAAAAAAAGCACACCGTCTGGGTTCCATCAGATCATAGAACTCTTTAGCAGACAGGCCCTGAAACGCATCCCTTCCTGCTAGACTCAGTAATATTTTCCAGAGACATCAAGGTTACAAAAGGTAATACTATATTTCACAGATGTACTCACCTAGAAATCAACCCATACTTGAAGGCTTACTAATTCTAAATTATAGGGAATTCTTTAAGTTATGAGAAAATTATTGATTAGATTAATTACTATTGCTTTGATTAGAGGACATAAATGTTCATTTTTGGTTGCTGACTTCCCTGCAAGTCTTTTCATTTTTGCTTAAACCATATTGATTATTTCTTTTCCCTCAAAAAATAGAAATATGGAAATGATTACAAAAGCACAAAAAAAAAATCTTTCGCTTTCAGTTGAGTTATGAGAACTGAGACATGAATAATGTATTATGTATTTAACTTCCTTGGTTGTTGTAGTGAAATGATTTAAACTATTGCATGTGCTATATAATCATCTAGGTTTGCAAACCAAATAAGATCCAAAGAAGAAGCAACTGAGATTACATTAGCAAACCCTGCATTCCAAATCAGGATGCACAGTGCTTGACACCAGGTAACATTAATAAATGTGTTTTGCTTTGCTTTAATTATTTAAATGCTATATAAGAAAAACCAAAGGTGTAGTGAAGTCTATGTAGTCTTTCTGAATCATCATGATTGCTCTATGTTTTGGTCAGGATACAGAAAAAAACCTATTGCTTCATGTGGTAGTGAAGATTTTTGCTGCTTAGATCCAGTAGCCTTACAACGTAAGTCAAATTTGCATTGCTACCTAGATAAAAAAAATATATTTTTTGTTATTTCACAGATAACAATAGCAAAAGTGGCAGCAGCTGAGCTGTGAAAACTGAGGTCAGGTAATGCCAACTTCTGATGTAGATTCTGAATGCACATTCCAAGCAATTTGGTATTTTGCCCGATGATTTAATGACATTGAAAATAGCTCATTATATAGAGTCAAAAGTAAACAAATGTCAATTAGTATTAATTCATTGGTTTCTCATGAAACCTTATGCATTTTTCATCGATGGCTCAGATAGGCTGATTTCTAAAAAGCGTGCTTAGAATAGCAGCATTCAAGAAATGTAATCCCTTTTCAATGTACTTTTAACTTTGTTATATACTTTTATGAATAGAAATTATATTTGTTTGTTTTTTAAAAAATATCTGTTTAAATGTTACAGAAATGTTATTTCTATGTCAAAATTTTCCTTGCCTTTGACTTCCGGGGAAGAAATGATGATCTGAAGAGAGCTTCATGGAAAACTAAACTGATAACTGGGAAATGAAGAGCTGGTGAATGGACTGGCCTTTGTAATTCCTCTCTGGACAAGGAGATGATTGGGAATACCCACAATTGTACCTCAGACAATTGCTCCACGTGATAGTTTTCTCTGAAGAGATTAGTGATCTGGGAGATGAAGAAATAGCCATATTGCTAAAACCAGAGTCAGTGTTTTTAAGGAAATGTTCACATACTTCCTTTTCTAATGACTTTTGGAAATTACTTGTTAAATGCTTTTTAGCTATTAGGATAGAATAATAGGGTTGGAAGGGACCTTGGAGATCATCTGGTCTAACCCGCTATTCAAGTAGGAAAACCCTATATCATTCCAGACAAATGACTGTCACGTCTTTTTTTTTAAAAAAAAATTTCCAATGATGGAAGTTACCTACAGCTTCTGGAAGTAAGCTATTATACTGATCATGGATGAATTTGCTTCATTCAGTAGTGAAAGAAGTTTTAACTCTTTTCATACTCTACATAAATGACTTTTGTGATCACATTAAGAGAAACTGCGTTCTCTTCACTGTTGATGTAAAGCTATTCAACACCACAGAAAATACTGCTACCTTTCAAAAAGACCTTGACTATGTATCAGAATGGTCAAACAAATGGCAACTTCAAATCTCAACAAATAAATGCTCTGTCCTACATATTGGAAAAAAAAAACCCAGAAAATATAATACAGGCTAAATAGTCAAGATCTTGTTGATGATCCAAACTCTGTCAAAAATCTTGGAGTACTCATCTCAAATGACCTAAGTGCTAGTAGCCCACTGTAACTACATAGCCAAAAAGGTGTTAAGAGTTGTTAACCTAATCTTACATAGCTTTTTTTCTGGTAATATTACACTACTAACTAGAGCATACAAAACATTTGCTAGACCAATACTCGAATATAGCTCATCAGTCTGGAACCCACATTACGTATCTGATATTAACACAGTTAAGAAAGTCTAGAAATATTTTACAAGAGTTCTTCACTCCTCTACTCGTTGCAAAATACCTTATGCCACCAGACTCGAAATTCTAGACCTAGAAAACCTAGAACTATGCCGCTTTCGGTCCGATCTAAGTATAGTATATAAAATTATACATTGCAATGCCCTACCTGTCAATGAATACTTCAGCTTCAACCATAACAACACAAGAGCAAACAATAGATACAAGCTCAAGGTTAATCGCACCAAACTTGATTGCAGGAAATATGACTTCAGCAACAGAGTGGTCAATGTCTGGAATACTCTACCTGACTCTGTGGTTTCTTCCCCAAACTCCAAAAACTTTAACCTTAGACTGTCTACTATTGACCTCACCCCTTTCCTAAGAGGTCTGTAGGGGGCGTGCATAAGCGCACCAACGTGCCTACCATCCCTGTCCTATTGTTTCTTTTATATTTTATTTTTCTTATATGTATCCATGTATTCATAACTATGTTTACTTATACCTATTATCTTGTAAACAATTGACAAATAAATAAATAAATAAATATTTAAGGATATAACAATTTTTTTGAGTAAACAACAAGAGTGTTTAGAACATTAATTGTGAACAGTTATATACAGACTAAGGATCCAGATGAATTTGAAATAAGATTTTGAAATTAATTGTAAGGTTTTTTTTCTCATTGGAAAATGTTGTTGTTTTGAATTCTTAAAAATAATATATAATAGGATAGGACTTTGAAGACTTGTCACTAGAGAGAACCAGAATAAACTAAAAAGTAGCCGATCATTTAAATTTCATTTATAGAATGGAGCAAAATATTTTAACATTGAGTATATTAAAGCAGGGATCTCCAGCCTTGGTAATTTTAAGCTAAGCGGACTTCAACTCCTAGAATTACCCAGCCAGCAAAGCGTGTATTAAAAGATACTTATAAATGAGTGGTAGTCATCCTGGTGCCTACCGCCCACTAGTGGGCATTCCAGCTTTCATGGTGGGCAGTAGGTATAAAAAGGTTGACTACCCCTGTTATAAATAATGGACCCAAAAGTTAATTTTAAGAGTATCTGCCGCTATAGAAAGACTGGGTTTAAAATAAGTTATTGAAGAGGAACAAGTTTTACTGGACAAGACTGAGTGATTTGAAAGTGGATTTAAACATGACAAGCTACAAGAATGATATGGAAAAAGATGCCATGATGGTGTACAAATGATGTTTTAATAATTAAAGAGGATAAACTAATAACAAACCAAAAGACCAATCCAGGTAATTTTCCTATATTGGATTTACAAAAAAGATTTGTTAAAATGTTGAATAATTTTGTGAGAAGTGACAAAGAAAAAATAAAAATAAACCAAATTTTGGGGCAATATTGGAAAAGATTCAAGATCAAGACTGTTAAAAATAAAAGCAAAGAATATAAATTTGGTTTCTTTGATAAAGGTTAAAATACACATGTTATCTCTGGTAACTCTAAATAGACTTTTGCAGATCAGGACTGAATAATAAAGTTTTAGTTGTTTGTTTGTTTGTTTATTAGATTTATATGCTGCCACCTCACTCTGAAAAGTGACTCTGGGTGGTTGAAAAAATTAATAAAAATTTAAGGATTTCTTTATAGATAAACAAAAATGGATAGAGCAGATAACTGTTCTATCCAGAATTGTTCATCTATAAACAAATCCTTAAAATCTTTATTTATTACAGACCACTTTTTATATTTTATGAAATGGTGATAAGTTAACTAAAATTGATTAAGAGGAAAATTATTTCATCATACTTCTTTTCTTCTTTCTTCTTTCTTTTCTTATTTCCTTTTTATATTTGGTATTTTGTATTAGTTTATATTTTTGAATTGTAATATTTAATAAAATTACTGTATAAAAATGATGTGTGTGCTTATCAGTTTGCATAAGCCAAAAATAAATAAAATAAATAAATCCCTGCAGGATTGTCTTTTAACTTAAAATTAGGGACTATCTATCATGCAGGCCCAACTTTAGAATTTAGAAACTGATTTTTATGCTTGAGGGATGATTAGAACCTGGGCTTTCCCATTCTCACTTCAATAACTTAATCATTATATCTATTGGCTCTCATTCATATATACATTATGATGTCATCACACAATGTCACATACTTAAAATCCAGTGAAATGAACTGTTTCAGAATGTAAAATGCTTTGTTGATGACAGATCATACATGTTTTATTAAAGCAGAGAAAAGACTTTACATTTCAAATGCTTTACGGTGGACATACTTTATTTCTACATTTTTTTCTTATAAAAGCCTCCTAAGCTATTCACCATGAAATATTAGACAACCTCCTGTAATCATCTATATATAATTAAGGCTCCTTTGAATGTGCTACCCATGACAAGTAGGAATGTATATGTGTATAAAGAAGAAATCTACTTAGCAGTACTCATAAAAGACATTAGATCTCCTTGCTTTACTGTTTCCTTTCATTTATTTTTAATAGTGATGATAAGGACATCAGTGCCCTACGCACTAGCTACAATATATTCCCATAACCGAAAATCGGAAGGAAGGAAGGAAGGAAGGAAGGAAGGAAGGAAGGAAGGAAGGAAGGAAGGAAGGAAGGAAGGAAGGAAGGAAAATAATCCTTTTAAAAGCAATCTCAGCGAATTTGGATGCAATGAAAGTCTTACACCTTTAAGAAGTAAGGCTCTTAAACTACCTTGAGATTTATTGTCACAAAAGTGTTTACAGGATTGCATATTATTATATATTTGTACAATATAATTAACAATTTACTGAATTTATGTACCATCTTTTCATTATAAATACAAGTGTCAATAAAATGCAAAAAGTATTAAAAGTATAGCTAAAAGAAGCAAATCTGGTAATATATATGAAAGAGAAATAAATACTTACCAGTTAGTTAAAGCTTTCTTTGATAAAGGAGTGAAAATGAAATGTCTTGCCTAAATAGTAATAAAAATAGCTTATTGCTGAAGAAGAGCAAAAATGAAGCTACCCTGGATTTTTTTTTTTTTTACAGAAATCTTAGAAATCCATGCGCAGCACTTAGAATCCATACCAATTAATGTTTAAGCATTTAATAATTTCTGAAAAAGATCTATGGAGATTTGTGATGGGGAGCTTGTAAACGTTGAGTTTCAAAACAGGGCCTTTACTATGGCTTATCCTCTGAGATTTGCTTGACACCAACTCTATTATTATGACCGTGGCTGCCAACTAAGCTGTGCAAATCAGTTGATGATCCATTCCTCTAGATCCACTTCTCAAAGCCACAAAGCAGATGCAGCGGCTGCTTTGAAGCTTCTCCCCCTCCCTTCCCAAATTCTTTTATGCATGCAACATTTCTGCCAGGACTGCTGGTAAAAAGGAAAGTAGCTTCAAGGAGGTGCAGTGTGATTTCCACCACTATTCTTCAGCCAGTCTTGTACTATTTTCCTAGGATTTGTAATGTTCTTACTCCCTGCTTTTAAAAAAATGGTTTTATGGATCTTCTTAAAATGTTGCTCTTTCCAGTTTTTACTTTTGATACTTTTGCATTATTTTTTATGAATTGCATTTTGTGTATAGTAAACCCATTTTGAAAATAGTCATTTTGGAGATGAATATAAACTGTTTAAATAAATCATTGAATATTTACCATTGAAAGACTGGAACTCCGTAAACCTCAAAATTAAAACTATTGTGCTTTGGAATGAAGTTTTAATGAATTTTATAATAAAACTTGTGTACACATGATGACATTGTATACATGACGACATGATAAAATCATAGTTACAATAAAATAATAGGAAACAGAGTGCCCTAATTTTAATATTTTATCTATCTAAAGATCATGATGGGACAGGGGCAGCAAGCCAAATAAATCCTGAAATGGTGCAGGGACATTATAGTAACTTTTACTAATAGTGTTTGCAAGTTAAGGGACATTATAGTAACTTTTACTAATAGTGTTTGCAAGTTAACCATCTGTTTGTTTTCAGCTTTTACATAAGCCAAATGAGAAGTTATCATTAATGATAGCTCAAAGAAGATAGTTTTTATTCTAAGGAACTACTTCTCTATTTCAGCCAAATCCATAAAACTGTTTCTGAATGTAATCCTTTTTGTTTATTTATTTATTAATTATATAATACAAAAATACAAAAGAAAATAGTAGAAAAGATAAGGGAGAGAAAAGGGAAGGAAAAGATGTAGGAAAAGGAGAGAAAGAAAGAAAAGGCATTGACTTCCAACTCCCTGTGGTGCAGTAGAGTAAGATAATAGCATCAAACCTCAACCTTTTACTTTTACTTAATAGTATTAAACTAACTAATTCTATACTAACAAACTTATCTAATTGGTAAAACTAAAAATCAAACTTTCATTTTTTCCACTTCAAGCACAAAGTCCAGAAGTAGCTTCCAAGTAGAAACAAAAGTAATTGTGTTTTTGTTTTTAATCAAAGTAGTCAGCTTGGCCATTTCTGTAAAACTGATTCTAGAATAAATCTGAATCATGCAAAAATAATAATTTATCTCGGAGAGAACCAAGATGCAATACTGCACAGAGCCTATATATCTTTACTAAGCCTTGGATGTACTATATCTAAAAATACATTGCTACAAACACTTGTACAACCTTGCTAGGCCCATTGTGATAAGATTGCCCAGGGGCATGGAATTAACTAAATCTACATTATCATGCTGACCAAAGAATTGCCAGCCTATCAAGATGGTTACTAAGAGGATTCAGTAACCCACACATAATAAATTCCTAGCCCTAAAAAGCAGCTGTGTAATCTCATGGACAGAAGCTGAAGCACCAGTTAAATGTGCAGAGCATCGTCAAGAAGTTAGGAATTTACTAAATTATCTATAGAGATTTCAGCAGTTATTTCATTAACATTTGAGCTGCACCAAAATTGTAAGATTGTCACTGAGAGGACAATGGTGCTATGACACTTCTGAGACAGCTGGTATGTTGCAATAGCTATTCTTTTTATTACTTTGAGAAGGTAAACCACATAATGTATGGAACAGAATGCTAGTGTTTCACAAAGTTTGAAATTCAGATTATGTTTTCCAACTTCTCTTCCAGAATGAAATACGAGCAAGAAAATCTAGCTCTTAATCTAGAGCAACTATTATTTGCCCTAATATGAAAACATTGCTTATCTTCAACCTGCAGCAGTGTGGATTTGCCAATTTGGGACTGAAGGGAAACTTCTTTCCAAGGTTTTGTTTGGTTTTTTTGCAAAACTAGCATCTAAAATGCTTCCTTTTTACCTACTGTATTCTATTCTTGGAAAGTGATACAATATAGTTTGGTTTATCTGCCACTTTGGTTTCTACGTCAGTCCCAACAAGCAGGTTTGATGTAGATAGGAACAGATGTTCAGACAATACTCTGAACAGCTTAACATTAAAAGATTGCTTATCCAAGCTTGCCTTTTCTTATTGTCCAGCTGATGAGGTACAGTACAAAGAAGGAATTGCTAGTGAGCTGAGCAGCTTTGGTTCATTTTAAGCTGTGACCCCAGATGGAATGAAACAGTCAGATGCATCTTCAAGGTGAGCAGGCAAAGAAATACATGTATTTGTAGTGGGAATGGTCTTGTTTTACAATTAGGATATAGGTGACTAACAATACCAATAAAGGAGAATATTTCTCTTAGGATTGAAATGACGGGTCCTTGGTGCTCCCTGAGCTTGCCAGTAGAATATAAACTGAGAGCAAACTCTGCTTCTTACTAGCACTGATTATATTACCTAGTTTGGGTAATGAAATGCCTGTATTAAAAAAAATATTCCAAGCTCAGAGAGCATCAAGTGACTAAGAGTGGAAGTTTTTTCACCTTTCTTAAGTTGCATGGATTCTTTTTTTTTTTTTAAATAAAAAAATATGGTTGCTTGTGGCTTACCCTTACACATTCAAAGAAATTGTGCCTCTTAATCCTGTTCACTGTCCTAATTTGGTGTGTTTTGATTATGACGGTAATCAAGCCTTACATCAGACATAGAATTTTGTTGTATTTTTAATGTATAAACTGAGAAGGCAAATAAAAAAGCCTCATGCTAAAAAAAAAACCCCACAGAAATAATATTTCCAAGTTAGATGTTCCAAGTAAAAAGTTCAGGTATATTAATTCTTGTATATTAATACACAAGAGCTAATTTTATACTATAAAATGCAAAAGAATAAAAACATAGAGAAGATGTGAACACAATGTATTAACTTTGACCTGCTGGTGGAAAGAAAGCTGTTGTTACCTTTGGTAAGCAACTAGTTAATCTGCCTCTCTTTTTTTTTTTCTTTTGGACAATTTGTATGCTGGTCTTGGATGTAAGAAGCGGCTGCTGACAAAAGCTAGTGGAAAAGAAAGTCATTTTTACCTTCTGCTTTGAGACTCCTGCTGGCTGAATTGCTGATAGAGCTACTGCTGCTGTATTCAGCAACTGCTCTTTCTCTTGATCTTTCTTTCTTTCTTTCTTTCTTTCTTTCTTTCTTTCTTTCTTTCTTTCTTTCTTTCTTTCTTTCTTTCCTTCCTTCCTTCCTTCCTTCCTTCCTTCCTTCCTTCCTTCCTTCTTCTTCTTCTTTCTTTCTTTCTTTCTTTCTTTCTTTCTTTCTTTCTTTCTTTCTTTCTTTCTTTCTTCCTTTCTTTCTTTCTTTCTTTCCTGAGTACACCAAGGACAAACACACCTTACAATTGTATATGCGGACATCCACAATCTTCTCATAAAAGAGTGCTCACTTTTCACTCTGGAAAACAAATTAAGCTCTATTAATCCACTATATTCTGAATAATTATTCCACAGTATTTTAGAAAATGCTTGGAATTGTGATTTATAATACAGATATTATCTACACATACATCTTCTGATGCTTGATTATCATGGTGCCGAAGTTTGTTGCTATGATCTAGACCAGAAGTGTCAATCTTATGTCAACACGGTGTCGTCATGTGACATCAGCCCTTTTCCCCCTTTGCTAAACTGGGCGGGGGCGGAGGCAGCACGTGACGCATCCAGCCTGCGGGCCATGAGTTTGATACCCCTGATCTAGACCTTCTAATATCTCATGTTTCAAATAGATAATTTAATTGGATCTTCCAATTTTCTTTCATGCTGCATTGCAGGAATAGCAAATACCTCAATGCCCGGTGTTTATTTTATTTTGAAGCATCAGTGAGTGAAAACTGAGGATGAATAAGGGACAAATGATTCCTTCATCTTCTGTAATTATAGTTCATTAGAGGTTCAAGTAACCTCTCAAACCTCATCTGTCCTATGTAGATAGCCAAGTCAGGGGAAGCCGTGCTAACATTTTTAACATGGTAGAAAGATTGTATAATGTGCATTGTCATAGAAAGAGGTAACAGGTGTTGACCAGATGGTAATGCGGGCAGACAAGTGGGCTAATTTGTGGTTAGCAGGGAAAAGAAAGCACATCATGTCTGTCCGGAATCATATGACCCAAGAGATACAGTGTTAGATTATTAAAAGATTTATTTATTTTATTTATTTTGTCAAACAATTATTAGATAACAGGTATTAGTATAAACATGGTTATAAATACATGAAATGGATACGAATAAGAAAAAGAAAGAAACAATAGGACAGGGACGGTAGGCACATTTTGGTGTGCTTATGCCCCATACAGACCTCTTAGGAAAGGGTGAGGTCAATAGTAGACAGTCTAATGTTGAAGATTTTGGGGTTTGGGGAAGAAACCACAGATAAACTGTTCTTAATGAGCAACTATAAATAACAATTCTTTAGGACTGGTGATTGAGGGAAAATCATATTTATACAAGAATTGTGTTTATTTGAGTTCACAAAATTTTGATAACTTCCCCTTGTGCTTATTTTACTCAGGTACCAGAACCTTTTATCTATCCAGAAAGGAAAGGCTACAAAATGTCAAAAGCAAGAAGCCAAAGGCAAGGAGTTAGATATTCCTCTCAAGTTTTCCTGATTGATTTTAATACTAACATCTTCCTCTAGTTGCCTATATAGGTAATAGCACTCATTCATTTCTATATTTTTCTACTTAGTCACTGAACCATTTATATCAAATTTCATTTTCCTTTTTCCTTCAAACAGCTGTTTTTAAAATAAATTGTGTTCTGAATAATAGTTTTTTTTTCTCTTTAAAATATATTTATGTATAAGGCTGCATTTTAAAAAGTAAAATTGATAAGGTCAATGTCCTAGCCACTAGAGAACTGATTTCTCTGTCTGTACTCCTGATCTGAAAAAGGTTTTGCAACTATTCTCACATCCTAACCCAAAAGGAAATTAAAATCAGACCTTGAGATAAATTAAAACATAAAATGTCTCCCTCTGTTAATGGAATTCTCTAATTTCACATTAAGGCTGTTCTTCTCATACATTGTACCTAGTATGAAGCATATGATCAGGTATAATTCTGGCCACAGTCAGCTATCTCATTCACACAAATAAGGTACAGTGAACAGTATATTGTGAAGGAATGGTCTTGGGCCCTGCACAATTTTCAGGTATCTCAACAGATTTACTGAGATTTTCTTCTTATTTAGAAAAATAGACCTAGTTCTATAGACAATTACCATTGAGGCACGGTTATGAGTAAATGTAAGCTGCATCAGAATAAATAGAAGGAAAAATTAAATTTCTTAACTACTTTTTCTTGATTATAAGCTTTAATGTGCAAAAGATATTGTCTGATGTGATGATTTTAATTTTTACTTCTTCAATTAAGAGTGTAAAGACTCAACATTTGAATGCTTGGATAGCTTTTTAAACTTTAACCCTATTACAGCACATATACAACAACTTTATATGCAGATTGCCCCTAAATTACACCTTGATTTAACGACTAAGACAAGCTGGTATGCAAGAGCAGTTGCTGTTGATCTTTTCTACTAATTTTGGATTAATTGTGATCTACAGCACTACGTAAACATGCTAACCTAGTGCTTCAACTTCAGCACAGCTAAACATTAATCCTTCTTAATGCTGTAAGTCAACTTTTAGTCCTTAGTAGAATTTATCTTAATCTCTGGCTAGGAAATGGACTTATTTACAAAACATAATCCCAAGCTCCAGAATCTTAATGAAAATGTTCAGAAGAAGTAATATTTCAGCTGTACATGATATGTAGTATTTCTCACAGCTAAAACATTTCTAGTATTTTCTAGAAGATATTTTATTTCTATATAGACATTTGGTAAATAGTATTTTTTCTGGGAAGAATTTTCATATTATTATTAATAATTAGATTTTTGTAGCAGGTTTATATATGACTATTATATCTTTTCTATGTATTATGCTGACATGATTTCTTAGGATGTTTGCAGATACAGATCTAGCTAGGGCCGCTTAATATGTTTGATAGCTGTAAATCCTTAAGCAATGTACTAGATGCTTTACCAAGTGCAGAGTGAGCAGTCAGGGTCTTTTTATAGAGAGTAGCTATTAAGCTAGCATAATTTGCTATGTTGCATCTTTATTTACTCCTGAATGTCTGCTCTTTACAACTACAGCTTCATCTGTGACTGTAGTTGGAAGTAATTTGATTCTCTTATAGGTGTGAAAGCTCCATACAAAATTATTCATGCAACCAAATGCAAGGCAGTGCATAAAACATGTTTGTTTTTAAAATTCTAATACTTTTTACAAGCAGACAGTCACTTGAACGAGCTCTCTGGATAACTTTCCTTTTGTTTCAGGAAAAGGAAATTACAATATTTTTTGTCTCTTGCTCTTTCTCCACCTTTCTCTGACTTATTCTGAAAAAAACATAAAGATGTTATATGGATAAGGCCAAATGTACGTCAAAATTCCAGAGCTTAACAATAATTGTAGTCTATTCTGGAAAGGTTATGCCTTTAAACAGAACAGCACTATTGGCTATGATAAATTTGCCAAGCTTAGTCTAGTGGAAGCATATATAATATGGTGGATAAAGGAAAGTGACATCTTGAGTTAAAGAGACAGATGTAAAAGCCTGATCTATTGTTCACTCAGAAAGCTTCAAGTTTTTTTTCAAATGTACATGGTTGATTGCAATATGGAGGGCTAAATATGTGAAGTTGGATTTTGCTCAGTTTCTAATTTTCTAGTTCGTTCTATCCTGCTGTATATGACATTTAATATAACAGTGTTTTTAAGAGTTCAAGAAAAAAAATCTATGTGTATTTCCATATATGTATTTCTTCTAATATAAATATCTTTTCCAATCTATTTGCCATAACATATTAAATTTCTGCACTAGTTCAATAATGTGTACATTTTATCTGTGGTTTTTATTTGGAAGTTTGCACTATTGGATTTTTATTGTTAACAAGATATTTGACTATTATAAATGTGTTTGTTGTTCCTCCTGTAAGCCATCTTTGTTTTGTCCTTCTTTTGTTCGTATTTATGTAAAATAATCACATGACCTTTTATTTGCATGCAAATTTTAGAAAAATATTACAGTGAATTATAAAATTTGGATCCAGATTATCATTATTTCCTTCACATTATAAGAACAACTAGGAATTTTTCGTGTCATGTAAGAAGAAATTATTAATAGTTCCCACAATCGCTCTATTTATATGGTGTAAACATATTGCATTAAATTTGGTTTTTGCTTTTCCCATATTTTCTTGGTTCCATTTAGTTTCTGGTAGTTTCTGATGTAGCATTCACAAGCTCAAATTTTGAAATCTTGTTGTCAATCAAATGCAATTGTGATAAAACTTTAAAAAAAGCATGATCATTTGCATTATGTGCTATGTGCAAAATATAATTTAGCTTTATTTGGAACATTTTAATTTTCAAGTATTTCAGAAAAAGCAGAAAAATTCACTTGTTCCCAAGGTTCAGTGGAAATACAATTTTATTGATTTATCTTGACATTGTTTGCATTCAGAAATAAAAACAGCACTTTCAAATGATGTCATTCCAGGTCTGGAAAAAACTAGAACCCCATAGGATTTCTGTGTATATGTTCATGGGCCCTTTCTTAAATGCATGGTTTCTTGCTTGAATTCCTTGAATTCATATTGAAAGAGCACAATGGCACATTAGCTCTGTTGTTTACTTGCTCTGAAATAGAACATGGTTCCCTAGCTGTACATTAATCTTTCACATTTTTTTAACAGTATTTTAGAAAATGCTTGGAATTCTTGAAGCAAGTTGAAATTAGTTAGAGTTGCTTAAGACATTCTGCAAACAATTCAGTCTTAGTCTGCAGTCTGATCAACACAAAGAATTGCCATCTCATGGCTACAGTCAAACAATGACTTTCCCACAAATTACAAATCACAACAATGGAAGCACCTTTTAGAAAAATCACTTTTTGAAGTATGTGGATAAAGTCATTATTTTTATATGAAGAGTTTCAGTTTGTGCACTGGAAGTTGCCAGATTCAATATTTTACTGATTTTGAATGGGCACCATTTTTAATATGCTGAAGTTATACAAGAAGTAAAGTTACTTTATGTGATAGGTATAGCTATGGACAACAAAAAATGAATCAATAGCCGGTTATCAACACTCCAGTTAACAACTAAAAGCCACATACAACCAGTGTGCATATTCTGGAGAGAGAGAGAAGGAGGGAGAGACGGAGAGAAAGAACTTCACTGAGGATGGATATATATATATATGAACCACATTGCATATTTTATGAAACAGAAGTGCTGTTTCACCTGCCAAGATTGTTGTAAAAAATTACCATGGCTGAAGACATTTTTTCAAGTGTGTGCAATGGTATATCTTGTGTCTTATGAAATATCTTGTTTCTTAATTTTTTCATGCTATCATCCTTTTTTACTTGCCTTCCTACACTCTGTCAATAAAGCTGTTCTATGTGTCTACTTTGTAGTTCCTATATCTTGGAAATTGAAGTCATGTTGAATATTTTTTTCTGCTTTTATTAGATTGAAGGTGGCATATGAATGAAGTATCTTATGTTGCAACCCTATTTTTTCCACTCCCATTACTCTACTTCTTTGTGATGTGGAACATTCCACATTCCAAGTGGACCTTAATTTTCATTTTAGGTTTTCAGTTTGATTTTTATTTTTTTTTTTTTGAAAATCTGAATCCAGTATCATTGGCCTTTCAGGATAACTGTTACCTGTTGACCACCAAGGGGCAGTAAAGAGTAAACTGACAGTGAAAATGTTACTCTGCCCTATCTTTGTTTAAGAGATCACTAATCTGAAGTCACTTCCTCCTGCCCTTTCTCCCAGGAATACAGAACACACGTTGTTTTATCCTTCTTCTAGTAGATGAAGCGAACAAGGCTTTGCCTATTTCTACAATATATTTCATTCAGGAGCTGCCACAAAGAAGAGAGAGTCAAGCTATTCTCCAAAGCACTTGAGGGCAGGACAAGAAGCAATGGGTGGAAACTAATGAAGGAGAGAAGCAACCTAGACCTAAGGAGACATTTCCTGACAGTTAGAACAGTTAATCAGTGGAACAACCTGCCTCCAGAAGTTGTAAATGGACGTTTTTAAAAAGATGTTGGATAACCATTTGTCTGAAACGGTGTAGGGTTTCCTGCCTAAGCAGGGGGTTGGACTAGAAGACCTCCAAGGTCCCTTCCAACTCTGTTATTCTATTCTATATAAATAAGTTTTTGATACAGTCATAATGCCTGCTTTACAAATTCTTGATCAGATTAAATTCCTGACCTAATAAATGCACATACAGAAAACTTCAATCTCTAACAGATATTTCAAGGAAGCAACAAACTTGTTCTTATTAAAGCTAATAATATTTTGTAGGAGAACACAGAAGAAAGGAAGAGACAGCAATATGAATTGACATAATATCCTAGGATGTAGTTGTTAATGATGGATCTTGTAGAGTATAAATATGGGTAATAGACTTAGGCTTGCTTTCTATGTAAAGTGATGCTTATACCATTGTATAGTTTCTCAATAACATCCAGAGAGTACAAGATAATTAAAGGATAAACGTTACTTAAGTCTTTAAAGAAATTTGTGAGAGTTTTTTAGTCTATGAGTCCATATAATAAAGATGTCATCTGTACATCTAAGCCTTAAATGAGAATTTTAGGGACAAGTGATGAAGTAACAGTTGTAAGTTATCCATATGTAAATATACTGTTTTGCCATTTTTATACCCATTATTATAATTTTTTCATATGATTGAAAAAAGTTATAGTTTTGCAGATTAAGTTATTTTTATACAGCAAACTTCAAGGCCTTCACTGTACTTAATTTGATGTTCTAGTTATTTCAGAAGATCTCTTACTTATTTCCAAACACTGGTTCACAAAAATATTGCTTAGTATAAAATAAAAATATTGCTAAGTATAAGAAGAACACAACAAAAACTGAAATGAAAACTGGAGGAGAAAAATATAAATTAAAGTGGTGGGATGTATTATTAATGCACAATTGAAACCTTTGTGTATTCCTATTTCATAAGGTTATCTACTTTTCAATGTCTGTGACAGGATGGCTGTTGAAGTTGCCTATGCTCTTCATTCCATATCCAGTTTCCCTGGTATAAACCTTTATCTTTCTATTACATTGTTTTTCAAACTTGGCAACTTTAATATGCGTGGCCTTCAATTTACAGAATATCTAGCCAGTGTTGCTGGGAAATTGAAGGCCACACATCTTAAATTTGTCAAGTTTGAAAAACACTATAATAGAAGATAAGGGAAAATCTGGATCCTTTTAAATAGTGTTGTGTCTATCCTGAACTGAAAGAGTAATTGTCTATTTACCGATCAATGAATAAAGTGCCAGTGGTAAACCAAAGATGACCAAATGATGGAATGATTGAGCAAGAGAGTGTAGACCCTTTATTCCTTCTTCTGTCCTTCTCATTACATCTAGTAAAGGTATCTTCCTGATTGGGGACGAGGTGGTAGTCAGATAAAAGGACAAGAAAGCATAGAAAAATTGTCCAGAAATCAGAATAAGAAGAGAATGAAAGATGAGAAATGAGAAAGATGAGAGTGAAAAATCATATTATTATAGAAATAAGATTTAAAAGCTTTAAAGAAAACATTGGATAACAATGGCCTAAAGACTCCTACTTCAGGTTAGACTAAAAAACCTCCAAGATCCTTTCCTGTGCTATGATTCTATGAAAGAGTGAATAAATCTTGCATAGAATAAGATCTTGGTGGATTGATAATAAAATACTGGTTTACAAGGACCGGGAGAATATATTAGTCTTATTAATTTGTAGGCATGTACAATCCTAGACTTGGAAATGGGACCTCGGTTTAATTTTAAGTCTTTATTTTTATTTAATTATTTATTGGATTAATGGCTTGTCTTTCTATTCTGTAGAGACTCAAGCCAAATAACATTGTGGGAGTTTAATCACTGGAAGCTTTCATGGAGAGACTGGACTCCCATTTGTCAGAAATGGTGTAGAGTCTCCTACTTGGGCGGGAGGTTTGACTAAAAGACCTACAAGGTCCCTACCAACTCTGTTAATCGGTTAAATCTGTTAAAAAAAAAATGGAAACAGACCATAATTAAAAAAACGGATTAGCCATAAAATAAGTATTAGAATCATCTCATTATGTTTGTACTTGTCTGTTATATTTTTAAAAATGTCTAGCAAAGTTCCTATCCTTGCTATAGAGAATGAAAACAAAGGATGAAGAAGTATAATCTTATGATAAGTTTTTTTAAAAAACCCAAACAAAAATGGGGTGGGGGGGGCACAAGCAGAGTAGTTTTATAAACCTCCCTTCTTAGTTATGGGCGCTACCCTTTCAATCAGCTCCACCCACCATTGGTATGTGAAGTGACCCTTAAGACATTGTCCTTGTGAAAAATGCAGACTTGATAGGAAAAGAATATGCCTGTCCCTGCTTCATCTAATGAAAGGCATGCAGGGCACAGATCAGCAAGACATTTTATCTGCTGCTCTGGTGGCATTGCCCAGCAGGACACCCTTGGAGGCTTTCCAGGCCAGAGCCTCACATAGCAATAGGTTGCCTGCAATTGGTCCTTGGGAATATATTTTAAGCTTGCTGTGGAGTGGATCTTGTTTGTTGTAGTTAGTAAGGTTCTAACTGATATCCCAACCACATGATGCCATTCTTTGAGAGTGGAGCCAAAAACCTCAATGAAGCTGGTTTTTTCCCCACTTAAAATAGACAAGGGGTTTGACTCTCACTAGTCTGCAGTAACAATGCATATTTGTGAATAATGTTTTGGTTGATCGCTCCTGTTAGATCACAGAATGAAGAATAAGATGCAATGCTCTAAGAGATGATGAACCTCTGAATTAAATATCTGTGTTTGCTTGATACTGACATGTTTCTGATCTCATCAAAGTTATTTATTGCCATTTTTTTGTTCAAATAATTTTAATTATTTCTTAATATGCAAATAAAATGTTTTAAAATCTGGAAAAAAGTTTATTTATTGCCATTGTCAAGCATTTCTACTATCCATAGGAACTTGGCAGAAAATATATTGTCAATATATTTGACAGTTAAGATATAGTTCTGATAAAGATTTTTTTTTTGTATATCTGTGTACCTTTGACTCAATGTTAACTCCTGGTGTTTAGTTCCCTGTAGTTTTCTTGGCAAGGTTTTTGGAAGTGATTTGTAAATGCCTTCTTCCTAGGGCTTCATCCAAGATCACTCATAAAGAAAGGTCCTTATTTTTATATTCATGCTTAATGGTGACTTTCATCTCTCTCTCTGAAAACTATCAGTTTCTGTTAGGGGTAAAATTCAATTTTTTTTCCCTCCTGGCTCTGTGGGCGTGGCTGTTGGCATGGCTTGGTATACTTGTATAATAGTAATAGCAACCAGGGGCGATTTTTTACAGATTCAAATCGTCCCTACCACCACTCCCGAGGTGAGCCGAGGTGGTTGAATTTCACCCCTGGTTTCTATATGAGTATGATACAATAGTTAAGGCACAATACTAAAAATCAGGAGTCAGGGAGTTCTAGTTCCACCTGAGATAGGAAATCATCTGGGTGACATTAGGTCAGAATTTGGAGATTTTTCATCTTACTTCTACTCAGTGAAGTAATACTGCCCCAGACAGAACTGGTCCACAATTTCCAGAGACAGATGACAGACAAGTTTCTGCACAGATTTCTCTTTACTAATTGCATCTTCTTCTGGATTGGGAAGCCTTGGTCACAACTCATGCCTTGATCCCTCCTCAAATAGATTAGTGCAGTGGGACTGCTTTTGAAGATCATTCACAAATTTTATCTTTTTCCAACTGTGCTATAGCAGGCAGTACAGGTAGTCCTCAACTTACAACCACAATTGATCCCAAAATTTAAGTCCCTAAGTGAGAAATTTGTTAAGTGAGTTTTGCCCCACTTTATGACTGTTCTCACCATATTTGTTAAGTGAATCATTGCAATTCTTAAATAGTGACAGGGTTGTTAAGTCAGTCTGGTTTCCCCATTGACTTTGCTTGTCAGAAGGTCACAAAAGGGGATCATATCACTCCGGGATATTACAACTGTCCTAAATGTGACTCAGCTGTCAAGCATCCAAATGTAAACCACATAGCCATGGGGATGCTGCAAGAGTTGTAAATATGAACAATGGTCATAAGTCACTTTTTTCTGTGCTGTGGTAACTTTGAATGGTCACTAAATGAACTGTTGTAAGGCAAGGACTACCTGTAAAGCTGTAGTATACCTATGCTACACCACTTTTTCATGACTTACACTGGTTCCCAGTAGCTTTTGGATGCAATTCGAGAGGCTGGTTGCCTCAGCTATTCATGGCAGTAGCACTTCTGTCCAATTGTTTATTCCTGGCCCTTCATATCTGACACGGTGGACATGCTCTATGTTCCTTCTATTGAAAAGTGTCATCTGTGGACCTTCTACTGTTGCAGCACCTGTCCTTTGGAACATCATATCCCATAAGATTAATTTGACTCTGATCCTACTGTCATTTTGTAATTGAGGATCTGGATGTTCTTCCTTTCTTCGTTGAGCCTATACGGTGTTTTTGACATGACTATGGTTATGTGCAGTGGTGGAATTCAAATTTTTTTACTACCGGTTCTATGGGCATGGCAGGGGAAGAATACTGTAAAATCTCCAGTCAGAGGTGGTATTTGCCGGTTCATCAAACTACTCAAAATTTCTGGTACCGGTTCTTCAGAACTGGCCAGAATCTGTTGAATACCACCTCTGGTTATGTGGTTGGAGTTTGATTATCCTTCAGTGCCATTGTGTTTAGTTTTTATTATTTTTTTGTCCTGTTGATTTTTAATCATGTATTTGCCAGCCAAAAGTTATGATTGCAAGCTGGGCAGCAATATGAATTGAACAAACAGGCGTGCATAAGCGCAAAATTGTGCCTACCGCCCCTGTCCTATTGCCCCCAATTATTCATGCCTATATCATGTATTTATACTTATGTTTATTCTTATTTCTATTATATTGTAAGCATTTGACAAATAAAAACAAACAAACAAAGAAACAAACAGGCATCCTTATGCTCAATTGAATTCAATCACCTTATTTCTGAGAAGATAGGCACTGGACTACAGTATAAAGATTCAACCCCATTTTTCAACTAACTTTATTCTACACCACTATATTTTTTCTATGTTTTTCCCCATCATGCAATCAATAGTGCACTGAACAAAAATGCACCGAAATCCTTGGATATTGAAATAACTCTTAGGGTTATATTTTAACCAATTTATTTCATTTCTTTAAATGAAAAGCAGAGTCCCATCTGATCATTTTCATATTAAGAAAACATTATTTCCTCTTCTGTAGTGGTCTCTGAGGCAACTGCCTCTTCTGCCACCCCATAAAAAAATCCTGGTCCCACCCATGAAGTGCCTGGGTAGAATAAAGATTCTATACCATGATAATTTAACCTTGAGGTAGAAAGCCATTATTTTTAGGATGATTGAATTAAGACAGTGATGAAAGGGAAGAATGTGAAGAATCAATAATTTTCTCCAGGAAATTATTTTTGCCTTCAATTTATATATTATGGATACAAAGGTAGGCACCTATCTTATTGTATACATTTTTGTATATATTGTTGTATACATTTCTCCATATTGCTCCTTTACAGATAAGCAATACTAATGATTTTGTATTGTAATTTTAATCTGATTTTTTTTCTACTTAAAAATGTTTTTCCCCCCCACAGAGACAGTTTTATTATAATGATACAGTGAATGGCACAAATAGTACTCCAAAGGTATGTACATTTTCAGGGTTTTTTGCTTAGGCATGTATTTCATTTCAGTACTGTATTAGGCCTCTCTGTCATAACAGATTTAAAGCAAATCCTCCGTGCGTGAGGAAGCATGATTGCAACAGTAATTATTCCAAAACAGCAGTTCTGTTCGTGTGATTTGGAGGGTGTTTTCAAATTCCTGTATACCACAGGTTTTTAGTAAACAAAAAAACTAGAAGTCTATTTGACACATTTCTTTGAAAAGATCTTTGAATGTTAATTTCAGTTATCTTTTCATATGGGTATTTTAAAGATCTTAGATCTTTACTTTGATAAAACTAAACATTGAAAGTGAGATTTCAAGTAAGATTATGTTAGTACTGAATGGAGATGTTTGTGGAATTCGATTATTTTTGGAAAGTAACCTACAATACTCATTCTGGCCCCGTTAAGTAGACAACTAATGGGATTTGCTTCAGGAATGTACAGTAAGATTTTTGTCTGAATAGTACAAGAAGGCTTTTTAAGATGCAGCTTTTAGAGAAGTGTGAACCTCCTAACACGAATTATTCAGGAAACACATTTCTTCACCCATATTGATGTCTCTAATGGATGACCTAGGCATATTGATCTGTGTACAAAGGGGCAATTCTATACTTTGGTGTTTTATGAGTTGAATGGAAAACTGACTTTCATTATTGATAATTTGGAGCAAAGCAGAGCAAGAATTTTCTGCATGAAAGCATGTGATTTGCCATTGAGCTGTAATCTGCAAAGGTATTGTCTGAACATGAATCTGGATTCAGTGTCCCACTGTTGGTATTCATTCTTTCCCTTTGGGAATTAATTTTATTTTGATCAAAGGGGACTCTTAAGAAAATAACAAAACAGGGAACAGCAAACAGCCAATTTACAGGATTGGTGTAAGTTTACAAAGATGTGGGGCACCCCCCTCTCTTTTTAGATTGTTTTTATCACACTTTTTTAATAACTAAAGGTAGGCAAGATAACAATAATCCTTCCTATTTTCTCCACAATAGCGAATAGAATAGAATACTTTATTGGCCAAGTGTGATTGGACATACAAGGAATTTGTCTTGGTGTAAATACTCTCAGTATACATAAAGAAAAGATACATTTGTTAAGAATCAAAAATCATAACGTACAACACTTAATGATAGTCATAGGGTACAATCAACAATCAAATCATACTAGGAAACAATCAATATAAATCATAAGGATACAAGGGATCTTACAGTCCTACAATCACAAGTGGGAGGGGATGGGTGATAAGGACTGATGAGAAAATTAGCAGTAATTGTAGTGCAGACTTTGTAATAGTTGAACAGTGTTGAGGGAATTATTTGTTTAGCAGAGTGATGGCTTTTGGGAAAAAAACTGTTTTGTGTCTATTGTTTTGGTGTGCAGTGCTCTATAGCATCGTTTTGAGGGAAGGAGTTGAAACAGTTTATGTCTGAATATGAGGGGTCTGTAAATATTTTCATAGCCCTCTTTTTGACTCATGCAGTATACATGTCCTCGATTGAAGGCAGGTGGGTAGTAATTGTTTTTTCTGCAATCCTAATTATCCTCTGCAGTCTGTGTCTGTCCTGTTGGGTAGCAGAATCAAACCAGACAGTTATAGAGGTGCAGATGACAGACTCAATAATTCCTCTGTAGAACTGTATCAGCAGTTCCTTGGGCAGTTTGAGCTTTCTGAGTTGGCACAGAAAGAACATTCTTTGTTGTGCTTTTTTGATGATGTTTTTGATGTTAGGTGTCCATTTTAGGATCATGTGATATAGTGGAACCTAGAAATTTGAAGGTCTCTACTGTTGATACTGTGTTGTCTAATGTTGTAAAAGGTGGTAATATGGGAGAGTTTCTTCTAAAGTCTACCACCATTTCTACGGTTTTGTGTGTGTTCAGTTCCAGATTGTTCCGGTTACACCACGAGGCAAGTTGTGTAACCTCCTGCCTGTATGCAGATTCGTCATTGTTTCTAATGAGACCAATCACTGTTGTGTCATCAGCAAACTTCAGTATTTTAACAGATGGATTGTTTGAGATGCAGTCATTGGTCTATAGAGAAAGAGAAGTGGAGATAGCACACAGCCTTGGTGGGGCCCTGTGCTGATTGTACAGGTATTGGATGTAATTCTGCCTAGCTCAGCGGTAGGGAACCTTGGCTCTTTTATCACTGATGGACTTCAACTCCCAGAATTCCTGAGTGAGCCATAAAAGTTTCCCCATCCCTGGCCTAGTGGTTTTTCAGTTGTGAGGGAAATCAATTTTTGACTTGAATGGGACTGTTTAATATACAAATGTAGGACATATAAAGAATATTGATCATTCAAGTCAAAATTTAGGACATTTGTATATTGAACAATCCCATTCAAATCAAAAATTGATTTCCCTCACAACTGAAAAACCAGTAGGCCAGGGATGGGGAACTTTTTATAGCTCATTCAGGAATTCTGGGAGTTGAAGTCCATAAGTGATAAAAGAGCCAAGGTTCCCTACCACTGGCCTAGCTTCACCTGCTGCTTCCTGTCTGTTAGGAAGCTTATGATCCACTTACAAATGTGTGAGATGGGTTGGGCTGACAGAAAGTGATCAGCCTAAAGTCTCCCAGATCAGGGGCCTCCAAACCTTGGCAACTTTAAGACTTGTGGACTTCAATTCCCAGAATTCCTCAGCCAGAAAAGCTGACTGAGAAATTCTGGGTGCTGAAGTCCACAAGTCTTAAAGTTACCAAGATTGGAGATCCCTGCCCCAGATGACTTTCATGCTTAAGGCAGGACTAGAATTCACATTCTCCTGGTTTCTAGACTAACATCTTAACCACTGTAACAAATTGGCTCTTTCTTTCAATTTTTTTTTAAAGTTGCATCTTGTGGGTTAACACTAAAGATTTACACTCACTATCTTTTATTAAATTTCACTGGCTTTTCTTATTAAATACCATTACTATTGAAGTAAGTTTCTTTGTATTTATATTTTACCATACATACATTTCTTTCTCTCTCTCTGTCTCTTCTCTCTCATACACACACAGACGCAGACACACGAACACAAGAACACAATGCCACAATGTACATATATTTGTTTCTTGGTCCCTGTTGGTATTTACAGTTTAATATTTCTTAGTCTGTGGCTTTAAATGCTTTTTTATTATGTGTGTGTTTGCTGTGCCAGACAGCAGAAAAATGTCCTTTCAAGCCATTTTCTCTGCATAGAGCTTGCATGATTTCCAGTTGCACTGTATACATTAGCAGTGATAAGGGCATCCCCTAATCTCCAGGGTCATCTCTTCCTACAGTAGTAAAATAACTTTAGCATGTGTAAAGTAGCTTGAGTTATTTCATACAAAGAAAAGACTGACAGTCACATATAGAGTGTATATGGGGGGTGGAGAGAAAGAGAGAGAGAGGAGGGGAGAGAGGTGAGGCTTAAATTGCTAGTTTGGGAAAAGCACAAAATAGTATTTAAACATTTCGAAGATTTAGAAATTCCAAAAGATAAGAAAAGCTGCAGATTTTTGTATGCAGAAAAATACAAATGTGTGTAAAAATATAATGGAAAACAGGCTTAGATTTTATTTTGTAAGCCCTGCCTGCATGATTTAAAAAATTACAAAGTTGGTTCTTTGTTCTATCAATAAATATTTCTAACAATATGTCTAAAACTGTGCAGGAGTCTTCAAGGGATATGGAAGGGGAGGATAGTCATACATGAATCAGGAAAATAATTTTCAAGAATGTGGGCATTTTGTCACCCTGTGCTTGCAACATAAGTTTCCATTACACAAAAATAATTTGTGTGATCTGCTAATAAATGCCAAGTGATTGTAATAAACATATTTTGGGTTTTTTTTATTTGCAGCATGTGAGAAAAGTTTAGACAAAAGCAAGGCAAAAATACAAATCTGGAGTAAATTTTCATCACCCATTGTGGCTTTTGCTAAGAAAACAGACTCTCAATATAAACAACATCTGCCTTTTTTTTTTTTTTTGCAATGCCTTTCTAAACCAGAGTAAATGACTTGGATTTTTTAATTTTCTTGTCTTGCTTCAGTTTTTGCAGAATGCAGGGTTTCCACTGAATACATGGCACAGAAGTTCTGCTATCTTTGCCTTTAACAGGCTTTCCAAATGTAGATGACTGTGAAATGCACTTTCATTCTCTGGGGCTGGTGCTTTAACTTTAGTCTGACTTTAATAGGCTGGGATGATTTCAGCTTATAAATCTTCAACTGGAGGATAAAGTTCAAGTAGATAAAATCAAACAGATGTTGGTGGGAGGATTTCTCCATACCCATAAAAGTGCTATCATCAAAGCCTGGAATCATTTGTTTTGAATTATTACATTGTTATCAAAAGGGCTGTAGCAGTCTGCTTGTTGAGAAATTGGATCTGTTTATCTGAAAACAGAACCAAGATGCTATTCTAAGACATTCCTGGGAAAGTGTGGTTTAGCTGATGGTTGACACGGTAGGATAGCTGTGAGGCACATTGACTGACAGCTGTCAACCAATCTGGCAAGTCTGCTGATAGAAAATGAGATGTGTAGTGTTTGAAAGTTTCTTTTCTTTTTCTTTTCTTCCAGCTTAACATGCAGGAACCAAAAATATCCTTAAATTAAGATTTTTGTATTTTGAAGATGGCCAGAAGATTTAAATAGCAACAATTGAAATCAATTACTTATAGTATAACATAGAATTATGCAGAATGGAACATGCTGCTCTGTTACCTATTTGCTTCTTGGTCCCTTTTCATCAATTTTTGCTGTGAAATGTTCAGTGTGGTTATAGAAGAATTGCATTATGCAACAATTAATGTCAATGGAATTTCTATTTATAATGGTTTTATTGTACAATAATACAATCCTCTTGGCATTTGATTAAACTACTGTATTTTTCCTTTTAATGTGTGCATACAGTTAAATTGGGTTATATTAATCAGATTATTTTTGTATTTTAGTTATATTTTTATGATTTATTCTTAGTGTCTCGAGGGACGCAGTGGCTCAGTGGCTAAAACGCTGAGCTTGTTGATCAGAAAGGTCAGCAGTTCGGTAGTTCGAATACCTATCGTCACGTAACGGAGTGAGCTCCCATGACTTGTCCCAGCTTCTGCCAAGTTAGCAGTTTGAAAGCACGTAAAAAATGCAAGTAGGAAAATAGGGACCACTTTGGTGGGAAAATAACAGTGTTCCGTATGCCTTCGGTGTTTAATCATGTTGGCCACATGACCACGGAGACGTCTTTGGACAGCGCTGCTCTTCAGCTTTGTAATGGAGATAATCACTGCCCCCTAGAGCCAGAAACGACTAGCACATATGTGCTAGGGGAACATTTACTTTTATTCATAGTGTCTTATTACACACACTGTCTTATTTAATAATCTGGTGATACTTATTATGTATTAGGAGTAGATCATTGAGGACAAAGGGGAAATTAAAATATTTAAAATATTGTCTGATATAATGTCCATTTAAATAGAAACAAACTGAATGTGTGCAGTGGAGATATGTATTAATTTTCTCAAGCTGCTCCTATCAGTTTCTCTAGAGTTATAATATGAAGCTTGTACATAAGTGTGATAGCATATATATAAGCAGATGTAAGACCAATACTGAGGCCATGTACAATATTGATTAGATGTTTCAATACGTTAATGCCCTAGAAAAAAACAGTTAATAAAGTTAACAACTATCTGCAATATTCTTTATCCTGCCTGGAACAAAAGCTGTATTATGATACTACCCATTACTATTCAATTTTTGTGTTGCTGATCTAACCCCAAATCATTTTAAGAGCCTTTGAAAATAAATGCATCTTCATAGTTGCTTAGTTCTTGCTAGATTTAGCTTTAAAGTTGCAGTACTTTGGCCCCAACCTTCCAGAAAACTATTAGATGGCAACAAAAAGTTGAATTTTCTTCAATTCTTTCCCACCACCTACTGTTGACCTAAGAGTATATGCATTTTTTCTACCCAGATCGAATAGCCTACTGATATTCATTTTCTACATATATGTAAAGAGAATTAGTATATAGTGTGTCAAATTAAACATTTTAACAAAGTTTTTTCTGGTTAAAATGTTTAATTTAACACAATATACATTAAGTTAAAGTTTAGGCCACAATCTGTTAAAGGAACATAGGAATGTTGTGCACTTACATGCAATACACAGTCTGGGTATGTGAAACCTTAGAGCTAAACAAGATCCAGTTATGTACATAAAGAAATAGATCTCTATTGTTTAAAAACTTCTGCAGTTAGCTTTATCATGGTAAGGAAGGGCCAGGGAGAGCACTCCAAATGACTACAGAGTAAGGGGAGATTTTTTTTTATTACGTGTGTATCAGTATGTATTTTGTGTGTGTATATGTGTGTGTGTGTGTTTATCTCACTCCAATATGTTTTCTTTGATTGGAAAGCATATAGAGACAGAGCTTGTTCCTATTTGGTTTCCTTTCTCCAACTGCAGTTTTCAGGGATGGGTCTTTCATTTAGAAAGCAACATGTATAGATGGGCAAAGAGTAATTCTAATTGGGTCATTTACTGTATCTCCTAAAGGTAAAGGTTCCTCTTGTACATATGTGCTAATCGTTTCCGACTCTGGGGGCAGTGCTCATTTCTGTTACAAAGCCGAAGAGCCAGCGCTGTCCGGAGACATCTCTGTGGTCATATGGCCGGCATGACTAAACACCAAGGCATATGGAACACTGTTACCTTCCCACCAAAGTGGTCCCTATTTTTCTACTTGCATTTTTACATATTTTCGAACTGCTAGATTGGCAGAAGCTGGGACAAGTACTGGGAGCTCTCTCGTTATGTGGTGCTAGCAATTTGAACTGCCAACCTTTCTGTAAGACAGGGCTGCATTTATCAATAGCTTCCATTGTCCCAATTGTTCTGAAGTTGGTAGTAACTTTAAAGGGAAAGCTGTCATAGCCAGAGAGAAGGGAGTTAAATTATTCTCATTCCTTATTATGATTTTGTTAATTATGAGTTCCTTCCATCTCATCTCCTGTGCATAGAAAATCAGAAACACATTAAATAAAAATTTAACAACATGGCCTTGTATACCAAGAACATTATCACAAACTCACACTGTTTCCATGAAATGGAACCCCAGCAGTTTCAGTTTAGCAGTGATATCAACTATGATAAGCTTACTTTCATAAGATGCCTTTCTGAAAGAAACTGACCTTTAGATTGTAATGTGATGTCTAAATTCTGCTTCATTCTCCAAACATTAAATAAGTTCAGGTGAATTTATTCTCACTGAATAAATATATTTGATTAACTTTCTTTACATCAGACTTCTCTTAAAAATGAATCTATGCAAATCAACATAAAATGGTAACAAAACAATTTCTAGTTCAAGAGCTCCCCTGGGTCATTATCAGCCAATGTATGTTTTTGTACACAGCCTTTTCCCATATATGCATTTTATATTTTATATCTATATGTATACCATTTTTTCTTACATAGTTTTGTGTGGACAATTTTTACCTAAAATGTGCTTGGTATTTATTTAGCCTCCACCCCCACCCCCAAGCATCAAATGTAATTTAGACGAGTTTGTTCAAAAAATATTGAGGTAAAAGCAACAATGTTTATAATTACCCAGCATCGCTGTAAATTGTGTAACAACCTGTCAATAAATGTTACAATTTTGCTAAATTCAATATTTTTGAAAGCCCTTGGTGTAACATTTTAAATGCTTACTTGCCACTCCACTTAAATATTCAAAGATGAAACGTGCATAATTTAGAAATTTTCTTAGACTACATCTGGATTTTTATAACAATGAAACAATAGGACTGTTAGAAAATATGGTTTTTGGATTATTTGGAAGTCCTATCAAATGCTTATCTTTGTTGCCCTATGAAGAAAGCCTTGTCAAATTACAAAAGTATTTCTGACTGGCACTGGATATTAAGGATTATGTCATGCTTTATATCAGAAGTTTGAAGTGTAGGTTCATATTTACATCTACCTTTGGAGAGTCTTTAAGCGTCACTACAGCCCCAATCAGATTAATATAACTTATACTTAAAATATAAAGCAGGCAAATATTTATATGATTAAACCATTTAATAAATTATTTAGCACCCAAATAACTTTGAAATACATAGTGCTTGGAGATTAGGATTACAACTTCTAGATTGGAAGAGTTCTACTGTACATTTATTTATTTGTTTATTAAGCAAATATACATAGCTTCCAAACTCACACACAGTGGCTCTATGTTGCATGCAACATTAAAAATTCACAACAAAAAGTCCACAATTGAAAAATCCCCCATCCCCACCTTTTATGAGAGCAACAAAAGGTGAGTCTACTGCATTGTGTTCACGTTTTCTATTTGTCATATGAAGACTCTGTGTATCATCCCATTCTGTTCCTTGGTCATCTACTCAGAGACCAGAGATTCTTAAACAATATTAACCAACTGAAAAGTGGGAAGATACTGAAGACAATGCTGGCTGGTGGAACTCTGTATTGGCTTCCTTTTGAAAAAAACTCATATTAGTAATTCAAATGCCAGATGACTAGATCAGATTGACTATAGAATTCTTCTTATCTCTAGGAACATTAACGCAAACCCTTCACACCATAATTCAGTTACAGTAATCAGTATGCCTTGTAAACTATATTTGTGTACTCTTAGCTATTGAATTGGCTGGACAAAGAGAAACTTCTAATTGTTAAACCAGCAGGATTGTAGATTTACAATGCAATGATGTCGATCTTACAATTTGTAACAGTTTCTTCATTTATTTACCTTCAATGCTATTCCAAAAGACTATTAACCAGTAGATATTCCTCCTTTCAGTGGTGTGTTTCAAAAATTTTTCCTACCAGTTCAGAGCGCTTGCTTTGCATGCACATTCAAGCAGTGCTCAAACACTGTATTCTCTATCAACGCTTGAAGGTATATATATCAGCGCCTATTGTGCATGTGCATCAAATGTGCATATCACGTGCAGCAGGGCTCAGAGACCACCCTCTTTATCAATGATGGTAAGCTTTGCTAATTTTTAGCTCAGCTGAGGTGCGGTTCTGCCATGCTAATCAGCTGAGCTAATAAACAACAGAATATAGGACAGGTTGGAGAGGTAAGAGCAAGAGCAGGCGGGTGGGGGCAGTCAAAATTTTCCTTATTGGTTCTCCGAACCAGTCAACATTTTCCCTACTGGTCTGCCAGGACTAGTCAGAACCAGTTGAATACCACCTCTGCTTCCTTTGCTAAGAAGTCACACAGTCTCTTTAATATATATGTCAATTAAAAGACAGTTAAACAGAAAAGAATTCCACTTTTCTAAACTGAGGAGAGCCAGTTTTGTGTAGTATTAAGCAGAGGTGAGCTGCACATACTGTAACAACTGGTTTGCTGAAAATGTGAGCTTGCGCATGACTGCAAAAACAAAGGGATTTCCTGTGCGTGGAAGCTGTGATGAGTAGAGAGGGTGAGGCACAGAAGGCAGCTGGGCTCCGTGGGCAGGGCAAGTGAGCCAGATATACAGCAATAGCACTTAGACTTTTATACCACTTTATAGTGCTTTGCAGCCCGCTCAAAGCGGTTTACAGGATCAGCCTATTGCACCCAACAGTCTGGGTCCTCATTTTACCCACCTCGGAAGGATGGAAGGCTTGAGCCTGGTGGGATTCGATCTGCCAAATTGCAGTAGGAGTAGCTTGCAGTACTGCACTCTAACCACTGTGCCACCAGGCTCCTATATGCAGGGATGGGATTCAAATTTTTTAACAACCGGTTCTGTGGGCATGGCTTAGTTGGTGGGCGTAGCTTGGTGGTCATATGACTGGGTGGACGTGTCTTGGTGGTCATGTTATTGGCTGGTTGTGACCAACTCAACATCACTTACATTGAGGCACACATCTCCTCGCCTGGCCTCTCATGACTGTGGGGATGCTGCAACAGTCGTAAGTGTGAAAAATGGTCATAAGTCACTTTTTTCAGTGACATTGTAACTTTAAATGGTCACTCCACACAAGCAAAGTACCAGCAAAGGAGGGAAAAAAACTCCAGAGAAGTTCCTGAGACAGAAAGTCTAGTCCTGCCAAGAATGTAATAAGGGTTAATGGAGAGGCAGTTTCTGTAAGCAACACCAGAATGTTTCCTTCCTGCCTTCCTTACAGGATTAGACCAGTAATTTCTTCTAACAACCGGTTCTCTGAACTGCTTAGAATGTTAACAACCGGTCCAGCGAATAGGTGCAAACTGGTAGAATCCCACCCCTGCCTATATGGCACAGGATAGCACCGGGACAGGTGGGCAGGCCCAGCTGGTGGTCGTAACTACTGGTATGGGCATAACAGGCAGCAGCCCACCACTGGTCAGGCATAACAGGCAGCAGCCCACCACTGGTACTTAGGCATCAGACTAGAAACTAGCAGATCTTGAGTTCTAGCCCTGCCCTGAACATAAAGCCAGCTGGATGACCTACCTTTTCCCCCAGCCCTTGGAAAGAGGCAATGGTAGGCCACTTCTGAAAACATTGCCAAGAAAACTGAAAGGACTTCTCTGAGAATTGGACACAACTGAACAGAAAAAAAAACCCAGTGACAGTACTGGGTTTGTGCGGTACTACACAAATGTCAACAATGCAGCAATTCTTTCACTTGCACAGGTGAATCTCAGGAGAAATCTGGGGGCTTTCCAGGGACAGTGTGAAGAGATCAAAATTATAATTTTTTCTAGTTGCCACAAACATTAGTGGCAAATTTGAAATAATAAAATGGAACAAGTTCCATGCTTCAAACAATTTGGCATAATTTTTGAAGCTTTCAGAACTTAAAGGAAAATATCCAGAACCATTTCTGCCAAAGTTAAACCATAGTATACTTGGGCTTTGTTTTTTTTAAATTCTAAAAAGGGACAGATGTACATCTGCTACCATCAAGCTTTCCAAAACTGTATCCCAAGTACTTTATGGTATATAAGAATGTGCCTGCAGTGATTAAACCACTTAGGCACTGTTCAATCCAGGATTTGAGGCACACTCTGCCACATCCCATGATGTGTTTCAAATATTTTAATCTGCTTCAAAACTGGCATGATTCTTTTAGAGGCAAAATTCCACATTTGCAAACTCTAGTGGCTTTTCTTTTTTCTTTTTCTTTTTGGTGCCTTTGAGTCATTATTGGCTCCTGGCAACCGCTTGCAGTTTTCCTGGCAAGGTTTTCAAAAATGTTTTGCCATTTCATTCTTCCTACAGTTGAGAGCATGTATGACTGGCCTAAGGTCATCCAGCTGGCTTTGTGCCTATGGCAGAACTAGCTCTTAGTTTCTAGCTTGATTCTCTAACCACTGCACCAAACTGAATTTTATAATCCTTAAATTCTTCTAAACCGAACTTTTTTTTCCTGCTAATTGATCCCCAGAATTGTACAATAGAATTTCAGTGCACTGTTATGCCACAATAAAAATAAGGCAATGATATTTCTCTGGGTTTATGTTCCTGGCACTAGTATGAAGACACTGGTCACACTCTTCACTGAGGACTTACCTTTATAATTAGTCCAAGTAACACCTGTTCTCATAAGTTCCAAAGTCTCTCTATTATTTTCACTGTTCAAAATTAGCTGAACGCTATAAAAGTGATATGGAAAACGTAATGGGTAATTATTGCACCATTGCAGGATAATACAGATTAACAGATTTGGAAGAGATCTTTTAAGTCATCTAGTCCAACCCCCCCCCCCCCCCCCCCAGCAGTGGACCCTACACAAGTTCTGACAGATGTCTATAGGATTCCAGTTATTCAAAAATTAAAACTATGAAATGATAGCTAAAAGTCCATTTTCTTTTCTTTTTGACTTTTATATAATATTCAAATTTCCAAATTGCCTACAATTGCACAAAACATAAGTATTTTTTGTTACTATTGCATAGAAAGAATCTGAAATTCCTGGAAACACTCCCTGCCCTCTCCTCCCCTTGCAGCATTTTGTCTACATAATTCAACTCAGTAGAAACACACTCTCTCTCTTTGGGCAGGTTGCTTTAAAAGTAGCAAATTTAGCAGAAGTAGACATTTCATCTGGCCATAGACCTTTATGTTCAGATTATATGGAGAAACCTCAGAGATTGTAGTGCTTGTTGGAGACAATGTGCTGCTTTGACACTTCAAGCAATGAGTTCAAAAGAGCACTCCAATCTTTTTGTGTTGCAACTTTAAAATTGTTTTGCACGTCCCAAACATTGATGCAAATCATGATTTTCTATTGTATCTGAGTACAATAAAGTAGCTTCGGGAACTATAAGGCGCACATTTTCCAATACCTTTTCTCCTTAGCCATCTTTCAACAGCTAGTGCACAATGGTAGGGACAGTGTAAGATTTTTCTCATATATGCATTAGATTTCTTTAACATTTTCACCACCCTTTTCTGCAACCGTGTAATATTTTCAAATATTTAGATTATTGGATTTTTCATTTCTTTTTTGTTTCTATTTGATGAAAATCATTAGGCTCAATATTTAATGGGATAGATATAGCCCACCCATAACATTCCTCAATCAGTAATTCATTAACCTCTTTCCCACATGCGCTATAAGGCTGGACAGAGACAAACAATCCGATAGTTTATAGTAGGGATGTCAAACTCAATTTCATTGAGAGCCGCATCAAGGTTGTGTTTGACCTTGGGGGTCTGGGGTGGGCATGGTCAGGGTAGGTGTGGCCAGCTAAAAATCAGATGTTGGGGCACCTGTGGTGGCCTGAATGCTCTGCCAGAACTTGGGCTCCCAAGTTCTGTTTTCAGCTGTGACAGCCTCCTGCACTCCTCTGCCAGCAAAAACTGAACTTACTGGTAGAGGCATAGGTGTCCAGTCCTTTATTGTTTCCAGGATGGCCCCACATCTAAGCACCCCGCCCAGGGGCCTTGAGTTTGACATTCCTGGTTAATAGCATAACAAATATCTATTATATATTTATCCAACTGTCCAAGTACAGTTAAGCGTCCAGATTGTACATAGTACTCTGGATCAAGAGCATCACAAAAGACCTATGTCAAAAAATGATGGTACATAGGAAAAGAGAAGTCAGCTTGATTAAATTTGGTGACAAGTGAAGTAAATTAGGAGCAGTCAGTTTCTTATAGGCTGAATGCATATATTTATGTCGAAAACACAGCAAAACCTCAAAATGGAAAACTTCCAGCTTTGAGACCTCTCATTTCATCCTTGCATTACTTCTACACTCCATGTGGCCTTCAGCTGCCAAAATAAAGTATAAAATATGTGCTCCCCAGCCACAAACAAATTAGTTGGTTCTAAGTATAGCATATATCAAGTTCCAGGTCTCAGAACTATTAATCATATTCTATAGCCTTGGCTACAGCAAAATATTAACAGAGGCAGAAAAAAAATATTTCCTTCTCAGGGACAGCATGAGACAAACAGACACCTAAAGAAGCCAGTTGGCCTGGCAGTCAATGTAAAAGTTGTGATAATGTTCTCCACACTTGAGTGCAGACAACTATCTTAAGAAGTATAAGACAGCATGCACTTTGCATATAATTTTGTCTTCCAGTGTGATACTATTTTGTGATCTTCAGGATGTGCTCTCTCACACAGCTGCTACCTGATAAAGCTAACCATGCTTCCTTTTTTTTTTTTTTTGTTGCTAAGGCCATGTTTTTTGAAAAAGCGCAAAATTTAACATACTATTCTTGTTTAGGGAGGACATAACTTTTCTTGGTGGCATACTTGTTAGGATAATGGCATTCATTACAAAGGCATAGAATAAGAAAGGTCAGTTGTCAGTCCTTTATATCCTGAAGTGATCCATCAAGAAATAATTTGAAAACTTCTCATTTATCAAATCATATAAAACCTTTAAAAATAAATTTAAAAACGAAAAAAGAAGATGGAAAAAATACAATAAAGCAGCATTAATCATGAGAAAATAAAAATAAAATAAAAGATAAAATATTTTTAATGTCATCACTCCAAGATCACATCTTATGCCTCTTACAGAAATAATTTTAGGTAGAAATTTAGCACCTGCATCAGTGATGGTAGGATTCTAATTTGCAAGTAAAAAACAAACTGCTTCCCTTATTTTATTATCAACACCCAGATAAGTAGGAATGAACAATTAAATTTACACAAGATAAACAATCAAACATATGGACAATATGCTACCAATATGCTACCAATTCAGACAAACCATAAAATAATATATAACAGTCTACCAAGAAATTATGAAGGAGAAAACAACAGCCTACCAATACAGACGGGACAAGCTACTTTATATAAACAGAGAGCAAACCCAACTCCTTTCTAGCACTGAAGATATTACCTAGTATGGTAATGAAAGGTTTGCAAGCAACAACCAATTTGATTCTGTGTACTTATGCAGGTGTAAGAAACAAAGACAATCTAAGTGGCAGTAGGTATGAAAACTGTTGCATAAGGGAAATAAATTTATTTTAATTTAAAATAGATTTACAGTACTTTCTCTGTTCAAAGTACACTTGAATGTGACATAGTGCAGTATATTTTACACTATACAGAGCAAAATGTTGACAGAAGGACTATAATAAAGTCTGCATTGCGTAAAATTAAGAATCTGCCACAATTTTCACATGTTCCCTTTCTCTTCTAAAGCTCAGGAATTTATTCCAACTACCAAAAGGTGTCCATATTTATAACTTGCAAGTAGATGATAATTGGAGGAAGGTATTTTTGCTAAGTTCTATTAGACGTTCATTTTGTAAAAGTATCAATCTCAGTTAATACTCCAAATATTTTCACTCTGAAAATGATACACATCACTCAATTGGAGTTTACGAAGCTATCAAAAACAACTGGCTCTTCAAAAAGTCCTTGATAACCTCAATGAGCTCACTCAAGATGATAAAAATAATTTTATGCCCTTAGTTGCTGGTGCATTTAAAGGAGCATGATCACAATAGAAGGAAAAAATAGATAACCACTTTCAAATTCCCAATCCCTGGTGAACTGCTAAAATCCCAGAGTAAAACAGAAACATCCAGCTGCCTTTAACTCTAATCACCTAATGGCTTTCTAAATAGAAAGTCAAAACGGCAAGCTCACTCTGAGATGAAACTTTGTTTAAACATGTCTTTTTAAAGTAAATAATAGAAAATGAAAGCTAATGATAGGGAAACAGATTTTCTTCCCCAAATCTGAAGCCAAATTTTGCTGTTTAAAAAAACAATCAAGCAAATTTACTTGCTTTTTTAACTGAATATTTATCTAACATGTCAGTTTTGCTTTCTCTTAGTTCCTTTTTTCCAATTGTAATTTCACTGCCTTCCATTTCTGAGTAAAATTAAATTTTTGTTTTAAAAATATTATAAAGATTAGTACGCATGTTTTGACATGCGATTTTATCCACATTCATGTAATCTTATGATTCTGAGCTGATAATATTTTTTCCAATCATATAAATGTTCTGTTGAAAAACAAATAAAGCAGTTACATTTCTATTAAAGACAGTAGCTTTTTAAATAAAGTACAAAATAAATTATCAATCGGGGCAAAAAGAAGTAGTTTGAAGTAATATGTTAACAGATCTTCAGATAATCAAGATAGAGTTTTATTTCTTTTTCTCTTTCTGCCCAAATCTGATCTTCTTCTCCTTTTCCTTCCCCTAGTTTTCTATTACTTTTTATTTTCTTTTTTTAAAATATTTTGATAAACTAATGCAACACAAATGTAAACACAAATGTATCTGTCAACTCATAAAACGTTTCTATGCCTGTTTTAGAATTGTTATGAACAGAAGGGGGGAAAGAAATTTGAAAGTAGTGTAGCAGTTTGGAACCAAAAGTGCATTCTACTGTGCAAATCTTTAATTGGAGAACGTGATTGATGACTCTTGGCTATGAATGTGTTTCATTGGAGAATATGAATTATGATATACCCATAGGGGTGGGGGAAAACCAGGGTCAAAGGTGACAGTGAATTACGTGTCTCAGAATCGGCTTCATACAGATCATGCCAACATGTTCACTCCTAATAAATCCTTTGAAGTTTTTGAAGCTTGGCTCGACGTTCATGGTTTAATTAGAGCAATTGCCGGAATCCTGACAGTATCCTTCTACAATGGGCCAATGGGAAAAAAAAAATCAAGTTAATTTTTTTATTTTGTTTTGCATATTTGTAATCTCTCAAACAAAATGAAGGATGAATATTATATAGTATCATTTCAGAATATTAGGAGATAGTTAATGTATAAAGGAAAATTGGTATTGGACATGCTGCATTTTGTAATAAAGAGTACATTGATCATAAGGTTGTGACCACCTTTTTGACTTTTTGACAGCTCCCCCTGTCCCCCAATCATCCCGATTAGAAAATATCTGTCAACTTCAAACCAAACCTGGCAGCAGCCATCTTTCTGATCATCAGTTACTACACAGAGGGGAAGGGGAGAAGGAGATTGGAATGCCTTGTTAAGAGCTTTCTTGTGAGGAGGTCATCTTTACTGGCAATGGATAAGGTTGGGGAAGGAGTGTCTGAAGAGCCCACCAATTAACTCAATTGGCCAACATAACCTAAGGGGCCTTGGTGGTGCAGGCTGTTAATCATCTAGCACTTAGTGCAAGCTGCCTGCAATTAGTGCAGGTTCGAATCCCACCAGGCTCAAGGTTGACTCAGCCTTCCATCCTCTCGGGGTAGGTAAATTGAGGACCCAAGATTGTTGGGGGCAATAAGCTGACTTTGTAAAAATGCCGCTTGGGGGGGCCAAAAAGCCATAGTAATAAGCAGGCATATACAGTGGAATGAAGGCTATTGCCGAGCACCTAGCATGGTGCTCCATAGACTGTAAGCCGCCCTGAGTCTCCGGAGAAGGGCGGCATATAAATGTAATTAAAAAAAAAAAAACCTATGACACTTGGGATAGATTTATTTCCTAGTTTGATTATATTGTAACCACAGGAAAGAATTAGAATTGGTTTTCCATTGAAGCTGTGCTGATATGATGTACTCAATAAAATGGACCTTTGAGAAGGAGCCAAGTCTCAGAGTTCTGATTTGCTTGGGTTCATTAGTTGAAGCATTGACAATACCATTGTATCCATGTTCACATGAACTGATACATTTTAAATTGCAGCTTGAAAATTGGAAACATACGTACTGGCAGTTTTTTCTCCAGGAGGGGATTTCACATATAGGATGATACTAAGCATCATTGCCTAAGAACAATAAGTTGAAAAGAAACCTTTAAAAAACCCATTAAGAACAAAATCTGTTCCAGGACTGTAATATATTGTGTGCTTGGTTTGATAACAAGGAAATATTAAATCAGATGGAAGGAAAGGCTGATATCTGAAAATGACTGTGTGTTTGGGATCCTATTTCGGATCCTGTCTGTAGGGACAAATTCCACTTGGTTTTGTACATATGTAAATAATATTTTAAAGTTACATTTGATGAGTTCTCAAGTGAAAAGGTTCCATGTTTTCCCATAGCAAGCTGAAGGATACCTCAAATGTAATTGACTTTTCCCAAATATCAGCCTCCAAAATTTAAGGGAACAAAACAAAGAATACGAGAATTGTATTTCCCCCCCTATAGTTTTGTGGTCAAGATAGTGCTGGAAATAAGGCTAAATGCTCCTAAAGCTGCAATTGCATTTCTGGGACTAGGACCCAAGAATCTTGGAAAACCTGTTTCTGAATAAAATTACCAAGAATTGTGTTCCAGATCAATTTTCTCAATCACCCCCTCAGTTCCTCTGAGTTTTGTGCACTTTAGTTACAGAAGCATAATTGGTAAACGCTCATGAAAAGCTGTCACTGGAGAACCTGTGTTATAGTATGTGGGGTGAAGAAGGAGACATTTTGAGGATGTTTTGTCTCCTGTTTTAATGATGCTTGCATTCTTTATCTTATCCATTTACTTTATCCCAGCTTGTGGTTTATTTTTCTGACACCCCTTTCAGTATATCTTATGTAGTACTATATATAATTCTGTAAAATTTCCATAATAAGGTTGGTTCTTTTTCTTTTCATGAATTTACCCTGAATATTGCAGAAAAGCACTTCTGGAGATGAAAGAACATAAATTATTGTACTAAGCACATATTTGTATTTACATGGATTGGATAATTAATTTGAAATGCTGGATTATCTGTTTTTTTTTTCAGGAGAGAGCATTGTATACTTAGCAGCATACAATGTATATTGTTACGGAATAAGAGAAGTGAAAAGAAGTGTCTATTAATCCTGGTTTGGTCCAAACTTCATGCTATGAAATAAATGTACGTCAAATAAAGAAGAAATTTCTCATTGCACTGTTGTGTTTTAACAGATAATGCTTTAAGATCATGTTGTCAAGCAATTTAAACTCTAAATTGATTCATATTTACCCCAACAAACTAGGGGCCCAAAACTGCAACCCTCACAGTCATTTTCTGCAGCTCCTCAGTATTCCCCATCATCGCTGTTGAATGCCAACATTTTATCCTGCTATTTTGGTGTAGAAAAGATTAAACTGCAGATAAACTTTAAAATAAATTTAGCCTTTTAAAAAGATCTTATGACTATGACATGGCTGCACATAATCTGAATCATTGCCCTGCCTCTTGAAATTCAAAATACATTGGGTTGCTTATGCCTGGAATAGGGTAAATACTGTTACACATGTTTTCCTTATTCTTGGTGAACATATGAATGGATTAAAGTTTAAATGTTCTGATAACAGCAAATACATTTAATTGAAACTGGGATTGTGTGGAATAGTCTACACTAACTCAGTAAAAGGGCACAGATCTTTAAATCATTTCTTCTTGCAAGAACTGTTGTTTCAATTTAGTATGCCAGACACAGGCAGTGATGGTAGAATTAGTCCACAGAGACTGTGAAATACAGGGGTATAAAGCACAGAGGGACAGGTCAGGGAAAGTCCTTTATATATTTGCTTTTATGATGATATATTTTTTTATGAACTGCAAGATGTGTTAGGTCTTGCAAACAGAAACATTCCCAGGTCTAAGCATCACTTATTTTCTCTAGGAAAAAAAATTAGCATTGCTGCCAACAGGCTATATCGTAGTATTTTTCACATTTAGCATTATTTTCATAATATAGTTCACATAGCCATCATTTACAGCAAACTGTAAATGCTTTGAATCAATAATTACTAAATTTTATAAATCTTTACTAATTTATATTATTTAAGAATTATGAAAAAATATTCAAAATGGTAGCTGATTTACCTAGTCCACCATTGTGGGGATGAGTTTGTACAGTAGAGAATATTTGGTTCAAATTTCAGATGAAGAGCGGAGTGTAAAAGGTGAACATAAACTCCATCCAAATGTGTGTAGGAATGATGTACAGCTGGTTGAGTGCGGAGCCTTGTAACTGGCAATTAATGCTTCCCTGCTCAAATCCCAAGAGAGATGTTACATTAGTCTCCACTAAACCTGGTATGTTTGAGATGTGCAAACTTTACACTCCTAATTCCTTAGGCAATATGGCTAGTGCTTAAAATTATGGAACTTTGATATGCACATCTGGACAATACAAAATCTGGGAAGGTTGTTTACAAGATAACCCAGCATCATTCAAATGGTGAAATCTCCAGGAAAATAGCATTAATTGGCATTGTGCAACCTGAGACCAGAGAATTTAAAGAAATGTGGGAATTATGGGAGTTGAAGTCCACACATTATAAAGTTGTCAAGGCTGAGATACACTGCCCTATGGAACCGTCATCTAGCAGTACCGTTTCCATTCTGTTATTTTAGATTTGATATCTGCATTAAAATGGAATTGTGACTTTGAATTTCCAATATATTTTTTTTCTGGTGCTATTTTCCACTGATTTACTGAAACATTTTATTTTGGGGTTGTTTGATTATGGGCAGATTAAAAAAAATCATAACAAAAAAGTTTCCATACAACTAACTAATGACAGCACTGACCCTCAGCTAACCCATATAATCCCTCCAACCAGCACTTCACCTCCCAATGACTTTCACCTAATGTGACCTCCCCATCACAAGACCTATCACCAGGCCCTCCCCTGATCTGAACCCTCCCATCGCAAGACCTACTGATCACAGGAAGCCCTTACAAGCAGAAAAACACCAACACTGACATTCCCTAAATCTACTGAAGACCAGAGGTGGTATTCAGCAGGTTCTGACCAGTTCTGGAGAACCGGTAGTGGAAATTTTGAGTAGTTCAGAGAACCTCTGACTGCCCCTGCCCCCAACTATTCTCTGCCTCCCGAGTCGCAGCTGATCGGCTTGGTCTTTTGTTATACCCTGCACAGGAACAGAGCTGGAAAGCAGGTTAATGGGGTGGGGAGGGAATGGGGTTTTGCAGTATCCTTCCGCCAGGAGTGGGGAGGGTATGGAGATTTTGAAGTATCCTTCCCCTATCACGCCCACCACACCACACGTACCACGCCATGCCCACAGAACTGGTAGTACACATTTTGAATCCCACCACTGCTGAAGATGTTACCTACTCTGCTAACTAAATGTTTGGAAGCCAACCCACAAGCTTGGGCAAAAGACTTCTATCCTCTATACACTGAGCTACAGATACATACCACTATCGTAAATAACATCTCCTTTAAGTCAGGCCTTTATACTTGTTGTTTCATCACAGTGCAGAATAATTTGACAGTGATTTTGCTTGATGTATTTTAAATTACACCCTTGGAATAAGTGAGTCTGCTATCCCAATAATATGTTTGAGTTCAACTGAAACAAACAAGCAAACAAATGGGTAAGAAAGACAAATTAAGGATTGAACCTGAATCCTGTTGCTCATGTGTATGCAAATCATTGAAAGCAACCCATTCAATTAGGGGAGACGTCTTGAAAAAATATGGGCATTTTTGATACAACACAATGTGTTTCTTTCCTTGAGCATGAAACAAATAATAACAACAAGGTTCATAGTTCAAATGTTGCTCTCACTTTATTTTGAATTTGAAGTGTGACAAAGACCAGAAAAATTAAGAATTCAGAATATTGCTCAAAATCATCCTTGTATGACCGTATCCAGCCTGTTTTAGGGCCCTTCCAAATACATGATATCCAGTGATGGGATTCAAATTTTTTTACTACCGGTTCTGTGAGCATGGCTTGGTGGGCGTGGCAGGGGAAGCTTACTGCAAAATCCTCATTCCCTCCACACCCCACTAACCTGCTTTCTAGCTCTGCTTTCCTGTGCAGGGCAACCAAAGAAGACCAGCCAATCAGCTGGGACTCGGGAGGCAGAGAATAGATAGGGTTGGGGCCAGTCAGAGGTGAGATTTGCCGGTCTGAAACTACTCAAAATGTCCAATACCGATTCTCCAGAACTGGTCAGAACCTGCTGAATACCACCTCTGATGATATCACACAACCAGAAAGAGGGACAAGGAAAGTGAAATTAAATATTGGATTTATTTATTTTCACATCAGAGGTTTTATGTTGATTTCAAAGGGAAGAATTTGACATTCCCTATATAATTCCTTTCCTGCCAAATATTATCTTAGAAAACATAACATTGCATTCTGAGAAAAACAGTCCATTCAAAGCTTTTCTTGATGATAAAATGTGGAATTAGATTGTTCTTACATTGCCTCATTTATGAAACAGCAACTGCTAACATTCCTCATGCTGACTGGGGAATTCTGGAAGTTGAAGTCTACAGGTCTTAATGTTGCCAAGATTGGGTACCTCTGTAGATGAAGGGTTCTGCAAGCCATTTCAAAGCACAGAATCTTGGCAGAATTATAATTGAGGTTCAATGCATACAGATTTAAAACAAAATATCATTGATTAAAATAGGCCTTCCTTGTGGTTAAGTGATTTACAGAAAGTGCATGTAACTTGTGACTGTAACTTAGTTGCTCGTATCCTCTGTTTCCTAGTATGATTTGATGTTGATTGTACCCTATGACTATCATTAAGTGTTGTACATTATGATTCTTGATTCTTAACGAATGTTCCTTCTTTATGTATACTGAGAGTATTTACACCAAGACAAATTCCTGGTGTGTCCAATCACACTTGGCCAATAAAGTATTCTATTCGATGAATGATGCTGTCACAGATAAATGGCTAGATAAATGTATGAGAGTCAAAATTCGAATTTGAATATTTAAAATGTTTAAAAATTGGATGTTTAAATTTGAGCATCATGTCATTTATTTTAGCAACAGTCATTTTAAAATTAAATGTAAAAATTATAATTCAAAATGTCCATAGTTATATTATAAACCTCAACGATGGAAAGCATACTGTTTAAATGAAAAATGTTTAGGCTGAACTATGAAATATGTAACATGAGTTTGTACATTTTAAATGAAATATATTTGGACTGTTATTGTTAATCAGAAGTTTCTGCTGATCTGGAAACTAAATCATTGGTATTGGAATCTTGTTTTATCATAATTTCCCAGATAACTAAATTCTGCTTAATTCTCAAAATGAAACATGGTATTTTCCTATTAATAATCACTATCAACCTTAACCCTAACTCCACTTTTTCAATAATGAATCATGCTCTTTTGCACAGTATCTCTACCAAAACTTGTATATATAAATTTGTTTTTAATTGAAGTTTGTTCTTAGTTAGGTGCTTCCATAGAAAATGCTGTTGGAAAATAGCAGTAAATATTACTATTTGTGCATACACCATAAACAATAAAATAGATAAAATTATACTGTGGTTATTCATTCTGAAAACCTTGTGGAACAAAATATAAATTTTAGTCAGTTAATTTTTGGATAAGAATGTTTAATGTTCTTTTGGGTTGCCTCATAATTTAATTAGGATCTGGAAGAAATCTTTAATACAATTTTGGAAAGGAAAGGGGAATATCTATGTTGTTTTTAGCTTCTCGCTTACTGTCTGAAGCTGCTTGTGAAAATTTTTGCCAAATATTCAAACTGGAAGATAAAAAAAAAAAAGATTGTCCAATTTGGAAAATCCAGGTTATACAGTTACTCTTTCCTTCGTCTCCTTCTCTTTCTCCTTCTCTTTCTCCTTCTGAAAAAAGTAACAGCATTCACTTCCATGACTGTTTTCAATATGCTGAAGTGTCTGCCCACATATTTTTCGGATTAATTCAGCTTGCTTTTGAATGTAATTTTTTTCTATCTTCTACAAGACTGAGTCAATTGCTCCCCAATGCATATTTTCATTGCAAGGGAATTAAAAAAACAACAACCTAACAACTATAAATTTATTCCTGACCGACTTCTCAAAGATTCAATTTTGTACCTGTTGAAGTTGACAGTTTTAGATCTCTTTCAATAATTATTTGAATGGGAAGTCAGCTCTTCTGCCTCTTCAATCAGATATGACAGTGATAAGACTAAAACTGTATGTAATGAGAGTAAATTTGATCTAGCAAATGTTTCCTTCAATCTGACTTAGCATTGTTTTTTTTCTCGTAATTTCACATGGGCTATAGGATGACATTATTATTTTGAGAAAGTTGATTAATTTGTAGAAAATAGGGCCAATGTAACAGTTGCCAGAATTGTAAGAAATCTTGCAATATAATATTAAACAATACAAAATAATGCTGCTCCTAGAATGCCATTAACTAGAACACTGTTCATTTACATTGTTATTCTTGGTGATAATATTTATAATGGTTCATTGCACAGTCATTGCACAACATTAGATGTTCTAATTGGAGTTGGCATTTTTTAAAATGATTGTACTATTTTTATTTAGATTTATCCTCTTTCTTTAAGACATCAAGGACAGTTTATGTGAGACCTTCTTTTGTTTTATTTATACAACAACACCACTTTGAGGTTAGTTGGTCTGAGAAGGAGTAATTGGCCAGTCACATAGTGGGTTTTCATAGCTGTTTTATAATTTCCCTAGTCCTATTCCAGCTCCTTGACCAATATTGTGTGCCATAAAGATGCAGCTCTATTCTGTACAAACAAAAAGCTGAAGTTATGAAATAAAAAATAAGAAAAAGTTTTATAAATCAAAGAAAAAATAATAATAAGCCTTCACCATCACTCATATCAGTCCTAGCTCAGCTTAAATGTCAGTAACATTATTTATATCCAGTTATTTGAGAATCTCCATTTTAACAGCTGATAATATTTTACATACTTTTAAATAGCTAACATATTAAGTATTTCTTACAAGCTTTGTTCAAAGTCAATTTATAACATTATATGAACAGTGAGTTCAATTCAATTAAAAAACAAATTAAATATTAAGTGAGAACATTTTCTATTTATTGGATAGCATATTTGAATATTTTTGACATTTTATTGGATACTAGTTCATCTAAACTGCTGCTTGCAGTGTTTCAGAATGTTTTGTTTCTGTAATTTGCAAAGTTGCTACTTTATTTTCATGAAGTTAGTTTTAAAGCAAATTATTTTGTTTCAAAATTGTCATTTGGTTATTTCCAAACCTACAGAAATAAATATGACTAAATACAAAGTGATTGTAGTCTGCATTTTAAGTAACAGTATTAGTCACAAATATTTTTTTTCATAACAAAATAATGGGTACTGAATATTTGCGTGCAATAAATTGTGCATGAATTGTATTAGGCACAGATTTATTAAAGTGGACCTTTATTAATTTTAGACAGTAAATATAACTCAGAATCATCAGAATTTGGAAGCAAAAAGTCTGTTAAATTTGACTTTCTAACATGCATGTGTAATTTTAAAAAACATTAATATATTTTAAACTCAATTTCCTTAAGTCTGTTCATGTCTTTACCATGTAGTGGAGTTTGACATTTGGCCTGGGAGGTTCATAATAAAATCACCAAGTTCAGCACACTTTTAGGCAAATTATTTTGCTAGCTAAGCCCACCTCCCTAGCTATATAAGAAAACATTTGGGAAAAAATATTCCCTTAAAATTCTTAGTGACTTGATTATTGAGAAAACTTGCTTGGATTACATTTATGGCGGTCTGGAAAACCTTTATAGACTTTCTTCATAAACAGAAAAAAGTACACTTATGACTTGTGATTAGAAAAAAATGGATTATGGAGTTGTTTTTGTAAATCATAGAGTAAGAGATAACTTCGTAATCATACTCTTTTATTTTTGGAATTGGAAATTGGAAGCTTCTTCCTAGTTCTTTTTATGCTTTTTTCCTGCACTTTTGACTTTTTTCTTTTCTTTGTTTATTCTGTAGTAGTTTGCATTAATTTTTAAGTTCTCTTTAAAACTTTTAATAAAATTTATATATGTATGTATGTATGTATGTATGCATATATATATATATATAAATATATATATGTAAAAACCTGCTTGGTAGTGGTTGTAAATCTAAGCATTTTGGATAATCTGAATCTGAATGTTGTGTTTAAAATTTCTTTGTAATACTATATTGCCGACACTAAGCTACTACTTATTATATACACTGATCCACCCATCCACCTCACAGAATAACCCTGTTAAGCTATACTCTTGAATGAATATAGTTAGGACAATAGCATTGTTAAGCTCTCATTTGTTTGGAAGATAATACATGTAGAAAAATATCATACTTTATATATGTATATCATCATAACTGTACAAAAATGTTGGTTATTTAACATGAATCTATATTGTGATTATATATATATATATCTTTGCGTTAAAGCAAACATATAATAAAGAAAAGTATATAACTATATTCAGCCTGTATGTTGTCCTGTATTCTAATGTAGTGATCATCTTTTCATAATAATTTGGACATTCTGGAAAGTTCACTGCTATAGTTTATTGTTTTAATTGCTTCAAAGCACTCCTGCAAGGCATTTTCTGTGAAGTTTAATGAAAAATAATAGTATTTTCTATCCAAGTTATATGCTATCCTGTTTTTTAAACAAAATTAATATTTTCCATTTATGAAGTAACCCCTCTCTTGCACGATACCTACCACAATGTGTAGAAATTGAAAAACAAGCTACAGCCTCTGAATTTAAAAGAAGTGAACAAAATTATTAAAATTATTGTCTCAGTAAGAAAAGTTTAAGTGCATGTTGAAAAAAATTGATTGTGTTCTGATTTGCTTTGAACTATTGGTTTCATTAGCATGGTTCAGCTGAATAAACACCCTGGGCACTTTATGCTTCTGTAGAACAGCCAATGTAAGTGGAAACACTGAATTTTGGAATTGTTTTTCATTTGTTTTGTAGATGCTAAATGATTGTTTTTGTTCTTTCAGTCTATATATTTGCTTGTCGGAAATAAAGGATACCTTTGAATCCTGAGTAATTTCCTCTGCTAACGTCAGTTTTGTTTTCACATGACTAGAAGGCTCTTTTGCCTTTCTTGCATCCAGTCAGAACTGCTATGATCTTTTTTCTTTGAACATTTGCCCCTAATTAATTCACAAGAGAAGTATTTTCAAAACTGTAATCACTTTGGTGTATCATAGCTTGTTTTGGCAATCAAGAGGCCTAGTCCATTATAAAATGCAATTGTACTTTTTTTTCCTTTCAGTAATTTACCCTGATGTTACAAGGTTTTAGAATTGAACGATTCAAATAACATTTTAAATCACATTTTAATTTTTAATTAATAATACAGATTTGCCAACAGGCATTATATCTGTTTTGTAAGTATAGATGTAAAACATGCTGAAATTGTACCATTGATTCTCCCCACCCCCCCTTTATCCTTCTTCCAGACTAAAAGCTTGCTAATTTATTATCTTGGAAATGAGAAAAATGGACTTTATATTTTTCTGCATGCATCCCAGAATAGAAATCAGAAAAATTATCACTACAAAATATTATTTGTTTTACCAACATATAATAATGTCATATTTTTTAGAAATATTAAGAATGTTATTCCTTTCAGCAGAAGAAATATATTTTCCAGAAAAAAAATAGAAAAAAGGATAAACTTACAGTGGTAGATGAGAATAAAGATATGATTAAAAGTTTATGTCATAATTCCAATTTGTGTAGTGATATTTTCTAAAGATATTCAAAGTTATTCATAAAATTAAGCCGTTTGCTTATTTTTTAAATTTAGATTTTTTATCATTTAAAATATAAAATGCATGAAAATCTTCTGTGTTGCTAAAAAGTGTGTTTATGTGTGTTTATGTGACGCATACACACACACACACACACACACACACACATAATGTATTTTATTAAAATATATTTTAATTCTAACTTTGTTTAAAATAATTAATTGCCAATTATTCCGAATTCCTTTAACTATGACCAATGATATTTGGTGTGATACATAAGATTATTCATTCGATTAACAATATAAGATAATTATATCAATTTATGCAGTTTTCAGTTATTCATCCATAATACACCGAGAAAATACATGAACATTTTTAAAAAATCTAAATGTAACTATTCACATTTGTATATATGTGATAGTAACAATAACACCAATAATAACAATCTGCAGGTCTAAAGAAATTTAATCTGAATGTCTGTGCCTTATTTTTCCTACTTTTTAAATATTTTGAAATGGTTGCTAGAGAGTGATAATCTTTATTGTCAATGCCTTTGTAAATAAGAACATTTAGAATTAAATGTTCTTATTCAGTGTGTACTTTAGAACATAAAAGGCAACAATTGACACTCTATTTTAAAGCAATTATTTAAAAACAGGCTGTGTTGTGAAGATGTCTAGCTGCACCATCACAATTTATATTACTATATATGTCTAAAGGAATATTATAAAATTTAACTATTAAATACATTTTTTTTGCTGCAGATGCTTTTCTGGTACTTATCCTATTATTTCTAAAAGCACTCTCACTTGTTATTGACTGTATAAGTTTGCATTTGAGAGAGCTTATGTAAGTTAGGAATGGCACATTTATTTATTAGTAATTCGAAGTTTCCTATTATGAATATCCAAAATATTTGTTTAGAACAAATATGTAGAATGGAAGGTCTTCATTATTGATCTGATTAAATGCAAAACTGGATGATGTGGTGCCGAGAAAGAACTTATTTTACCAGTCACTTTCATAACCCTTAAGGAGCCTTAAATAGTACATATGAAAAACAATTCATATCAGGTTCCCCTCAGGGAATTTTCTTTGGTTTAAGAAAATTTTATTAAAGATTGGCATTGCAAATAACATTTTTCATAACTATATGTAGACCTGTTAAAATTTTTATTAAAACTGGAGTTTGGCCTGTTCTTTTTCATCATTCTACCAGATATTAAACTCTAGAAGCAGCTGTAGGAAATAGAGAAAGGGATTTTCAAAGGGATTTGAGCTCCCTGTCTCAGTGCCTTTAGTGATCATATTATCATACCTATCACACATAACAAAGCCCTAAATCTGTAATTCAGATAAAGTCGTCAGGACTGTGAAATACAAAAAAATCCAAACAGATGCTGTAACATTTTTCTTCTCTCTCTCTCTCTCTCTCTCTCTCTCGTTTTCTCTCTCTCTCCTTCCTTCTATACTGGTTCTCCTTACATGGGATTTTGTAAACCTGAACAGGCATTCTGCAGATGCTGTATAACAACCTACATACATTAAAGTCTATTATTACTCGTTTAGGAGAGAAGAGGGAGAAAGAGGGATTTAATTAAAAAATTATTTATTTTATTTATTTATTTGTCAATTGCTTACAAGGTAATAGGCATAAGTAAAACATAGTTATGAATACATGGATACATATAAGAAAAATAAAATATAAAATATAAAAGAAACAATAGGACAGGGAATGTAGGCAGGTTGGTGCGTTTATGCATGCCCCCTACATATTTGTACATATTTGTACAAATGTACAAAGGTACATTTGACTATACCTGCAGGAGATTCCTATACTCAGGGATTCCTAGAAAAGAGTTCAAGTAAACCCACCAAAGGTTAATAATAATAATAATAATAATGCTGGTAGGTGCTTGCTTTGAAATGAGTTACATAAATTAAATCCAGTCTGGAGACAATATTTGTGCATCAGCAGTAGGAGGTTTTACTTCATGAGATTACAAGTCAACACAAAAGATACGCCAAATGGGTAAGTGTGGACACAATTCTCTGCTGAATAAAAAGAGCAGCGTGTCAAAAGTTGATGAAGCAAACTCTGAAGGAAAATAGAAAAGAATTTGGCTGCAGGGATCTTGGAATAATTTCTCTCAGATTAATTACATTGACATGGTGGATTAGAGACTGGGTCTTGAGAGGGGATCACTGTCATTCTATGAGAAAAAGTTAGTTAAATATCCAGTATCAATTTCAGCAATGTTCTTCTACATGCCATAGACAGACAGAAAGACAGATAAACAGACACGCTTTTTTCTTTATTTTTTCTTTATTTTTATTACTATTTATTTATTTTAATAGGGCCTTCTGGTGGTGATTTTTTATGCTGAAGTAAAAAAAAATAATTATGTGCATATTCCTCTGAACATAGCACTGTTCAACATGTTTATATTCTGAGACTGGTATACACATAAAGCTGAAAAACGTGTTATGAAGTTCACTTTCCAAAGAAAAATGATAAAGCTCCCATTTCAGGCTGAAATTTGTTAATACTTTTTATTGCAACAATAAAAGTTCAATTCACTTAATCGTTACTTTTTCAGACAAATTTTTAATCATATATTTTAGCACAAGGGCAAAATATTCCATTTATAGAAAATGAAATTACAATGAATTTCTAAAAAAATAATTTTGTAAAGAAGTAGATATATCTGTAAGGATAATTTTAAAAATTGGACACTTTATGATATATTTCAATAATACACATAGATGACAATGAATAAAATAGAAACCCACTAAAGCACCATATATATTGTATTATGCTACACTGTACTATACTGTATTGTGGTGCAGAGCTTAAGGTGCTTGTCTATGAGTGGGAATGCCCAGAATCTAATTGTTCCTTAAAAATAAAAGTCAGCTATATCACTTTGGATGAGTCCTTTTTTCTTCCTCCTTATCCACCAATTTGCACTATAGTGGATTTAATTATGTTCATAATAATATCTAGTGTATGTGTGTGTGTGTAATGCTAAATACTTGATATGATAAAAAGTCATGACAAGCAATTGAAATACAATAGACAATCCTAAAATATTCAGTGATGTAAATGTGTGTCTGTCTGTCTATCTGTACTGTCTGTCTCTATCTATCTAGTCTATCTATCTATCTATCTATCTATCTATCTATCTATCTATCTATCTATCTATTTATTATCTATCTCTCATCTAACTATATATATGAAAATATTTGACTATGCATCACAAATAAGAAGTAATTGGAATGGTGAACATCAGTTATTTGGAATCCAGTATCTTAAACTAGAAGTTAAATATTTGACTGAAATTTTCTTGAAATTCAACAGTTATTTACCCAACTCAGTGAAAATACTGAGGCACATATATCTTTTTCAAGTAACATTAATGAGTATTTTGCACAGTGTGGGAAAACATTATTTTATTTTAGTTTTCTTGAAGAAGTCAAATCCTGCTTTAGTTGCCTGAGGCAACATTTTTAAACACCTTTAATGTAGCCCAGTTAAAAACCCAGTTATCTGACAAAATGCATTCCACTTTATTACAAAGGATTACTTTAAAATTCTGTATATAGTATGGGATAATTGAAGCACTAAGAATCCCCTACTGTATGCTATATGAGAAATAATTACACATAAATGCATACTGGAGTTGCATTTTAATGAGCCCTTCCTTGAAAAGGATGAATATGTAACACCTTTGTGAAATTTTAGGCTGCTTATTTTGTAACACAGGAAGAATCCAATTGAAGATCCATTGATATTCCATCTCTGAAAAAATTCAAAGATTCACAGACTCTTTTCCCAAGACCACTGAAGATCTCAAGTGCTTCTCAAGGTCTCAAGTCTATGAATCTTAAGTCATTTATAATCAAAGTCTGGTACACCCTGATACAGTGTATGTGTTTTTAAAATGTACAGCAGCTATGTTAGGTGTGACATTAATTAAAAGGTCACTTGTTAGGTAAAACACATAATCAATCTTGTAAATAAGTGTACATGTTAAAACAGCATCTCTGTTAAAGGGTTGCATTAAAGATGGATAAACTTCAATGCATTCTACTAAAATATATTGAAAAATCTGAGAACAAAATAAATATTTAATAGATTCAGTCCTTGCTTTCTAACTGAAAGTGTTTAGTGGCACATTATTAAATGTCTTCTTAAATTAGTATAGAAGTGTCTTTGAATTTATTGGCCATATCAGCCCAATATGGTCTTCAGCAATGCTTAAATCAATATGGTTCATTGCATCATTAGTTTGTTTAACTTTATGGCTATTCATCGCAAAACATTTTGCACACATTGATTGTATGTCTCACTGTACCACCATCCTTCACAGCTTAGCAAACTAAGACATGCCTCTGTGTTCCAACTTTTCTCTGGGCTGCATATAGAAAAGAATTGTGGTCAGCTTGTGTTTCATTGTTAATTTAACGATATTCAGACTTACAAAATTTACATGTGAGCTGTTTATCAATTGGTATTCAGCTTATGAGGAAGTTGTGATTCAGTTTTTCAAGATGCCAACAAACAAATACCAAACATAAGGCCTGGTGTTCAAAGTATGCATAAAATGTGTATATACCAACAGCAAAATGGATCATATGTTATAAAATATAAAAATACCTATTTCATAGTAAATATGTCTGAATCTTTGATTCACCTTTTTTAATGTAAACCAAAAGACAAACATAAATAATGAGAGCCAAGGATTACTATATTAGCAATAAATTAATCCATCCAAAGTAGCCCCATGGTGAGATAAGAGGCAAATAAATTTGACAAAATAAATAAACAAAGAGCAGCTGAAGTTAGATATTTAATCATCTTTGTTGCAAGGAACATCTTTATTTTGACATAGCTTTGAATTTTTGCACAGTAACTATTGGCTTCATTTGGCTGAGATTAGCTGAAGAGGTTTATGAATACTTATGCTGAAGTATGGAAGATGATGCAAGTCTATCTACTTGACATTGTAACAATGGAATAGCACATCTATAAGGTTAAAGTTATTGTTGTAAGTTTAAGTACCAAGACCCTACTGACTTCTTCATGATTCTGACACCATGTTAAGTCTACTGTTATTGAGCATTTCTGATACTGTGAATAGCATAATTGGTTTCAGGATATCTGTTCTTAAAGAGCAAAATGGCATGATTTCTCCTTATCACTGTTTCTCATTTGCCAGGATGCTTTGTATCACCACAACTTCCTTTATATTTTTCAATACACTGCTGGGCTCAGTTCCAAGTCAAACACAAGATATTGCCATCACTTCATGCAAGCAACTTAAAGACCAGAGGTCTTTGAATATACAGATATATTTTCATAGAGAAAGCATAGAGATATTTATGCCATAAAAAGATTACCCCCCATAATTATATGATCTTTTATTTATTCAACCTCACAATTATTTTTTTCATGTATAATTTCTTATAATTTATGCATTCAAAAAGCCAGCTGGATGACTTTCTCAGCCCAATACGCCTCACAAAATTGTTATTGTGGAGAAAATAAGAAGTGAAAGGTATGTTGGATATATTTGCCACCTTTAGTTATTTGTAAATTTGATGTATTGGATATGTTCTCACATATTCGTTGTAATAAAGGCAGGATATAATAAATAAATAATTTAAAATTCATTTTTAAAATATACGTTTGTACATTAGCAACATCTCAGTGTGCATAACAATTTAGGATGGCTAACTTTGATATGGTCCTATCAAAACATAAACTGAGAAAAATCCTTTCCCTCTTTGTTATATTTTAAAGCAATTCATGATAATCCACTGTTATTCAATATATCCATTTGTCCCTTTGAGTATTAAGGTTTTAAAATTAATAACAGACACAGAAAACTGAATACCACATATCCATGTTATGTTTTTAGGGAAAATTCCCTTCTTTAATGGAGTAGAGTTTGATACAGGAAAATCCACTCTTGTTCTCTTGCACATTTTCTGCTCAAAAATAATTCCGCCATTAGTGAGCTTCTGTAAATCTGAGGCACTGTTTTGAATAAATCCCATAAGATTTATTGAATGCTCTCTGGAGATTCAATCCTTCTTAACCGGTTGTAAGAAACAATAGGCTACCAAAATTATTTGGATGCCTGCCAGAAATGTAGAATACATTCCAGGATAAAGATTGTTTCATATTTTGTAAAAAAAAAATTAAGTTTATATGATCACAAAGGTATTCCACAAATGTTGCTGAAGAAACTTTTCATCTACAAAGAATCTTTATGAAACTTAATTTGAAAATGAGCAATAAATTGCTCTAACACTGCTTTAAATGTACTGAGCTTTTTCAAAATGAAAGAAAGATAACCCTATTCCTTTTAAATTTTAAAAGGTAAATGCAGGGAATGTGTAAGCAAGAATTTTTCTCTTTGTGTTATTTCTTTTTCTATTTTGGATCTACTGGGAATGAGACATCCAAATTTGTTCTTAGCAGATTTTTTTTAATGGCTAGAGATCAAGTACAAACTGTGAATGTTTATTTTAGTTATTTATTTGCTAGATTTATATCCTAACTTGTCTTTAACAGCTCAAGGCAGATTACCCAGGAATCTCCATTTTATCCCAACAATTACAAAGAGTATTTGGGATGAGAGAAAGCTACTGGCCTAAAATCATCTGCTGACTTTTCTTGGTTGAAACCAAACTTGAATTTTGAGCTGCCTAGACGTATTCCAACACCTTAACCATTTATCATGCTGTTGATTCAAAATGATCAAGTTCTGCCATGCTTCATAATTTTCAGACTTTCTTGTGACTCAAAAGCATTTATATTGGCTCATATATTGGGATTCCACTGAGGCATTTTTAAAAAATGTTTGATCTAGTTTTATTCACATATCATCATCTTTTTTGTACTTCCATCCCAATTCAAGAGACCTTACAATATAATGAAAACAATGCAGTAATAAAACACAAATATTCAAACATAATAAAATCATGTCACAAAAAATAGTTACATATGCACACATCAGGTGCCCTAAACCAAGATCTCCTGATTTTATAATATAAGCCTTTAAAAAGCAGCATATAATTTAAAACAATCTGTCTTAAAACTTGCCATTCCCTTGATATTTGTTGTTAGACACCAACATCCACAAGAAAACTATTTTTATCAAGAAAACTATCTTTATAACCTAACAAATGTTAATAGTGATAATTTGTTCCAGAATGAGAAGTCTGCAATGAAGATCAATCTCCTCTTCCTTACATTTTGATATCCCAGGAGTGGGCTTCAAAAAAGGTGCTTTTTTCAAAAGACCACTGGACTTTTTGGTTGTCTTTGAAGATGTTTTGCAGGAGGAAATCCAAGAAGCTTCTTTAGCTCTGACTGGATGGTGGGAAATGGAAGAATTTATACTTCTTTCCATTCCCCACTATCCAGTCAGAACTGAAAAAGCTTCTTGGATGAGATGCAAAACATCTTCAAAGAAAAACCAGTTGCCTCTTTGAAAAAAATCACCTTTGGGACAACCATGACCTGAATGACTGAGAATCTCCAGAGACAGAAGTGGGCTTGCTATCTTGGTCCTCTCATGCATTACACTTAAATTCTATAGGAGCAGATGGTCTTAACATATCTAGAATCTGAGACAAAGACAATCTTATAGGTGATAAGCCTCAGCCTGAATTAGACCAGGAAGCAGACTGAAAGGTAATTCATCTTCCTCAATATCAATGTTAATGTTAATTCTTCAATAATGTTGAATTAATAGGCATACAAATTTAGTGTTGATCTTAGCTTTGGATTTAGCATTTTCCTTTGTTGGTTGTTCATTTTTATTTTATGCAGTCATAGGATGGTGTACTTTTATTTATTTGTTTTTTAGGAATAGTGGACACCATCACACTCATGCAAAATGAAATGTGTTGATTGGAAATCAATATCAATGATTTTGTAGATTTTTAAAAGATTTTGGCTTGCCTATGCTATCCCATCACCTCTTAATTTGTAGTAGAATACATATTGTCAAGTTTTTTTGTCTTTTCTTTTTCTTGGCTGTATGCCTAAAATTTTTCAAGATTTTATGTGTGTATGTGTGTGCGTGCTCACACACATGTGCACACACACACACACACAGAGACATTGTAATGATTCCTCTGAATAAATATGTCTATGTGGTACTATAGTTTAAGAATCTGAAGAAGGAGGAAGTCCTGAAAATCAGATAGATCTTTAGATAACATTCTCAAAGAAAGTGCCTCTGTATAATTTATCCCTTTATCACATCATATTTGTTCAGGACATGCCTGATTCTCAGAACAGATTTTGAGGAGCTCTGAGTCTGACATCAAAGCAAACAAGTGTGTTTGTGTGTGTATTTGTGTATGTGTGTATCAGTGGTGGGATTCAATTTTTTTTACTACCAGTTCTGTGGGCGTGGCTTGGTGGGTGTGGCAGGGGAAGGATATTGTAAAATCTCCAGTCAAAGGTTGTATCTACCGGTTCTCCGAACTACTCAAAATTTCCGCAACCGGTTCTCCAGAACTGGCCAGAACCTGCTGAATATCCACCTCTGGTGTGTATATATTTGTGTGTGTGTGTGTGTGTGTGTGTGTGTGTGTGTGTGTGTGTGTGTGTGTGTGTGTAAACAATGAATTCAATCTCTATGATTATTATAGATAAGAAGGAAGTTGGAAGAGTGCTTTTAATTTATATGAATTTTTGGAAAGCAGAATGCCAGTGTTTTTCATAGGCACGTAATAGATTCTGTTCAACCAATTTTTCCCATTTTCATGGTATATTATTTACCTCAGGAAAGGAATGAACTGTGTCACACAAGTTTCAGAAACATTGCTCAGAGAAAAGGGAAAAAAGGGAGCTTCTGTAGGTTGCTCCTTTCTTAAATGGATCTCATAATTGCAGATTTTCAGGAAGGTCATTCCTGTAAATCCCATAGGCGATGTTGTTTACGATCATTCTGGGGCATCAGACGGTATTTAACAGTTCAGATTGTGTAGGATAACAGGAATGTTGTTATGTTGAATCCTTCTACCACCGGGAAGAAATGAGTTGTGACATATCAGGGAAGATTAAATTTATAACAGAGCACATCTTAAGCACTAGCTTATGATTTCACAGTAACATTAAAAGTCAGTATTTAAGGAATGTGACAGTTTGCTTGTCATTAGGATTTGATTGTCTGGAAACAGCCATGACAATGGCTTGTGTGAGCTAAAGACAAGATTTGGTGACTGTTTGCTTGCTAAACTCAGATCCTTAAAGAAAGTGGCCAGTTTTGTTTCCTCTCCTTAGTTATTGGCTGGCTGCTTTAAAACAATGTAACAAATGAACATGCACATTTTGATCCATGAAAACAGTTTCTACATATTCATCTTTATCCATATCCATATTTATACATGATTTTCATCACAAATATTTGTTTTTTCTGCATGAAAATATTTAGATGTAAATATTGCTGATACAGCAGTCTGTTGTTATGACTGGGTTGTTTCGTTTTGGCCTGTACATAGTTGTATCTTCTATTTTTTTATTTCTTTAATGTAAATAGCCCTGCTTTAAATTATACAAAATGCGTGCCCTTCTGAAAGGTTCAGGTAAATATACGGGTAAATATATACACGGTATATATATTTACACATTTGGCTAGGTGTGGCTGTTGTGGTCCTCTCCAGAGTGTCTTTAGCTACATACAAAGACAAACTTCAACTCATTAATAAAAATTCTTCTTCTTTTGGTCTCCGCATCATCACAAATCTGTTCCTGGTCTCTGGTCTTTAAGATCAGATTTTTAGGCCAATGAAGCAGAGGTGATTTTTTTCATAATAGCTGTTGCATTTCTATTCTGTTTCAACCACACTGTGAATATAATGGTGCTTATTACACCATATGTTAATGTTTATTACTAATAAAAATACAGCTTTATAGATGGATTTGGTTTTCAAAGGATCAGGTCTGAAAGACTCTGATAGATCTAGAGACTGTGCTTACAACAAAGGACATATTATAAAATCTTATTTTTTCAGTTGTAAAATAATGAAAGATAGATAAGAAAAAACTTGGTCCTTTTAAATTATGAAGCTGGAGAAAAATATTGGACAATTATTCAATACTAGATAAAATAAAGCCTGATTGCTGACAAAACACCATTAATGAAGCAATGGCTTAATAAGAAAACAACATAATAAGAGAACAACTGTCAATGGAAAAATCTTGATGCCTGGAAAAAGAAGTGGCTAAATACTATTACTACTGACACAAGCAGGAGCTTACAGAAGCAGGAGCTTACAGAAACTCAAAGCAGTGATTTGCTGTGAAATGTTGCTCATCAGATCATAAAAAGCCAGAAGCAACTGAATAATTCAAAATTGCAGCAAATAATGTAAAAGTACATTACAATCTCTAAATCCAAAAGTTAATAATAAATAATAAATTAAGTTGATGTGATTTATACATTGATTTGTGGAACTTGTTGTAAGACTCATTTAATGATTTCTTCATATGTTTAGAAATAAGATTTTTTAAGAAACATTTCATGTTTAAAATAGTTTACTGTAAAACTAAATTTTGGCTAGAAAGCAATAGGTTAAGTTTTCTATGTGGGTTGGGTTTTATGTTTATATTTTCTTAGTCCTGGTTAGGAGAAATGAGCTTGTGTTCTCTTTGTTGTGCCAAAGTGATAGGGTTTCATTTGTTTGAAAATCTAGCGTACCCCAAGAGGTTACCGTAGTGTAGATTTTGTTTTCTCTGAAATAAATTGCTTATTGTCACAAACTGTCCAGCACTGCTGGGTTTTGAAAAGACCCCTAAGAAGGTTTTTTTTTCCTAGTGGATGGGGAGAAGTTTCTATATTGCAAGGATTTTTCAGTTCTGAAAACTGGAATACAATTTGCAGCTGTTTGGCTCGTGACAGTGATACAGATCTGATTGTACATAGTATGCTAAGGAACCATGGATGCAGCTGGAATAGAAGTTATGAAAGTTAAAAGCAATGCAAAGGTTGCCCATTAATTGGCTACTAATAAAAGCAAACTCAACTGTTTATAACTGTGGGAGCCAGTGCTCTGTATCTGATAACAACAAGAATTCATACACATTACAGAGTTTGGCCATTCAGACCACAACTAATTGCAATGTGAGGCGTAGTGATCAAATTTAACTCTACCAGCATGCACTCTGGTTTGGGACTTCATGGCGACAAGATAGCATTTATTACTTATTCTCCATAACACAGTCTGATTGAAATATCTAGCTATGTTGTCAAAGAAGCCCAGCTGGGTTTTGGAGCAGCTAATTAAGTCATTAAAACAAGGGGGTCAAATAATTTACTCCTACATGCTGAATGATAGCAAATCCTGCTGTCCAAGACATTAAGGTTTAAATGTTTACAGAGCTGTTTGGCTAAATATATACTGTTTTTGGAGTGTGGTTGAAAAGAAGTCTCTGTTCCTAAAGAAATGTTTTTGAACCTGTTTTATTTTTTTTAATGTTATAAATATTTTATGGTTCAGGTATTACTATAAGCCAGGGGTGTCAAACTCACGATGTTACAGCAACGTCATGTCATGTATCGGATCTTTTTTCTCCTTCGCTAAACCGGGCATAGGTGTGGACCATGTGTGACTCATCCGGCCCACAGGCCGGGAGTTTGACAGCACTGCTATAAGCAAGCCATGAGTTCCTTAATAAGGGCTATATAAAAAACATTTGACTAGGTTTGCATAATATACTAAATTGAACTGTGATCCACAACAGCTAGATTTGTATAGCACTCTAATTTATGGAAAAACCACAACCAACTTTTATTTATGGCTATTGATGGTAATATAATGAAGATCTGGATATTTCTGGAAAAACAGTGCTGATCTTTTAAATGGAATTTTATTACCCTGGAAAGTAAATATAATATGCAGCCATCATCACTGTTAACTATTGATACTTCAGTCTTCCATGAGGATTGTTTAATTATCTTTAAATTATTTCCACTAAGAAGAGGGAATCAACTTATTCTTCTGCACCTGAAGGCAGAACAAGAACTAATGGATGGAAACTAATCAAGAAGAGAAGCAACTTAGAATTAAGGAGAAATTTCCTGACAGTTAGAACAATTAATCAGTAGAACAACTTGTCTCCAGAAGCTGCAGGTGCTCCAACACTGGGGGTTTTGAAGAAGTGATTGGACAACCATTTGTCTTAAATGCTATAGGATTTTTTGCCTTAGCAGGGAGTTGGACTAAAGGATCTCCAAGATCCCTTCCAACTCTGTTATTCTATTATGACAGTCTCAGAAACAGTGTTTTATGGCCTGTTAAGAACTTGTAAAATGTTATGTCCATGTCCACAGTTGCGTGATCCTGATTTAAGTGCTTGGCATCCTGTACATCTGTGGGGAAGCCAGCAGGGAAGGTTGCGAACTGTTGCCACCTGACAGGAGAACTCTCTTTTTTCTGGGAACTGGATGAAAGAACTGCCTGATGAGATGAAAGTATTAACATACTTTCTAGAAATAAAAGCGATTGTGTATTGTCCAAGATACTTTCTGCCATATCTATGTTGGCCATTTCATTTTTAAAAACGTCTTCATGTAGAATTCAATCCTGGAGACTTCCAGAACATGGATAGTTATAACAATCTATATCATTAGGTGTATTTATAACATATTAAATAGAAAAAAGTCAATATGATTGTTCTGTTCAACTGACACAGTGTACTTTTTATGGAGATAATACATTTTCCCATTTATAAAGCTGAATCTTTGAACAGTCTCAAATTTCTTGGTCCTTAGTAGGGCATGTATCTTTTTCAAAGAAAATTGAATTCAATATAGCTAAAAGAATGAAGCAGCCACCAAAAGCAACAGCACTTTATTTGGCCTTGCATTTACTTTATTGACCTTTCCCTATCTAGTAAGTCACTACAGTACAAAAACAGCAATAACAGGGACATAAACTTGAAACTAACTAAAGGTCTCTTGAAAGGAAAATGTTTCAACCTGCCTTAAGAATGCTGAAGGGAATGGCCCAAATCCCATGACATGTCTTAGCTCCGGGGCACCACTGAAGTTATTCTATTTCTTATACATGCTCTTAGTATAATGAAAACAGAAGCAGGCCTCCCTCAGCTCATCCTCAGTATTATAAAATACATCTTCATAGGGAGATCTAAGCAGTACACATTTCAATAGTGGTGTTTAAAATAGATTACCCATTCACATAGACTCATAGTTGCTGAAGAAAAGTTATTAGAACGGATAGTATTATGACCTCCTTCATCTTTATTATTTACAAATTTTAGAAAGAGAGAATATGATATAAATATGGACATGGTGTGTAATAGGGTGAGGGGACATATATGAACCAAATAATAAAAATAGAGGTTGACTTCCAAATAATTTTGAGATTGCTGGAGAATGTACAAATGATTCTACTGAAACATTTTAAAGAGTTATAAAAAACAGCTCTATCTACTTGTCTATCTATCTACCTATCAAAATCACAGCCACTATATTGGGTGAATATTCTAGGAGGAAAAATGTGGCCAAAAAAACCCACAAGAAGTTTGATAGCCTTTTTCTGATTAAACCATTTTATTAAAAGTCATAAGTTTTCATGACCTACTGCAGAGTTCAGATGCATATAATAGATATATTAATTCTAGGGTTTTAAGTTGGGATGGGGAAAAAAAAGAAAACAGTGTGTCAACTTCTTGCTGAATAGAGCAGGTAAAGCCCCATTTTTCCAAATGCTATACAGATAGTCCTTGACTTATGACCACAATTGAACCCAACATTTCCGCTGCTAACTGAGACATTTGTTAAGTGAATTTTGCCCCATTTTACGAGCTTTTTGCCAGAGTGGTTAAGTGAATCACTGTGCTGTTATTAAGTTAGTAACATATTTGTTAAGTGAAACTGGCTTCCCCATTGACTGACTTCCCCATTTGTTTGTCAGAAGCTCACAAAAGGGGATCACAGTGACCCCAGGACACTGCAACCATTATAAATATGAGTCAGTTGCCAAGCACTTGAATTGTGATCATAGGGATTTTGCAATGGTTGTAAGTGTAAAAAATGGTCCTAAGTTACTTTTTCACTGCCATTTAATCATCATTAAATGAACTGTTGTAATGACTACCTGTAGACCCCTGCTTTTCTTCTTTTAATTCGCTGCTTTTCTAAAACTGTGTACTGTAGCCCATACATAGATGATTAGAACATCTATTAGAATATCCTGCCTTAGATTCTCAGAGTTATGTACAACAATTACTAGTTACCGTTTGTTTTTCTTACAGATGTAATGCCTTATTTGTTATGTTTGCATATTCATTTCTAATGTACAGATTTGGTGGAGTGTTTCTGTGTATTTGTTATCAGCTCACTTTGAAAAAGGCTTCTTTACAAATCCAGATTAACATAAAAATTATCTTGATGTCAGATGACATTTTTGATTTCTTACACGCAGCAGGGTGGTAATTTTTTTAAAGCCAGAAGCATAACACAAAATAATTTTTTACAGCCAGAAGCATAACACAAAATAATTTTTTACAGCCAGAAGCATAACACAAAATAATTTTCAGTAACATGAATAAATGTCATGGGATATATTTTTGAAGAAACTAGTCATACTTAATAAATTATGTACTTGTAAGATCAAAACTTTAGATTGATGAATGAAATGTTATCAGTGCTTGAAAGATAAAATATATATGTATGATTAAACATATAATTAAATACCATTAAGAGATCTGTTTCCATGCTGGTTGTACAGGAAAAAAAAACTATGGAAAATTGTCAGGTTTGTTGTAAATTGCCAGTTTGGTTCATGACCTTAATAGTAGTATATGCTTCCCTCTTGCTGCATATTTTCCCAAAGTGCCTTATGCATTTTGCCTTGACTTTGTCTATTTGTAATGTGATGCTAACCATAATTTGGTACTACTTGAAAGAACATGGATAAGCTGCTACAATTATGAATTAGTCTTTTCTCACCAATGTAGCCATTAGGACAAGGGTGGAGAAACATGCAGTAGTTGGATTCAATTTTTTTTACTACCGGTTCTGTGGGCATGGCTTGGTGGGTGTGGCTTTGTGAGTGTGGCTTTGTAGGCGTGGCAGGGAAGGATACTGTAAAACTTCTATTCCCACCCCACTCCAGGGGAAGGTTACTGCAAAATGTAATTCCCTCCCCACCCCCACTAATCTGCTTTCCAGTTCCATTCTCCTGTGCAGGGCAACAAAAGAAAACCATGTGATCAGCTGGGACTTGGGAGGCAGAGAATAGATGGGGTGGCTTAGTTGGTGGGCATGGCTTGGTGGTCATGTTATTGGCTGGGCATGGCCAACTCAATATCACTCACATCGAGGCACACATCTCCTCGCCTGGCTTCGCGTTACTTTGGAGATGCTGCAACAGTCATAAGTGTGAAAAACAATAAGTCACTTTTTTCAGTGCCATTGTAACTTTGAATGGTCATTCCACACAAGCAAAGTACCAGCAAAGGAGGGGAAAAAAAACTCCAGACAAGTTCCTGAGACAGGAAGTCTAGTCCTGCCAAGAATGTAATAAGGGTTAATGGAGAGGCAGTTTCTATAAGCAACACCAGAATGTTTCCTTCCTGCCTTCCTTACAGGATTAGGCCAGTAATTTCTTCTAACAACTGGTTCTCTGAACTGCTTAGAATGTTAACAATCGGTTCTAGTGAATAGGTGCGAACTGATAGAATCCCACCCCTGGGAGTGGGGCCCATCAGAGGTGGCATTTGCCGGTTCTCTGAACTACTCAAAATTTCTGCTACTGGTTCTCCATAACTGGTCAGAACCTGCTAAACAACACCTCTGGAACCATGGCTCTTTTATAACTGGTGGACTTCAACTCTGACAAGTCATAAAATGGTCATGGTTTCCCACCCAGCAGAAGGAGGATATTAGAAACATTCTTATTTTTATTTATTTTATTTATTTAATCAGTATTTCTATACCGCTCCCTCTCCCAAAAGGGACTCGGGGCAGGTGTACAGCCTAATAAATACATAAAATACAAAGTTAAATAGAATTTAAAACCAAATTAAATACAAATTGGCTGCATCCCGTCCGACAATAATTCATTTAAAACCGGGAAATATAAAATTTAAAAATAAGATTAAAATTTAAAACCCCTATTAACTTAAAACCCCATAGACCCTTACTGGGCCAGGCTGGCCTGTTTAAAAAATAAGATCTTAACTGCGCACCGGAAGGTCAGGATATCTGTCATGGCTCGTATCTCCGGGGGGAGATCATTCCACAGGGAGGGGGCTCCCACCCTCGGGGCCGCCAGCCGCCAGCGATCAGGTGGCGGCACCCCAAGTAGGGCGACCCTGTGGGAGCGTACTGGGCGGCAGGAGGTTGTTGGTGGCAGCAGGCGGTCCCGTAAGTACCCAGGTCCCGAGCCATGGAGCACTTTAAATACCATCAGTACCACCTTGAATCGAATCCAGAAGGCCACAGGAAGCCAGTGCAGCCTGCGGAGAAGTGGTGTTACGTGCGCGCCCCGAGGGGCACCCACGATCACCCGCGCGGCTGCATTCTGAACTAACTGCAACCTCCGGAGACTCTTCAAGGGAAGCCCCATGTAGAGAGCATTGCAATAATCCAAGCGGGAGATAACGAGGGCGGAAGTGACTGTGCGAAGTGCGCCCAGATCCAGAAAGGGCCGCAACTGGTAGATCAGACGAATCTGATAAAAAGCCCCCCTGGCGACGGCTGCAAGATGTTCTTCCAATGACAGCCGCACATCCAGGAGGACACCCAAGTTGTGCGCCCTTTCCACGGGGGTCAATACCTCTCCCCCCATGGCCAGCGAAGGAATAAGCTGGCTGTATCTGGGCGCAGGAAACCACAGCCACTCGGTTTTGGCCGGGTTGAGATGAAGCCTGTTACGACCCATCCAACTCCGCACGGCCTCCAGGCACCGGGTCATCACTTCGACGGCTTCGTTGGGGTGGCCTGGGCTGGAGATGTACAGCTGAGTATCATCAGCGTACTGATGGAACTCCACCCCAAAGCCACGGATGATCTCACCCAGCGGCTTTACATAAATGTTGAACAGCAGGGGCGAGAGTACCGACCCCTGAGGCACCCCACAAAGCAGGGGCCTTGGGGACGATCTCTGCCTCCCGTCAACACAAATTGCGAACGGTCGGAGAGGAAGGAGGAGAACCACCGCAACACGGTGCCTCCAACCCCCAACCCCCCCAACCGCCGCAATAAGATACTGTGGTCGACAGTATCAAAAGCTGCCGAGAGATCTAACAGGACCAGGACAGAGGAAAAACCTCTGTCCCGAGCCCTCCAGAGATCATCCACCAACGCGACCAACGCCGTCTCCATGCTGTGCCTGAAGCCCGATTGGAGGGGGTCAAGATAACTCGCTTCATCCAGGAACTGCGGGAGCTGACGGGCCACCACACTCTCTACAACCTTCGCAACAAAACGAAGGTTGGAGACAGGACGGTAATTTGATAATAATGTGGGTCCAGGGACGGTTTCTTGAGGAGGGGCCGCACCACCGCCTCCTTCAAGGCGGCGGGTAAAAGCCCCTCTCTCAAGGAAGCGTTTATAATACCCTGGAACCAGCCTCATGTCACCTCCCGAGTGGCCAAGACCAGCCAGGAGGGGCACGGGTCCAACAAACAGGTGGTGGCATTCAGTCCCCCCAGCACCCTATCCACATCTTCCACGGTAACAGGGTCGAACTCAACCCAATTGGCCTCACCGATATCCACCCCTGCCCCCCCGCCCGGAGATGCCCAGTCGGAGTCCAGCTCGTCCCGAATCTGAGCGATTTTGTCCTGCAGAAACCTAGAAAACTCCTCAGCCCGACCCTGTAAGGGATCCTCCCGCGCTTCCACCTCTAGAAGGGAGCGGGTCACCCTAAACAGGGCGGCTGGGTGGTTTTCCGCGGACGCAATAAGGGTGGAGAGGTAGATCCTCCTCGCCATCCTTATCGCCACTAAATACGTCTTAATATAAGATCGTAGAAGTGTTCGGTCAGACTCAGAACGGCTAGCCCTCCAACTACTCTCTAGGCGTCTTTTCCGGTGCTTCATCTCCCTTAGCTCCTCAGAAAACCAAGGACCAACTTGGGATCGGCACCAGGTCAGAGGCCGCAAGGGCACGACCCGGTCAAGGGCCCCAGCAGCCACCCTATCCCAGGTGGCGACCAAGCCCTCAACCGAGTCGTGTGTGTGAGCTTCGGGAAATGGCCCAAGCTCCATCAGGAACCTATCCAGGTCCATCAGGCGCCTGGGGCGGTACCATTTAAGCGGCCCCGCCTCCCTGCGGTCGGGGGGTGCGGAACGGAAGTTGAGCCTCAGGAGCGAGTGATCTGTCCATGACAGGGGTTCTATAACTATATCCCCTACACCCAGACCACTCTGCCACTGATCAGAGACAAAAACTAGATCCAGGGTGTGACCTCCCACGTGAGTAGGGTCCCTAATTAACTGGGTCAGGCCCATGGCTGTCATGGAAGCCATGAACTCCTGAGCAATCCCCGAGGCACCGCCGGCAGAGGGAAGGTTGAAATCCCCCATGACCATAAGCCTGGGGTCTCAACCTGCCACGCTGGCTATAACCTCAAGGAGCTCAAGCAGGGCCGATGCCGCATAGCAGGGAGCCAGGTATGCGACCAGCAAGCCCACCTGCACCCTGGGACCGAACTTCACGAAAAGAGACTCACATCCGGTCGTCTGAGAAACAGTGGATTCCCTCAGACACAGATCGTCCTTAATAACCACCGCAACACCCCCGCCCCTCCCCTGGGCCCTCGGCTGATGAAAAACCCGAAACCCGGCTGGGCACATCTCCACAAGAGGGACTCCCCCCTCTAGGCCCAGCCAGGTTTCGGTGATACCCACCAGGTCCGCTCCCCCCCCACAGATCAAATCATGAATGAGGGGGGCCTTATTAATAACGGACCTGGCGTTACACAACATCAGCTGAAGGCCCAGGGCCCGATCGCTCAGACCCCCTGGGGAACGGGACATAACAAGGGGGTCGGAGCGCGCCACCGCAGACAAATAGCGGGGGCGCGCTCCCGAAACAGAATGTAGCTCCCTATAGCCACCAAATCTGCCTCTCCCGCTCACCGTACTAATAGCTTTAAGATCACCCTCCCTGGGACAACCCCCCATCCTCAATACAGCCCCATCCGAACCCAAACCCTCCCGGCAACGCTCAGCCCGCGACCCGGTCCCAGCCCCAGGCGGGTTGTCCCCCAGCCCCCGCCCGGCCAACCCTAACCCCTTTAAAAATCTAATTAAAAATTTTAAACAACCCTCCCCCCTACGCTTCCGGCGACCCCACCATCTCTCCGGATCCCAAGATCCGTCCTTGAGATAAGTCTTGGAGAGGTAAGAGGGCCAACTCTGAGACAGGGGGACATATCTCAGGGCCCACAGATCTTTCGAGGAATATATCAATGTCTGTGTCTTTGGCTGGATCTTCCCTGACTGCCATCGACCAGGCAAAGGCCAAACCAAGCGGGACCCAAGTTCAGGCTGGAGCAGTCGCATCCCACTGGCAGCTGACATCCGGCCTCGCGGGGGACCCATCACTCGGGGACTCAGGTCATGTTTTCTGGCCTCGCCGCAGGCCCTCTCACTGCCCACGGCGATGGCCCCGGCCCCGGCAACACTCCTCCGCCTCCAGTTCTGGTGGAAAATGCCGGGCACCTCGCCAGACCCACGTCGTCCCCGGGTGGATAAAAACGCCGAGGCCTGGCCGGACAGGGCCGCCGCCACTCGAAAACCCCCAGCGGAGGCTCCAGCTCTGGCCCCCATGGCCGCCCAGGCCCCAGCAGCATTCCTCCAGCTCCGGGCCTGATGGAAACTGCCAGGCACCGCATCCGATGCCTGGCCACACAATGCCCCCGTCGCCCGAGAGGCCCAAAAAGCCCTCGGCGGCAGCGGCTCCGGCCCTGAGTCCAGTCCTGGCCCCCGCCTCCACACCAGCGGGTGCATGGCATGGCTGGAGGAAACAGATCTGAGGAACCGAGGAACATCAGCGGCTCCGGCCTCGCCCCCAGCCACCACCGCCGCCCAAGAACCATTTACGGCGGCGGCAGCTGCTCCGGCGCCAGCAACAGCCTCAACGGCGGCACCGGCACCGGCAACAGCCTCAGCGGCGGCAGCGGCTCTGGCGCCGGCCCCAGCAACAGTCCTCCAGCCTCCCCACGGCCTCCTCCGCGCCGGCAACGGCCTCAATGGCAACGGCAGCGGCTCCGGCCTCGACGGCGGCGCCGGCAGCTGCAACGGCCTCAGCGGCCCCGGCGGCGGCCCCAGTGGCAGCGGTGATGGCCTCAATGGCCCCAATGGCAGCGACAGCGGCTCCGGCGCCGGCAACAGCCTCAGCGACCCCAGCGGCCCCAGCGGCGGCAGCCTCAGCGGCCCCAGCGGCAGCAACGGCCTCAGCGGCCCCAGCGGCAGCAGCGGCGGCAGCGGCAGCCCCAGCGGCCCCAGCAATGGCGGCGGCGCTGGCGGCTCCAGCGCCGGCCCCACCAACCGTCCAACGGTCCCACGGGCTCCTCCACGCCTCCACGACCTCCTCGGGGCGGCCCCAGCGGCGGTGACAGTTGCCCCAGCGGCCCCAGCAGCGGCGGCGGCAGCTCCGGCACCGGCAACGGCCTCATCGCAGTCCAACGACGGTCCAACGGCCTTACGGCCCCCTCCGCGCCTCCACGACCTCCTCGGGGCCGCCCACCCCCCCCGGGTCCTTTTGCCACCCCTGCCACAGGTGGGGACCTGGGGGGAGGAGGGCTTACCCTGAATTTCGGCCGTCGCGGCAGAGCTCCTCAGCCCGACAACCTCCGGCCGCCATCTTGGAAGCTATTTGTTTTATAGCTTTGTCTTTTTTATTTGTCTTGATTTATATTAGGCACAATTTGCCATTACTAATGTATGAGCCAAGGTGTGGTTAGATATTAATTATCAATAGTTTGACTTAAGTACAGTGGTTGATAGTGTATACATTCAAACTGAAATTTAATTAAGTTGGAAACTGATTTTTCTTGTGTCCATCCATACTTCGCGTATTGATAATCTTACAAGAGTAACCCATGAATAATCCATGTGTGTTAAGCACACACGACTTAAACCCCAATTTGAATTTTCTTGTTCTATGAAAACCTTTAGAATAAGGCAAAGTAAGCCCATAAGATGTACAAAGTGCAAGAGTGTGAAAATCTGGATAGGCTTATTATGAGTAAAACTAGCTATAGTCACTCAAAATGGAGTAATATGGTATGTACCAGGGTCAGTGCATTTCTCTAGACTGTTTATTATCTACATGAAATGGAATAAATAATTTAACATCCATTAATATATGAATAATATTTACTTATACATCTGTTTTCAGCTCTCCCTTACATGGGAGATGTGGCGGAAATCATGAACTGCACCCTGGAGGATATTCTGCTCTTGCTGGAGAAAAAAGTAGGCTCAGACCAAAACCAATCAATGCAGAATGACTTTTGGTTTAGAATCCAACTGATTCTGGGATGGGATAACTGATATCGACTCTGGCTTTTGTGTTCCCTCTGAAATTGTACCTACTGTATTTAAGACTCTTTGTCAACTCCAAACTGAATCTGGCAGAAGCCATTTTCTTGTTTCTCAGTTGCCACACAATATGGTGGGCAACACCGATCTATCTCATGGGAACCAAGGTAATCTCCACAGGTGTCGGAGGGGAGTGCCTACGGATCCCGCCAATTAACCTAATTGGACAATGTAATCTGTGACTCTCGGGGAGGACATTATTTACTTTTTAATTATACTGAAACTGTGGGGAATATTTAGAGTTGGTTTTACAATTGGTGGTACCTATATAATGTACCTTATAAAAAGTTCTTAGAGGAAGATTCTGATCTCAGAGTTCTGATTTGTTCGGGTTTGTTAGTCCAAACCTTGACAGTCTTGATAAGAAAGCAATGGGTTGTCATGGCCAGTTAATCTTATTTATTCTTGATATTTCACATTTTGATGGCAGCAATTTGCCCTACTTAGATCTGATCTCAGAGACAACTTTGAAGTTTCAGTTGGTACAATATGAAATTGCTGTATTCTTACTGGAAAATTATAGTATGATCATATAAGACAATTACTGCAATGGGTCCCTCAGTTGTTTATTGTTTTCCAAATGCTGGCTATTACTTATTAAGCCCCTATGTAGTCCAGAATTAGGGGTATTAGACACCACCTATCCCATGTAACTTCTATTCACATGACCAAAGGACATAGATAACACCCATGAATATTCCTTTACAGGTACAATAAGGTTACTTCATTAGAACACAGATCTTTGTAAAAACTTATCCTGGGGGAAAAATACCCCATTCTTATGCCTTTCCAGTGAATAGTTAAAATTTGGATCTTCCAGAAGTTCTTTCGAAGTAAATTCTGGAATAAGTTCTGAATTAATAAAGATATGGCTACTGCTCTATTATTTTATTTGGCATTTTATAGAATACAATCTCAGTGCTGTATTGAGAATTTTCCTTGCTTGGTTTGTAGCTTTACTTGTTGCTAAGGCTCACTGTATCTGTGTAGCTGAAAGCTATGCCATCAGTAGACTAATTATTGGCAGTTTCTTCAAAGGTGGACTGATCTGATTTGACTATGACAAACCACCCATTTGGGCAGTAGCAATATGAGACAGTATTGGAAGAGGAGGATCACATTTCTTTGACAACGGCAACAACACTGGAATCTATTTTAGGTTTGCCATGAAACCTAATGGATAGTTACTATGAAACAAAATGTGATCAAGTGCTGGAAGATGAGCCCTTCACATCAGAAGACTAGAAGTCACTGGTAAAGATCTGAAGAGAGTTTGTAATAAAACTGGTATTTATGATGTAAGTGAAGCAAACACTTTGATTATCTGACCATTGATGTAACTATTCATGAAATGATGATCAGAACCTCTTAAAGTAAGTACAGAAAGTACAAAGAATCAACCAAACAAAACTAGGCTCTGCTTCAGATTTTTAAATGGAGACTAAAATTATGGAGTCAGAACTGCCTGAATTGCAAGCAGAGTTCAAGAAAAGCCGAAGAACAAAATACATCATTGCAGATGTGAGATAAATCTGCAAAAATATAATTGAAAACTATAAGGATATTTACCATGTTTCATTGACTACAGAATTTGACTGCTAAACCATGAAAAGTTCTAAACCAAATTAAGAAGCATGAATATAACAGAACATCTGATAATTTTAATGTATATTTTTACATTGAGTCAGAAGCAGCAGTCCAAACAGAATATAAAGCAAAAGAATGGTTCAAAACCAACAAATACTGCATACTTTCCTCATACTATTTCAATTTATATTTATAACAAATCATTGAAGAAGCAGGACTGTGTGAAGAAAACTAAGGTGTGACAATTGATGGAGACTGTCAACAACTTTTCTATGCACATAAGTGGCTGAAAGTGTGATCTGATTAAGTGTGATCTCTTATTAAGATCAGGGAACATTGTCTCAAAGCTCGAGTGTAGCAGAATGGTCAGAAAACAAAGATTCTAAAAGCTGGTAACATCAATAATTTCAGCCTCGACAGAAGAAAAACAGAAATTAGCTGACAATTTCAGATTGCTTAGATCAATAATCAATAATGAAACTATCCATGGCTAAGAAATCAAAAGACAATGCCCTTGGAGGAGGGGAAAAACTATGAAGGGCACAAACAATATCTTTAAATACAAAGTGGTTTCTTTGTATTCAATGATCTGACATTCAGCCCAGGATATTTTCATAATACTATATGGATACGAAAATTGTATACTGAAGAAACAAAACAGGAGGAAAAAATTCTTCAGTATTGTGATGCCGGAGAAGGATGCTATGAGTACAATAACTGCCCAATGAGTAAATTAATCAGTATTGGAATCAGTAGAGGAATGCAATTCATTTTTCATTCATTTTAGAAAATGAAAAAACCGGCATATAGTTTTAACATTTTAAACACTTCAAGTGAAGAGAAAGAATACCATCTCTGGTTTGAATAGACTGAAACAATAAAAACAGTAGAAAAGACATGATTCCATGTGGTCAAAGGTTTGAATTAGGAGCCTGAGTAAAAACCACAGGGTAAAAACTAAAAAATAAGTACATAAATAAAATGTCTCGACTGTGCTAATATTTTTATTCCTTGAAACCATGCTCTTTGTCTTCTGCATTGCATGCTCAGCTATATAGTATGAAGGAACTTCTAGTTTACCCAGACCACAGTTTGCGACATATGATTTACAAAAGCATTCCAAAACAGGACTGTGAGCCATATTAAAAGTCTTTCCTTAGGAACTGCAGACTCATGTCTCAGATGTAAAATTAAATTGATTAAAATATGATATTATTTGGTAGCTTAACTGCATGACAGTGGGAGTATAATTGCAAGGATGAGGCTAATTTCCTATTCTTTGGAAATCAACTGAGTTTTGACAGACTAGATGTGAAAATAAAATTATTGGCATTCATTGCTCCTTATTTTTTTTAAAGAATAATTCAAAGTCTAAGCTTGTAAATAAATACAAATGCACATTACCAGGCAACCACATGGATATGAATGCTTTTAAAAAATATGCATTTTTAGAATTCATTCCTTTTAAATTCTCAAGAAAGAGAAAAACATGAAGAAAAAGGCCTCAAAACCAATCTGCCAGGATTTTGATTGGTATAAAATGTGGTTGAAACAAACTTTGATAAACTTTCAAGATTCTGTCCCTCTGTTTTTGTTCCTCTTGCTTTCAGTTTTTGATCTTGCCAACCTCAAAGGAGCTGACAATTGATATTATTTCAATAAACCTTTGGCTTGCAATTGTATATGAATTATTGTCATAATGAAACAATTTCCATTATTATTTTAACTGCTTTGTTTTATACTTGCATCTAGGACTACTGTAGCCTGCATGAATTGGAGAAGCTTATAAATATTATTAAATAAACAACAAATAGTTGCTGTTATTATTCCAACAGGCAGAAAGTATCCATCACTTCAATATCTTCATTGCCATTTTTAAACTGGTTATTCTGTCTGTTGTTGTTAATTTGCTTTTCATTATATTTAACGTTAGTCCTATTTTTGACTGCATTCTTTAATTTATACTACTAAAGCCTGTAGATCAGAGGTGTCAAACTTGTGGTCCATGGGCCAGATGTGTCACAAAATGCCCTGTCCATTGCCAGTTTAATGAAGGGGAAAAGTTGTGATATGTCACGTACCACAAGTTTGACATCCCTATTGTAGATCTTTGCATACACATACACAGAGAGAGAGAGAGTGAGAGTGAGAGAGAAACATATATATACTTGAATAAATAAAATGAACAATATACAGCCTTGTTGCATTGCATTCCTTTGCCAAATCTGGAGCCAATCTATTTTACCATATTATGTCTGTACAATGCCTTTGTGACCTGTGTATCAGTTTTTCATGAAGATGATATGTTTTGGGATTCCCATTTTTCTGAGCACATTCTACAGCTTGACATGATTGTCACTATCAGAAACTTTTCTATAATCAATGGAGCACATAGGGATTTCTTTCAGGTATTATTTGGCTTTCTCAGTTATTCAGCACGCATCAGCAATAATGTCTCATATCTTTGGCCCAGTTTTAACATCTGGCATCTCTTATTCCATGTAGACTTCTAATCTGCATTTGATAATCCTAAACATTTTTTGCTAACATATGATATCAAGGGTATTTGTACAACAATTTATGCACTCTTTTAAGTTTCTTTTTCTTTTTTTTGGCATTGGAATGTACATTGACCTCTTCCAATATGTTGGTCACTATGTTGTTTTATAGATTTTCTGGTATAGGTTGGTTAGAAGAGGAACCCGGAAGAGCAATGGGTGATGCCTGGCATGATGGCTCTACATCCTACTTCCGGCACGTGTGTCATAGATTTGCTATCACGGGCCTAGAAGTAGAAGACATTTTTTGAGGCCTAAAACCAAAGATTGCCATTAAATTATATTTTATGATTTGACAGAATAAGGATATTATTAAATATATACCAAACAATAATGTTAAAGATTAGGAATTAATTATTTAAATTCAAAAGCAAACCGTCAACCAAGTTCCCAAAATATTTTTGGCTGTAGAACCTGAATATCACTTGTATTCTTTCAACATTTGTAAATTACAGAGAAATACAGTAAACTAAAGTTAATTACTCATTTTTGGACAAGCAATTACTTTCATGTTTAAACATAGATTAATTATTGCAACATCCTGACAGATTTACACAGAATTTGAAAATGTCTACATTTAGCCCTGCAGGCCTATACACACTCACAAGGTGTAAAGAGTAACAAGCTCAAATACATGAATAGGATTGTATCACATAATATATACATGTAAACAATTTTTCAAGAATTAAATGTTGAACAAAACATTTTTTTGAAGTTTTAAGCCCCTTCAAGAGAGGAACTGAGTGGCTCTTGTAAGAGGTGGATGCTAATATAATTGCTGATAGTCAGTGATGCTCTGAAGTGTTTTTTTAATCCAGTAGTTAGGCATGCAAATGAAAAATTGCCAGCATGAACCTTTGAAAATTAAAAATTGTGATACTGTTTGTGCCCTGTGAATAAAAAAATAATCTTTTCATAGTTTACCATACTTCACTTGATGAATCTTTAAAAGTCTAAACTGTTAAAAATAAACATAATGAAGTTTCGGAATAAAACTTATACTTACTTAAAATCTGGCCCAATGTATTTAAACCAATTCTATTTTATTGCATTATATTTCAAAAGCTACATTGTTTACCTGTCATTCATAAATTATTTAAACAAACTGAAAATTAACTGAAAATGTTGAGAAAAACAATCTATGGCACTTTTTAATTATACCACATTTAATTTCCTTAATTTCCTTTTATTATCAGTTACTTGATAATTATCCATCCAGGCTTACCATATTTTATTTATGACACTTTATTGGTGTTACTATAACTTTTCGTTTCATTGTTATAAATGACCAGAATCATTGGGAGTCATGCATCATACAAGTGTAATTATTATTATCTATAATTTATAGGAATACTTAACTAATGCTGTTGCATAATAGTAATAGTAGTAGTAATAATAACAGGTTGCAAAAATTGTCCATTAGAATTTATGCAGAAAATACAGGCTAATTGTTTGCAAAAATCACATGTGACTGAAAAAGTTTTCTAAAATAACAAAGTTAAAATGCTGTGGGATTTCAAAATTGAAACAGGTGATTAGAACAAAATATATCATATATTGCTATGATTGAGAAAAAAGTGTGGTTAATGATAAGGCAATAGCTTGAAATAGTTGAGTGACAACTGGAGAAAATAAAATGCTCTGAATTATAAAGTTAAAAACATTGAATGATTATGAAGTAAAATGATTGTTCTACCAATTTTAATTTGAGATATTGGTTACCAAATATTTTAGGAAATATTTAGAAATTTTAAACTTACTCAACTTGATATTAACTTTTCTTAGTTTATAACATATACCTATCATTTGTAGTATTGGGCTACACTATGTATATGCATAGTTTTTATTATAACTGGTAGCAATCAATTAAATTAAAAAAACCTCAAAGCAGATTTTTTTTGTGAGTTAAATGTGGTGGGAATGTGACATAAAATCATGTAGGTTGTATGTTCTTTACTTGAATATTGTCTATGCTCATAGCTTTCTCAGTGATATCTGGTACTTACGAAACTGCAAAATCTTTGTGCTCAGACATCATGTCGCAAATAAAGCAAATATAATGTGTTTCTATCCCATGGCCAATGCTTCCTCAATCATATCATAATCCAACCTCTGCCTTTATTTCAAAAGAGGCAAAGTAATTTTCTTACGTATGAAAGAACAGTTTACATGTTTATTGTTTAAGGAGCAGGGCTCAAAATATAGGATAGCAAATGCTGTGCAGATAGGACCCACTGTTGGTTTCTTTTATATCTAGAATTATGATATACAGCTCTTTCGTCAACAAGAGATTCCTTTTTATTTTAGTGTGAGAAGTAGAAGTGGGGATGCATTCATTTGAGTGCTATGCAGTGGTGGGATTCAAATGTTTTTACTACCGTTCTGTGAGCATGGCTTGGTCGGCGTGGCAAGAGAAGGATACTGTAAAATCTCCAGTCAGAGATGGTATTTGCCAGTTCTCTGAACTAATAAAAATTTCCACTACGGTTCTCCAGAACTGGTCAGAACCTGCTGAATGCTACCTCTGGTGCTATGGTATGTAACATGTATGTAATGACATCCATAATAAGAGGCACAAAATAAAACTTGAGATTAAAGGTGTGGGTGATCCAAAAACTTGGATTAAATCTCCCAATGATGTCCAATGTTTTATTACCAAATTTTCAAAATGACGCAAGGAACAAATGATTAAAAACACAAATGGGGAACAAAACAGTGAAAATTCTTCAAAATAGGTTTTTGTGTGCATTGTTTAAAAAAATGTGCACAGCCATAGCAGAGAGTAATAATGCTAATTAATTATAAGTAAAATTATATGTAAATAAAAAAATCAAATTTAGTTTGTCTCAGACATCAAATCATTACTTTTTTTAACCGGATTCCATTTCTAAGCCAAGTGCACTATTTGGCTCATTAAATCTTAATCTCAATTATTTATCTTTTCAGTATGGAAATGGTTAGGCCATTTTAAGAAACATTTTTTCAGAAACAAGTTAGTAATATGTGGAAGTTTATAATTTTTACTTAATAATTTCAAATAGATACATTTCGTCACTAAAAATGCAAAATTATTGTTTTGAATATATGGGAATGAAAATAACACTGTGACTTGTAGAGTTGTTGTTGTAGCATCTGTTATTATTGCATTGGAGGATAATTTTAAAAGCTAAGGTTGTTGCAGTTCAACAAACACGTTGCCCTAATACACCCAGAGTATCCTATTGTGTGTACTCTTTAAGCATTTCCACGCCATAGTGCTTATTTCAGATAGTAATTTTACTGAAGAAAAGTTTCAGATAACTGCAAAGAATGTATACTCTTCTGATGAGGACAATCTCTTATTAACTAGGGGTGATTTTGGTATCTTCCTTATTTATTAGACTAAAGAGCTAATCTAGAAAAACATTCCCAAGTTATGCAAACCATACCCTTATTGTAAAGTTTCTTTTTCCCTTGCATTAAGAATGATGGCTTACACATGGAAAAATAGTTGCCCCAGCAAAAGATAGAAAAATGACACATTTTCAAGGCACTTACGAATTGAAATATAATCCTGATTAAAATGCATGCGTAAAACCTTTTTGAATGAGGTGCAGATCTGATAGCGTATTCAGGGTTGTTTTTTTTAACGTGAGAAAAGAAGCAGATGGTCTCCCAATTCTTTTTGTCATCATTTCTTGAACATCTTGTTTTTTCAGGAGAAGTGTCTATCAATTGCAATTTTTCTGGAACCTAAAGCTGGTAAGAACAATGGATTAAATTTTGGAGGCAGGTAGAAGAATAAACAAATCAGCCAAGATGTCCATTTTTATTGATAGTTTAAGAATGGAGTGAAAGATTTGATGAAGTTTTGAATAATCATACTTAATTTTAAATAATGATTCTCACCTGGCAATTATTATAGTCTAAAATTTATATTCCCACCTCCTGCCTGTCTCCTGTGTACCTCTCAGTATCTCGATTCATATGAGAAATATAAATCACTTTTTGATTCCAGAGAGAACAATGATAAATATTTGCCGAGTATCTTTTTTGGTGACACAGGGAGGGGAAAATCATTTCTGATGAATTATGATGTTGTACATCATTATTATAAGTCAGTCAGAAAAATAAGAAAAGAAACAAAGTGGGGAAAGGACTTGTTTCTGCAGCTTCCCTCAAAATCCTGTCTAGAGTCTAGTGAAATAAATAAAACACTAATTTGCTCTAATTCAGAAACTTATAGAAGATGTATAAGTATTTATTGAAGCTTTTGCAAAGCTTAAACGTTTTCCATGCTGCAACATAAATGATTTTCAAAAAGCTGGTATTGTGCTACATTTGATTATTATTTTGTCAAGTGCTTTAATGACACTTCAGTAAAAAACAAATCTAAGTATCTTACAAAGGCAATAAACAGTAAATTATCAACACATAATATTAAAAGTACAAAACCAAAAAGCAGTGCTTACATAGGTACATCCTAATTAACCATTTTTGCAGTTAATTCAAGATCTTATGTGGATCATGCTCAAAAAATTACTGTTTGTTTGACAGACCATAGGAAATCCGCCCATATATTTATGGTATTTTTGCTTCTATCTTACAGAAAAAGGAAATTGTCCGACATGGACTGTGAGAGAAGCATAAAATTGAAATAAATCATGTGTTCTTTCTTCTGTCCAAAATGCCTGATTCTAGTTTTGCACCTGTGATTCATCAATATGCACCAATTTTTTAAGAACATGTCCATTGAGATCACATTTGATAATCCTTTGAGGATTTTTGTGTGCTGTGTTAAAATGAGAAGGGGATGTGTGAAGATCGGGTTTATTACATTGCCTTATGCTGTAGACAGTCTTTTCCAAACCAGGACACACTCTGAAGTACTGTACCTTAGCTAATATTGCTAATAGTAGGGGATTGTGGAAGTTTTAAGCCAAAACACCTGGCTTCTTTGCTCTTGAGTTTTGAGTCAGTTAAAACTAGTTTATTGACTGTTTCTGTCAAAATGAATAAATGTTTGTTTTGTACTACATACCTTTTCTTTTCCTTGGTTGTCTCACTGTCTGCTATTCCTATTTAATGATATGAGCTTCCCTACTGATCCAAGAGAAGCTATTACCGGTTGCCACATAGTATACAGATCACAAACTATCATGTTGCTCTTTGGATTATAGTAGCCCTCTTTCATTTTTAAAAGTTTATCTTTTACTTCTTTGGTGTTCTGTCAGCAAATAATTTCAGTCACATGCTGGATTCGTTATTCTTTCATCTCTCTGACATGACTTGGAATGTAGTAGTACAGCAACCGATGTGCTATTTTGTGGAGTGCACATTGGCAAAATTTGGAACAGAAAGGATCGTCAGGATTTCATTCTGTATGATAAGCCTAAATGTTTTATGTTTGTGAAACAGACTGACCCTTTACTTGTTGCTCATCAAGATAATAAAATTGCAGAAAAGAAACTTTGTATTAAATATAAATTTCTGCAACTTACATAAAACGATACAGATAAAATACGATAACTTTACTAATTTCCCTTTTTTTTCTGGCAAATTTACTAGCTACTCATAGTTTCCTTTTGCTTTTAGCAGGCAATGAAAGAATAAATGTAGATATGAGTTTAAATTGAAGCTTGGGAAATGGATGACTTCCATAATTTGCAATTAGACTGAAATCTGTTTGTTACTTAGTTTTCTCTATCATTATGAAGACACCCGAGATAAAAATGGAAGAATTTTCACAATTCTGAAAAGTTTTGTGACTTAGCTAGCCTGGACATGGCCAAGTTAATTTATTGTCACCTGGATCTGGAACTGCAGCAAAAAGGATATATGTTGAATTTGCTTCTCATTTAGTATAATTATGCTATTCAAAGTAGTTGACAGCTTTAATTAACTTACAGAGCTAAAAGGGAAAGGAACAAAGGGAAATGGGATTTATTACTTGCAATTTAATTTTAGTGAGTTATGCAGGTTATAGATTACCGAATGCTAGAATTCAGAGGTACATATGTGGCTACATAAATCCTATTAATTTATTAAATTTCCAATAATAAATATCTGCATAAGAGTCAATATAGGAAGTACAACTGCCAAATACTTCATATGAACTATAGCAATACTGTATTACATCTTTACAGTACGTGCATTTGAGTATGTGTATGTGTGTGAATTTATATTTATCTCTATGTAGGAAATACACACATATGGCTGTATACATGCATCCTCAGCCATGTTTACTTAAAGCAAGACTTCTGATTTTAAAATATTTATAGATTTCAGCTATTGACACAAATTTTAAAATATTATGCCTGCCTACCCGAGATACACCATCACCAAATACTTGTCAATGAAAGTTTCACTTAGGGCACATGACACTAGTGTAGCCATGGCAAATATCATTATGGACAAGTGTGACTTTTATAAGAATAAGTAGACTTGCCACATTACTCTACCTGGGGAAACATATATCTATCCCTCCTCAAAATTTGAACATATGGGTCAGAGCTATCTTCAAGAAGATATTCCATAAGAGAATGTTAGAATTCATGTCATCTTCTCCAATCCTGGAAAACAAATTTAATATAAATTAAGCTGAAGAGAATTAATTGCAAGATTTCAGATGGAAAGGATGGATTGGGAGTAATGAGACATTAACTAGCCCTGTGTCATGCTGCCTATTTAGGCAAAAAATTAGTGGTCAAAGTTATTTTATTTTCATTTTTAAAAGATATTTTTTAAAAATCTCAAAAGAAAAATAATCTTGTGGAAAATAATTTAATGCAGCATTAAACCTGGCATTATTTTGGATTTGTCAAAGTTCTCTGATACCAGTCTGCTCCAAATTATTAGTAAGGTTATGCTGCACATTAGTAAAAAAAAAAAAAAATTAAAAATGGTTAAGACCTTCTTAGCAAATCCAAGGTCTTCCACAGTTCAAGCCAATAAATAATACAGCTATTTTCTCAAATTATTTATAGTGTATGTTTTGATCATTGATTTTTAAATACTATTTTTCCTTTTAAATCTTTGAGATAGGATATAATAATATCTGGATCTATATTTAGATTCAGCATGTAGAATCTTTCTGCTTACAAAAAGAAAAAAAGGTACAATAAGTTGTACCTATTTTCTACAATGACAAGTTTTGGCTGACTGAAATTTAGGATCTTTTTTCTATTTTAGCATGTTTTTTATATATGTAAAATATGTTTTGAGTTCTATTTTAATTAGTTCTAATTTATTATTGGATGAAAAAGTATTATTAATTTTCTTTGAACACCACGTTTGTGCAAAAGTAGGATATAAATCCCACAAATAAATAAAATCACTAAAGTTTAGTTTTGCTAATTAAAAATATGTATAACCCAAACTCTGAAATAATTACAACAGTCTAAAATATTATTATTTCAATGACCTTGTTGTTTGGCAGCTACATATACAGTACAACAATAAACATCTGCTTGTAGAAATCAGAAGAGATTCTTATTTTGATAATTTTAGTTAATTTAACCTAACCTATATTTTTCTGATAGAAATGAAATAATATAGGTAGCAACCAGATAGGGTTAACCTTCTAATTAGTTAGAGTAGAGTAGCCATGGAAACATGGTGAAAGTGTGATAAAAGGATCAGTGAAGGACAAAATGGCACCTCGGTGACAATGGAAGATAGTGCAAATTTCCTCATATTGAAGTAAGGGTAATTAGCTGATCTAGGAAGATTATGCAAGGAAAATTGGCATAGATGTACCATCTTATCTTGCTCTACATGTTCTAAATCATTTTGATGAACCCTGTAAACAGAAGAATGTAGGTAGGCTTTTCAAAATGCTCCTAGAATTCAGAAGAAAGAAATGAAGATCTTAGTTATGCATTGTCATCCTACTAATTTTGTTATGACATTTCACATTATCAGATATATGTATTTGCACAGACCTGTCCAGAATCAAAATATGGCAGAAGATATGAATTTCTACCCATTCAAGAGATTCAGTAAGTAACCCCAGTCTAAAATGCTGCTCCTCAGCTTAGTCCATTTTGCACCATGGCCATGCTGATGCAGAATAGCAAACCAGTATTTTCTGCACATTGAGCTTTTGGAGGTTATATATATGTGTATAAATAGGCTCTTAATGTATTTTAAGAAAAAATATTAGAACTAATTTCAAGACCACACAGCTTGTTCCAAGGCTATGAATATGCTCTATGTTTTAGCACAATTTAAAATAGTCAAAATCTATAATTTACAATAAATTATTCTGGCTGTACTGTCATCAATATTCTTATCTATTTTGCATTTGAATGGTTCAGAATAATATCAAAGAAAAGTATGTTTTGCTCCTTTTTCATGCTGTCTCCTGTTGTTGCTAGAGGCATCTTGCTTTGTCATAACTTATACAATTATCAATAGCCCCTTTTTTAATTTGACATTTTAAGAGCTGTGTTAGGTAAGGGATAATTAATAGCACTTAGTTGCTTTAAAGTTGAGCTTTGATTTATATATAGCATAATTACTTCTAAAGCCTCTAACTCAGTGCTTACCCCACTAGGTATTTCATGTGTGTTTTGCTTTAATATGTCTCCTTCCTTATAGCAGGACTAATCCCTTACTTGGGCATATTAAGCTCAGAAACACTGATTACATATTGTGATCTTCTTGTGAGCACCTTAATTATTTCCTTTTCTTCAGTTATTTTATCTTGCAGTTCAATATAAAAAAATAAAATAGTGGATGAAAACTCATAATAAAATTTGTTGCAGATGAAAATCCAATACATACAATTACTGTGCCTTCAAAACCCAAAATATTACAGTCTTCTAAAAGCCTGAATATTTTCCCCTAATCCCATAATTTAACAAGTGAAACTATTCTTATTTTTTTTTCTAAAATTGCCAATGGCTTTTCTCAAGATTTATTGAGGCTTTCCTTCAGCTTCATTCATCTTTTGTATACTGAGAATATCCATAGAATTCATTTGTTTCTGGCTGTATAGTTCATCATTTCATCCCGAAATGAAAGTTAGAAGGAAACTCCTGTGTAAATTGCTTACCATAAACCTGAACAATTATTTATTCATTTGTGATTGTGCATAAAAAAACTTTTCTAATAATGATGTGCCTATAAGTATTAATGAAATGTAATTTAGCTTCAGCATTCATATTTTCTTTTGAACTAATTATCTTTCTAGGCTATATTTATATTAATATGGGCTTCTTCTCAGTCTCAAATTCTAAGGAGACTAGTGCCTCTAATTTTCCCTCCATCTCATCTAGGAGATTATCTAAGCAGGGTCTTAATGTTGGTGATCTCTTCCTTACAAATACATTGCACTAGTGTTCTGAGATTTCTATAAACAACAGCAGTCTAGATTATGGGTTTTATTATACCTCTTCAATTAAGATGAATTAACCATTCTTAGTAAAATTTACAAGGAAAGTAAAATAGTGTTAGCGTAGTCTCACCGTTTCTCTTATTTTGGGTTAGCAATTGACACACTCTGAAACTGTTTTATATCTGGACTTGAAAGATAGTATCTATCGGTTATATATTGTAGTATACTTTTTGAGCAAGAAACAATTTTTTTTCTTGTAGTTACCAGAAATAATTTTTAAACTGATTTAAAACGTTTTAGATTCATACATATGAATACATATAAACAGTCAACTAATTTTTTTTTACAAATTAATGAATAGTAAAATTAAGGGAGAAATGAATTTATGCTCTCAGCTGAGAAAAAAATACAGTGTGCATTTTAAAAATATATGTTATTGTTATTATTACATTGCTAATGGAATTTACATTGCACACAATACAAAACTGCATAATTTACAATTAATTTTAGTAAATATGAGACATAATTAAGAAATATTAGATTAAAAATAATCTCTAAAGAAATATTTTAAAGAAGAAAAAGAAATATTTTATGTGAGGGGGTTTATTCAGAATGAAGAATTGCTGTTTTAACATGTTGCTTATGTTTAATGTGATCTATAAACAAATTCAAGTCATTACATAAGATTCTAATTCTAATGGTTGGTTGAAGAAATGATACAATCATAGCTAATTTTTAAAATTTTATACTAGAAAATAGGTGTATTTTTCAAATTAAACGCATTTTTGTGCAAGATGTAGTTTCCAATAATCTTTAGTAGGAATAAACATGAATTTATCTTTATATAGATTATCTGTTGTGAATACATTTGCCTGCAATTGCAGATGACATTTCTAATATCAAAGCTGGTTATTACTGAGGTAAGTTGTCAATTGTTCAAAGTATAGCTAGTTTTTCAATACAATTGGCAATTTAAAAAAACAAGATTTTAAAAAAATATTCACAGCTATAGCTAAACACAATATTTTCCCATAATCTTGTTATAAAATGGGAAGCTGTATGAAATGAATATTTTCTTCCCACAGTGCCTCAACGAGTCTTAAAAGGAAAGGGAGTGATTCTGTGTATATTGCAAATAAGGGTCAGACCATTTGGGTTTTGATTAACCTTTCTAGCATGTGCTATGGAGCTTGGTCACACACCGTAAATAGCTTTATACACCCACCATTTATATAATAAAATTTCCAAGCCAACATATTTGGTCTTACTCTTAACCAATATCTATTGGGAATGATGTGGCAACCTACCTAATCGCCTACAGTCCTTAGTTAAATCATCAGTTTGTTAACTGCTGTTTGCAATCTAAACTCTCCCTCTGGAATGAACTTCTTTAAAGCAAAATGAAATAAAATAAAGTTAAGTAAAAGTAAATAGATTTTCCTATTGAAAGTTATTACTTCAAGAATGAAGAAGATAGATATTGATCTGGCCCATCCTTTGCCATTACAGTCAGGTTCACATAGATAGCACAGACACTTTATTTTAAGCAAACAGCCATTTTCTCTTCTGACTTGGATTCCAGCGAGAATTGGAAAAAAAAAAAAAAAGAAAGTGAAACATTTTTCTGTCCTTCTTACAGGGACAATTTAAGTTGAAGTAACAGTTTTCTGAGATACCTGCACCTGTTATTGATTTATCTCTTCTATGTCATGAACAATCTCCTGTTTCATAATACCCTTGTATACTGGCCTGAAATAGTTAATTAGAAATAGTTTTTACTGTGAAGAATGTTAGGCGAGGTAAAAATAAAAATGTTAGAATAAAACACACATGCTGTATGTGTAAGGTAGCCTCTGTTCCTTCTTATACTACATGTATTTGCAAAAATAATAAATGGAACAGTATCATGACTTCTATAATACTGAAAATGACAATCAGAATCTGAGTCCCCATTCTTCTGGAGTGTACTGCTAGCTAAACATCACAAGATGACCTTAAAAGCTGTAAAATGAAGAATAAAGTATCAATCCTCCAAAACTTGTTATATTTCTTATAACAATCAATGTGCTTCAGATTTGCATGACTGAAAGGGATAGAAGGCTTGGTCTGTGTAAATTAAGAACTACTTTAAGGGAGTATTATTGATTATCTATTTCCACAGATACTTCCTTGTTTATATTCTATTGTATTCTTCTTGTTTTGTTGTTCTCAATTTAGAGTTGTGGATGAAGACTTGAACTCATATTTCTCCCAACTATCCTTCTTTCTCTTTTTATCATATCTTTTGACATTTTAGCAAATAAATTTTGACAGGAAAGGACATCTGCAAAAGATATGATCATATATTGTGTTTGACCGTAGTACTAGATGCGTATCAGGTCAAATTACAGTAAAGACCAGGAGTTCATTACAGATTCTTTCTGTCTCTCTCTCTCTCAAAAAAGTTGTGTTTGTGTTTGTGTGTTCAGTTCAGTTTTTTTTTCAATGTTTGTTTTTAAAGCACAATTTATCCAGTAAGCATACTCACTTTGATACATTTTATAACCAATCTGTATATTATATCAAAGAATACACAAGCATATTTTATACCTATCTCACTTCTCCAGAATCCATTTTTAATTTTTAGACATACAGGTCAGTGAGCTTTCGCCTGGCTTAAATCCCTTAAAACAGCTTTTAACTTGAATAGACCTTTAATTCTGGCAAAAGTATCCCACTTTATTATGTCTCTCTTTTATTCTGTATTCACCCAAAGAACTGTGTGCCTTATGTGTTTCATGGATAAAGCAATAGAGACAGAAATATGCAGTTAGTCATTTATGTGCATATCACATTATAAATCACAAAGATTAAGGGGAATCATATTTGGGAGCATAGCAATTTTGCAACCAAAAGCACTTAAATAATTACCTTTTTAAGCAACTTTTATTGACTATGCAGGAGGATCAAAAGTAATCTTACTTGTTTTAAATGGTATAAAGTGCCGAAATGCCATTAACAGAGTGTTACAATTCTTATTTTTGCTAAGATTCTTGAAGCTTATCCGAAAGAGATAAAAAATGTATAAATTCAGGAGCACTGGCTAGTAATATCCCAATTTCCCAAACCATTGTCAGTGGACTTCTGCTTTCTCCTGCCAAAATATGTGGAAGCATGCATGGATTCTACTAGATTAGTAAAAGGGGCTTGTTTCCGTGGCATTAGCCAGGTATCTTAGCAACAGGATCATACCAGATTCTATCAGTGCTCTGTGGTGGTGCATGTAATATCCTGGACATAATCTGTCTTTTAATTTTCTTTGGATTGTCATGATATTACAGATACATGTGTTCAGTTATAGATCTTTATTTAATAAGAGGAATGCTTTAGTTGAAGATTTGTACTATGTCAGAAGTGGGCAACTCACAATAATGTTATGGGAGGTTTAGCCTCTGCACAGCCTTGTCTCACATAGCAGATTGACAGGAAAACTTACTCCCTTCATTAAGATGTGCCTCGTAGTTCATATCTTTATGCTGTAGAGATGAGCATGCTGCCTGAATTCATAATGGTGATAATGTTATTTAATGTCAGATAGAATGCAAATTGCTTGTACAATTGAAATGTCATTCGAAAACATGCCACCGTATGCAACACCACTTTATTATAAGTCACTGAGAGCAATAGCTTAAATTTGGAATTGCACTAATCCTTCATCTGCTTTTGTTTACTTTTCATCTATAATAGAGATGTTGAATTTTCTGCAAACCACATTTGCATGGTTTATCTGCTAGCTGACATGGTACAATATAAAAAGGGAACCGTGGGCTAGGAACTTCCCTTTCATTTTTTAGTTGTTTGTATAATGCAAATTAATCACACATGAGAAAAATACAAGTTAAAATGCCTTGTCAAATCTTTTCAAGGAATAAGCTAAAGCTTATATATGAGCATTTCATTATTTAAATTTGTAATACAAATTTGCCATTGGTTTATTGATAATTGATTTTCCTGGTAATTTAGTCTCATGCAGTAGCTTTTTTTTTAATTGAAACAATAATAGGGATTTTGACAGATATGAAATAAATAATGTATTTAAATAGTGTATATGTCTTATATGGACACACAAAATGCATGTACAGAAACAATTTTATCCGTGATTTTGAAGGCACATAAATAAATATTCCATGATTTGCCACATTTGCCATGAGGCAAATCTTGTAAATAAACAATGACTTTATGACTTTGCATATAGGAATAGGTAATGGGCTCCCCTTGAAGAGCACCCGGAGGCTCCAGCTGGTGCAAAATGCAGCCGCATGGGTAGTTTTGAGGGCTTCTCGGAGCTCCCATGTTACACCACTCTTGCGTGAGCTGCATTGGCTCCTGGTAGCCTTCCGGGTGCGATTCAAGGTGTTAGTGACTATCTTTAAAGTGCTCCATGGCTTGGGACCTGGGTACTTACGGGACCGCCTGCTGCCATCATCGATCTCCATCGCCCAGTACGCTTCCATAGGGTGGGCTTCCTTGGGGTGCCACCGGCTGGATGGATGGCAACCCCGAAGGTACGGGCCTTCTCCTTTGGGGCACCCTCCCTCTGGAATAAATTGCCCCCGGAGATGAGGACCATCCCTGACCTTTCGGCCTTCCGGCACGCGTTGAAAACATACTTATTTCATCAAGCCGGTCTGGCCTAGGGTCTTATAGGGTTTAAATTGGTTTTAATTGGTTTTAGTCTTTTATACTCTTGATTGAGTTTTACCTTTGAGCCACCATATTTAATCTTTTTTAATTGTTTTTTTTTTAATATTGTATTTGTACTATTTTTTAACTTTGGCTGTACACTGCCCCGAGTCCCTGCAGGGAGAGGGGCGGTATAGAAAACTAATAAATAAATAAATAAATAAATAACTGGCCTTGCTAGAACAGATCAAAGCCCATATTCATCCAGAATTTTATTCCTCCCAGTGACCAACCAAAACACCACTGGAGTGCTTGCTGAAAGGAAATGCAGAGATACTCATTTCTAATTCTTATTCCCCTGCCACCAACTGTGCTATATTTCAATAAATCTTTGAAGACCTGTTTTTTAAACAAATCCTGGAAGAGAGTAGCTTTTGAACTGGCTGATACATGTTCCATACCATGTTGCTAAATAATGCACTTTTACCCCACATACAATTTCATAATTCTATTTTCAATTGTTATTCCTTGATTTTTTTAAAAAATCCTAATTATTATATTCTATAGGATGCCTAGAGTTCTGACCATAACTTATATGGGTTGATATGATATAGCAAGAATTAACACAAATAACCACTGAAGGTCAAGACTAACAGCTTTTGACAGGCTTGGCTTCCATGAATCTTGTTTAAACATATCTGTGCTAATCATCATTCCCTCAATTTTGTCTTAATAAATTCAGTATATTATGTGCTGTGTCAGAATTGCTTTATTTTGCCTGTTCTAAATTTCCTTCTGTCATCTTCATTGGACCATCTTTGTTCCAAGTATTTTGAGACATACAAATGTGCAGCAGAAATAGAAAATGCAGACTGACAATATTTTTAATTGAAGGGGCAAAAAACAAAATGCAATTCACAATGAAGTTAATGCCTCACTTCTTCCCATAGTATTTATATTCTGGTAGCAATAATTGCTCAGGATGTCATAATCCTTACAGGATTACTGCAGTAAGTTTCTTTATGATAGTTGTGGCAAATCCTATCAGGGTGATTTTCTATTTTGAACAGGTGAAAGCTTATCCCTATTTGGAAAACTTGGATATTTTTATGATATTTTTATAATTATGAATGAGGGAATCTTAGCTTCTCTTCACTATCTACCAATACATGTGATAAATCCTATACTTTCCAATTGCTTTGAGACAAAAGTAATTCCTCTGGTCAAGGATGATAGAGACTTTGTAATGGAATGCTGGAGTCATATTAAAAGAGATTTAGGAAGTGATTCAAGATTGCTTTTAAAAGCTTTTTGAAGTGTATGCATATGTTTGGGGAACTAGAAGAAGGCAGAGTGTAGGTGAGACGACTTGGAAGAAACAGAAAGAAGAAAAGAAATAGAAAGCAGTAGCAGGATGCATGATGCTTGGAAAGAAAGGAAGACTGAGGTGAAATTATAGAAGAATGAAGGCATTGTAAGGCAGTGAAGTAGGAGAAAAGAAGAACTGAAAGATGGAAGGTCCAGATCTCTGAAATTTTGCAGTGAAGTTTGGAGAGATATATCAAATACACCTAACACTTAATGGACCAGATGTGATGCATGGTATGTGATGCAAAGTTTAGAAATTTGGTTCTTGCCTTGTTTAATTACGAGTTGGTCACTGATTCATATTTTCCAGGCAGAAAAATCACAATTAATTTCATTATGAACCAGAAATTTGATCATGTGGTGGCATAATGTACATTTGTTTTTCTTCAATGACATCTTAAGTTAAACTGAGCCAGCCAGAGGTATCCATAAATGGGCAGTCATATAAATTTAATATTAATGATAATAAGCCAGTCTAAACATAGGGCTGACAATGTGACCAACCAAATAATATATTCATATTCTTTCAAAGTCTTTTTGTTACATTTAGTAACTAGTCCTCCTTTGTTCTTTTCTATTTTTTCTGAATCCAAACTTCCCAATATTGTTAGTATTAGAATGAGCTGCTTTCAAAGACCTTTGGCCAGTGGACAACAGCAATAGATAAAGATAATCGTCACTTGTGTCAAAGGCCCCTGTGGTGGTCCAAGTGCCAGCAAAAATGGGCTCCTAAGCTCTGTTTTTGGCTGTGACAGCCTCCTGCAACCCTCTACCGGTGAAAACAGAGTTTGGGAGGTCCACATGTGGCCTTCCCAAGGTCCATTTTCACTGGCAGAGGTACTACGGGCTGGCCCTTCATTATTTCCAGGGAGGCCTCGCAGGCCAGATTTAAGTACCCTGTGGGCTGGATCTGGCCCCTGGGTCTTGAGTTTGACACCCCTGATATAAAGCAAGTGGAAACACATATCCAATGCTTTATAAGAATTTAAGATAATCTCACTTAACATAGCAGTTCTGCCTGTATTTCTGTCACTAAATTATGGATTCATACAGAATAACATCATGTGAATGCATTGCTTAGGGATGCAATTCTGGCAAGTTGTGGCATAAGCACAGCCAGGCTGGGAAACTGAGCTACTTTCAGCTAGGGGAGGGTGCATTGATAGCATGGATCTTTTCATGTATGTATTTAGGATGTTTCACATGTTGCAGATGTAGGAGATGAAGGCAGAGACATGTTCTGCTTCAGTATTCAGTATTCATTTTTTGTCAACCAAACAAAAGATATGGGATATGATATTTAATTGTCTACATCACTGATTCATAAGCATTTTAGAATACAAATAAATCTATAAACAAGCAGCAAGTTAATTATAAGCAGAAAGTAACAACGCTGTTCTTCTCAGCTATGCATGTTTTCTTCTTACATCAAATCAATTTTAAACAGCATAGCTTGTACCAAATAAGTCATTTGCTCAACATTGGCTATTTGACACGGACTGTCAGTGAATGTTGTTAGGTTCTGATACTCTCAGCACACCTGCTGGACTTTGTAAATCAATGTTCATTTTTTCCCAAGCACTGTTCAACAAATACCAACCTGAGAAGAGGTGACCCTTTTAATTCCTTAATATAGGCTAGAGTTTGGCTTGATTTATGGAATCTGAGTGACCTATTCATAAAATATGTATCTGCAAGATGAAGTTTATGAGAAACTTGGCTTTTGGGACACATTAATTCTAAGTGGAGATCCAACTTTCATGTTTTATAATATAACTTTGACAGCTGTAATTTCAGATTAAAGATTTTTCATTCACGTTCTCATCCTGATTGCTCGGCATGGGCCTTGTATTACCTTAATGTCAATAGCAAGTGTTAGTCCTATAGGGAGTCATCTAATAACCAGCTGCCATTTAAAGTGGAGACAGAATATTTGTTTCACCTGGCTTATCTCAAGAATAGTTGTTCTTTATAGGAAGTTGGTAATTCTTTAAAAAAAAAAGGATGAATTCTCACTATTGTCTTCTTTGCAGAACCTAGTTAAAATAAACACCAATACTCTTGAATTTTTCAGAAATCTTTTATTAGCTATGTCTGTGCATCCAAATTGTGCATACATATTGAGCGTTCACAGACCAAAACTTTAATATCTCTTCCTGTGTAGGAGTTTATGCTATAAATTTTATAAAACCTTTTAAGATGGATATGTAGATAATTAAAATAGTTTTACAGCTTTTTACCAATCATTTATTTCATTTTACACTCACCTGCTTTGTTTCTAGAAAAATGTGGATTCTGACTGAAGCTAGTAGAAGAAATAAAGTAATTTCAGAAAGGCACTGTTAGAAATAACTTCATATACTAGATTTTATAAAAGTCATTTCATGGGAGAGAGGGCAATGCCTTTATTAAGTAGTTGCCTTTTAAATTTTCTTAATGTGACAGCCAGGGATTATCCTTTCTGGCTGTATTCTATAATGTGTGGGTTTGTGTATGTATATACAAGACTGGAAGAGATTTCAGGACTAATGGTCTCTTTCATGGATAATTAAACTGCAAAACAAATCAATCAGTTGAAATAGCTGATGAATTTATTATATCATCAGCAGTTTTCTTCATCCTGATGTTCTTGATGTGCACTAAAATTACAAGTCCCATCTCTGTATAGTGTGACTATTTACCTTTAAGTTTTACATTTATCTGTAATATTGATTGGCTGATCCTTTATAAGGAAACATAGATTTATGTAATTATCCAGTTATAAATGCAAAAGCTGTAAAAATGTTAAAAAGCTGGTTCTATTTATTAGACCTTTTTTCATTTAAAAATCATTGTATGTATTAATGCATGAAACAATAGTCTAAGAAAAATATTGCTATTATGACAAAGGAGTATAACCAGCAAATAAACCTTTTTCATGTCTTCATAAATGATTTTCCTATATACCATTTGCCAATTTGGAAATGCTCACAATGTTTTTAAAGGCATCTATTAAGAGAGCTCGGAAAATATTCAGTTTTTAATGGTTACAGCAATAAATAAAAAACTGCAACATTTATATTTCAAGTCTGGTTCTCAACCAGACTTGAGCCTGGTTATTTTTTAACATTGGAATGCTGTGGTCCTATCTAGGACAACATATAATTTGTTAGTTGGTTTAAGCATCACCACACTTAAAAAGTTAAATATTTTACAGATGACGAAAGGGACTTGTTAGCCATGTGGTTCTGCATTTCTGTGGAAGTTCATAGATCTCCACTGAGGCAAATATTTGCTGTAAAATCTTATATCCAATTATATTTTTCTCCTATGTATTTTATTTTAAATTTGCTATATGGTATAGAACAGTATTTTTCAAATTTGATAATAATAATTTGTGTGTGTGCGTGTGTTTGTGTGTGTGTTTGTATGTGTGTGTGTGTAAAGAACTTGATGCCTCTGTATAGAGGCTACATAGATTTCCTGAATCCTGTCTTCAACAAATCTCTATCTTTATTTTACCTTAAAAAGAATAAATATGACCATTTCAGTTTTTGAGAACATCACATGATTAAATTACAAATCTAATAAGGTATTGGCAATTATTTCAGATAATTGCTTTTGAGAATGCTTAATTTACCTTTTTCTTTTCTTTTCTTAACATCAGATACCTATTTGCATAGTTCTATTCACCATCATGTTGTGTCTCACATGCAAGGCTAATAGAGAATAAAATCAGGAGCTCGCTATGTAAATATCTTAGAATATGAACATCTACATTTCAATTATGCTTCTGGGTGAAAAATAAATTATGTTGTCTTCATTACAGTGTTGTCCTACCCAATGTAACTAAAAGAATGAATCAGCTTAAGGTATCAACACTAAGTATTTTAGGAAAAATAATATAAAGCAGATTTTGTGACTATGTGCATGGAGCAAAACAGACTTTCATTTAATAGACTTGTCACAGTTCTCAAAGATCCATATTATATAGAATATTGTACTTCTTAGACTGTGTTAAACATTTATTAGAATTACAATCATTTCTGTCTGAGTCTCAATGTTCTGGGTACAGTGAAAGATACATGGTGGAAACTAAATTCCAAAGCTACTATTCAAAAGCATCAACTGCAGCAGCAACAGCACTTAGACTTATATACCACTTCACAGTGCAGTGATATTTAAGTCTACAGCCCTCTCTAAGTGGTTTACAGAGTCAGCATATTGCCTCCAATAATATGGATCCTCATTTTACTGACTCAGAAGGATGAAAGGCTGAGTCAACTGAGTCAAGACTGGTGAGATTTGAACTGCCAAATTACAGTCCAGCAGAGGTAGCCTGCAGTACTGCATTCTAACCATTGTCCCATTGTGTCTCAATATATGTCTATACATGAGACCTCAAGGTATCAGCCAGTTAAGGCACCAGGCTAAAAACTTCAAAAAGGTGACTGCTATTCCCATCTTAGCACTAAGACAGCTAAGTGACTTTGAGTCAGACATTCCCTCTCAGTCCTAGGAAAGAAGCAATGGCAAACTATTTCTGAAATCTTTCCAAGAAAACTACAGGGACATGTCAATACTGATTGTCAAAAGTCAATACTGATTCAGATATAAAATGAAAAAAAAAAAACCCCAGTAAAATCCTGTTTTCTCCTTATGTTATATGCATAAATAAGGAACATCAGTATTTCAGTATATCGATAAAAAACATGCAAATTACTTATCTCAGCACTATATCTTAATGCAGTGAAACTTGTTCCTCTAAGGAAGGTGATAAAATGAAATTCAGATATGATGCTGAAGATATCAAAATTCATTGAACATTAACTTCCTAATTTATATACAGGGAAAAATTTTGTAAATAGCTTAAAATGCAACTACAGCCCTTTTTTTTAGCTCATTGTGAATCTATTTCACCATGGCATTAGCCAAATTTTGGTGTATTTGACTGCATGCCATTTCAAAGGTGAATACTTAGCGATTTACAGAGAATGAAAGAAAAGACGCACATTCACTTAGGAATGTAGCTGTAAGCTTTAATTGATTTAAGCTGTAGATTAATTAGCAAAATATTTGGTTGGCCAGCAGGAAATCTGTTTTAATTTCTGAATAGACGATCAACAGTAAGACTAACAGTAAAGTATAGCTGGTTTCTCCATATACAATATGGAAGAATTATTTTGGGGAAAATTCAGGGTGGAAACTATTATCCCTGTAGAAGTAAAAAGGTCCTATATGAAGAATTTCTCAAAATAGCTTCCTAACAAAGCCAGTAGAAACAACTCATGTTTTGAAAATTAGTCTCCATGAAAATTAATCATAGAATCAAAAGCTCATGCACTCCATACTATAGACCCTTAAGTTTTTCTCCATCCTAGTTCTGTAGTGTTTTAAAACAAAAATCTTGTTTCAACTACAGTTTAATGAAGTTATTTCTTATTTGGCAACAAGCATGAACAATGGCCAAATCAAATCTTTACTACGGTCTTTGATCAGTCTATACAGTAGAAGAGTACTCTCAAAGGAAATAATACTTTAATAATAGGACAATAAAACAGCATATCTAATTAAGATTTTTGTGCAATTGTGTCACTTAATGAAAATATTTGGCTACATCATATGTGATTATAAGATTAATGTTCCTTAAAAATAATAATTATAATTTATCTGCATGACCCTTAGAAATGATTGGGGCAATCAGAATATGTCTGGGAGTATCATAGAAAGGGCACCTTATGAGGACATGGGTGAAAGTTTCTAGCTCCCTGGAACCACAAGGGCAAAGTCTCTATGAACAAAGGATCCCAAGAAATCTTCACTCCAGTAGAGCTGAAGAAAGGCCATCAAGTTGGGTTCTGGAAAATGCCTGTCTCTATTTGCTTAGTATTAAATTACATAAGTATCCTGCATACTTGTGATTGTCTAACAGTTCAAGGGCACTGGGGATATCATTTTGGTGATCACTGTCCCTGATTTTTTCTTTTATTATTGATTTGGTCTTCTCCAGGGTTAGTTGGCCTAAATATTCAGGAAAGAGACCAAAACTGTAAAGTTCTGCTATGCAAGTACAGCGTCAATGGTATTGATAATTATCTGACAGCAGTTGACACATCAAGCCTGTAAGATCAACTATGATTCTAAGAACTGAGATTTGAGGCCTTGTCCAGGCCTCAGCCTTAAGACTTGGCACATTAGCTTCAAAGCTCAGCACTGCATTGGGGGTGCATTTTGGGGTGCCAAACAAGATCTTGAGAAGAATGATTTCATAAGCTTTCAGCTTTGTGTATGAGCAATGGTCAAGTATCATTGGATCTATAGTCTAATGCAATTGTCTTAGAACTGAGTGAAATTACATTTCTACAGTTGTATATGCATTTATTTACTGAAATTAGTATCTAGAAACCTTATTTTATCCATTCTTTTTATTTATTTATTTACATTTATATGCCGCCCTTCTCCGGAGACTCAGGGTGGCTTACAGTCTTTAGAGCACCATGCTAAGTGCTCGGCAATAGCCTTCATTCTATTGTATATGCCTGCTTATTACTATGGCTTTTTGGCCCTCTCAAGCGGCATTTTTTACAAAGTCAGCTTATTGCCCCCAACAATCTTGGTTTCTCAATTTACTTACCCTGAGAGGATGGAAGGCTGAGTCAACCTTGAGCCTGGTGGGATTCGAATCTGCACTAATTGCAGGCAATTGAGCTAAATGCTAATAATTAACAGCCTGCACCACCAAGGCTCTTGGCAGAATAAACCAGTAAAATATTAACCTTAGAATTAAGCAGAAACTGTTTAATATCTATTAATAATTCTATATGTGTAAATAACAATTGAAATGCTCTGTTTATATTAATATTTATTAGGAGACATGCTCATGTTAGTTGCATAGGCCAATTCTAAGTAGCTTTGGACTTAATGTGTCATGCTGGAATGTGAATCTGGGATTCATTTGAGGATCCTTCAGTTACTTTTGCAATAGGAACTGTAAATAACAATAATTGGATAATCGATTAATAATATTTATACATTTCTACTATCTATGTACTTTGGTACGCTATTTTAGATATGAAAGCTTATATAACAAAGGGTTTTTTTCCAGTTCAGTTTAATCACACCATGTGGAAAACAACAGTATTCCATGAAAATTGGGGACAGAAATCAGTCCTGAAGAGGCAAAATAAAGTACTGAAAAATTAAGAAATCCCTGAAACTCAAATTATTTCTTGAAAATGGAAGAAAGCTAAATTTTAAGTATTTATCCTTTCATACTTTCTTTTTAACATTCATATGTTTCTTTTAATACATACATATTACAATGATACAAAAAAGTAGAAGAAAAAATTGAAGCTCATTTGCAGCAAACAATCATCACCATAATTCTAAAAATTTCCATCCCTCCTGGTACAGCCAGTGTTTCAGTATTTACCAGAAACAGATGTAGAAAGTCTCTGGGGGCTAATAGGCTCTTGATTGGTGTTTGTTCAACACAGCAGGGTCTGGTGTGTGATAGCTCTGCTTCTGCGTATTGATAAGTGTGGGCTGATGACGGGAGGTATAATTTGAAGGCTGGAAGAGGCTTGTTAGCTTTCTGTTGCTGGATGGAATGAAAGACACTTGTTTATTTAGAATTCTTAAGGCTTCCAGGATCACTGTGAAATCTGTTAGTAGGATTTCCCCCCCTCCTTTTTCTTCATGTCTCTCAGTGGAAGTATCTGGTGATGAAAGAACTAACATGATTTATCTGTTCCAGAACCTACAGACAGATGCTGTTTTTCTCCTATCTGCTCCCCTCCTTCCCCCTCCACTGGCCATCCCTCTCCCCAACCACCCCACTAATCCTCAATAAACTGAACAACAGATGAAATCAGGTGGGCAGTTTTAATGCCTGTAAAGTTAGCTAAAATGGTGGAGAACGTTTTTGCAACGTAACATTATTTTAAATACAATCTCCCAAATAATGAATGAAATGAATGATATATTTATCCAGGTAGTACACCCTAATTTCTACAATGTATATCTGGGTAATATTAATTTTTCAATATAATTTTAATTTTACAGGCTTTTGACAATTAAAACAAAAATGGCAAAAGGAGGGATTTAGAACTTAAATTTCATTGTGTTTCTACTGGTTTCTACAGTTGTTCGTTGTTTTCCATTGGGAGGGGAATCCCCCAGAAATGTCCGTTCAGTTTTGTGTATGTGTCTAGATTTAGACTGAATTTTAATTATTACAGGTTTTTAGTTGTTTTATTTAGTTTTATTTAAATGTGGTTGTTAGCTTGTGTTTTTATTGTGAATACTGCCTCAAAATCACATGTAAGTGAGGAGGGCAGCTATATTAAATAAACAAATAAATAAATAAAGTGGGAAAACCAGATAGTGTTATCAGAATAATCAAACAAAGAAATTGTTCAAATACTTGTGTTTCTGTAAAAGAGAATTGATGTAGCTCAAAGTTGAACTAGGAATCCTTGGTGCTTTCTGAGCTAGAATGTTTGTTTGCAAATATTTCACTACCAGATTAGATAATATTTTCAATGCTACAAATGCTAATGCTGAAGATGTTATCTAGTTGGGACAAAATGTCTGCAAGCAAACAACCAAGCTCAGAGAGCACCAAGGACTCCACTTCTGTTCTGATCCATAGAATCTGGAATGTCACCAGAGCACATTGATATTATTGAATTGGTATTATTCTTATTTATTATTCTCAGCTGATGTAAATTGAGGCAAGGAAGAAACTGGGAAATTGAGAAAGTTCAGGACTATATGAACTGTACTATAGCAGATCTAAACTACATGTGAGGAGTCTGTATGAGGAAGACATACCAAAAGGCCAATTGAATATGAGGTATAATAAAAAATTATATTTAAAATAGTGATGTCACCATTAGAATTTTCTTATAAATCAATGTGTGACAGTATCAGGAATGTTCTGTTCAGTTCTGGTCACTATGCTTCCAAAATGACATAGTGGAACTAGAGAAGGTTCAAAGGAGAGCAACTAAGATGATAAAGGTGATGGAGCACTTTCTTCTGTATGAAGAAAAGTTGCAAAATTGAAGGCATTTTAGTTTAGAAAGGATGTGAGAACTTAATTGAGTGTATTCAAGCAAAGCAAAACCATTTCAAGGACTCTTAATACTTAAAAATATAACAGTTAAATACTTGACCAGTTTGGGGGAATACGTTCTGTAGTTCGCCACACCCAATACTGTATTTTACCAAAACTTTTTTCTTTATTCATATTGAAGTTTGTAATAATATAAGAACTTAGGGAAGAAATCTTTCTTTTTTAAAAAAAAAAAACTAATTTTAAAAGTAGTAAATACAATAGCTTGAAGGCTGATTTAAGGCAATCTAGCAGCTTTGTCAAAATGTCAGGTAGATTTGCCCTCAAAGACCATCCCATTTTAGTGAAGGCTTGTTGACCTTGTTGATATAAACCAAATGTCTGCAACTTAGTTCATTCAGGCAAAAGTTTGTGACCCTTAACCACCACATTAACATGTCTAATTGTAACTGACAGGGCAATTTCCTGGTGACTGTTGTTTGAGAGAAGCAGAGTTTGAAGCTACTAGCAATCTAAGACCTTTGACTGTCATATTAACACTTCTAATTCTAATTGACAGAGCACTTAGGCAAATGCAATCCAAGGACTGTTGGTAGACAGTTATATTTATCATCTGATAAAACAGAAATACTAAACTAAGAAAATACCTATAGATACACAAGCTCATTGAACTGCTTATTTAATATGCATATGTTCCCTTGATAGTCCATAATTTAGAACTATTTTAACTGACACCTTATAAGCAGAGTTAGTTTAAACCGTTCTTTCACCAAACCAATAACTTAAAGCAAATCTTGATAAAGTGAATTGCTTCTGCTTTACTCAAACTTCCTTCTAAAGGAGAAAGAATATATTGTTTTCATTTTTATCACAATTGTTTCTTTAGTCATGTTATTTGAAAAGTTCCATATATGTTACTTTTTTCTAGAAATACCTTTTTATTGCAGTCAGCCAGTTTTAGCTTGACATAATTAAAAAAAAGTATTTAAAAATAGAAATATTTCATTGCCAGAGAAAAAATGATAAATACTATTTGATTTGTCCTAGAATTAAAAATATGATAGAGACATGTCTTATTCCAGTTGATGAAAGATAATTTGTTTTGAAAAGAGAAGAGAATTTGTCAAAAGCTCATGGTCAGAATGCAATACTTTTGTATCTGTGTAGTCTTGATTTTCACTGTATGTTCATGTCTCCAGCCATTTGCAACTATCTTGGCTTTACTAGCTTAAATTTCAGCTTTTGCTTTAGGTATTTTTTTTTATCCTACCCTTATTATTTTTAGAAATAAATCAAGGCAGCAAATAGATCTAATACCCCTTCCCCCTCCTATTTTCCCTTCAACAACAATCTCTGAGGTGAGTTGGGCGGAGACGGTGACTGGCCCAAAGTCATCCAGTCTGTTTTCAAGCCTAAGGCAGAACTAGAAGTCACAGCCTCCTGATTCCTAGCCTGATACGTTAACCATTATATCAAACTAAGAAGCTTCCTTGATTCAATTTGAGAAGCCAGGAAGGTTTCAGAGCAAAAGAAAGATCAGCAACTGGAAATAATATCAATTGTCATACCTCCTGTCACTTTCATCAATAACAGATAAAAGATAACAGATAAATCAGAGTTGGAAGGGACCTTATAGGTCATCTAGTCCAATCCCCCACACAAGCGGGAGACCCTACACCATTTCTGAGAAATGGCAGTCCAATCTCTTCTTGAAAGTCTCAAGTGATGGCTCTCCCACAACTTCTGAGGGCAAGGTGTTCCATTGGTTGATTGTTCTCACTGTCAGAAAGTTTCTCCATATAAATAAAATGAACTAAAATAAAATATAAAAAGTCAAAACAAATTCTCAAGCAGACCAAGAATAAGTTAGGAAAACTGAAGTTTCTTTTATAGGAGTCTAAATTTTTTGAAACATTGCAATGTAAATTTTGGTATAGTACAGGGCGTCCTCAACTTAAAATCACAGCTAAGACCAGAATTTTGGTTCTAAGTAAAGCAGTTGTTAAGTGAATCACATTTGCTGTTTGGTCATAAATTACTTTTTCCAGTGCTGTTGTACTTTCAATGGTCACTACATGATTGGTTGTAAACTGAGGATTACCTGCATTAGAAATGAACATTCTCAATAACTGTGAATAGACTAGACTGTAATTGTCAAAAAGAATAATTTTAATCCTCAGATTTGCTGGATCAAAAACTAGTCTACAGAGGTTGCTATGTTTTGAATTATCTAGAAAGACAATACATTTTAACTATAGTATAAATATGATAATTTGATATAAAATTGCAGGGGAACAGGACAAACAATGAAAACTTTAATTCTCAATAAATTAATTATGTTTTCTACTCATTGCTTAAGAGCCTCTAATCTAAGGTTGGGTCTAGAATTTTACAAAGATTCATATTATATAAAGCATAAAACAGGAATAAATCTGTGCTTGAATTATCATCCTTTTGTTAATTTGTTTAATGTTTCTCAGATAATTTCCCATGTATTTATATTCCATTGAGTATCTTAACAGAAAGCCTTCCTAATAATGCAAACCTAATAAAATCCTTTGTCTGTAAGAAACCAAATACTGAGTAGGTCAGTGGATAAACTATCCACTTAAAATGAAGCAAAATTATCATTTCTGTTCACTCAAGTAACCCCAGTCATTTTAAAAGAGCTAATGATTCTACATCTCATTTCATATGCAGAAGTACTAATTTCAGGTGTAATAAACTGTGTTATTAAATAGTTGTTTCTGAAGTTCCAATTTCTATAGAAGAGTATAAGACGAGTATATAGAAGAGAAAGAAGAATACTCTTTCTATTATTCTTTGAGTCTTAGCATTGCTTACACTGGAATGGATCCAAAAAAGCTTGCATCTTGATGTTGTATTTGAATGTTGAACAACAGCTTTCTATGGCATATCTTTTTTTAAAATGTGTTCCAATCATAATACATAATATAGTATCAACCTCTATAGGTCAAGCCACAGGAAATACTTTGTTATTAGTGATTGGATATGCAACCCATTGAGCATATCCAACATTGATCTTTTTAATGGTTTATAGGACATGAGGCTGACAACCGCTGCACCTATTATAATGCAGGTTCCAAACTCTTTTTAGAAACAGTATATATGGACTGTATAATAGTAATCCATCCTGTATATGCATTGTTCTATTGCTAGAAGATAGCTGTATAAATTTGCTTAATAAAAAAAATAAATATATACCATATACCAAATCACTACAACAAGCTTGTCCCATAAATTATTTGCACTCAAAACAAGAAAAAACTGATTGTTTTGCATGTTTTACTCTGAACTCTGAATCCATGATTAATCACTCTACTAATCAGGATTAGTTATGCCTAACAAGGTTAAAGATTCAGTTTGCTTATCCTTGTTTGAAATATTACCATGCCAAGCATAAGGTCCAAACTTTGATGGTTTTTTTGATTGTTATAAAAAAGTATTTGGCCACAAAAATAAAACATGTAACAAATATAATGTACAACTTGTATGCAAAACACATATTAGAAAAAATTCGTATGTATTTTGAGTAAACTCATACAGTTGTATAGTGTTAAAGCACCTGGAAGTTAATCCAGACGACCTGCTGAGTTCTCTCGTTTTGGCATTACATAGAAAAGAGAATTTGGGTGGGCTATTGAGAAGGCAGGACCACGCATCAAACACAGAGGTTGGAGAAATGAAAGGAAAACATTAAAAAGATTAACATAAAAAGGAAGATGGAAAACCGTGCCATGAATTCTGATAAGGTAAATCAAAGTGACAAAACAAACAAACAATACATCCAAACCCGACCAAAGAGACAAAAAAAAGAATAAAACAGAATATAAATAGAAGGAAGGAAGAAAGGAAGGAAGGAAGGAAGGAAAAACTAACAGAAAGCCACTATACAAGATCTGTTTTGGTTGGACAGTTTGGAATGATCAGAAAACAGTACCAGAACTTCTGTTGCTAAGTGAGTGAGTCACACACAATTTTACATATTTTTTTTTGCCACAGTGACTAAGCAAATCATATGGTTGTTAAGCAAATCCAGCTCTGCATGAACTTTGCTTGTTGGAAGCTGGCTGGGAAAGTCTTAAATTGCAATCATGTGACATTCCCTCCCCCTCAGGATATTGCAATTATTATAAAAATATGCTGACTGATTGACTGCATGATTCACTTAGCTGTAATTACTTTAATCATGTGACTGTGGGATGCTATAACAATCATAAGTGGAAGAACTATCATGAGTCACTGTTATCAGTTGAAGACTACCTGTTATATAATTGGCACTGGAACTGAATCATACTTTATGGTATTTGGGGATATGGGACTCGATCTATGATTGTGAGAGATAGATTCCATAGGACTGTGGGGAAGCCCCAATATTTAGTCTTGCTGAACAGACCAGCATTTATGCCAATATATCTATGGGGAGTTTTCCCATCTTCTTGATTAGGAACACACACATATGGATACATGGTAGCCATGCACAGAATTTAATAATACGTTATCAACGTCTCCCTACTTTCTGAAGCAAGTTAGCAATTATCTTCTTTGTAACTATTCCAATTTACTGCTCTCCCCCATTTTTTGTTTACATTTAACACTTAACATTGAGAATAAGTGACAAATTAATAGGTAACTTAGTAGACACTGTATGGGGTGATTTGTTACTAGAACTTTTTCAAAAATACCACACGTCTTTGAGAATAAGCATATTATCCATATTTATGTGCACAGCAGCTGCTTGATTTGTTTAACAGAAATTTTGTAGCAGCACAAATGACAGTTTAGCATATACAGTAGGATTCCTAAATATTAAACAGTAAAACTCTAAACATATCCCTTTGTTCTTTGACAGGGATCTCTGATTATATATTATCATATTATAATCAACTAGTGCAAATGAGTGACAATTAAATTTACTTTATAGAAGAAAGGAAGTGACTATAATGAAGGATTACAGAAACCACTTCTAGGGCAAGGAAATTTCTTCCTTCCCTCCTTGTCCTCCTCTTTTTCAACACAGTGCAATATTAGGCAGTGAGTGATCAAACTTTCTGGATAGTCATACTTTGATCTTAAATGGTGGGTGGGCCCCCTGCCATCTCATGTTATATCAGCATATTTCTCTTCTAACATTCTCCATCCTTCACCTATTCTATTTCTTGAAGTTGGAAATACCCAGAGGTCACATATTTCTAGATTTTGATCGAGTGAGCATTTTTAATTCTTCCACTCTGCTTTATTTTTTTCCCCACTTTGACACATTAACTCTGGCTGTTCTTTTGAAGGACAAGATATTCTTGCCAGGTGGATATTCCCAAATTCTCACAACTCTGTTCATATGGTCTTTTATCAGAATGTCTCTGAACAGTGAGAACTCATAACTCATATGAATGGGAAACAGTTGGGGGCTTGCCACACTTCATCCCTCTTGATTGTTGACATTGTTAGCAGCTGCTACTGTCGATCTATCTTTTACCAACTGGGAGCACAGGATATAAAAATGTTACAAATACAGCACCGCTTCCTTTCCTCCTCCTCCTCCCCCTCCTCCTCCTCCTCCTCTTCCAATTATGGATAGGGAAAAAAACTTTCTGGACTTGTTGGCTTAGTCATTTAAAGTCAGTTAACTCTAACAAAATTATAACTTGAATACTTAACATGTTCAATCATTATCTGGAAGAGTAGTCTTCCCCAAACTAATGCCTTCTGATATTTTGGGAACACAAATCACAAAATCTCCAGCCATTTTATAGGATTAGATATCATGTTGAGGAAAGCTGCCATTTGGAGAGCCTGGATTTTCCCCTATGTTCATTTTGAACTCTACAAATGAGTGACAGACTTTAACCAAGCCATGCAAATCTATTGCTGATGGACAAGAAGAAAGAAAAGTCAATATGGAGCTCCACTCTGTTGGATATCCCAGAAAGGGAGGTCAGCAAATTGGCCTGCATTTTTAAAACCAATGTTCATTCACTTCTTTCAAAGAAGAACATTTCTATAAAATACTTATAACAGAATGTAATATTCTTGCCTTATTTTAGTATGAGTCTGCCTTTTATTGTAGTTATCTCTACAGCCTTTTTTAGGTCTCCTTGGCTTGTCATCGTTCTACTAAACTTCTAAGAAAGATCTAAAGAACTTCTAAGTATCCCATGAATTTTTAATTGTCATAGAAGCACCACTTGGAGAAGAAAAAAATCTGGCTTTGAAAAATAGTTAGAAACTGTTCTTTATATTCAGAGTGACAATCTAACATATTTCCCACAACAGATTTGGTGGATATTTTTTTTAAAAAGTCCAACAATAAACAAAGCTGTTGTCTACAGTTCTTGCTCCAGATTCAGAAGGTTTGGAGAGCTAAACTTTTACCAAGGAGGCATATGTTCAGTTCTCACCTTACTTGGGCTTGAAGAGAGAAAGTGATGCAGCAATGATATCATTTTGTTGAAAGAGCAATATTCCTCACACTTACCCTGAAGCTACAGAACAGATGATGAGAAAGGTGTTAAGCTGCCGGAATCCAAGTTGGATCTCAGCTTAGTACATATTTTTGTCCTCCTTCCCACAGTATTCATAAGTAATATTAATTAAATACCAACAATACTAATTCTATTGAAAGACCATTATTATACAACATACAATCTGAAGATTTTGCAAATTCGGTACTACAAGGGTCTTGGATAGAGTCTAAAGGTGAGGATGGAATATATTACCATCACCAACATTCAGACTTTCCGGCACGCAGTAAAGACCCTCTTTTTTCAACAGGCCGGCCTGGCCCAGTAATAATAGTGGTGTTTTAAATTTGGTATTTTAAATTTTTATCTGTTTTTACATTTTGATAATTTTATAATTCGGCCAATAATTTAATTATTTTAAATTGTTTTTAACTTTATAACTTTATATTCTGTTTTTATTTTATCTGACTGTGCACCGCCCCCAGTCTAATAAACTAAACTATTATATTCTTCTAATATTTGCTTCCTTCTAAGAAACATTTATTTCTGAATCAGACTGGAAAGAGAAGATAAATGGCATTGCTAAACTTGAAGAGAATAAGGAAATAGGGAAGAAATGTGGGAAAGAATTGGACCAATGGGGGAGGACAATGTGGAAGGAGCAGGACAATATATAAGAGTCTCCAGAAACATTTTATTCAAGGTGCCTCTGGATAAGCTGTACATTTTATATCTTCTACTTTTTTTTTCTCTATGAGAGAAAGACACCCATTCATTTAAAGAAGAAGTTGAAGCAATGAGTTTTAATCTTGCTTTTATTAAAAAGTTGTAATCTGACAAATATCTGCTATATATGTTTGTTTGTTTGATATATTTAAATATGCTTATTTATACTTACTTAAAAAGTAATACAATATAATACAATACATTAGGATAAAGTATACATTCGTGACATACTGTCAGGGAAGAGTTAGGGGAGGCTTCTAGTGCAGCCCCCATATAGGGACTTTATAAAGATACAATTAAAAAAATAATGTGTCAAGCTGTACTGTATGACATGATGAAAAATAACTCTTTCTTTTAAAAAAAGAAGAAGAATCTGACTTTACCAGGAATGCAAAACAAAAATACTTAAAAAGCTTTTCTCTTCTTTTCAAAACTGCCCACTTTCAGTTTTCTTTGGATTAATTCATGTTTGCATCAGATTCTTCTTATTCACACTGAGAATACCCTAGGCCTTTCGGCAGTCCCAGTTCAGTTTGAACCCCACTCAGAAAAACAATTAGCAATCAATTACATTAATTAAAAGGTTTGCCCACAGGAAAAGGCAAAGCTTTAAACAATTAGCAGGAAAAGGTTATTTTTTAAGAAACAAAGTTCTTTAGAAGCAGCCACCACCTGAGTGAAAATGTTTGTTTTCTCAGTGCAAAGAGGCACCAGATTTTCTGTCTGCTCTTAACCTATTTCAGATGTTGGCAAATGACATGTTAGAGCTTCTTTTTCACAAAAGCTCTTTGCTACAAAGCACTGTAATATAAAGCACAATTATCTAATGGTTGAACTATGCCAATTAAAATATGATATTCAAAAACGTCAAGCAGCTACAGCTGCTCTCGCCTCTACTAAGAGTTAGAAGTTTGACGCCTCTGAAATATAGAACATTGTCAATTATGTGATCTGAGCTGGATTAGTAAAGGGAAAACAAAAATATAAAGCTTATTCCTTGAAATCCTGAAACACAGTTATAAAAAATTGAACTATCTTAACAAATCTACCTAAAACAAGGAAAAGGATGATATTCCTTGGCAAAAATTGAGCAAAGTAAGTTATTTCTCCATTACACAGTATTTTTTAGTTTCTCTGAAAATTATTCTTTTTGTTTTCAGTATTAATTTCCAATATTATAAGAAATTTGTCTTCTTTTTTTAAGATGTTATTTTATTGTTGACAAATGTTTTTGAGTAAGTGAGAAGTCAGATGGCTTGCTTACTTGATTAATTGTTATACAGATATTGATCCCTTCCTGGTCTTCTCTCTTTTCTGACTGAAAAAGCACCATAGAATTTTCGATGTGATATCTTTCCTTGGGCTTATTTAAAGCATGGGAAGCCAAGCAAGCTGCAGGCCCAGGGAATTTGAGATGAATACACAGCGAAAGCCATGACTCTTCCCACACATTCATTCCTTGGTCAGGACTAATGAAAATAAAAAACATTAAAAACCCACAGTTTACCAGTTGAAAGTGCCATGTTTTCTTCAGTAACACAATGTTAAAATCCATTTATTTTCAATCTGATTGAATGATAAATATGCAATGTAATAATAGATAGATGATAGACAGATAACAAGTTTTGTCAGATTGACCAAAAATGAAACAAGCAGAAATGTAAAGAGCAGCATACACATAGTGATAATTGTATTAGAATACTAAATTTATAACTTAAGATGGCCCAGTAAGTTATCATTATATAAAAAGTAAGCTATGGATTATTTTTAAAAAATCTAAATTTCTACATACAGATAATTCCCTACTAATAAGCAAGTTATATTCTGACAGGCTTGTTCATAAATCCATTTTGTTTGTAAGTCCAAACAAATATAAAATATATGAACAATATAGTTCTTACCTTAATAAATTATATTTTATATTCTCCACCCAATTCATTGCTGGCTAATGCTAACCATTGACTCTTTCAAATAGTAGTGAGTGCTTTAGTTTCCTTTCAGCCCTTGCTACTATTAGGCATTCAAGGAGGCATTCTCCTGGTAGTGGCAGGAGCCTAGCTTTGGGTCCAGAGGACATCTCCTGCATGGATCCATTTGCCTTTGACTGTCAGTGCTGGGGTGGACCACTTATACCTTGGGCCACTGGGACCATTTTGGGAAAGAGCCACTAGCAACGCAACGGGGTGCCACTGCTTTACACAACCCTCAAGGGAAGAGATAAAGTTCATGCTGGTTGGTCTTGATCTAAGGAGCAGCAATGGGTAGCCCTGCAGCCCTCCATTTTCCACTGGGATAAGTGAGGCACATTTTGTGGAGACTTCCAGTGATAGGGAAACCCTGGCTACAGTTCCTGATGAGTATTCTCACTTCTTCCTTTTTTCCCATTTCTGCACTGTGACCCTCTTCAGGGGCATTTAGGGAAGATGTGATCACTGACTATCCTTTCATGTAGTCTTGTGCATGTGTGTGGCTTGGATTTTTTCTTCTCTACCTTATCAATTGTGGTCTCAGTGGCCACCTCAAGAAAGAAGCTCAACGGGTCATCCCTTCCAAGTCAGCATTCAGACAGGGCAGAAACCTCCCCAGTTAGGCGACTTTCTTCCCTTCTGGGGCATTTGGACTATTTTTCAATTCTAAATACTAATTTCAGAATTAGGCTCCTAACAAATGGTCCAAGCTCTTAAGAGTGTCCTACATCACTGAACATTCCATCATTAAAAAAGTATGTAGTTTCTAAAACCTCAAGAAATTTTAAACTAACCATGTGATTCTTTCCTGTTGTAGATCAACTAAGGAAAAATACATGGACAAGATATCTAATAAGTGCTCATGCAGATTGTGACATGAACCCTAAGGTCTTGCAAAATTGGACTGAATTGATTTTTAGAGCAACGTGCATTATTAGACTTCCCACTGCAAATTTTCCTGCTTCAATTTTTCTATTGCAAATCAGTGAGACTGAAAATATAGATGGTAATTAAATGTTAAAATAGGGTATGAATGAATTAGAATTGATTTTTCCCATTCATATTTCATTGAAGTAAGTAAAAGATTTGTGACCATTCATGTCATTCCTTTCAATCAGCCTTGCAAGAGACCATTTCTTCCAGTAGCTAATGCACTTAATTTGAAAGAGCCTATGTTATTACTTTGAACAAATACAAAATACAGTAGAGCAATGATCCACAAATGTTGTATATGTATAGAGGCAGATTGAACAGACCTTAAAGACCAAGAAACATAGGCATGGTGCCAAGCTTTATGCAGGGAAACATTTAACAGCTTGATAACTCAACTAAATCTGAAAGGAATTATGTGGGGCAAAGAAAAGACATTTCTATAGCCAGAGAGAAATGGGAATTCCATCTCATTAATAGCAAAACAGAGTTTCCTGCAATATACATACATACATACATACACATATATAGACATATTTGTTTTTGTAGATTTTCACGGGTACAGGTATGCAGGTCTTGGCATGTTCAGGTCTTTTCCCGTGTAAGATTGAGAGTATCTTGGTGATGTTTCGACGAGGTCCCACTCGCCATCTTCAGGCTGGTGCTTTCGGCTCCGTGCTTGTGCAAGCATAGTGTGTGTGTGTGTATTTGTGTGTGTATTATTAGGTGTTTTGATGGATTATGACCACAATGATTTACAGAAAATACTTAGATAGAGAGACAGATAGATAAGTCAAAGAAAAGGCAAAAGGAAATGTTTGCCTTTGTATAAACAGAGATATAGAGTCAAAATCATGTGAAGTATTAGTAGTGCATTATAAAACCTTAGTAAGACCACACCTGGAATACTGCATCCAGTTTTGGTCACCTCATTACAAAAAATATGTTAAGACTTTGGAAAAATTTCAGAGAACAGCAACTAAGATAATTGAAGGCCTGGAGATAAAAACATGAAAACAGTTGCAGGATTTGGGTTTGGCTGGTCTAGAGAGTTTCAAGGTGAACGATACCAGTATTACAATATAGAGGAGGGGATCAACTTGTTTTTCAAAGCACCAGACGCAGGACAAGAAACAATGAATGGAAACTAATCAAGGAGAGAAGCAATCTGGAATTAAGGAGAAACTTCCTAAAAGTGCGAAGAACGAAACAGCTTGCCATCAAAAATTGTGGGTGCTTCATCACTGGAGGTTTTTAAAAAAAGACTGGACAGCCACTTGTCTGAAATAGTATAGGGTCTCCCAGGGGTGGGATTCAAATTTTTCAACATGTGGGCATGGCTTAGTTGGTGGGCATGGCTTGATGGTCATGTGACTGGCTGGGCGTGGCCAACTCAACATCACTCACATCAAGGCACGCATCTCCTTGCCTAGCCTCTTTTGACTGTGGGGATGCTGCAACATTCATAAGTGTGAAAAACGGTCATAAATCACTTTTTTCATTGACATTGTAACTTTGAATGGTCACTCCACACAACCAAAGTACCAGCAAAGGAAGAAAAAAAAAAAAACTCCAGAGAAGTTCCAGAGACAGGAAGTCTAGTCTGCCAAGAATGTATTAAGGATTAATGCAGAGGCAGTTTCTGTAAGCAACACCAGAATGTTTCCTTCCTGCCTTCTTTACAGGATTAGGCCAGTAATTTCTTCTAACAACCAGTTCTCCAAACTGCTTAGAATGTTAACAACCGGTCCTAACGAATAGGTGTGAACCTGTAGAATTCCACCCCTGGAGTCTCCTGCTTGAGTAAAGGGTTGGACTAGGAGACCTTGAAGGTCCCTTCCAGCTGTATTCTGATTTTAATTGAAATACAGTGTATTGGAAAGCACTTTTAAAGGATTTATGTACCACTATCTTTTCTCTCATACCTATAATATGTGTTTAGCTTTAATCCTCTAATTACATAAAATATTAATAAATAAACCTTGGTCATTTGATTGATTGAAGTTAATATGCAAGACAGTAAGGAGAAGAAAAACTCCAAAGAAAGAAGACCATGGAAAATTGAATATAGTAGCAGCTTTGGTCTAGTGAATAAATTGCAGGAGATTGTTAAATTCTAATTCTGTTTTAGACACAAAAGCCAGTTGGGTGATCTGGGCAATCATTCTATCTAAGCATTAGGAAGAAGGTACCAATATGCCACTTCTAAAGATGGTGCAAAGAAATTAGTATCTCTTTGTGTACAATATATTTCTATAGAAGTTGCAATTCAGTACAACAGAACATGGCTCATATGTCAGTATCACCATATTTACAAAGGAAAAGCCTTTCCTCATATGGAATTTAATAACATTTTCCATCCATCTCAGCTGAGGGCATAATATTGAGCTAAAAGAATATAATTGCTTGGTGTAATTTATTGTTTGTAAGTTGATCTTGTTACAATAGCATTTAGTGTTATCAATAGCACTTAGACTTATATGCCGGTTCACAGTGCTTTACAGCCCTCTCTAAGCATATTGCCACCAACAATCTGGGTCCCACTGTACAACCTTGGAAGGATAGAAGGCTGAGTCAACCTTGATCCGGTGAGAATCAAATGCCTGGAAGTCAGCAGAATTAGCCTGCAATACTACATTCTAACCACTGCACCACTGTGGCTTCTACAATGCTGCTTTAAAGTGTGCTTTGCCGGATCCCAATTGTACTCTTGGTGAGATTTCTACTGTATTATGACTGTAATTCTATATCAACAAATGCTTAGATGCCATTATTGATTTTGTCTCCACGCCATTATAAACCCGGTTAATCTAATTTCAGTTTGAATTTTCTATCAGGAATCATATTTTATCAATTAATGTTAGCTGTGTCATATCTTGAGTTGAAAAGAAATCTTTAGCCAGTATGTGAACACACACAGCCATGCACTCATTTTGACTTTAGTAAGTCCTGCTTCTAGCTGCAGGGCAACATTAGGCATACATTTTGCCACTTGGAAGAGCTTTCTCAGGAATTTTGACTGAACCCTTTCCAAGTTCTGATAATTAATTCCTGGGTTTAATTGGACTCTGTATAAGAGCTGGGATAATTTCTTGGCTTCAGAAAGCTAGATGGCAGCTGGTATGTATTGCATATCTCTGACCGTAACTTCTGAAAATGTTTTTAGATTCATCATAGAATATTTTTTTAATATAGTTCATGTGAGAAGCTATTAGCAGGTTCTGTCTCCATTTTAACATAAACATAGTCATAATAGAAATTATTTCCTGAAGTCCTGCTAGATGGATATCTTGTACACCAAAAAGATGGGATGTAGCGGCTCCTTTCTTTTCCCTCAGAAATAAGATTGGCTTACTCTTAGTTATTATTCCAGAAGATTCTGAAAACCTGGTTTTGTCAATGGGCCTGTTGTTGATTTGTAGCCAACCAAGTGGCTTGTATGATTATATTTGTTGCTGCTACAGTGGGGTGCTGAGGAGGGTTTCCAAAGTTTTTAAATTGATGGTTTTTAATGTTTAATCCACCTGGAGTCACCATATGTGAGTTGGGTGACCATATAAATCTATTTAATAAAGAAATAAACACCATGTTATCTCTCTTTGAACTTATCTATAGAAATTTGGGGATCTGCTAGGAAACAGGGCAAGGAGAAATAACTTTGATAGATAATTAAGATTTGGGGTGGAGGAGCTAAACAGGTCTCAATAAAAAAAACTCTCACTAATTGTCTACAGCACACAATTCAGTTTCGAATTAAATTGTAAATTGATGTTACAAATGTCAGTGCAGGTAAATTGACATTATAGTTTCAACAATAACCCATAAATACTTGAGTTTCTATTCATTTTATATTGTAAGCAAATGTTTTCCACATAAAAGTAGACTTCTTCATCTCTAATATTTTGATGCAATCACACAATATGTTTCTTTGCTTACCAATAATTAAATATTGATTTTTTATTATTGATATTTTTAGGCTATTCTTTTAACACAACTTAAAAAACAGAAGAGAAACAACACAAATAGCCAGCATGAAAGTTTAGCCCATCAAAAATTGTAGATTAGGTATTCTACATGCTTCAGTTCTCTTAAGATTTAGCTCTACTGTGTTTATCTCATTTATTCCAAATTGGTTTGTAGATTCCTGTGCAAGGGTTTCATAGCTTTTCTGGATCATTAATTTCAAATGTGAAGATGTAGTGCACACTAATGACACTTTAATTCGTTTCCAGATAGATCTCTAAATACATATAAAATAGTTCAAATGAAGTCTGACAATAATAAATTTATGAACTATCTATGTAATTAATAAATTAAACCAAATTTTTTGTTCTAGACTCAGTCATTTAATGGAAAGTGGTTTGTAGTATACCATTCAAAGCAAATATGTATACCTGCTCTAAATTAAAAAATGGGTAAGAATAGTATTTCCCTTCATTGTAAAAACATATACTAATTCAGTGCCTGCATCCTGAAGCCAAAACAAACAAATAACCAAACTGTTAAATAGTCTGAAAGTTTATTAACAAGGTTCCGTATTTTTAACTTTATGCTCACTAAAATTTCCTTAGGAGATAGAACAACATGTGAAGCTCATATCTGGTTTCTTTTAGGTTATTCATTGTTGGAGGTAAAAAAGAAACAGTCTAGACATGATAGTGGATTAAAAACTAGCAACAAGAGGTTTAAGGATTATAACAGAAGGCAAATGTAATCTTCCCAATTCTTTGTTGGGCTTACTTTGTATCAAATGTCATCCCTTTTTGTCTAACACTTTCTTAGAGACAATGTCTCTGTTGATAGTCTTTCCCGAACACTTGCTCTGGCACTGTGTTTGGGCCACTGTGCATGTGGAATATCTAGGTGTGGCCATGGGTTTGAATATCAAAAAGGAAATGCCAGAGACTTTTCTTCAATATCATGGCTGTTTACATTTTCTTGCTTCTAAAAAAATGACTAGCTTAATCATGAAAGAAAGCACCAAAATACCTGTATGTCATAAGATGTAAGCTTCACACAAGTAAAACCTTTGAATTGTTACAGTGATGAGTTAATACCCAGTTAAAGATGTTTGAACAATACCTTGAACAGTGATCTTGTTGGGACATATCAACCAGATAAGTCGATAGCTAGTTGATCTCTTCAGAAAGAACTCAAGGTCTTTACAGCAAATGAATGTAATCTTTCACTAGTAGTTTATATCAGAGTTGATTTTATGTTATCTGATAGAGAAAAGCAAGTATGCAGTGTAAGAGAAGTGAGTACAACAAGCATTTCTGGTTTAGAAATTTTATATATATTCATTAGTTTGTTAGTTTGTTAAATATGTTGAATGTTAGTTGTTTTAAGTTGTGATAAAACAATTGAAAAGGTACAGCACTGGCATCAATGCCAATCATTTTTATAGTAGCACATTTACCTTCTAAAACTGATGCTGCTTATCTGTTTGGACAGGCAGTTGATATAACTTGACAGTCAACCTAGGCATGGGATAGAACATATTTTAGTACCAATAAGACATAAATTATAGGGTTTCTTACTTAAGAATATAAAGATGTGTTACAGTTTCCTCTTCTTCCAAAAAGCAGGAGCTCAAAATGGATCAACAGCAACTCTCATAAAAAATAATAAAATAAAAAGGATTCAAATTCAAGAATAATTTAAAATAAGTGATGCAGCAGATAAATAACCTTTTAAAAAAGGAACTTCTCTAGATTGAACTAAAAAACTGGTAACATAAGAAAACGTGATGTTTCGAGAGCAAGATATCCGTTTTCTAAGCAACAAGTTCTTGGATATGATTTTTCTTTTTCTGTCTCATATCCAGTATTTTTTGAGAATTACGTTCATTTCTATTTTGTGGTATTTATGAACCTACATGTTATTAACCTATATGCTGACCTAGGTTATACTGTTACTGTTTGTTTTGTTGGTTTGTTTTGGATTTATACCTTTTTGTCCCTATGCAGTCGTCCATACTCATTCTGAAAAAGGCCCATCTTGGAATTTCTTTATAATACATTCTCCTGGATTTCACTGAACTGGGGGAAGCCAGGGTGTCTGTAGACTGTAGGAAAGATTATGGTATAATAAAAGAGAAAATTGCCCATCATGAAACCACTAAGTACAATATCTTTAAAATAAGGATTCATTGCCCTTTAAACAAAAGTATTGAATACAAATCTTTTAAAATTCAGAAGCACTGAGCTAATCTAAAGGACATACATTTGCCAGAGTAAATGTCCTTGAGACAATATGCAAGAAGTTCTGAGTTTACAGTCTAAAAAAAGTGATAACAATGTGAATTGCTAGATCTGTACTGTAATTATAAATTAATAGAATATATTTATGCCGGAGAGAAAAATTGTTATCAAAGCAATTTCTAAAACTCGGATGTAAAGATGAACGAAGACAACATAGTATTTTACTTCTTTGCGAGCTTATAACAGAGATGCTGATAAAAGGCACCTGGCTTGGTCAATTATGATGCCAGATTTGTAAAGCAAACAGTACATACCTTGGACAGGGTAGAAAAAATTAAATTAGATTAAATTCATTGTATGTTCTTGCAACTGATTTCAAGAGAATGTGGCAATATCTAAATGTCACTATCTTCACATTATGTAGTCTAAATACTAAAGGAACATGTGGCTGAAATACTTTTTTCTAGAAAGATATCATCTATATATTTTTGAGATTTATAAACATTGTTTTGACTGTGGAGTCAAAAATGAACATTCTAACTAAATATTGATGTGCGTGTTCATTTTCATTACCAGCAAAGTTTTATTTGATTTTCATATTAAAGATTAAAATTTAGAATGCAATATCTAGCATATTATGAAACTAATGATGTTAGGCATCATTTTAAGTATTAAGAACATCTTCTTAATACTTGAAATCTGAAAAAAGGCTGCCTATTTACATTCCAGAAAAATAGTGTTGATTGTCTGATTATGTGGAGAGAAAATTTCTGGCATAGAAACATATGGACTAGCACATTTCTGTACTGGAGATGACACAGTACTAAAACCAGTAGCTAAGCCATATGTTCAAGCTAATGGAACTTCTCCAGAAAAGGAGAAAGCAACAAGATTGCTGACTTGAGCGCCAGACGGTAGCTCCTTGAGAGGAAACCTCCAAGATCCAGAGAGATCCTGTGAGCAATTTGTAAGTAAAAGCACTAGAGCTGCAGGAAAAAACAGCTTACTCACAGCCTCTAGCAGTCTGCTTAATGGATACTGGGTTTGCCCAATCCACTTTTCATAAACATTTTCAGATGGAGGTAAAGAGACCTTCAGAGCAGCAAAGTACTTAAAGCCATCTGGATAAGTATACTTTCAACCTGAAAGATTAAAATAAAAAATAAGCACACAACTATAAAACTTAAAAATAATTAAAAGCAAAAAGTTTGTGGGAGCCCAAAAACCAAAAGTTAAAAACAGACTATTTTTATTTTATTTATTTATTTTGTCAAGGTATAAGTATAAACATAGTTATGAACACATGAAATGGATACATATGAGAAAAATAAGAAGAAACAATAGGACAGGGATGGTAGGCACGTTGGTGCACTTATGCATGCCCCTACAGACCTCTTAGGAAAGGGTGAGGTCAATAGTAGACAGTCTAAAGTTAAACTTTTTGGGGTTTGGGGAAGAAACCACAGAGTCAGGTAGAGTATTCCAGACATTGACCACTCTGTTGTAGAAGTTGTATTTCCTGCATTCAAGTTTGGTGCAGTTTACCTTGAGTTTGTATCTATTGTGTGTTCTTGTATTGTAATGGTTGAAGTTGAAGTATTCATTGACAGGTAGGGCATTGCAATATATAATTTTATATACTATACTTAGATCGGACAGAAGGCGGCGTAGTTCTAAGTTTTCTAGGTCTAGAATTTCAAGTCTGGTGGCATAAGGTATTCTGCAATGAATAAAGGAGTGGAGAACTCTTCTTGTGAAATATTTCTGGACTTTCTCAATTGTATTAATATCAGACACGTATGAAGGTTTCAGACTGATGAGCTGTATTCAAGTATTGGTCTAGCAAATGTTTTGTATGCTCTAGTTAGTAGTGTGATATTACCAGAGAATTTGGAATATTGCCTTATTTAAAGTTTTTTTATATAATCCATTTCTAATATTAGAATAGCAGCAGCAGGGAAAGTCAGAATTGGACAACTTATCACAGCCAGTTTGCTGTGGCAAGCTTGCTACCACCAACGTACCTCTGCCAATACACCACCACCAAATCACCACAGGACAACTCCATATAGCCAACGTGCGGGGACAACTTTCTATGAGCAGCTGGAGGGATAGCCAGATGGGCAAGCAATGGGTGAGCAGAATAGTGCATTGGGTTGGGCAGCAGGAGATGGGGGGTTGTTGGGGGCTTCCATTTTCAACCACCTGCTTCTATTACTGCATCAGGATCAAAGTGGAAGAGGCCCTGACATAGTGGTATTCAGGGGTGCTGGTGGCAGGGACTCAATGGCCAGGGGCTTCACAACTGCTAACACTGCTGTTGATGCCACCACTGCACCAGATGTAAAAAAGCTGCAACCATGACATGGAGCTGCTGCAGCTGCTGCACCAGGCTCATTGTTCGGCACATCAATCAGTGGCATCAGTGGTGGCTTACCAGTACTTATGATAATACAAAGAATTTTGAAGACTAATATTGAGATGAAACTAGAACTTTTCTTTTTGAGATTTATGGATAATCAATTAGAAAAGACTTATGGAAGATTAATTTTATATGTGATACCTGCAGTAAGATTATTATATGCACAAAGATAAATAAATCCACAATGAAAAAATGGTTTGTGAAGATGGCAGAAATGTCAGAGGTGGCAAGACTGACTTGTTTGGTCAGTGATAGAACAATAAGTTCTTTTATAAAAGGCTTTTTTGGACTTTTTCCTGAAAACTGGAAAAAAAAGTGAAATGGTGATTTTTGGATTTTTTTTAACTGAAAATAATTAAATAAGAAACTGAAGCATTATTGGAATGTTAAGGAAGGAGAACAGACAATGAGTCTGTAACAGCTGTAAAGAACTATAGTAATCTTTTAATTTTTTCCTTTCTTTCAATTCATTGTTTTCTATGCCCTTTTTTTCTTGTTTTTGCTCATTTCATTATATACTTTTTTAATCAAAAACGCCTAATAAAAATTGTTAATGAAGGAGAAGATCTGATTATGTGGTGATTATTCAATGTACTAGAACTTAAATCAGTGTAACATGACAGATTAATCTCCATGAAGAGCTTTCTGCTTTGAGAAAAGGCAATTCTCTTCATCAAACAAAGAGGCAATGAGATTTGCATTGACAAGACACTTTGTGTCACTTTGCTTTCCTAGACTGGCCATTCCAAGGATTCATAGAAGCTGCAAAGAGAAGTTGCTGCTTAGAAAAGAGCAGCGGTATTGCAAGAGAAGCCTTGATCAAAACAAAGCAGCATATCCAAGCTCTGCATAGTTCTTCTGATTGTTCATTTTAAAGAGAAATTTATTTTATAGGACTGTATTTCATTAATTCCATCAGGACACTGTGAGGCAAGAACTAGTTATCAAATTCCAGGATACCAATGAATGTCAAAAGAATTTAAAAATTCTTTTTTTTCAATGTACTGTATTGCACATGTCATGTTGCAATATATCAGTTGCCTCATTTTCTCTTGGTTAAAGACAAATGCTATTTCAACTTCCATGATTTATGGATAGCTTATTACATTCATTGAACAGCATAGAACTAGAGGTCAAGAATTACAAAAATGCAGGAACTGCTGCTAATACCATATAATTAATTTATTTCAAGCCCATACCCACCAGTACTCTGCTTTTCTACCTCTTCAGTAAATGGTACTCAGAACTGCATATTTAACTATATTAATTTGATAAAGGAAGGAAGGCCAGAAGCACATTAAATGAAAACTGGTCAAGGTAAGATTCAAGGTATTTCACCACAAAATTTGTTTAATTATCTGATCTTTCAGCCTATTATTGTATAAATAATTGCCAGTTAAAGCAAATATGGCTTATATTTTCCCCATATAGAACATAGCATTATATGATCATATAAAATATGGGTTTAAAGCATAATGAAGATCCAAATAAATGAATAAACTGAATAAATAAATAGAAATATTTTCTCTATGAAGAAATACTGACATGTTTACCTAAAAGGCAATAAAACATAAAGATCTACTTATCTTACTTTATATGACACACTAATTCTCACTGATATTAAATATCTTACTCTACTCTGTTAGATAAATCTAAATATTATAAATAAATATCAAATGAGTAACAAACTACAAGTCCATATCTTGATCAATAAACATCCCGATTAACAAAGCACCAAGGATCATCCTTTATGATACACATAAATAATAAAAAATAGGTTCTTCAATGGCCATTAAAAAGTTGAAGCCATCTGGATCTACAACAACAGGTTTCTATAAGACTTAGTATTAATAAGATATTGGCAACCTTTTCTAGTAATTATCCATGTTTGATTCAATGGGACGATGTCCCTTGTTTTTTTGGTCAGAAAAACAACTAAAATTTTTGATGATCAGATTTGTAAATGAGATGTCAGAGATAATACAATGGACAATTTCATAATACACACATGATTGACCCTGTATCTGAACCACTGTATTTGAACATGATTTGTGTACTTATTTTTCTACACCATTACAATCAAATAATTCTTAATGACCTACAGATCATATAAACAAAAATAAAAGACCCATGTTGATATTAAAATCCAATCAGAAACCATTAAAATATAACCACATTAATTCTTTCATACTAAACATAAAATGTACAGAAAAATAAAAACAAAGAATAAACAAAAGACAAAAAATGGTACCAAGAAAAAGTCTTCTTTTTTTTTAAAAAAAAAATTCTTTCTGAATTTTTACTCGAGTTAAAATACAAATTTGAAAAAACAACCAAGAAAAAACTAAACAGGATAACAAAAAAAGAAGTGCATAGAAAAAAACACATATATTGTACTGCCTTAGTGGAATATTGATAAATATATTACAACATTAGTATTTATACACCCTACCCGCAAAACAGGTCTACAATACATAAGCTTCTATAACTTTATTTATCCAAGAAATTTAACCTATCATCTATCTACTATAAAAAATGTTAACAGTTAAATCCAACAACAGAAACTAACTTCAAACTGATAGAACATAAAAACTTATAAGAACTGAGTGTAATGAGAAGTGAGAAAGATAAAAACACAAAAATAAGCAGTGAATTCTACAAGACTAATTCCTGGGTTAAAAGCAATCACATTAACAGTGGATATACATTGATAGTCCATAAATCCATGCAATTGATACTGAAATTTTTAAAAAATAAAAACCATTTTGGGATTTATAATATAAGAATTGTAAAGTGGTTACATGATAAATGGTATTTGCGAATCTTGAAGAGGTGGGTGTGGTGTTATCTCAACTTCCTCAATAACTTTATATTGCATCTTGTACATGCATTTGTTCCATTAAAGTCATCAACATTTATGATGAACCTCTATGGATTCTAGGATTTCAATCTATGTTTTTGAACTATTTTTATTGCTTTATTTTATGATATTATTACTGTTATTATTAGCATCAGCAATAATAGATTTCAGATCTTCAGAACAATGGAGAGATAAGATAAATGTTAAAGTATTCAATATTCTTTCCCTTGTGATCTTAAGAGGCAGAAGTTGATCGTTGAAATCTACTGTTCCATTAAAATGAACTTAAATCTCCAAGAAAGGGGAGTGCAAACCAGTGGTGGGATTCAATTTTTTACTACCAATTCTGTGGGTGTGGCTTGGTGGGAGTAGCAGGGGAAGGATACTGTAAAAATTCCAGTCAGAGGTGGTATTTGCTGAATCTCCCAACTAATCAAAATTTCCACTACCAGTTCTCCAGAACTGGTCAGAACCTGATGAATACCACCTCTGGTGTCAACTCTGAAGCTGACCTGGCTGTGGCCATTTTGGGGCTTCAGTTTGCTATGGGTGTGTTACTTAGAATCCCGACATAGAGATTTGGATATTTTTTTATACTATGTATGCCATGTGATTTACATTTTGTCTAGGTTTTCCTTCCTTAAAATTAAAATAAAACATTAAAAATGAGTAAAATCCTTTCAAGAACAAAAGTTATGTCTATGAAGCTTACTGACCTATATTCCTGAGTTCCTCAAAACTAAGAGAAACTTTTATAAATACTTTCTGGCAAGAACAGTCGTATGATTTAATCTGTACCTTTTAACAGTGATGACTTCATTTGCAATAAAGTAGAATGTGGCTTTCCAATACTCAATAACGTTTATTTATATTACACATGAAACTTAAGTTATCTGCTATATAAAATGCATGAATGAGAACACATTAATCATAATTATTAATTTGAACACTGTGACATCCATTTGAAAAGTAATAAACAATGGCTCTTCTGTAACATGAGCCATTTTAGGCAAGTAAAAAATGGAGCTGATAATCTGAACCAGAAATTGCTCTGATTGTGTGTGTGCATGTGCACGCACATATGAACATGGGCATGCACATGTATTTGTATTTTTTCATACACAGATTGCATATGTGTGTGTGTGTGAGTGTGTGTGTGTGTGTTTCTCTGAAATTTCCTGACATGATTTCATGAACTCCATGGATTAGAATTATTTGTTAAACAAGCATTACAAATTTGTTATTTTTATTATTTTATTAGGTTAACTTTATTTATTTCAGGTTTCTGTTGCGTCAGTAGTTTAAGAAAGGTTAGTGCTGAAAACATTGTTTTCAAAACATTGTTTTGTGAGGGTAATCATCAACACAAAACTGAACTTCAAAGAGGAAGCACATATAGTTTTGACTTTTATGGAAATAGGTGGTCATGAATGTCTTGATATCAAAATTTATTTTCACGATAACAGCGACTTCTTAAGAATCCAGATGGAAGATTATTTTTCAAATTAAAATTCCTAATAACTGAATTTTACAATTTCCTGATGCAGAAACTAGATGCTGTTGATACAATATACCAATAGTATAATAAAGTAGAAGTGCCAAGAGTGAGCAATGTTATTAGAAAAATGTTTTAAAAGCAAGCATGTCAGGTGCAAGTTATTACATTATTCTTTTCCTGTAATACAAATTCAAGAGCAAATTATTTTGTTTCAATGATTCCTCATAGCTGAAATATACAGGAGTTTCCTGTTGTGTCTTTAATGAAAATAGCAATTTAAATTTGTTTTATTTTCAGTCATGAAAAACAAATTCTGCTATTAAGATTTTTCTTTCTTTCGTAAATATAGCCATCTTCTAATTATAACTTCATGAAAAACCTGAAGAAGAAAGGATATACTTGAAGATACTATTGCAGAATATTCCAGTGAGAGGTAGAAATTAAAGTAGGTAATGAAAATGGAAAGATTTAGCTGTAGAACATACAATCATTGGGCTGGAAGAGACCACGAAGGTCTTCTAGTCCAACCCCCTGCTCAAAGCAGGAAATGTTATACTATCCTGGTCAAATGTTTGTACAATATATTCTTGAAAACTTCCAGCAATGTAGCACCCACAACTCAAGTGGACCTGGGGAACCCAGAGCGGGATGGAGTCCATTAAATGGCTTGCATGAATATATGTTGTGGCCAGGATGGGGGTGAGTGGGGAGCTATTATTTTATCATTTTTTATTAATTTATTATTTTCTATTATTATTTTCATATAATGTTTTTATATTTGTGTAAGCCACCTTGTGTTGCCATGAGCAAGTAGGCACCAATATATGTTTTCTAAAATAAATAAATAAACCCAACTCAAGTAGATTTTTGCACTATAAGGAAGTCCTTTTAGAAACTATGTTACAGTAAACCTGTGTGAATCATCCTTGATTTGAATCCCTGTAGATTCAACATCTGAAGAAGATGTTATTCATTATGAGTTTGTGATGCCAGAGTAAAAGCTGAATCAATTTGGTTTGAGCTTCAAGATTCAAGACTCATTTTAAAGAAAGATCTGCCTAAAAGCTATAAGGGGGGAGTCTGCAACTACTCCAGAGGTGGTATTCACTAAATTCTAACAGATTCTGGAGAACCGGTAGTGGAAATTATGAGCATTTTGGAGAACCAGCGAAGACTGGCCCCGTCTCCATCTATTCTCTGCCTCCAGAGTCCCAGCTGATCGGCTGGATCTTCTTTTGTTGTCCTGCACAGGAGAACGGAACTGGAAAGCAAGTTAGTGGGGTGGGGAGGGAATGGGGATTTTGCAGTATATCCTTCCCCTGGATATATATGAATTTGTTGAAAATAACTGCCTAACTGGTAGGATTTATAGCTGCATTTATAATTTTTAATAATTATATTATTTTAATAATTATAATTTTAATAATTATAATTTTATTTGGATGGGATTCTGACATTCAGAATCACCCTTTTTTCAAGTAAATATTGTATTATTATATAGTACATCCATATTACTGAGAGAATGGACTACATGAATTTTAAATGTCTAGTTAAGTTATTATATTCTGCTAAAGTATTTAGTTGGATCAAATCATAACTTTTTTTTCTTTTTTCCAAAAAGCCATACAAAATTATTGGTTATAAATTATTAAAAACATTCTTGAATGGAAAATACTTATGAAATGTTCTTGCAAAAACATTGTTGGGATAAATTAAAGAGAATATGGAATTCATTAAAAATCAAACACAAGGTACCGACAATGTTTCTTTTAAACCTGAATATTATGGTTGCTGACATATTTGCTGCTCTTCCAGTCCCTTTTTTCCTGTCCATTCCTTTGCCATGTTTTGGTCATTTGTTTTGGAAGAGAAACACTGAGCGCTGCTGAAGATTGGAAAAGAGCTTGGGGTCAAAGGTCGACACAGTAAGGGAGTTTGCTCTTTAAGAGGTTATCTGTGGATCTGCAAAGCCAAAGTGTAATTGGGTTCTGTGATGTGATTTTAGTGTGTAATTGTATATGATCTTGGCTAGTTTCAAAGACAAGGTTGGAAGATTTTTTTCCACTGGTTGTGATAGCAATTTTGGACCAACTATGAAAGTCTCTGAGGAACAATTTTGTTATTTCACCAGGAGAGGTTATAATACGTCATAAACATATAGTTTGATTCACTTTAATTGTGCATTTAGTAAGCTGATTATAATGAGGACTGTCCTACTTATTGTATTTGAAGAGATACTGTGTATGGGAATGAAAACACCAACTCTACAGAGCATCACTGTAAACAACTCACATTTTTCATTTGTTTTTTGAACATTAGTTCTTCTGTTACATATGGAGTGATCTTTATTAACTCTCCCTGATCTTTCTTTGTTAACTGAATTGGTCTCTCTAGCCTCTCTTTCTCTCTCTTTGTCATTTGGGTTGATCAGATTTAGCAGCACTATATTTTGCCTTTGTTTTTTGTTTTTTTTCTCCTTATCCAAACAATGTGAAACAAACATTTCCTATTGTTTTAGTTGTTTAGGCTTTTCTTGATTAAGCTATCACTGCTGTCAGTTATACTCTTATAAGCCCAGTTGGATCTATTTCATGTTAAGAAAAAGCTCAGATAAATCCAGGAAAGCTTACTGTTTATCCAATGTGAAAATAATTACTCAAAAGTGTTATTCTTAATCCAGATAATTAGAGTGAGGAAGGAAAGATCAGTGTCATTGTGAATTATGCCCTGGCAATTGACTCTTGGTCCTTGTAAGTTTCAGGTGAAGATGTGAATGGATAAAGGTTAGATTAACCATAATCCAAAGTAGCTGCAACCTTAATCTGTTATGATACAAGGATGATCAGTTAAAAAGAGCTGGATTGTGGGATTGTTTCTGGTTGGATAAGATGCTGCTCAACTGGGACTCATCTTAAAACATGCTTAGTACCATGTCTCTGCAGCTGTAAGCACTTCTGCACGGCTGCAGACTCTCACAGCTCAGAGGCAGCCAACTTTTACCGGCCCCATATGTTGTGTTGGTAATATTACACTACACAGTACCGTAGTAGTATCTGTGTTTTGAATTAACATGCCCTAATGTCAGTGTTATGGGAAAATGGACAAGGACTTCTATATAAAAAAGGCATATTTGATGACAATTCAAATGTGCTTTGTAGAAAAATGATAATTTGTGCCATAAGCATCAGTAAAACAATATTCTTTATAGGTATTTAATTATGTTTGTTGAATGTCCCACTGCATGGTGACTCTGGATAATTTACAGTAAGGAGCAACAATGTAAACAAATAAAGAAGTAGACACAACATAGATAAATATATCTAACTATAATAGTGATCCAAAATCAAGTGCATCAGAGGCACAGTGTAATAGCATGATCTTAAGCAACCTGTAGAATGAAAGTAGGGAAGATTACTTTAAGAGGAATGTATTGCAAGTGTGGGGCCAATACAGAGAAGGACTGTCATTCCACTTATACCCTATAGAGGTGAGGTGTCAAATTCACGGTGTCACGGCGGCATCACATGACATATCGGGACTTTTTCCCCTTTGCTAAACCAGACAGGGGTGGGGCCAGCACATGACACATCCAGCCCACTGTTTGTGAGTTTGATTTCCCTACTATAAAGCTTACAGGGAAGAGGGTGGGGGATGGTTTCTAAGACGTCTTTTTCTAGATGGCTGGTCTAACAAGAAAAATGAATTCTAGGAAGGCAGCACCAAAATATATCATGATATTGCTTCCTTATTTGCTTTATAAATAAACCAGCCTGTCGCTAACCAATGCAAGCTTAAAATTGGTATTGACTTGCACTATCAGGGTTGTTTCACCTGAGTCTTGCTGTATCAGCTATACCATCTGCAAAGGTTCATCTAAGAGACTTACAGTAGTCTCTTCTCTCATACAAGTTATCAGTAATTTTCGTGTTTGAAAAATTGATATTGTACGTTAAACATTTATGTTGTTTATGTGCTTTATGATTAGAACATTGCAAATAACTAAGAATATAAATTCAGAACCAGTGAGTTCAATTTTTGTCAACAATTTTATCATTGCCCTGTTAAAGTTAAAATGGGCAAGGGATATATTGTTTTATTTCCCAGTATTGAACATTATTTTCAGTACTATCTGGATTGTAATATATCAAGTGATTTTTTTTTAAGGTGGTCTGATAGTTTGACTAATAAAGATTTTTTTTAAGAAAAGCATCAAGTGAAAAGTATTGTCCAAATTATTTCTGAAACATAATAGAATGCATTTGTGGGGTGATGTCTGTTCCTCCTTGTTGGTGCCTCCAAAAACACCTCTTCAGCAAGCATTATGCTGAGCTGAACATAGACCAACCAATTTCAGGCTTGGATGACAAGTCAGTCAGTTAATTGCTGTCACAACCAGTGGTGGGATTCAATTTTTTTTACTACTGGTTCTGTGGGCGTGGTTTGGTGGGCATGGCAGGGGAAGGATACTGTAAAATCTCCAGTTAGAGATAGTATTTTCAGGTTCTCCAAACTACTCAAAATTTCTGCTACCGGTTCTCCAGAACTGGTCAGAACCTGCTGAATACCACTTTTGGTCACAACCAATGCATCAAAAGCCACATACAATATTGTGACAAGACATTGAACTGATGGGTGGCTAACAACAGTTAAAAATAGAGTTAAGATGAAAATGAAATCTTTTAAGAACATAAAATCTTAATTTAGGAGAACAAGAAATGAAATTTTAGATAATTCTGAAAAATAGCATAATGTAGTGGTCAAGATGCTGAATTAAAAATGGGGAGGCCCAGGTTCTCATCTTACCTTAGCCAATGAAGTTCACTGGATAACTTCGCATCAGTCCTTTTTTCTCAAACCAATTTACCTCACAGAGTTATCATGGGAAAAGTATACAATGCCTTCAGTTTTTTGGAGGGAAGGCAGAATACTGTATATATCTATCAAACAAATAAACTGTTTGTGTCCTATAGAGGCTAATAGAATGAGTTGTGAACTTTCAGCTGCACAACTTACTATTATTATCCATAAACCTCAATTTTTTCTCCCTACATCTGTTGAGTAGAGATAACAACACACCAAATATATTATTGTAAGGATTTACTGAAAGCATATATAAGAATTGTTCTGAAAGCCTCCCAAAGTGCAATATAAATGTTAAATATTAATTGACCATATAATTAATTGGCATAAACTTTATATGCAGCATTCTTTTCTATTACAAATGTTGACACAAAAGTGTAAATGTTTTAGGTTTAGTTGCAAAAAATATCATCCATTATCTATTTAATGCCTATAATGATAACTGCTTCTGGTAGCATACCACTTTGTGGGTCACAAAAGGTGCGTTAATAAAGGGAACTTAATCCATCTGATGACTTCTGTTTCCCTGAGACATTTACCAAACAAACTACATTAAATATGTGAGATGTCTAGTAACAGTATGAAGTAAAATATGAACTTGCTGCTAAAAATCCTATTGCTAGCTAGACAGAATGATTATTTAATACCCCTGGATGGCTAGGAAATAAATAAATACCTAAGACAACCATGGAAAACTGTACAAATTAGTCATAGTTCAATCTATCAAGTGTCTGAAATGTTTGTCTTTTATTTGAGGCAGGATAGGCCTGGCCAGAGGACTTTGTTCTCCCTTTCATTTTTACTACCATAAAAAATAGGTTCTCTCTCTCTCTCTCTCTCTCTCTCAAGAAAAAAAAAATTGCCAGCCTTACACTTAAAGTAAAGTAAAAATTAATAATGTTGATTAGAAAGGTGGAAACGATTACTAATTCAATCCTTTGGTGTTTTGGAATGTTCCAATTCAGATCCTTCACAATTCAGTTTAGAAATGGTGTGCTATCTGATCTATAAAATGTAAATTTATAGTTTAATAAGGCATCAGGATAGAAACTGGGATTATGAATTCTAGCCCACCCTTAGTCACAAATGTCTCTCAGCCATAAGAAGAAGCCAATAGTAGACCACTTCTGAAAATGTTGCCAAGAAAACTGCAGATAGTTGTCCTGGCTATGGCAAGGAGTCTAGGCACAAAATTACATAGCTGATCATTGTGATTTATAGCAGAGGTCCATCTGCCAGAAGAAAGGCCATCAAGGTCAAGATAGTTTGCAGTTGTTTCAGCCCAATTAATTAAATATATAATTAATTAATTAAATATATAATTAAATATATATTTAATTCTTTTAATTTTTAAATATTGTATATGTGTTTTATATGTGCATTTTATTCTGGCTGTTCACCGCCGCGAGTCCCTTTGGGAGAGAGGGCGGTATATAAATTTAAATAAATAAATAAACAAATGGAAACGACATTAGGGATATGCAACCCCAAGAATTTTTTTTCATTTGGCTGATATTTTTATAAAGCCATTTTTATAAGTACTGTATTTTCTGGCGTATAAGACTACTTTTGAAACGAAAAAAAGTCAACCAAAAATCGGGGGTCGTCTTATACGCCGAGTATAATTTTCCAACTCGATCCTGCACCAATCACTGCAAGGCTGCTCGGACCGCCTCTCTAAGTCAGCCAATCCAAGCAGGCTTTTTATGCATGCAAACGAATTTTCCAACTCGATCCTGCACCAATCACTGCAAGGCTGCTCGGACCGCCTCTCTAACTCAGCCAATCCAAGCAGGCTTTTTAATTAAAAAAGAACTGGTGTTGCCTCGGAAGTGGGGGGGTAGTCTTATACAGCGAATATAGGCCTAAACCTATGTTTTAACTATAAAATTAGGGGGTCGTCTTATACGCCGGTCGTCTTATACGCCGGAAAATACGGTAGCTATTCTTTGTCAGTATGTTCACAAGAGGGCTGTAGGCATTAGCAGATTCCTGTATTGAGCAGGCTATTGGGCTAGATACCTATGAGGCACCTTAGAGCCCAAATATTATGATTCTAATAATACTCTCTATTTTTTGTTTCCTGTTGATCACTTCTAGTGGAAGAGTGATTGCATATCTATATATTACTTTTAAAAGAATATCTATTAATTAAGCATATACCTAAGTTCCTGAAATTAAAAAAAAACCACCTAATTGCTTAATCAACAAACAGCTAAAAGATGTTTTATCTTTAAAGAGAACTCAACTCCAAAAAGACTACCTATTTATTAATATTTATTGGAATCGTTATTTTTGTAAATACCACTACGTAATACAATCATTCTAGGATATATTGAAGACAATCTGAAGCCATTATAAAAAAAAGTCCAGCACTGCTAGAACTCTATCATCTGTCTGTCCGCTTTTGTGTGTATGTATATCTATCTATCTATCTATTTATCTATCTATCTATCTATCTATCTATCTATCTATCTATCTATCTATCTATCTATCTATCTATCAGCTATTGTAGATCCTTTAGCCTTATGATATTGAAAAAATTAAACATATGCCAAAATTAAACACTCTGTCCAAATGAAAATACCTTCAGATATAAGTAGCTTTGTTAAGCAAGTTAGATTTGAAAAAAAATGCAGAAGTGGGAATATTGAATAGTATGAAATATGGCCTGGTGTAACTTTCAGCTACATACAAAAATTGGCAATTTTTGATAGCAACCTGCTTGGCAAAGCATGGAGAATCAGATAGATATATTGCTTTTGTTAAATAATATTCTGTTTTATTACACTATGACATTCTCTAGGTCCTGACTTTTTCATTTTTATTATTTACTGTGCTAATCTGTAAGCCACATTTACTTCTTTTCAACTTTCTCTCTCTTTCCCCCACTCCCTCTCAATATGAAGGAGACTCAATACTTTAATTGCAGAGTGGAAAGATTTATGCAATTGTAATGCTTCAGAAGTGATGAGTCAAAAGTGAATGAGTCAAAAGTGAATGTCACATTACAGATTGTGGTCACTTTAGTTGCATAAAGCCTTTCCTCTTGCATATGAATGTCTATTGGATTATCTTAATCTTTTTTTGCTTGTTGTCATTGTTAACTGAAAGAGATGAGAACACAGGAACCTAAATATGTCAAATAAGATATATTAAAAGATCAAGCACAGAAAATCTTACCTAATCCAACAGTTTTTCAATGCAATTTAAAACACTTCTACATGCAAGTAAATTCTATGTAATTCAGTTGAGTTTCCCAGAAAATTGTAAACTAAAGTAAATGTTCATTTCATTTATTTCTCATCTTACTTCCATGAAAAAACTCAAGTTCCTTCAACACCCACCCAAAAGTAGCTTATGTTTCTTTAGTCTTTATCCCATGCCGTTCTAAAGCAAAGTGAGGCTCATTCCTGGAATAATTAAATCAGCAAGATATTATGCCTTACTATATCATAAACACATAAAAGTGATAGAAATACTAATCCTTTCTTTAAAAAGCAGTTCATAATGTGAATTTACCTTTTAAACTACGTTGTTAATTTGACACATTTCATCAGAGTACAGTAATTCTAATTAGCTTTCTGAATGGGCTTCCATTTTTGAAATGCCTTCTGTTTCAAGTGCTAAAACTACGGATTTCTATGTCCAAATGATGAATATAGGCTCTGAATGAATCCAAGCACAATAATTGTTTTCAGTAATCCATTTCTCATTTTCATCAATTTAGAGGCTTTCCCACCAACAGAGCATTTTGTCATGATAGCGGATTAAATAATTTTTGCAGATATAAGATATAGACCATAACAAGAATTTGACTCATGTATTTAGTCTTGGATAAAAATTCATAATTTCTTTCCTAATTCCATTATTTTAAAACTACTAAGGAGAATGCTTTGTATTTCTTACTAGCTTAATTTCATTCAGTATATTGTTTCCTTAATGTCCATATTTGCAGTTGATTGATTTGTTATTTCCACCAATAAATTCCATGTTCTGTTTGGTTTTCTTCCTTACTCTATTTGCAGATCTTAATAGCCCCACCTTTTTAAAGAGCATGATTATCATCTTGTCTTCATACTTGAAGTTTACCTCTTCTAATAAGTGTAATCATTCATACTTGACATTCCAATGGAACTATGAAAAGAGAATATTTACACTAATTCAACTTGTGTCAGAATGGTCGAACAATTGGCAACTTCAAATTTCAACCAACAAATGCTTTGTCTTACACATTGGCAACAAAAATCAGAACACTAAATACAAACTGGATGGATATGACCTCATAGATGACCTCACTTTGTCAAGGACCTAAGAGTACTCATTTCAAAAGATTTAAGTCCTAGAACTCACTGTAACAGCATTGCCAAAAAGGCATTAAGAGTTGTTAACCTAATTTTGCGAAGCTTCTTCTCCAGTAACATTGAACTGCAAACCAGAGCATACAAAACCTTCGCCAGACCAATTCTCGAATACAGGTCATCTGCCTGGAATCCACACAGTATAATGGACATTAATACAATTGAACAAGTCCAGAGGTATTTCACAAGAAGAGTACTCCACTCCTCAGCTCGCAATAGAATATCTTATGCCATTTGAAATTTTGGACCTAGACAACTTAGAACTACACTGCCTATGGTCTGGCTTAAGCTTAGTACACAAAATTGTCTGCTTCAATGTCCTACCTGTCAATAACTACTTCAGCTTCAACTACAATACACACAGGCAAGCAATAGATACAAACTCAAAGTAAAGTGCTCCAATCTCGATTGCAGAAAATATGACTTCAGCAACAGAATGGTCAATGCCTGGAATTCACTTTGTTGTTACGTCCTCAAAACTTTAACCTTAAACTGTCTACCTGGACCTCACTCCATTCCTGAGAGGTCTGTAAGGAGGCATGCATAAGCATACCACCGTGCCTACCATTCCTGTCCTACTGTTCCCATTTATTTGTACTCATTTATTATGTATATAATTATACCTGTTTATATTTATATGTTTATATGTTATGTTCATACTTATACTTGTTTTCTCATACATGCTTGACAAACTAAACTAAATAAAATAAATAAATAAAATAAATTATGCTCCCAGGTTGAGAAACTAAGGATGAGTTGTTCCAATAGCAAAATGGATTTGCGGACTTTCCTTAGTGCCAGCTATATTTCCTTTTTTCAATGATCTTCTGCTTTCTTCCCTTTCTATCACTTCTTCTCACTCTTTTTTTCTATCTTTCTCTTAATAATTACTCTATAGTGCAGAAGAAAGCTATAATTGCATCCAGAAATAGATCTCTTGGGAATGGAGGACATGCATGGCACTGAATTGGAGGTTACTTGTCCTTTGAGTCCTGAAACTTAATTCAATGGTTCAGTTGTAATGATTCAGTGATTAGGACTCCAATAATAATCCTTTTGTAACTATGTGCATTTATAGTAAAGAGATTATCTAAGCACAGTTACAAAATATTGACCCATGCAAGTGGCATGGTTAGTTGATGTACGCATACTTTTAGTCCAGTCTGCCCTTTGGGTATGAGAGAAATACCTTATACATGCTGCACTTAGGTTATGTTCTACCGTACTTTACTCCCATCTGGAAAAGAAAAAATATGTAAGCTTTAAGAATATGATCCGTGAGCTTCCGCCTGCAATTTAGCTGACGATGGTTGTCATGACGCACTTGCATCAATGCTATTCTTTTTTACTTTGTAAATCTTAATAGTTCACAAAAAGACTGATCCCTGAAAAACAAATGCTTTATTCTATTTCATAGTAAATTGCACTCCACATTTGTCAAATTAATAACATAGATTTCAAATGACAATTACAAAAGGAAAACCAAGGGAGCTAAATTTCTTTTCTACTATCGGTCACAGGCGAGGCAGGTGTTAGTTTTTCACTGTAAATATCCATAAACCTTCCTAATCTATAAGCCCTTTAACAAATTACTGCAGGTATTTCTATGGATGGGAACATAAACTGTTATACTATTCAGAATTATAAGGTGTGTGAGAGAAATTACAAACTATTTCCCAGACTTATTTTAGTAGATCCATCACAAGAATCATCTTTGTTGAGCAATGACCTCATAGTTTGATTATGCCGTGGATTAGTCTTGGAAAACAGTAGAAAGTATTCCAGGATCATAAATGGAATTATGTCATTGATTTAATGCCAAAAATTACCTTTTGAATATTACACAGGATAAAATGTTTGCTCATCAAATCTACATCTTCCCTTACTGACAGTGATTCTAATGGGCTTCTAGCATTTGCTTCCATAATTTATTTTTAAATAGAAGTGTCAAAAATTGAAACTGGGATATTCAGATTGCAAACTGTGTTGTTTTTCAGTAAGTTATAGTACCTTCCTATCAGCAGTTATATGATTAAAATTAATGGCCAGGAATATTGGGACAATGAGAAAATATTTCCAAGTGGTCTTAATTTATAGCATCATTTGTTTGGGAAATTTAACACTGCCCATCTGTCATTTTTAATTCCTGGCATACAATATAGTTCTAATTCATTGTTTCTTAATTTTAAGAAACATTACTTTACTCTGGCAAACTTTGGTCAATAGCTAAAACACATGCAAAATGTAGTTAATTTACTTAAAGAATTCATTTACAATTCAATGACAATGTGCAACAAAATTTTATATCTTACTTTGATCTCCTCTGGTTAATGAAATTAAGGTATGCTGTTTCAATTAATGAACAGAAAAAACTATTCATTTTGATACTGAATGTCATTATTAGCTTTATATCCAATGACAATGTGTACATTTTTAAATTTTGTGTAATTTAAGAATATGGACAAAGTATTTAGAAGATCACAATTCATCATCCAATTGCTGTGCTTATTCATTTGGTTTTAAAAATTATAAAATTTGGCAGAGCTATTTGAGAAATAATTCCTCTGCAGTTGCTTAAGGAAAATTGCAGTAAGGCAATATTCTAATCATTTATAATTTATAGTGATAAAAAATTGTGAATACTAGGCTTTTCACAAAAGTCTTTGGAGAATGATTGGAGTCGTATTAATTGTTTCAGGTTATTATTTATTCAGTTTCTAAATTGTTGTCTTGGGATTGGAATGGAATGTTTGTCTGGGGCTTTGCTGTAGGTGTTTTGATTTTTATATCTTTTCTATTCTTGTAAACTGCTGGGAGTCTTGCAGTTTTGGGTGACATATAGATTCAATTCATATTTTTTATTATCCTATGTATCATTCTTGATCAAATGATATAACAAGTCATCCGGATTTTAAATCATATTGGATAATTTAATTTTAATTGATGTTACTTCATCTTTCTGCTATGATAGCTTACCTATCAGGGAAACCTTGGTTTCAATGAATCAAAGCAAATTAGTAATTGCAAAATCCAGTGATTATTAATGCCATCCTTCTGAATAAAATCTTGCTATGTTCAGAGCAATAGTTTCAAAAGAATTTACAGAGAAAGTTCTGCTCAAATCATTAGCAATTTTCCTATAACATTAACTAATATTCATTGGTTCTTGATTGTCCTCTCCTTGAAACAGCCTTGATAAACAGACTAACAATGACCCCTATGTCATTTCTATTGTAATACAGAAACTTGTCCTGAGTTCATGAGTTAAATCTCTGACATTTTCCAAGCAGAATATCTTTTGGTTCTTGCAAAAAATACTTTAATCTAACAAGCTGGCAAATCTTCCCCAGCAACTCGACTGTAAAGGGTGATTTTCCTTCTTTCTTAAGTTATTTGCTAAGGAAAAAAATACTTAATAGTTAATTCTTTCAGATTTTCTTATTTTATTATAGACCAGGATAAAGACACTTGAACAGAGCACATTAGGAACTTTAAACAGCATTAAACTATTGAAATCAGTAGTATTAAAATCTCCAATGTCCTGCATGGGGTTGTGTTCAAATTAGGGATTGTTCTCTTATCCAATTGAGTGCATATGAAAAACTACAAAGCAACAAAATTAGAACTGAGATATTCCTGCTTTTATCCTAGTATTTATTGCTATACAGGTCTATATGAAATTGCCTGGGCAGTGTTGTGTTCTTAATTATATGGTATAGCATATATTTAAATATCCTTTAATTTCTCAAATTTTAATCTATGTCTTATCAGGAAATCTCAGTTTTTTAATCTTTTATTTCCATTATTACATAAGAGTGATATCTGTGGGGGGGATGAAGGATAGTTAATTGAGATTATGCGCTGTCTTCAGATGAAATCTGAATTCAGATATGAATCATCCAAATCCAGATTTTACAGTCTCAGGCAAAATGGGAGCAATTCAAATTAGCTTCATTTATCTGGACCTCTTACTAATTATTCAGGGACATCTTCAGCTACTCTAGGGATATCCATTGTTTCCACATTCAGCAGGAATAGATAATGAAAAAGAGTAAGACTAATGAACTTATCCCCTGTACTCTCCCAGTAATTGTAAGAAAATCATCTTTACCTTATTGAGAAGATATAATTCCTTATGAACATTTTTTCCTAGTCAACATGGATTGTATAACCCTTATATGGTTCCCACTACAGTAATTGCTGTCAATGTAAATTTAGCAAATTAACAAGATGATGGGATTTTTTTTTAAAAAAATAGTAATTGTTTAAATGAATATGGCCTGAAAATACATAGAATTTCACGAATAGGACAGACTTTATCCCACTTAGGACTTATTTGCAAATAGCATCCATTTTGATACAAAACAAACATGTTATAATCATTTGTGTTTTTGCCACACTAAACAATGGAATGACTAAAATTCTAGTTTAATAAAATTGCTTTATATCTAGACAAATTGGATCAGCAAAAAAAAATCTTTTTGAATCCAGAGCAAATTACAGCAGTCCTGAGGTTACAAATTTTGTCCTAGGTTCAATATTGTAGTTAATCTATTATCTATATTTTTAACCCATTTATTTTAACTACTTCTTGTAATATCTATGAAAAGTAGTTGCGAAAGACCTGGGAAATACAGCCTGTGGGGCATTTTTTTTTCTAAAATAATTTAAATCAGCTCATATCTGGTATATGTCTTCCAGAAATACCTATTCAATTCTCCATTCCTACAACTATATTCATTTGCGAAAATATGTACTAGTCTTGTTTGACTTTGGAAGCCAAATGGATCCAGCTAAACTGCAAGTTTACATATATATCTGCATCAAATCAAGATAAACAGGAAAAAAAATAGAAGAATAGTTGCAGAGTAAATTTCTATTTTCTTGACCATTGTGGTGCCTTCTGATATTTGTAATCTGTTGAAATAGCAATCATCATTTGAATTTTTTTAAAAACAAATCCATTGTTATATAGTATCTTCAATGTTTCTGCTGGCTGCATTTTTGTATCACACTGTATCACATTGAAATCTATCCAAATATTTTACAAGATAATATCTATTCAATAATGTTGACTTTCTATTTGCTGTTAGTCTTAATAGAACGATTTGTACATAAGGTTTCTATTGTCCATGCAAGAAAGAGAGGTTAGCAGAATCAATTTCCTCTTAAACATATTGATAAAAAACCCTCCAGATATAGGGTCTGGAAAGAAAAATGGAGGAATCTGAGACACTAGATTTACCTTTGTGTGACCTGTGTAGGAATGCTGGAAAAATTAATTCCAGAATATTATGTCAACATTCCTTGAAGTTGTGGATATGATTTACATAGTAGATTTTTTCTCTGGGTCTAACTTCTTTCATCTTGGTACTGTAAATTGCTTTCATTCCTCCTCCTGCCCACTCCATTCCCCAATCTGTATGCTTGAGGTATTGTTGTGATAAATTATTGAGGTACAGAACTGAAAATGGTGTGTAGATTGTCTAAGAAATTGAGTGCAGTCAGCCTTAAAAGTGGTGAATGATGTGCCAAAGCAGCTACCTTACCCTGGTCATGTCACAGATGTCGTCAATGAGCAGTTGCTTTTAACTTTTGCCTTTGCCTAGGGGCAGTCAAGAGCAGCTGGATTTATTGAATTAATAATTGCTCTGTTTGTGATGTTTTGTTTTCCAGAGACCTTGAAAACTGGCTGTAATGTAAGCAAAGTGTAAGACCGTTGCTTCTGTAGGCGCTGTCTTCACTTTTATTCTCATGCCTTTTCACCCTCACAGCAAAAGATAATGGGAAATCTGACCATTGTGCAGTGGTATCATTCCTGAAATAACAGGGATAAAAGAGAAGTGGCCTCTGTGAAGAAGTCTAATTCCATGATGGAAAGTAAATGTAATTATAAAATTTACAAATTAGCTGGTATTCCTCACTGTTTCATGAGACAGTCTACTGGTCTGAATATTCAGATTTTAATTGGATCTCTTATCCCATGACATCACTCCCTTCTATTGTAAATTTTAAGTTTATTCCAATTGCTACAGAGAATCTGGGCTTCTCATTGCAAATGGGACTGAGCAGGCTCTCTTGCTAGTAGAGCAGCATGTCACTAAAGGATAAAGTTAAAATAAGATTACATTGAAAAGAATAGTTGGAAATTCTGATTGCATTTATTTGGCTAAGAGAAAACATGCCCAATTATTTATTGTATGATCAAAATCCATTTTTCTACTATGCACTGCATTAGAATCCAAATAAATAAATAAAAACAAAAAAATTCTGATGTGAAAAAATGATTTTTCACACTGATTCCACAGCAACCACCCATTTGTTACCAAGGCTTTTAAATAGAATCAGACTCTTTGGAGATTTTTTAAAATAATCTTTTTGAACAACTTTTAAATTAGATTATTCTGATTTATCTTAAATATAAGTAGATTGTACAGGACTCAAATCCAATACAGCCAAAAATGTGTTGGATCTGGTGTGGATACTTACTGGATCATCAGAAGTTCCATAAAGGAATGGCAGTTTTTTGGATAGTTTATTCCATGGTAACAGCATAGTTCAAGAAAACAGGAGATTTTGCTGGAAAATGTGATAGTCTTGGACTGGGAATTGCTGCTCTCTTCACTCAAATGCATATTCTCTTGAACCCACGTTGCAAGAGATGACATTCCTTTAATGAGATATTGACAGTGCCTATGAATACAATGATAAAAGATGTAATACTATTAAAGGTAACACTGAAATAAATGTGATTAATGTTAAACATCATAAATCTCTTCTATCCAACAAATGTTGAACAATTCTGTACTTTAGATAAGTACATGCATTATAATATGCTAACACATATTTCAGACTAGCTCAAAGGAACAAGACAATTTTGATGCAAAGGTCCAGTGGCTGCATGTTTGTGTAACATGATATTCTTAGTTAAATTTCTAAAAATGGCACAAGACTTTAAATGATCATTTGTTCTGGACCTAATCTGAGAAAGGATTCACATCTGCTTCTAATGTTTCCAAATCCCCTCTACCACCTTCATTATATAAAGTTTGTTTTGGCTAAACCAGAAACCAAGAAATGTAACTTCATAAATATGGAAATAGCAAACTCCTTTTGCATTGCCTACAGTATTCTCCCCACATGCGTTTAACTGGAGGAAAGTATTAAATTAATATATTGTTGCACTAGTGCAACAAAAGTGAAATTAGTTTGGAAGTTTTTAAGATGAACAGCAGTTTCTCTAAAATCATTTCAAATCAGTGTGATTATCACATCAACTATACCGATCACTAAATTTCATAAAGTACAAAACTGGATCTTACAGTCAAACAGTAGTAACTAGAACAATTCCATTCAAATGTGCATATACATTCTTTTTGTGCATATATGTTCTTTTTCTTCTTCGTTTTCCTATTATACATACACATACACACAATAAATACGATGGGCAGGAGCCCATTTCCCCCCAGCATGTGAATTAGAAAGTTATGTGGCTGAGGTTACTGATTATGTACATGGGAATACATAAACAGATATATTTCTTTGAAATCAATGTTGTTATAGTATACATTTAAACATTATGCAGCAAGCATCTCATATTAGTGGCTTTTTTCTTTGGTTCAGAATAATATGTACTTGTAGCAGAATGATTTCCCTATCTAAAGTTTTTTTTTTTTTTTAACTGTATGTGTGTGTGTAATCTGCATGGCCAGAAATGATTTATTTGCTACATCTGGAACGGAGTTATAATGATTCACTACTTTGTGAGATGAGTTTGGCAAGTTTATCTTGCTTGCCATTCGCATTTTTGAAAATGAAAATATATTCCAGAGCTTTTGATGTGTCGATTGGAAAAAAGGTAAAGACAGCTGCACACACATCCCAAGAGAATCTGTTCAATAGCTAAATGAAGACCTTGAGTGCTTTCTTGTTAGCCAAGATAGATCTACATCCAGATGAACCAAAATTAGTCAATAGCAAAGGCTCTTAGGAGTAGGTGATCAGAAGCCACAAATCAGTTTTCCCAGGGACTTGGTTATTGGCAGATTGTGCCTAAGGCTAGGTCCTGCTGCTGCATGCCAAGCTGTAATTTTTTTTCCCTAGTGAAGTTTTAAAGTCACAGGCTGATACTATAGCAGCAATCTCCTGACAATGAGACTGTCAGCAGTTCATCAGACATCAATTTGTTATCTAATAAATTGTCTATAGCTTTAACGTTCTTTTGTTTCTTTCCTCTTTTCCTCTTTTCTGTTTAAATGATATAAAATGATTGAAAGAGTCAAATTCATGTGAGCCCTTTATACTGAAGCACAAGAGTGGTCAATCTTTTTCTTAATTCACTTAATAGTGAATAGTACTTGGGCAGTAAGATGCCAAACTACTAAATCTCTACAAACATTAATCTACTGGACTGAAACAGCACAGTGCACCAAAAGATTGTGTTCTTTATTGTATGGATAAAAAGGATAGACAAAATTTTTGTTGTTCTCTAGAAATCTTAATCAGGTAAATTGTTACAAAAAAAGAGTGGTAGAGAAAAAGTAAAGAAAACCAAAATTAAGCAGATATTGCACATACTTCAGTCTCATGATGTAAATATGGATTATACACAGAATCGGTTGATATTATCAATAGACAATTATTACTAAAGTGACCCAGTTCCTGAACCTCCTTCCTCTTTCCTATTCATTGGTTTTTGTAGCTACCATTGGAACAAAATAATATTGGTCTTCATAATCACCATACATATGATTGTGATTTTCAATAGTATTATGTATTACTGTGATAATAAATAATATTACTATCATGGCAATAGTCAATGCTACTACAACTAATAATTGTGCATTATGGAATCTTGCAATTATCTAATCAAAATGCAGAAAATGTTCTTTCTCTATGTCAAGAAATAGTGCTTTGAGAGAAAATCCCTGCAAGCTATTTACATGGCACCTGCTACTGAAATTGATTTCCAGCAATATTTATTCCTTGAGTTAAAATCCTTAGTTGTAGGAAAATTTCAATCTGCATTAAGAATCAAGCTAGAAGAAGCACAACACATTCAATTTGGACCTACTAATTCTGCTTTGTTTGAGTTCTGGTTAAAAAGGAACACTGTTATTTTACTATTAATCAAGCATGATATAAAAGCTCCTTTTCTAATATATTACAAGAATTTTCTTATGATAGAAATTCAAAATCTGAAGCAGTTCAATTCAGATACAGATACATAATATAGGACTATTATAAATGAATAGATAAGTGTAGTTCTATTTTCTATTTTCCAACACCAGATATAGATCTGATCTTTAGCTTTGTTCAGAAGAATATATACACATTTCATTCATAAGACTTGATATCTCTTCTGTACCATCTCAAGCAATTCTTTTGAGAAATACATTAGCTGAGTCCCATCAAGTCAAGTCACATGTCTTTTTGTTATACCTCTGTTCACTCTGCCAATAATAGGGAAATTAAGGCAAGGTACAGCAAAAGTAATTCCTCTTAGGTGGTTTGAACACATCTAAGAAGTACTGTGTAATTTTCAGCACCCTGCAGTGCTACTGATTAGTTGAAATAACATTATGGACCTGTTATTATTATATCGTTTTAGGAACTCTTTAAATTCTAACTATACAGATAGAATAAGAAATTAATTAAAATGTTGGACAACAATAAAATCAGGAATATCTATATTTGCAGTCTTTCTTTCTAGGCTTGCATACATCTTGTGTCTGTCAAGCATATCAAATAGCTAATTACCTTTTAAAGTGTTTCAATACTTACACTAGTTGGTTATCATACTTGAGTCTAAGAGGAAGAGTTTTATAAAAACATTACAACTGAAAAATGTCTATTCTGACTAGGCTATAAATCAGATTATTTTTTTAAAGTTATGTTTCGAGTTTTATGTACCATTTTCAAAAAAGACTAGAACATTTGGAGTTTTGACATGAGCTTTTAAATCACATGAACATTACCAATGACAAAGCCTTTGTCATTGTCTCCTGGTCCTAACTCAGCAAGTTGTCTGAATTGAATTGTCCAAATTGGGATTTTATCCCTTCAAATCATGCAATTAGAAGAGAGTATATGTAGCTTAGTGATGAAGTCTTGAATTCTTGGTATTTTCTGACTTGATTGTTTACTTACAGACATCTTATCATCCAACTAGGTAATATCATCAGGAATAAATCATGCTATTATTTTCTGCATCCTTCAACATTCCACCTGCAAGGACAAATGTCAGACATTTAAAATGAGATCAGTTCCTGAATGTTGTTCTTGATCAATGTCAATAACATATTTTACTAAATATAAACACACAGAGATGTACATATGATTTATATATATTAAAAAAGTATAGTTTAATATCTCAGACATTTCCAAATCCTCTGAATTTCTTCTATAGCCTAGAACCGTCTCCAGAATTATAGCTTGTTTGCATAATGACAACCAGAAGTGGTATTCAGCAGGTTCTGAACAGTTTTGGAGAACTGGTAGAGAAAATTTTGAGTAGTTCAGAGAACCAGCAAATATCACTTCTGACTGGCCCCGCCCCCATCTATTCTCTGCATCCCAATTCCCAGCTGATTGGATGGGTCTTCTTTTGTTGCCCTGCATAGGAGAACAGAGCTGGAAAGCAGGTTAGTGGGGTGGGGAGGGAATGGAGATTTTGCAATATCCTTCTCCTGCCATGCCCACCAAACCACACTCACCAAGCCACACTCACCGAACTGGTAGTAAAAATGTTTGAATCCCACCACTGAGGACAACCACGACATCTTAAAAAGTTCATGAGGGTGGGATCCAGTTTAGAACTTCAGTGAGAGACCATGAAGAAATCATGGGCTGTCTGCTAAACTGGAAATTGTGGGGCTGAAGTGGATAATATCTATCAAGAAAATATCATGACAACCTCTTCTGTATTATTTCTAAAACTAATATGAATAGCCACCAATGGCTGCCTTTGACTCGAGTTTTTAGTTTATGTTACTTTTTATATATTTTACTGATTTCAGATATATATTAAGAATTGATTCTTCATCTTGCAGAATTCATCTTAATTTATCCCATCTGGGCTGAAAAAAAATGGAATTAGCCACTGAATGGCAAAAAGGGTTTCTGTAGCTTTTCCTGCCATCTAGAGATCATCTGGATTTTTGCAGCTGATATATGGTAACATCATTACAATATCTTATATAGCTAACAGGATTACTGTGTTATATTAAGTGATTAATAAAATTTGCAAGTGTTTTTGCTCCTTCCTATAGCCCAAGAGTCTAGCATTTTATTCCATTATAAGTATAGTTACCTATGGAGGTCCATCATGCAAGCGTCTTTCTGTTTTGCAGGACGAAGCTAATTTTAATCCTGAAAATTCTCTAATGTTATCAATAGCACTATTACGTCAGATGCTACATGTGCTTCACTATATATTAATATTCACATTTGAAGGCTAAAGTAACAAAGGAAGATATTATGTAAACTTTCAGGATAGATGTGGCTCCATAAATGAAAATTGTGTCATACAATGTCAGATGTCATCTTGAGCTGACCACAGAAATAGCTCAGGGCGCCACTGTGCTATAGTCAACAGCTGTGCAGTGATGATGTTTTAACACAGGTGAAGGAAAACCTTAGAACACAAAAGAAGACAAAGATTAAGTAAGTGAATGATTGTCTAAGAAAGTAACTATTTCTTGCTGCACTATCACATATTTCCTCTTTTCTTTGATGGCTCCAAAAAAAAAAAAATAAGGACCACTGTGTCTGATTGAATGTAAGTCATAACTATTTTTCAGTTTGATAGGTTCATGATGTAAAATTTTTTGTGATTTATTTGTGCTGTGCCCATAAGCATATGCTTTATTAGTGCACCAAGCATCAAGTGTTCCCAGGAAAAAAGTATAAATTGCTTTTCAAAGAAGTTATATCGGTATAATTGATTGCTTGAGCTGGCCTACTGGAGTTGCAAAAGGCCAGGCAACCATTAGAAAGTTTCAAAATAAGACCAAAAACTCCGATTCTTTTCTGCCATCTAACGTTTGTTCTGGTTAGTATAGCCTTAATATTAGAATGCTAATTGTTACGCATTATTCAAAAAGGCATTTACAAGTTTTTCAGAAATGCGAGTGAGTCATGAAGACAGATTATTTATTTATTTATTTATTTATTTGATTTGTCAATTGCTTACAAGATAATAGGTATAAGTATATACATAGTTATGAATACATGAAATGGGTACATATAAGAAAAATAAAAGAAACAATAGGACAGGGATGGTAGGCACGTTGGTGTGCTTATGCACGCCCCCTACAGACCTCTTAGGAAAGGAGTGACATCAATAGTAGACAGTCTAAGGTTAAAGTTTTTGGGATTTGGGGAAGAAACCACAAGTCAGGTAGAGTATTCCAGACATTGACCACTCCGTTGCTGAAGTCGTATTTCCTGCAATCAAGTTTGGTGCGGTTAACCTTGAGTTTGTATCTATTGTTTGTTCTTGTGTTTTTATGGTTGAAGCTGAAGTATTCATTGACTGGTAAGTCATTTCAATTTATGATTTTATATACCATAATTAGATCAGACCGAAGACAGCGTAATTCAAGGTTTTCTAGGTCTAGAATTTCAAGTCTGGTGGCATAAGGCATTCTGCAACGAGTAGAAGAGTGGAGAACTCTTGTGAAATATTTCTGGACTTTCTCAACTGTGTTAATATCAGATACATAATGTGGGTTCCAGACTGATGAGCTGTATTCAAGTATTGGTCTAGCAATGTTTTGTATGCTCTAGTTAATAGGTGATATTACCAGAGAAAAAGCTACGTAGGATTAGGTTAACAACTCTTAATGCCTTTTTGGCTATGTAGTTATAGTGGGCTCTAGCACCTAGATCATTAGAGATGAGTATTCCAATGTCCTTTACAGAGCTTGGATCATCGACAAGGTCTTAACTATTTAGCTTGTATTTTATTTTCTGATTTTTTTTGCCAATATGTAAGACAGAGCATTTATTTGAGATTTGAAGTTGCCATTTATTTTTCCATTCTGATACATAGTCAAGATCTTTTTGAAGGGTAGCAGTATTGTCTGTATTGCACAGCTTTACATCATCAGCAAAGAGAACGCAGTTGCTCTTAATATGATCACAGAGGTCATTTTTGTAGAGTATGAAGAGAGTTGGTCCTAGAACACTGCCTTGGGGGACACCACTATTGACAGGTACAGAATTTGATAGGACACTCCCAATTTTGACCATTTGTTGTCAGTTTGACAGGAATGATTCTATCCAATTATGCAGTTGTCCAGAGATACCATAAGATTTTAGTTTTAGGAGTAGTTTGTCATGTACCACCAAATCAAAGGCTTTACAGAAGTTTATGTAGATTGCATCTATTGTTTTGCCTTGATCGAGTTGTGTAGTCCATATGTTTTTGCAGTGTAAGAGTTGCAGTGGGGGATAATGGATTGGTTAATAATTGGTTCCATGACTTTACAGGTGATGCAACATAAGGAGATTGGTCTGTAATTTTCAACTAGGCTGGGGTCTCCCTTTTTGAAGATGGGGATGACTGTGGCTTTTGACCATAGGTTAGGCAAGGAGCTGGTCCTGAAAGATTTTTCAAAGATTATGCTTAGAGGTTCAGCTATGGCAGTGGATAGCTTTTTTAAGAAGTAGGAACATATTCCTTCCAGTCCAATAGATAGAGATGGTTTTAGACTGCCTAGTGCTTTTTCAACAATGTCTTCTGTAAAATCGATATGTATTAGATCATTGTAGTTTTCTGTGGTTCGGCTAGGAAATACTGGGCATGATCCATTGCTGTTTACAAATACTGAGCCAAAGAATGTATTAAAGATGTTGGCTTTAACTGTGTCGCCGTTGCAGTCTTTACCATTAGGTCCTATCAGGGGTGGGATGGACCTTGAGTCTTTTAGTTTGTTGTTTACAAAATTGTAAAAAGCCTGGGTGGAATTGGTGCGTAGAAGGTTTTCCTCTTGTTTAATGTGATAATTGGTGCATTCAGTCTTTATCTGGTGGAATAAATTTTTGTATTGGCTTTTGAAGTTGGCAACGTGACCAGATTTGGTTTTCTGCCAGAATGATCTCTTTTTGGATTGAAGTTTCCTTATTGTTATGGGTAATCTGTTTTTTTTTTGGAAGGGGGGGAGTTATTATTGGTACATATAGTTTGATGACTCTTTTGACTTCAAGTAAAAATATGTTGTAATGGTTTTCAACAGTATTGCATCCAGTGAATAGAGATTGCCAATCAAGGGATGAGAGATCATTGTCTATAAGATCATAGTTGCCTTTTTTGAAGTTATAATTGGGGATTACAACATTGTGATGATTTTTGTGTGGGTGTATGTTAAGACAAAAGTCAATCATATTGTGTCACTGTTGGAAAAGGGTTCTTTAGTTTGTATTCCATAAATTAAGTTCAAACTATTGCAGAAGATGAGATTGAGGCAGTTGTTAAGTCTAATATTGTTGGTTACTAGTTGTTCCAGTCCCAGATTTGTAACAGCATTGTAGAAAGCTCCATGTATGGGTTCAGTTGTACATTTGTTTAGCGTCCAGTTAATATGAGGTAGATTGAAGTCACCAAGAAAGATAAAAGCATGTGGGCAGGATGTTGCCCATGTTAGTAGTGAATTTAGCTTGCCCATGTTAGTAGTGAATTTAGCTTGTTTATGATGTCATAATCAGGTGCTCTGTAACATAGTAAGAATAGAAATGTAATATTTAAGGATAGTTCACAGATGATGGTCTCAGGAAGAGCAAGCTCCTGGATAACTTGGATGTTTTTTAGATGTAAGGACTTTTTATTGAAGATTGCAACACCACCTCCTCTACGGATTTCACGATCTGATCGGTAAACATGATAGTCACTTACTGTGGTAATGGAGTTAGGGAGAGATGCATTGAGCCATGTTTCACAGACAAATATGATGTCAAATTTAGCCATATTTAGTAAGAGAAGAAATTCAGGTATTTTATTCACAAGGCTTTTTGCACTGAGTGTCTTGCATTTAAGGACAGCTATAGTTGGAATTGAGGTAGTTAGGGGCGTGCGTGCCTAGTCTTGGGTGATGATGGAAGGTTAAAGCTCAGTTGCAGGTTGTGTGACTTTCTTTTGATACAGTCAGCACAGTTGTGTGAATCCAGGCATTGTGGGTTTTCTGTCTATGCTTATGATTTATAGTGTGAACTGAACCAATTAGACTTTCTTCAGTAAATCATGTTTAACCTGTGTGCTGTTTGGACTAGTTCAGCAGAATCTTTTCATCTGAAACAAGAACCAGAAAATAAAGATGTGAGCATTCACAAATAGGAATAACTGAATCTAGTGTAATCTAGTATTTCTATAGAAGTGATGTACTGAAACACACCCTGAAGTTTTAAGTTCAGTTTGAAATTAATCAGCAGGTTTCCATTCTTTTATAGGCCTATATAATATAAGCTAGGTTCTGATGGCATTTGTAAAATTATTTTGTATATATCCAATCATTTTTATTGGATTATAGCAATATGTGTTTTTAAAAAATCTTTAGATAAAAGATTTTCATTTGAAGTTTTGGACTTAAACTTCTACTCACTCTTTATAGCTGATCACAGATAAAGAACTAATCTCTGTTTTGGCACTTTGCATGTACTCAGTTTACAGACCATTTTTCTCTTCTAGATTTGTACCCTTTCATTATCTGTTAGGAATGAATAGTTTGTTTCTATTTCTGGTTTGTGTCAATTTCACATAGATTAATTCATAAGTTTCCTCTGTCTTGTTTTCATATTTATCTGTTAAAAAAAAATCTGCACAAAATTCTTGGCATACATTTGCTCTTAAATCCACAGTTCTAAACAAACAGTTCCAAACACACTTTTAAAGCTGTGCATTTCTAAATATTATTATTACAAAATATATTTAAAATAGAAAATGCATAGCAAAAATGGACAAATGTAAAACCCACGGGCAGAGTTTTCCATGTCCATAGTCCACGAATATTACTCCCGTTAGTTTATTTCCAAATGAAAGAATACAATTTTACCCATTCCACCCTTCTAGGATGATTTAATACTAGCTATATGCATCTGTGTCATCCAAGATCCTAAAGAGGAAAAAAAAGCAGGGTAAACAGTTATATGAGTACAAACAGGAACACACAGACACACAGTCAATCAATCAGTAGATGTAAACAGGATTTTGTATTTTTATTTATTTCTCAGTGGATTTTATATTTTTTTTTAATCAACAACTTGGTAGGACAACAAAACTGGCTAAACAGGAAAAAGAATATGGACAATTTTCAAATTGGACAGATGTTCAAAGTGGGAGTCCCAGCAGTTAGTATTATGTCTTTTTAATTTGCCTGTAAAATATATGGAATGAAATAGCTAAGGTTGCTAATGCCAGTAAACTGCTTAGAGTAATGAAATCAAAATGGGAATGGGAATAATCTCTCCAAACTACATCAACAGGCCTCAAATTTAATTCTGGGTGATCAAACGCAAAATGATATATATTGATGAAAAGGTCCAGACTTCATACATACATTCATAGGATCTGAGGGGGAAATAAGTAAATGGAAAAGGCAACCTGTTGTCCTGGTGGATAGCTTGATGAAAATGTTAACCTAGCACATAACTGCTAAATAAAAAAGCAGATTTTATTCTTGGAATAATTAGAATAGAACTTGAAAGCCTAGGATGAGACTAGTTTTTGAATATTGGGTATAATTTTGATAGTCTCAGGTGAGAAAGGATATTACAGAGCTGGGAAATGTGCAAAGAACAGCAGTAAAAATGAATATAAAGCTCAAGCAAATTATTTTAAAGAAAGATTGGATACTTTTAACATTTACTGAAGTTAAATGTGGTTAGGTGAACATAGACTACAGCAGGGGTGTCAAACTGATGGCCCGTAGGCCGGATGCATCATGCACAGGCCATACCCACACCAGCTCTGTGAATGGGAAAACTGTCACAAAGTGTCACATGAGACCAACATAATGCCACATAAACCCATGGACTACGGGGTTATAAGTGAAATTAAGACAGACTAAGGAATTATAAAATTGTTATGAGTTGGAAACTACAAAAATGGACCATCTTTGAGTAATGCTAGAATTGACAGTCATCAATTAAACTCTTGGAGTTTCTGAACAAATAAAAGGAAGTGCAATGCAAAGTTAAACTAGAATTTGATATGATGATACCGATTAGAGTATACGGGGCTTGAGATTATTTTTCCTATGGACTTCTTGGTGCTCTTTGACCTTTGCTGTTTGCTTGAAGACATTTCATTACCCAGCTAGATAATATCATCAGTCCGAGTGATTTTCGGCTTTGATCCTGTTTATATACGGTGTAGTGTATTTTTAAATTTTTATTTTATTGGATATATTTGAACTTAAACTATTATTTTTGGGGGGTGGGGGTAGTTATAGTTATTACAACTGCGTGTAGAAAGCATGGGCTACTGGCTTACATATTTTAAATAAACATTTTCTAACTAGTGTATTTTGATTCTACCACTATAGCTTATTAGTAATTAATAAATATATTTTAGTTGTACTTTTTGGATGGAGGGCAGTGTTTTGTATTTTTGCACTTCAGTATGCATCACCCAGAACTTAGATATGGTGCAGTAGTTAAATCATTAAATAAACACAGAGATTAAAGCAACATAAAACTAGAAAAATATCCACTTGCCAATCATGTTCGTGCAATATAAGATGTCTTTGGTATTTACAATTGCAAATGCTCTGCATTCTAACAACTGAATTTCATGGTCTCCTATTTTCTCCTTTTGAGTCTGTAACTGGATCTTGATGTTTTCTAAATATTTGAAATTATTTTATATACATACAGCATTCGGGATAGGATGCACAGTATAATTTTATTTTTAAATCATCCCAAGTTACTTTATATTTGTTTTGATCAGTTATATCAGTTACACATATATATGTATATATTAGAAATAAGTTTGCATCATTATTTAATGCTGTTGCATGTAATTTACAATTGTAGATATATGATGGCTTAAAATATCAGATTTTATATTTGTGAAAAGAGGTGCGAACAGTGATTACTAAAACAGCATTTTAACTAATACAATAATATCTTTATTATACTACCACTTACAGTTTTAGTATAACATTTTTTTGTAATAAACTCAATGTCATTTGCCTATTGTAAAGCAAAATAATGTTTTTACAGGCCCAGCTCATAAACTGTAAAATGTGAATATGAAATATTTATTTAGTTAGTTTTTTATTTTATCTCCAGAATGATTCTGGGCATCTACAAACTATTGGTTACTTAAGTTATAAATCTTTAATTTATTTATTAGTGATTTATATATTTATTTATTCATTCATTTATAGATTAATTATAGCTTGTTCTTCAAACTATTTTATGTTCCCACAATTTGATCACCTTCCCAAAAGTAATCCATACATATTATAAATAAAGTCATTAATAAAATTTTAATTAAAGCATCATAAAATACAGAGTGACACTTAAGAATGAGCTTTTTCATTTTACAAACTCTTAGAAAATAGAACGTTATCTGCTTGTTGTAACTGTTAATCAAGCTTCCTTGGACTTAGCATTTTATAGGTATGTGTGCTACCACAAAAAACATCTGCCTCTATTCCTATTGTCTGTAACCACTTTGTACCTTGTATATGGCTTCTCAGGGCACAGTGAAGTGCTGGCTTGGGCAAAAAAAAAAACCTTGATCCTAGGCTATATAAGATTTTAAAGATCAGCACTGATGTTTTTATTTTTATCCCCAAAAACCGAGACTGAAAGTGCAGTTGTTTATGAACTGGTAACATATGCTTCCAATGCCCAGTCATACTTAGCCATCTTTCAATTAGTTGAAAGCATTGCTAAAGCAATCCATGGGAAAAATTCTGAAACTGCACCACATAAATTTAGTTAACTGCATTAAGTTCACAAATTTCAGTAGCCCCACCCCTGAATTCTCACAAGACCTTATTGAAGAAGAATAAAGTGTGGTGATACATTGAACACTTGAAAAAAGTTATGCATTTATGTCTGTGTGTGCATCTCTCTCTCTCTTTGTATATGTAGGCATGTGGAATTCATTGTATCTACACAGTTATATATATAATATTGTTATATATTATATAATGCATTATGTTATTTCCTTAGGGATAATTTATATTCCTTGTAACTAAATCTAAATTTGATTATAAAATAATTTCCATTTTTGTACAGCTGAAATTTATCATCCAGACTCCGCATCTCGAATGGGCTGTGACTATTCTAATGTTCTACTTTCTGAAGGAAATATGAACATCTTATTTCTAGAGTTAGTTGTGGAATGAACATTAAAGATTTATGTGAATTGAGATGATTAGAGTTTTACTTCCTCGACTTTACCAATGGCTTCGTGTTACTCAATTATAGGAAAACCAGGACATACCATGAGAAATGATATGATGTATCACATTATAGTTTGGAAAACGCACAGTAGAAACAACATTTGATAGAAAAGAACTACACAAAAATATTGTTGCCTGAAAACCAGAAGTTATTTTGGAAAACATCGATGCCTGCACATTTTTCACTCTTTTCCGAACTGATAGTTTGCAGATGTGATGGGCTTCAATGTCTATATTTTCAGCTTAGCCTGATTTAACATCTGAAATACTGGGAGCTACTTATCCAGCAGGTCCAGATGACACCAACTTAAGGAATGTTAATTAACAGTATCACAGTGTAGTTTTATTTACCTTTTTATTTCATTTCAGTTTGGAACCATCCAAGTGCAGACTGACTCTTGGCTGACCCTTTTCAATATAGAAAGGAGTACAAATATAATAACTTAATAAACAGCACAGTAAGAGAAATAACAGAATGGCAGCTGAGACAATAAAACCAACCCCCACACAAAGAAATAAAAAAACACAAATCCATTCTAACAAGTGGAGTTCCATCCACCATAGCACAAGGCCTGGAACAATGGCCAGATCTCTAAGGTCTTCCTGAATGCTGTATGGATGGGAGCTGTCTAAACTTGTGGGGGAAAGGGCTTATTGTAGAGAGCATGTGCATGCCAACAGTAAGTCAACAGTGATATTCAAAAAAAGTTGTCTGTATGTCTAGAAAATAGCTAACTTTCTGACCTTAATACAACTAGATTTAATACTCTTAAAATAATCTATATTGGAGGAAAAAATCCTCGGGTAAATAACATTTGATTCATAGCATAGCTGAGTACTTTGAGATGGACACTTTTGAATACCAAACCATGAGATATGAATTTCAACAAATTCACCTATGGGAATTTGCTAACTTGAACTGTCCCTATTTCAAAATCTACTTTCATATTGGTCATAAAGAAAGCCTTATTAAGGGCAAAACAATTTTTCTACCTTGAAGGTTCTTGTCAGCAAAGCTTTGCTAAATATGCCATAACTCTGATCTTTCTAAATGCCATTAAACAAGAGTTATAGGTCTGACCAGGACACTTTATATCCCCCTACTTTTTGTTTTTCATAAAGTTTTCCTAAATGATAAATATGAAGCCTAAAACATCTATTCATATAAAATATCACTATATTTAGTGCCTTATAACCATCCATCACATCAACTCATCTCTGTCTCTCTATCCCTAGCAAAGATGTCTGTTTCATTATGCTCCTTTGTTTGTGACCTACTGCCAAATTCATCGGTATGCATCATCTCCAGTAATATTGAGACTTGTGTCTTCCATGAGTCTTTGCCACTGCATGATAAAGCGCTCTATTTATATTAAAATGAAGAAGTTCCTAAGGGAGACATAGAACCAAATGAAACAACAAACAGAGCTTTAGAGACGGAATATGTGAAGTGACAGCAAGAACAAAATGGTCGCTCTTGTTATAGAGTGGCCCAAAGGTCTGTTGCAGGACTTAAAGTAGGATCCATCATGGTGTGAGTTTGGCAGGTCTTGTGAGGTACTTGCCATTGAAAGGATGTTTTCCAACACACACATTGATTAATTTATTGGGAATTGCATTGGCAGGGTGTGTCATTGTGATTGCTTGTATGTGTATAGAGAACCCGTAAATATTCTGCAGACTGCAGAGTCTGAATAGTCCAGCTATGATTAAAACTGCAATAAAAGAACAATTCAAGTTTAAGAAATGAAGCTGTGATGACCTGACTTATTATGCATTTCATTCTAAAAAAGGTAATTATTGACTGGAATTAATGCACAGTTTCCAAAGAAAGGAGTATCCAGAAAATTGTTTTTTCTTGCATCTGGTTATTAACTCTTATCCCTAGTTTTTTCAATCTTTTTCCAATGTGAAAAACAAGAAGAAAAATTATCTCTTTTTTTTCTCCCAGTCCCTTCAAGTCAGCGTTGATTCCTGGCAACTAGTCCCTGCATTTTTCTTGGGAAGATTTCATAAATTGTTTGCTGTTATTTTCTTTCTAGGGCTGAGAAATAATTACTGGCCTAAGGTGGGACCTGAACTCACAGTTCTTAACATTACACCAAGCTGGTCTCAACACACATTTTGTTACATGCATTAAACCATCTGCATATGGTAGCTCTATTATTTACCTGTTACTTACCCATTTTGGCCTCTTTCTTATCTTTCTATCTTTTTTTTCTCTTTATATTCTGCCTTATTCTCATAATAATATTCTGATGCTAGAAAAATGTTGGGAATATTTTGGACCACAGGAAAAATAAAACAAAGCAAGAATAGATAAAGAAAATTCCAAAGTTTTGAAAAAGTAGAAGACAATGAAAAGGAAGACAGAAGAAAAGATTACTAGATGCTATCAATAAAGGTGAAAGCATGAGCTTCCAAGCATGAATTTATAAACATTGCAAACTGACTTCCATTCTGTCACAAAGAAGTAAAAGTGACTGAATGATCAAACAAAAATGATGGAAAGTGACAGAAGAGTACAAAGCTTCTATGAAAAAAGAGAAACTGGGTTAGTGTGCCACAAATACTACCCAAGTTGAGTTTTATCTTAAGAATACTCATATTGTTGAATGATACTAAAGATTAGGAACTATCTTGCAAGCCAATTTGCTTTTGCTTGCATTATACCATTTGGAAGATACATGGGAGTGGATAATGAGCTATTAAAAGTAGTTCAACTGAGGAAATGCATAGGAACCAGATATGGGATGATCTCAAAATTTGATAAGCTGCAGTTGGCTAGCAGGTTACAGTTTCTGCAACCTTTTTCCAGAGAAATCTGAAAGGCAAGTACAAAAAATAGTTACAGAATTTCAGAATAACAGAGTTGGAAGGAAGATCTGGGAGGTCTTCTAATCCAACACCCTGCTCAATCTCTTGTTTAAAATCTCCAGTGATGGAGAATCCACAACTTCTGGAAGCAAGCCATCCCATTGTTGCTCTCTTCTGCACTATTTCTAGAATCTTGACATCTTTTTATTTTATTGCAGTGACCAAAACTGAACCAATTGTGGTCTTAGCAATATAGTATAAAGTGGCACCAACATTTCATATTTTATTATTTATTTATTTATTATATTTATATACCGCACTTCTCCCAAAGGACTCAGGGCGGTGCACAGCCAACCGTAAAACTTATTACAATTATAAAAGTTAAAAAGAATTAAATATTTTAGGCTGTCTAAAATTATACCCTCCCCCAATAAATTATTAAAACCCAAATTTTAAAATCCCAATTTAAAACACAAATACTAAATTAAAAATCCCATTTCAGCCTAGGCCGGCCTGCTTGAAGAGCCAGGTTTTTAATGCATGTCTGAAAGCTCTCAGGTCCATGTTATTGCGTATTTCCGGAGGCAGACCATTCCAGAGGGCGGGGGCCCCCACAGAGAAGGCCCTACTTCTAGGAGCCGCCAGGCGGCACATAGAAGCTGATGGCACCCGAAGAAGGCCCTCCCTGTGGGAACGCACAGGTCGGTGGGAGACTACTGGCAGAACGCGGTCCTGCAGATAACCTGGTCCAATGCCATGGATCACTTTAAAGGTCAAAACCAGAACCTTAAAGCGAACCCAGAAAACCACCGGCAACCAATGCAGCTCACGCAGGAGAGATGTCACATGGGAGCTTTGTGACGCCCCTATAACTACCCGCGCGGCCACATTTTGTACCAGTTGGAGTCTCCAGGTGCTCCCCGCAGGAAGCCCCATGTAGAGAGCATTACAGTAGTCCAGGCGAGAGGTGACAAGGGCATGAGTGACCGTACGTAAGGCGTCCCGATCCAGAAAGGGCCGCAACTGGTGAATCAGAAACTGATAAAAAAAAACCCTGGAGACGGCCGTAATATGTTCTTCTAAAGACAGCCGTGCATCCAGGAGGACACCCAAATTGTGAGCCCTCTCTGTGGGGGTTAAGATCTCTCCCCCAATAGCCAGCGACGGAGTTAGCTGACTATATCGGGGCGCCGGAAACCACAGCCACTCAGTCTTGGAAGGGTTGAGCCGGAGCCTGTTCCTGCACATCCAAATCCGCACGGCCTCCAGGCACCGGGACATAGCCTCCACGGCATCATTGGGATGGCTTGGGGTGGAGATGTAAAGCTGAGTATCATCCGCATACAGATGACGCTGCACCCCAAAACCTCGGATGATCTCTCCCAGTGGCTTCACATAAATGTTGAACAAAAGAGGGGAGAGGACCGACCCCTGAGGCACCCCACAAATGAGGGGCCTAGAGGTGGACCTCTCCCCCCCCGTCAACACAAATTGCGAGCGGTTGGAGAGGAAGGAGGAGAACCATCGCAGGACAGTTCCTCCAACCCCCACCCCTCCAACCACCACAATAAGATACTATGGTCGATAGTATCAAAAGCCACTGAGAGATCTAACAGGACCAGGACAGAGGAATACCCCCTGTCACGGGCCCTCCAGAGATCATCAACCAACATGACCAATGCTGTTTCGGTACTATGCCCGGGCCTGAAGCCCGATTGGAAAGGATCAAGGTAAGTCGCTTCCTCCAGGTACTGAGGAAGCTGACGTGCCACCACACTCTCAACAACCTTCGCTAGAAAAGGAAGGTTGGAGACTGGACGATAGTTATTTAAAACAGCCGGGTCCAGGGCAGGCTTCTTGAGGAGGGGCCACACCACCGCCATTTTCAGGGCAGTAGGGAGCAACCCCTCTCTCAACGAAGCGTTGATAATCCCCTGGAGCCAGCCTCGTGTCACCTCCCTGGCGGTCGAAACCAACCAGGAGGGACACGGGTCCAACAAATATGTGGTGGTATTCAGCCCTCCCAGCAACCTGTCCACACCCTCAGCGGTCACAGGGTCAAACTCCTCCCAGATAATAGTCTCAAGACTTGCCCCGGACACCTCCCCCAGGACCACCCAATTGAAGTCCAGCCCGCCCCGAATCTGAGCGATTTTGTCATGCAGAAATTGGGAAAACTCCTCTGCCCTGCCCTGCAAGAGGTCCTCCCACGCTCTCGGCTCAAGCAGGGAGCGGGTCACTCTAAACCAAGTGGCAGGCTGATTTTCTGCCAACGCAATAAGGGCAGAGAAATGCGAATGCTTCGCTGCCTCTATCGTCACAAGGTAGGTCCTAATATAGGACCTCACCTGTGTCTGGTCAGACTCGGTGCGGCTAGCCCTCCAAACACTCTCCAGATGTCTTTTCTGGCACTTCATCTCCCTCAGCTCCATGGAGCTGGATGGGATCTGTGCCGGGTCAGAGGTTGCAAAGGCACAACTCGGTCCAGAGCCTCGGCAGCCAACCTATCCCAGGTGGCCACCAAATCTCCAGACGAGTTATGAGCCAGAGTCTCAGGAAATGGCCCAAGCTCCCTCTGGAACTGCTCAGAGTCCATCAGGTGCCTGGGACGGAACCATCTACATGGCTCTGCCTCCCTGCGGTGGGAGGTGGCAGTACAGAAGTCAAGTCTAAGAAGAGAATGATCTGTCCATGACAAGTTTAGTTTGATAACTAAGTCCCCGAAGCTACAGTCATTCAACCACTGACCAGAGACAAAAATCAGGTCCAGCGTGTGTCCTCCTATATGAGTGGGGCCAGAAACTCATTGGGTCAGGTCCATGGAAGCCATGAACTCCCGAGCTACCCCAGAGGTTTCCCCGAGCAGGTTGAAATCCCCCATGACTAAAAGCCTAGGGGTCCCAACCGCCAGCTATGATCTTGATATTATCCTTCTGTTGATGCAGCCTAGGACTGCACTGGTTCTTTTGACATCTGCACACACTGCTGCCCATACTTAATGATTGTCCACTACGATTCCTAGATCCTCTCACTGCTAATGAGCTAGGTACCATCTATTCTATACCTGTGCCTTTTGTTTTTCTTGTCTATTTAACATTATTAGAGTAGTATCATTTTCTATATGTCCTTCTCTGGGTTGTTTTGCCATCAAAAATGGTAGGTGCTCTTTTCCTGATTTTTACACAGATTAAAATTTAATTTTGAGGAGAATGAAAAGCAATAAATGAAGTCTTCTGCCTTTACTCAATACTCTCCAAAAAGATTTGAACAACAGTTTTCTTATTTATGCCTGCTTAGGTAAATTTAGCTAAGGATGATTGTATGAGTTACTGTATTTAAATCACAAATTTGCATTTTCCATTGCATTTTCAAATTGCTTGTTTTTTCCTTGCACAGCCTGGTTCACACCAGCCTTTTCTGCTCTTCAGTTAAAAAAATTATGACTAATTTCTGATGTGTATGGATACCAATTAAACATGAGCTGAAGCTTACTTCACCATTTCTGTAGGGGAATCATCCTTTATCCCAAGGAAAGCAAGATGATATACTGATGAGAGTGCCATAAAATTCTTATTAAAAAAATTCTTCTCTCAGAACTGTTCCTGCAATCCCCTTTTTTCCTGATGACAACACAGATGTCTAATAAAATCATCCCATTTTGCCTAATAATAGGCTTGATTTTGATTCCCTCTTCACCAAACCCTATCTCATTATTATTGGCATACATGTCCTCTGATCAAACATGACCAAAAAGAGTTATTTATGTGTTATTTAATAGATAGTTATTTATCCATCAGGAAATAGCTAAAAAGGTCTAAGTAAAACTGATCGTCTTTTGTGTAGGGTCTGCTACTGTGTAGGTATCTGTGCAAAGTAGAGAAAGATTACATAAAAAGAGCTTCTTGATCCAATCAAACAAAGCTTTCTATTTTACAATATTTTACCAAGAAAGCTATCATATTGAGGCTAAAAGAACAAACTAACAATACAAAGCAACTGAAATCTTAGCAAATTGTCTGTATGTGCCATTTCAGAATTAATTTTAGAAATTATTTTAGTAAAACCAAAATTCACAGAAAATAGATTTGTAACCATACAGTTGAATGCAGTACATTCATCTCCTCCTCCTCTTCCTTATCTCCTCCTCCTTTTATGAATCCTCCACTCATCCATTCCCTCATTTTCATTGTTTCTACGGATAGTAGACAAATTTCGCAGCTGGAATAGTTTGATGATTATAAAGTCACTTAATTACTAAAGATTCTATCTATGTTATATGTGGAGCAAGAGAAAAGCTTTATTTTTTTCTCCTTTCTTTACTCATTTCTGTGACAGATAAGGCTTGTCTTATTTTAATACATAATCTTATTAGCTATTGCACAAAAAGCCAACAGATAATATACATGATAACCTATCAAGTTGGTTTTTGCAGTATAAATAAGTATCCTAAGAAATTAAGATGACAAAACATGTCTGATGTAATTGTTGCATGCTTATTAGAAGCTTTCCCTAACTGGAATCTCTTGGTATTTCATGTCCATCCTAATGTGCATACATAAGAGGGGACTGTAATTAGCAACTATGTCATTCATTCAGTAAACATTTCGGTGCTGTTTGATGTGACTGAACTCGGTATCACATATAATTTTACACTTTTATCATACCGAGCAATTGACAGGTCTCTAATGTCAGTCTCAGAGCTTTTGCTCAGGTTGAACTTTGCCTCTCAGAGGTCATTTTCCTGCCACTTGGGGAAAGAAGCCACGTCCGGTAAATCCTACAGAGTCAATAGATACGATAATAGCTTTAGGCACATTTTCTTAGAATCCAGGGATTTTTTTTTCAATAAATATAAAGCAATGCTAACTTGTCTACCTATAACTATATAACCAAATGTTCTTAGGAGCACATTTCCCTTAGTTTTGTTTGTTGTCTTATAAAATATTTTAATAACATTATGAATGTGTTGTTTTGTAATGCCTAATATGCATTGCTTATTTTTATATATTGTTTAAAGGCAAATGCAGATATTAAAGCAAGGAAATAAAATGAAGGATGTGAAACTGCTTGAAAAATATATTGTGCAGTAGAGTTCATAATTAGGTGTAAAAACTCAGCAATATCAAAAACACTGACATTGATCACCATTTCAGTGATATAAATACCTGATTCCTTAGATGAAGGAAGTTTTGGCAAAAAGTCTGTTTGAAAACTATGAGGCATAGTCCTGCAGATGGTAGCAAGACAATTCTACCTCTGTGTTTAGCAGTTTCTGCAAATTAGGATTTTAAATAAAAGTCATAAATGCAGTTTATTTGCATATTTATCCAGATAATTAACAGATAATTTATCTCTAGCAAATGTTTGAGATAAATAAAAAAATGGATATTTTTTGACCAGTTTAACACAAAACAAATGGGAATATAAATATCCAAATTAAAAATATGCATGTTTTTTATATTATCTGCACATGTTTAATGTTAAGGAAAGCTACAAAAAAACAATGAAGTATTTTAAAAACATTTGATTAACTTCTAACTTCTTTTTAATTCCTTCTTTCTCCTAATGATGTATTTCTTATGCAAAGGAATGAATCTTGAATATAATTTCATCATAAAATATTTTAATCCTTAGAGAATTCAACAGCAGTAGGAGAATAAAAAAAAACTTCTGAAGGCCTGAAACAGCTTCAAATTCAATAGACTATTGGATCTTCCTTCAACTGATCTTTCTAAATATACCAGTTCAATCTTTCAGTGATATTGAATATGTTATCTGCAGTAGAGGTTCTTCAATTCTGAAACCTACTATTCAAACAAATACCAAATATTACTAATTTTTTTCACAATCAAGTCTCATCAGCTAATGAGCCTGCTGTTTCCATCACACCATCAAATAATAAAACAAGAGCACCATTTTGTTGATGGACTTGGTTTGTTTGTTGTTTTATCATTCCTTACTTCCACCCATCTGTCCATATCATCCTACATTTATAAAGATTACAACCTGGTGGGTGGACATGAAGGGTTCCTCCAGTCCAGTATAAACACACAGCACTGAAGCCAGTATTTGTTTTGATTTTTAGTCATTTCAGGTTCAGTCAGTATAGGAGGAAGAGCAGAGCAGGCAAGAACATCCATAAAAATGAATAAGGAAAGATGAAAGAGACAGCAGAAGACATAATGCTAAGGAGTCATTTGCCTGCATGTAATATTTATTAATAGGACATGTGGAATACACAAAGCATTTGTCTTTCAAGGAAAAGGTCAAGGCCTAAAGCCAATTTTTTTAATTCAAAGTGGAAAGCATTTTTAGCTCTTGATAGAAGGACATGACTACAACCGTCATGGAATTCTGGTGGTTTACCAAATGTTTTTTTCATTAGTGTACCAAGAAATACATTCTTCCATTCTTGACTTTCAGAATGACAAGCTAGAGTCTGTGTGCCAAGCTTTTTCAAGGCCCATATCCCTGCAGGTTAAAAAGAAGTTCATATTTAGTGGGAGATTAAGCGTAAACAGAAGTCAATTTCCCTGCTTTCCTTTCACCTCTCTTTACCTCATTTTGGCCTTCTGCATCAGGATTGTTTACCTAGCCTGCAACCCTTCATCCCTTTACTTAAGAGCAAACCCCACTGAATTCAATGGAGTATACTTTTCACTAGAAAACTTATTCTTACATTGTAAATAACCATTTCTTCTTAAGTGGAAAAAGAAGACAATGGCAGGAATGTTAAAAGGGAATGCCAGTTCTTGGAGAAAGCAAACTTTAAATGGAAGATAATTCAACACCTTCACATTTTACCACAAGTTCAGTTAAGATGATTTATAGCAACCCAATAAGATATAATGCTTTACATCTAAAAATACGCTGTGTTACTTGAAACATCACTGCCAACTTTTGCAGAATGAGAAAGAGAGAAACAGAAAGAAACCTGAACTTTCTAGTCTTTCTAAATAATTCATTCTGACTAAGAAGTGAAATGATGACTCTATACTTGAAATGAGATTCTTGCCAGTGTACAATCAGTCATGGCAGGCCTGTTAATGAGAGCAGCAAAAGGAAAATCCAAAAGGAATATTATTCACTGTTGAAGAGAATCTTTTGAAGGAGCTCTATAAATGGAAGTTCTCTGAGGTCAAGGAAAGGAAAGGTAATTAAGTGTTATGGATTGTCACCATGTGTCTCCATTTGGTTTAATTCAAGGATTCATTGTGATAGTCACATTTTGCTCCAGAATATTTTCTAAGCAGTAAATTGTTTCAGGAAAGTTGTCAGTGTATTTCATTGAGTATAAGTTTTCAAAACTATGAAATTAATTTGTAGGGAACAAATCTGTAATTTGTAAAGGAACAAAAATGAAATTTAAGCATAACATTTGCTGGGTGAAAACTGGATATAGTATTCTATGGAGATGGGTGGCCATCTTCTTAAATATTATTCTTTATTAAAATATGTCATTTAAAAATATTTTTATGAGTTGCAATGGAGAAGTAGGTATCAACAAATGTAAAGAGAACAAATTCAAAATATAAAAGTTAAGACAGCTCACCAACTGCTCTCAAAGAGGGCTTTAAAATATGAAAATGTCTTAGCTTGAAGACCACCAAGCACCATGCCATTAATTTGGAAAAAGTGGTAGAAGAAACTCTGAATCTTAACTTTTAACTATTAGAAAGTTATTTATACATTTTCACTGACAATGACCAATCAATTATTATATATCAACTGGTTCTTGGGAAAAGAAGGATTCCAATCTAGCAAATGAATCTTCTGCTAACTCAACCAGCACAGTTGAGCTCAGCTGTGAAGTGTCAGAAAACTAAGTTTACTGCCAAATCTAGACTGGCGAACCTGACACAAAGGCCACTATTCTTAAGATATATGTGCAGGATAAAGCAACATAAAATGAAAGAGGCATTGATAACAGATAACAGATAATTAGAGTTGGAAGAGACCTTATAGGTCATCTAGTCTACCCCTCACCCCCCCCCCCAAGCGGGAGATCATACATCATTTCTGACAAACTTCCTTCTTTTGAGATCTTTTGATGAAATCCAAATTGAATTTCAGTTACGGAATGAAGACTGTAAGACAGAAGTGTTGATTGCTAAGATGCTGGAGAGGAGAAATGGAGGATAAACCAGAGCAAACCAGAAAGTTTTGAGGAAGTAATATACCCACATAAATTGCACAGTAAATGCATAATAAGGTTTTGGTTAGTTTCTGCTCAATTGCTCATCACACTCCACATTAAAACATATAAAATAAACCATGACTATGTAGGTCTACACAGAATGGCAAGGTATAGTTTTAGAATCTGTAATGGCTGGGTTCATATCTCATGCTAAGACAAAATGGCTTAACATGGTGTACAAATCAGATCATAATGTGCAACTCTGTTCTTTTGGGTGTTTCTAGAATTGCATTCTGTTAGTGTTTCTAATTTTGAAAACTACTTGTTAGTCAAATGTCTATGGAGATTCTCAGTCATCCAAATCATGGTTGTCCCAAAGGTCCTTTGTTCAAGAAGCTTCTTGGATGACAGGCAAAACATCTTCAAAGAAAAACCAGAAAGTTCAGTAGACTCTTGAAAAAAGCACCTTTGGGACATACTTGTTAGTCATTTTTTTAAAAAATGCTACACACATATATAATATATATAATAAATGCTAGTAAAATAAAACATTAAACTCATCAGGCTTTCCAGTTTTTTTCATGAATAATGGATCTGTTTTAATTTAACACGGGTGATCAGGAAATTCCAATGACTGTAAAATGTTAATTTGTAATTAGAATTGACCAATCCAATGTTTTCATTTCTCAATAGTACCTTGGGGGAACCAGCATACTGATAATATTGCTAGCTATAAACTTTATAAATCTTTACTTCAAAAAATGGCCAAGATCTAGTGAGAAGTGTTTTATTGTTTACAACTCCAAATGCAGCTTCATAGAAAAGGAAGAGATCCATGTTATTGGCATCAAAAATAATAAAAAAGAGCTCTTGTAATTTTAAATCACATTGTCACAAAATTTCATCATATTAGGTACACACTTATCTTGTGAGTTAATGATCAACACATGCTAATTAAAATGGATGCTATATTTCTAAAACATTACTGGACAGCCTTAGACATTCTTAAGATCATAGTTTTTATGTTTTGTACTTTAGAGGCTCCCAAATACTAGTTGTCAGATAATATTTGGTAGTTTATGAGTTCTGACAGAAAAAAATAATTATTCCCTATAACCAGTTTACAATTTTCAAGTGATAATTATATAAGGAAAACAACATTTGTCATGATTTTCAGGAACAAAACTAGGGTAACAGAGCCAAATACTACCAATTATTCTGTAAACTGAACACATTTTCTAGAGAGTTAACAATAGATCCATATCAGATCTGGTTTACATATTTATCTTTAAAAAATAATTTATGATGCCATCCCTGAATATATTTTTTTCTAATCTACTGTGTTTTCTGACCTTCCAATTCAATATTTTAGGATTGCAGTTTTTTAGGATTAAATATCAAAATGTATGTTTGCTTTTTTGACAGTAATTTGTATCTAAAGATTTCAGAATAACTAAAATTAATATTAAAAAGGCTGACACTCCTAAGCTACAAGTGGGATCAATTTTGTACCTAAAGCAACAGCCTCCAGAATCAATGTAATAAGTCAATTTTTCCATACAGGGTTTGATTAGGTTCCATTGGTTTCCAGCAGCAGAAGAAAGAGAGTTTTCTAAATGGAATGAATGCAGAATGGATTGCATTAACTGAACTAAAGGGATACTATCTTGTCCAATTAATTCTGCAGATTGCTTAGTAGGATAGTGAGCGTATTCTGCACTCAGCAAAGCTGAAGTTTACTACATGTATTCTACTATTTCTTACACGAGCACTAAAAATTCAAGTATCTCCGTGACCACAACTACATTTCCACTTCTGGGTACTATCTTGCCTAGAAAAATTGCTAGCCAAAAGTTATTACAATGAACTAATAGCAACCCCATATAACACAATTAAATTGAATTTCTAGAACATGTACTACCTCCCAAACATCAAATGTTTTTATAATTCCAGTCTTTATCTATTCAGTCTCATCAGTCTGAGTATTTCCTCCATTCTCCGAGCTTGGACTGAGATAATAACAAAACTGACTAATATAAATGTATTGGTGACACATATCTCCAAAGTTCAGCTCAATTCCACTTAGATATTGAAAAACTTTGATGGTAAAATAATAATGCTTGAACAACTACATGCAGCAGATCTTGAAATGCTGACCTCATCAGTGATCATTTATAGAAATACATTTTTGTCTACAAGTCTTCATACTTTCAATTATAAACCTAATACTTGTATTAGACAAGCATATATAGAATTGTAACTATTTACTGATAATGATATATCATAATATTTTCCCTTTCAGATATTTTCCTTTTTTAAAAGGCATTTTCTATGTGCTTTCTTCTTTTCTTTGACAATGTATGTATTTTCATCATAATTATCTTTTTGTTTTGCTTTTTCCCCTTTTATTTTTGGTCTTTGTCAAAAAAATTGTCTATGTCAGAAAAAGTATAATTGAAAATAAAAGACATAATCACATTGCTGAAGAGAAAATTTAATAACATCAAGAAAATATTCTTAGCATCAGAGCAAAATGTTACTGTAAGACTCCAAATTTACCAATAAGGAATAATTTCACGGTCAGCCAGCTGGACTACCAAAGCTGTCATAATGCTATTATACTAGTATGCAAACTAAGATAAGATGAATGGAAAAGAAGTATGCCAGCATTTTTATTAGTTATTCCATTTATGAAGCCAATGTTTAATGAGGAGTGTGTCAGGAGACAAATGAAAGATTCAGCTGGAGACAGACAAAATTAATGTCTATATTTTATTCGACATTCTGTGTTAAGAGTTTTAAAATACATTTTAAAGAACTTGTGGTTTACTGTAGACAAATTCAAGAATTTACCTGAATCCATTCCATGCTTCAACTCATAAATGTTTCAGTAGGTCTACACAGAAGGTTCTAACTATGGGCACATTGTAGTTTCCTGCCTACCTTTGCATAGTCTACAGAATTTGCAAGCAGCATCTAACAGTCTTTAGACACACTGAGCGAACTGCAAACTTTATATCAGATGTTCTGTGAGTTCTCAACACTCTGGTGCTGTAAGAGTAGTCCATTTGAGGCATTCGTCAAAGCTACAGAGTGCCCAAAGAAAGAAAGAAAGAAAAATCAATGCAGTTGTCTTCTATTCAAAGACCTGCAAGAATTAGTATTTTTAAAATGGCATTAAATTATTCAGAAAAAGCAGGAGGCAGACAACCCTAGTCCTATTTACCTAAGCTGGTGGAAGACACACTACTCCACAATAACTGGCATCCATTCATCAACCTGCTTATCTTAAAGCTTGGAAAAATGACAGATGACCTGTTTTTTTCTGATGCTTTTTTAAAGGGGATTAAGCATTTTGAAAAACCAATGCAATAACAGAAAAATTCACCCAGAATTTTGGAATAGGGGTAGAATAGCAATTTTATAATTCTGCCAGGCAAAGAGAATAAAGGGGGATTACTTGCAGCATACTTTCAAGAATGTTGTTTTTAGTTAATTTTGCATTTTTATATATTCTCCCCAAAACTATTTGTTGTGATGTGTTTATCTCACCTTTCCTCTTAAAGCTGAAGGATGCACAGTAAAATTTGTCCCTTGTTTTATCCACACATCAAGAAATCTATATGGAGTGTTACACTGAGAGTTAGTAACTGGCTCACAGTCCCCTTATAGTTAACCAGGACTATCAGTTGAGCAGGAATTCATATTTGAAACTCACTGAGAGCTCTCTGATCTCACTTCACTTCCTCTGTTAGTATACTGTATTGGAGTTTTTCATCCTCTACAGCAGGGGTGTCAAACTCCCAGCCCGCAGGCTGGATACCTCACATGCTGGCCATGCCCAGTTTAGCAAAGGGGGAAAAAGTCCTGCTATGTCATGTGATGCTGCCGTGACGATGTGAGTTTGACACCCCTACAGAATTTTAATAACACAGACAAATCTAAAAATTAGGAAGAAATCTTCGTTCTAAAGGGGAAACTCCAAAATCTCACTTATCCCAACATACAAGTTATAATTGAACATATAATTGAGTGGTTCTGGTAATGTAAAAACTCTTGAGATTATTGGTGTTCTTGAGATCATTGATACTCTTTAGCTTTTGCTTTTTTTCCTCCTAAGAATTGTATTAAAATGTATTACAAAATAAATATACAAAAGGAAAAAAAAGGGTTAGAGTTGGAACTAAGAAAAAAGATTAAAAGAGTGCAGAAAGAAAGAAAACAATGACTTCCAAACAGGGGTAGGATTCAAATTTCTTAACAACTGATTCTGTGGGCATAGCCTAATTTGTGGATGTGGCTTGGTGGTCATGTGACTGGGTGGGCATGGCTTGTATGTAAATATTGTAAATATTTATGTAAATATTGAATTTTTATAATAAAAAAAGAGAAGAACTTTTACCCAAAATCAGGCAAAGCAGATTGAGTTGCTTACAGAATAGAATAGAATAGAATAGAATAGAATAGAATAGAATAGAATAGAATAGAATACTTTATTGGCCAAGTGTGATTGGACACACAAGGAATTTGCCTTGGTGTAAATACTTTCAGTATACATAACGAAAGATACATTCTCAAGAATCAAGAATCATAACGTACAACACTTAATGATAGTCATAGGGTACAATCAACAATCAAATCATACTAGGAAACAGTCAATATAAATCGTAAGGATGCAAGGGACAAAATTACAGGCCTACAATCACAAGTGGGAGGGGATGGATGAGAAGGAGTGATGAGAAGATTAGCAGTAATAGTAGTGCAGACTTTGTAATAGTTGAACAGTGTTGGAGGGAATTATTTGTTTAGCAGAGGGATGGGTTTCAGGAAAAAACTGTTCTTGTTTTTTCTAGTTCTTCTGGTGTGCAGTGTTCTATAGCATCGTTTTGAGGGAAGGAGTTGAAACAGTTTATATCCGGGATGTAAATATTTTCACAGCCCTCTTTTTGATTCATGCAGTATACATATCCTCGATTGACGGTAGGTGGGTAGTAATTGTTTTTTCTGCAATCCTAATTATCCTCTGAAGTCTGTGTCTCTCTTGTTGGTTTGCAGAACCAAACCAGACAGTTATAGAGCTGCAGATGATAGACTCAATAATTCCTCTGTAGAACTATATCAGCAGCTCCTTGAGCAGTTTGAGCTTTCTGAGTTGGCGCAGAAAGAACATTCTTTGTTGTGCTTTTTTGATGATGTTTTTGACATTAGGTGTCCATTTTAGATCATGTGATATAGTAGAATCTAGAAATTTGAAGGTAACTACTATTGATACAGTGTTGTCTAGTATTGTAACAGGTGGTAGTGTGAGAGGGTTTCTTCTAAAGTCTACCACCATTTCTATGGTTTTGCATGTGTTCAGTTCCAGATTGTTCCGGTTACACCATGAGGCAAGTTGTATAACCTCCTTTCTGTATGCAGATTCATTGTTGTCTCGAATGAGACCAATGACTGTTGTGTCATCAGCAAACTTCAGTATTTTAACAGATGGATCATTTCAGATGCAGTCATTGGTATATAGGGAGAAGCGAAGTGGAGATAGCACACAGCCTTGGGGGCCCCCTGTGCTGATTGTACAGGTATCAGATGTGATTCCGCCTAGCTTCACCTGCTGCTTCCTGTTTATTAGGAAGCTTATGATCCACTTACAAGTGTGTTCAGGTACCACTAGTTGGTTTAATTTACTTAGAAGAGTGTCTGGAATGATGGTATTGAATGCTGAACTGAAGTCTACAAAGAGGACCCTTTCGTAGGTATTTGGAGATTCAAGGTGTTGTAGTGTGTAATGGAGAGCCATGTGAACAGCATCATCTGTCGATCTATTTGCTCGGTAGGCAAACTGCATGAGATCTAACAGCGGATCTGTGATGGTTTTCAGGTGGGTCAGCACAAGCCTTTCAAAGATTTTCATAACTACAGATGTTAGAGCAACTGGTATGTAGTCATTCAGTCCTTGATGGAGGGCTTCTTTGGTACTGGGATGATCAGTAGAACATTTGAAGCAGGAAGGAACATAGCACATTTCTAGTGATCTATTGAAGATTCGGGTGAAGATGGGGGCCAATTGGTTAGCAAAGATTTTTAAGCAAGAAGGAGTTATCTCGTCTGGCCCTGGTGCTTTTCCTGGCTTTTGTCTGTGTAATAGATATTGCACTTCTTTTTCTGTGATCATCAGAGGTTGTGAACCCAATGGATTGGGTCCAGTTGTAGGAGGCTTGGCTGTTGTTGGTGTGTTTGAGATGTGGGTTGTGGAGATAGGTGGCTGTAGTTTCTTTTCAAACCTGCAGTAAAACACATTCAGGTCACCTGCTAGTTGTTGATTTCCTTCTGCCTGGGAAGGAGGTTTGCTGAAGCCAGTGATGTTTTTAAGAGTTTTCTACATGTTTGCTGGTTCATTTGTTGAGAATTGATTCTTTAACTTTTCAGCTTCTTTTTGCTGCTCTGATCTCTCTTATTAATATATTTCTGGCCTGGTTGTATAGCATTCTGTCACCTTTTCTGTAGGCTTCCTCTTTGGAATGACGTAGCTGCTAAAGTTTATCTGTGAACCAAGGTTTATTGTTACTATATATTTTCAGGATTCCATGTTGGTACACATAAGTCTTCGCAGAAGCTAACATATGATGTTACAGTATCTGTGATCTCATCTAGGTCTGCAGAGGCATCTTCAAAAACATTCCAATCAGTGCAATCAAGGCAGGCCTGGAGTTTCAGCTTTGCCTCATCCGACCAAGTCTTCACTGATTTAATTGTTGGTTTAATGGTCTTAAGTCTTTGTCTATAGGCAGGTATAAGGTGAATCATGCAGTGGTCAGAGTGTCCCACAGCTGCTCATGGTAAAGACCTATAAGCATCTTTTACTGTTGTGTAGCAGTGATCTAAAGTATTTTTGCCTCCGGTGGGACAATTTACATGCTGGAAATATTTTGGGAGCTCTTTCCTTAAATTTGCTTGATTGAAATCTCCTAAAATTATGGGAAGGGAACTGGGTATTTGGCTTCAGTCTCCATAATTTGATCAGCAAGAGTTCATAATGCCTTGTTTACACAAGCTTGTGGAATCACAATTCACTCACAGATCTACCTTTCTGCAATCTTCTGCCTGAGTCCGCACTTAAAAATAGAAGCTTCAACCCTAGGAAGGTTCAGCTCTGCTCTCAGGTCACTACTCCTTCCCCCTCCCCCCCGAATACTACTCCTGACTGGGCCTCAGGGAAGCCTTTTGAGTGAAGGCAAAGCAGTACAACAGTAATTTAGATTAGCTAGAAAGCAAGAAAACTGACAGGAGGGGAGGGGCCACCCAGTGGCACGATTTGCCGGTTCTCCGATTTGCCGGTTCTCCGATTTGCCGGTTCTACAGAATCATAACAACTGGTTCTATAGAACTGGTCCGAACTGGTAGAATCCCACTCCTGCTTCCAACATTTTTCAGTGCAGTAATATACAAGACAAAAATCTTGTATTCAACATTTTGCTTTGCATTTCTCAACATTTCAAGCCATTTCTATAACACAATCATTATAAGCATCAAAACCTATAAACATCAAAATTAAAGGTTTCATTTTTTTCAAGTTCAAGCAGAAGATGCAGAAGTAATATCCAAGTAGAAACAAAATAAAGTAAATTATTCTCTAACTAAAACAATCTATTTTGCCATCTCCATCATCTCCGTCACCTTTACAACCCATTCTTCCATTGCGGTATGTTCAGTAGCTTTTGTTTATGCCTTTATGCTTTCACCTGTCTCCTGTATGAACTTCTCCAAGGCACCTAACCACAATCAGGATCAAAAATGTAAGCTTATTCTGTGTGTATAATTTATAAATGAATGTGACATGAACCAAACAAATGATAAGCATGTCTATTCCTTTTATTGTGCAAATAACCAATTCAAATATGAACCCTGGTCAGAGGAAGGAGAGATCTTCCTGGGGATCTTCTTCTCTGTAGCTGCTGTATACCATAGAAGAAAATTTCCAGAGAATGAACAAAAATATTAGGACAAAAGTAATAATATGTCAAAGCATATAAATTTAATAAATTAATACACAAAAATAAAAATAATAATAGATAAAATATATTCCCCAAAAAAGGTCTCCCTCCAAATTGGTCCTCTGTTGCTAACTATTTAACTAAAACACACAATTCCTAACTGAATGAATGATGTAGTTTGTCGAGATTTCATTGGGACGTAAGTCATATAAGAACACTTAAAATTGCTCCTGAAATTGCATTTTTCCATAGTTCAGAAAATTGACAATAACATATCTATATGCCTGTTCAACAACTGTAACTCCTCCATCTTACCAAGTTTATGGAACTGAGCCCAGCCCACATATTCTTAAGTAATTAAGAGTATACTATTGCATTTCCTTAGATATCTTGGCAACAGCCTGTTTAAACAATTTATGCCACATATTCTATTTTTAACTTTATTCATTTGTAATGTGGTCTAATGGATATTTATCTGGTGCTTTCTTCTTGCGGGAATAAAGTTATCAGAAACTATTCCTCCCAAAAGCCATGCCTCAAATTTTCATTATGATAAAAGAAGGAAACAAAGATTGCTGCATCGATCAATGAAAAACAAAATCCATATATGGGGAATCATGGGGCACAACTCAGCCTTTTGATCTTTCATGGACCTTAGGAAATCATCCAGTGCTGTGACAACATTACTCAAAGTGGTGGATCAAAAATATTTTCTGCTTTGTTTCCCCTCCCTAATATAATGTAGAGAAAATGACAGAAATATTTCCCAATTACATGAGATATTCAGTGCTACTGGCCAGTGATGGGATTCATTTTTTTTTACTACCAGTTCTGTGGGCATGGCTTGGTGGGCATGACTTGGTGAGCATGGCAGGGGAAGGTTACTGTAAAATCCCCATTCCCTCCCCACCCTACTAACCTGTTTTCCAGCTCCTTTCTCCTGGGCAGGGCAACAAAAGAAGACCCAGCCAATCAGCTGGGAATTGGGAGGTAGAGAATAGATTGGGGCAGGGCCAGTCAGAGGTGATACTTACCGGTTCTCTGAACTACTCAAAATTTCCACTACCGGATCTCCAGAACTGGTCAAAACCTGCTGATTACCACCTCTGCTACTGGCCATATGTGGACCCCAGGCCATGGATTACCCACCCATGGTTTAATACAACAAAATGCAAGGTTTATCTTTTCATAGAAACCCATGGACAACAATAATCTAACACCCCTCTGGAGATGATTAAAAAAAACTATAGGATGCAGTAGGACTGCCAAGTTGCCAAAGAGACAGAACCTCACAATTGCATATCATATTCACTGCTGGAAGGTCTGTATAACCTTAAACAGGTCTTTATAACCTGACAATAGTAGCAGTCCCATCAAGATCATGGGATAAAAAACATATAGTGGATGTGTGAATATTTAATTGAAACATCAATTAACATCAATTGAAACACCCCATGAAATTTGGTGCTGGATCTTTTCCATACTACAGCAAGTTATCAATAGCAATAGCACCTCGACTTATGTACCTCTTCACAATGATTTACAGTCCCCTCTAAGCAGTGTACAGAATCAGCCTATTGCGCCCAGCAATTTGTGTTCTCATCTTATTGACCTTGGAAGGATGGAAAGCTGAATTAACTTTGAGCCAGTCATGATTGAACTGCTGGCAGTCAGCAGAGTTAGCCTGCAATACTGCATTCTAACCACTATGCTCTTATCAGTTAAGTTCACATCCTCTTCTGTTCAGTGGCATAGCTATTTTTTGACATTATACTTTATTGGGTCAGCCGGATTTTCATATTAATGCCTTTTTTTGGCAATGTTGTTACAGTGAGCTTTGGGGCTTAGATCATTTGAGGTAAGTACTCCTAGGTCCTTGACAGAATGAGTTGTCTACCAGATCATTTCCACCCAATTTGTACTTTGTGTTCTGATTTTTATTGCCAATGTGTAGGACAGAGCATTTATTAGTTTAGGCTAGACTGGACATACAAATAGAAAGCAACTACAAACTAGAATAACAGAGTTGGAAGGGACTTTGAATGTCTTCTATTCCAATCCCTGGTTTAAGTCCTATACCATTTCAAACAAATGGCTGGTCCAATCTCCTCTTAAAAGCTTCCAGTTATGGAACTTCTGAAGGCAGGCCATTCCACTGGTTAATTGTTTTCACTATTAGAAAATCTCTCCTTAGTCAGTTTGCTTCTCTTTTTGATTAGCTTCCTTTCATTGCTTTTTTACTTTGCATTCTGTTGCTTTGGAAAAATAGATTGACCCTCTTTTCTTTTTGGCAGCTCCTCCACATATTGGAACATTGCTATCATGTAACCCCAGTACTTTTTTCAGTAGATTATACATACCTATATCCTAAACATACCCATTCCTTCAACTGTTATTAATCCTCACCCCTAATAATCTTTGTTGTTCTTATCTACACTCTTTCCAGAATCTCAACATCCTTTTTATACTGCAGTGACCAAAACTGGATGCAGAACTCCAAGTGTGGTCTTACCAAGGCATTATAAAGTGATACTAACACTTCATGTGATGTTGATTCTGTCCATCTAGTGATGGCTCTTATTTAAGCGATTGTCCACTAGGACTCCAAGATCCTTCTCATGGTTACTGCTATTGAGCTAAGTTTCATCTAATCTGTACCTGTGTATATGATTTTTCTTGCCTAAATGTAAAGCCTTACCTTTCTCCTATTGAAGTTCATTTTGTTAGTGTTCAAGTCTGTCAAGATCCATTTGGGGTTTTGGCTGTTCCTGCCAGTCTGATGTTGTCTGCAAATTTGATGAGTTGTCCTTCTATTACCTCATCTAAATCCTTTATGAAGATACTGGGTCTAAGACAGAACCTTCGGGTGCCTTGGGATGGGATTTGAGCTTGACTCAAAGGAGATTTTACACTTTTTCTTCATTATTATTGCAGTGAATTATTTTTCTAGTTTTATAAATGTTTATTGCTTACCTTTTGTGGTATTTGAGAAGTGAACTCTGAAATATAATGACCAAATTTGTCCTTTTTAAAAATTCCCCATTTTTCCCCTCTCTACTTCATCTACATGTGAAAAAGAGGTAACAACTGTCAGTTTTTAGAACTGATACAGATCAAACACATTTTTGACATATAGAATCCTCTGCTGGGAATCTCATATCAGCAAACCTGGTCCTTCTGGGTACTTTCTTCTTCCTTTATAGTATCATGAATGATATTAACACTTCCATCAGGACTATGGAGCCAAGAACTGTAAAAGCTGTCCAATATTATAACTTGAAAAGATAGTAAGAATTAAACACTTTAGGCAGATTCTTTGGGGGATTGCTGGATAAAATCATCAACAGGATGTTCCAAGACTAGCATTTAACATTTGGAAGAAAGACAATCAGACCTGAAAATCATTTGGGAGATCCTGAGGCAGCAAAGTTATAATTCTACTTAAATGTCAGAAGCCAAATGCCACCAGAAACAAGAATTTGCATTAGTCTTTTCCATTTAATTTATAACAGGCTACAGGGAGATATTACATAAATGTAAAAAAAAAAGACCAAAACATATTAACTGAAGTAGAAATTAGTTATTAAACAAATTATTTTTAACCTGCTTTTCTCTTAACATTATTCTAAGTATGATTTTGAAAAAATTAGAAATACAAGACCTATTAGCTAGGAACTACGACTGCTATTGGTAACATTTACTCTGATCCCATAAGTTAGTGATCTATAACTAAATTTATAGATATGATTTTAAAAGCAGTTCAATGTTTTTTTTATTCAGTGATAACTTCAATGATGGAATTAACTCTCCAAAACTGAAAGATTCAATTAAATCTGTCTCTTAGTATATAACAGATAATGAGATTGAAGGGGGGGGGGTATTTTTTTTTTTTTTTTTGCAAAAGGAACACCTCCTTCCATTTCAGTAAAAACTCCAAGCCCTGGCAATGTAAAATTCATCTAATTACAGATCAAACCAATCACTTGATATCTTGTAAGGTTAGAGGTCACCAGTCCAGTATAAGCAATTAGCTGAGTTTCTCTGGTATTCCTAATACTTGCACTTCAGATCTGTAGCCCAATTCCCTGGACTGATTTCTCTCTGTCCCATTGCTTTGAGTAATGTAAATTGTATCTTGTTCCCTAGGTAATCGAGATCAGTGTTGTCTTGTCCATTCACTCGCAGTTGATGCCCTCTCAGTGCTGCGATAATGGTTTTGGTGGGCAATCAGACAACAAGCCTTCTTGACTCATCTCTCATAATAGGTTGTCCTCCTCAGGCAAAATTGAATAACCCCCGATATGGCCTGGAGGCACGCAATACAAATTCAATAAGTCTGCAGTGTCAATGCCCTGTCATTTTTTTTTGGCAAAGCAAGTAATTATTCCACACCAACATTCAGCAATAAGAGGAAGAAACAGCTTGAGATAGCTTTGTCCGCCTACCTAGAACTGTTACGTTAATGGGATATTTCTCTAATAAGAAGTAATTCTATCTTTTTCCAATGCCCCTTTGCTCCCAGATTCATCTCCTCCTGAACATTTCAAGTATATGTTTTGTGAAGGCTTTTACCAGCAGCATCTGTGGGAAAGTTTAACAACTTCACTGCTGTTGTTTAATATTTTCCACTTTTATGGGTTACAGTTGCGCTGTCTATTTGCTTTTACTGATTTGTCAAAGATTTATTATAAACCAAATACAGCTGTTCTTCCTTTTCCATAAACTGAAGCTCTTTTGGCAAACCTAGTTTCCACTATGAAAATAAATTTAAAATAGTTTTCTTTCTCGTACAGAGCATCTGCAGCCAGTTGTCATTTAGTGGTCAGTTGGGTGCCAAATTGGTGGTCACTTCACTTTAGTGGAAAGCAAATGCCTATGATTTAAAAATAAACAGCCAAAAAGGCAAGCAGATGATCTCTCTCCTTTTCTAGCATATATTTAGTTAGCTCCCTAAGAGAAATTAAACAGTTTGTATATTCTGCAGTTCTATTTATGTTGGTTAATTGTGCATTTTAAAAACCTTTACCTTAAACTAATATTATGGCTACAGTTTAATAATCTTTAAAAGTTTTACTCTCATATTATACTCACAAATATAATCCTGGAGAATCTTTTAAAAGAAAAAAAATTGCTATCACTTTCTGCAGTAAGAATTAGGATTGTAAAAACATCCATCTGTATGTATGTATTTTTCTCTGTGTGTAATATATACCTTGGATAATAGTCCATTCTTTGCAGTACATGGAAGTCTCTTTAACCAGCCATTCTATACTATAAATTGATTAACTGTTGAACATCATCTTTTTTTTGTTCTTGTTCGTTTTCTTTTCTTTTGTTTTTGTTAGGGAGAGGATTCAATAAATGCTTCATTCTTGTTGGACTCGCTCTGAATAGAATAGAATAGAATAGAATAGAATAGAATAGAATAGAATAGAATAGAATAGAATAGAATAGAATAGAACAGAATACAATACAATACAATACAATACAATACAATACAATACAATATAATACAATACAAAGATATTTGGATATGTTTTGCACAGAAAGTAAATTTTGGTTTATTAATGGTAGGACATTTTTTTTCCTCCTGAGAACTTTACAAGTGTAATAAAGACCCCTGTGAAAAAGTATAATAATCATTTCAGGACTGGTTGATTCTTGTGGGATAATTTCCTTTGGAGGTTCATTGTAACTCTTATGTTGTTATTGTTTTAGATAGCCATTTGCCTTTCCCAAATTGAAAAAAAAAAGCATTTTTATCCATTCTGAAACTAGGTTTCAGAATATTGCTTCCCATATATTATAAGTGCAAGTTATTGCGATTATAAACACTAAAAATAAAATGCTGAAAATATGCATATTCTGAGATTTAATGAAGATTTTCCTTATTAACAAGGCTTTATAGCTAATAATTTCTGTATTTTCTCCCTTTTATCCTTCCTTCTGTTTCTATTACTTGATTAAAATGCCATTTAAAAGCAGCCTCAGTGTTATTTGATTTAGCCACAAGAATGTTCTACTCATTTATTGTGATGACATTCAACCATAAAATTAATCTGTTTATGTTTTTTATCAGTTAAGCTTTACCTTTTACTTCTAGTTTTTAAAATAAATTAGACACTGTTTGTAGAACAGCCCAAATACTAAAGTCAACTATAATGCAATAGCCAATAAACTTTTCAGATTTTTTTTAGAGGAATAGAGGGGACATATTAGTAACCTTTCTTAAAAATGTAGATTTCATTATTTCAGTGCAAAGCAAAAAAAAAAAAAATTGCAAGAGAAGATCTAGCACACTAAAGAAGCTAACAAGTTTAATACTCAGATCATACACAGCTGTTTTTATAGCTCTTATACAACAATGTGATATGGGAAATGATCATTAGCATTGGTGCATTCCTAAATGAAGATACAGCCATTATATTATTATACTACCAAGTTGTTCCTTTCAGTGATGGGATTCAAAAATTATTACTACCAGTTCTGTAGGCATGGCTTGGTGGCCATGGCGTGGTTTGGTGGGCGTGGCGTGGTGGGCATGGCAGGGGAAGGATACTGCAAAATGTCCATTCCTTTCCCACTCCTGGGGGAAGGTTACTACAAAATCCCATTCCCTCCCCATCCCACTAACATGCTTTCCAGTTCCGGTCTCCTGTGCAAGGCAACAGAAGAAGACCCAGCCAATCAATTGGGACTTGGGAGGCAGAGAATAGATGGGGGCAGAGCCAGTCATAGGTGGTATTTGCTGGTTCGCTGAACTACTCAAAATTTCCACTACCAATTCTCCAGAACTGATCAGAACCTGCTGAATACCACCTCTGGTTCCTTTCACTGATATTCTAGTTTTTGTCGTGTAGATAAGCAGTCTGAATCTTTTTGGCTCAGCAGTGTCCCAGCAGTCTTGGGGAGGGAGGGATAGTTTCATGCACGTAACCTAATACTAAGCATGTAAAAATAAACATTTGCATCCTTTCCTACTGCTTGTGCAGCCTGGTCCGTGATCTGTTGAGAACCTCTGATCAGGTTATACTTTGTGGAGATACTGGTGAGATTCTAAATGTAAATAAAGCAAACTGTCTAAAGAAGATGGTAAATTTATCTATGTTTGGTTTGAAGTAGTCCTAGATTTCTAATCAAGGCATTGTGTAGTTCTGTGTGTAAAGTCAGAGAGTTAGTTTTTGACATCAGCAATCTAAGAACCACAAGCAGGCCTAACCTCAGAGTACTTTTCAGCCGAAAAGTGACGGCATAATTCTTTTGCTTCCTTAATAGCAATACTACTTAAACTTGTGTACCACTTCACAGTGCTTTATAGTCTCTTTAAGCTGTCTCCAGAGTTAGCATATTGCCCCCAACAATCGGGGTCCTCATTTTACCCATCTCAGAAGGATGGAAGGTGTGTCAACCTTGAGCTGGTAAGAATCGAGCTGCTGGCAGTTGACAGAATTAGTCTGCAATATTGCATTCTTATCATTGTGCCACCATGGATAATTTCTTTAAAAAAAAAACACCTTAACTCTCAAAAAATCTAGATATCCTTCTTCCAATTCTGGCCAAAATCCTGGTACCCACCCACTATGACTGTGACCTTCCTATGAGATTGTCCATTCTAATAGACCTTGTATTCTAAAAAGAAGCAAAATGTTTATTAATACTTGGCAAAGATGAAGTACAGAATGTATAGGTAGTTATTTATATGAATCATATGATTTGCCACTATTCAAAAACCAAACAGGCAGAGGTGGTATTCAGCAGGTTCTGACCAGTTCTGGAGAACCGGTAGTGGAAATTTTGAGTAGTTCAGAGAACCGGCAAATACCACCTCTGACTGGAGATTTTACAGTATCCTTGCCTACCATGCCCACTAAGCTACACCCATAGAACTGGTAGTAAAAAAAATGGAATCCCAACACTGCAAACAGGCCTTATAAACTAAATGAAATGAGCAGTTGGAATGGCTGAATAGAAAGTATTATTTAATTTTTAACTTGAAGCTGTCAGCATGCAATTATGATAAAAACATCTGAACAAGAACAAGTGCACTTTTTCAACTTGATCGAGAAAAATGATTGATGTTGAAAATGTGTTTATGTGTTTAACAAAAAATCGCTTGTTTAATTTCTTATGCGTTCATCAATGCCAACAAGCTGCAAAGTCATCAGTACACTTGAATGATTAATGTCATTAAGTATTTAAAAATAAACATATTCATTACTGTATAGAATATCTCTGTACGGCAGAATTATGGAGCGTAGTACAAAATTTTCCAAATAGAAGCCCCATCAACAAATAAGTACCATAGTTATCTTAAGTCATGGTATTAGAGTTTCTTTTCCATGTCCCTTGGCATATTTATTGTACTTAATAACAGAAAGCAGTAATGCACCAGTATTTTTCACTTTTTCTCTACTATTTTATGCACCTTTATCCATTCAAAAGTAAGCATTATTGTGTCCACTGGAATTTACTTTCACTTCTAGGTACCTTGAATTGCCATTTTCAAGAGCTTCTCATTTTAATAGAGAAGAGATTTGAAAGTATTCATTGAAATTATTTACCGCAAAGTATTTCAGATAAGGTAATCCTCGACTTACAACAGTTCATTTAGTGACTGTTTGAAGTTATAATAATACTGGAAAAAGTGACTTATGACTGTTTTTCACATTATGACCATTGCAGCATTCCCATGGTCACATGCTCAAAATTCAGATGCTTGATAAGTCAAGCATGATTCATATTTATGATGGTTGCAGGGTCCTGGAATCATGTGATCATGTTTTGTGACCTTCTGACAAGCAAAGTCAATGGGGAAATCAGATTCACTTAACAACTGTGTTACTAACTTAACACCTATTCATATATCTTTAACAACGGCAGCAAGAAAGGTTGTAAAAGGAAGCAAAACTCACTTAACAACAGTCTTGCTTTGCAATGGAAATGTTGGGTTCGGTTGTGGTCATGATTTGTAACTTATCAAGTGCAGTGATTCTCTTAACAACTGTAGCAAAAACAAGATCATAAATGTCTCACTTAGCAACAGAAATTTGAGGTTCAATTATGGTCATAAGTCAAGGACTCCCTATAATGATCTGATCAATCATGGAGGGTGCATGTGTGGGAGAGATAAAAAAAAGAAAAAAATATATTTCTTCTCAGTTGTACATTTGCACATAAAGAAAATAAACGGTTGATAAATGTGTTGTTTCGGAAACGTGAGTGAAGCATTGGGTGAAAGTTGGGCAAGCACCAGCTGTATCACAAATCTTTTATTTAGTTTATAAAATCCCATTCATGTGACAGAAATTTAAATTTCATTGGCTAGCTTTGCTTTCTATCTTCAGTAAATAGATGGAAAAGCTGTGTAATTGTTATTATTTTATAAAAGAATGGACTGGATTCATTAGCTTTCTGGCACCATCTCTTAAAAGTCAGACCCTTCTTCCCACAACAGTAATTATCCGGTTACCTTTTTGGAACAAATGAATGTAAGAACAAGTTACTATATGGTGACTAAAGTATCAGTTCTAAGTCTGTTCAATTAACTTTTAGATCCCATTCTACACATTAAAACAGTATTTTCCCTTTATCCATATGCTCAACGATTCTTGAATTATACAGGGATCTACATTAATAGGTGACTCTTTGCCTGTTGAAAATCAAAATTATCCCTTTGTCTCAGAGAAGCAGTAGCCAGCTTAGTGCCAAACAATGGGAATGAGGGTAATTCAGAAACTTCATGGTTGGTTGATTACATAGCAAGGATAACTTAATTCAATACTGTACTAATACTGTGGATAAGGAAAAAAGTGACCTTATCATCTTAGAAAGAGAATTGCCAAAGCTTGCATCACCTCTTACTGCAGAGTTGAATATTTAATGGAAGAATAGGAAGGGCTTCCACCATATAATCCTCAGTTTCTAGGTCTGGAATAGATCGACATCACTCTGCATTAAGCTATACTGAAAGTCTATTGCAACATCATGCACCATATTGATGGCTGATTATACAGCAAGGATAACTTAACTCCATACTGCACTAATAATTCATAAACTATAGATAAGGGGGAAATAACCTCATCATCTAAAAAGGGAACTCCAATATCTGCATCGTCAAATATTTTCATGAGAATAAGAAAATTAGAAATGTTGCATACATGTCCCAGGAAGAAATATTTATGTTTTCCTTTTCTTTGATGTGTAGCATCATCTATTGCTAGTATTGGTTCATGAATCATGAACTTGCACAGTTAAAAGAGGAGGGGGAGGCTAAGGCAAGAGTTTAAGTTGAATTTGTGCTCAAATTTTGATTAAGACAAAAAGAATTATCTTATTCTTTTGGTTGTGTAGGAGGATTTAGACTGAATAAGGACACCCAGATGCTTATTGATTAAGAAGTTGTTGTGCCATGAACAATGGCAGCTCTTACCAGTTTTTTAATTGCTGTTTTTTTATTAAATTTATAATCTTTCAGGACTAAATTATTATGGAACAAAAGAAGGACAAAATATCCATATTAAGAGAATTAAGAATAAGTATTCTGTCATATGCAAATTATTTCTCCCCAACACAAAAAAGAGCAGAAGACATATATTCCTAAGGGAATATATATATTGCCTCTCACTACTCCTTTTTTCACAAATGCCAAATATTCTGGATTAGACCATTTTTCTTTGGGTACACTTTGTAGACTCTTGGTTTAACTGTCGTCAGAAATTATGGATGTTATTAATGTTTTTTTTACTTTGTATTCTCTTAATGATATTTTGAATACATTGTGTTGAACTAAAAGAAATTGGAATGTGTACCAAAACCAGTGATTGATAGTTGATCCTCACTCATTTTGTAGCCATGCTGATCTTATGCAGATCCTTTATAGAGTTTTCTTTAAAGTCAGAAATATTTCATGTATTCATATCCTGCTACCAATATTTGAAATTTGACAAAATTTTAAACTCTATAATTACAAAATGGTGCATTCTATACTGGCATCATCAATGCATGTTAGAAAAATCTATGTCATTATCTCTTAGCAGTTATCCTTCTTTCTCTAGTGTTGCATTGACTATTAACATTCCAAAACGTACCCATTGATGTATAATTCATTCATGATCAAAAGGCCATCCAAACTTATCTGTCATGGCGAATTTGATACAACATCATAAATTGCTCAAGCCATTGAAAAACAATAAACTGAACATGTTACAAGAGTGGGCAGTTCCTTTCATTGGTATTGCATCTTTCAAGATGACAGGAAACCTCAAGGGACCAGGACATTCTTAGTTGTATGAGTTTGTGACTAATAGATAGTTTGATGTGACAAGAGCTAAGTGTCAGGGGAAATAGAAGCATCTTTAAACTCAAAAACCTTTGTGTCTCACTCTTCTTCAGGGTTATTGTTTCAAAATCTGTAGGGGCCTCTTTTACAGTTTGCATTTTCAGACAATATGCAATCAGCAAGAACTCTGTAGTTTTTCTGTCAGTATTGATTTGCTGTCATTCAGTTCTATAGCTAATTTGCTTGTTAGCGGTATTTTCAAAGGGATATTATAATTTGGTTGTATAAAATTTTTAATGACTTTAATACATTTACAGCTGCATTAAATTTTGCATGACTAAATAATACAGTATGTCACACAATGTTATTGAATTTCTACATCACGTAAAAATATGTTACAAAATTAAATTTTATTTCAATGTTTTTATATGAGATTCTCATGCAAATTCCAAATCAACCTTTTGAATTCTGAAAATCCTCTCAGTTTGTATCTGCATATTTCTGTAGGAAATTTCTGAAAATCAGAAATCACATTTTTAATAATTTTGAATTCTGAGGTAAATATTCAAGTAATTCTGTATATCTCAATGTCTTATCACTGTGAGATGATTTAAATATCAAGTTAGTTAAATAGTTTTAAAATTCAGAAACCATCAAATAATTTGAAACTGCTAATTTCATTTGTTAATAATCTGAGCATTAGTGATATGAAACTGAGTAAGAGTTTTTAACTAAACCAGGAGTTCCAAACTCTCCCGCTCATCAATCCATTCATAAAGTTTCAGATTGTTCACCAAGGATTTATTATATAAAATAATTTAATAAATATTACTTTAATAGTACTACAAATAATCATTTTAATTTCAAAAACCATGCATTTTCTCCTCTGCTTTCTCCTCAGGCAGAACTTTGTAACTAAAATAGAAAAATTAAACAAAGAATAATTGAGCAACTAGACTAGCACAAAAGCAGCTGAATATGACTGACAGCATTGAAGTTTGTTCCAAAGAAATAGCTATAGCAACTATTAAAAGATGTCAGTACTGTAATATCAAATATAAGCATCAGAGCACTACAAGAAACAAACCAATTAATGTACAACACACTTGCAATTGTAACTGAAGATTTTGGATGAAAAGTCAACAAGCAAACAAAAAAAGCCAACAGTGCATCATCATAATGGAAGATTTTCATGTAAAATAAGCTCAGTAAAACTGATATCAGATGCAAGGACACTAGAACAAATGAAAGGAAAGAAACTGAAGATTAAGAAGATTAAAAACATCTTATCAAGAAACATCATTTAGAGACAAGGAAGTATTAGAATTAATGAAGGAGTAAATACCAGCCATAGACAAGAAAATCAGCAGCTACCAGCCATAGACAAGAAAATCACCAGCCATAGACAAGAAAATCAGCAGCTATGATTCACAAATATAGGCAGAAGATTATAGACAGAAGAAAGTCTATAGAAAGACAATAGTGAACCTGACAAAGAAAAAAAGTGCAATTCTAAGCATAGCTATGGAACAGTCCTAAGAAATACAAATAGAATGCAGCTTGGTTAAAGAAAATGGATAAGAATGAAATAGAAGTTGAAATGAAAGAACTGGTAGAGAAAAGGGCAAGAAAGATCAAGAATTAGTCAGCACCAGGTGAAGATGAACTGCATGGTTCTTGATTGAAACAACTATCTGGGCTATATCCACTTGTTGCAAACCAGTTTAGAAATATACTCAAGGACCTAGAATTGAAGATTGGTTAATATCTGATAATGAAAGATCCAAAAAAGGGGAAAGCACCAGGCAATTACCTGCTTAACAACAATCTTTAAATTGTTCACTGGTATGGTAGCTGATGCAGTCTGACAGCATTCAGTTGAAAACAGGTTCTTTCCATCTGAACCTAAAAGAACCATTCAGACAGCAGAAGAGCAAAAGATCACCTCATTCAAAAGATGGTTTTAGAAAAGTGCAAAAGAAGGAAGACCAACTTGATCTTAGCTTAGATTGATCACAAGAAAGCATTTTAATATTGTAGAGTTAATATGTGGAATATTACTATTTTAATATTGTAGGATTAATATCAATGTAATGAATAATATTGTAAATTTTGATTATTGTTCAACAAAGATATTTGTACCCAGACAACACACTGTTCAACTGAAGATGGAATTATTACATTACAAATAATGTGTGTGTGTGTGTGTGTGTGTGTATCTTTGGTTCTTCGGGTTTTCTCCTGCATAGAATTGGAAGTATCTAGGCGACATTTCGATGAAGTCTCATTCATCATCTTCAGGCTTGTGTCTTCGGCCTTGTGCTTCTCGGAGGCCGAAAACACAAGCCTGAAGATGATGAATGAGACTTCTATGCTGGAAGAAAACCTGAAGAACCAAAGATCCACATACAAATACCCGCGAAAACCTCAGAAAACAAATATATATATATATATATATGTTTTCAGAGATTTTCGCGGGTATACTCTGAGAAGCACAAGGCCGAAGACACAAGCCTGAAGATGATGAATGAGACTTCATCGAAACGTCGCCTAGATATTTCCAACTCTACGCGGGAGAAAACCCGAAGAACCAAAGATACACACACACACACACACACACACACACATATGGAATGCATTTGACTTCCTATTACATGACTGAAAATAATCAAGAAGTAACATAATTATTCAATTTCCACCTGCTGCCAAAGTAGAGGAAAGCTAGTTGAGCATATGCATATACAGCCAACCATTCCAGTTAAGCATATAAAGAAAATAACAGAATTAAAAGAACTACAGAATGATATCAAAGGTTATTAAACATGAATGTGAAAATAGAATTGGCATTTGTTATTATTTCTCGTTAGCTAATAAAAAAATGATTTTGAATAGAACTAAATAAATAAATAAATAAACTAAAAATGGGAAATCAGTAGCGGTTTTGTCTTCAATAGATCAGATTTAGGAAGAATTAAAACTTAAACTGGCATAAGATTCTCAACAGTCAATTTTTTTCTTTTTCTGGTATCTATCTATCTATCTATCTATCTATCTATCTATCTATCTATCTATCTATCTATCTATCCATAAAATTAGTATAAGTGAAATTATATTAACGGGATTTTTTAAATTGATGTTGTATACCTCTGAATAGAAAAATCAGTACCTGAACTTTAATCCAATATTAAAATTGCTTGTAAAAAATAGTAGAACAAGTGTCTTACATTTTTTGTTAAAGATATATTAATCTCATCTCAAAGGAGCTATGAATGTAACAACTAACTCCGGAGCTGTAAAGTGAACTGTAAAATGGATTTGATGTTGGAATATTATAAATTATGTCATTATGGACAAGATTAATGACACAGCCTGGTGATCATCTATTGCTCTTAGTGCTGTGGCAATGTCTAACACATGCTTAGTAATTATAGCTGACTTAGTGGAAATAAAGGCATGAGAGGGATAATAGAGAGACAAATGCTTTGCACAAGTGAATAGGGAGATTGTAATTTCCTAGGGGCTGATTTTAGAAAGGGTTAAGTCACAAATAAGTTAACAGCTTTAATGCAAGAATAAAGTTCTAATTTATTTTCACTCAGCTGAATTATAAACCAGAAATTCACATGATGTGTAAGATATGTCTTTAGGGATCTATTTAAGTTATTGCTGAAAGCAACTTTTAAAGTACAGTATATTGTTAGTTCTCTCTCTCTCATGCAGATGTTACATACACATTAGAAAATATAAAGCTGATATTCAGGTCCACCTTTGTTGTACAAATGATCTATGCATTGGACAGAGAAAGAGAGTGATTCTCCAGACTAACAGTCAGTTGTCATTTGTGTTGAGGAAGAACTGATCATACTGTAGAATAAGAGTATTATTATTATTATTTGTGGTGTTTTAATCTGCTTTTTAAATCCAGATTTACCATATTGGGATATACAATATTATCAAATCTTTTTGGTTCTTGTTATCTATTGTGTAATAAAATATATTTGACAGTGACATTAATGCTGAACAATTCCGCTTAGAAAATAGGTGGTAAAACATACTATTGGAATATTTGGTGGAAGTTTGAATCATGACTTTATATCAATTTTATTAATTACTATTACTAAATTCAAATTACATTTGGTTTTCCCAGTACCTCCAACTAAAGCAAGATGTAACAGATCATTATGGACCATTCACTTTTTCACTTCAAAAGGCACTTGTTGATGCTCTTATATACAAAAAAGTCCATGACAGAAGTAAAACCTGTAATATTTCTATTGAAGTCTCAAGAATATTATTAAAGTGAACACTTCCAGAATAATGCAAAAACTAATATCTTTAATAGTGCCCCATCAGTGGCTTCATGTACTTAAAAATGTTAAAGTGATAGCAAGACATTTGACAAAATGTTAAAATGATATTTGAAATTAAAGTTGTTCATTTTAAAAAATGTATTTAGGCTATATTAGAGGCCGCAAAAGATGTTCTTGAAAGTATGGGCAACAAATTAGTTTATTGGATGTATGAAAATTTTAGGATTCTAGGACCATATGATAGGTCATGTGATGATTGGGTTTCTTTTAGGAATTATATTTTAAGATATATAAGAAGCTTTATGGGAAAATCTTTACATGTTAAATAAGTTTGATACATAAATAAATATATAAATGTTATTGTGATACTTTAACCTTTATTTATTTATTTATTTATTTGTCAACTGCTTACAAGATAATAGGTATAAGTAAAACATAGTTATGAATACATGGATACATATAAGAAAAATAAAATATAAAAGAAACAATAAGACAGGGATGGTAGGCACGTTGGTGCGCTTATGCACGCCCCCTACAGATCTCTTAGGAAAGGGGTGAGGTCAATAGGAGACAGTCTAAAGTTAAAGTTTTTGGGGTTTGGGGAAGAAACCACAGAGTCAGGTAGAGTATTCCAGACATTGACCACTCTGTTGTTGAAGTCGTATTTCCTGCAATCAAATTTGGTGCGATTAACCTTGAGTTTGTATCTATTATTTGGTCTTGTGTTGTTATGGTTGAAGCTGAAGTATTCATTGACAGGTAGGACAATGCAATGTATGATTTTATATACTATATTTAGATCGGACCGAAGGCGGCGTAGTTCAAGATTTTCTAGGTCTAGAATTTCGAGTCTGGTGACATAAGATATTCTGCAACGAGTAGAGGAGTGAAGAACTCTTCTTGTAAAATATTTCTGGACTTTCTCAACTGTGTGAATATCAGATATGTAATGTGGGTTCCAGATTGATGAGCTGTATTCGAGTATTGGTCTAGCAAATGTTTTGTATGCTCTAGTTATTAGTATAATATTACCAGAGAAAAAACTATGTAAGATTAGGTTAACAACTCTTAGCGCCTTTTTGGCTATGTAGTTACAGTGAGCTCTAGCACTTAGGTCATTTGAGATGAGCACTCCAAGATCCTTGACAGAGTTTGGATCATCAACAAGATCTTGACTATTCAGCCTGTATTTTATTTTCTGATTTTTTTTGCCAATATGTAGGACAGAGCATTTATTTGTTGAGATTTGAAATTGCCATTTGTTTTTCCATTCTGATACATAGTCGAGGTCTTTTTGAAGGGTAGCAGTATTGTCTGTGGTGTTGAATAGCTTTACATCATCAGCGAAGACAACGCAGTTGCTATTAATATGATCACAGAGGTCATTTATGTAGAGTATGAGGAGAGTTGGTCCTAGGACATTGCCTTGGGGGACACCACTGTTGACAGGTACAGAATTTGATAGGACGCTCCCAATTTTGACCATTTGTTGTCTGTTTGACAGGAATGCTTCTAGTTATGTAGTTGTACAGAGATACAATAAGATTTTAGTTTTAGGACTAGTTTGTCATGTACCACTGAATCAGAGGTTTTACAGAAGTCTGTGTAGATTGTGTCTATTGCTTTGCCCTGATCGAGTTGTGTAGTCCATGTGTTTTTGCAATATAAGAGTTGCAGATTACATGATAGTTTTTTCCTAAAACCAAATTGTACTTGGAGGCATGATTTTAATAAATTGCTATTATTGTTGATTGTATAGACATGTAGACTGGTTTTGGCATTTTCATCTATCTATTGAGTCCTTCCCAAGGACTCATCTGGGATAGGCAGATATTATTGTTTCACGGTGTAGAAGTATAGCAGCAGCATATAAGCTGTTCAACAAATTATGACTGTATCAAGCACATGGGGAGTGGCTAAATGTATTTTATTGAGAAATAGGAAAAGTGATATTATTCCAGATATTAAAGAATTGCTTTTTGGAAATGTGTGATTGATTTGTTTAAAAAAGGCAATGTTTTGTATTAATTAAAGAAGAAAGCAAAATGTACCACTATGGTACACGCTTGGGCAGGGGATTGGACTAGATGACCTATAAGGTCCCTTCCAGCTCTGATTATCTGCTATCTGTTAACCAGGGGTAGGATTCAAATTTCTTAAAAACTGGTTCTGTGGGTGTGGCCTAATATCTGTGACTGGCTGGGCATGGATTGCTGACTGGGCATGGCTTGGTGGTCACATGACTGGTGGGCATGGCTTGTATGTAAATATTGTAAATATTTATATAAATATTGAATTTTTTATAAAAAAAGAGCAATTTTTACCCAAAATCAGGCAAAGCAGGCAGGCAGATTGAGTTGCTCACAGAATCACAGATTCACTCAGAGATATATCTTTCTGCAATCTGCTACCTGGGAATGTCACATAAAATTTGCTTGCAAGCAAAGTCACAAAATTAACTCACAACATACCATGTATGTAAATATTGATTTTTTTTATTTAAAAAGAACAACTTTTACCCAAAAACAGGCAAAGCAGGCAGGCAGATTGAGTTGCTTGCAGAATCACAGATTCACTCAGAGATTTACCTTTCTGCAATCTGCTACTGAATTTGCACTGAAAATAGAAGCTTCAGTCCTAAGGAAGGTTCAGCTCTGCTTTTAGATTAGCTAGAAAGCAAGAAATCCAACAATTTTCTGCTTTCTGGGTAATCTAAATATCCCAGAACAGCTGACAGTCAGAACAGATGATGGTAGGGGAAAAAAAGGGAAAATAGCAAATTAGCAAAAATTAGGTGAAAGCACAATGCTATTGTGGTTTGCCGGCAGCCAGTACAGATGGCAGAAGAGTCAGACAGTGAGGAAGAAAGGGGACCAGTCAGGGAGTCTGGAGAAGACTTGGATGAGGGTCCTGCGCAGGGGTGAGATTCAGATTTTTTAACAACCAGTTCTGTGGCCATGGCTTACTTGGTGGGTGTGGCTTGGTGGTCATGTGACTAGGTGGGCATGGCCAACTCAATGTCACTCATGTCAAAGGGCACTTCTCCTCGTCTGGTCTCTCATGACAGTGGGGATGCTGCAATGGTCGTAAATGTGAAAAACGATCATAAGTCACTTTTTTCAGTGCCATTGTAACTTTGAATGGTCACTAAATGAATTGTTGTAAGTCAAGGATTACCTGTACAAAAATCCAAAAGGTTCTTTGTTTGCAAAAAGCTGCCCTAAATACGAATCATTAGATTAAAAGTACCTGAAAGCTGGAGTTACAAATCAAGCAGGGTACCAGAACACCTTGAAGAATTAAAATAGTTAAAATGCAATGATAACTATCAGCAGCCAACTCTTGTTCATAAAGTGAAACCCTTTAGCAGAGAGTCATTTAAGCTCTCCAGAAAGAGCACACCCAGGAAAAGCAATCCTTAGGTCCTATTTAAAATACCAGCTGGATCTCATTCACCTCACAAGATATCCTAAGGAAATCATCCAGATTTAAGGAAAGGTCACATGTCCCCAGAAAGGCAGTAAAAAAAATCAGTGTTAAGTTTGAATCCTGCCTCTTGGAAATACACCCCAAAAGGACAGTGCCAGATACCACTAAAGCAGTGAAGGAAGACCCCCTCCCCAGATCAAAAAAAGAAACCATGAGGCAGGAAAAAATTCAAACACAATGCAAATAATTAAATCACAACAGTAGCTGTTGCTTGTCAAACCAATTACCAGAACAAATAGATACAGGAACTAGCCAGATTTCTCAAACCAGTTTCAGAGATTAATCTTTTTCCTTCCAAACAAAGCTGAATAGGGAAAATTATCCCATCAATAAACACAGGATTAAACGTCACTAAGCACAGAATTAAACTTCACCAAAAGCCAGTTTTAGACCAAAACTCAGAAAGGGTATGTAAACTTACGTTTGAATGTCAATCTTTCTAGCTAGCCAAGAAGCCTTGCTGAATGTCATTCATCTTGGTTCTTTGTCATTAAAAAGCTTCTTTCCAGCTCTGCTTCATTATTCAATTATTTCTTCAAAGTGCTGATCATTGCATGCCAGCTGGAAGTATTTACAGGGGAGTATTTCCTCCCAACAGCAGTGTAAAAAGCTTAAAACAACCCTTCCCCTTTAGGAAAGTATCAGGAAAGGAAAAAAACCTCCTTCGGAAACAGTAAGTCTAGGCATACTGCCAAGAATGTAATAAGGGTGGGAAAAAAACAAAACAGATTTCTTCTAACTATCAGTTCTCTGAACTGCTTAGAAAGTTAACAAGGGGTTCTATAGAACTGGTAAGAACCGATAGAATCCCAACCCTGATCCTGCATCCAATGCAGGGATGGGGCCAGGACCATCTGGGAGTGGGATGCTGCCTTTGGAGCCTTTGGAGTCTGGCAGCAGCGAAGCAGAGGATTCAGGGGAGCCTGTTCCCAATGTGCGTGTACACAGAGCTGCTAGAAGGTGAGAGCAGCTGAAGCAGAAGGGGCGACACAGGAGTAAGGCTGGGAGATGATTGCCCTCCCATAAGGGATAAAAGTCAGACCTCAGTGACGAAAGGTTTGCAGGAAGCAAAGCAGTTCAATTAGATTCAGTCTTCTTGAAACTGCGTATTCTGGTTGATTTTTTTCTGATACTTTGGGTGGGTTCTGTTATAATTACTTTGAAGATTTCTGTTTTGGCAGCATTCTTCAGCACTGACAAGCGTGGGCTTATCTTGGAGAACTGTGTATAATGAGTTCTGGCTAGAAATGAAAGTAATTCCCAGTGTTGAATTAAAATAAGTTTTGCTTTTGAAACAAGTTTGTGTTTCAGTACGTTTGACGAAGCCTGGGTCAGAACAAATGCAGGCAAGTTGGGTGGTGTACAAGCCAGATAGGGAGTGAGTGGGTCGGGAGGGGAGGAGAGGAGAGGGGAGGGGCCAGCCAGTGGCACTATTTGCCGATTTTGCAAACTACACAGAATCGTAACAACTGGTTCTATAGAACCAGTCCGACCAGGTAAAATCCCACTCCTGCTTATGACCATTTTTCACATTTATGACTATGACCTCTGTTCATGTGATCAATATTTGGATGATTGGCTTTGGACACTAGTTCAAATTTCTGATGGTTGCAGTGTCCTGGAGTCATGTGATGTGAGACCTTCCAACAAGCAAAGTCAATGGAGAGGCCAGATTTATTTAACAACTATGTTACTAACTTAGCAATTGCAGTGATTCACTTAACCACTGTGGCAAGAAAGGTCATAAAATGAGGCAAAAGTCACTTAACAAGTATCTCACTTAGGATCAGAAACGTTGGGCACAATTGTGGTCGTAAGTCAAGGACTACCTGCATTGAATATTCTTTGATAATTCTACAAGGTGATTTGTGAAACTCATTTGGAATTCAAAGTTCATCTTTGATAGTATATTCAGTTTTAGTGTCATGATACAGTCTAGCCAAGAAAGTTTTAGTTTTTCCATCTTTCAAGATCTTGCTTTATATCTTTCCATAATTTATTACAATTATTACTTCAAGCTACAATTTAAGGGAAAATTGGTAGAAAATGTTTTACGATATTTAACTCCTTCAATAATTTCCATGTTAAACAAATCATACAAAATAAATGTTGGGAATGCTACAACCAAGGAGGGACATTTTATCACATGTGGTAATTATGTAAAAAAAAAAAAACTTCAAAAATTCCTCAAACTATTGAACAAATTTTAAAAGTAAAATTTGAAGTGAAACCACAAATATTTCTCTGAGCTATAATTCCAGAATAGATAAATAAAAAATGTTGCAATTTACTAAGATAACCTGCTGACAGCTGTAAGAATGAATTTGGCATAACATAGAAAAAATAAGTTTTCCTGATGATACAAGATTGGGACATCAAAACTGGAGGGTATGAAGCAATGGCAAAACTGACAATATACAGTATATCCACAACAGAAGTTTAACCAAATTTAAACAGGATTGACTCTTTATATGGTACACATAATACAACAAGGCAAATTAGACATTTGGAAGATGTTTTTAGGAAAAAATTATGAGGTCAATCAAAAATAATAGATGAAATGACTTCAACAGACATTAGCAATAAACCTCAATGTTCAACATTTGGTGTACAATATGAATATTTAGATTGTGGTAAGCAGTTGAGGAATAAACAGAAGAGCAGGGGAGAATAGATCACTAAAGTTTTTCCATAATATTTTACCCATGCTTTCTTAATAGGTATTTTTACTTTACTGTGCTTTTCATGTCTTTGTTCTGGTATAACTTTCTTAAAATGTATTAATAGCATACGTTAAAAAAATAGTAAAAATTATCAATTTAAAACACGATGTGCAGGCTGGATTTATGCATTATGCTAAAAAAGGGTGTATGTGATTTAGGACTTTGATCCAATGCAGAAAACTAAATTAAAAACTTCTCAGTACACGAATGTACAGCTTAAGTGAATTAACAAGAAGACCCCTTCTTTCTTATAATTGGTTCCTTCTCCAAATTGCCCTTGCTGTTCCTAATTTTTTTTTGCCAACATATAATTACACTATGATTCTCCTTTGTCTTGCACCAACTCTTCTTCCAGATATTCCTTCATATTTCTGAAGAATGCTGACATATTCTTTCCTTTCCTTTCCTTCTTTAGACTAAAATCTGTTTTTCAGGTCAGATGCAGGCATTCTTAAATAAGTCTAGTCTATTCCAATTAAGAAAAGGTAGGTGGAGATCCTTTCATTTATTCTAGAATGGGAGGCCTCAAGTTAGCACATTTCATGATAAACCCCAATGTCAAAATTTATTTATTTTTTATTTATTTATTTGATTTGTCAATTGCTTACATATGATATATCTAGAAGTTACTGAACAAAGAGCACAATTTAGCACTTGTATAACAATACATGACACAAGAACTATAGGTAACATATAAAATTCCCATGTACACCCTAAATGGATATGTTGCATCAAGCTTATTGTTCTACACAGGTAGGAAAAGAGGGCCAACAGCAACAATTTATTTATTTATTTATATTTGTCAATTGCTTTACCAGATAATGGGTATAAGTAAAAACATAATTATGAATACATGGATACATATAAGGAAAAAAAAGAAAGAAACAATAGGACAGGGAAGGTAGGCATGTTGGTGCGCTTATGAACGCCCCCTACAGACCTCTTAGGAAAGGGGTGAGGTCAATAGTAGACAGTCTAAGGTTAAAGTTTTTGGTGTTTGGGGAAGAAACCACAGAGACAGGTAGAGTATTCCAGACATTAACCATTCTGTTGCTGAAGTTGTATTTTGTGCAATGAAGTTAGGTGTGATTAACCTTGAGTTTGTATCTATTGTTTGCTCTTGTGTTGTTATAGTTGAAGCTGAAGTATTCATTGACAGGTAGGACATTGCAATGTATGATTTTATATTCTGTACTTAGATCGGACCGAAGGCAGCGTAGTTCTAGTTTTCTAGGTCTAGAATTTCGAGTCTGGTGGCATAAGGTATTCTGCAACGAGTAGAGGAGTGAAGAACTCTTCTTGTGAAATATTTCTGGACTTTCTCAACTGTGTTAATATCAGATACATAATGTGGGTCCAGACTGATGAGCTGTATTCGAGTATTGGTTTAGCAAATATTTTGTATGCTCTAGTTATTAGTGTAATATTACCAGAGAAAAAACTACGTAAGATTAGGTTAACAACTCTTAGCGCCTTTTCGGCTATGTAGCTACAGTGGGCTCTAGCACTTAAGTCATGTGAGATGAGTACTTCGAGATCCCTGACAGAGTTTGGATCATCAACAAGGTCTTGACTATTCAGCCTGTATTTTATTTTCTGATTTTTGTTGCCAATATGTAGGACAGAGCATTTATTTGTTGAGATTTGAAGTTGCATTTGTTTGACCATTCTGATATATAGTCAAAGTCTTTTTGAAGGGTAGCAGTATTGTCTGTGGTGTTGAATAGCTTTACATCATCAGTGAAGAGAACGCAGTTGCTCTTGATATGATCACAGTGGTCATTTATGTAGAGTATGAAAAGAGTTGGTCCTAGAACACTGCTTGGGGGACACCACTGTCGACAGGTACAGTATAGGATAGGACACTCCCGATTTTGACTATTTGTTGTCTGTTTGACAGGAATGCTTCTATCCAGTTATGCACAATAGACAATTACTGGAATTCTTTTTTAATGTCGTTCTTATTTCTTGAAATAAACTGATCAGAGAAAAGTCTCCTTGAATCACTTCACAAATGACTTCCAGTTCTGGAAGCAATCAAGAGAATTCTGACAAGAGAAGCCTCTTCCCTAATTTTCTTCCTGAAAGTCTTAGTTCTGGTGCAACAAATTGGGCACAATATTCAAGATTATATCTTACAAGCATTGAATATAAGGGAGATTTTATACTTTCCTAGTGCAAGGGAATATGACTCAATCTTTCTCCACATTTTTGTTTTGGATCTAATCTCACTGATTATTTGTTTAGCTTGTGGAAACTGTCGTTTCTAAAGTTTCATGTTAGTTTACTTCTTGTAGACAGAATGTTAATTCCATAGCATGGGGTTTTATTTTTATGTCTACAAGTTGACTTAAGGTTGTCCCTGTCTTAAATTGTGATCAGTAATGTCTTCATATTATGGAATGAACTTTCAAATTTAAAATCAAAAGGAAAAACTGCCACATGAGGACATTCTTTCAAATACCATACCATGGCTGCTAATTATTAATGCTTACCTGGGAGCCTTGAGTGTTAGTATGCATGTGCATACTTTATTGTATAGTTTTAAACAGATTTCACTGAAATATTTTCATAGGCTATCTGGAATCTGGAGGTAAAATTATTTCTGGTAATTGGAAAAACAATAAAATGTAAACTTTGGACTTATTTTTTAAACAGTTTAAGGGAGGAGAACTAATTGTCTCCCAAAAAGTATTTATAATTAATGACAAAAAATAAACATTTTTGCCAGATCAGCAACTTTCTTTATGTTGAGTGAAGGTCTTAACCATTCTGCTGTTTTAGCCATATTGATAAAAGAAGGTATGGAACACCTTAGAATGTCTGATAAGCTGTCAACCCTGGAGCTATCTTTGAGCATCTTTGGGATTGCCACAAGGCTGGCTGGAGCTGTGGAAAAGGGAAGGGGGTGTAGAGATAGCTGAGGTAAATATGTAGACAAAATAACATTCTTTCTTCTGTGAACCAAGGACACTCCCAACAGTACCTGGAGGGGCATGGGCGTCTGGGATGGGGAGAGAGACCTGATTGGGGCATGTGATGGTTGTGTGTAGTATGGGGAACATCTTTGGATTTTGAACTGGGTGGGGAAATTTTGGGCTTTCACCAGCTGTGCCAATATGATATGCCTAATAAATCTATATTTTGAGGAACCCTGCCTTAGAGTTTTGATTTTCTATGGGCTGTTACTTGGAACCCTGACATAAGCACTGACTCAACAAAGTCCTTATTCTGCAAGAAGCAATGAATTGTTGAGGCCACTCTGCAGTCAAATGACAGGCTCTAGTCCAAGCCAACAGGAGCATTTGAGGCAACATTACAGAGAAAAGTAAGCATATTAGAGAAACATGAGCTGCAGCACTTTGAAGATACCGTAAGTGTGGGATTAATGGAAAGTAATGCCACCCATTTCTGTCCTTTAGAAATACTTGTCTGTCCATTCTGGGAACAGGATAACCAGGCAGTTCATATCAGTGCTATTTCACTTACTAGCTCACTCCTGGGGTAAGGACTCTATCTAAAGAAAGTAGGTGGAGATTTTATTTCCAAAGTTATTATTTATTCAGTAGTATGATTGTTTATAGATAATCCCATAAATAAGGGTATTTTATAGAGGTAGGTGACTGAAAGAGTAATGTATTTTAATGAGAAAAATATCAGCTCATGTTTCTATCTAGCTTAGAATTGTATACACTGCAAAGGATACAGATTGTCTGTTTGATTTTAATTACCAGATCTAAACTACAAAAAGTATACATTGTGTTTGCTGGACCCCTCTTGCATTTCAGAGGGTAAATCCATGCAATGTTGGCAAAATTCAATGCAGTAGATCAGTGTTTCTCAATCTTGGCTACTTGAAGACAGGTGGATTTCAAGTCCCAGAATTTCCATGCCAGCAAGTCTGGCTGGAGAATTCTGGGAATTGAAGTCCACCCATCTTCAAGTAGCAACAGTTGAGAAAAACTACAGTAGATAATCCAATCTGATTCTCAGAAGAGGAATTTTAGTTATCAGTGGAATATGCAAAAAGCTTTGCCATTCCACAAAGAAGGAAGGGTGTGGACAACAGCTTCTATAGTTTTTCTATATTTATAAATCTTAAACTTTGGAAGAATTCACACCCCAGCAGTTGGAAAGGGGCTCGTTCTTCCATATCACTGCAATATCTTGGTCATTTGTACTTAAGTTTAGAGCAGGGTGTCAAACTCACATCGTCATAGCGGTGTCACATGATGTATTGGGACTTTTCCTCCCTTTGCTAAACCAGGTGAAACCTGGGCATGGCCAGTGTGTGACACATCCAGACCACGGGCTGGGAATTTCACAGCCCTGGTTTAGAGGAATAAAAGCTACAACTTTCTCTGTAAGTTTGTGCTAGAGATAGATTGAGTTATTTTTGTCTATTTTAGATAGTAATACATTATACTAGTTACTGTTAGCATTCTTTCGTTGTTTTTGTCCTTCAAAAGTGATTTAGCTTTTTACTTTTTAATATGGTGTTTGCAGCTGATAGATTTATTTTTGAATCAAGAATACAATTAATTTGACTAGCTAATTATTATTGGTTACATGAATTTTAAGTCCTGTTTTTATTCACAGGAGTAAGGCTGGTTATTGAATAATTAACTGGGAAAATTCTTGTTTGACTTTGGAGATAGAATTAATTTAGTTCATCTGGATTTTTACCATTTGGAAATGGCAGTGATTATTTAAGGTGTTCCTGGACTAGTAATTAACCAAAATAAATCTTCTGACTCTGATATGAAGGTTCCCTTTATATCTATTCCAGAAACAAAGCACTTGTTTTGGAGTACTTTGTTATGGTGAGAGAACAGAACTAGGAATATAAAGTTCAAAATTTACTATAAACATATCTCTGTGGTTAAGTAAAGCAAACAAACACATAACTGATACATATAATAAATGAAAAATAATTCATTCCATTAAATAAAAATATTGTTTTCCTAGGATAGAATAGAATAGAATAGAATAGAATAGAATAGAAATCTTTATTGGCCAAGTGTGATTGGGCACACAAGGAATTTGTCTTGGTGCAAATGCTCTCAGTATACATAAAAGAAAAGATACATTCAACCAGAGTCAAGAATTATTTTATAATCAAAATATAAAATTTAGGCTGTGCCTCTGTTTCTATTTAGGATGTTCTTCAATTTCCTAAGAATATCAAGAAAATTCCATGTTGTCAATCCTAAATGTAAGCAATCAACAAGAATGTCCTAAAATATTTGAAGCTACAAGCCAGTTATATGATATAATCAGAACTCGAGAAAGGCTTGTTTTGATTAGAAATGTTAGTAACAAGTTTTATTGAGGATGCTTTATGAGAGGTTTTGAATGAGTCACATGATGATTAGAATATGCTTTCCTCCCCAGGGTAAAACTGTAGTATCTGAACTATTGGCAAATTTCAGTCCTACCCATTGCACACTTCTTTCCAATGTAAGAACCAGCTGGAATGAGATTTATTTTTCAAAATTGCGGCAATGAAACTTCCGAATCTAATTCCACCAGTTCCTGTGGTTTTAATAAAGCATATTTTTAAAAGTTTAATTCAAATATGCTTAAAGCTGCTTTTTCCTCTTTGTGTATATGTGTGTGTGTGTGTGTGTGTGTGTTTGTGTGTGTAGCAATAGAATTTAGTCTTCTATATTATAGTCCTTTACCGCATTCTCTGGATGGTTTACAACATAAACATTATATGCAGCTTGCATAACATTTGCACATATGTAAATGTAGTATTATAGGTCCTGAATTGTGTGTGTATATGTATATACATGCACATATAAATATATGTATGTGTCCTGATGTAAGCAGTTGCCCATGCATATCATTAATTGCAGTATATTTTTTACTTTAAAAATACATTGTTAGGCTGTAAATTAATCTGAGTGCAAGTGCAATCAAAGAGCAATGAAAAACCGAGAGCCCAGATTTAATGGGATTGTTAGGATACTATAACTCTGAAGTCATTTGGCAAGTGATTTGAAGGAATGATCAATCTTACTAGGCATTTTTACATCTTTGCTCACCTTCTAGAGAGATGGTTGTGATGATCTTGATAAAAAGGTTGAGCAGAGGCTCTGGTATAGATATGTCAAGATATGCATCAAGAGGATGAAGTGATTTATGCAAGTATTGCTTGGTTTCTTCCCCCTCCCTCCAATTTGTTCTAAGTTGAATGGATGATAGAACAATTCTCAGGGTGGATAGCATCCAATGAGTTTTGTGCATCAAGACAGCCTGGGGAGATGGGATGTGCGGAAGGAAAGAAGGCACCCTAATTTGGGAAACAATCATCTCACTCTACTTGCCACATCTGGCTACTATTAGCCTAGTTCACTGATTAATGGGTAGTGTCTTCCGTTAAAAGTTACAATGTCCCTTGTTGCCCCATTGAGACTACAACTGAATATGCAGCGAAGACATGACATCATGAAGAGAAGCTGTAGAAGCAAGAAAAATGTCTTCTCAATGTACTTTATAAACAATGGCCAATGTGGTATTGGAAAAGATCCCAATTTCTCTTGTTGTTTGATCTGAGCTTTTCTCTTTCGGCTTCTCTTTCATTTGGCTGCAAGTTCAGATTTTCTTCTAATCAGATGCTGTTAGTCCCTGGTTGAACTTGCCCTGGGTCTCAGACAATAGAGTGGGTAGAAGTTAAGACAACAATTCTGCTTTATAAGTACAAACTATGACGTTTACTCTGAAGCTGCAGATAAAATAAAACTTTTCTACAGCTATGCCTATATGGAGTAAATGTCAATCCAAAATAAATATAAGCTGAGAAGGGAGTGGCTATCTCAAAAATAAAACCCAGCTTTCAGAAACTATGTAAAATTAACCAAGCTTCTTTTTTTTTTCATTTAGAAAGTGGCTTTCAACTTGATTATTTTATCATTTTCATGGAAAATATATTACTTTATGAAGTCATGAGGTTAATCATTGTTTAATAATATTCAGACAGAAGATACAGAAAAAGAGGCAACTTTATTTCTTCCCCAACCTTATACCTAATAAATAGACTTTTCCATAAATAGTGAAGCTTGCCACAGATTCTGGCACCACAGATCATTTGGAAGTCACAGTACTGCAAAGTTTGAGAAACAACCTCTACCTTACTTCATTTTTTTCTTATTTCATTTGCTTGTTTTCCCCTTAGGTTTCCAGAGCTGAAAGGCAGCACACTATGGCTTCCGTTGACCCAATTCAATGACACTAGAAAGTTGTATCTCTGGATTTTTAAGAGGAATGGCAAAGGTAATACACCTTGCCTCTTACATCATTCAGAAGTTACGGGAAGCTTACTTTTCTTTCTGTTCCTTTGCTGGCTTGAACACCAGCTCCTGTTGTCTTGCAAAAAAAAAAAAAGATTAGCAAGTTATATTTATGTCCCTTGGCAAGCTTGACCCTATCTATTTTCTCAATACTGTAAGAACAGTAAATTGCTAATCAAGCAAAATTGTGAGGAAAGATAAACAGTTCCATGTATGTTAAATATTGCATATGGTTCACCATTTCTTTCTGACTCAAAAGAGCTGCTTTCGTTTGTCTCGCTTTTCTTTGTGTATTGTCATATGAGTTGGTATATGGTAGATATAGCTTCATTTGAGTCAGTGAACCTTTTTTTCTCACCCTGCTAAGTAAGGGGAATTACTTTGGGAACCATTTTTGGAAAGCAGTGTTGTCTCAAAATTGAGATAAATAACCAAGCAAATTAATTAACCATGAAATAAATAGCAATTGTATATCAAGAAATCACTATGGAGTGATTTGCAACTCAATTAATAGAGGATGGTATTTAATAAACTTGATGCACCACTGGAAATTGCTTCAAAGTTGCTATAATGTTCCTGTAACGTAGGAAAGTTGAAATATTGTGTGTGTTGTATTACTCCAAAATTCAGCATGAAAATAAGCCACTATTTGGGTATTGCAGAAAGTACCAAGAAAGAAATTCTCAGTCTGCACAACTCTTCATGAAGCCAAGAGTGTGGTGGACTTTTAAATGTTTAAATGTTTAATATCTTTCAAAGTTTAGATCAGTAAGTGCAATCTTCATCAAATACGATACTATTGGAAAATGGGCAGTAGGGTTATTGATAATGACAATTTATCAGTTTCTTATATATTCTTACTTCCAATTAACACCATTACATAGGGGCTTCAGAAGGTGACACAGTAAATCACTTCAACACTGAAATAATACTACAACCTGTGTCTGATTTTCACCATTTAGTATTCCATTTCTGAATCATATTCATGTGTGATAAAAACATTGACACAAATACCAACAATTCTGGGGAGATCAAAATTACTTTTTATTATTTATTATTATTTATCACCATAGTTTAATACTCAGAAAGTTCTGCACTTTCACTTTTTTTCATTTTATATCAGACAGCCCCATGAATTGGTGAGTCTATTTGTTTGTCTGCTTGTTTATCTTTTAGCAAAGGCCCTTTCCTGTTTTCAACTTGATGACCCCCTAAGTAAATAACAGAAGGCCTTAGGTAGACTGCACATATCTTTGTGTGATTATTTATAGGCCTACAGTGAATTCTCCACATTAAGGATTTTTATTGGTGCTTATTTCTGGATAATCCAACCGGCCAATTTGTTTTCTACAGAAATGTCAAACCACTGTCCTACCTAGAGTTTAGTTGTGGCACAATGCTTCTTATAATCAAAATTGTGTTTATACTGTTTTCACTCAAAAAGTTCAAATACAGAATTAATTTCTAGTAAGTCATAAGAAATATTGTTCAGATTAGAGAAAGCACTATTTTTTAAATCAATACATTCAAATAAGTATACCACCGCATTAGTCAAGTAATGTAGCATATATTAATAAATATGTGATTTTTATTAATTATACATAATTTAGTGTTATTTTTATGTTAGTTGGTCAGCGTTTTAGAATAATATTACATTTGGGGAGAGAGGGAGAGTAGGGGATGAATAGCTAGATGGATAAGTTACAGTAGATATAAGATAGATAAATGGATGGATGGATGGATGGATGGATGGATGGATGGATGGATGGATGGGTGGTGGGTGGGTGGATGGATGGATGGTGGGTGGGTGGATTTGTCATCACGTTTACTGGGGAAACTGCTCTCCCCGCCCCCAGGGGAAATATTGCAGCAAAATTCATATGACTGAAATAACATTTTTTACCTTAACTTAGTGATCAGCTGGTACAAGACGAATATATATATTGCTCTGTTTGGACTATATAACACTTCAGATTGGAAGACAAAAAAAAAGTCTTTGAAATACACAGTTGATAAATGTAGCACCTGTCCATCATGTTCTGCCTGTGGTGCAGCTGTTTGAAGGTCTTGCGGACAGGTGCTTTGTCCATGGCCCTGTGTGCTCCAGAGCAGCTGTTGAACTTTGAATCCAAAGTGCTGCACAGCCCCTTCACTGTATACCCATTCATATCCAGGCTAATCTTTGGCATCCCTCTCTTCCAACCACTTCAGTTAAATCCCAAAGGGAGATATCTGGAAGGAGCTCCTGCAACAGTGAACTTTTATCAGATTGTGAAAGTTGCATAGCGGTGAAGAAATACGTAAAGGGAACAAAATGAAACTGGCAGCTTTTGCTATTTTTCATTCTGCTTTATATCAAAGCCAATGCAAAATAAGCTCCAAGGTATCCTAAGAGTGATATAGAAAAACAAAACCTCATTTTGAAGATGAGGAAAAAATTGCATAATGCATTTTGGTGGAGAAATATTTTCACTCTGAGTCAAAAAGGTGCTTTATAAAGTGGATTAAATGTACAGAACTATATGGGCAATACGTCAGCGATATGCTGTGATGTTTACCTAATACGAGGAAAGGTACTTCCCTTTCAAAAGTTGTCTCTGAATTTGTGGTCTATATAATCTAGTCAACATGCTTTTTCTTCTTCATTACCCAAAGTACTTGAAGTAATGAATCCAATTATGTTTGCTAGCTTTTGTTTATTTATTATTTATGATATTTAAGAACCACCCATCACAGAGGACTGTATATCAGTGTACCAATCATATTCAGGTTGTAGATTTTTGTAGTTCCCTTTTAAGGCTGCCTAATTTCTTCTGCATTAATTGAATCTTTTTCTACTGCAAGAAAAAATCAAGTACATATTCATTTTAATATTCTAAAATTGGTTTTTGTTTGTCCATGTTTTTTGGGTGACTATAAAGAGACAAATGTTGAAATTTTCTTAGTTTCCCCCTTCTCCGGGATATATTTGAAATATGTATTAGCTAAAACCAAACATGTTAAACTAATTAAACTATGCAAATGCAGCTCAGCAGGACTGCTTTTAAAGTCAATTATATTTACCAAATGTTCAAATAAAAGAAAATCTATTTCAATAACAACCTAACAACCATGTGGAACAAATAAGGCCTCTAATTATCTTTTCAGAATATGGTTTAGAGTTCAGCTTTCCAATGATGAAAATGTAACTAAATATGATTCTCTTTTAGTGTCCTGTTTAGCATTGATGAAATTCTGTTATCCGAAGTACAGTCAGACTCTGCTGTGTGATCTTCCTTTGAATGGAGCAGCCCTCAGTGACCAGCTGTTGGATTTTTAAAAAAGGATTTTTTTCAGTTGTAACATCTTTTCTTTAGAACTTCTTCCTCAGGGAAGTACATCAGCCTACATCCATGTTGGCTTACATGCAGGTGGTAAAAAAAAAACCACTTGTTTTTCAATTTTATTAAAAGAGGTGTTGCTGTTTTTAATTTTTTATTTTTTAATTATAGTTCTCTATTCTGGAAATGCTTAATACAACCTGGTGTTCCACAAGATGTATTAGATTACAATTTCCATCATACCCAAGCAACATGTTTTTTTCTTGTGGGAAAGGAGGGAGGAAGAGAGAGAAAGAGAAAGAGAGAGAGAAAGAGGAGTCATGGGTAACAGTTCTTACAGGAGATTAATGTTACCATTTCATGAAAACATGTCTGTTGGTTGAGATGGTGCTCACAGACAAATTGACCATTAAAAAAAAAAAAAACTAGCTAACAGAATGGAATGGAAGAGGCTATGGCTGAAGATCATCAACATAGTTTTCTCACATAGCCTCTTAAGCCCTTCCTATGAAATAGAGATGCCATTATATCCAGAGGAAAAAAATATTCCTCTTGAGATGTCAGCGAGCTGTTGGAGATTGAGGCAAAGATTGGGCCAGACTTGCAGATAGATAAAGAAATCTTCCCATTAGTGCAATGATCTTCCCATTTTCATGGACCCATCAGCCAGGTATTTTGTACATTTTTGTTTTTAGCATGGGTAGAAATAATAGCAAATAAAGTTATCATGAGCCTATAATTAAACACAGTACTAATGGAGGATAGTGATAGAAATATTTATAGATCAGGGTTGAACTGTGGGGTCTCCTCTGAAAGGACTCCTCACATTGAAGATGTTAGCGAGTTTGGTAATGAAATGTCTGAAAGAAAAAAACCAAATCCAGAGAACACCAAGAGACACCACACAGAGGATAAAAACAATAATTAATATTATAACATACTGCAAACAATTATGAAATCACTGTTTTATTTTAATTTTTAAAGCTTCCTAAGGAAAAATATTTTTAGCTTTTTTTTTAAAGGCAGGATATCTGATCCTGAACAAATTTTGTTGGATATGCTGATCCCCTTGAAAGATCAGCATTCATTTTAAAAACATGAGCTTTCTGAATGTTGATATTTTCATGTCAAAAGCAGGCAAGGATGCAAAAGGAACACATAGCGTAGATAAGTACACTTCATTCATTCATTTAAATTTGTCTGGCTGCTCATCTTAAACAAGTGTCTCTTGGGGATGAACAATCATATGATCAATGAAAACCAATTAAAATACAATACAAAAAAAATTAAATACATATAGCGGCCAAGAAATACTGTAGTCTCTAGAAGTTATCCTAACAGGAAACAAGCCCCTTCACTTATTTAGGACCAAAGTCCCAGCAATATAGACAAACAGACAGATACAGATTCCTACAACAAAAATGACTGTTTTTTCCTGCTATGTTCCAACTTGGTAGATGAGCTCAACATAGACGCAAGTGTGGTGAACTCAGGGGATTTACTAAGCATCAATGAAAGCATTTTATTGTGCTCTCAAATGCTGTCGTATGTAATTAGCTAACAAATATGATAGGTTTTTAGACTAATCCACCATGTCCTTGCTAAAGCTCCTGGTGTGTTACATCATCTTGCTTTGGGCCAAGAGTTTGTTTCCCCCAGATGATTATCATGGAGCTGCTGACAGGTCTTTTGACTTAGTCCCCAGAATACAGGATCTCTCCTGTTTGTCTAGCACTACTGACAAAGGGAGCACAAGTGGCTGATATGCTTATGCAAAGCACTCTATCAGGCATTAGATAGTGTCTGTGTGCTCTGAATGTTTGGGGTGTGATAAATCAAAGCACATACTTTTTGACATCTTCCTGCTTTTGCTGCAGGGTCAAGTTTCTCTTGGTTCAAATCAGGGTGACAGAAAAATAAATGAAAAAGGCCAAATGTGACATCACCAGCCAACTGGTAATAGTCATGGAACAATAAATAATACTTTGTTGGCTTGTAAAAATGAATCCCAGATAATATGCACTTCATAATTCCTCTAATCTGTACATTAAACCTGTTATGCAATTGATACTATTAAGTATCAAATATTCTATCTAATATGAAAGCTGTTTGGTATGCAAAAAATGATAGCAAATTGTTGTCTTGCATCTAATTGAATTTAATAAACTGTCATAATATTAGTGTTAATATTTACATATTATATATTATATATTTTGAAGTACCAAAATTTTTATGATGCTACATGGACCATGACAAGCAAAAAGGAAGACTGCTCCTGATATAAATAAGTTATATTTATAATTTTATCAGGTAGTAAGTGAAGGGCCACAGTAAGGTTAATATTTTCTTATGGATGAAGCTACAGTATGTAGATTATACCACCTGTCCCCAACTTCGAAAGGGATTGATTCTAGTTTATTACCAGCACTGAAATATGATTCAACTGACAATTCAGTTCTCCACAAAGAATCAACTCATAGCATTTTTCCTGGACAAAAAGGGGGCTGCGAAATTATGGCGTAATTCAAGGTTTTCTAGGTCTAGAATTTCAAGTCTGGTGGCATAAGATATTCTACAATGAGTAGAGGAGTAGAGAACTTTTTTTGTAAAATATTTCTGGACTTTCCCAACTGTGCTAATATAAGATACGTAATGTGGGTTCCATACTGATGAGCTGTATTTGAGTATTGGTCTAGCAAAAATACATCTTGTTTCATTATTTATATTATTAGACTTAATCATAGGGTAAAAATCTATCAGAACCATCATAGGAAAGATGGATTGGCAGAAGTGAAGAGGAAATCATGTAATTTTTTGGTATTATAATTCCAAGCAATGCCTGTTTCTCTGGTAAGCATCCTTCTTCATTAAAATTATACCAAACCTAGAAAAATGTCATAAGAATCCATATATATTTTTTAAAACAACAACGGCTCTTGGGATTCCTATCTGACTGCTTCAAGATAAGGGATTGAGGAACAGAGAAAAAAGAACTTTTCAAAAAAATTTAAAACAGAAATTGAACATTTTGTCTTTCCTTTAATTGCCTATCCAATCAGGGCTATCTATTGAAGGGTGCTAAAGTAGTCAAGATGGAATGGTTTGATCATAAGTTCAAAGCCCTGTCCTTTTTAATATGTGTAGCATGCATTGTAAACGTCTAAAAAGAGTTGGAGCTTTGGTCCAATGGTCTGTCTATCTGCTATCTTAATGTTTCTAACACTCTTCTCTTGAAAAAGGGAAAGGTTAAAGTTTCTCTGTCAGTCATGACCAACTCTAGGGCATGATGCTCGTTTTGTTTCTTGGCTGAGGGAGCCAGTGTTGTATGAAGACAATTTCATGGCCATGTGGCCAACATGGCTATATGCCAAAGGTGCACAGAATGCTGTTATCTTTCCACTGATGTGATGCCTTTTAATCAACTTTGCATGCTTTAGAACTGTTAGCTGAGCAGGAGCTGAAGCAAGTAATCGGAGCTCGCTCCTTTGCACAGAGGTTGGGTCTCAAACCAGGGCTGTCAGCTGCCCAGCTTATTTCATTTTATCTTGTAGATGCCCCTAAAGGCCTAAACCCAATGGAACCTGAATTCTGAAACAAACCAGATATGTCTGGGACTAGCTTCCCTAGCCTATGTAGGTGGGACTACTCGAGTTATAATCCACAACTTTATACTAACATTAAAAAAAAACCCCAAAAGATCAGCAATGATAAATTCAGTATGTAAACTACAATAATGTGTAACGTTTGGACCGTATGAATAGTGTTGGAAGGATACAATGCAGCTGCATATAAAGAGACTGAAGGTCATCCTACAATTTATGATCTACACTTATGGAGAACCTGTTTGAAAAAAAATGTTATGTTTTACAATGTGCATATAAGAATCTTCCTATACTATATTCCCTATCAACAAGTGATGTTAGACATACTCTTTCAAATTTATCTCATCTGTGTTTCAATCAGCAGAATTTAAAGCGGGTGAGAGACGGCGGTAATATTTTTAAAAGTCTGTCCTATCACAAGAGACCATCAAACATTGGATACACTTATTGGGCCTTGCTTTCATATTAAAGGGCAGCTGAAACAATCTGCTCCATTTTATGGAAATTAGTTGCAGCTGTTCCACTTCTAGCAAGTCGCTTCCTCAGAAAAATTGGATATCCCTACTCTATAAATATTGCTATATCTTTGTTTATTTTAAAAAAACATAAATGGAAGATCCTTCCCCACCCCTTGAAAATCTTTTGGAAAGATGAACTGTTGAATATGTCTCATTCATTCCCTTTCTCTCAACTCTTGGCCTGCTGCAGCATTTTTCAATTTTGGGGGAATCCTTGTTTGAAATGTGCATGCTAATTTAATGGGTTGTGGTGAAGATGAGAGACACTCAGCAAAAGAAGCATGAAAGATCTACATGGAATCTCTCTGAAGTCTACATTTTGGGAATAAAAAATAGCAACTCTTTGATTGCAGAAAAGAAAAAAATAGGTCTATGCAAAGCAGTTTGGATGCATCTCAGCAATATAGTGCATGCCAAAATGGTGATAAGTGTATTCTCTGTGGCCCCCCAAAAAAATGTGGACCTCTGTGTTGTTTTGCAATCTTGGATTGGCACTTCTAATAGCATGGTAGGTTGAAGCTGTAAGGCAATGTAAGTGAAACAATATGGCCAGAAACCTTTGCTTTTCAATATAATCAAATTAAATCACCCTCCTGAACTTTTGTTCAGGCTATTTGATAATTCTTAACACCATATGTATCCCCCAAGAAATGAATAGTAACTGGACTAGTCTTAATTTCTCTGCTCTGAACTCAGAAAACACACCTTTCACAGATGGCTTTTTTTCATTCTGTGGCTCAGATTGTTGTAGGAATTCTGCCATTGCCTTGATGGGTTATATAAATATGATATAAGCTTAATCCACAAATGGTTTATTTGTGCATAGCATATTATGTAATTACAGAAATTGCAGCTTTCTAAAACAGATTAAGGACTTAGCATATTGGATGGACTTAACCATATACAGTATTACTTTTCTAAATGTTATATTCCATGCACAATTTAGGAATGAGGTAAGCAAGCATTGCAATGGTGTTGAAATTCAAGAATCTATTCCTAAGGCTGTCATTCTTATCAGAATTTGGATTCTATTGCCTTTATTTTAATTCCCCTGTCCTTGCCATTTGTATTTAGAATAGTAGGTGTGGGAGGAGCAATCAGGCTGCTTGGTTTCTTGTTAGAAGTTATCCATTGAGCATCATTTTTCACAAAGAATGTTGTTGGCTTCATTGCTTTAATAGAAAATATATAAAAAGCATATTAAGGCATACATTTTATTTAATATTATGACACATTCTGTGTGCATTCCTGTTCTGTGTTTATTCTCATTGTTTTATGTTCTTTGAAGTTCGAATCCCAGTAAAGGAACATGTAAAGGAAACCCTAATATTAACTTTGGACCTTTTAATTTAATGTTTAATTTTTTAAAAATGTTTAATTTAAAATAAATATTTCCCCATGTGATCACTCACATATGAAACCATGTTCCTTCTGAGTATGGGGCCTTGGGCACAATATTTGGTGAAACACTTAACCACGGACAATCCCCTAGAATACCTTTGTTTGTATGGTCCAAAATATTAAAAAAACAAAATTAGCAGAGCTTTCTTTTACATAAAATAATCTCTGAATCTCAACATTTGCTGCACAGACTTGTATGCTATTTAAGATTAGAGCCCAAATGGCTTATTGGGAAATGGGATTGTCATGGAAGTCCGTTTTGTTGGAAATCCAAGCTTAGAGTGTTTGTCATGGTTCTGCTCTCTTTCTCCCTCCTGTTTTATGGCCTGTATAGATGTGTTGTGGGGGCCAGATGAAATGTTAGATTGTAATTGAGTCGCTTAGGTTAGCAAATATCACCTTAGATTAGAGTTACAGCATTTCATGGGCAGGTTGTTGGGGTTTTTTTGTTCCACAGTTGAGAATCTTGAAAAGAAGGCTTGAATTCTTGGGTGGCCACTGTTGAGGTAGTTTCAAGCATACAAAATATAAAAAGTATGCATGAAATATGCCAGTATATTAAATTAACATCCTGCAAAAGCTCTCTTTTTGAAATCCAGATGCTTATATTGCTTTTGACAGACTCTCAACAGTAAAGTTTTAACTTTAAAGAAGGCGCTTTCTGTTTCTGTTTTCAAGTTAAAAATAATGAAAGGAAAACACACTGAAATTCCCACATTATTAAATAAAACATTTAAATGGCCCAGGGCCAATAATTGTCACGCCATGAACAAATGCCTTACGGTAATATGTTCCATAACTGTTTGCTAAAAACTACCAATTTTAACACATTTGCACATGATTAGACACAATAAAAAGTTACTTATTGAAGTTAGTGAGACAGTAGACTTATGCCCAGGGGAAGGGAAACTTCACTGAAAAATTGAATGAGTGAAGTAGTTCAAAATAAGTTCCATGCTGTGAAAACAGATCATAAATATGCAGCCATCCAATGATTGCCTTTGTTCTCATGGTCAGGAGGTCAGAATGCTGCTATTCTGCAATGCCATCCTGAGGGATTTAGGCAGAAGCACATTCCTAACAGTAGATACTGGACAAATCCATCCAAATAACATTCAAAAGTAAAACATTATTTAGCAACTCTAATAGATACCAGCAGTGAACACAACTTACTTATAACAACAGATCCAATAGATAAAATGGCATTCTCCCCACTTAATAGAATGTGCAGTTTACCAGAGGTTCAATCTCCCACCCGCCCCAACCCCAAGATATATTATTAATTTCTCACAATTGCATATCTTCTACCTTCCAGGACACAAATTCTCTCAACATGGTTTATGAGCAATAATAGGTAAAATTGTCATCGTTATTATTACAGGCTACAACAGTTATTATTATAGAGTTACAACAGTTCATTTAGTGATTCTCTGAAGTTACAACATCACTGAAAAAAGTGACTTATGACTGCGTTTCACACTTACAACTGTTACAACATCCCTAGGTCATGTGATTCAAATTCAAGTGCTTTGCAACTGATTCATATTTATGACAGTTGTAAGCAGAGGTGGTATTCAGGAGGTTCTGACCGGTTCTGGAAAACTGGTAGCGGAAATTTTGAATAGTTTGGAGAACCAGCAAATACCACCTCTGACTGGCCCCACCACCATCTATTATTCTGTCTCCCAAGTCCCAGCTGATCATCTGGGTTTTCTTTCATTCCCTGCAAAGGAGGATGGAGCTGAAAAGCAGGTTAGTGGGGTGGGGAGGGAAAGGGATTTTGCAGTATCCTTGCCCTACCACACCCACCAAGCCACACCACACCTACCAAGCCACACCCACAGAATCGGTCGTAAAAAAGTTTAAATACCACCACTGGTTGTAAGGTCCAAGGCTCCTTTTGCGACCTTCTGGCAAGCAAAGTCAATGGGAAAGTCAGATTTATTTAACAATTCTGTCACTATTTAACAAGTACAGTGATTCCCTTAACAACTATGGCAAGAAAGGTCATAAAAGGGGACAAAACTAGCTTAACAAATGTCTCACTTAGCAACAGAAATGTTGGGCTCAGTTATGGTCATAAGTTGAGGACTACCTATATTATCATCAAGCTAATAGTAATAGTTCAGTTATTCAGCCTTCTGACTGGTCACTTTTTGTGTTGCTTCCCTCCTTCTTTATTAATACTATTGAGAAGGGTGGATATACATTTTTTAAAAAACATACAATTTTATTGCTATTTCTTCCTTCAAAGAACTGGTAATTTTTACTTTTCAACAATCCCATGTATATTTATTTTATTTTTCATCAATCCTATGTAGCACATTAGCCTGAAAAGCTGTAATTTGCTGAAGTTGCCCAGGGAATTTCATTTTGAAAAAGGATTTAACTCCAATGGGTCATGGGTCAAATCCAACCATATTCACTGTGGGCCACTGGTTTTTTCAGTTCCTTGATAAATATTTCACAGAACTGTCATGTAAAGCAAAATGCCCCCGCTCTTATTTAAGGTTTAAGGATATATTATCATGGATATGCAGAATAGTCCAGATATTGTCTGTATGTGTTACAGACTTTCACATATTATTGCATACAAACTTTATTTTTTAAAGAAATATATATGAAAAAAATCAGCACCGTAGACAGCTTTTTCACTTTTAGCAACCTAATACAAAGGTAGTTTTACACCAATATTTCACTCTGCCACTCCATAAACAAAGCACATTTACATAAACAAATTGCATTTATATTTTAATATTTCTATATATAATATGCATTTTATACATTCACCTGCAGCCTTACCCTATTACAGTATTTCAGCAACATTTATATCTTCCCCTTTTCTTGAATAAAAACATTTTTCTCCGCCGTGCTACCATACATCATTTCTTGTTCTCCTTATCTATATTCTTCTCAATTAACTTTTCTTTTATATGCATGATATATAGCTATCATCTTATTTACAAAGCAACCAGTCTTGTATACAGGGTCTTTTTATTCATAGCCCCTTTCATTTTACTCTTCCACCAAATACTATTTTTCCATCACATGTATAACTCTGATCACCTCCGTACCACTTTGAAATATAATTATTTTCACCATTTCCAAGCTACTGTTGCATTTTCTTCCTCATATATACCTATTCATTCAGATGTAAGGTTAATCTATATTCTATCTCATGCAAAAGTCATCACCTTTTTATATAATTCTGCTGTCACTCTTAATTCCTTTAACTTCCTTTCACTTCTTTGTTTTTATTTACTGGCTATGTTTTTTCCTGAGATCCATTCTTGATGTCATCAAAGAACAATTCAGCTCACATTCAAAGTGTCTTGAGCCTTCCCTTGATTTTTCATTATATACTGTATAATCAAATTAACCATGCTTTTTTCTTTGTGTACATGTGAATAGGCATCTATTAGAACAAACAAATCTTTCTTTTCTAAGGAAGTCTCCCCAAAGAAATCCCATTCTCTCATTTTTGAACCTCTGAATAGGCCCAATCATTTCTCCCCATTCTTTCCTATCACCAAGGTTATCCCCTCCTGTGCTTCCACTCTTCAATTCCATTAATTCAGAATATTGCAGTTTTTCTGGAAATTCATTTTTGCTTCATCAGTATCACTATTTCCCTAAACGGGAACATTGCAAATAAACTATCATCAGTTTATGTACCATTAATTTCACCAGCTTCCCACCAACTACGAAAATGTATGCATGATGTTTTCCAAATCTATGCAGTTTCAATAAATATATTTCAGTTACTATGTTATTTATAATCTGTGCAGTTTGGGTAAATAAATTCACAACTTTAATAAATACATGCATTTTGGCATATTGTAGAAGACTCGGATTCAAAAGTTATGTTAAGATAATGCTGGAAATTGCACAAATTCCATATTTAATTATCATGATTAATTTTGTTATGCCAAAAAAAGCTACGATGGATTTTCCCAGCCTCCCTCTTTCAGTGTCCCGCTGCTGATATTAACAACAATTTCACTAACAGTTAAGATTTATTTATTTGCCCAGACATTCCTGAAGTATCTCATCATTTTAATGGATTTTGTGAATGTATATACAAACATACATATTATACTGTTACATGTTTAATATTACTATACTGAAATTTAGTGGACAATCTCAAAATATATTAATGCATGTGGTTGCCTATAGCCAGTCTATCTTAGTAGCTAAGAGCCTGGCCAGTGCAGGTAGTCCTCAAGTTACAACAGTTTGTTTAGTGACTGTTCAAAGTTACAGTGGGACTGAAAAAAGCGACTTATGACCATTTTTCACACTTATGACCATTGCAGCATCCCCCTATCATGGGATCAAAATTCAAATGCTTGGCAACTGGTTCATATTTATGATGATTGCAAGATCTGATAGTCATTTGATCAACTTTTGTAACCTTCTTACAAAAGCAAAGTAAATGGGGAAGCCAGATTCACTTAACAGCTGTGGCAAGGAAAGTCGTAAAATGGGGTAAAATTCACTTAACATATGTCTCATTTAGCAACATAAATTTTGGGCTCAGTTGTAGTCATAGGTCAAGGACTACCTATACTTGGATGAACCAAAGCTTGAAGAATCAGAGCTGTTAGCTAAACTGCAGAGTTGCAACATATATCAGAAAAATTAGAAAGTAATCCCTTCCACAACACAACCATGGATGGAATCACTAGGAAATGACTTTCAGTAAAGGGCATTTAAATGTTTTTATATTGTTGTATTCATCTTGTAGATTGCATAACAACTGATGCAAGATAAAAGTGTCTTCTTAAAGACTTTAAAGAGTAATTCAGATGTAATTAGGACTGTGAAAAGTAAGGCTATGCTGTTTTCATAATCTTAACTATTCCTCGGACTGATTATTTGGCCTCTTGTGTAAAATGCACCATTACCCACAGATCAAATAACAGTTCCACACATGATTTAGTTTAGCAACATACTATTTTTTAAAAGCCCACAAGAGGTATTTGAAACTACATTAACAAGTGTTTAATAAATATTTATGCAATAAAAGCAAGAGGGATCAAGCTGAAACCGTATTGAATGGCACCTTACAGAGTGGGATGATTGTTTGAAAAATAATAATCCAAATTTGAAACACAGAATTAGGATCCTTTTCAAAACTTATGAGAGTTTACTGTCTAGAAAAGTAAGGTTTATAGCAGCATTGAAAAAAATCAATCCAAAATTAGAACATGTTTTAAATAATGTTGTTTTAGAAATGTAATCATTTTTTGTTGCCATTGACTTCAGGCAGAAGTGTTGCTACTCAATATTGCTTAATCCAAGTCTACTTCCTTTCATTTGCAAAAGGTCCAGTGTTCAGTATATAATATGCCATCTTTTTCTTCTTTCCTTCTCGTATGCCAAAAGAAGCTATATTTCTCTACACATCCCTGTTTTGATATCCCTTTTAACAGTGTTAGGGAAGTTTTCATAAGGATACAATTGTTCTAACAGCAACAGAAAATAATTCATGTATCCTTTCATTCCTATTCACAGTTAGGTCACTGTGAGCTATACATCAGTATACCTCTATTTCAATTTTAGGTTAACGTATAACAAAATCTACTAGCAAATTCTTTTATAGTGTTTCTTCTAGGCATAGCTGACAATGTTGCAAACTGCTTGAGATGCTAAGTAAAATTCAAAATAGCCAGATATTTGATAACACAGACTTGGGCAAGTTGATCAAAAGTTTTCTACTTAAATATGTGATATTTGCTAGGCTGAAAAAGTGGAGAAAACACACACATTCATTTTCACAAAAACAGAGAAGGTATATAATACTTGGCATTTCTGCTATATAAAAGCAAGGTAAGGATTGTGGATTATGTTGGATTAAGTAGGATTGTGGATTATGTTGTGAATTTTCCTTTTGGCCCTAGCCAGGCTTCTTAATTCTGCATCATACAGAGTGTGGTTTAAGAAGCAGAAATATGGAAGTATATATTTTGAAAATGAAGATTATCAGTTATCAACAGCAGAAGCAGAGATGTTTGGTGCATTAATGGACCAAAAATGGCAGCGTTTGTTGTCACTGAGGGCTTTTAAGAAGACACTGGACAGCCACTTGTCTAGAATAGAGTCTCCTGCTTGAGCAGAGGATTGGACTAGAAGAGTTCCAAGATGGCAGCCTGGTGCATACATGGGCACAGCACAACTCATACAAGTGGTGGCATGTGAATGTTCACCATAGGACAGCCATTGTAACTTTGAATGGTTGCTAAGCAACCCTTCCTAAGTCAAGAACTTCCGTCTCAAAGACATTCATATTGGAAAGCAAATTAATAATCATGGTAATTGAAAGCCTACTTCCTTATCCCAATGCCAAGCTTGTCAAGATAAATAAATGCATATAAATAATATTATACTGGTAATAATACTCCATTTCATCTGAGCCCAAATAAAAGTGCAATAGTATCACAGAATAGACAAAATGTAGAAACAATTATTTTTGTTTCTCAAATGCTGCAGTGTTACACATAAAGAAAGGAAATGTGCATGTTTGTAACTGTATGTTCATAATATGCTGTTTTCACAACACCTCTGGGGGGGAAATCTCTTTGTTTTTGATATCTTACACTATGAGAAATAATGTGATCAGAAAATACTTCATGTATGGAAAGTAAACAAAGACCAAGTTGTGACTTTAAATTGGACATTAAACTAATCCAGGTCTATACCTTAATAAAGGCTAGAGCTGGGAATTCTTATGGATTTTCTCACTCATTGCTAGGATGACAAAGAAATGCAATAAATGTTCTATTACTTACACAAGCTGTTAGTTTTCAGAAAATTAGTCACCAATAACCTTTTACCCTCTGTACTGCTCTCTTCCACAGTAAAAAGACCTGACCTGAATCGAATGCAACCCGTGGTTTATTTGATTGCTTTTTTTTCTGATTTATGCTGTTAAATTATGATGCTATTAGATATTTTAGCCCAAACATTGCATTTTTCTTTTGAAGCCTTTTGTAGATAAAAATTTAAGTGTTTGATCTTCACTAAAACCACAATAAATCAAAATATTCTATTATAAGAAATAAACTGTTGTAAGTGTAAATATAAAAATTTGCTATGTTTTGGGGTTTCAGTCTATTATTGTATATAACAAAAGTGGGATATGTGTGTGGATATATATGTGAACTTTAACATTTATATTCAGTTGAATGAAACGACACTAACAGGGATGGAGATGGCGAACATTTACATTATGTAGCCCACACCAGCTCCATGGTGGAATTATATTGATTAGTTTTCCAGTTAGCATGTAGACCTCCTTCTGACCCTATTTTCAGGGTCACTAGATCATAATGTGATAGTACTGAGAGACTGATGTCCCTCCCATATTGGTTTCTGAGAAAAGTATGGAAGTGGACAGAAGAAATCATGCTTTCATTTATATATTTATTTCAATATTTTGAAGATATAAATGCATACATAAATTGCATGTGCAATGTAATATCACGGTGCAAGCAAACAGTCCCTGAATCAATCCAGAGAGACCTTTAAAAATTAAATTGTGGACATAACACACATAGTCAGGTCCAGCAGTATTGGAGAAAATCTTTCCCCAGGTGATAATATTTTAAGTTCAAGATGTTTCTTGAACTATTGTTATATGCCATCAAATAATAAATCAGATTAAAACTAGTTCATTTGCATGGTGGTAGAAATGCTTTCGGCTGAACTGAAAAAATAAAATTGTAACTGGGTCCAGACAATTTGGAGGCCTTCGGGAGAAGACCTTTATTAAGCAAAGGGAAAAAAGAGGGGGAAACCCCATCTAACAAGAAAATTCTAGCTTTAAATAATAACCTGAAAGCTGTCTTTTAGTATAGTATATACACTATATACTATGTGAGATTTAATTTGTTAAAGTTCCACGGAAACCTCACAACTAATATTTTCCATGGCAGGTGTGCAACACTGCAGAAAAGTCCAAGAGTAAGAAAATAAAGCACTTAAAGAATGCTTTCAATACTATTTTTAATTGTTATTTGAAGCTTACTGTTGACCTGAGTTTTGTAAAGCCATGAAGTCTGGACACAAGGACTCAAATATCCTCCCCCTAATGTTGGACTTTTCAGTATGCCTTTGAACTCAGTCTTCTCCGAAAGTGTTGTAATTGTAGGAGAGCACATGGATGGCTGGTAGGAGTGGAATTTTTTTTTAAAAAAATGAAAAGGGCTTAGTTTCCAGCAGTTGCAGCAGCTGTTACATCTGTCTCTGGGTTTCCTGAGCTGAAATACAAGTAGGAAGAGAACAATGTTTTAGTACATGTTACTAGTACAATTAATAGAGTATGTGTGCAAAGAGCCTACCTTCACTCAACTGCAGCGTGAACCAATCCATTTCTGAAAAGTAGCAAAAGGAAAATGTTAGGTGGAACATATATATTTTGGTTATGGTGACCAGGCTATTAAGGAGACTTCAAAAATAATAGTCACCAAATGAACATAAACCAAAATTAACAGTGGAAAAAAAGCTTAGCATATTAATTTTCTTTCTCTTTTTCTTCTTGCATATGCAAATTTTCCTTGATATACATGTTTTTATTTTATTCTCATGATTTGTATGTATGTATGTGTGTGTGTGAGTGTGTGTGTGTGTGTGTGTGTATTTGTTTTCGGATTTGTTTACTCTGAGAAGCACAAGGCCAAAGACGCAAGCCTGAAGATGATGAATGAGACTTCATCGAAACGTTGCCTAGATATTCCCAATTCTACGTGGGAGAAAATCCGAAGAACCAAAGATTATATATATATATATATATATATATATATATGTGTGTGTGTAAGGTTTTTAAGCTGTAAACAAAAGGCAACGAAACAAATAGCTTTCTGTCGGTATGGTCTCTGGTGATGAGCCGAAAGACAGAAAAGAAAGCAGTATGCTTTCTCCCTTAATTGGGGCTTAACAGGGTGTTGTAATACAAAGTATATATATATATATATATATATATATATATATATATATATATATATATATATATATATATATATATATATATATATATATATATATATGTGTAAGGTTTTTAAGCTGATAATTTTAAATAATAAATAAGGGAGACTAGTATAGATCTATTTCGAGCTAGTTAGCTCTCTTCAGCTAGCCATACCCTTACTGGGATTCGAACCAGGGAAGTATTACATGTGAGGCAGTTGTAATTGCCTCTACACCACTGGCTCTCTCCTTATCATATATATATATATATATATATTGTGTTACAACACCCTGTTAAGCCCCAATTAAGGGAGAAAGCATACTGCTTTCTTTTCTGTCTTTGGTTCATCACCAGAGACCAAAGTATATACTTATTCCCCTGCCTCAGCTGATAAGGATAGAGCCAGGTGGTGTAGTGGCAATTACAACTGCCTCACATGTAATACTTCCCTGGTTTGAATCCCAGTAAGGGCATGGCTAGCTGAAGAGAACTAACTAGCTTGAAATAGATCTATCCTAGTCTCCCTTATTTATTATTTAAATTATCAGCTTAAAAACCTTACACACACACACACACACACACACATATAAATTACACACAATTCTCAACATGTGTATGCTAAAAATCTTCCTTTTCCATCATGCTTATATATCAAGAATATTATATATATATATATATATATATATATACTTTGTATTACAACACCCTGTTAAGCCCCAATTAAGGGAGAAAGCATACTGCTTTCTTTTCTGTCTTTCGGCTCATCACCAGAGACCATACCGACAGAAAGCTATTTGTTTCGTTGCCTTTTGTTTACATGTGTGTAAGGTTTTTAAGCTGATAATTTTTAAATAATAAATAAGGGAGACTAGTATAGATCTATTTCGTGCTAGTTAGCTCAAATGGTTGGCTAGCTGAAGAGAGCTAACTAGCTCAAAATAGATCTATACTAGTCTCCCTTATTTATTATTTAAAATTATCAGCTTAAAAACCTTACACACACACACACACACACACACACACACACACACATATATATGATATAAGTATTTTCTTGATATATAAGCATGATGGAAAAGGAAGATTTTTAGCATACACATGTTGAGAATTGTGTGAATTTTTTTTTTGAATGGGAGATGCAAATATACCAATATATGAGCCAAATAAAATACTAGTACTCTAAAGTACTAGTTATTACAATGATCCAATTTATAACAGTGGTTTCAGATACATTGGGTGTGATTTGACTACAGTAAGATAAATTTGCTTCTAGTGTTCTGCTCCAACAAGTAAGATCTGTATTATTTTTCTCTCTTTATTAAACTAGTTTTGAAATTTCACACAGAAGCTACTTTTCCCTAATTCCTACAATGCTATCTAAAGTATCTAAATAAAATATACGAGAATTAATAATCCAGTCCACCACTGAAGCACAGCTAACCTTCTTTTTTAACTTATTATCCCTCATGTATGCTTTTTTATGCAGTAAATAATGTCCTTACTCCTCTCCTCTTCTAATACACTCCACTTCTAATACGATCTTTCCTTTTCTACTTAAGAAAGACGTATTGGGTTTATTAGCATTGGTATAGCTGTCAGCTTTGCACTCTGCATAATATTAACAAGACCAAATTAATTTTGATGAAAAGCCAGATATGTTACCATGTTAACAATGCCCAAATTTATTCAGTCTGTAGGCAAACAGCTGGTCCTTTTCCAAACTTTACACAATACAGGTATCGCCGAGCAGGCTGTCATTACACCCAGCATGTGTGCCTTCAGTGATGAAAGTAGAGATCCAGCTGTTCAATAGCTATAGTGTGTGTGTGTGTGTGTGTGTGTACAGAACTACACACTGGACATTGTGCAATATGCAAGGGGTTTTGCATACATTAATTATTGTTAGCCTAGATTACCCATCAATCCATCTCATCTATGACTAGCAAAAGAAAGTTGCAACTTGGTAAGTAACTATAAGAGCACATTAGATTAAGTTAGCCCAGTTTAGTATGACTGGTTACATACCTACATATCCTACCGAATCAGGAAAGCATGATTCTTTAGATTCATATAGAAGAATAGAATAACAGAGTGAAAGGCAAGGTCATCTAGTCCAACCTCCTGGTTAAGCAGGAGATCCTATACCATTTCTGACAGAGGGCTGTCCAGTCTCTTCTTGAAAGCCTCCAGTGCTGAAGCTCCCACAAGTTCTGAAGGCAGGGTGTTGCATTGGTTGATTGTTTGCACTGTCAGAAAATTGCTCCTTATTTCTAGGTTGAATCTCTCCTCGATCAGTTTCCATCCATTATTCCTTGTCTATCCTTCAGGTGCTTTGGAAAATAGGTTGACTCCTTCCTCTCTGTGGCAGCCTCTAAAATATTGGAACAGTGCTATTCTTTCTTTTCTTGTTGTAAATAGTATATAATCGCAAGGCCCCAAAAACTCTTATCTGTCACAAGAAAAAGACATTTGCTGATCTCAACGTTACCTATCTCTCTAAATCAGAAGCTTCCAAAAGCTAAGACTAATTCTGGTGCAAAAACAATATACTGGCAAGTAATCTGCTTTGTTAAGTAATCTGCTTTGGCAACAATCAAATCGGCAATCTAACAGAACATGATTATATGAGTTCACATGGCAATACTATTAACCCACAGGGCAATATGCCACTGGAACAGCTTATAAAATGTGCTCCATTATTATCTCTTCTGAACCCCTCCTTCCAATATTTCTATACTATATAGAATTTATCTGGTCTATAAACAACAATAACTCTAAAACAATAGTATACAAACATTTATATAACAGTGCAATAACAATAAATTAAAACAACCTCATTAATTATACATCCCAAAATGTATGCATGTATGTATGCATGTATATTATATGTTTTTTAAAGGTAAAGGTTTTTCTGTCAGTCATGTCCAACTCTAGGGCAGGGATCGCCAATCTTTTGGACCTCAGGGACCACCAAACTCATAATTTTATCCCGCAGAGACCCTGGGAAAATCCCCCAAAAAGTCTGCAGGAAAATCCTCCACCCCTTTTTATTACCAATCCATCATTCTCTATTTGGGATCACAGGATGGCATTTCCAGCTCTGTTCTTAGGGAAAGAGGGAGGGAGGGAGGGAGAGACAGAGAGACTTTTGGCTTCATGCAAGGAAAGCAGTAGAAACAATAGAAGTCTTTCTTTCTCTCCCCCAAACTCTGCCAGAAATGAGTCTTTGTGAGACTTGTCGCACCAGCGCAGCCTCTTAGAGCAGGATGCCTTGCAGGGTCCCAAAGAATCATTTCTGGTGGATTTTGGGGGAGAGAAAGAAAGACTTCTGCTGCTTTCCTTGTGTGCAGCCAAAAGAAGAAGAAGAAAGAAGCAGAAAGAAGTAGCCCGGTGTCCAGACAAGATGCGTGGGGCAAGTGGGGCAAGTTCCCTGCCTCTGACCTTTCCCCCCTACCCTCACTACCTCGTGTTGTTTGCAATGCAAGCAATGCAAGCCTTGTGTTCCTATGGGCCATGTGCTGCACACCTTGTGTTCCTGCACAGCCTGGATTAATTGCTTTGGGCGGGTGCTTTGGGATGACATTTCACTGTAGACCCCAACATTTTCTCGTGGACCACCAGTGGTCCCTGGCCCACTGGTTGGTGACCACTGCTCTAGGGCACTTGCTCATCTCTGTTTCTTGGCCAAGGGAGCCAATGTTGTCCAAACACAACTTCTGTGGTCATGTAGCCAGTGTGGCTATAGACAAAAGGTGCACAGAATGCTGTAATCTTCCCACCAAAGTGGTACCTATGAATCTACATGCATTTGCATGCTTTTGAACTATTAGATAGACAGGAACAGGAGCAAGTAAAGTTCAACATTTAGTCAAGAAAAATAAAATGCACAGTATAGGTGGTATCTCACTCAATAGTAGTAGCTCTGAGAGGTATCTTAGAGTCCTAGTGGACAGTCACTTAAATATGAGCCAGCAGTATGCTACAGCTGCCAAAAAAGCCAACACAGTTCTAGGCTGTGCATAAACAGAGGGATAGAATCAAGATTAATACCTTTATAATATCTTGGCAAGGCCACACTTGGAATACTGCATCCAGTTTTGGTCTAAAATGGTGTAAAAAAGATGTTGAGATGCTAGAAAGAGTCTCCATGGTGTAAAAAAGATGTTGAGATGCTAGAAAGAGTGCAGAGAAGTGCAACAAAGATGATTAGGAGACTGGAGGGTAAAACATATGAAGAACAATTGCTAGAATTGGGTATGTCTAGTTTAATAAACAGAAGACCTAGGGGAGACATGATAGCAGTGTTCCTATATCTCAGGTGCTGCCACAAAGAGGAGGGAGTCAAGCTATTCTCCAAAGCACCTGAGGGGTAGGACTAGAAGCAATGGGTGGAAATTAATCAAGGAGATTACAGCCTAGAACTAAGGAAAATTTCCTTACAGTTAAAACAATTAATCAGTGGAACAATTTTCCTCCAGAAATTGTGAAGGCTCTAACATTGGAAGAGACTTTTAAGAAGAAATTGGATAGCCATTTGTCTGAAATGGTATAGGCTATACAGTATAAGCAGGGGGTTGGATAGAAGACCTCCAAGATCCTCTCCAACTCTGTTATTCTATTCTATTCAAGTAATGGGATTTCACTTTGGTTGCACAGTGCTCGGATCTTGAACCCGGGATGTTAGCTGTCAAGCTGACAATCTCAGCATCTTTAACCACTGAGCCATCATGCTCTATATTATATTATATATACAAAATTAAACAGTTTCAGTTTGCATTAAATATTAAATTTTATTTGTAAAAAAAAAGTAAGGGAATCCAAAAAGTCAACATCAAAATAAAAGAAAGATACCTTCAGGACTCAGTAGTCTATTATTTAATATGTTATTGTGGAAAACTCTAGGGGAAGAGAGGTAATACACTGTCTTGGGATCTTAAACAAATGGTGTATATATACATGACAAATAAAAATCATGATTATCATGCTTTGATAAAACATGTTTAGCAAAAGTTAATAAGGGAATATTTGCGAATTGTCCCAAAGAATATTTGTAAACACAAGAATACACAGAGTTTCTAAATCATTAAATGAAATTCTCCTGATAGTTCATAATGATGGTAATGATGTGTGGCTGAAGAAGCTGATATCCTCAATCCAGTAAAAGAATGGAAGAAAGCAAGTGAAGATAGTGGGCTGATCACAAATTATTAACGACATATTCTTTCTTAGAAATGAATATTTTAAGCTTCTAAATTAGACAATTTAGTTTTCTGATTTTTCGCATAAGTAGATGTGATGTGGAAAATCCATAAAGCAAAATGATTAAAAATACGGTAGGTCCCAGGAGATCATGGTGAAATAGTGACGAATCATTTTTAAAACTAATCAGAAATATATAGTTGATCACCACTGTCCTCTCTAATTGTTAGACTGTAGAATATCTCTACAAAAGAATTCCAGCTTTTAAAAATAAGAAAAATCTAGAAAAAGTACAAATCAGTGTGCATGCATTTCATTAAACTTTGTATCCTCTGAAAGTCTTTTAAATCTCGGAATTCTATTCACTCTATCCAACCGTGGCCATCCTTTTCATGTCAAAACCATGAATCATATCAATATGTTGAATGTTGCATTGTGACTGCTATTCCAAATAATCCAGTTATATACTTTCCAAAAAAACATCAAATGAATGTATGGCAGCCAGGACAAAGAATAATATAAAGTCATAAAGCTGACTGAAGATTTAAACCATCTCTTAAAAGTCTGTGAGTGTCTGCATAAACTCACGCACGACAAAGACAATCTAGATTTATATGTGGACCCTTTTTATTTTGAAAGATCAACGTTGTGCTTAAAAATTTGTACAAAGGCTTCTAAACCTTTCCTTCTTGGCGCAAACTATTTTCTAGATAGTGGCCAGGTATTATTTTCCATAAGTATTTCTATATATTCCTAACAAAATCTGCAGCTGTGATTTATTTTTAATGATTTTCAGATCAACTCTGAAGGCAAATTTCTTCCAAGTGGCATCCATACAAATCCATACAAATAATGGTAACAATTGTTCTCTTTTGATGTAAGGTTCCCCGTGAAAAAGTTTTTTTTTTTAAAAATAAATGCTTTTGAATAACATTTTTGCTATAAGATGGCTAAAGAAGTATATTGAAAGATCAGTGTGCATTATCTTATTTCCTGTCATCACAAAATTGAATGTTGCCTTACATGGCCATATAAAAATAGAGTTTGAAAAATAAACAGAGCCATTATAAAATTTAAAGGGCACCAATGTTCACTGTATACAAAGAAAGGTTAAGGTTATACATTTACTTTTAATATTTTTTATTAAAGTCAATTTAATAGTGGATATCCATTCTTCTTGTTGCGCCATATCCATCATCGGACATTGGCGATCATGTTGGAAATCCTATTTTTATCAATAGCCACATAAAAAAATACTATTGAGTTTTGTCCAAACCAGTCCCTTACATTTTGAAGCCATGAAGTTCTTCTGCCTGGACCTCATTTGCCTTCAATCTTTCTCTGGAGGGTTAAGTTAAATATGTTGTATTTTTCTGGATGCTGCATTACATGTCCAAAATATTCTAACTTTCACTTCTTTATGGTTTTGATGATTTCCCTTGGCTTTCCCAAGTGGTTTATCACCTCCTCATTTCTGATTTTGTCAACCCAACTTATACAAAACAGCCACTCATAAATCCACATTTCAAATGCTTCAAGTCTCTTCCAAGTGGCTTTCTGACAGAGACCAACTCTCCACTCTGTGGAGCAGGACAGAAAAGATGTAGCATCTGACAAGCTTGATTTTCAATCTTGGGCTTATGTCACATTGTACTGATAAAAAATGTCCACAAAAGAGACCTAAAATAAGATAGATCAACGACATCAGCAAGTATTGCAGGCCCAATTGTCAAAAGAAAACTTAGGACCTTATTGGTTGAAAACATTGAAAAAAGGTCTCCATCTTGCAGTGGATAGAGAATGGCTAAAATGATAATGATCATGATGCATTATATAGATGTTTATGTAACCAGGTAAAAGATGAAGATGAAATAAAAATTACATGGTGTGTTTTGTGCTAGAAACTAGAAAAAATGGTAGAGAAAGATTAAAAAAAGAGTACTTGCTCTTTATTATGTGTCTTATCAACATGTGTCCAATCTTTTAGAGATAATAAAATATAATCTTATGGTAACCACCCAGGGCTGCTGTTACAAACAAATATAAATTAAAAACAAATATAAATTTTAAAAAAGAAAAGAAAACTTGTTTTCCAAAGAGGATGATTATTAAATAATCTTAATAAAATAAAATAACATATAGGTATAGGTTCAAGCAATAGTGGAAATTATACTTACTTATTTGACTTCTACAATCATCCATCTCAACAAGTGACTGGACAATATATATAAATTGTATTTATGCTTTGCGCTAAGAGTTCCTATGTGCCAATGAACAAAATGGTTTAGGTGTTACTGGAAAAATGCATGGCTGAATGCCTTCTATGAAAGCATAATCAGGGTAAAATGCATTTCCTGACATTTGTATCTGTGGAATATATTGGTGAACTGGTTTAGGAAAGCAAGTTGTCTCTTCAAAGTATGATAAAAATTATGAACAGGTCCCAACTTTTTCATTGAGGGGAAAGAAATGAAAATATATATTATTATATTACCAATTATAATCTCCAGTAGATCAGTTATTTGCAGTTATTACTCAAAAAACAATCCTTAAGACATTGTCCATATAAAACTAAGTACATTCCATTTCCTCCCACCCCCACCCAAGACATATGAGAAAAACAATGCTTCAGGGATTTTTGTACATTTTTGACTTTATAAATTATGAAAAAGGAAGCCATATATGTTTCTTTTTTTAAGAGTAAGAGCATGGAGTATAATTTAGCTTCAACTAAGCCTATGAAATATATGAAAACGGTAATATTAAGTGAATTCCAAGCCAACCTAATCAGACTTAAAGACAAAATGTTATGCACTGAAGTTGTGATTTTATACCATGGATGTCAAGCTCGCCATATCATGTTGCCATCACATGACGTATCATGACATTTTTTTCCCTTCACAGAGCTGGGTGGGCATGGCCTGCACGTGATGCATCCAGCCCGTGGGTTGCCAGTTTGACACCCCTATTTTATACCAAATAGAATTAAAGTGGCATATCAGATGAGCAAATATAATGGCACCTGTCTGATGATTGTATTTTATTTTAAAAGAAGGCGAAGCTGTATTTTTAACAGCTGCTGCCAGGCATAGTTGCTATTATTGCTGTTATTAAAGACAGATGGATAGTTATAAGGAAAAACAAACCTCTGGTTTTTGAAACCACAGTTGCTCACCATGAAAAGGGGGTGAATATAAATAATCATTGATTGATAAAGTTATTGCATTAAAGGGGACAAGCTAGACTAGACTACACTTCAAAATTTGTCTGACCACTGACAGATGTGAAGAACTGAATCCAAAAATATTGAGTACCGGCTGGAGCATCTGCCAAACTTCCAAGTGCTGCCTGGTGAGGAAAGTTTGGTCTTCCTTCAGGCCTTTGGCAGTTGGAGAAAAGACAGAAAAAGAGAGAGAATGTAGTTAATTATTTCAGAACAAATGACAGCCTATCATTTGATGTTAAAGTCATTTGTAATCTTGTTTCAGTTTAGCATTCTGTTTCTGTTAGTCAAATTTGGCTATTTTGCTCTGCATTTTCAATATGCACACAGAAAGCCAAGTATATTTTCAACTGTTATTAGAAGCTCTTTTATTATTTCAGCCCAGATTTATTTTTTTGGGGAAAAAATTAATTCAATATGTTGACTGCTCAATAATGGTCTTAAAGGTAACAGAGGGGCTGTTGGAAAAAAAAATGGGTGGCTGCCCTCTTCACTTCAGTACAAGTGAGTTTCAATGTGCATGCTCTAGTATGAACAAAGGATGGACTAACAGTGAATAATTCATTGATATGAATATCAACTAAATGAACTTAAGAGTTTATTTGGTTCACATTTAAATGTAAACTTGTTTCACATTTAAAAATCACTACACAAACTAAAATTATTTTTATTTTAAAGTAATTGGAATGCATATGCAACCACAGGCAAATGTATAAGTGGTTAAAAAAAAAGTCTAGTCATAGACTTTTGAAGGAAGGAATATATGGGTGTGGGGGTATATATACTGTATATGTATTTATAAGTGTGTGTGAGACTGATGTGACTGATGTAATTATTTATAGGAAAAAGTGAGAATTAGTGAAGTTTACACTGGTAATGAGAGATGTCAAATGTTAAACAACACCTTTTTTAAAAAAAATTGTCACAAATAGATCTTGGGGAAAAATAGATAAAAAAGAAGTGTGTTGGAAGTGTGAACAACAAGATATATTTATTATGTTTGGTGGACATGTAAAATTCTCAACTGAATGATTCAGAGCAGAGATGGTATTCAGCAGAGTCTGACCAATTCTGGAGAACAGGTAGTGGAAATTTTGAGTAGTTTGGAGAACCGGCAAATACCACCTCTGACTGGAGATTTTACAGAATCCTTCTTCTGCCACATCCACCAAGCCATGCCCACAGAACCGTTAGTAAAAAAAAATGAATCTATTTTTTATTTTATTATTATTTATTTATTTGTCAATTGCTTACAAGATAATAGGTATAAGTAAAACATAGTTATGAATACATGGATACATATAAAAAAATAAAATATAAAATAAACAATAGGAGAGGGACGGTAGGCACGTTGGTGGGCTTATGCACGGCCCCTACAGACCTCTTAGGAAAGAGGTGAGGTCAATAGTAGACAGTCTAAGGTTAAAGTTTTTGGAGTTTGGTGAAGAAACCACAGAGTCAGGTAGAGTATTCCAGACATTGACCACTCTGTTGCTGAAGTCATATTTCCTGCAGTCAAGTTTGGTGCGATTAACCTTGAGTTTGTATCTATTGTTTGATCTTGTGTTGTTATGGTTGAAGCTGAAGTATTCATTGACAGGTAGGACAATGCAATGTATGATTTTATATACTATATTTAGATCGGACCGCAGGCAGCGTAGTTCTAGATTTTCTAGGTCTAGAATTTTGAGTCTGGTGGCATAAGGTATTCTGCAACGAGTAGAGGAGTGAAGAACTCTTCTTGTAAAATATTTCTGGACTTTCTCAACTGTGTTAATATCATATATGTAATGTGGGTTCCAGACTGATGAGCTATATTCGAGTATTGGTCTAGCAAATGTTTTGTATGCTCTAGTTATTAGTGTAATATTACCAAAGAAAAAGCTACGTAAGATTAGGTTAACAACTCTTAACACCTTTTTGGCTATGTAGTTACAGTGGGCTCTACCACTTAGGTCATTTGAGATGAGTACTGCAAGATCCTTGACAGAGTTTGGATCATCAACAAGGTCTTGACTATTCAGCCTGTATTTTATTTTCTGATTTTTTTTTGCCAATATGTACGACAGAGCGTTTATTTGTTGAGATTTGAAGTTGCCATTTGTTTGACCATTCTGATACATAGTCAAGGTCTTTTTGAAGGGTACCAGTATTGTCTGTGGTGTTGAATAGCTTTACATCATCAATGAAGAGAACGCAGTTGCTCTTGATATGATCAGAGGTCATTTATATAGAGTATGAAAAGAGTTGGTCCTAGAACACTGCTCTGGGGGATACCACTGTTGACAGGTACAGAATTTGATAGGACGCTCCCAATTTTGACCATTTGTTGTCTGTTTGACAGGAATGCTTCTATCCAGTTATGCAGGTGTCCAGAGATACCGTAAGAGGGGTAGTTTTAGGGGTAGTTTGTCGTGTACCACTGAATCAAAGGCTTTACAGAAGTCTATGTAGATTGCGTCTATTGCTTTGCCCTGATCGAGTTGTGCAGCCCATATGTTTTTGAAATGTAAGAGTTGCAGATTACATGATAGTTTTTTCCTAAAACTAAATTGTTTATTAGAGAGTAGGTTGTTTGTTTCTAAGTGGAGGATGATGGATTGGTTAATAATTGCTTCCATGACTTTATAGGTGATGCAGCATAAAGAGATTGGTCTGTAATTTTCACTGGGATCTCCCTTTTTGAAGATGGGATGACCGTGGCTTATGACCATAATTTTGGCAAGGAGCTGGTCTGAAAATTTTTTCAAAGATTATGCTTAGAGGTTCAGTTATGGCAGTGGATAGCTTTTTAAAGAAGTATGCACATATTCCATCCGGTCCAATAGATAGAGATGGTTTTAGATTGCGTAGTGCTTTTTCAACAATGTCTTCTGTAAAATCGATATGTATTAGATCATTGTAGTTGTCTGTGGTTTGACTAGGAAATACTGGACATGATCCATTGCTGTTTAGAAATACTGAGCCAAAGAATGTGTTAAAGAGGTTGGCTTTAATAGTGTCATCGTTGCAGTCTTTACAATTAGGTCCTTTCAGGAGTGGGATGGATCTTGAGTCTTTTATTTTGTTGTTTACAAAAGTGTAGAAAGCACTGGTGGAATTGGTGCGTAAAAGATTTTCTTCTTGTTTAATGTGCTAATTGGTGCATTCAGTTTTTATCTGGTGGCATAAATTTTTGTATCAGCTTTTGAAGTTGGCAACGTGACCAGATTTGTTTTTCTGCCAAAGTGATTTATTTTTGGATTGAAGCTTCCTTATTGTTTTGGGTAATTTGTTTTTTCTAGTTTTGGGAGTTGTTAATGGTATATATAGTTTGATGACTCTTTTGACTTCAAGTAAAAATATATTGTAATGGTCTTCTACAATATTGCATCCAGGGAATAGAAATTGCCAATCAAGGGATGAGAGATCATTGTTTATAAGATCATAGTTGCCTTTTTTGAAGTTATAATTTGGAATTCTGTCACTGTGATGATTTTTGTGTGGACGTATGTTGAGACAAAAGTCAATCATGTTGTGATCACTGTTAGAAAAGGGTTCTTTAATTTGTGTTCCGTAAATTGAATTCAAATTATTGCAGAAGATGAGATCGAGACAGTTGTTAAGTCTAGTGTTGTTGGTTACTGGTTGTTCTAGTCCCAGATTTGTTACTGCATTGTAGAAGGTTGCATGTGTGGGTTCAGTTGTACATTCATTAAGGGTCCAATTAATATGAGGTATATTGAAGTCACCAAGAAAGATAAAAGCGTGTGTGCAGGATGATGCCCATGTTAGTAGTGTATTTAGCTTGTTTGCATGTTTGATGTCATAATCAGGGGTTCTGTAACATAGTAAGAACCAAAATGTGATATTTAAGGACAGTTCACAGACGATGGTCTCAGGAATAGCAAACTCCTGGGTAACTTGGATGTTTTTTAGATATAGGGACTCTTTATAGAAGATAGCAACACCACATCCTCTACGGATTTCACGATCTGATTGGTAAACATGATAGTCTCTAACTGTGATAATGGAGTCAGGGAGTGATGCATTGAGCCATGTTTCACAGACAAATATAATGTCGAATTTAGCCATATTTAGTAAGAGGAGAAATTCAGGTATTTTATTTACAAGGCTTCTTGCATTGAGTAACTTGTAGATTAAAGATTAAAGAAAAGACAATATCTATGTTTATTGGTGACTAGAAAACTCTTATGAACTTTTGCATAAATAGAAATAAATCAATTTATGATTTATGCTTTTGATTATTATATACACTAGTTTATTTTAAAAAAGAGACTACCAATGTAACTTCAGAGATAAGTCAATTTATAACTTTACTTATAACTCCTGTAAAGGAAATTGGAACCCTCTTCTTTACATCTTTCTTTCTTCCTTTTTTGTTTTTCTGCTATTCCTTGCTCTTTCTGCATCTATAGTTTTTTCTTGCTTGCTTTGCAAGGAAATTATGTGGAAACATTATTAAAAGAATTTCTTCATAATGAATAAAAGATGTTGATAAATAAAAGGAATTGGGAAACTGCTTGAAGCAGCCTAAAAAAAGCTATATTACAAAGAGCTTTAGAAGTAGGTGAAATTATGGCAAAAGAAAAATTTTGATGGAATGATGAAGTGAAAAAAATGCTAGATAAAAATGCATATAAGATACTACTTCAGAGTGAGTTTAATATATAATATGGTACAAACAATGTAATCAAAGACAATGGTTAAGTACAAAAGGTTCACAAAAGGCAGAGTGACTTTAGTTTAAACGTAAAACTTTTCTGAAGTAATTTAAAAGTTTAAGAGCAAGGAACATAGAGCAGAGTGAATGAAATAAAGTAACAGTGATGATTGTTGTGGTGTGAAATTTAAGTGAGGGGATGCTGAAAGACGTATTGTAGAATTTGTACTGAAATTATTGAAGTTGAACAGTGAGATTGAAACAAATGGTATCAATATTAGTGTGTTGGGGAAAAAAGGATAAAAACAATGCTGTGAGAATGCTGAAAAATGGTAAGGCTATCACTGTAGATATTATAATGGACAACAAATTTGATGTAGTGATTAAGAAAACAGGCTAGGAGACTATGAACCCTAGTCCCACCTTAGACACAAAGCCAGATGGATCAATGTGACCACATCAACTTTCCCTCAGCCCTAGGACAGAAACAATAGCAAACCAATTTCTGAAATCTTGCCAACCCTCCCCAAATAGATATTGGAAAAATGTTAAAATGTAGGTATGATTTGATTGTGAGGTAGCTGCTAGATTTAAAATGTGAGCAGGTGCCAAAGGTGCTTTTTCAAAAGGCAGCTGGACTGTTTTGTTTTTCTTTGAAAACATTTCTCTTCTCAGCTAAGAAGCTTCTTCAGTTCAGTTCTTCTTCAGAGAACTGAAGAAGCTTCTTGGATGAGAAGTGAAATGTATTCAAGGAAAAACAAGAAAGTCCAGTTGCCTTTTGAAAAAGTGCTTTTGGGACAACTAAAAGTGCTTTTGGGACAACTAAAAGTGCTTATGGGACAACTATGACCTGGATGACTGAGAATCTTCACAGACAATGTGAGTAAATGTGTCTAATCATCAAAAGAATGTGTTATTCCCCATGGGAGGAAAAAAGTTTGTTTGCTTGCTTGCTTGTTTGCTTTGGTGCCTTCAGGTCAGGATTGATTCCTGGTGATTACCTAGATTACTGTCTGTAGTTTTCTTGCCAATATTTAAGAATTGCTTGTTATTGGTCACTTTATAAGGCTGAGAGAGAGGGACTGGCTCAAGGTCATTCAACTGGCTTTTTGCTTAAAATAGGATTCCAATCAGGGGTGGGATTCTACTAGCTCACACCTAATCTCTAGAACTGGTCATTAACATTCTAAGCAGTTTGGAAAACCAGTTGTTAGAAGAAATTACCTGTCTAATCCTGTAAGAAAGGCAGGAAGAAAAAATTCTGGTGTTGCTTACAGAAACTGCCTCTCCGTTAACCCTTATTACATTCTTGGCAGGACTAGACTTCCTGTCTCTGGAACTTCTCTGAAGTTTTTTTTTTTCCTCCACAGTTTGCTTGTGTGGAGTGACCATTCAAAGTTACAATGGCACTGAAAAAAGTGACTTATGACTGTTTTTCACACTTACGACTGTTGCAGCATCCCCACAGTCATGAGAGGCCAGGCGAAGAGATGCATGCCTCGATGTGAGTGATATTGAGTTGGCCACGCCCAGCCAATAACATGACCACCAAGCCACATCTACCCAGTCACATGACCACCAGTCACGCCCACCAACTAAGCCATGCCCACAGAACCGGTTGTTAAAAAAAATTGAATCCCACCCCTGATTCTAATTCACGGTCTGCTATACCAAACTATTTTCAGTCCTATTTATTTATTTATTATTTATTTATTTATTAAATTTTTAGACTACCCCCTCTCCCAAAATGGGACTCAGGGCGGTGTACAGCCAAGATAAAAGGACACAATTAATAAAAAATTTAAAAGAGATTTAAAAGAGATTAAATGAGTGGCTGGACTAACACTATAAAACAAGGTAAAAAAGTTAAAAATACCAAAAATTAAAACCCTAGTAATTGATACTAGGCCAGACCGGCCTGTTGGAAAAGGTGGATCTTTAGTGAGTGCCAGAAGGTCTGCAGGTCAGTAATGGCCCGCATCTCCAGGGGTAATTCATTCCAGAGGGAGGTTGCCCCCACAGAGAAGGCCCGCACCCTCGGGGCCACTAGCCGGCATCGTCCGGCTGCTGGCACCCCAAGGAGGCCCACTTTGTGGGAGTGCACTGGCCGGAGGAGGCCAATGGTGGCAGCAAGCAGTCCCTTAAGTACCCGGGTCCCAAGCCATGGAGCACTTTAAAGGTGACCACCAACACCTTGAATCGCACCTGGAAGGCCACTGGAAGCCAATGCAACTTGCGGTGTAACACGGGAGCTCCGAGGAGCCCCCAAAATCACCTGCGCGGCCGCATTCTGCACCAGCTAAAGCCTCCAGATGCTCTTCAAGGGGAGCCCCATGTAGAGAGCATTACAATAATCTAGGCGGGAGATGATGAGAGCAGAAGTGGAGATCTAATCTCTATTGGAGATTAGTTTGTGGCTTGGGGAGGAGTTTGGCAGAATACTAATTGCAAAGGTACATGGGAGATACAAAATCTAAGAAGGTACAAAAGGTACAAAAATCTAGGAAGTGCAATGTGCTTTAATGTCAATGAGGGAGTGTGCATAGATAGGCTTATGTATTTCAGCAGATCATTGAGAAATGCATGAACGTGGGAAAAAAACAGTTGATTTAAACCTTTGGATGATGAAATGAATAGGTATGAATTAAGGAACATTTTCCATGATATGGAATGGAAAGATGAATGTCAAGTGTGATAATGGATATATGATGGCTATGAGAAAAAATGGACCAAGCCTTGGTCCATTTGCATAGCAAATGGACCAAGCCTAACTAGAGAGGAAGCCAAAAATGTATCATGCTTCTGTGTGTTTGTTTTGAATGTGCCTATGGATATAAGGAATAGTTACAAACTTATATGAAGATACGGAGGTATAAAAAGTAGATGGCAGACATGATCTGGGTTTGCACAAACCCAGTTGCACCAATTCTTGCATCATGGTTATTCATAACTTGCTCACTATCAATCTGGATTATGCAATGCATTCTGTATGGATTGGCCTTAAAGACTATTTGATAACTATTAATTCAGAAGGCAGTGGCACAAATAATTATGGGCACATTTCAATATAGCCTTATAACACCATTGCTTCACATGTCATACTAAGTACCAGGAAGCTTCTAGGTGCAGTTTGAGGTACTGATTATTACTTATGAAGCCCTTCAGGGCACTGAACCTGGTTATTGCAGGACTGCCTATCTGCAAATACTTCAGCTATCCAATAAGAACTGATGAGGTGGACATGCTCCAAATCCCATCACTTAGGTTGCAATAGGGAATCCAAGAGAAGTGTTGTTGTTTTTCTGTTGCTGTACCTGCCCTATATAGCATTCATCCTGAGATTAAGATAACTCCCAAAACCTGCCTGTCTTTTGAAAGATTCCAAAGACCTGGATTTTCTGCCAAGTTTTATATCCGTCTTGATTCTTTATGACAATTTAAAACTTTTTAAAGCCCCCGGACCCTTGGGAAGGTAAAAAATGGCCTGTTTCCAGCTGCCAGATAGCCTCCAGAGCCTGGGAAAGGCCATTTTCGCCCTCCCAGAGGTCTGAAGGAAGCCTCTGGACCCTTGGAAAGGCAAAAAACAGCCTCCTTAAAGTTGAAAGTTGAATCCCACCAATGTCTATTTCATAAATGAAAGATAATACTAAAAGTGAATTTCAGATAGGGCTAATTAATCTCCATTTTATCTAATTTTCTGATATGGTAGAAACAAATTAACATATCTTTAATATCCATGAAAAAACGTAACGTAATTTCAGATATGCAATGGAGGAACGTAGAAGGATAAAGGATAGCAATTGTTATCTATATTTTGTGATTCAGAAGATTGCATTGGAAAAATCCAATTTCGGTCCTTGGTATTTCTTAAGTTAGAATTCTTAAATATGACAGTGTTAGCAATACTATTCTGTTTTATGTGGACCAATAGAGTGACTCTGTATTGAAGATGCTTCTATGATTTCTGTTTGTCTGTTTTTCTGTCACTCAAAAATAAGTGGAGATTAAGGGGTAGGTGGGGATCCACTGAAATAATGTTTTGATTGGTTTAAATTGAAAGGAGCCAAATTAGTTCGTTGACATAATAGCATAACCTGTACTACAATTAAGGTGAGATAATGTCAAGGACCAGTTATTATAATAACAGTCACAACTACAACAGTGAAAGAATATAATCTTAACTTCAGACTTTAAGCACATATTATCTCCCCTTAAATTAATAAATAACATGACACAGTACATAGAAATACCTACTTAAGTACATAGAATTATTGTATTAACTGTTTTTTTTTTAATTAAAGTAATCTGAGATCTTGCATGAAAGATATCACAAAACCTGCAGGTGAAGATGATGACTCTGGTCACAAGAGGGGAAGGTAAAATTAAATATAGGTGGAATTAAATTCATCTAAATTTCAGACATTTAAACTATCTGAAGAGGTAGGCTCTTCAGGAATAGAAAATCCCACTTAAAAGTCACAAATTATGTTTCTCTCCAGGAAAAATACTGAAATGGATTTATTAACAACAGATGTGAAATAGTGTTTAACTGTGCTGGTTTAGGAGCAAGTTCTAATTGACCCTCAGGTACAGAATGATTTGGAACCAGTCGTTTTCTCTCAACCCAACCTTAGAGTATTGTTGGTCTGCAGAAAGGAGGAGCTGAAACTCCTGAAAGAAAAGTATTATACTAATGTAACAAATAAAGAATCAAGCACTACAAATACCATTTTATGGACCTGGTGATGTAATCATTTATAAACACCCTTATTCTTTGTCTTGGTTATATTGATGACTTGCACTTACGTGCTTTTAATGTTTATGATTTTCAATTTTGTTTTTCCCCACCACTTGGTTCTAAGGATTACCTTATATTCTTACTATTTCCTTGTATTTTATTTATTGGTTTTGTTATTTGATTGTTTCTAATTAAGTGAACTGACCAGAATCGCAAATGTAAGATAGACAGGTATATAAATTTATGTGTGTGTGTGAGTTTGTGTGCGTGTGCGTGTGTGTGTGTGTGTGTGTGTGTGTGTGTATGTACTTTTGAAAAATAGAGAGGGAAAGAAAGAATTTAACCATTTTGCTCTGTGATACCAGCAAAATATTGATTAATTAATAATTTTAAAAAACAACTGCTATTATTACAAAACAATAAGTGATTACTTCTAAATGGCCTTGCTTTAAACTATCTGCCCACTCATGAATCAATCTGTTGTCGTCTTCACTGGCACCTACAATATTACTGGTATCATTGTTTTCCAAGGAAGTAGAACATCAGCTGTATATGAGATCCAATGGTGCCCCTCTGTGAATAGAAATAGTTCTTGCATGCTGACCTGTCTCTACTATTAAGGCAGGGCAACCTTTTTTGATCAAGACCCATATTTATTTGTAAAAATTATTTCAACCTCCAAAGGGTATCCTATCATTAGCAGAAATCATGAAATTTGTCTTTTTCATTTCAGTTTGGGGGAATAGTAAAGGTATAAAATAGGTATATTAGAGAGTGACTAGACTGTTGATTTTGGAAAGCTATAAATTGATTGTGGCTAGATTTGATAATAAGATTTTAAATTGGTCATGGATATCCTACTTGTGGAAAATTTCTAGTTTTTTCAATACTTGAAAGAAAACATGACAAGATGGGTATTAGAATATTGGACAATAGAGGGAACCAGAGGAAAATAAAAATTACAATTAAAGGAGAAAAAGTGGCTTATTAACATGGAATGAGAAAAATACTTTAAAACCAGAGGTGGTATTCAACTGGTTTGCACTGGTTTGGATGAACTAGTAGTGGTGATCTGCATGGGTCACCGAACCAGTGGTGACTTCTGGCTCACGATGCCCCTGATCCAGTCACCCGGTCACCTGTCACTCACATGCCCCGGTCACTTTCTTAGCTTTCCCTACCATGTGGTGGCCATGGTGCAGCTCGGGCGGACATCCCAAGGCTTCTGCACATGTGCACTGCATGTGCAGCCACTACACATGCAGTGCACATGTGCAGTGGCCCCAGGACATCTGCCCACCTGCCCACCTCCCAGAGCATGCTTTCTTCCTTCTCCCAGCAGATGCACCTCTTCCAGCCTGCCCCGGCCTACCCTGGCCTGGCCAGCCAGTAGTGGCCACATGTCCAGCCACCCCTTTTTCAGTGCAAGAAGCCTCCCCCAACCGGACATCTGCTCTCCTTTTCTGCCTGTTTGTTCTGTATGCCCAAAGAGGAGAATAGTTGGCAGTTGGGGGAGGCTTTTTGCACTGCAAAAGAGGTGGCTGGAGACTGAAAAAAAAGTTACCTCCAGCCACCTCTTTCGCAGCACAAGAAGCCTCCCCCAACCAGCTGACTGCTTTTATCCTCCTCGGTCATACAGAACAAACAGGCAGAGAAAGAGGGGAACATGTGTGTATATTTGTTTTAGGTGGGTCTTTTCTCCTAGCTTTATTTTCCCAGCCCTTAACTTTCCCCAAAAGCGGGAGGGGAGGAAGTCCGGCCTGCAGCCCCTTTGTTGAATCCGGAAGCCTTGCCTATCCAGAGACTGGCCAGGAAGAACTCTTGTAATGAGCAATGCTGCTGGGCACTTGGAAGTGTGTGTGTGTGTGTGTGTGTGTGTTTCAGGTGAGTCTCATCTCCTAGCTTTAGAATGAAAGGGAGAAGGAGGAAGGGAAGAGAGAGAGAGAGAGACAAGAGAGAAGAAAGAAAAGAAAGAGAAAATGGAATGAAAGAAAAAGGAAGAAAAGAGATAGACAAAGAAAGATAGGATGGAAGGAAGGGAGAGAAGAAAGAAAGAGGGAGGGAGGAGGAGAAAGTGAATGAGATATATGAATGGATAGATACATGGAAGGAGGGAAGGAGAGAGAAAAAATAGGAGAGGAAGGAAGGGCACAAACCCTGGGTTCAGAAGACTCTTTGAAACAGCACAGCAATCTAGGGCTGGAAGGGATCTTGGAGGTCATCTTCTAGTCCAAGGGTCTTCAAACTTGGCAAGTCTAAGACTTGTGGACTTCAACTCCCAGAATTCCTTAGCTAACATGACTGGAGGAGGAATTCTGGGAGTTGAAGTCCACAAGTCTTAAAGCTGTCAAGTTTGAAGACCCCTGTTCTAGTCAACCCTCTGCTCCAGCAGAAGATCCTTACAGAATCATAAAATAGTAGAGTTAGAAGGAACTTTGGAGGCCATCTACTCCAACCCTCTGCTTCAGCAGGAGACTTTATATCATCTGGAATCTGGATTATTTTGGTGCCTCTAGCAGAGAGGAAAATTGGCTGAGGATTTTACTAGGACGAGGCTGCCATGCAGAGGAAGGCAGAGATATTCCTTCACTTATGACCACAATTGAGCTCAAAATTTTGGTTGCTAAGCAAGAACATTGTTCAGTGAGTTTCACCACATTTTACTCAATCCATTATATCTCCTTGGTCTAATGGTCATGTTCAGGCTAGGGAAGTAAATCTGAAGGTGTATGCAATGTTCTAATGTATAGAAGCTATAGTTAAATGTGTGGCAGAAAGTGGACTATGGGTATGTTTTTCCAATCGCAGTGAGGTTGAATGTGTATAGTTTTAGCAGAGGTCTCTCTCTCTCTCTCTCTCTCTCTCTCTCTCTCTCTCTGTGTGTGTGTGTGTGTGTGTGTGTGTGTATATATACACATACAGTATAAATAATAGATTCCTTTTTGTGTGTCTTTACACACACTATACTATGTAATATGTATGTACAGATATGGCATATATACATAGGATTAAATAGTGTATTTTTGATGTTCAGTAATAGTAAATAAATAGAGAGGGAAATTGTATCTCTTTGAGGCCAGGCAAGGCACCCCTTGACGTGAGTGATGCCCACTCAGTCACATGACCACCAATCCATGCCACCAAATAAGCCATGCCCGCAGAACTGGTAGTAAAATATTTTGAATCCCACCACTGTTTAAAACTAATCATATTCAAGGATATTTGTGAGCAATGAATCCAGAAGTTAAACATGCCATTATAGAAATGGCATGTTAGGAAATGGATGAGGAACAAGTTTTGCCAGATGGGACTAGGACCAAACTGAAAGTGGATTTGAAAACGATAGGCTGATATGGAAAAAGAGCTTTCACTGGATATGCAAATAAAACCTGCTGATGTCTTAATAATTGAAACTGAATAATTGAAATGTGCAAGTGGGAAATCAAAAGAGTGATTTGAGTAACTTTCTTATTGAATCTATGAAATGATCTCCAAAAAAGATCTGTGAAACTTCTGAACATTTTTCTGAGTAGGGACAAAGAAGAACTGAAAAAAAAAAGTATAGGACATTATTTGAAGGGATTAAAGATCAAGACTATTAAAAGCAAAAGTCAGGAACATAAAGACCCCACTGGTTTAGATGATCAAGGTTTAAAAAAATATGGTGTTATTTCTGTTAATCCTTAATGGACTTTTGCTGACAAGGACTGAATGACAAGGCTATAAGGCTCTGTTCATAGATACGAGATGAAATGTAGAATGAAGAAGTTTTTTGTTGAACCAGAAGTAGTATTCAGCAGATTCTGACTAGTTCTGAAAAACTGGTAGCAGAAATTTGGAGTGGTTCAGAGAACCAGTAGCGGAAATTTTGAGTAGGTTGGAATACCACCTGATTGGCCCCGTCCCCATCTATTCTCTGCCTCCCAAGTCCCAGCTAATTAGCTGGATCTTCTTTTGTTGCCCTGCACAGGAGAACACAGCTGGAAAACAGATTAGTGGGATGAGGAAGAGAATGGGGATTTTATAGTATCCTTCCCCTGGAGTGGGGTGGGAATGGAGATTTTACAGTATCCTTCTCCTGCCATGCCGACCATGCCACGCCCACCAAGCCAAGCCACATCTACATAACTGGTAGTAAAAAAATTGAAAGTTAAGAGAAGATGATAAATGGTAAAAATTCTTTATACTTGTAATGAAGAGGGCCATTGGTAAACGAAATATTTACCCTTCTTTTCTTATAGTATTCACATGACATTGATTTTATTATTTTCTTTTAAAAAGTTATAGTGATCTAATTTGCTAAGGAGATCAATGGTAAATGTGTCTTATTAAAAACAGAACTTCAACTATTTTGTGCATGGAATATTTTATGAAATCACAAAGGTATATTAAAGTTTAGTTGCATCAAACATTCTTCTTCATTACATAACAACTCATTCTATTCACCTTACATTCCATGTTGAAAATTGGTAGAGTCTCATGGACATAGTTCAGATAAATTGATACTACTTTTCAAAACTGCTAACCTGTGCTAATGTCATTTTGGTAACAGTCTGGCAACAGCTGTTAGAATATTGTCCCTGTAGGTCATAGAGTGAAGATCGGAAAATCCTTAATAAAATGTTGTCAGAAGCTACAGGTGGGAAATAAAGGAGCTCTTGTGACCTGTAATCCCATTTCCTCATAAAATCATGGACTGTACAGTCATTTCGTGGCTGAAATTAGATAACATGCTAGTAGTCTTCCAATATCAAGTTATGCAGTTTTCCAGTATCACTTCTGGTGAAGAATCATAAAACTGAGAGCAGCTGATCTCTTTCATTCCTTTCTTTCTAAATTGTTTTTAGAACTGCATATAAAAATAGGAGCTAATCTAAATAAAGGATTTTTTTTATAAGCTTTGATAAATATTAAATATTTTTTTTTAGCTTTGATAAATATTAAATAGTCAGGCTTAAAGAAATTAAGATGTATAAGTATGATTCATAGCGTTAATGGACAGTTTCTGTTTTCTCTTGGTCAAATGAGATTCAATGAGCCATTCTACATCCCAGTTAGATACCTAGTACATGTATGTATGTCCTAATATACATATATTGATAGGTAGATATAGATAGATATAGATATATGTATATGATATACCTAGAACTAAGGAGAACTAATGATGGATCATAGTGTTAATGGACACAGTCTATTTGGTCGAGATCAGTGGTAGGGAACCTTGGCTCTTTTATCACTTATGGACTTCAACTCCCAGAATTCCTGAATGAGCTATAAAAATTTCCCCATCCCTGGCTTACTGGTTTTTCAGTTGTGAGGGAAATCAATTTTTGATTGAATGGGATTGTTCAATATACAAATGTCCTTAATTTTTGACTTGAATCAATATTCTTTATATGTCCTACATTTGTATATTAAACAGTCCCATTCAAGTCAAAAATTGATTTCCCCCACAACTGAAAAATCAGTAGGCCAGGGATGGGGAAACTTTTATGGCTCACTCAGGAATTCTGGGAGTTGAAGTCCATCAGTGATAAAAGAGCCAAGGTTCCCTACCGCTGGTCTAGATCAAATGAGATTCAATGAGACATTCTACATCCCAGTTAGATCCCCTTTACATGTATGTATATATGTTCTAATATACATATATTGATAAATAGATAGATATAGATATATGTATATGTACATATATATATATGATAAACCTAGAACTAAGGAGAAAATTCCTAATGATAAGAGCAATGGAATAGTTTGCCTTCAGATGTGGATGCTCCATCACTGGAGGATTTCAAAAAGGGGGATGGACTAGAAGACATTCCAACTCTTATTATTCTATGTTCTATGATATCTGCATTAGAAGGAATAAACAGCAGGTAAATAAGGAAGAGCCAGATTGATGCAGTGTTTACAACACTGGCCTAGCAACCAGGAGATTGTGAAAGCCAGTTGGGTAACTTTGGGTCAGTAACTCTATTTCATCCCAACTCACCTCATAATAATAATAATAATAATAATAATAATAATAATAATAATAATAATAATAATAATAATAATAATAATAATAATAATAAATATTCGTTTATATACCGCTCCTCTCCCGAAGGATTCGGAGCAGTGCACAGCCATACAATTAAAACAATAAATATGTGAAAAGTTAAAACTAAATTAAACTAAAGGCCCTGGCTGAAAACAATTCAAACTCCTCCCTAAAACCCTAAAATTTAATATAAAAATTAAAACACCCAAATCTAAAATCAGCCCAAGCCGGCCTGGTCAAAGAGCCAGGTTTTCAAGGCACGCCTAAAGGTCCCCAGGTCCGTGGCTATACATAACTCTGGAGGCAACCCATTCTAGAGGGCAGATGCCTCCAGAGAGAAGGCCCTATTCCTTGCGGTCACCAGCCGGCACATAGATGCCGACGGTACCCGCAGGAGACCCTCCCTGTGGGAGCACACCAGACAGTGAGAGGAAAATGGCAGAATGCGGTCTTGTAAATATCCTGGTCCAATGCCATGGAGCGCTTTAAAAGTTAACACTAAAATCTTAAAGCACACCCGAGAGGCCACTGGCAACCAATACAGCTCGCGCAGGAGGGGCGTACATGCGAGAACCTTGACGCCCCCATAACCACCCGCGCGGCCGCATTCTGTACCAGTTGAAGCCTCCGGATGCTCCCATTCGGGAGCCCCTATGTAGAGGGTGTTACAGTACTTCCAGTCGGGAGGTGACCAGGCATGAGTGACTGTGCGTAAGGCATCCCGATCCAGAAAGGGCCGCATCTGGCGGATCAGGCGAACCTGATGAAACACCCCCCTGGAGACGGCCGTAACGTGGTCTTCCAAAGACAGCCATACATCCAGGAGGACATCCAGATTGCGAGCCCTCTCTGAAGGGGACAAAATCTCACCCCCAATAGCCAGCGATCAAACTACCTGGCTATATCGGGACGCCAGAAACCACAGCCACTCAGTCTTGGAAGGGTTGAGTTGGAGCCTGTTCCTGCCCATCCAGTTCCGCACGACCTCCAGACAACAGGACATGACCTCCATGGCATCGTTGGGGTGGCTTGGGGTGGAGATGTACAGCTGAGTATCATCAGCGTACAGATGACACCTCACCCCAAAGCCACGGATGATCTCCCCCAGCGGCTTCACATAAATATTGAACAGGAGAGGAGAGAGGACCGACCCCTGAGGCACCCCACAATCGAGGGGCCTAGAGGTGGATCTCTCTCCCCCACCAACACAAATTGCAGGTGGTCGGAGAGGAAGGAGGTGAACCACCGCAACATGGTGCCCCCAACCCCCCCAACCGCCGCAATAGGATACTATGGTCGATAGTATCAAAAGTCGCTGATAGATCTAATAGGACCAGGACAGAGGAATAACCCTGTCACGGGCCCTCCAGAGATCATCAACCAATGTGACCAATGCCATTTCAGTACTATGTCCAGGCCTGAAGCCCAATTGGAAAGGATCCAGGTACGTATATTCATCCAGGTACTGGGGAAGCTAACCTGCCACCACACTCTCAACAACCTTCGCCACGAAGGGAAGGTTGGAGACAGGACGATAGTTGTTCAAGAGAATTGGTCCAGGGAGGGCTTCTTAAGGAGGGGTTGCACCACTGCCGTTTTCAAGGCAGTGGGCAGCAAGCCCTCCATCAAAGAGCCGTTAACAATTCCCTGGAGCCAACTCCACATCACCTCTCTGGTGGTAGAGACCAGCCAGGAGGGGCAAGGGTCCAATAAACATGTGGTGGCATTCAGCTGCCCCAGCAACCTGTCTATAACCTCGGCGGTCACAGGGTCGAACTCGTCCCAGATAACCATCTCAAGACTCGCCGCGGTCACCTCCCCCGGGACCTCTCAACTAGAGTCCAACCTGGCCCGAATCTGAGCGATTTTATCGTGCAGAAATCGTGAAAACTCCTCTGCCCTTCCCTGCAAGAGATCCTCCCGCGCTCCCAGCCCAAGCAGGGAGCGGATCACTCTAAACAGGGTAGCGGGTCGATTTTCTGCCGATGCAATAAGGGCAGTGAGAATGCTTCGCCGCCTCTATCGCCACTAGGTAGGTCCTAATATAGGACCTAACCTGTGTTCGGTCAGACTCGGCACGACTGGCCCTCCAGACACCCTCCAGATGTCTTTTCCGGCTCCCTCAGCTCCTCTGTAAACCATGGAGCCGAGTGAGATCTCTGTCGGGTCAGAGGTCGCAAAGGCACAACTTGGTCCAGAGCCTCGGCAGCCAGCCTATCCCAGGAGGTTACCAAGTCTGTGGCCGAGTTATGAGCCAGAGTTTCAGGTAATGGCCCAAGCTCTATCTGGAACCGTTCAGGATCCATCAGGCGTCTGGGGCGGAACCATCTCCTCGGCTCTGCCTCCCTGCGGTGTGGATTGGCGGTACTAGAAGTCTAGTTTAAGGAGAGAATGATCAAACCATGACAAAGGTTTGACAGCTATATCCCTTAAGTTGTAGGGAAAGTAGAAGGAAGGAGTACTAGGTATGTTTGCCACCTTCAGTTACTTATAAATTAATAAAGGCAGGATAAAAATCTAATAATAAAGCCATAACAGTGTTGCCTGATTTGAATTTTGTTCTTCTTTTTAGACATTAAAAAGGTAAGGCTAAATAGGTATTTTCTCCAATGTATTGTTGAAATAAGACATTGACAAGGCAGAAGAAAAATAATAGTAGCAGTCTATAAGTGGGGTTTTATTCAAAGCTTAACTGTGATGAATGTATTGATTAACAGGGCCAAAGTAGTATTTCTGATGTTCGGTTAAATAAAAGAAATAAGCCAAAGTGATAGAACGACAGTATGAGTTTTGAAACAAGACAATTCCAGTGACAATGTTTGTGGTGAGAATCTTAAATTTAGTCCTACAATCCAAAAAAAGTGATATTTATAGATTTTTTTGTTTTGTTTTTTGTTTTGTTTTTTAAATCTCTAATTTCTACCTTTCCATTTCCCTTTGGGAATATACTTATATTACATTTCATAAGGAAATCTATTACCTCAGAAATACTATTGGCTTTATAGATAATTGTTTTCTACAACTGCTTACATTTTAAACATTACAATATTATTAGTCAATGTTGAAATGTTAATAGGTTCTGTTTTAAAATTCTTGTTCAATCTGAGATTACTGCATTTGATTTCTCATTAGCAGATGTAGTAAATGCCTAAGGAAAATTAGATATAGCTGAAAACCATTATTTATTGGCTTCAGAAGAAATAAATTGTCATTGCTGAAAATTTAATGCCATTGGTGTTTTTTTTTTTTTTTTCTTTTCTACTTGCACAAGGAGCACTATTGCTAATAGACTTCAGAGCTTGAAATAAATAAATCTTTGGAATCCTGTTGCATCTCATGGGGTGTGACATTTGACAGTCTTTTATAGTGCCGAACGAAACAAGTTTGTGAGCTGGAATTCAATTGCGGTGTATTGATTCCTTGCATCAGTCATTATTCCCTGCTGATTGACAGCTGAAAATTGGTTACGTTAAGTATTTCATATGTTATATTGGCTGACATTTGCTTGCCTGCTCTTGTGTCAATATTGTTGTAAAGATCTCCAGCTCTATGAGATAGCAATATACACCGACTGTGGCTTTTGTGTGATGTTCCAGTGTTTTTCCTGACATAATTTAAGACATATTAAAAACCAGCAGCATCTCCCCTCTTGAGGAGCTTAATGCCAATATTATTGTCTTCCAGGAGAAGATCATGTATGCTCATAATCGGGTGCTAATTTGCACCCATATGCTCATGTTTAGGCATTAGGTGCTATAACTGTAAAACTGAGCCTGATTGATTGATTCATGTCAAGCCTCATCTCAGCTCATGTGGTAGAAAGTCATGTGTCTGACCCTTTTTACACTAAAAAAAGGAGAGATCCTGTTCCCTTCTTTCACCTAGAACCATCTCATTGACTGAATAATCTGTAATACATTAGTGCTGACATTTGTTAGGCAAGAATTAAACAAGACACAGTAATCATTCCCCTGAATAAGAATTGTGTTTGGTTTCCAGCAGAGTTCTATTAAATGAATAATAGAATTGTCTGCTTCAATGCAGAGAATGGTGAATATTCTCAGAGATAATGAGCTTCTTTAACTCTTTGGTGACTCGAGATCCATGTTTTGCTCAGCTTGCCTTATGGGGCAGAAACCGGAGGAATCTTGGCGGGCATGAAGTGCTAGAGGTCAAGAAGTAACCCAAAACAAAATGTGAAACAGCTAAAAGTGGCTGATGAGAAATACAAAGATCTTCTTACCAGAACTCAATCCACCATCTAATTCTCATTTGTATCACAGGTTTTGGTGATATTTTAGAATTAACTCATTTTGCACAGTAAGTTGCATTCTAGAAAATGGTATTTCATGTACTGATAAAAAGGGAGAAATAGTCTCAAATTGGCATTGGGTTTCAAAATAAATATATCATGCACTCCTAAAGATATCTATTGCTGAGCTGTGGGAAGTGGGTGCACAATTAAGACTGTAGTTTCTCAATGCTCCCCGTCATTACAAACTCTTGTATATCTTCTTAGGAAGACACACTGGACACACTTTGCATAGTATTTCCAGCAGCAGGTATGGTTACTTTTATTCTCTTTTATTTTTCTGTCTTTATACTGTGGAGGGTTTAATTTATTTCTACCTATCCTCCTTTTATTGTATATAATTGCCATTTGTGAGTAACCATTGTTTAGTTTGTACTTCTGCAGTATTTATTTCTAGTTAACTGTTTATATAATTGCCATCTTAAGCAAGCTCATAGAAGTAATATTTTCAGCCCTCCCTCAAGAAGTTCCATTCCTGCTCCCCAAATACACATACTGGCCAGCAACTCCCTTGAGAAGCTTTTCAAAGATTGCAGGAAGCTGCAAAGGGAGGAGGAAAATAGGAAATTTTCTTTCTGTAAACTTCCTTTATTAACCTCATGGGAAATTAAAACAAGCAGTAGACTCATCAAGAATTCATCAAATGGCTTACTGAGATACGTATCTGTACAGAAGCATGAAGTGTAAGCATATGTGGCAAAAATTACTCCTTTTTGGGGTGAATTCATCAGATAGATCCAAGATTGTCTGAGTGATTATTACTCTGTATACCCAGCACTTTTAAAACCTGTACAATAATATTATTTATCTAACTACTATGTGGTGGGAGGAAGGGGAATCTGTTATTTGATTCTGAGATTCTGTCCATACTGTGCAGGTTTTATTTCATAGTGCAAATTAGCTATGGAAAGTTGCTTTGTTTCACTTTTGTTATTTGTTTTTCAAGCAATAGTACTTCTGACTACAGGCCTTAGAATAAAATTTAATACACAATCAGAACATGTACTCATTGGGTTATCCGACTTCGACTGACTTAGGTTATATATTTTGCAACTATGTGTTCTACAAAGAGCAAAATAATATGATATCCTTGATTTTCAGAATAATTTAAAATGCAAATTTTGCATAATACTATATATGAGAAAGTTTCCTATATAACCTACATGGTAAGAATAATGTCTTGCTCAATGACGAATTATACATACACATAAACTGAATTGCCGTTCTGGTCATAGGAAAAGTATTCATGAGATGAGTAAGAGAAAATTCAGAATGGAGCTATATTTATCTAGGTGATCCAGATAGTATCTAGGTAACCTGGATAATATCTAGGTGAACAGATGAAAGTTTATCACAGAGAGATCCAATCTAGGATTAAAGATAATTTTCCTGACAGTAAGAAGTTTGGGTGCTCATTGGAGGCTTTTTAGAAGAGACTGGACAGCTATTTGTCCAGAATGGTATAGGGCTCCAGTTTGAGCAAGGGTTTGGACCAGTGGTGGTGAACCTTTTCAGCACTGAGTGATGAAATGGGAGTGTGTGCACATGCCAGAAGATGGAAAAGCAGCTCACTGATGCAATGCATGGGACTGCTAGAAACCAGAAGCTCAGCTTCCTGACAGCCACCTGGTCTTTTGGTTTCTAACGTGCATGTACACACGAAGACCAGCTGGCTGGCATGCTCATGTGCACTGAGGAGCTGCTTTTCTGGTTTCTGGCACTCCCACATGTGAAAGACCAACTGGCCAGTGCGCATGTGTGCACTGGAACCCGGAAGAGCAATGGGCAATGGCTGGCAAGCCAGGAAAAATGGCTCTGCATGCCACTTCTGGCATACGTGGCATAGGTTTGTCATCATAGGGTTGTAAACTCCAAGGTCCCTTCAATTCTATTATTCTGTATCTGTAGATTTCAGAAGGTTTGTTAAATAAATTGGAGAGAAAGAGAGAGAAACAGGGGGAAGAAGAACTGTTATTATAATTTATTTTACATGTTGACTTAATCAGAGCTAATACTATCTGAGCTAGATCAAGTAATATATATATTATTTTATCATAACAAACCAGTTAAAGATTAAAATGGCAGAAGTTTACCAGTGTTTTTATTCAGTGATGCTTGACAATGAAAGAGTTCATGCTGCCTGATTAGAATTCACCAAAGGAGAATCACCAGGTGATATTTTCATATGTAGCAGTCAACATGTGAAGATCAGTGAGCAGCCTTCCCTTTCTGTCACATTGGTGATGTCATGGAAGATTCCATTCCAATCTGATTGGCACTGAATACATTGTGAGACTAAAGATTTTAAAAGGCCAAACTCAGTAGAGGAAATATAGTCAAGGCAATTAATACTTGGGAAATTCCAGACATACTATACACTACCAGACTAGTGGACTAGACTCAAGCAGAACTAAAAGCCATGAGTAGAAAGATCAGAAAAATAATAATATTGAAGCATGCCTTTCATCCATGCATTATGTTGACAGACTCCACTTAAAAAGAAAAGTAGGTGGGTATGGAATGTTTCAAATATGCCACTCAGTTGCAGAAAAAAATGGAGGACATTGGAAGAATATATGAAGGACAGTGAAGAAGTTGCACTGAAGCTAGCCCACTATGAAGGCTTCCTGAGTACCATAGAGACCAAAGTGGCCTACAGGAAAAACAAAATGAAGAGCAGAAAAGAAAAATGGAAAGAAAACGTATTACATGGTTGGTACATTTTAAAAGAAAATAGCAAACAGGGCAGATAATTAGACAATGGCTAACAGCATTACAGTTGAAGAAACAGACAGCAGAGCTAATTCTGGATGCATAAATCCAAGCCTTAAGTATAAATATATACAAAGTCAGAATAGAGATGACAGCAACAGGCAGCAAATGCCACCTGTGCAAAGAAGCTGAAGAAATAGTAGACCACCAAATTAGCTACTCTGAAAAGATTGCACAGACTAACTATAAATAGCAACAATGGTACACTGGAATATTTTCAAGAAATACCATTTGCCTGCAAACAACAATTGGTAGGACCATAACATAGACAGACAGATAATAAAGAAACTAAAATGCTCTGGGACTTTAGAATTCAAACAGACAAGCACCTGCCACACAATACTTCAGAACTGACAATTGTTGATAAGAAATGCAAACAAGTATTGATAGTGGACATTGCAGTCCCTTGAGACAGCAGAATAGGAGGGGAAAAACTGGATAAAATTACAAAACATAAAAACCTGAAAATAGAAGCAGAATGACTATGGCAAATGAAAGGAAGGGTAGTACCAATAGTAATATGTGTTTTGCCTAGCTAAAACATATGGAGCACTTCTTGAACACTATTGATATTAACAAAATCATAATTATTCAGTTGCAAATAAATATTTCCTGGGTATGCTGTGAATGGGTCAGCATGCTGTTAGGCATCCTCATTTTGCTAGTATGCCAGGGATTTTATCTATTCTTTTTCCATAGCAATCTTCCAAATATTGCCATCTGAAACTCCTATATCCTATACCAGATCTCTAATTATGTTAAATTCAGCGGATTTCCTGGAGTGGTAGAGAATAATATTTGCATTGTATGCTTTAAGTTTCGTCCAGCTTCCTGGGAATTTTACAGAATAGTTCAATTGTCCCATCTTCTCTTTAAGGAGGTTGGGTAGTGATCTAAGGATCACCTGGCTCAATGGTAAATGATCACCCTAGCATGCATGTTATATTTCTATCAATGTTGTCTTTCTTACCATCTTATTTATTTATTTGATTACTGTAGCCACCCATTTCAACAAGACTCACCCTCTTGCAACAGACTTGCAATAATTCTTATTTGTTTGTCTTTATCAAGAGCCACCATAGCACAGTGGTCAGAGTGCAGTACTGCAGGCTACTTCTGCTGACTGTCGGCTACCTGCAATTTGGCCATTCGAATCTCACCAGCTGCAAGGTTGACTCAGCCTTCCATCCTTCCAAAATGAGGACTCAGATTGTTGGGGGCAATATGCTGACTCTATAACCCGCTTAAAGTGGGCTGTAAAGTGGTATATAGGTCTAAATGCTATTGCTATTTTGTTTTTGGTTTCTGTAACAAGTCTCAGCTCACTGAGCCTTCCAGTTTCTACAGTTTATATTGTTATATTTCCCTTCTTCTGTTTCCTGAATGTATTTATGCTTCTCTTCTGAATTTTAGAGAGTGTAGCCACACTTCTTTGATCTTTCCTCCCTTGGATAGCATGACTTCAAGAGTAACAGGAACAATTTCTTCAATGTACCAGTCATTTCTCATTCACCTCTTCTTATTGATAGGGATTAGGTCCATGATAGCAGACGTTTTATTTTATTTTCCAGCGTCTGGCACATTGTTGTCAACAAGCGAGGGCAAAAATTTGCTGGATCTCTGACTCTCAACATACATCAGAATAATTAAAATACATTATTATTACTATCACTTTGTGACACAAAAAGTGCAGTACTGCAGACTACTTCTGCAGTATATTTTTTTTCTCTGTTCAGCCAATCTATGCTAAAGCCTCATGATAGTGCCATTTTATTTTTATTAAAATATTTCAATAGGCTATTCATGTTCCAATTCCTGGATTTTTCTGGAAATGCCCACATTTGCTGTTGTATCTGTTCCTTTGAATAACATTATTTATAATGACAACAACATCAATAAAACTTAAAGAAAGCACAATTTTTGGTGCAATGACATTGTGCTCCTTTTTTAATTCTCCAACATGTTCCACTTTTCATGTTTAATTCTACTCTGCTAATTTACTATAAGAAGCTTTAAATTCTTATACAGAATTAGGTGGAAACAATGTGCTAGAAAACTAGAGTAACAGCTTGTCACATTTTTGTCTTAGGAAGAGAGAATTTGCCTTATTTGTTTCATATTTCCCTAAAGCCTTGAGAGGAAACTTGCCTCTAGCGACTTAGCTGCCTAACTCTTCCACGTCCATCTTCTGGATGTCACCTGCTAAGGTAAGGAGCCTGAAAAAGCCTGGACACTGTATGTATGGGTGGCCTTTTGTTTACGGCAGACAAAGACAAAATCCTCTGGATTACTTGAAGATATCATATAACACACAAGATGGAGCTACTATTATTCTCTTCTAAGACATATTGTGTTTCCCTTGGGCAGAGAAAAGTACACGCAGCCAATCCTGGGAGGGCAGGTCCTATTAAAGATTTATGCAAGCCTGAATTATTTGGCTTTAAACTTTGTCTTTTTCCATTTTTTAATAAGAAGGATGCTTTCTTTAGACACTGCAACCTGAAGTAGATGGTATCACCTGTAATCCTTGGCTTAGGCAGAGAGCTTCTAAATGGATTGAATTAGGTGCAAGACAGAACTGTTTTTTTTTTCTTTCCCTCAAGGCCCACCATTACTTTTTCCTTGTTATTTGTGCTTTTAAGGATTCCACTAATGCAGCGTTCAAGATGGGACTTAAAACTGTACATCTTTCAAGCCTCTTCTTCCAAAAAATATGTTTAGAAGTGGTTGGGGCCTGTAAACATTTTATCAAAACTAGGTCCTTTGATTTTTATGCATTTAAAAACGGATATTGTAAAAATGATTTGGGGGGGGTAAAGTGGGGGGAGGAGGAGATTTGACATCAATTAAAACTTGATTTATTTATATTCTATATTATTTCAACTATTGATTCAGTTCAAGTCCTCAAAGATTTAATTATTGGGGGATTATTAATAGGTTGTTATTTCCACTTTAAATATTTTTGAAATAGCTTCATTCATAAAATATGAATATATTTACTCCCATTTCAAAATTCTGGGTACTCAAACAGAAGACAAGGACTTGGTCAATCCTGAGAAACTGAGTTTTACAAATTCAATGTAATTTAGTAGCCTGAAATATCATTTTTTTCGGTATGTAGTTAGTTTCTTGAAAATGGCAAACAAGCTGTATACTAAATAGCTCTATAGAAGATTAGTTTATTGGTTAGTCCAGAACAATATCCTAGCAGATTTATGAACAGTCAAATACTTCCATAATTTAATTGAAAAATATGTCAACCATCTTTATTACTACATATATTGTAATATTTAACATATGTTTGTGTTATTTAATATTGAAATACCCATTCTGAATTTCTTTGAGATTTTTGCAATTTTTATGATAAGTATCTGTCCCTGTTGAAATTAGCATATGGGCTTAATTTCATGTAAGCTTCATATTGTTGTCTGAAATTTTGAATTAAATTGGTTTTTTGGGGGGGTGGGGTAGCTTCCTGACTTCCCTGACCTTACAGGATAATTTTTTTGTCATCATGGAAGGCAGCAATGGATTTTGATTGAAAATTGTAAAGCTTATCAGTTCAATATCTGACCCTGATTAGCCTCAAGAGGCCATGACAGTGCTGAAGCAATGGGATTTTAACAACGACATTCAGTGAGCTCTAAGTACAGTATATCCCTCTCTCTGTGTGAGACAGGTTTGCTTAAGAAATCTTTATCCAATGCCAATTAATGAGCCAATTTTCTATAGTCAACTTATAGGACAACATTCACACTTGCTAAATTCAGTGTTTAACCTTAAACATTGCTAGAAAGAAGATTTAACAACATTCCAGTGCAAGAGCAGCTTAACTCCTGTCTGCTGGGCAAAATGGAATTAATATCACATCTGTTTCTGTAATGCTCAACATCATATTCTACCTACAGACTTATATATATAAATTTTTAAAATATTATGTTTGGTTAAGTGCAAACAATGTCTCTTCTTTCTTTCGGTCTTCAACAATAAGTGAAAAAAAATGATCAGTGTATTGATTGTGCCAAACATCTATCTTTATCATATTATCCCTTTTCAATTAAGGCTGAAACTTGTAAATGACAGATTTCTTAAGAAATCTGTCCTCTTGCCTTCAGTGATGTTCTCGTATCCAGGGGTGGGTTTCTACCAGTTCTGTCCACCTCTGTGGAACTGGGTAGCTCTGAAGAGCAGCAGACATAGGACCGGTTCTATGTATGTTGATGTTTTTTCTCATCCACCTGCCCGGGCTCTTACCTGATCTTTATTTCCTGCTTTTTTAACTTCAGCTGCCAAGTGAGGCACAGCTGCAGTTTAAAAAGCAGGAAAAAAGTGCTTTTTGAAAGGCTGCTTCTCTTCATACAGTGTGCTGATGACGATTTAAAGACACGTGAGCACAGCGTGCAGAGAAACACATTGTAAATCACCGAATCACGTAAATCACCGAACCAGTAGTTAACCCTGTTGGATCCCACTCCTGCTCGTATCCTTTCCATTATATCTTTTTACTGTCCTTGTAATAAGATCTCCAGAATGGCAGTACTTTTACTTCTTGGAGGTATAAGCTTATTTGGTCTGGAACTCTATTAAAGAAAATGTAGCAACTCAGGTTTTTTTTTTCTGAAGAGTTTAGGGAGAGATAGGAGGACATAATGATCAAAGAGGTTGAAAATATAGGATGAACTATTTTCTGTATATTTGGTAATAGAAGGTCCAAGAATAAGGGGAATCTTTCCGTGGCTTGGGAACAGAAAATAACTTTACATTTGGAGGAGGCAAAGCAGCCACAGAAAATATTTGCAAGATAAATTTTTACTAAACTAGATAATGTTCAGTCAGGTAGTTTGTTCACAATTAATGAGTTTTGAATTGAGAAAAAGAAATAAACATACCATAATGTTGTGGTTCTAGAATGAAAATGGAACTGTGTAATTCATGTACTTTCAATGAGAGGAAAAGAGCTATTAAAGAGCTCTCACAACAATTCCCTACAAAGAGTTAGCCTATAATAAGATGGGCAGCCAATACATTTTATAAACAAATAAATAAAATAAAAGCAGCAGATGCCTGATCTACTAATGTTGCTAATTCCATTTGCACATAAACTCTTTTACAATCCCAGACATGTGGATGAACTTTTAGGGGGAAATATCATTTGTATACAGAATGCAACTGAGCATGGTGAGTGATATTATATAATATATAATTTATACTATATATAAATTAATCATGACATTTAAAAGTATCATTAATTTTCACAAAGTCATTCATGAAAGCACCACTCTAACCACTGGCATTATTAGTGTTCATTTCCCATAGCAATATTAACTACAATTTAGTTTGCCAAGTTGTCCTTGGTATTGGCATCTCCAAAATCATTTTTGAGAAAGTTTATGTTTATTAAAATTAGACTTACTGGGAATGGTGTTGGAATTGGAGCATGGAAATTCAGATTCAATTTCTGCTTGACCACAGAGCTTACTGGGCAACTTTCTCTGAGCCTAAGCTGTCTCCTAGGATTGCTGTAGAGATAATGTTGAGCAGATTCCTAAGACCTTACCTTTTAAAGCAGGGGTCTCCAACCTTGGCAACTTTAAGACTTGTGGTTTTCAACTCTGGGAATTGAAGTCCACAAGGCTTAAAATTGCCAAGGTTCTAGAGCAGGACTGTCAAAGTCACGGCCCGTGGGCCAGATGCCTCACACACTGCCATGCCTATACCAGTTTAGCGAAGAGGGAAACGTTGCAAATAAATCTTGTAACACTGATGTGATGCCGCAACTTTGACCCCCCTGTTCTAGAGCAGGGGGGTCAAACTCGCGATGACACATTGTCGTCATGTGATGTATCACAACTTTTTTCCCCTTGCTAAAACGGGTGGGCATGGCCAGTACGTGACATATCCAGCCCATAGGCCATGAGGTTGACATCCCTGCTCTGGAGAAAAAAGTCAATAAATTAAACAAACTAAATTAAATAGTAAATATAACATTTTCCTTTGGTGAGCTAAGATTAATATCGTGAATCAGGGCTCAAGGACTCTCCCCGCAAATGCACACAGAAAAGAACCACAATTTGTCCTAAGTGTAAAGCTGCACCTGTATTTTTCCCACAAGGGTGAAGAACATGGACCGCCACTGGATCTGTTATTATCTCTTCTCTTTTCCATAGCAAACAGAAGAGACCCGAAAAAGAGGTATAGCTGCAATAGTGCACTTTCCATTTCTGTGGAGAGGCGCCACTAATATCTTTGTGTTAACAATGCTCAGGTTCAAATATTTTCTCCCTGACACCGCCACCATCACAATCAATGATGATCATATCTGCAGGGGGTGGAAACAAAGTACTATATATATTTTTCTTTCTCAGAATTGATGCAAGAGCATATTTGGGTTGCTCTGGTTGCCCAGCAACCATGATCTCTTCTCTAGGTCTGACAGTTGCTTTTTTTTTTTTTTTAACAAGGAGCCAACCATAACATAAGGAGCATTGATCCTCAACTTATTATCAGATCTTGCACGCGCCCTTTCAAAAGCTAATCACATATAATATTGCTGCTGAAGACTTGCTTTACACTTCATTACACTTCTGTGGCTAAGTTCTAGATAGGATTGTGGTGCTTTGTACAGGGACCCAGAAGACTTGTGCAGCTCTCATTCAAACTATAAGTGCAGTGCATATCACAAGGAAGGCTTGATTGTGTAATAGTTAACCATAACATTATTTTTGAATTTTTATAGAAGCATCTAGGTAGATTAACGTTTCCAGCAATCAGTATTAAAGAAAAGAGCATCTTTCTTATCACAGCATAACTGGAAACTTTATGGCACCAATTCTGCTGGTTTTAAGAAAGTCATAAAAACTTAGCTGTTTCAGCATTCCCTGAGCAGCTTATTTTGTGATCTTGTTTTGATGGCACTTTATGTTTCCAAATAAAGAAGGTTATATTCCCGACTATTGTTGATGAATGTGGCCTTCTGTTGTTTTTTTAATTGCTAGCTGTTTTGAACACCCCCTAGATTTGCTTCAACAATTGTGATAGCTGATAGTCCTCAACTTATGATCACAATTGAGCCCCAAATTTATGTTGAAAAGTGAGAAATTAATTAAATGAGTTTTGCCCCATTTTATGAGCTTTCTTGCTACATTTGTTAAGTGAATCACTACAATTGTTAAATTAGTAACCCAGTTGTCAAGTGAATCTGGTTTCCCCATTGACTTTGCTTGTCAGGATATCATAAAAGGAAATCATATGACTTCAGAACACTGCAATTGTCGTAAATGTGAATCAGTTGTCAAGGATCCAAATGTAAGTCACATGACCATGAAGATGCTACAATGGTCATAAGTGTAAAAAAATGGACATGCATCACTTTTTCCAGTGCCATTGTAACTTCGAACAGTCACTGTTGTAAGTCGAGGACTACCTGTAAATTGATTAAATAAATTTGAATTAATATATTCAAAAGAGACAATCAAAAAGTCAAAAGTCGCCAGCAATCAATACCCAGACGATAAAAGATTAATACCAAGAGTAACATTAGACCAACAATCGAGAAGCAAACAATATCCCATTCGAGGAATTAGTAGACAAACAAGCTAAAAGTAAACAATAGCCAACTCCACCAACACTGACAGAGCAAGCCATTAGTATCAGTGGTGAGTTTCAAAGTGGTTTACCACCAGTTCAGTGGGTGTGGCTTGGTGGACATCACTTTGTCCGTGCGTGTGTGCCAAATGTGCACTTTGCATACACGCAGAGGCTTTCCTACGTACCTCCTGCAATCCTGCACTCTCCCTGTAGCTTCAACAGCTGACGCGCGACAATCTGCTGTGCCGCGCAAAGCAGCTGCGCTTCAAAAGCAGGGAATAAAAGTCAGTATGGGAGCCGGGGCGGGTGGATGGGCCCAAAGCAGCTCGTCAGAGAGAACCAGTTTGGTCTCTGCTGATCTTCAGTGCTACCAGTATGCCAGAACTGGGATGAACTGGTAAAATAGCACCACTGATTAGTATATAAAATGAGAGCAAATCCCACTCCCTTCAAGTACTGGTGAGATTATCTAAAATATATGCAAGAAAATAACCGAGTTCAGAAAGCATCATGGACCTCTCACTCATATAACTAGATTACATGTTGGTAGGTTTTATGGAACCTCATTTATTGATATTCAGGAACCAATACTAGACATAGACAATTGCATTCATATGCTTTTATGGAATTACTGCACCAGATGAACTATAACAAAAAACATAGCAGTTTGGAAATTTTGATAAAATCTTCTTACTGTATGTCCCTAAATAAAATAAGGCAGGCCAATAGAATCTTTGCTAATTCTTTTATGAAATCCACAATCAAAACCTTTTGAAAAATATGTTTTATCACCAAATTGTAAATGAAACAGTAAGGCAGGCAGTTTGGTCTAGTGGTTAAGACATTAGGCTAGAAAACAGAAGACCATGAATTCAAGTCCCACCTTAACCATGAAAGCCAGCTGGGTGGCTTTCAGCCAATCATTCTCGATTAGCCCAACTCATCTCACAGGGTTGTTGTTGTGGGGGAAAGTGTGTTGGAAGAGGAAAGTGTGTTGGATATGTTTGCCACCTTGAGTATTTATAAAAATAATAAGGGCAGGATACCAATAAAAAATTATGATTCTGCACATATTTATTATTGTTAGATGAATCACTAGAATCAGCCCTACTTATTGTCCATGTTAAAGGGCAATATACGAGACTGGTAAAATTTTCAAGGGCTTTTTAAAAGGAAGCAGTGGGTGCCAAACAAGCAAACAAACATATAGCAATAGCAATATCACTTAGACTTATATACAACTTCACAGTGCTTTAAAGCTCCCTCTAAGTGGTTTATAGAGTCACCCTATTGCCACCAAAAATCTGGGTCCTCATTTTATCCACCTCGAAAGGATGGAAGGCTGAGTCAACCTTGAGCCTGGTGGGATTGGAACTGCCAAATTGCAGGCAGTCGGCAAGCAGCAGAAGTAGCCTGCAGTACTGCACACTAACCACTGAGTCACCTGGTCTGTTGCAACTACAAGCAAGCAGAAGATGTGGGCCGGTGGCCACATGGGCTCCTGCTGCACATGGGTGTCAGTGCTGCCACTGTGAGGCAGGTTTTGGAGCATGGATGGCCTGGCTGAGGAGGTCCTGAAATAAGCCAGTGTGGGGCATGTGGGGCATCTCCACCACCCTCTGCCTTGCCTCATGGCTGCAGCATGCGAGCAACCAGACAATATGGTGGCTGCTCAGGCTCTAAAGTATGGCTTATTTTGGGGCAGGGCTAATATTAGGTGCACACATAAAAACATGCTAGGGCTTATTTTTGGGATATGTCTTATTTTTTTGACAATCTGAGTAACTGGAAACAATATGCCGATTAATTGATTGAGAACTATATTAGCACAGAAAACTCAATCATTTGCAAATATGTCTATTAAATATGTATTAACAATATACAAATTAACCATTAAGAATCCACAGATACCTTAACTACTGTATCTATAACATCATAGTATAATGGAACTTCTGGTCGCAAGTATTTCTGTTCATGACCAAATCGTGTGACAAACTAAAGTTCTTACTTCTGGTCATGAATGGGTGCTCAGGTGGCAACCAAAAGGTGGCAACTTCACTTTCTGCACCAATTTCCCCTTCCGTACCATGCCATTTTTTTGTTTTTACATGCATGCACTTCCAATGATGAAAATAATCTTCTGGTGATGAAAGTAAACAGATTACGGTCGTCATTGGAGGTTCCACCGTATTGTTGGAAGAATACATTTAACTTTCAAACTTCTTCTGCAAAAGTGCAGGATTCAGCTTAATTTCCTCCTTTTACACAGTTCAGCCCTTTGTCTATTTGGGAAAGAAATAAAAATGAATCATCTCTGTCTACAGCTGCCTTCTACATCCACCATAGTTCAGGCCCATTCACCTGAATATTATGGAGTATCAAAAGCAATTTGTCACTTCTTACAAACATTCTTTTCAGACCCCCCACACTGATATCTCTACTTCAGAACTGTGTTTTGTAATCCATCCTTACAATATGTATGAAACATGTTAACAGCTTTTATAAGTTCCTGATGAACATCATGTAATAACAATTGTAAATTCTTTCCTTGTAAGAATTTACAGCTCAATCACAGAGTATCACACACATGGGAAACCATATTGTGTGCATATGGTTTGACAAACCTATCTGAAGCACAAAACAAACAGCAAGACAAGGAGAGTTGCTCGTGTGATAAGATCCTCCAAACCAAGTAGACATAAAATTCGCAAAAACAGTTTTCCAGCGTTTGGAAGTTTATTGGTTTGGTTTTTTTAGCAATAGATCCATTGCTTTCTATAGCTTTCTGTTCAGAAACAGATTGCCTTTTATATCTTTCCTTATCAATTTTAAAAATTAGCTTAGTTACTTTTAAAATCAGTTCCTACTAAAAATATCCCTTACCACGTAAACATGTTTTTGATCTGAAAATATAAATATTATGGGGCTCAATTTAATATACTGAACATCTAATTTTGTATCATACTGATACTTAAAAGAAACGAACCTGCAAATTATTATTGTTGTTGTTGCTGCTGCTGTTGTAATCATCTTGTTCTTCATTGTTTTAATTCACTGAAGAAAATGACCAGAACATTTTTCATAACAAACAGTCAGAGCTGCAACAAACACCACAAAAGAAAAGTGCGTCAGTATTGTCACAGACTAATCTGTATTATAATTTGTTGTGACATGATGTGGTGAGACATAAAGGCTGCACTTAATTTCTGTTTATTCATTTTGCATCTTGACATCGCACCCAGAAGCCTGGTGTATTATCTGCTAATCTTGGTAGAGGACTTTAATTGCTTGATTGCTTTATATTTCAAGTGGTCTGGGTGTATGATGCCGACCAGGCCTGAATTCATGAATCTGTTTTTAATTTACAGATTGAATAAACTACTTTTTTTTTAAAAAAAAAAAAGTGTGTTTGGATGACTGTATTATAATGCTACTGCCCAGACTATTTCAAAACACTTACCAGGATCACAATAAAAAGAAAGAAAAAGGTCCAAATGTCCAAAGTTTCTTAAATAAGAATTCATCTGCTATACATAAAAGAATATTATTTTACAACCTAGCTACAATATTTACAAAGCATTCTCAATTTTATTTCCTTATTTATTTATTTAGGCAGTTGTATAGCCGTTCAGCAAATTATATGATTCTGGGCAACATAAAGACAAAAGGTAAGGAAGTCCCTGCAGCTTTTACTCTGCTAGCCATTGACAACTGTAAGGGGTGGTGCCCATCTCCATTTCAAGGCCATTGAGCCAGCACAGTCTAAAGACATTTTCATGATCATGTGGCTAGCATGAGGACAGAGTATGTTACTTTTTCACTGAAGTGGTACCTATTTATCTACTCACATTTGCATGCTAGGTTGGCAGAAGCTGGGGCGAGGACAGAAACTCACCCTGTTACATGGAGCTCAGGTTTTGTACCTAGGCTGCCAGTTTTCCAGCCAACAAACTCAGCATCTTAACTACTGAGCCATTGCACCATGGGCAGCATACAAAAGACAAAAGCCTCTTCTGGCCATAGTTGCCACCTGCTCTTTAGCAGGAGCTATCAGTCCAGTAGAGCCTCCAAACTACAGTACATGCAATCTAAGCAAGACAGTACAATCATGCACAGATTCAAAACTAAAATTTCATCAGTTTCAGAATCCATGGACCTAAGGCCCATAGCTAATCACTTTTGGGTTTGAGCCAAAGGTTTGAGCCAAAGCTTATTCTTCCCTAACCAGACATCGACAAGCTCCAGATACAGCAGTGTACTTGGATGGCACCAGAATCCATGCACAAGACTCCAAAGAGCAGAGGTGGTATTCAGCAGGTTCTGATCAGTTCTGGAGAACCGTTAGTGGAAATTTTGAGTAATTTGGAGAATCAGCAAATACCATCCCTGACTGGCCCCACCTCCATCTATTCTCTGCCTCCCGAGTCCCAGCTGATTGGCTGGGTCTTCTTTTGTTGCCCTGCACAGGAGAATGGAGCTGGAAAGCAGGTTAGTGGGGTGGGGAAGGAATTTACAGTAATCTTCCCCTGCCACGCCCACCAAGCCACGCCCACAGAACCGGTAGTAAAAAAATGTGAATCCCGCCACTGCCGAAGAGGTGCAACCTAATCTAAAGTAGCTGCTGCCATCTCATTCCAAACAGGGACCAAGAACTCAACCAAACTGAGAGTTTGGCCTTCATTTGTGAGAGATATGGAGGGCTAGCATTTCAAACAGTTTGGCTTTGGGAATTGTTCACACCACATGAGGCATCCATTTACAAACAGCTACACTTCCTACATCGATACACTCGAGAAGGGGTCATTCCATGCAGCCTATGATATTGACCACCGGTCAACTCAGAGATGGGCAGACATATGGGAAAAACATTCAGCCAATGTATGTTATAGGTCTTAGTCAATGACTGTCATCTACAATTGGACAAGTATAAAGCAACCATCAATATATACAAGGGGCATTGTCTATCACAAGTTGAAGAAAAACTAGTCACCCACCTAGAAAACATTATTAGGACCCTCATAAAAGAAAAACAGATGAAGAAAAGGAAACAGTTGGAGGATAAAATTCAATAGTTAAAGCCATGCTCCAAAACCTGTGTGAACCTGGTCCATAATTTATTGAACAATTAAACCAGCAGGAACTACACATAGTTGAACATGACCAGGGATTCTATACATGTGATGCCACAGCAAGAGAATTCATAGCAGCATTGGAATCTGTACTTAACAGACATAGAAGAGCCAAATAAACATGCTATCAGGAAAAAGTATCCGCAATTCTGGTTGCACACAAACCAAACAATATGCTCAACCCAATGGAGCAACACACCTTGAAAGATCTGAAACAAGATCAGGATTCCATTATTTCACTGGCAGACAAATGTCATTTAATGGTAGTGATGAACTGCACAGATTATGGAACAAAGGCATTTGCCCTGCTCAATGATCCCTCAACATACAGACCAACAAAGACATCAAGAGAATGAGAACAATGATCACCTAACTGAATGCTTATCTCAACCAGATTAAACAAAACAACTGCATAACAGAGAAGGAATGGTGGAAAATGAGAGAAACAGATGCAGCCCCAGTGAGAATCTACAGATTCCCCAAGATAAATAAAATGGGAGTCCCTCTCAAGACCTATTATAGTCCTAGAAGACACCCCTTATGGGTGAATGACTGTCACAATATTTAAACTTCCTGATCCAACCCTCGAACAGCACAGTCATGTCATCCACACAATTTCTGGACAAAACTAGAAGGCTTAAATGTGGCTCCTGGTGAGATTATGGTCTCCTTTGATGTAGTGTCCTTATTTACATCCATCCCTCCTCACTCAGCATATGAGGTAATAGATAGAAAACTAGAAGAGTATGACACAGAATCAAACAACCTAACCAGGACACAAATTATAAAGCTACTTCAATACTGTCAATGCACCTTCTTCACATTCAAAAGTGAAATGTATGAACAAATAAAAATAACACCCATGAGATCCCCAAATCAGCAGTTATTGCAGAAACAGTCCTGTGTGAACTAGAACACTGTGGATTTCAGAACTACACACTTAAATTATGTGCCGCTATGTGGACAACACATTTGTCATCATCAAGTGAAATGCTCTTAAAGACATATAGTTCACAATGGAGGAAGAAAGAGTTAGACAATTACCATTTTAGACGTACTTGTCAATAGACAAGAAGATGGAACCCTAGTAGTCTTTCACAAGGCCAGCAAAACCCCACACATTTTGAATTTCAATAGCAATCATCCACTGTCACACCAAAAGAGTTGCATCCAAGCACTATATGGCAGGGTGACAACACAATAGTTAAAATAGATGATGTCAGTTCCCTTAAGTCAGGGATATCTAACTCATGGCCCATGGGCCGGATGATGCATCACATTCTGGCCACACCCTCCCTCGATTTAGCAAAGGGGGGAAGTTGTGATATCTCATGTGACGACAATGTGATGTTGTGAGTTTTACACCCCTGCCCTAAGTAGACCAGATCAAGAAATCAGTTCCACAGGAAGATTAAAACTGCTTTTATTGAGATTGGCTACAGTAACAGAATATAATCTAATTGTACTTTCCTTCCTCCTCCTTATACTCTTGCAAATTAGAGAGGTTTTGTTTGATTCTCATCTACATAATACTGCATTTCTCTGCTGCAGGCTTAATATGTGCTTCACACCTCATTGCAAGAGTAAAGGTGTTTGCATATCTCCATCAAGATCAGATGAAGCTGGGTGGAAAATAAATTTAATAAATTAATAAATAAACAAATAAATAACCTTCCACACCTCTAACATTTTAAGCTTATCATAAATAACTGATGATATCTTCCCTTTTTTAAAAGACAAATTGTCAACCTTCTGTTTCGTTCTTTACAATCTGGAACATCTGTGCCTCCTTTGGGACCACCACAATTTCTGTTGTTTAAATCAGATGATAAGGACTGGAAAGTTTAAATTTAGAAAATAAAAATAATAAACTAAATATAATTAGTTTTAATAAGCATAGAACATCTGCAAATACAAGTAATGCAAGATTATTTTTGGTTAGTCATTATGGGTCAGAATCCTTTGAAGTGTTGTGTTGCCCCTGCATGTCACTGTGGGGTCTTTTGGTGCTTTAATTTGGAAAGTATGACTATATAATAGAAAGGAAGAGTTTAAATGATACACTGTAAAATAAGTTTATGTTTCAAAAGACTAAGTGGACCAACCCTTAGTAAATCAGCTTAGTTGTCTATGAGTTAAATGACATTAGCAAGAACATTCTATTATGTCCATGTTGTTGTTGTGGCCTGTCAGCTGCCAGCCCCTTCAGCAGCCTCCAGGAGAAGGAGGCCTGGGACTCAGGGCCAGCATCAAGGCAATTTGAGTGCTCTGAGGGGAAAGAGGGAATGGAGCTGGCAGAAAGACAGGAAGAGGTGTGGCGTGGACTGCTCATCAGCCCTCAGATGGAGAGTCAACTGTTTCCAGGTCTGGAGGTGGCTGTTGAGGAAGAGGGGGAACAGCTGAGTCCAGTGCCTGACATGCGGATGCACAGAAGGCAAAGGAAAGGAGAGCAGTGGAAATCTGTGGGCCGATCTTTGGGAAGGAAGAGCCACCACTGCTAGCGAAGCCCCACCTTACCTCTGGGGATAAAAGGCAGGGGGTGGAGATGAATAGAAGTGGCAGATAACTATTCATTTCCCTGCTGGACGGATTTGTTAGCCTGCAATGAGAGAGAAACCTTTTGCTGGGGTTGCTGGCATTCCTAATAAGGGAATCAGTGAATTAACTTTAGAGAGTTTATCATGTTTGGGGAGCTGTGTCAGAACAGTTATTGCTAGGAAATTGTTCTTTAAATTATTTGAAGCGTGCAAAGTAAGAAGAATACATAGGTTGTCAATAGGACCAGTAAATTCTTAAGGACAAGGTAAAGAAAATCAAAATCATCAGTATCTGTGGATATAATAGTTTTTTGCACTTGTGCTTTAGTTCTACAGAGCTCTCTATAATTCTGAAGAACTTTCTATAATTGCAAATAGGAGGATACACTTGTGCTGCAATGAAACAGATTTTTATGATTAAAAAGGCAGAGGATAGCTATGTTTCTCCCAGCTCTTCTTTCCTTATATGTTTTGACTCAAGGATGTCTACATTAAGACTACCATAGCTGTATGCAAAACTTTGAACGCAGTAGTAAAAAGGCATACAAGATATAACGACTTCTGTTTTGTCCTATCTAAGGGTCAATTGGATTTTTGCAGATAGGTCAGCCATAGGTGATACATGCAATTAAATTGTCTGACTTAGAAGATCTATAAAATTAGTAAGTGCTTCGTAAAAATCAAATTATGATTATAGCAGGAAGAAATGGGATTTGAACTGTATGCCTATTAATCCAGTTTTATTGAAGAACTCAACATTTAATGACAAAATACAGCTATAAAATTGGATTCATATGCAATTACAAATATCACATGCTTGTACATACATTTAACAGGCTGTAGGAATTCACTTTCAAATGCTCAAGATTTTCACATCACCTTACAAATTGTTACTGTCGAAGTGTTACATTTTTGGAAACCTGTGCTATCAATGGAAAAACTCAAAAATAAACCTGTAGCAAACACTTAATAATTTTCAAATGATTATTTGACATTAGCAGAAAGCAAGTAGAATCAAGGATCTGGAACAACAGGAAATTCTCGACCTGAATGAATGCTACAGAATTATCTTATTGTCATAATAATAGTTATGACATAACTATGATACAACAGAAAGGCAGCATGGTGTCTCAGTAGTTGAGAAGCTGGGCTTGTTAGCTGAAAGGTTCAAGAACCAAGCACCATGTAACAGGGTAATCTCCCATTCTCACCCCAACTCCTGCCAACATAGTGGTTCAAATGACACTGAACATGTGAACTAGACCTGTCTAGTTGGTATATACAATAAGTGATGAATTTTATTAGTTTTTGAAGTGTCTAAATAACAACTTAATCAATTCCATATCCACTGAATATTTGTACAGCTATGCAATATTTCTCCAAGACAGAATTTATGAATTGAGACTTTAGCATACAGAAATGGAAGGAGATATCTCTGCACTTTCTTGGCCCTGAAGGTTTGGCCAACTTTTTCAGAGTTATTTGTTATTAATATGGACAAGTGGAAGATTTAAGAAATAATGAATAAAGATTATTTTTAAAAAATAGTACTGTTGTCACCTACCCTCACAAATTATTAATACAGCAGAAACTTTATACCAGTCCAAATCTATGTAGTAAGAGGCAAATCTGAGATGGCAAAGACTTTAAATGCTGGACTTAATGTAAATCAGAACAGAATTATTGTTTCCATTTGCAATCCATGCCTTATATTATAAATTGAAAAAAAATGTCCCAGTAACCAATCATAAACTTTCTTATTTTATTGTAATTCAGCAGAAATATTGCTTTGGGTCTTTATAGTATAGCACAAATTAGATTATTCCTCTAGTACAGTGGTCCCTAACCTTTCTGGCTCTATGGACTAGCAGCAATGGTGATGTGATGACCCTGGGGCATGGCACAAAGGCACAACAGCCAGAGAATAAGTATGAAATCCTTTATTAGCTCCAACTTTTCCTCCAACATTCCAGTTACTCTCCAGTCTGGAGAAAAACTCACCCATGAACCTGCAACAGCCTTTGGCTGCAGATACTTCAGTCCAAACATTGTAAACAGAAAACTTCAAATTACAAATCCAACAAGGCAAGAATAAGGTAATAAATCCAGCAGAACAAGATAAGGAGTTCCAGAAGTGAAGTAACATGGCAGTAAATCAAACCAGGTGAGAGGTTGCCAGAAACTCAGATAACAGCAGCCAACACTAAGTGGACTCAGCATTTGCCCCTTCCATCTGCCTCTCCTTTAAATTCCATTCCCAGATGTGCCTTGTTAAGGAATCAGGGCCCTTTCCTCCCTTGTAAGCCATGCAACCCACATTGCACTCTTTTTTGTTCTTCCTAGTGCCCTAGGATGAAGAGGGGGTGGGCCTTGGTCTTCCTCTGAACCCCTTCTCCCTTGTTCTACCTCTTCCCTGCTCTGCCCAGCCTGACCTTCCCAGTTTCCTCCATAGCCAATGGAGCCATACTCCCACTCCCTGTCAGCTGTACGTCTTCCTCCTTGGAGTCAGACTCTGACAGGGACATGACAGGTGATGGCAGGGCAAAGGCAGAGGGGTATGGTTTTGCACACATAACCTAGATCCTGTGCATGTGAAAATGAAGCTTCACACCTCACTTTTCACTTGCACAGCCTGGGTCTCAACAAGCTGCGAACCCCTACTAGTTTGCAGACCAGGGGATGGGTACCCCTGCTCTAACAATTTTATTTGGAATTGTTCTAATTTGAAAACATGTGTTTGCTTGCATTTGTAGTTTAAAAATAAAGGTTGTAGTTTGGAATGACATAATTATTATTTCCCTTTTGAAATGTTTGAATGTATAAAAGAAATGGGGGGGAACTCTTAAAGAAATCAATATGCCAGTTCCAGTTATGAAGAGTGACTTTTCCAAAATTGATTTCTTTAATTATTTATCAAAAGTATGGTATATAGATGCCCAAATTATAAAGGTGATTGCACAATAAAAACAGAATGAAAAAACTGTTAAAATAACCATAACCAACAATAAGCCTGGATATAATACACATATTAAAACCATCTCGTGATTTAAATTTTTCTCATAATTTAGAGTAACAGAGTTGGAAGGGACCTTGTAGGTCATCTAGTCCAACCCCTCGCCCAAGCAGGAGACCCTACACCATTTCTGACAAATGGCAGTCCAATCTCCTCTCGAAATTCTCAAGTGATGAAGCTCCCACAACTTTTGAAGGCAAAGAAATAAAGGAAAACTACTTATAGGTCTTTTTCAAGCTATTTAGTTCTCACCAGTTAACCATACCCTTGCTGGGATTTGAACACGGGTTACTTTGCATATTAGGTAGGTGTATTAACCTCTAAACCATGGGCTCTCCTCTTGTGCTTTCCCTGTTCCTAAAAGGGTCTCCAGGCCTGCTGAAAAACACATGTTTTGAGAGATCTCTAAAAGGCCAACAGGGATCCATTTCATCAGTGGAAAATGGGGAGGGAGATGATGTTCCAAAGTTTCTTTGATCATGAGATATGTCTTTAAGATTCAGTTTTCTGACTTTGTGAAGGTTAAGTCAACCTGAGATTTCTTTAATCCTGATGTAAAATACCCAATTATTTTTAGTCTTATAAAAGTAATTTGGTATTTGACTTTTCCAAAATTGATTTATTTAAGTGGTTCAATATAATAGTTCGAATCATAAAACTAGAATCAAAGACGGTCAATAGGTAATGTACTGCTATAGCTTCCCGATTAAGTGGCTATCCAGTTTATGCTTAAAAACACAAGAATAATGGATGGTTTGCCACCTTCCAAAGCAGTGTATTTCACTGCAAAAGAGTTGATAAAACAGGAAGTTATTCCTAAAGTTTAGCAAAAGAAAAAAGAAAAAAAAAACCTCTGTGTGTGTGTGTGTGTGTGTGTGTGAGTGTCTATTGCTCAGTATAATTTGAACTATGTCTGTAACCTTCCAAATAAACACATTCATAATGTAAATTGAACAGAGTCTGAATTACTTTTGCAGGGAGACAAGTGGAAAATATAGGATCATTAATTTTTCTTCTGTTTGACTAAAAGTTATTTGGGATCAAGAAAATGCCATAGTTGGTAACACTTCTCCAAAAGACTGTAATCATTCTTACTTTAGACATTAAGTCACAAATATTTACAAACCATCATCACACACTGCAGTTTCTAAGAACTACACAGGATCTCACTAATTTTTCCAAGAGCTATTTATGACAGTATGACACTTCATGATTAAATTTGTGCTAGAAAAATGTACATAGGTCTCGAATTATTTTACCAATGAGCATGGGCTAAGCAAGTTTCAAATGAAAATAATAAGCAGTTGAGTCACTTTCAAAATCAAGCAGTCAGCTGTAATAAAAGTTTCATGCAAAGAAGTAGAGATACAGAAAGCCATGTGAATATAATCTTATAGGGAAAAATTTCATTTCAAATAAATGGTAGAGCAAGCATCTCAGATTTTTTTAAAATAAGTTTCTCCTTCTTGTTATTACAGTTTAAAACTCAGAGAAGAAGTAAATCCATATTGATAGAAAAAAGGCTCACATTTTAATAGAGGTATTGTATTATGTATAGTAAAAGGTTGGGTTTTTTTAATGAAGTCACCACAATTACTTTCAGAAAATAGTAATGTTGGTCAACCATTAAACTGTGAAAAAGTCAGTTGGTTCCTTCCGTCTGTCACATATTCTGATTTAGTCCATGTGGTCAGGATTCAAATTATATTTTACCCTGATTCATAGAAGGATTACATTTTGACAATAATAAGAATAAAGCCCTCTGGGTGAATAACCTATGATGAGAGCATGCATAATATCAGCATATTTCTATCAGAGTACAAGACATTCACTAATTATAAGGGTCATAAGATGACATCACCTAAGACAATAATGAGCATTCTTCTGCACCTGCAGGAGAGAATTGGTGCTAATCTAGGCCACTGATATACTTTTATCCTGTTTTCTTATGAGATTGCTTCTTTCCTAATCAGAACTCAGTGATCTCATAGAAATAGAAAAAGCTGTTCTCAGTTTAATCAGGTTTCTGTCCCAGTGTAGTTTATGTTCTCCAAAATTCCAGACAAGAGTTTATCTATCCTGCCTAGAGATCTTTGATGTAGAACCCATAGAAAATATTTTTAAAGCATATTTGGGAGAAATATTATTTTCTTATAAAAATATTGCCAAGAAATCTGGTCATAAGTCGCTTATTTTCAGTTCTGTTGTAATTCCAAAGAGTCACTAAATGAATGTTTGTAAGTCGAGGACTATCTGTAAAGGGGAAGTAGGATCCAGGATCCACAAAACAGCTTCAAGTTGCTGAGACCTTTGTCAGAATTCCAGAAAATCAAAGCTTTACCATTAAAGCTCTAAGTTATTTTCTCTTTTTTATTTCTCTTTTTCTTTCTTCTTTTGATTTTTAAGCTGTAGGTTCCTAGAGTAAGGCCTCATACTTTCTACTAACTTGTTCAGTGCTATAAAATTGACAATAATGTCTGAATAATAAGTGATTTATTCTGGAAAGTTGAATAACCAATCATCCAAATGTACACTGTGGAATATTTACTCATGGAGCAGAAGCTAGAAAAAAATACAGTAGGCTACAGGTAATTTACAGGGAAATGGATTTATCAAACGCATATGAAAAAAGAATGGAATAAGCATAATTTTATTTATTTACTTTGATCAGTAAAGCAAAAGAATTGAATTGTATTACAAATCCAGCTTTTGGTAGTAAACCAGTAAAAATACATCTTACTTGAATGAAATCAAAGATTCTTAACAACAGATAAATATGCTTAATATAGGATAGTCTTATCCACTTGATTTCTTGAAAAATAAATTGAAATTAAATTAAATTAATAAAATGATTAATTAGCCTAGTGTTAACATGGCAGTAAAAAGAATGAAAGATTCATAGAAACTGATAGCTATTAAATATTTTTATCTGCATTATTTTCACATTAAAGTTAAAAGCATAATTTAAATGACTTTTCTTAGCATACAAAACAGATTAAACTGAAACTTGTAAAGAAAATGAAATGGATTTAAGTTGTCAAGTTTCATTTAGAGGAAACATGGCAACTGAAGTCAAACAATCTAGTACCAATGGTAGTGACAACTGCTGCGTTAACTTTAAGACATCTGATTTCTTTAATAAGCGTTAGAAAGCGGTAACAAACTCAAAACAGGTCCAACCAGTTAGTATATAAGTGTCACTGGGAGTGGGGGAAAAGCCTCTTAAGAGTTAGATATAAATGACAATTTTTAAAATAGTATAGAAACATGGTTAAAACAACTTGTGCATAAAGCCTGATAGTATATTTTCTTTGAGGCAAATCTGCGAATTGAGGCAAGATTTTTTTTTCATAAACTAAGCAGATGTTTATGATTAGTTCTTAGTTAACATCACCCAGCTGTCCAATGATGTATTTTATATAGAGAGATCATTGTGAAGTACCATATGCTTATATAAATCATGACTATGACAGTTGTGTTACTGGAGACAAAGTACAATATTTCCCATTTTAGGTAACTTCTTTAAATCACACTATATATCTGGACCATAGGCTATCCCCACAACACAGTATCCTATAAAGAACTGGTGTGTGTTGTTATATACAAATTAGCATTGTATGGTTTACAAGAAACAGTACAGCAGCCACAAGGATATGGAGTACATATTTCTATACCACCCTATATTTGAAATATAATTGTGAGATTTATACTGATGGAATTGTAATTGCATAATGCCTGATCTGTGGAAGATGAATGTTTCAGATTTTCAACATATTTGGTTTAAATTACTATGTTATTTAAAATATAATGGAGAAAGCTGTGGAATGTGCTGTTGAATTGACTGTCATTCCATTCACAGTGAACCAAAGCATCTGAAGTCAGGACAGAAAGCAATGGATAGAAAATAATCAAGGAGAGATGCAACAATAATCCAGTGGAATGGCTTGACTTGAAAAGTTGTGGGTACTCCATCACTGGAGATTTTCAAGAAGAGATTGGACAGCCATTTGTCCAGAATGTTATCCTGCCTCTGACCAGGAGGTTGGACTAGAAGACCTTCAAGGTCCCTTCCAATTCTGTTATTCTAAACCATCTGACTTGGAATCACAGTTTTAGGACTAGCCTTTTCTTTCCAATCTTAAAAGTGAGTGATGTGGCAATTTATATACTATTGTCTAGACTTGTGCACAATTATATGTAGGTGTTGTACACGTTCATATGAGTTGAAATATTTTATTCCCCCTAGACTAAACAATCTCTACAGTATATATTATTATGTCAGGATCATTAATACCCAAAAAAGTACTTAGTTTAATATATGAGCAATTCAGAATATATATTGGATTAGTTAACAACAAAGTAGAACATAAAAGGAACTTTTGTCAAATTATTAGTATGCATTTCATGCTGAGTATTTAGATGTAAAAAATAAAACAGGAAATAATGTGTGTGTGTGTGTGTTTGTAGATTTTCACGGGTACAGGTATGCAGGTGCAGGTCTTGGCATGTTCGGGTCTTTTCCCATGTAAGATTGAGAGTATCTTGGCAATGTTTCGATGAGGTCCCACTCGCCATCTTCAGGCTGGTGCTTTCGGCTCCGTGCTTGTGCAAGCAAAGCGTGATCGGAGCTGCTGTCTCTATAAATACTGGTGGGGAGGTTGGCTGTGTTGTCATTTCTTGATTGGTTGATGGACTTGATTTTTGCAGATTGGCTGGCTTTTTCATAAGAACATGTGTGGCTGAGGTATTGGATGTGTGTCTATCAGCCTCCTATGTTGTAACGACCTGGGTAATGGGCTGTGTGATGACCATCTGAGTTCTATTGTGGTGACATCTTGGGTCTTGTGCTGTAATCTTCTGGGTCATTGGCTGTGTTGTAACATCCTGAGGTTTTGTAGTGTAACCTCCTGAGTTCTGTGATGTGATATCCTGAGCAGGTGACTGTGATATGACGTTCTGGGTTTTGGTTTGGCTCCGAGTTTGAGGCCTGGCTACGTGTTCATGGCGTGTGTCAGTTTGCTTGGTTTGGGGTCGGGATGTGTGGCAGCTGGTGATGCAGCCGTGGTCTGGTTTCTGGATGGTGGTTGCCTTTCGTCTATGGGGTGGATTTGGGTTTGAATCTGATGAGGTTGATTTGTGGTGGCGTCATGTGTTGTTTTGGGTCCGGTGTTGGTTTTCGTGGCTGGGACTCGTTTGCTGATAAGGGCTAGTTTCCAGATGTCTGATAGGTGGGAGGTATCATCCCGTTTATTCATGTTATGGGGGTGTTTCTCTATTTCGATGGCTTCCCTGATTATTCCCTTGTTGAAGTGTTCAGTACTGGAGATTAATTTGGTTCCCTCAAAATTAATTTCATGTCCTGTGGCTTTAAGGTACTGGAAAAGGAAGGAAGTATTTTCTTGTTTTCTGACTGCATTCTTGTGTTCTGAGATGTGTGCATTTATTCTCCTGTTGGTTTGTCCAATGTATGTGGCTGGGCAATTGTTGCATGGTATTTCATAAACTCCTTGGTTTTCTAGTTGGATCTTGTCTTTGGGGTTTCTTAGGATGTTGGCTATTTTTTGGTCAGTGCCAAAGGCTTTCCTGATATTGTGTTTGTGGAGAATTTTGCTGATTTTATCTGTGGTTCCTTTGATGTAGAGGAGGAGGGCGATATCGTTGTCCTGTTCTGTGTCTTGGTTTCTGGGGGGGTCTCCTTTAGGATTAGGTTGGTAATTGTGTTTCTTTGGAATCCGTTGGAAATTAATACGTTAGTGATTCTGTATGTAATTACATTCTCAGGTGGTCTTTGTCAGCTAGGCGTTTTGTTCTGGAGATGAGGGCCTTGGCTATGGAGTTGATCTGTGCAGGGTGGTGATGGGATTGTGTGTTTAGTAGCAGTTGGTGTGTGAGTGGATGGTGTGTCCAAGGGAGCCATTGGCCCTCTAGAGAGCAGAAACAGAAACCTCCCACAAGACAGACACACATACACCAACAAACTCCACAGGCTAGAGAAACGCCAGAAGCCCAACCCCCGCCCACAATTTATGGGATATTCCCAAAAATCTGAATAAAAATTCAGAGTATGGAGACATTTATTATAAGAACACACCAGAATTAGTCCAGATAGTTCTTGCCTTGAAGTCCCTTTAATATAGGGGTGGGCTCTCAGGCATTTTGAAAAAGCTTCCATAAATCCACTAATTTATTTTTATTTCTATTTTTATTTTATACTATGCAAGCAAAAAGGTTAGCCAAAAACTGGAATCATCCATTCTTGTCAATGTGATTTTTCAGTTGCAGGTAATATAGGGCACTAAAATAAAAACCATTTTGCCTCAAAATAATGTTTCAAAAAGCTGGATATTTCAGCATCTTGGTCTGGAGATTTCATTTAAAAATCTTCCAGGAGTTCAAAATTCGCCCACCTTTCTTTTAATATTTATCTCCAGTCCTGATTACCCAGCTGTACTACAAATTTAAAATCTCCCTCCATCTCCTGAAACCTCACTGCTTTTCCAGTAAGCGTTGGCTCCAATCGCTTACAGTTGGGGTTCCAGCCAGACTTGTGTCTCATCTATTCCTCTTCTTCCTGCTCATCTTGGACACAAACACTAATTCAAGTAGCTATAAAATCTGCTTTCCAGACCGGAAGAAAAATATTGTGTTTTTTTTTGTTTTTTTTTATTACTTTTTAAGAGCTATTTCCAAGACTGTGCTCATCGATCAAGGAGACTATTCTAGCCAGTTCAAGTTGCTTTGTTTTTAAAAAAACAACCCTTCAACCTTATAACTGATTTATACTAAAATTATTGATACCTGGCAGAGAAGTTACTAAAATAACAGATTCATGATCTGAATATGAGTGTATATAATGGAAAATTATTATTTTTTGCTTGGGGGGGGTCGCATAATGGAAAACCTTGAGCGGTTAGTGCTAGAAAACTCAGTCCTCACTAATCCCCTTTTTAGACCTACTAAAAAGATAGTCTAGAGATGTAAGCCAGATAGTTGTCACATTCAACTGCCAGATGCTTAAAGGTAACTATGAAAAAGGGAGAGGGGGAATAGAAGAATCAGCTTTCCATAATATCCATTACTGGATATGTCAAAGAAGTGATATCTAAACATTCCAAGCTCATGAAGTCCTTTGGATTAATTTTAGGAAAGGTAGTTTTAAAGAAACAGTGAATGATATTGAATGCATAAACCAGCCAAGCTTGTGCTGAGCAATATTGCTTCCAGGGATATTGGCTAGAATTCTGATCTTAAATAAATGCCATGGAAGTATTGTTGATTAATTCATAATACAACTACATTTACTATTTATGTATCTTCTGATTACTTTTGCATGGAAGGTTCTTCATCTCTTCGGTTCAATATTGTGATTTGTATCAAGAAAAGAAAAGAAAAGAATGAAAGAAAAGAGAAACCATGATAAAAAGAAGATAAAGATTTCCATATGAGCATTGTATATGGTTATTTAATTACGTATATGAACATGTATGCTATAATTAATATAATTGGATGGAAATATGCTACCGTTTCATCAGAGCAAGGAATATTGATGAAACAATGTGTGAGGAGGCCAGATCGTTGATGAATAACTTCAAGGGTCTAGCTGCCTTTTCTTAGGATTCATTATCTTAATACTAGATTTATATTTTAAGAAATTCTTCAAAACATAGAAAATCATCATTGAATATATTGTGTTTTCTAAAATAATACACGTGACTACCATAGCCATTGTCCAAATAATCATCATCATCATCATCATCATCATTCTAGCTATTTTCTATCCAAGAAGATAAAATCCTCTTCTGCATGTTTCACAACCAATGTGATCTTGAGCTTTCTTTTGCCAAATGGGCCTGCAATACTTGCTGATGTTATCAATCCATCTTCAGTACCCTGGGGTGTAAACAATCCCATCCAGAAAGCTTCAAGTCCTTTACAGCATCTGAATGAGATGCCTCTTCCACTAGTGATCCAAGCATTTCCTTGTGTTTCCTCTTGATCCTTATATATGTCAAAAGATCTTTTATTGTTGTTGTTGTTGTTATAGTTATTTTTGGTATTTGTTGCAAGTCTTAGCTCATTCTGAACCTTAGCCTTCCTGACCCTATCTTTGCAGATTTCAGCTATTTGTTGGTATTCTGCTCTAGTTGCAAGCCCCTCTTTCCATTTTTGATACTTGTTCTTTTTGTTCCTCAGTTAGCGAAAGTGCTGTTTGTGCAACCATTCTGGTCTTGTCAGGTGTCTGTTGTTTTTCTTTCTCTGGGTATTGGTTAAAGTTCCTTATTATTATAGTGATTTGTTTCCTAGACACCTCAACTAACTGATTTAGAAAAAGTTCATCTATTTCCTCTGCCTGGTTATTCTGTATATGGTATATACACTTATAGAAATGTTATTTTTTCCCATAATATTTATGTAAATACTTTCTATGGTACCATGTAATTCTGTTCAGATGTAGTAATTATTTACATGTAATGCAATCCTCTTCCTTTGTTGGGGCCATTTCTTTTGAACAAAGCATATCTTTCTTTTAGTATATTCCAACCATGCTTCCATTCACCAAGATTCAGTAATACCAACAATATCACACTCCCCTCATCTACTAGGGCTTCAAGCTCTCCCAGTTTGTCCCCCATACTTTGAGCATTAATGAACAGCATCTGAGCAATTTATAGCTGACCTTACATTTGCTTGGTGAACCTCTGGTTTTATACCTGAGTGTCCCTTCCTCATCACTACATATGAACATACACCTATCCCTGCATGAAGAAGGAAAAAATAGAATAATGATCCCTTTTCATTGAAAAAACCCTTGTTCTAAAATAGGAATGGTCCTTTATATCCTGCAAACTATAAATAGCCTTAAATTTACTTTTTCTGACCCACAAAGCTCACAAAAAACTACAGAACTGAAATCCAAAGTTTACTTGCCAAAATTTTCTAATTAAGTCTAAACAGAAATGGGGAAAAGATTGCACCAGCTTAACACATTTCTTAAAAATCCCCAGCCATTGAATAGTCAGACCAAACTCCAAATATTTGATTATGAATATACTCTACCATTTGCAAAGGCCTTAGAAACCAAACTATAGATCTTAGGAACTAAATTTATATTTAAAATAAAAATATGCTTTAAAGCAAAAAAAAAAAAAAAACTAAGGCAGCTGTAGGTCACCTGTCAAAAAGTTGGCTATCCCTTGATTAAATTAATAAATTACCATATCTTGAGTATATTGTCACAACCCAGCTAATAAGAAACCTGAATCATCAAGCTGATTCAAGGGAATAGAGCGTATTTTGGCCAACCAGACAGGAATCAAGCTCTGTGTGAAAACACCTAATATTTCCACATGCGTTGTTATTAAAAGTTCTCTGGTATATCAACACAAACCTCACCTTCAGTCCTACACACTGGGATTGATAGATCATTTGGCAATTTATCAGGAGGTAGGCAAACAATTCACTGGGAATGTTAGTGAGATACCACAATAATTTTGAGTGTGACCTAAACCTCATTTGAACCCAGGTCTTTCAGTGTGAAAGGTTAATGCATTAACCCACTGCAGCATTTAGCTCCCCAGCCATTGGTACCTATTTCAATATACTTTAGAGCTAGTCTGTAAATATGACATTCAGAAGTAGTTCCCAAGAGAACAGGCACAATGCTGATGGTACAGACCTGAATAATGCATAGCACAAAAATCTCTGAGGCTGTCTAGTAAGAAAAGTCCTAGGCGGTTACTTGAAAAATCCCACTGTTTGCCAAGTTGACATTTCAGGAGATAACTTCTGGTTAAGGGTATATTTTTGTCAGCTATCAATAACATTCTTCCCAGAGCATCTTAAAATAAATTCTTTTCCCACCTAAGCTCAAGATAGAACTGGTGGAAAGGAAATGTAGCTCCAGATGTTGCAACTCCTTGCATGCCCAAGCAGCCTAGCTGAAAATGAGAGATATTGGGAGTGGCACATCACCTGTTCCTGCTTTGAATGGTCAGATAGCTCAGCCGATCCTCTAACCGTAGGATATCTATCAATTGATGTGAAAATATCTATGACACTATCTTATAAATTCTGGCTACTAAATAAAAGACTGATCAACACTGCTAGGTATGTTTGTGCGTGGAAGAACATTTTTAATCCTGATCAACTCTTCAACAATGAAAATATTGAAAGAGAGGATTTTCACCTTATAAATTCATTTTTAGATGGGTTTTGTGTATGAATGTTAGGCAATGGTTTGTTACAAATCCCAATCAAACTTGTAATGTTTGCCATCAGAACGCTCTCTTGTTGGTAGACCATAGCACAATATCATCACAAGACAGCTCTTATATGAGGGTCTACACATACACACAAACACACACACACACACATGGAAAGGGAAGCAAAACAACAAAACCAAGTTCTCCAGATACCTACTGAGACATTTAACTGAAACAGAGCCTGTATAAAATGTGTGTGTGTGTGTGTAAAGCTCTGTTTCAGTTAAATGTCTCAATAGTTATCTGGAGAACTTGGTTTTGTTGTTTTATCTCCCTTTCCTTGCGTAAGCGACAGAACCAATGACTGGCAGCCTAACCTGAAGAGTTAATAGATAGAAGATAAAATCTGCCATTTCCCCAATGAGTTAAGAATGTATCTACAGAGAAGTAGCATAATCAGCAGAGTGGTAATCCAGCTAAGCATTTGGTCTGGCATGCTAGCAAATTGGAATGCTGCCTCTACTATGATGCAGCTTAAGATAACTTATTGGGACTCATCCATAGCTCTAATAAAAGGGATCAGATGTACCGTTTCATCACAATCAGTCTCTGCAGTAAACACGGGTTTGTCCTTCAGCTTCTACTTATCCCTTCAAGCCTAGAAAGATAGTTGAAACTATTGCAAGGCCAATTCAGACTTTGCTATTTACACTCTTGGATTCCTTCTTGGAATGAAGAATTATTTTGTACACTGTCTGTGTGCAGAAATCAGATCATCAGAGCAGATCTATGGGAAATTACTATCTGGACAAACTCCAAGTATAAAGATTATCATTTTAATAATCCTTGTAATAATTTCCTCCATAATGATTTCTAAAAGAACAATTCAAACATATGCTTTTGTTAGGGAACAAAATCCTAATGCCAGTTTTTTCAAAATTGTTAGGTTTCTCCTGCAGAATGAGTAAGCTAAAATTGATCATAGCAAAACAAAATATTACTTAAATCAGATTAACCAAGTCCCAAGTCTTGCTTAATTGTTAACTTTGAATAAAGTAACTGTAATCAGTTATTTAAATTGTCTATTGCATATATAATGACATATTGATAATGATTAAATACTGGAAAAAATAGCAAAATTTATGTTTCATTCAGAATCAGCTACTCCAATTTATATTTATATATAAACAACAATTTATATATTGTTATTACTTCTATGTTAATCTCAAAGGGTGGTTCTAGATGGGGATCTTAGAAATGGAAATGAAAGCAAAGAAAAGAGTGCTGTCAGAAGAAAATTGTTAATTAGCAACATCGTTATTTAATATTCTATAGCTTAGAATAAGTCATTCCTTTAGATTAGTTTATTTCTATAATTTAATGTGTGTTTAAATTTGTTGTGAACTATAGCAATAGCCATGGCACCTAGACTTTTATACGGCTTTACAGCACTTTACAGCAGTGGTTGGATTCAAACATTTTTACTACCGGTTCTGTGGGCATGGCATGGCTTGATGGGCATGGCTTGGTGGATGTGGAAGGGGAAGGATACTGCAAAATCCCCATTCCCTCCCCACCCCACTAACCTGCTTTCCAGCTCTTTTCTCCTATGCAGGGCAATAAAAGAAGACCCAGCCAATGAGCTGGGACTCGGGAGGCAGAAAATAGATGGGGGCGGGGCCACTCAGAGGTGTTTTGTCAGTTCTCTGAACTAGTCAAAATTTCTGCTACTGGTTCTCCAGAACTGGTCAGAACCTTCTGAATACTCCTTTGCTTTACAGCCCTCTCTAAGTGGTTTACAAAGTCAGCATATTTCTCCCAACAATCTGGGTCCTCATTTTACTAACCTTGGAAGGATGGAAAGCTGAGTCAACCTTGAACCTGGTGAGATTTGAACTGCCAAATTGCAGGCAGCTGACAGTCAGCAAAATTAGTTAGCAGTACTGCATTTTAACCACTGCGTCACCATGGCTCTTAAACTGTGCTCAGGTCTTGTGAAAGGGGAAGAATATAAATAATGACTGACTGACTGATTACTAATTTAAACTTTTAATTAGTCTTGTTGTGATAATGAAGGTAAGGGTATTAAGGTAATATTTTAGAACAAAGGTCGCCAACCAGTGGTGGAATTCAAAAATTTTTACTACCGGTTCTGTGGGCATGGCTTATTTGGTGGGTCTGGCTTGGTGGTCATGTGACTGGATGGGTGTGGCTTAGTGGTCATATGACTGGATGGGCGTGCTTGGTGGTCATGTGACTGGGTGGGCATGGCTTGGTGGGCATGTGCCTGGGTGGGCGTGGCCAACTCAATGTCACTCACATCAAGGGATGCCTCACCTGGCCCCTCCCCTCCCAGCCATTCCTTGTCACCCAGCCTCAACTTATCTATAGTTCTGTAAAAATGTTGTTCACCTTTTTTGACTTTATTATCTGCATACTATAGATGTACATTCATGGACCATTGAAAGGAGGAAATGACTCACATGCTTTACCCAAGAGTATAATAGGCAACAGGCTTTTAAGAAAGAAAGGAGGACAATGTATTTTCCAAAGAAGCAGAATGCAAATAAGAAGCAATGGATGGAAACTGAACAGAGAGAAGCAACCTAAAACTAAGGAAAAACTTCCTGGCAGTGAGAACAATTAACAGTGGAACTGAATGCCTCCAGAAGTTCTGGGTGCTCAATCACTGGAAGTTTTTAAGAAAAGACTAGACAGCCATTTCTCAGAAATGGGATAGGGTTCACCCAAGGTCCCTTCTAAATATTATTCTGACACCTTTCTCAGGTTTTCTACTGAGTTTGGCATCCTCAGTTTTCTTGCCTGAGCTGAGGATTGGACTAGAAGACCTCCAAGGTCCCTTTTCAACTCTTGTTAAACACATGTATATTTTATGCTCTGGACTATTGACATTGAATGCATGTAAAGATGTCTGAAAAATATGTGGTAGCCCTGGGCAAAAGAAAGGCAGAAAAATCACTCTATGTGTAGGGACAGTGTAAAATATTAACACTTGATAAGTAATGGAACAATTAAAAATAATAGCACAGAGTTTTATCTCTTTCTCTCTTCCTATTTTTTCTTTCTTTCTCTCCTTTCTTTCTCTCCTTTCTTTATCTCCTTTTTTTCTCTCCTTTCTTTCTTTCTCTCCTTTCTTTCTTTCTTTCTTTCTTCCTACCTTTCTTCCTACCTTTCTTCCTTTCCTTCCTCTCTCTCTGTCTCTCTCTCTCATACAGACACACACACACACACACACACTTCACACACACACACACAGAGCACTTAACAGACAAGCATTTTGGAAGCAACTCCTTTAAATTTCTCCAAGGCTGGAGTGGATTCCCCCACCCCCTCTGTCAGACCGCACTCCTTCTCACACCAGACATTTTAGCTCACACGATGCTTGCAGTGTCCATGGGGATTCCTTGGAGAAATTTTTAAAGGACCTGCTGCTTCCAAAAGTGCTCCAAGGCTTGATTCACCTCCACCCCCTCTGTCAGACCGCACTCCTTTTCACTCCAGATATTTTAGCTCACATGGGGAAAACGATATTTGCAGTGTCCAAGCCTTTCTTCCTTTTTCCCAGGGAGAAAGAGGACATGGAGAATGGAAAGCTAGGAGAGCGATCGCAAGTGAGCAATTGGGCGACCAGGTTGGGGGCATGGCCAGCCAGAGGTTGCCACCAGTTCAGTGACCCATGCCAAATAACCGCCCGAGTAGGTGAGAACCGATTGAATAGCACCTCTGTCGCCAACCTTTTGGACCTTAGGGACTACCAAACTCATAATTCTCTCCCTCTCTCTCTCTTTCTCTTTCGCTCTCTCTCTCTCTCTCTCTCTCTCTCACATACATACACACACACACAGAGAGATTTCTCACACCCCCACACCCACTCCAAGGCAGCCACATTCCTTCACAGCTCCGTTCTCAGCGGGAGAGGGAGAGAGAGAGAGAGATGGTATCCTGCAATCCCAAATAAAGAATGATTGATTGCTAGGAAAACGGGGTAGGGGATTTTCCTGCAAACTTTTTGGGGGATTTTCCCAGGGTCTCTGTCTGCAGAGACCCTGGGAAAATCCCAAAAAAAGTCTGCAGGAAAATTCCCAACACCATTTTCCTACTGATCGATCGTTCTTTATGGAATTACAGGATACCATATCCAGCTCTGTTTTCAGGGGGAGAGAGAGAGACTTTTGGCTTCATGCAAGGAAAGCATCAGAAGCCTTTCTTTCTCCTCACCAAACTCTGCCAGAAATTAGTCTTTGCCAGTGCAGCCTCTTGGAGCAGGATGCCTTGCAGGGTCTCAAAGACTCATTTCTGATGGAGTTTGGGGGGGGGGGGGAGAAGAAAGATTTTTGCTGCTTTCCTTGCACGTAGCCAAAAGCAGAAGAAGAAAGAAGCAGAAAGAAGCAGCCTAGTGGCCAGGTGAGGCGCGTGGGACACGTGGAGCAAGTCCCACCCCCTCTGCCCCTTCCCCCTCCCCACACTACCTCGTGTTGTTCGCAATGCAAGTGACGCAAGTCTTGTGTTACCGTGGGCCATCTGAGCGGCCACACAGCCTGGATTAATTGCTTTGGGGGGTGCTTTGGGGGTAACATTTCTCTGCAGACCACCAAAATTTTGTCGCGGACCATCGGTTGGTTACTACTGCTTTAGAGTGATTTCTGAGACTAAAAGTATTTCCCTACAGAATATTTAGTTCTCATTAGTAAGTCATTCTGAAATAATTATAATAAAATACAACTATTTTGAATTAAGAATTTTCTGTGAACAGTTATTAGGGAGCAAGCTCTGCTGAATGTTGTAAGAATTATATCCAAGAAAACATCATAAGAACTGCATTGTGTGTATCCCTGCCTGTAAAGAAATGTGCTTGGAAACAGATAGTCCAAGACCCATGTGTAATTTCCCAAATCCTTGTTGATGCTTTTCCAAGATCCTTTTTCAAGTAGTTTGCTGAATTTTGACAATTGCTACGCTTTCATAATATGGTTTCTGACCATTCAAAAACTAAGACTGATACATAGTATAAGCCTAAGAGAGTCTTATTATTGTTCATATCTGCAATTGTTTACATTTGACAAAGATGATCGGTGTTTTTAGTGGTTTTCCATCTGAGAAATGTGTTTTGATAACAAATGGCAGCTGTGGCGTGATGTATTACATAACTGCTATACCAGGAGATATGGGATGGCTGTCCCTATTGCAATTGCCAGTTTATTAAGAAAACTTACAGCCCAGTAGCAACACCACATGCTATTCCCATTGTGGACATCTCTACTTTAGTGTTAGTAAAACTACAAACTTATCAGGATGAGCATGACACCTTTTGAGATTTAGAATTAATTTGGACTGCATACAGCTGAAGGATTCAGAGTTTATTGCTCCAGGACAAGACATTTCCAATACATCACTGTTTTTATTTTCAAATTTGTTGCACTGTACCTATAGAGAAATACAAATAACATCTTGAAAATACATTCAATGCTGACATTCTGCAGAGAGTAAGCTTGTTTTTGAAACTAACCAGAAAAATACTCCTATATATGAAACATACAGGTCTGAATTCTCATTATCTCATGGAGAGCCATGATATGAAGAAGCAAACAGTATTGTCAATCAAGGTGAAGAGATTTTAAATTCTTTTAAATGTCAATAAGCTTTTGATCCAATCTTTATAAATGAGTGAAAGGAGATTGTCCTTTTCAAGATCTTGTCCTGTAGCCCAATGTGTTGTTTGTAGAAAACGGGCATTGCAGTGAAAGAATGTCTTGTTCTCTTTGTTTGTTTGTTTTGTTTTGTTTTAAGAACTTGACAGACAGAAAATGGGAAAGGGATGCAGAAGAAAGCATGAATAAATAAATGTGTGGACTTTTGTTTATAGCATCCCACATACAATGTATTAAATAAACCATATCCCTAATTTATCAACTTAGAAAGTTAGCATATTTTTAATATATTAACTTATCCCCCAAAACAGAAGAAATGCAATATTTTAGCCCTCTCCCTTATTTATCATGTATGATTTCTTAATCATCCCACTCACTGTTGTCTTAGCCCACAAGAGGAAAAAAAAAAATAAAGGTGGCTCCCAGCCACAAAAAGACTATAAAATAAAAATATGTCTGCTAATCCCACATCCTTTGCCTGAGGAGCTAAGCTGCACAACATTTCTTAGACATTAACCTAATTTCTCATCTCTTACAGATAAACATAAAACAACTCACAGAAAGTCAGATCCATTTCCACTTGAATTTTGCTCATGGAAGCTGGTAGAGATGGTCTCTGTGTGAGATAAGAATATTTTAGGGCCTTTTCTTAAACTTCCAAGGGTCAAACCTCAGATATTTCCCCCACGCCTTTACTCTGCTGAACATTTAATTCCCATAGCACTGTGTCATTTCTCATCTTTTCTCATCTTCTCTTCTTTCCTACCATCTTTTCCTATTGGTTTCTTATGATTTATCAATTGTTTCTTGTAACTAATGATTTATGAGCTATGAGCTATTACTTACTTGTTTATAGGTATACTGTGAGCTTATGCACCAGAGACAAACTCCTTGTGTGCCTGATCACACTTGGCCAACAGAACTCTATTCTGTTCTGTTCTGTTCTGTACTATACTATACTATACTATACTATACTATACTATACTATAGTACAGTACACTAAACCACACTACACTGCACTATTATATACAATATCACAAGTTATTTGAGGAAGCATGATGGTCCAGAGGTAACATAATACAGAGAGAGAGAGAGGTATGAGGGGTTTTTTTTACCTCTTCTCCTAACATCTATGTTATTAAGCTTTAAGTGCATCTATCTTTTAGATATGAGGCATACACAAATGCACAAATACACAAAATCTAAAATTGAAGTAGTCTGGCACAATGTGTTCTTTCATGCCAGTTTGCCAGCCATGTATCTTGGTTTGCCAGGAACATAACAGACCCTGCCACGTAGGACTTAAAAACTGGGGTATAGAAATGACAAAAGCAAATATTATTTGGAGTTTATAAGGCATGAAGAAATGTCTTATTAGATACCATTGAATAGATGAATAAATAGCCATTTTCACCTCTTGGACAAACCTTATATATTGTGATTAAGAAGACATTTCAGTCTGTCTCTTGACTATGAACCAATTTGCTGTTGGCAACACTAATGTTTAATAGATAAAATAATATTAGCAATTGGGCAGCTCAGTGATTTTAGCCTGCATAATTGCTGATGGGAATACAGGTAAAAACAGAGTAGATCTCTGATTCTCCCTTTTTAAGGATTATGGGAGTTATTTTGGCATTAATAGCATATTAGACATGTAGGAACACACTATAATTAAGTAAAAAAAGTTCAGTAATCTCTTTGTTTTTAGAGCTTTGTTAAAATGAAAGTGTCTCCAAGAAGTTCCCTTTCCAGGAGACACCTAAAGTGTTTAACCATAAACACAATTTATCAGTTTTCTTTTTTACTGAGCGGTGAGAAAGCAACAGAGTATGTTAAAAACACCTTTCTAACAGCTCAAAGATTTTCTTTGCTGACAAAAGAGAAAATAGCTACAAAATAACACTTAAGAGTTATTAAGAAGGAAAAATAATGTGTGCGCTTCAGTTAATACCAATATCGTCATAAATAACACATCTCTGTGTATTTGCCAAGTCAAACAAACTGAAATAATCCATGCTTAGAAAATGTAACTAACAGAGTCCCAACAATCTGCTGAATGTCGACAGTCAGAAAAATCCAATGCCTGCCTTTTATCCTGATACCCAGTTTGAACCATCAGATTCTAATAAACATGCTGGTTCTGAACATAATAAACCTCACGTGAATATATTTTGTCACACCGAATGAATCCACCAAGTGGACTCCACTCAGTGTGGAAAACAGCAAAGAGTAGAATTCATTAACTTTTCCTCAGGAAAATGAGTATACGGTATATGAATGACAATTGAATTTTAAAATGTCTGCTTATCTGAGAGGAAACTGCACACAAAAAAGAAATTTGTTTTAGAGGATATTGCCAAATCTTTATCATTGAGAAAAACTTATATAGAAAAAGTCATTAATAGTCTTATTTGTTAAAAAAAAAGCATACTTTGTTGTTACCTGTATGATGTAGAAAAATGACAGGAAAATATTTCTCTATTTTTCAGAGTAATATTTTACATATTTGCAGAGAAACACAACTGGCGTATGGCTATATGATACAGAATAATTTTCCAAATCAGTCGGCAGTGATGACATGCCTCAGTACACTCATGTAAGCCCAATGTTTTGCCAGCTGCACTGGTTGCCAGTTTTCTTCCTGATGCAATTAACTATGCTGGATAATACCTATAAAGACTTACATGACATAGGACCTGGGTATTGAGGAACTGCCTGTCTTCCATAATATCTGCTTGGCCAATTAGATCTGACAAGGTTGGTATGTTCCAGGTTCTTTTGATTAAACAATGCCATCTACCCAGACAAGCACCACCTTCTCTCTGAAATAAAGTTTGCCCCAAGACTCAAACACTGCCTACCCTACTACTATATAAGAGAAGCCCAAAGGCCTGGGTCTTCAACCAGGCCTTTGGTGAAGATAATTCAGTTTCATTTTTTCTTCTTTTCCATTTTTTGTTGCTTTGTTTTCTAAATGCTTTTAATAAATTGTGAACCATTCAAAGTCACTGGGAGTCAGGCAGTGTATTAATTTAATAAATAAATATTAAATGTAATACACATCATATCATTCATCACAGAATCAAATCCACAGATGCCAACATTTTCAAGTCAGCTACAACTAAAATGGATTGTCCCCAAAGATTCTTCCCTGAAGAAGATTCTTGGATGAGAAGCAAAATGTCTTCAAGGAAAAAACAGAAAGTCCAGTTGCCTCTTGAAAAAGCACCTTTGGGACAACCATGACCTGGATGATTGAGAATCTCCATAGACATTTAAAATGGATTGTGAAGATCTCTGCAAATGAACGATGTGTTGTTTGACATACTAGAACAAAAACATCTTAGCGTTGTATGCATTGCACACTGTGAGTAGGGACTAAAGTATCAGACCAGCTATTCCTCTTCCTTACTTTCTTTTTCTGCTGCAAATGTCAACACAGCAATCTTATTGGCATTCAGCCAATATTTTTCAAATTTTGTACAGAGCCTCAGACTTAGTGTTGTTAATGCGGGAAATAAAAGAGCTGAAAGAGATTGATAAAACATCCTTATTTTACCAAAGTGATCTGTATTTATTTATACAGATGTTTAAGATTTTTAAAATATGAAATATTTTAAAATGAAATATGAAAAATTACAAAATAATATTTTGGCACCTTAAAAAAACATTTGTGTATATCACAACTGTGGGAGCTTCTTACTCTTGTCTGGGCTCTTAGCATTAAGAAATTATATCTAACAAGTAAACATGATGCATAAAAGTTTGTTAATGTTTTCACACTTCTGTTATTTGCCAAAATAATTTTCTTAATTCAGCTGATGATGAACAAAATCATATATAAAAAGTCAAACTGTTTAAATTGAACCTAATCAGTGTTTTTTGAAGTTTCAGAGTTACTCTGACTGTTTACTCCCAGGGAGGTTTTCAGTTTGATGAACCTCTGCAATGTTTCATTCAGGAAGTAATCAGAAAGCTAAAATAGTTTGAAAGAATTGAAATGTTGTCAAGAAATTGTCTTGCAAGCATTCATCTCAGATCCTCAAATATAAGTACCAGGGGTAATATTATATCAATTTGTCCCATCTTACTGGAGGGTGATTTTGACATTCATTATTAAGCATAGAATACATACTCTCTCTCTCTCTCTCTCTCTCTATCTCTATATATATATATATATATATATATATATATATATATATTGCCTACCAAGACAGAATTGTATGTTGTCAACTGACATTATAGAACTCTTATAAATGGGGTTATACTTATCCCAAAGGAGTTGGTTTGTGGCTTTGGATTTATCCTGGACTTGCAGTTTAAAAACCTGGAGAAACTTTGTTCAGCTTTGACTGGTTACATTATCCAGACAAAGATGTACTAGCAGTGGTAACTAATGCCTTGGCCAGATTAACATAATGTACTCTACATGGGGTTGCTCTGAAGCTACATTTGGCGAAAACTATGGGGGCTAGATTTCTGTTGAGTTAGCTTTCTCAACTAAATATAATTCTCATACTGATCTTACTATATTGGTTGCAATAGGCTTCCAGATGCAATTCAAAGTACGTTGTAGTGCAATGCTGGGATATATTAGGACAATTCGATCTGCTCCTCCAATTCAACAACTTACAGAGCTCCTATTGCAGGTTCGCCCTTCTTGTCAGGTTCATGGTATATGGGCCAGTGACCACTTTTCACTGGTACCTTCCATTTAATGGAAACCTCTTCCCCTGCCCACATATATATTGATACCCCCTATTTTTTAGGAATGTTAAAAGAAAACCATGCAGTATTATTCCAGAGAGCATTTAACCACTATATTAACTGAATAGTACCTCTGATGTCTAGACTTTTTATACAACTATTATTTATATCTGTTTTAATATATTATTGTACCCTGTCCAGAATCCATTAGGATTGGGGCAACTATAAATATTATAAAAATAAATAAATGTAGAAATAAGACCCCAAACTAAAACAGTGCTGGCACATAAAAATATTCTAGACCATGTATTGATAACAATTGCAGCAAAATTAGAAGCAGTCCAGTTTCTTTTTCAGTTGTTATATATCACAGTTGTTTTTTTAAAAAATCTGAAGAAGTCTATTAAAGAATAAATCACTTTGTGTTTAGGATTACCAGTGGAATTTACTTCTAAGTAGCTATTTGGTAGATAGGGTTACATGGATAGTTCTCTCTCTCTCTCTCTCTCTCTCTCTCTCTGTGTGTGTGTGTGTGTGTGTGTGTGTGTGTATCTCCTTTGCCAATAACAATAATATGAAGGCCAGCAAAAGAAATGTGGTTTCAGATTGTTGTGAACAAATAATAATATCCCAGGAAGTTGTGTTTGTGTGGCTTGTGTGCTCTGAGGAAGGTGGGAGCTATGCCAGAGGTTCAATCATACTGGACAACTATCATCAGAGGACCCAAAATGATATGGTGAAACAGAATTTATAGAATTCTGTTGGTCATTGCTTGGGTCAATGAGGGCATCTGATGACAAATATCCACAGGACTCAGAACTGTTGACTGAACAAGGACAAGCAGCTGCAGAGCTGTTGAAATAAAAGGTGTTTATCCATTGCAAATACATGAAGATTGAAAACAAAGAAATTGATATATGTTATTACAAATCATATCCAACAAGAAGAGTATAACTAAAAAGAACACATCAGTTTTGGAAAGAACAATATCCAAAATCAGAAATAACAGAACAGAGGCTAGAAGACCAATGTTGGTTCATAATAGAAAATAAACTATTTACAGAAGCAGAATTGATATAATTGAAAAGGTTTATCTAAGGGAAAGAAATCAAAGTTTTATCAGAAGTAGTCCAGTCTGCAGAGGTAAACCAGTGGGAAATCAGTAGTAGAGGAATCCAGCATAGCTGTTGAATTGTTTTCATACCCAAACTAGGAATCCTCCACTCTTCAGAAAAAACAAATCCCTCTAGCTGAAAAAAGAAAAGAAAAAATAACTGAGCATGTAGAACATCACATAAACACCAGAATGAGGTTTCCTGCATTGAAGCTTGAAATAGCTAAGTACAAGTATTAAAAGGTGTCAATACTGCAATATCAAATATAAGCACCAGATCACTGCAAGAAACCAACCAAATAATGTACATATGGCTGTAGCTATAATAATACCTGGGATGCAAAATCAACAAAGATCAGGCTGGAAAATAGGCTCAACAAGCTAATATCAGATGCAAGCAAGCTAAAACAGATGAAAGAAAATTAACATAAGAACAAAAAGACCAAGATATATATATAAACAATGATTAAGATAGCATTGGAAACAATAAGGAAGAAAATAACAACTGTAGCCCAAAAAGAAAAATGGATGCTAAACTCGAATTACCCACTATATAGGCAAAAACTCCAACTTTATTTGAATCAGAAACATTTCAAACAATGCAACAATGTAGAAACAGCATTAAATCAGTGAACACATGACTATCAAGAAACAATGTATTCTGGACACAGCTATGAGACAACCCAAGAAATACAACAATACCACTTGGATAAAGGAAATGAATAAAAATGGATGGATGGATGGATAAGGAGAAGCTGAAATTGTACAAAAATCTAAAATAGTGAAGAAAAGGACAGGGAAGATCAAGAATTGGTCAGCACCAGGTGTAGATGAACTGCATGGTTTTTGGTTGAAAAATCTGACTAGTCTGCATTCCTTCATTGCCAAGCAGCTTGACAATGTACTGCAAAGAGATAAAATTGAAAAATCAGTTAAAATCTGACAAATCTTATCCAATAATGAAAGTTGCAATAAAAAGGGGAGAACCAGTCCAATTATAGGCCAATTACCTGCTTACCAACAACTTTCAATTGCTAACTTGTATGACAGCTTATGCATTCTAACAGCACCTGATTAAAAACAGGCTTTTTCCCCCCAAGAAAGGAAACCATTCCAAAAGCAGAAAAAGAAAAGATCAGCTCTAACTGAAAAGATTTGGACAACTAGAAGAGAAGGAAGATTAACTTGAATGTAGTTAAGATTGATTACAAGAAGGCATTTGACTCCCTACCACATCATTGGATAATCAAATGTCTAGATATAACAGGAGTCAGTAGAAACATCCAAATTTGTGCAAAGATGAATGAAATAATGGATGACACAGTTGTTGGTCCATGTTAATAGATTGGAAGAGGCTAGGAACAAAAGATGAATCTTTCAAGGAGACTAAATATCACCATTACTGCTGTACTCTTCTGCTGTCAATACTGAACAAGTCAGGATATGGCTAGTAAACATCAGAAACATTTGCCACACTATCACACTTCCTTGCATGGCAAAAGAAAGCAAAGGTAGACCAATAGTAATAGATTGCTTGATCGCAATCCCAAAACGTCTGGAGTACCAGTTGAATACCACTGACATTGACAAAATCACCATCAGTCAATTCCAAAAGGCAATTTTATTTGGAACAGCTTACATCCTGTGATAATACTTTTAATATCATGAAACAACATCTGCCTATCTTAGGTACTTGGAAAGGACTGGATAAAAATGCCAAATCCAGTGTAAACATCTGACTGTGCAACCAACCATAATAATATCATCAATGGTTTTGAATTCCTGTCCTGTTGTGTAATTACTCCTCTATGTCCCCTGTTGTGCCCTTTTGATGCAAAAAGGATGTCCCTGGTGTCTTGTTCATAAACATATTTTTTAAACAACATGCTAACAAACGATCTTAGCTTTACAAGTGCAGGACATGTTTGTATTTGACCGAATATGGCATTCATTTAATCACATTTCCATTAAGCAGAAGAAGGAATTGCTTGCTTGTCCAGGGAATTCATAATTCCAGTTGAGAACAAGATGAAAAAGAGACACTAAAGGAGAAAATATGCATATTCAGTAAACATAAAAGAGAAGCATGTTATTCAAGAGAAGAGCATAAACTACAAAGCTAAAGTGGGAGTAAATGGCACACCATTTACAAATCATGAATTAATTTACTTGCAACTTGATCCTCTGGAGCTGGCAATGCTGATGAAAGGCATCCCAACGGTACACAGAAGGGGCTTCTTTGCACAGGTATTAGGAAGTATTCTAGAAACAATTGCAAGGGCCATATGAGGGATGGCCAGCAACAGGCCTTGACAAAACATAGATATTAACTAACCTGTTGCAAATTTGTTTGCTTTTTGCATGCTGCAATGCAAAGTACTGGCATGGAAGTTGCTCAAGGACTCAGGACATTTACACTATAGCATTGGGCTGGAAGAAATTAAACTCAATAACTTTTGAATATTTATTTATTTATTTATTTTATTTTATTTGTCAATTGCTTACAAGATAATAGGTATAAGTAAAACATAGTTATGAATACATGGATACATATAAGAAAAATAAAATATAAAAGAAACCATAGGACAGGGACAGTAGGCATGTTGGTGCGCTTATGCACGCCCCCTACAGATCTCTTAGGAAAGGGTTGAGGTCAATAGTAGACAGTCTAAGGTTAAAGTTTTTGGGGTTTGGGGAAGAAACCACAAAATCAAGTAGAGTATTCCAGACATTGACCATTCTGTTGCTGAGTATTTCCTGCAATCAAGTTTGGTGCGATTAACCTTGAGTTAATCTATGAGTTAATATGCAAACAGTGGTCCTGTATCTGGATACCCTGATACAAAAGCCCAGGTATCTAGGTATAACTACTACAAAAGCTATGCCACATTTGGATTGAGTCCAGCAGATTGTTTCTACTGTTGTTTCTACACATAGCTCCCCTGTAGTTGCTGAACCCATAAAAGGTCTTTTTTCATGTGTGGCAAGTCTTGATTCCAGCTGGTATCAATTCCTCTGGTGTAAACAATTGTGCTACTGTTATTAAAGCTGCTTTCTATGGTCCTGCCTCCATTTGTAGTCAAAACTGAGACAATCTCTGTGATTCCATAACATTTTTTGTTTGTTTGTCTAACAACACCCCTTACAGGGACTTTGGATCCCTTTGCATTTGATACAAAATGCATTCTTTGCTGTGTGTTTCATTTTCCACATAACCAACCTTAGTTTAACCAATGAGGTGGTGGCGAGCCAGAGGAAAAGAAGGTGAAATAACAATGCATCATCTGTTCCAGGTCACTCAGTGTTTCACAGGTTTAATCAAGCTTTCTTCATCCTCCATTACCCTCATTAGGTCCTGTTAGGCTAGTGCTCAGTGTTGATCTGTATCTTGGTAAAGACTATTGTGGATGATTAACTGTAATTACCAGTAATGGCCCTATCTCTTCATGGAAAAGACCGGCAATGCTGTCATCAGGCTGGCATCTGCTCTGCGGTAAATGTCTCAGCCTATTACCAATTAAGTTATTTGTGTTTGATCCCACAGGTTGCTGCTCTGTGTGGGCTCCCCCTTCTCCAACAGCTATTTATTGTGAATTGACTATGCAATGTGGAAGGGGTATTGATGGTTCAGACAACAATGACATGAATAAAACAATCAAGAGAAACAAAATGTATAGTTTGTTTGATCCATTTAACTAACTGAATACTTACAAGGTTTTCTTTGGTATTTTAATTCTATTTTTCTTGGAGGACTTTGTAGGGAAGTGACAGAAATAAGGTAGAGTAAAGATATCTATCCAGCCAGTATAATCCAAATCCAACCAATTAAATCATTTACAAATCATTTGATCTTATTAAGCATGTGAGTTATCAAAGCAATACCCTAAGGGAAGCTTTCCTTAGATGAGAAGATTACTCAGATAGATAGATAGATAGATAGATAGATAGATAGATAGATAGATAGATAGATAGATAGATAGATAGATAGATAGATAGATAGACAGACAGACAGACAGACAGACAGACAGACAGACAGACAGACAGAGACAGACAGACAGAAGGTAGGTAAGCAGTCAGACTGATAAGAATTGATTTTTACAAATTATAAAAATGAAGTTCTTTTGTATTTTTGTTACAGATTTGTAATATGATTTGTTGTATCCTTGGATGCTATTTTTTCTGTACTTCATTCTCATCTCAATTACTGCGTTCTTCTGCCTTTCCTCTTCTTTGCTCGTCTTTGCTCTTTGCAATAACTTTGCTCTCCTTTGTCCATCTCACCAGAATTAATGGAGAAATTTTATTCAGAATCCCATGATATAATTATAACAAATACAAGAATGTATTTGTATTTTCTTGGTAGAAAGCCTGGAAGCCATGTGTACCCAAAAGATCCAAAATAGCAGAGGGCACAAGGGGAGGTGGCAAGGCAAGGAGAGCAAAGCAAACAGAAAGACACCAAGCAAGACAAGCACTGAAATAATGAAAAAGTAAAAATCCATTCCAAAAATCAATTTTATTTCACCCATTGACTGAAATGAAGGATATTTTAGCAAAGCAAAATAGTTCCGTTTGGCTGGATTGTGTCATTTTACTTTTAATGGGGAAATTAAACCCATACGTAATTATCTTGCATTGATTTTAAACTCAGTTGTGGCTGTTCTGTAGCCTATTCTAAAATGGGATTCCTAGGAACATTAATAACTCAAATGAACAATTTTGAAGCATGTCTCCAGTTTCATTAAATCCAGCCTTTGAGTAAATGGTGTTACCCATTTTGAACATGCTTCTCACTGTATAAAAGACACCATAATTAAAGATTGCAGACTTGGCTGGCCTGTGTGAAATTCTAGTATTTGAACTAACACACTATGGCTCAATGAAAACAAACAATAGGTTGCATCAACAATTATAGTTGCTGGCTTGGTTTACAGCTTTGAGTATCTAACTTGTGAGCACAGTTATATGATGAGCTTTAGGGCAGTTATTTTTGTCATAATTCAAAATTTTTAAAATGTCACATGTAAAACAGCAGAAATCATGTCTTCATCTCAGAATAGAAGGCAAAATTTCAGACCAATATTTGATTATTTGATGTGTATTCTTTTCCGCCATTGTAAATCAGGGCAACACATCACATTTTTTCACCTGTTGTATCCTTGCAGGGCAGTAAGGCTGTATTTGTGGTTACAGATTGTTCTTCTATTTCAAACCGTTCCCCAATAACATATAACAGCAGCTTTCTCTGAGCTCAAGATGACACTTGATCTTTGGAATATATTCCAGAAGTGCCTCTTCAAAACTAATACCTCAAAGAAAAAATGGAACAATAACAACAATGAATATCAATAAAAATGCCAATAATTCAAGTGACATAAGCTTATAGGAAATGAATATACTAGACTCTCGGTGCTGCAATTGATAAGGCCCTGTCCTGTATTTCAAAGCTACCTTCTTAATGATCTCCATGAACAAGCTTATTTGAAGATATGCCTGTTATTAGGAATCCCTACTGTAGGGAATACAAGAGAAGAGTCACTATAGAGGCAAAAACCAGAAGACTGGTACCACCTTTTCTACCTAATAAATGTTTTTTTAAAGGGATACTCAAAGGTGTTTTTTCTGGAGACAACTAGACTTCCTTGTTTTTTCTTTGAAAAGTGGTTCAATTACCATCTAAAAGGATGCAAATGACCAGCTGTCTGCAAGGAATATAAATCCTTCCATTCCCCACTATCCTGTCAGAGCTGAAGAAGCTTCTTGGATGAGAAGCGAAACATCTTCAAAGAAAAGTAAAAAAAAAAAAACCAAGAAAGTCCAGATGGTGCCAAAAAAAGCACCTTTGGGACAACCATGATATGGATGACTGAGAATCTCTACAGACCATTAAAAGGAATAAGTTTTTATGCTATGATGGAGTGAGCTGCCGTTTCTGAAAACTTATATCTTTTATAAACATTTGTTAATTTGAAATAGAACTACTAGCAGGCTGGGACATTATAGCTGCAAAATATCTATCCATGTGATGAGTTACAACACAGAATAACGTCGTTGTAAGGGACTTTGGAGGTTCTAATCCAAGCCCCTGCTCAAGCAGGAGATCCTATACCTGTGATAGCAAACCTATAGCACGCGTGCCAGAAGTGGCACACAGAGCCTCTCTGCGGGCACATGAGCCATCGCCCCAGCTCAGTTCTGCTACCCATGTGTGTGTGCCTCCCATCGGCCAGCTGATCTTTGGTTCTCTGCCATGCATGCAGGGGTGGAATGCATTCACGGGAGATGTACGTGCATTGCATTTTGGGGGTTTGTGCGCATGCATGTGTTTTGGCACTCGGTACCTAAAAGGTTAACCATTACTGTACTATACCATTTCAGACGAATGGCTGTCCAGTCTCTTCTTAAAACCCTTCAGCGATCGGGTACCCACAACTTTGAAGGGAATTCATGAAGGATTTGAAGGGTTAAATATTCTCACTGTTTACAGATAATCAGAATTGGAAGGGACCTTGTAGGTCATTTAGTCCAACCCCCTGCTCAAGCAGGAGACCCTACACCATTTCTGACAAATGGCAGTCTGATCTCTTCTTGAAAGTCTCAAGTGAGGACGATCCCACAACTTTCAAGGGCAAGCTGTTAGGAAATGTCTCCTTAGTTCTAGGTTGCTTCTTTGTTTGTTGTATATTTTATATACAATTATACTTTGTGTACAACATTGTTAGTTGTATACTTTGGAATAGTTTAGAACTCATCACCTAGATAAGCTATAAAGTTGAAAACTTTAATTAATTTGTGGATTGATCAAAATGATTGATACAATATATTGAAGCATCTATGACTAAATGTATTTTCTTTTATATCATATTAACTCTATGCATTTAACTAAAGAATGCTGAAAAACATTAAAACTGACTTTTCCTACTAGTGGAAGTTTGGCATATAAATCTGTTAGGTTTCTACACCTATTTCTTTCAATAGCACCTAAAACTAGAAGAGAATATTTTTATCTCAGCGTTGAACTATGAGGTCATTAGTGGTTTTTGAGCTCGGTTGCTTTTTTGCAGAAGTTTCATTACCCAACTGCGTAGATAACAAACAGCAACACATTACTTCCTTCTATGTTTCTGCAACAAGAACCCAAAGACACAAGCTGTCCCAAGAATCACACAGTGATTAGCATGTTTGGGGATCAGGGAGAAATCAAAACAGGCAAGAGGGAAATTATGACTGTGCAATTAAAGCACTGCTTTAACTTTTAACTTTAACTCATAATTTTATATACCGCCCTTCTCCCTGCTGCTATTTACATGTGTGAAAGACAAAACAATTCCAATTTCTATGGAATGAAAAAGAGAGTTGCGGAATGACCTAGGAATTGTCTGCTCTGAATACAATTACAGGTTATAAAGCAGATTTTAAGACCATAATAAAATTATTTCTACCACAAGGGATTGAGCTTCTATGGCTGAAGATAGACTACAACCAGTCTCCCTCATCTATACTACATTAGCTCTCAACTGTGAAATTGGGGACTTCAACTGCAGTTATTTTACAATGCCGGAATCCTACAAAGATTGCTTAATTTATTTTAATTTAACCAGGGAACAGAATAATTTATAATGATCCTTGGTTTTAATGTACTGAACTCTGAAAGCTTCAACATTGCTTGAAGATTCTGGCAGCAGGGCAGAGATACAAAAGAGCACTCTAAAGGAAGAGCTCATGACTGAGGCCGTGCTGTCTAAAATGATTTACATGTTCAAGGACCAGACAGACACAGAACTCAGCTTAAAAGCATTTAGAAGTACAATGCTGGATTTCACCCAAAAATCTTGCTTTGTCTTTCTTTTTTATGAATAGTAGCAAATATATACAGAAAAAAGTCATTATTCTCTCAGAAGTTTTTACTTATTATCCTTGACTAAGCTTTTATTCATTCTTGGCTTTCACCAATGTATCATTAGTGCATCATGTGTTAAGCATCAGATTAAATGAAATTGATGTTTGAAGGCAGCAGGGAGGGGTTTTTTCCTCTTCTTTTTTTTCCAGACACTGTTGGACTATAATAGTGCAGATGAGGCTGCAGTAAAAAGGCTTAACTCCATTGACGTTAGGATGATTGCACGAAAATAATTTTTCTCCTAATCCTTGACCACATTAATAAAAGGATGTCCTATCCTTTTATTTTCATAAAAGATCAGCAACAGTTACATCATAGATGTAAAAATATCTCTATTATAGATTACATCATGCCAATGTAATATTAAAGAGATGCATTTGGAAATTAGTTCAACATTTTCATACTAGCAGTTGCTACAATAAATAACCCAGCAGTGAGAAAAACTGGTGAGATTTGGTATTTTTTTAATTTAGAAAAATGAAAGAGGCCACCATTGTAGCAGTGAACAATTTTGTTTCTTACTTTATTTTGAAAAAGGAAAAAAAAACATTGCATATAAAATGATTCAATCCAAATTTAACTGCATTGAATAATGTTGACCCAACCATTGCAATAGTAGAAACCATAAATGGAAAGCAAATAGATATCAATAATAAGACTATACAAGTGAGTATCATTGTATTTCCAGAACTGAAGAATAATATTTCTTGGCTGTCTCCTCTACTTGATAAATCCATTATTCCTTAGATAAACTTGAGTTTGAGATTTGCAGTTCAGGAGTATATCTCCATCTTTAAATAGCATTAAATATTGTAATATATATTAATAAACTTAGGATATTAAATCAAAACAATGTGTAGTAAGACAAGGCACATCCCTTGAATAAGTGTCCCGTCACCCATCCTGGGTGGGTGGCTGAAAGCCAAGCTTTGTTAAAAGTTGTTCAGGTGCCAGAAAGTGTGAAATACTATCTTTTCCTTGAATTATTTTCATTTTAAGATTATTTTAATAATGCCCAAGATCCTTAGCTATTGGTATGTTTATATAAAATATTATAATTCTTTCTTGCAGAATGTTTGGAAATAACTAATATTCCCCCAATGACAGTCTTTAATTGTTTACAAAAATGTACTTAATTTATTAATTAAGCAAACTTATATTCTTTAGGCTTGCAATCATCCAAATCACATTTCAACACTAATTTGTGAATTTTAGATACAGATAAGCAAATTGTGAAATCAATAAATGTTTTAATTGAATAATTTCAGTTTTAGCAATTGAAACCTATTTTTAGCAACTTAAATGTTTTGAATATTTAAACATCTGATATAATTTAGTAAAATTGTCTTTTGTCTAATAAGGCAAAGAAGTGGTTCCACTCTCAAATCAAAAATAAGAAAATATTAAAGACATCCTTGAGAAGCTTCATTAGACATCTTCATGAGACAGATGAACAGATTTTAATTTTAACAGCCCTAGAAAAATGATCATAATGCTACGTTTTGGTCCAATTAACAAAAAAAAATTCATTAAAATTTAAAGAAAAAGATTGTTTAAAATGTGAACATATTTTAAACATTTCCATTACACCATATTAATGGCCTTTTCTACATTGAACAAGTCCATCACTGCAGTTTTCAATTCTCTTTTAATTAGCCAGAATGCCAATTAGTAATGTAATATTATCAAATTTCATAATCTTTTTTACACATCCAGATTGTGCAAGATGAATAACTGAAGGTTATTTGTATGTGCCAAGATTCCTGCCATTTTTTTCAATCAATCTTTAAAAAAAGAATAGCATAGTCAACAAGATTTTTACCAACCTGCAAATCCCACTTCTTAAAGCCTTACTAAAGCAAGTTAGGATTTACAATTCCATATAAGGATAATCACAAAAATCTTCCTCTTTTCATAGATGTATGGCCTCTATATTTTATATAACATAAAGGGGTAGACAATCTATGGCATTTCTATGAGAATGGTAAAATATGAAAATATTTGTAGTTTGAACTGCCATGAATTGACTATTTCAAGAATGGACACTGATAAAATGTGTATCGAGTCACAAAGTCAAAGAGGAAAAGAGATTGCTCTCCCTCTCTCATAATAGGGGTCAAACAGTGAAAGAATGGTAGGAGATTCAGTACAACGAAATGAAATGTTTCTTTACTCAGCACTTGGATTACTAATGGAATTTATTACCCCAATGTGATTCTAAAGAAAATAAGAAGAATTTGGAATCGGAATGGTTAACAAGGGCTTCCAGGAATGGAATGACTATATCTCAATAGCATGCCTCTAGTTACAGAAAATAGCTATAGCAACTAAAACTCTGTTTGAGCATCCCATAAATATTTTTTGGCCTCTGTGAGAAACAAGAAATTGAGCTACATGGGATTATAGTCCGATCATCTGTTTTGTGTTAATAAGTGAGGTTCCATAGATATGCTGGTACCCTTCAGAATAAATTAATATGAACTTCTTGCTTTAAAGAAAACAGAGCCATCTTACTGGATTCCTGCAATATACAACAAAAATACATTATTTCTGGGCAGCATAGCACTTTTCACACTCCTTATTCCCAGTCTAATTTATTGACATGAAATATTAATCTATCCTAGCTGACAACAAATAAATAATTTACTTATTTAGTCTCTTATCACTACCAATTTGATCTTTCTTCCTTGTCTTTCTGTATCTTCTTTGTTTAGATCAATGTGACAATAGAACATGTGAATAACTTTGATTTACTTATATAGGGCAGGCATAGAACATACCATCATATTATTCATCGTGAGAATAATGCAAATTACATATAAAATTATGAACATTTCCATTCTTTTCTCCTTCTCTCTCTACCATAATATATGGATCAGGACAGAGTGAACCATATTAATTTCCACATGAAAAAGTTGTTTTATGAAGTGGAGATATTAAGTATCTTATTGTTAATAACATGAAGGTGTTATGACTGTTTTATATTATTAACTACTATTTACTTGTGAATGGGAAAATTAATTATGAACAATATTCTAAGATTCCATGTATGAATCTGTCAGAAGGCTTAAGCAAACTTCCTTTTTTGTTTTCTAAAGAACTTGAATTACTTGTTCACAAGTATACGCATTCAGATGGATGCTTTCCAACTAAATGCCAAATAAATGAGGTTTAGGGCACTTCAGAAGGATCATTTCATAATTCATAAATTACCTTTTTATTGGCATTATGTTCATAGCTTTCTTAAACACAATAAAATGTTAATGGTCAATTTTACTTCTAAATTAATCTCAGCACAAACAATGAAACAAGCTCTATTTGCCAATAAAATATTCTAAAGTGCTGGAATCTAGTTTACAAGTCAGGAAGCTGGATGTCAGTGTATTTCATTTGTTTAAACTTTGCTATAGCTCCTTTTAGTTATAGACTCTTGGATAAAAAGATCATTTGCACTGTTCTATCTATAATTTCAAGTGTGACTTTTGTGCGAATAACCAAATCATCAGATATGAAAATAAATACTATTTTCCCAGCATTATGGAGTTATTTTAACATGTATGTGTTTCAGTTCTCCAAGTATATAATATCAGAATTAATTTTCCTTTATAAATCAATATATTTATGCTATAATTCTCTGCTTCTTACCTGCAGTGAGGTACATTGAAGTCAATGGAATTTACTTTTCAAGAAGTCAACCATAAAATTAGACTAGTTTTTTTTTTAAGTGAGTTTCTCAAGACCAGACATATCATGTAGATACTTAAATAAAATGTTTAACTATTTCAAATGACTTGTAATCTTAAAGGGAAAATGTGAGCCCTATAATCTCAGATTACATTTGTGGATAGAAAAATTAATGGGGGATTTCATCGAATCTGGCAGAACAGAATCCAGTAGGAGGGGATAATTCTGCAACAGTTTTTGATGGTGGTGCTTACCTTTACCTTGGTCATTTTCTTCTCTCTTTTTTTCCTTCTTAGTTATTAGTAACAGTCTCAAACAGTAGTAGTTTAGCTGATAGTTTTCAGTTTCTGCAAAACCAGTGTTATTTAAAGGCATTATAGAGAAAAATGGTATCCACAAAACAATGTCCATATACACATGGAATATTTTGCTAAATGACCACGATTATCTCACGTGGGGAAGCAATAAAAAAAACCTCAGGCAAACATATCTTCCAGGACCAAAAACTCAGATTCCAAATAATCAAATATTAATAAAACGAATATAAAACTATTGCTTGGTTCCTTTTTTTGCGTGTAGGCGCAGAAGATGCGATTTCTTCCAAACAGGGGTTGAAAGTTAAATACTGAAAACAAAAGGCTGCCGTCATTCAGTAAGCAAGTGCTGCCATCTGGTGTGAATAACCTTTTTTCTCTTGGACCAGTTCAGCATATTTCCAGAAAATGTGTACTACAGAAAGAAACAGGGTGTGTTGCTCTCTGGGTGATATTAAAAAGGTCTGCCTTTTGCATGATAATAAAAAACCTAGAGCATTGTCAGACAGCTCTTCTATGTTGGGTTGAGTCAAGACATGAAAAACTTCATTAATTGGCACTTACAAGGAAGTGTCCGTCCTTATGAATAAAACTAGCATAAATTAAAGATCAACTACAACTTGACCAGCCACATCAACATAGATTGCTGTATATTTAGTCAATTTTATTTCTAAAAAATAATTTTAAATACTTGGAAACTGCCTGGAATCTGCAACCTTTTATTTTAATGAGCATAACCTACCTAAAATGCAACCTATTTTTTATAACATATATATCATTATCATTTTGAATATTTGCAAATTTTAATATTGATGGCTAATTTTCAATTATAATAGATGCTTGACATCACAAAACTGCCTGAACAAAAACCACTTCAAACTTTTTTACTTACTCTTTCTCCTACACAGTTGTTTTTAATCAACAAGAACTAATCATATTTACTCCCAATCCATTTTCCCATTAACACAAAATGCTTGGATTAAGCTGAGCCAAATGGTCTTAAATTTAAGTACTTGGGTTTAATTGGGTTGTACATACAGCCTTGTTCCTTTCACTACCTTGTAACATTCCAGTTCCTAAGCTTGAAAGTAAATTGAATTCCAATAGCTAGTGCAAATTTATATGCCATTTAGGACTTCACTACATCATTCTACATACTATATGTTTACATATGTGCCTAATTACACTTTTCTCTTCATAGCTTGTCATATTAAATGTAGCAGATATACTACATAGAGAAAAATATTGAAATGCTCTATGTATGCTAAGGAGCTATTGGTTAAATTACAAACTCATTTCAGATATAACAATAAAATAAATAAGAAGGATTCTGGTCCTTCCAAGCATTTTCACTGTTTAAGTTCATCTGATTTCAGTGAATGAATGAATCTTTAGGTGACATGGATGGCATCGATGCTTATATTTATTAAAAACAAATGTGCAATATTTGGATTCTTTATAGTTAAAGAAAAGTATATGAAGGAAAATGATTCACTGATTTTTACATCATTATAGTACATGTGTACTCCAGATAAGCAAGTTTGGAATTACAGCCTGAGAACTGTTAATTACCATATTTATAATTATTTTGTTTGTACGCCAATGTTCCTTCTAGATAATGCCAAAGTAATTTAATGAAATTTCTAGCTTAGTCACGTACGCACTCGTTTGCCTACATGAACTCCAAATGGCTTACATCCAAGTAGGAATACATAGGTTTTCAATTCATAGGATTAAGTGTACAATAGACTTCACCCTCATATTTGCATCATCATACAAAGCAACAGAGCCTAGATTGGTATAGAAGATAGGATCTTTTCAATAACCCACTTTACCCCTTCAGTAAGGCATTAGATCTCATTTCTACCGAAGATCCAATTAATTTCATCCTATTATTTTCTTTAGACAGGAATAGCTACATTATTTTACTGAAATTTAAAATTCCCATTTGGATGGATGTTTTCCACAATTTCCATTATTTTATTAACATAATTTACATTATTTTATTGCATTGATTATTTTTCTATCAACCACACAACCCCTTGTTGCCCATGATGTATCATAAAGCTGTTTACTAATAAATTAATAAATCATTACTGATCAGTATTCATCTGTCCTGGGAAATAAGATTGTGACTTTAAGATTGTGATTATGTCCTGTATGAGTTTCACATATATTATTACAATAACCAACAGGCTCCTTGTCCAATTTTTCTAGTAAGTTTGCAGAATGATTTCACAGGATAATATTTTAAAATTGCAACTGAAAAGACAGGCTGAAATTCTATGAGTATTTTATTATATCCTTAAACTACAGTGATACTATAGACTAATTATCAGTTCAATTTGTGTTAAATTTTCACTTAAATGCAGTTCAGCTAGAAACATATTGGCAATCATACAACATTGGTTGCTTTTAATTCTCAAATGACTTCATTTCAGATGCTTTTATGTTATATTTCAGCCGTCAGTTGTGCTTCTGGGAATAACTTCAGGTCAATAGTCTCCCAGTCCCATATTAAAACAAATACAAAAAAATAGAAAAACACCCTAATATAATATTTCTAGACAGATGTCTTCATTAGAACTATAAAGGGAATTTGAGCTTTACCAAGAATTCTATTATTTCTATAAATAGACTTTGATGGAAGGAAGAGAAGGATATGTTCGAACTAGTTTAAATCGGGAAATTTAAAAAATTTAAATGAGTTCCTCATTTTTTTTAAAAAAAAAACCTTAGGCTGTTAAAATTGTGGTACAGTTATAACTATATCGACTTATAAATTCTGCTGGCATTTGCTGCAAGTATTACCAGAGGGGTGCAATTTGGCAATATTCTGTCTTTTGTCTCCGAAGTTATCAGATTTAGCTGTAAGGGATCCCTTGGGAAAGTATCCTGACTCTTTCATTGGTTTCTCTTTTGCATCTGGTGGGAAGAAGCTGCAAGATTCTAGCAGCAAATTGCAAATGAGGCTGTGGAGGGTTAGTGAAGGTGTAGTGAAGTATGGGCAGAACAAACTGAATCTGTATGATACAGATGGCTTATATGAAACTGCGAGAAGACTTACCAGCCTACCATACAATTATTTTTTCAAGCAAAATCCAGGAAAGAATCAGCATATCTATAAATCCTTTCCATTATTTATTTTACTTGTTTGGATATGGTTTGCCCCAAGTCTATTTGTCTAAGATTTATTAATCGCTATGTATTATATATGAAATTGCCACTGTTTCATAGAAAATAGCCACCAGTCCAGAAGTTTATTGGATCATTTGTAGGATACTAGGAGTTTAATTAGGTCAGATAGAAGAAACATTTCTTTCGGGAAAGGAAGGGCGAGAGATAGTATGGTAGGGAAAATATTTGGTTGTATTTCTCAGCAGTTTGTGACATGCCTCTTTTTAAAGAAATCAAATCTTATGGCAGTAGCCTAAGAAGCTGGACTATTTCAAAATCCTGTGACATAAGAATTCTACTTATACATACATACAATATGTTAGCTGTTGAAAAGCTAAAAGGAAATTGGAGAAATAAAAATAATAAATTCTTTTTTTTCTCTCTTTTTTCATTTTGTTTATGATTAAATTTTAAATTGAAAGTTGCTTGACATAAAGGAGGATACATTGTAGTTGTACAATTCATAACCATTGATAGTGCTAGATGGATAATACATTGAAGGAATGTCCGTTAATATCTCTCTGAATACAGGTACTGCAGAGAAAAAGATCTGGTTGGCTTAAGAGTTATTTCTTCCCTAAGGAACCAACAACAACAACAAAATAACAAGGTTACTCATTCCAGGGGTGTCTTTTAAAGAGTGAAACCAATCAATCATTTTCCCCACTGATTTAAGGATCAAAAAGTATAAACTAGGGCAGGTGTGTCAAACTTGTGACATTACGTTGTCATCACGTGATGTATCGTAACTTTTTTCCCCTTCGCTAACCCAGGGGTGAGCATGGCCAGCACCTAACGAATCCAGCCCACAGGCTGTGAGTTTGACACCCCTGAACTAGAGGAAGATCAGTTTACACAAATACTGTAATCTGGACACGGTTGAAGGTGCTGATTTATCGGCTTTGAAGTCCTACATGACCAAGTTATTTGAAGAACTGCATCTCCTGAAAGCATCTGCCCATCCTATGTGGTAAGATAGTCTGAGTGTGCTCCAGGCCCTTTCCCTTAAATTTGCATCTGGAGAGAGGCACCTTGTTCATGGCTGTGCCAATTTTTGGAACATCTCTCCTGAGAACATCACTTGAGATTCAAAGGACTTCAACTCCTTGCCCTTCCAGGAGCATTGAAAAGCTGGCTCTTGCCCCAAGCACTAGGTTAGAATGGAAGTGAGCCCAGAAAATCTAAATTTGGAGTTGATGGGGTGGTTACAGCACTGTGATGGGGCATATGATGCTGTCTAGAGTTTTGTGGGATTTGTTTATTCTAAATTTAAGAATGCTGATGTGAATTGCCTAGGATTATTATGTATAAGTTTTCTTTTAAAAGTACAATCTTGTTTGAAAATAAAACAAAAGAAATACAGATTTTGTACAGGTAGAAATATGAATGACTACTGGGATATGTAAAAGGAGATGGAAAGTTTATAGCAGATGCTTTAAACATCTGAATTCTTGCCATGTTATTAAAGTCACCAGCTATGCCAAGGCTCCCTCATGGTGTGTGATTCTGCCCTAAGATCATCTTGTTATATATGAACAATTTTCTTGCTCTGAAAAAAGAATGTCAGTTTTGTCTGGTTTTCACATAGTAAAATTTAAAACTTAAAAAAATAAGTTTTGCTTCACAATATTTTGCCTAACACTAATTACAGTGAACAGCATTCAGCTTAAATGGTGTGGTTCTTCTTCACTATAATCTTAAGAGATTTAAAAGCACTCAAGATTAACTGAATGAGGTCTGCTATTTACATAATTTTGAAACCTGAAAACCAACTCTATTTCCCAGTACATGAATATGAATTTTGATATAAAGTCTACAGGATATACAGTAAATTTCTCAAAAAACCTTTAAAACAATACTGAAATACAGCCTGAGAGATTCCAAATGGTAAGAAATGCTAAGTGAGTTTTAGCTAGACTAAAATTTGAATTAAGGTATATCAATTATATCTCTGTTTCAGCTTTTATAAGGAACTAGATTGATAATAAAAACTAGATAGAATCAGATAGCTTCTACATTTCATTTATGGGACCAGTTAGCTTGAGAAAAATGATGACAGTAAGAAAAACAGCAATGCAACATATACTGAACTACTACTACTATTACTGGGCTTTTATTTTCTATCTGCTCTGAAATAAGCTTCACTAAGAACAAGGGGGATTCTGGCCTTTACTAACAATCTTAAATATTGATTTTTATAGCAGAGATCCTGCAGAAAGTTACCTATCCATGAGTGTCCTAAAATACAATTATGAACAAAGGGCATCCTAGTTGTACGCTTAATTTAAAATAGTTTAGCTGTTCAACATCACACTTGGCTTTATACCCCAATTGTGAAATTCCTAGTGTCATCTGAACAACCACTGTTGAAAATGAAACACTAGCTTGATCCTTAATGCTTTCTAACTGGAATTGATGGCTAGTTTATATTTTTGTTACTGCCTATAGCCAAATTATTAAGATTATGGAATCACATTCAACCAGTTTCAAATGAGTTGGGAAGCAAAGCCTTGGTTTTGTTGTTCTTTATGTAATAAAATATTTTAAGAGAAATTAGTATTATCAAGACTACATTTTATCATCCTTAACATTTAACTAAATGACAGGAAATTACATCTAGATATGTTCAGCAGGAGAAAAAAAAGGAGTGGTCCTGTATATAACTGGCTATATAAGAAAATCTATTGTTGCCAAATGTTTACCTCGGTTTTCTGTTCCCCCACTGAAACTGTGGAACTTAACAAAAGCATTATATGCCCTTGGCAAACCAGACACTCCAGTCTTTAGATAAAACCTAATTAAACTAAGTGCTAGTAGCAAGGGCGTTCAGCAGCCCAGCCAATTCAGGTAACTAAAACAAGGCATTATTTTTCAGCATTTAGTTTTGCCCTTAGAAACAACATGCTTTGCACTGTTTTTTAATATGTCATACATATGTCCAAGTTAAAAAGAAGCCTATTCTGTGATAAGAAGCTCAAATAAAATTGCTCCTGTTTGTGTGGAACTATTTTTTTCCCCATTTTGATCATTGATATAGCCTCGTAATGAAGCAGAAAATGAGAAATATTAATAAGAATGTATATTAAAATAAACATTTTTAGTAGAATGAGACATTATTTGGTTCTGTGATAACTCTCCTCTAATCAGGCCTCTTTATAGAATTGTGATGTATGAGTGTTTAGATCATGTATTAGGGAGGATGCGGAAGTCTACTGTTTATGTCACTGCTTAAAAACATGACATGTAGCATCTCGTAATGGCTACCACAACAGATGAATCAAGTCTGACTAGCCAATTTTTGCAACAGGATTAACTTTTCTACATTAAAAGAATCATTATTTTTACAAACAAACAAACAAATACGGCAACACTCCAAAAATCTGGCATGTGTAAGGAAGGGCCTACTTACAGATAGACTTGTTTTGAAACCATTTATTATTAAGACTTAAAAGCAGTTCTACCAGTGTTAAAGATAAGCAGAAGGTACAAGCTTTCATGATTAGATTGTGCAAATGTATTAGCAACATCTGATATATGACAATGATTCTTTGCTGTATTGACATGAGGGGTTACCATGTAGCAACTGTTCAATATCTTACTTTGGACTTCTGTGATAGACCACTTAACTACCTCAGCTTTCCCAGTGATCGTCTCATTTATCTAGGATTATTGCACTGAATTTACTGTTTGGTTTTCTTCCAGAACTGAAATGTCAAGTCCAGTGTCATGTATGCAGTAGCTTTGTGCCATGAGAGCTCAACAGATCCACCGAAAGCTGCTAGCAGTTGATCTTTGGACAGAGCTAGAAATAAATAAATCCTCGTTAGCAGATCAATATTCATCCCATTTAATGCTTGATGTGAAACTTCTGGATTTGTGATAGCAAAGCTGATGTACAGCTAATCGTTGAAAATGGGCATTAGGGTTTTTATAACATGGCAACATATTGTCAGACAGGAAAAGGATAAATATATTGTGTCCACTTGGTCTCTGCTCACACTTGTAATTGGATGTATGCACACACTGAATATGATATTGCCCTTGCCCTGTATATGGTTTCATAGATTGTAAAAAGTTAGTAATAAGAGATCATAATATTAATAAAAGTATTTCTTGTTGTTGTAAGGTAGTATTCTATATCCATTGATTTTGTATGTTAGGAGAATTGTGATTCAGCCATTTGTGCATTTTTTTTTCAACCATAGCTAGAGACCGTACTTTTGAACACTATTTTTCAATCATTAATTTTTTTTAAAGTTCTCATAGTGTAGGCATTATAGACATCGGAGTTAAAAGTAAGAATGTTTTTTATCAAACAGCCTAGCATTCGGTCCCTCAAATCTGTGTAAATAAGCCTAAGTGTAGAGATCTCTCTGAAATAATTTCTGCATTTACTTTTTTTTTAGATGAAGCCTATTTTGTCTTGAACTGCCTTTAATTAAAAAGATTGGGTTACTATTTTGTTATACTTATTCATGTGGCTTAATTTTTAGTTGTTACAATTTCATGGCTAGTAATGATTTATTGTTTTCCAGATTTTTTATATTTTAATCTATTTATTAAATACATGAGTTTACACTTTTTATTTTAATAACATTATTAAAAATAAACTATGTTTTGGAAATATTAGACTTATTAGGACAAGATCAGTGTTTTTTGGCATGTAATATCATGGTTAAGATTCTTCTATTAAACCAGGGATATCATGGAAACTTTGGACCAGTCAGCTAAGTAAGTTCAGCCAGCCTACCTCAACAGAATTGGTAGGGAAAAACTAGAACAAATGTTGCTTGTACCATCTAGAACTCCTTGAGGAAAGGCAGAATGTATATTTCATGGATAAATAATTTCTACTTTAAAAATTTTTTTCACATGCATTGAGAGTTATATCCTGACAATAAGAATGGTAATAATATTTGTCTTTAAAAGAACAGCATTACCATAATTTTGTAAGAATTTCTTTAATAATTATCCATATATCAGCAGTTTGCAACTTCATAATGCCTGTAGTGGTGATAATTTGATAAATACAGAGAGGATCCATCACTGATCAAAGATTAAATTTAGGATACTAAAGCTTATTGGCTGACCTTAACTCCAGCTGGTGACCGTGAAAAGTTTTGCCTTTCTTTTTCATAAGGTAAAGGAAAAGGTTCCCCTTGCACATATGTGCTAGTTGTTTCCAGCTCTAGGGGGCGGTGCTCATCTCTGTTACAAAGCCAGAGAGCCAGTGCTGTCTGAAGACGTCTCCATGGTCATGTGGCCAGCATGACTAAATGTCGAAGGCGCACAGAACGCTGTTACCTTCCCACCAAAGTGGTCCCTATTTTTCTACTTGCATTTTTACATGCTTTCGAACTTCTAGGTTGGCAGAGCTCACTCTGTTATGCGGTGCTAGGGATTCGAACTGCCGAACTGCCAACCTTTCTGATCAACAAGCTCAGCATCTTAGCCACTGAGCCACTGTGTCCCTATTCTTTTTCATATAGGATACCTAATACTTGCCTGACACCATCTTTACTGTGTTTTGAGCAGATCAGAAAAAGGAGTACATAGTACATAGAAAACGTAATGATTTGGAAGGATTGGAAGGAACCCTGGACATCTTCTTAGTCCCAGGAGAACCTCCATCTATTGCACCCTCAGCTTGCATTAATAGAGAAGAAGTGAGAACATAGACAGGATAGCTCATGTCCAAATATCAGTGGTGGGGTGATAGTATGGGGTTTCCAGTTAGGACAAGACTAGATTGCAGAAGTGACTTAATTTCTTTTGTTCATGGTTTCTTTTCTGAACTCCATAAAGGAAAACTTTTTGGAACAATGCTGCTTATTGCAGTAGACAATCAGAAGGAAAGCCAAGTGGGTTGAGTCTGTCTGCAAAAGATTGAATTGCTCAAACTTGAAAAAGTCATTTTCAAATTTGATCAGCCAAAATGATAACCATTGAGCATAAACAGCCATCTCATTTATGGAGACCAGCTGATTTTGTCTTTCTGTTGAAAAAGAAGTATATAAAATTTAGAGACGCTGGACTTTAAATGCATGCATAGAAAGCAATTGTATACAAAAATATAGGACAGTTGTTTGAAATTACACATATATTTATACACATTTTAATTTGAAAACCAATACAGATTTTACTTTAAAAAGAAAAAAGAAACTGATCGAAATGACTAGTGATATTGTTACACTGACATGGATTGTATAAAATTTGAGAATACTGCTGGGAATAAAACCATCAATGTCATCTTTGTAGAAACAGGATGCAATAGTTTTATGAAGAATGACAAAGATACTTCTAGGAATATCTAAAAGATGAATGTAACATGCATGTTTTCCCCCCATTGTGAAAGGAGAGAGAAAAAAAACTAACTGAAATTGTCCAGCTTATTTGAATGCAAAGACCAGCAGGCAGTGGGGAAAAGAAATCCCTCCCGAGATGTTTGTTAAAGAAATCTCCAAGCAGATGGCCAAATGGAATTCATCTCTGTTTGTTATCCATCTTCTGTGTTAAAATACATTGTTGAAGTCAGGAAGAAAACATATACACAAATCATTTGGAACCATGTTGTGTTTGCAGCAGTCTTTGCAATTAAAAGCAACCCTCCTATTTTCATATGTTGATTTCAAACTTCTAAACCAAGGGGACACAGAGAAGAATACATATCAAGATGTTTAAGTTTGATTACACAAATTCTTCAGATCCTTGTCATCCCTGAGGATAGTTGGTGTGCCCCACTATTATTAAAGAAAAAGAATGCTGAGTAGCATCCCCTCCCCAAGACCCTTTGAAGTTTAACCTGCATTGCAAACTGTTTGGTATTCTGAAGAAAGATGGTTGTCTGATGGATCCTTGTTTTGTTTTTCCTTCTGTCTTCAGAACATATAGGCGGGTTCAGGCAGGAAGTGTAGCTTGAAAGGCTGGGACAAATCCAGTGGGATTAACCAGAGCACATTGCTGCTGTGTGATCCTGACTCACTTAATTTAAAAACATAGCAAGGAGCAACGTTCATTTTGTTCTTCAGCTTGTTCACAAAGCAAAACTTGCAGGGATGCAGAAACTCAGGATTCTTGCATTCTATTTCCTGTGAAAATGAATACCACTGAAACAACTAATGCTCTTTCACTGAACATGTTAAAGGTTGGTGTGTTTTTAGAGCCAACCTTGGTCAAATTAGCATTAGCAAATTAGCATGCTAAACTAGTCCTTGGAATCCTCCAAAGATAATGACTTAATGCCTAAAGATAGCTAGTCCATCAGCTTAATGAATTTTTGTCAAAATCTAGCAGTATTTATTGATTTAAAATATTTGCCTTTTTTCATTGTAGATATCTTGAAATACCTTATAACCACTAGAAAAACACTATAATAAGGTAAAAGCAACCAATTAAAAGAAAAATAAAAGGAGTTTGTGGCAGATTTTTTTTAAAGTGTAAAAAAATATACTTAAAAGGGCAGGACTGCTATACTTGATCAAAGAATGATCTTTAGGATATAGCATGCTATATCTTGCAGATCATTCTTTGATCAAGTATAGTAGTCCTGGACCTTCCGTAACTTGGGAGACTAATATAACTGAGATAAACTATTTTTACCTTGCTCTAAATTGCTTAGGAACATATTTACTGATCCTGAAAGCTAAGTAGTTCAGTCAACTATAATAAACAGTTCAATCTGTCAACATCCAAAATAGTCCCTATGAAATTAAAACCACTAGATTTTGATAAAAAAAAAAATCACTAGGTTGCTGTGCTAGCTATTTTTAGGCATTGAGTCATTATTTTTGGAGAATTCGAAAGACTAGTTTAGCGTGCTAATTTGCTAATGCTAATTTTATCCGAGATTAATTTATCCCACCACTGTTCCAAATGCATTAATAACAATACTGTAATACTTCTATAATTATAACAATTATTAAAATAATCAACAATTATTCAAATGTTAACAATTTGAGTGTTAAATGTAAATGATGGCAGAAACACTTCACATTCTTCCTTCTGCAGGAGCTTGGTCTACCATTGCCTACTCTTCAGATTTTCTGAAGAGATTTAGAAACTTGTGCTCCTAGTGATGCTGCTGAAATCCCATTTTTTTCAGCCTCAGCAATATCTGGTGATAAAGTTATTCATTTGGATCAGAAATAAGTAGTTCTAAGTCCTTTTAAATTTTACACGCACAACGTTAAAAACTATACTAGATGGCCACTGTGATTTTGCTTAGATCATGCATGGCTAGTCATCCATGTCCACTTTGGTCAATGACCATTGTCTGTCTGTTTGTCCATCTGTCTGTCTGTCTGTCTATCTATTTATCTATCTATCTAATCTATATCTGTCTATCACCTTTATCCACCTTCAAACTCGGTAAAACAAAATTTCTGAAATATCCTGAGAAATATGCAAACTAAATTATCTTTTCTGGCCATTGATACCGTATATACTTTCATACATTAATATACTTGTGCACATGTGTTTCTCAATATTGTCTTCCCACATAGTTGCATCTTCATTATTTTATTTGGAAAAAGACAAAAAGCAGAATATAAAAATTGATTTATGGGAATAAAATTCTTGTCTCAAACTGAACAAGAGGTAAATAAGCACATTATATTTTTCTAAATTTAACTTCAAGATTCAAAACTAAAAATAAACACCAGAGGGAGCCCCAGCATGGCTTAAGTCAAAGATAAGGAAATAAACAGCAAGTGAGATTCCAAACAGCCTCACAAAGGAATGTTCTTTTGGACTTTCTTTTTAAATATTTTGCCTTTCAACTTATTGTGCACAATTTTATGCATTGCATCTAAACTTTCAGAAAGATTAAACAATGCCAGTGACATCTAATAGTGTTATAAGTAACCCACCAAATCTCTCTCTGCCTTTATTGTATAAATGTCATTCATAAATACTCACTTGTGTTATGTGTCATCTAATTTTATATATGTAATGTATATGTGTGTATATAAATAATTCATTATGATAAATATTATCTTTTTAATACAATTACATAAAACTGACACAGTGGATTGCTGATTGTCTTTTCTTTGGCTTCATATTCTGCATCAGATTTTTAAGTTAAATATTTCATACAAGAGGTTTGAACTGAATCATTTCTATATTCACTTTAATTCTTTCTTCTTCCACTTTCCTTAACAAGTGGAAAAAAAAAATAGTTGGAGTGGAACCTCATCTTTATTTACCTAAAAATCCCTGTCATTTGCCAATGTGTCTAGTCCAATGATAAAGATGATGCCATTGTTTATATCTAATGATATTGTCATTATGTCCTCTCTCACTTGGAATTTCTTGGGAATTCCTACCAGGATAATCCTAGCTAAACAGAGATCTTATAACTAAATTAAATGACATCTCATTACATAACTAATCGAATTTGACTCCTTCGTGTACTATATAAAGAGAATTTGTATGATAAATGGAAGCAAGAATGCAAACTAGACTCACCACAAACGTCAGGTATCCTTCTTCATATATGTGGCCATCTACAAACAACATATTATATATACATGGATCTGTTTACAACCTGACATCTACATGATAATATATCTGATTCAACCATTTTTTTTTAAAATGGTGCAGATGTGAATAGCCTTAGGCCTGAAAGCTAGCCAGATGACCTTGGTCTGATCACTTTCTGAAGCCACAATATCACACAAAAAGCCAGACAGACAGCCAATTCCTGTCACAAACATTGTGTCAGTATTTGGTTCCAAAAATCCAGACTCTGCATTATAGAAAAAACATGAGGAGGGAGGGAGGGAGGGAGGGAGGGAGGGAGGGAAGGAAGGAAGGAAGGAAGGAAGGAAGGAAGGAAGGAAGGAAGGAAGGAAGGAAGGAAGGAAGGAAGGAAGGAAGGAAGGAAGGAAGGAAGGAAGGAAGGAAGATAACGGAACCATACAATGTTGATGATGACTCCCTTTTCTTGTTGTGCTATATGCGTATGATAGTATGTACATAGGACAACTAGAGTGGAATCTATAACTTCTTGAACTCCTGATTCTACATAACTTTGCATCATATGGTCCACTCAGAGAGTAAAACAATTGGGAATTTTTAAAATCCATTCTTAGAGAATGCCTGGACAAGTCCCTGCAGTTTTCTGGCAAAATTTTTCAGAAGTGGTTTGCCATTATCTCCTTCCCAGGTCTGGGAGAAAGTGGTTAGCCCAAGGTCACCCAGCTAGCCTTGTACATAAAGTGGGTCTAGAAGTCACATCACCCAGTTTCTAGCCTGATGTCTTAACAATATGGCTATTAAAACAATCATAGTTAATTGTTATTGTCAATCCATCTTCTTTGAATCTCACCTTCTTTGAATTCTATTTGCAGGTGAATTGTTTTTAAATATCACTTCAAATTTATCTCCTTTTCATTTACTGCTTCTATTCTAGAACATAATATTCTCTTCTTTAAAATTGACAGAGGTTGCAGAATAATAATGATTTAGGGTGTCCTTTATTGAAAGTATCTCTGCAGTTACAAACAAAGCAGGATAACATGCAGTAGCTTCGTCCAATTTAGAGTTAAGCATCTTATATCCTGCTTGAAGTCATGATTTCTTTAACTGTTGTGGAGCGACAGTAACATTAACATTAACCATATTTAATGAACATATCACCATTTGATAAATTTACACAACTTTCTAAACCCATTCAAAAGCATGTATGTTTGAAACAAGTTTATACAAAAGTGGGGATGGTACTCAAGATTTGTTAGAACAGCTCATGTTATAAAGCTGGATTTTCCTGGCTGAGTGGAAAATATAAGGACCACAAAACACTGCTGAAGTTTATAGTTCATCAAATTGGCTAATTCTATGTACATTCACACTGCAATTTTATATTCATTGCATTTCTTGCATATTTTAAAACCAAGAGGGTGGCTGGCAAGGATTACACTGTTGAGTTTAATTCAGAAAGAATGCAGCCAATGACCCTACACAAATTTGAAACTGTTCCAAAGTTCAAGAGATAACTTGGTCTACCTCATTTTTTTTATCTCCTTTACAAACTCTGCTGATTCTCTGTCATGTTAAATGTATTTTAGCATGCTCATGTGACAAAAAGAATTCTGCAGTACAAACAACAACCCTGAACATTGATTTATATAGCCATCTCCTTCCAACATCTAAATACAGCTGGCTCTGCTTGGTATGCTTTCTGCTCAGTTCAGCTGCACAGTACTTTTCCCACAAAATGCTAAGAGAATATATTTATTTTCTTTAAGAAAAAAATGGTAGATGAACTGTATCTCCACAGCCTTATTTAAAGGTGCGAATAATTTCTAGTGTGGTGATGGCCAACCTTTTTGACCCTGAATGCCCAAAGCGCAAGTGTGCGCATCCCCAAAATGCAATACCCATACATGCGCCCTGCCTCTGCCACACATGCGTGTGCAACCATTTCATGCACCCCATCCCTGTGCATGCACGGGCAGAGCTAAGCTGGGGCAACAGGTCACGCAGTAAGTTCGCCAGCACAGTTCTAGGGTGTTAATAAACAGTTGAGTGGTTTTTTTTAATAATTTATTTGATAATTATATTGCTGTGGGATATCTCAACCCTTTGCTTGATTAAATGTAAACCAACCAACCAAATAAGCACTGAGACTGAAACTGGCCCTCATGCAGAATCACCTTTACCAGATTTCTTCTTTTTGTTTTTCTTTAAGAATGAAAAAAATATCAGTCTCAATAAAAGTATCCTGGAATACCAGAAAGATATTTCAATATGGAATAGGCTTTCATTAATTACAGTCTTTCAGGTGAACATAGAATAGAATATAATACTTTATTGGCCAAGTGTGATTGGACACACAAGGAATTTGTCTTGGTGTAAATACTCTCAGTATACATAAAGAAGGAACATTCGTTAAGAATCAAGAATCATAATGTACAGCACTTAATGATAGTCATAGGGTACAATCAACATCAAATCATATTAGGAAACAGGGGATACAAGCAACAAAGTTACAGTCACAAGTGAGAGCGGATGGGTGATAAGGAGTGATGAGAAGATTAACAGTAGTAGTAGTAGTGTACATTTTATAAATAATTGAACAGTGTTGAGGGAATTATTTGTTTAGCAGAGTGATGGCTTTTGGGGAAAAAACTGTTCTTGTGTCTAGTTGTTCTGATGAGCAGTGCTCTATAGCGTCATTTTGAGGGAAGGAGTTGAAACAGTTTATGTCCGGGATGTGAGGGGTCTATAAATATTTTCAGAGCCCTCTTTTTGACTCGTGCAGTATACAGGTCCTCGATTGAAGGCAGGTGGATGGTAATTGTTTTTTCTGCAGTCCTAATTATCCTCTGAAGTCTGTGTCTGTCCATGTTACTTTTAAGAGTCTTTTCCCCTCTCTAATTATCTAAAACAACTTCACCTCTTGTGATGGATGGAGATAACCTGTTGGTTTTCCTTTTCAGCTAAGAATATTACAACTCTGCTTGATATTGCATAGGATGATGCTAGTATTGATATTTAATAATTAATTGTTTATTTAGCACCAGGAGTTATGTTTGCTGGGGAGCTGTCCAGAGTCACTTGTATGATAGCTATATAGATGATAAATGATATAGATAACAGATGACAGACAGACAGATAGATAGATAGATAGATAGATAGATAGATAGATAGATGGATGGATGGATGGATGGATGGATGGATGGATGGATGGATGGATGGATGGATGGATGGACGGACGGACAGACAGACAGACAGACACACAGACACACAGACAGGAGAGAGAGAGAGAGAGAGAATAATGGAATCATGCAGTGCTGATGATAGCTCCCTTTTCTTCTAAATGTGCTATGTGAATATGACAGTATATAAGGCAGGACTAGAACTAGGTAGATAGATAGATATAACATGTAATTGCTCTGTGAGTTTTGTGTGTGTGGTACTGTAAGCATGCAGGAATCCACCTCCAATTGAAACCTCCAGGTATGTGTGAGAAATGTTCTATCTGGTCACTTCCTTTCCAAATTTCAAATTCCTCCTTCTGGTCCTAGGTGTTCTACCTCTGCCGTGCTGTTTTCAACTTCAGATGCAAGTCAGGATAATAGCAATGTTTTAAAATGTTTCCCTACCATTTCTCAGATGAATCAAGATGGGCTTCAACAAATTTACCTTACTATAAACAAAAAAACAGAAGACCAGCTGCAACACTATAAATTTATTTATTTATTTATTTAGATTTATATACCGCCCCCTCTCCCAAAGGGACTCGGGGCGGTGAACAGCCAAAATAAAAGCACATATAAACACATACAATATTTAAAAATTAAAAGAATTAAATATGTTGGCTTACAAAGATTAAAACACGGGAATTAAGAGGAATTAAAACCAAATTAAAATTTTAAAAACCCCTAGGCCAGACCGGCTTGCTGAAATAAATAAGTTTTCAACGCACGACGGAAGGTCATGAGATCAGGGATAGTCCTCATCTCCGGGGGTAATTCGTTCCAGAGAGAGGGTGCCCCCAATGAGAAGGCCCGCATCCTCGGGGTTGCCAGCCGTCCAGCCGGTGGCAGCCAGAGGAGGCCGACTCTATGGGAGTGTATCGGTCGGCGGAAGGCCGATAATGGCAGGAGGCGGTCTCGCAGCTATCCTGGTCCCGAGCCATGGAGCGCTTTAAAGATGGTAACTAAGACCTTGAAGCGCACCCGGAGGGCCACCGGGAGCCAATGCAGCTTGCGCAAAAGCGGTGTAACATGGGAGCCCCGAGGAGCCCCCAACACCACCTGCGTGGCCACATTCTGCACCAGCTGGAGCCTCCGGATGCTCTTCAAAGGCAGCCCCATGTAGAGAGCATTGGCATAGTCTAGGCGGGAGGTCACCAGGGCAGAGGTGACCGTGCGAAGCGCACCCCGATCCAGAAAGGGCCGCAACTGGTAGATCCTTCGGACCTGGCCAAAAGCCCCCCTGGCGATGGCTGCCATATGATCTTCCAATGACAGCTGCACATCCAGGAGGACCCCCAGATTGCGGGCCTTCTCTGTGGGGACAAGTTTCCCCCCCCCCCACAGCCAGCAATGGAACCAGCTGGCTGTACCAGGGCGCCGGGAAGCACAGCCACTCAGTCTTAGATGGGTATGTTCATGATGGAACTGCAGAAAAAACGATTACTACCAACCTGCCTTCAAGTTGAGGACCTGTATATTGCACGAGTCAAAAAGAGGGCTGTGAAAATATTTACAGACCTTTCACATCCCGGACATAAACTGTTTCAACTCCTTCCCTCAAAATGATGCTATAAACGCTATATGACGCTATAAAGCACTTCACACCAGAACAACTAGGCACAAGAACAGTTTTTTCCCAAAAGCCATCATTCTGCTAAACAAATAATTCCCTCAACACTGTTCAAACTATTTACAAAGTCTGCACTACAATTACTGCTAATCTTCTCATCACTCCTTATCACCCGTTCCCTCCCTCTTATGACTGTATGACTATACCTTTGTCGTTTGTATCCTTATGATTTATATTGACTGTTTCCTAGTATGATTTGATTGCTTACTGTACCCTATGACTATCATTAAGTTTTATATCTTATGATTCTTGACTCTTGACTAATGTATCTTTTCTTTTATGAATACTGAGCGTATTTGCACCAAGACAAATTTCTTGTGTGTACAACCACACTTGGCCAATAAAGAATTATATTCTATTCTATTCTGCTCCCTATTCTATTCTATTCTATTCTATTCTATTCTATTCTATTCTATTCTATTCCATTCTATGGAGCTCCCTTAGAATTTGTAAGTTTCAGAATGCAATGGCATATGCATGCCTAATAACATACTCATTCATGTAACGCCACTGTTACATGAGTTGCACTAAGCTCTCAGCGGTTGTCACATTTAAAGTCTTCTTTGGCATGAGACTAGCTTACATGTAGGACCACCTGAGTCCAGTGGTTTCTTCTTTCTGACCACATCCAATAGGTTAGACATGTTTTGCCACCACCACCACAGTTTCATATAGTGAAGCCTAAAAAATGTGCTTTCTCTGCCATGGTATCTGCTTTATGGATCAACTCTCTCCTTGACATTCAGTCACCCATGACCTTAAAGACCTGGCTTTTCCCCAGGTGCTGTGACTGGGATGGGCTCCAGCTAGGTTTTCTTTGCTTATTGTGTTTTATCTTGTAGTTCAATATCAAGATTTGTATTGGCTAAGATATGCAGCTATATGATTTTGCTAAATAAGTAATGAATTGCACACTGTTTACATTCACGTTATTCCTGCTAGTACTAGCAAAAGCCTGGATTGGTGGGGTGGTGTCATCATATCATCCCAATCAGAGAATGTACATGTCCTTGTAGTTGCTGTAATATATGTTGTCATGGTGTTTTTACTCATCCCTAGCACACAGCGAAGACGGTTTAAAGTTATCCGTAGCTATTCATGTTATAAAGTAGTTATATATTATAGGAACACAGGTTTAGTATGCTTCTGAACACAGGTTCATTGCTAATCCTGTCAATTTAAATTAGGAAAGAGCCACAGTCTGTCAATAGATAATTGTTGATTCTGTCACAAATTGCAGCTTTTCTTCTCTTTCTGCAGATTTATCATGGTTTTCTTCTGACTATTTAGGTGTGCCATTTTAAGTAGTAATGGTTACTTTTTAATGATGACAATTGCAACCATTCATTACGACGGCTGCCATTTTCCTGCCCTTCTAGTTAAGCATTGCATTCAATTATTTTTAGATACTTACTCTACTTCTCCTCCATGCCCATAATCAAACCATGGACCTAATTTGGGGACATGGGCTAATGTTCTTTTGGAAGATCATTAGATCGGTATTCAGAGATAGCCCAACTTTCATGATGCAGTCATAGAACATCTTTGTACCTGTGTCTTATCACTTGGACATCTTGAATTTATTGTTATAACTTCCATTCCAGGAATCTATATTCATTCAGCCAACTCTGCCCTATACCCATTAAGATGAACAAATACTACTTTACTTCTTTTTCACAGTAGTATATTAAGACCTGGTAGGAGAAGAAACAAAACCAGAGAAAACCACAAATAATTTTCTTATCTTGTCTCAAATGAAAACTCTAAGGACAGTGTTATTCACAGCCTAGTTCTTGAGGCACAAATAGTACTTGACATTATGAACCAGTTTCCACCAGTTTTTGCTGACCCATGAATGAGAAAATAGCACATAGGTCTAGCCATCTGATGTTCCTTTAGAAAATCATAAAACATGTCAGCTTTCCCCAGCCTGGTGCTTTCCCCAATTTCTGAAATTTCCATGCATAAGATCCAAAAGTAAAGTGTAGTCTAAACACATCTGGAAAATATCATATTGAAAAAGCTAGGATATCTAAAAAGAGGAAGAGAAGAAAGAGAGGATGAAATTAAGATTGCCTCTTAAGTTCCTTTTTTAGATACTAAGTCCCACTAAAGGCATTATAAATACCAGGGGATTTACAAAGAGTTGAAACAATTCTGTTCTGGGAAATGGTTAGAATAGAATACTACTTTGGACCCAAACATATATTCTTTGACATGCAGTAATGTTTAAGATTTTATTTAAAAGTTATGGTTTTCATGTAAAAAGTTTATTTCCCTCTATAAATCATAGCAATGTACTAACAAGATGGAGAAACCAATTGAAACCAATCTTGAGGAAATGATGTTTGGGGCCATAAAAAACTATAGTAGATGTCTCCACTTAGCTTAGTATCACTGACACTTATTGCCAGTATGTTTGGAAACCTGAAAAAAAAAGGAATTTTCCCAGAGCCACCAGAGTTGCAGTCACTAAATCTTTTGTATGCAAAGTATATGCTTTGCTATGAACTGCCACCTTCTTTTACTCTATTAATCCTTCAATTGCTTTGTTTAATGTTCTTATCACCTCATTTATATCCTTGGGAGAAGCAGTATGTTTGTATTTGCATGAGTTTATTCTTTGTCTCATCTTTAACCAAGCCAAGGAAAAGATGTATTATATCAGAACACTTGTTTATATGATTGAATGCAAAGCATGGGGAAAGCATTCAGTTCATCAAAACATTCAAAATGTATGTACTGAATCAGCAATAAGAATGTGTCTGGTAAAATGCAGCTGTTTATTGAGCCATGCAAAATATCTGTGTTTAATCCCCCTGTGAAATTTCAAAGAATTTATGACCTAAAGTATGAACCATTAACCAGTCTTCTCTTCCATTTATCTGGAATGATTTAAATTTGTCAATTTGTTGGTATATTTATCAGCCTAATTTAAAAATGTACTCTTAATAATTTAATGGAATTGATGCGTCTCAGTCTTATTGAAGATGATTGTCATATTGTCCAAGATCTGATTTCTTTGAAAGCTGTGTTTTTCACCATGTGCTTAATCAGGATCTTAAATGAACCATAATACTGTAGATGTAGTTTGTGTTATGAGTTTGTTATGAATTCTTTGATTATTATACTATGATTATTTTAATTGTGGCTTTTCATTTTGTTTATATATGTTCCATTATATAGTTTTATTATGGATTACTGCCAGAATTATGTATATTAAATGGGTGTCTAAATACACTTTCTAAAAATATAAATATATCTTCCCATAATATAGAGGAATGCAACTGAAGAATGTTGTCATAGCTTGTCAGGGTTCTTCTAAAGTTCACCTCACATTGTAATTATTATGGGATAGAAAAGTATTAATCATATCAACATGTTATCTCCTGGCTAGACTATGCCAATGCTCTCTACATGGGGCTCCCCTTGAAGAGCACTCGAGGGCTCCAACTGGTGGCTACGCGGGTGGTTTTGGGGGCTTCTCAGAGCTCTCATGTTACGCCACTCCTGTGCGAGCTGCATTGGCTCCCAATGGTCTTTCGGGTGCGTTTCAAGGTGTAAGTTACCATCTTTAAAGCGCTCCATGGCTTGGGACCTGGGTATTTACGAGACCGCCTACTGCCACCATCGATCTCCTGTCGGCCAGTGTGCTCCCATAGAGTGGGTCTCCTTGGGGTGCTGCCGGCTGGACAGTTGGTGACTCCGAGGGTGCGGGCCTTCTCTTTGGGGGCACCCTCCCTCTGGAACAAATTACCTCCGGAGATGAAGATCATCCCTGACCTTTTGACCTTCCGGCGCGCGTTGAAAACTTATTTATTTCTTCAAGCCGGTCTGGCCTAGGGTTTTATGGGGTTTTAAATTTGGTTTTAATTGGTTTTAGTCCTTATTTTTAAACCCTTGTCTTGTTTTTATTATTCAGCCACAATATTTAATCTTTTTAATTGTTTTTAATTATTGTGTTATTATTGTATTTTTTTAATGGCTGTACACCGCCCCGAATCCCGCAGGGAGAGGGGGGCGGTATATAAATCTTGTAAATAAATAAATAAACACCCTGTAAATAATTCAAATTTTAAATTTCATTTACTGTAATCAGCGCTTGTCATTGTTTTATTTTCTTTTTGACATATTTAACCATATGTATAGATTCATATTCTTTTCTGAAGATATTGATTATCACAATACTACCAAATCTCTTTGAATACATGAAGGTCACTGGAATAAGCTTGGACAATTTTTTTAATATATTGTACACATTTTCCTAAATGATGTTTTGAAATATTTTTTCTTCCCTAACTGCATTCTCATAAAAGACTAAGCCATTTGTATTTAAAATTGTGCATATTTTGACCACTGTGTTTCACTGATAATAAAGATTCAAGACCTTCAGCAGAGAATCTTTTCTTCTGTACTTTATTCTTCAAAATTAAACATATGTCTGGTGTTCTTATCTTGTACTATGGACACTCACAGGATAATCCTTGTAGTGCCTGAAGACATTTTCCCAGTAACATAGAATAGTTGTTAGTGGCATTTATTTGACAAATGTGAGAGAGGATTCGCTGGTTAGTAGCTGGTTGGTTACATAGTTGGTTGATTTCAAATAAAGGAAATTGGGAGAAAAATCATCCTGCAAAAATAACATTATTTTTGTTTCAATAATATGCAGTTCATTTATAAACAATGAATGTAGAGATTCATTTTTAAATGAATGAAATTTCATATTAAACATAATTGAAAACTATTTGAGAAAAATATGTTTATATCATTCCACTGCACTAAGCAAATACTTTCTTTAGGAACTATAGAAACTTGGAAAAAAAGAGACAGTGATAGGATTAATTACCATAACATGTCTGAGACATATACCTATTTTCAGAAAGTGATATTTAGCTTCAAGTGTTGTTGAAGTTCTCTTTAGGAGAGCATACAAAGTTTAATTAAATTAAACTTTTAATTAAATTAGTTTAATTAAATTGAAGAAAGTGAACTCATATAGGTATGGGACATGCAATTCCAATGGCACTGTCCTCTTATTTGTTAGAAATCTATATTATTTAAGTCTCACAAATATTAATTATTCTCTTAAATAAGGATATAAACAATGTATGAAAAATGCATTTACTTTTTAAAACATACAGTCTGCTAAAACTCCATTGGAGACCTTTTGAACTTTGGTCCAGCTTTTATAATTGAATATTTAGAATATATGTATTAGTTGTGCTTCTTGGAATGACCATGTACCGAAACAACCTCCTTTGGTCAGTTCAGGAAGTGTGACAGAATGGAAGAAATTTCTATTCTGAGAACATGGCATTGCTATAATACAGTAGTGGTTTCTTAAAAAGGGGTTGTTGTTTTTTTTTACAAATTGGATAGAATTGTCATTCAGTTCAAATGCTTTACAGAAATATTGCTGTAAATAGTCTCCAATCTAGCAAATACTTCTTCAGAATTTTTTTAATCCATGGGGAAAGTAAGCAATGGAACGAAGTAGATTTTTAAGAATCTACAGATAGATAGTAATTGTTCAGTGCAGGTCTTTGTACACCTGTTTGAATCTAAGAAATGATTATAGAACTGCTGCATAAACTTAGCATCAGAATAAATGCAATAGTGGGTTTATTCTGAGTTTCAGAAAGAAATTACACAGGTAAAAGCCAAAGTCTTAAACAGCTCCCAAAAGAAAACTGTAATAGCATAAGATTATAAAAAAAAAAGAACGAAAGATTAATCACACTGTTTCCACTGTCAAAGCTCCCTTTCTAGATTATACACCAATTGAGCAGCCAAGCACTTAGCAGTGTGTATTTTATAGCCTCAAATCACATTAATGCATGATTTAGGAAATAAACACAAGTTAAAAATAAAATCCTTCTGGATCCTCTGTTGTTTTAAAATGAAAAGGGCTCTATAATCCTTTAAACCAGTAAACACTACCAGAGAGACCATTGTCACTAAATCAAAATCATTTTTACAGAAAGAGTATATACCGCCAATTCTTTCCACTCATGCAAAACACCACTTATGGGGGAACAGTTTTACCTTTAAGCATCAATATGCATCAGTTGCCTGTTTCTTACCAAGTAGATGTTTTTTTTAAAAATACTTTAACCATTGAAAGAAGCCTTCAAGTTGTTACCTTTCTTTAATGTTTTTCGTACTAGATTGTGACAATCAGAAAGTTATTTTTAATTTAAAACATAATTTTTGAAATCCTTCTATGAAGTCCCTTTGAAATGTATGAAGAGTCCTAATATATCCATGTGTAAACATATTTAAGGACAAGACTCACTGAAATGAAATTGTACAGAAACATAAAAATATTTTGCCCTCTTTCTATCCATTTACTTCTGATTTAAACCGATAGCAGCTCTTTTGTAATTAACATATAATGCATCTATATGTTTTAAGCTAGAGCAATATTCTTTGAGAGTGGGAGGGAATCAAAGTAGAAACCAGAATTTCTTTCATCTCTGTTCTGATTTGTTTGTACTTTAGGATGTCGTTGCCCTAAAACACATAGCTGTCTTGAAACGTCCCTGATTATCTGTAGAAAAGATCTTCAGAGCAGCACATAGTTTTACTGAATGCCAACTTATCCACCAACAGCTTATTTCATTTGAAAGGCAAAAACTCCCATAAAGTCACCATCCAAGAAAGCTTAAAATAGTGGGGAGACCTGTTTTCTAAACCTTTGGATATTTTCTTTCTTTCTTAAAAATATGAACAACCTATAAAACTCAAAGCATCATATTCTCAAAATTTTCTGATTGTTTTAAAATCATCTCATGTCTGATTGAATATGTACCATCAAGTTATTGTTGACTCTTAATGACTACATATTGCAGATAGATGTTCTTCATTGTAATCTGTCCCTAATCCAGTCTTTCAGATCTTTAAATAATGCATTTGTTGCCATTATAACCTAAGTCGATCCACCTTGCTGCTGCTCATCCTCTTCTTCTCTTTCCTTCCAGCTAGGCCTTCACATTATTTGTGCCTTAAGTGAGACTTCTGAGTAGATTTGCCCAATGATCCACTTTGTTTCCCTGGCTTTCCATGATATTCTTGGGAGTTTTCTCCAACACTAAAGTACAAAAGCGTCAATACTTTTCTTATCTGTAGTGGTGCAGTGGTTAAATGAAATATGGTAACAAATCTGGTCATGTTGCCAACTTGAAAAGCTGATACAAAAATTTATGCCACCAGATAAAAACTGAATGCACCAATTATCACATTAAACAAGAAGAAAACCTTCTACGCACCAATTCCACCCGTGCTTTCTACAATTTTATAAACAACAAACTAAGAGACTCAAGGTCCATCCCACCCCTGAAAGGACCTAATGGTAAAGACTGCAATGATGACACTATTAAAGCCAACCTCTTTAACACATTCTTTGGCTCAGTATTTGTAAACAGCAATGGATCATGCCCAATATTTCCTAGTCAAACCACAGACAACTACAATGATTTAATACATATCGATTTTACAGAAGACAAAGTTGAAAAAGCACTACGCAATCTAAAACCGGATGGAATATGCAATTGGACCGGATGGAATATGTGCCTACTTCTTAAAAAAGCTATCCACTGCCATAGCAGGATCTCTAAGCGTAATCTTTGAAAAATCTTTCAGGACCAGCTCCTTGCCAAAACTATGGTCACAAGCCACGGTCATCCCCATCTTCAAAAAGGGAGACCCCAGCCTAGTTGAAAATTATAGACCAATCTCTTTATGCTGCATCACCTGTAAAGTCATGGAATCAATTATCAACCAATCCATCATCCTCCACTTAGAAACAAACAACCTACTCTCTAATAAAATTTGGTTTTAGGAAAAAACTATCATGTAATCTGCAACTCTTACATTGCAAAAACATATGGACTACACAACTTGATCAGGGCAAAGCAATAGACGCAATCTACATAGATTTCTGCAAAGCCTTTGATTCAGTGGTACATGACAAACTACTCCTAAAACTAAAATCTTATGGTATCTCTGGATACCTGCATAACTGGATAGAAGCATTCCTGTCAAACAGACAACAAATGGTCAAATTGGGAGAGTCCTATCCAATTCTATACCTGTCAACAGTGGTGTCCCCCAAGGCAGTGTTCTAGGACCAACTCTTTTCATACTCTACATAAATGACCTCTATGATCATATCAAGAGCCACTGCGTTCTCTTCGCTGATGATGTAAAGCTATTCAACACTACAGAAAATACCGCTACCCTTCAAAAAGACCTTGACTACATATCAGAATGGTCAAACAAATGGCAACTTCAGATCTCAAGAAATAAATGGTCTGTCCTACATATTGGCAAAAAAAATCAGAAAATAAAATACAGGCTGAATAGTCAAGACCTTGTTGATGACCAAACTCTGTAAAGGATCTTGGAGTACTCATCTCAAATGACCTAAGTGCTAGAGCCCACTGTAACTACATAGTCAAAAAGGCATTAAGAGTTGTTAACCTTACGTAGCTTTTTCTCTGGTAATATTACACTAATAACTAGAGCATACAAAACATTTGCTAGACCAATACTCGAATACAGCTCATCAGTCTGGAACCCACATTACGTATCTGATATTAACACAGGTGAGAAAGTCCAGAAATATTTTACAAGAAGAGTTCTTCACTCCTCTACTCATTGCAGAATACCTTATGCCACCAGACTCGAAATTCTAGACCTAGAAAACCTTGAACTATGCCGCCTTCAGTCCGATCTAAGTATAGTATATAAAATCATACATTGCAGTGTCCTACCTGTCAATGAATACTTTAGCTTCAACCATAACAACACAAGAGCAAACAATAGATACAAACTCAAGGTTAATCGCACCAAATCTGATTGCAGGAAATACAACTTCAGCAACAGAGTGGTCAATGTCTGGAATACTCTACCTGACTCTGTGGTTTCTTCCCCAAACCCCAAAAACTTTAACCTTAGACTGTCTACTGTTGACCTCACCCCTTTCCTAAGTGGTCTGTAGGGGACGTGCATAAGTGCACTAACGTGCCTACCGTCCCTGTCCTATTGTTTCTTTTATATTTTATTTTTCTTATATGTATCCATGTATTCATAACTATGTTTTACTTATACCTATTATCTTGTAAGCAATTGACAAATAAAATAAATAAATAAAATACTTCTGCTGGCTGCCTGCCTGTTCGAATCCCACCAGGCTCAAGGTTAACTCAGTTTTCCATGGGTAATAAAGGCCCCGATTGTTGGGGAAAATATGCTGACTCTGTAAATAACTTAGAGAGGGCTGTAATGCACTGTGAAGCTGTATAAAAGTATAAGTGCTATTGCTATTAGAATTCTACTTCCTTAAATTATACAAATTTTGCTTCCATAATTATCACAAGAATACCTTGGTTTGCACCGTTCTGAGATATGATATAGACAGATCATTGGATTTGAATATCTTTTAAGGCCTATATAGCTATTCTACCAAGGTAACATTGGCATTCATTGATATGAATGTTTTGCATTTAAATATTTCTAAAATAAAGTATTGATACATTGCACACAGAAAGCTTTCAAATTGGCTTTAACAGTGCTGCAAATAAGTCTGTAATTTCTGGAAACAAGATATAAAACTATTCAACGGATGACAGCAATCAATAAGAATTCAGAAGCAGCAAGATGTCTTCAGACAGACATTTCCCAGACTGACTGGTAATTTTTTAACTTTTAAGTGACCACTCTTTTCAAGAATCCAGGTGGAAAAAATTAGTATCATCAGTTTAGGATAAATGTTAAACGTGGGTCATCTTTGTGACTTTATAATCCTTCACCTATAATTCATATCTTAGTAAATTGTACAGTTTGAAGTCATTTTCTTCTTGGTGGAATAATTTAGGTGGACAAGAGGGAGACCTGTCTCTCTTTTTCTCTCTTCAGCTGTACAAAAGGAATTGTGAAGAAGCATTCCACTGCAAGTGCAGATTTTCTTTCTTTTAAAAAAATAATCTACCTGTTGTTTCTTTAAGAAATTATTAGGGACCTTCAAACTTGGTTGCCAACTATCATCTTGATAAAAACAAAATAACTAAGCAGTAAAGTATAATGCATAAACTTCTAGTATAAGCTGCAGTGGTGACACCCATATCATGATGTGACTTGTTGCTGACACCTTGGTCATGTCTCTTTGATGTAAACAAAATAGATATACCAACAGATGAACCTGGAGTATGATGGCTACATGTGTTGGGTGCTTTTTTCTTTATTTGTAATATGAACATTAGAACCTTAGTGTTTATAGGAAATTTGGATCATTGCCAAAAACACTGTCCCGCTGCTCAAAAACATATTAGTAATATGTTACATTTTATGTAAGTTTCCTTCTGTTGAAGTTTCTATTTTTCTACCATTTGGGGGAACATTTTAAAATATAATGCTTTTTTTGGGAGCTTTACATTTTGAGGATATTTTGATTTTTTTTTTCTGCATTGGAGGCTACTAATTTTCTGCTTTTGTTCATTTTTTCTTATATATCACTCCATCCTTCTGCATTTTTGCTGACTGTTATGATTCTGAAGGTGTAAAGACTCATGGAAGGAGTACCATTGTGATGTCTACGTCTGGGATTTAATTGAGTTAATTGAAGTCTGAGAAACTAGTACAAATTCAGTTTCCTAGAAACAGAATTACTCAGTGAAATAGAGGGCCCCTCAAAGATTGGTATTTCCAGAAACATGCAACTTTATTAAAAATGCAGAAGAAAATGTTGGCACTGCAAGAAGTCTCATACTGGATGTTATGGAGGCATAAGGGTCTAAGAATATATGAAAGAACAACAGAAATCCTAGTCCTGCTTCACAACAAAACAACATTATCTAAATCAACGGGCAAGTATATCAGGATATAGCATTGCAGTTTTGTATAAAGTTTCCAGTCTCACAGAACATACATAGGTTGGAGATAAGAAAGACTAAAAATACAGTTAAGAGTAACTATAAGTTTTCTCCTTCCAAAAAGACTGAAAAGTTTAAATGGCTAGTGCAATCCATCTATTGTTCTGTTGCAAGCTGTTTTCTCACTTACTAGAGGTTTTTTTTTCCATTTAGGTCTGGGACCAAGTCTCTCAGTTTCATTTTTTTTTTCCTGGAAGGCAAACTGCATCCATCACTTCTCTGGTTAAGCAGGATGGCTGAACCTGTAAGTGTCTATAGACAGTTTTCCCTTATCTCTGGTTCTTTTCTGTCAGTTTGGTGAACCAATGTTTAGATTAATTCCAGAGTGGGAGACGTCTTCTTTGCAGTGACTGGAAAATGTCAAAGGGTCATCTGAGTGTGAATCCACTATTGGAGCTGAGGAATGTGTTATTTAAGACCCCCCCAAAAAAGTTGGGCAGCAGTTGTGAAAAATTAAGGTGTCACTGAACAAGCTTTTTAACTATGTTTGGGTGGAAGTTGGCCTTGGGAGCTTCAGATCCCATTTAACTTCAAGCTGTAACATTGGAGGCAAACACCAAACGATCTAAAAATCAAACCAAGTTTCAGGTCTGTTTAGAATGGCACAAAAATGTTGAACAATCCCAAAGGAAAAAAGGGTAGTTCTTATCACAGTTTGTTTTCTTTCTGCATTCTACAATCCAGCTTTTTCTTTCAAGCAGGAGCACTTATTGATACACCATGATAGTGCCTGTGGCCTGCCAACACAATATTTAAAATAACACTGCTAATACACATAGCAAAAGCAATTAATTAAATTATAAACTCCATGTCACTTTTTAAATTAATTCTGTGAGTTATATTGGCTGAATTTGTTGAGATCGGTAAATTACATTTACAACAGCAACAAGAATTAAGTAAATATCTTTCCTGTTGGTTCATGCAAGATAAAAATAAAAATATAACTGACTTTCTATTTATTGATGCATCATACAGTATGGTTCGTTCATGCAAGATAAAAATAAAAATATAACTGACTTTCTATTTATTGATGCATCATACAGTATGGTTCTTAAAAGCAAACATGCATTTTTTGCTAGGGATTTTAAAGATGTTTCTGAAAAAATGCAGCAAATCTAGTTTACTGTCCCTGATCCACATTGAAATCCAGAATCCATTAATTTATAACAGGCAAGCCTAGTTCAAAATTGTTGGTATTATAGACCCCCAATTCTGAGCCAACATTAAGGGGCCAATCAAAGTCTAATATGCAATAATAAGCATTTATGTGCTGAAACTATCAACCATGCACAGCACTTCAGCAATAACTAAATATTTCCCCATTTTTCCTACCTTCTTCAAACTTCTACTTTATTTCCATTCAAAATCTACTAGAAGTATTCTGTATTTGATCGTATGAATTTTCTATGGACTTATGACTCCATGCTCGTGTTCATAAATTAATAATAATCTGGGTTTTTATTTGTTATTGCTCTTCTCTTTATTATATTGTTTATTTTTCTCTTTTATGACTACTTGATTTCATTGGCTTATTTCTGTGTTTTCATTGCTACATGAATTTTGTGCCTTTTTTTGCTTCGTCTATATTGGCTGCTTTTACTTTTGTTTGCTAAGGTTGGTCTTTATAGGATGCATTAGCTATCTGTAATAGTGTGTTGACAGAATGATGGAATAAAGAAAACGTAAAAAGCAAACTAAATGCTACAGGCATATTTTTGGCATCTCTTACACCTGAAATGGGCTTCATAAGAGCCAATATTTCTGGATCAGTTGTGATGCACTTTGTCTCTTCTAATCTGTAATATATTTATATCAATGGACCAAAGCTATAAATTCAGTACCGACACGTTTCATAGTGTGAACCTCCCAATCTGCTCTAATCCCCAGATTAGATACTGAAGTGCTGCTTCAGTTATGCAGCATTATCGCATCCTATCACTTGGCCTCCTTTCAAACTGTAGCATTTATTGACAATACTTTCAAAGCTGTTGCTAAGTTGTGAGCACTCTGCCTTATCAACTTTTGCTTTTACAACATCACTTAGGTAGACTTTTGTGCAGGAATTGCTATGCTAATATCACTGGTACAGAAAGGTCTGTGTCTGGCCTGTGTAGAGGAATTTGTTTTCTGACAGAGATCTCTCTGTATAAATTTGAACAGATCTTCCCTTCTTCATACTTCCTATGCAAATGCATAACATCCATGTGATTTCCTGAAATTTTGTTATTTGATTTTTATGCCCTTGATATTTCATAATATTAGCTAAATTTTATATATATAATTGGGGTTTTGAATGAATTGATAACTTGGCTGAACTATTGGTTCATACTAATCAAGAAACAGTAAACCTACAGGCAAAATGCAGCCAAAGTTTGCCCAATAGCAAACCTTGACTTCAGCAATAACAATAATAATTTCTCATAAAAATAAACATCAGATTTAGGGATAAAATTCAACCACCTTGCACCACCTTGCGCAAGATGGTAGGGACAATTTGAATCAGTTCGTCGAACTGAATCGTTGCACCCGTGTTGGCAACAGGGTGATACTGGGAGTGAGTAGACTGATGTGCACGGAGAAGGAGAGTAGCACACAGGAGATGGTGACATCGAAGCCCTTCCCAGGTGTTCCCTGGCCTGTGAGGGGAGGGCGCAATGTCCCATGCCTCCCCTCAGGAGCTGCAAAGCACTTGCTGCTCCTCTGGCACCCGCCAAGTCTCCTCCCACCACACTTTTCTTCCTCCTTGCCAAAAGTGCTCACATGCCCAGCAGGAAGGAGGAGCCTTGGCAGGTGCCAAAGGGATAGCAAGAGCTTTGTGGCTCCTGAGGGGTGGGGTCGAGCCTTCCCCTTGCAACATCTTTGCCTGAGATGTGAGAGAGAGGGCAACAACAATAACAGCAAGGGCAAAGAAGTGACGTCGACTTGGCCATGCCTACTAAGCCACACCCACTGAACCGGTAGGATAAATTTTTGAATTTCACCCCTGATCAGATGGTTTAAAAACCTGATTAAAAACCTGATTAATTATAAATATATTATATTTGTAACTATATTATTTAATAATAAACAATATCTAATTAATAATAAATAACTGTAAAAAGTATTGCTATGTTTTGTTATATTTTTCAATATTTGATTTTTTTTTCACTTAGGATCAAATGACTGAAGTGGAATAAAAGTACTGATAATTAAATAAATAATTAATTACATCTCCCCTCCCCCAAAATTTGCCAGAAGGATTTACCTCTAATTTTCAAAACATAATTTTCAAAACAACTTTTGGTCCAGTTTATCCAGGTTTGGTTGTCACAATGTAAAAAAGATGTTGAGACTCTAGGAAAAGTGCAGAGAAGAGCAACAAAGATGATTAGGGGACTGAAGGCTAAAACATATCAAGAACTTGGCTGCTGGAAATGGGTATGTCTACTTTAACAAAAAGAAGTGATGATAGCAATAGCATTTAGACTTATATATCACTTTACAGTGCTTTACAGCTCTGTCTAAGTGGTTTACGGAGTCAGCATATTGCCCCCAACAATTTGGGTCCTAGCAGTGATAGCAGTGTTCCAACATCTCAGGGCTGCCACAGAAAAAAGGGAGTCAAGCTGTTCTTCAAAGCACCTGAGGGCAGGACAAGAAGCAATGGATGGAAACTAATTAAGGAGAGAAGCAAACTAAAACTAAGAAGAAATTCCCTGGCAATTGGAACAATTAATCAGTGGAACAACTTATTTTATTTTTATTTATTTTATTTATTTTGTCAAGCGATTATAAGATAACAGGTATAAATATAACATAGTTTTGAATACATGAAATGGATACATATAAGAAAAATTAAAAGAAACAATAGGACAGGGATGGTAGGCACATTGGTGCACTTATGCATGCCCCCTCTTAGGAAAGGGGTGAGGTCAATAGTAGACAGTCTAAGGTTAATGTTTTTGGGGTTTGGGGAAGAAGGTAGAGTATTCCAAACATTGACCACTCTGTTGCTGAAGTCGTATTTTCTGCAATTAAGTTTGGTGCAGTTTACCTTGAGTTTATATCTATTGTGTGCTCTTATGTTGTTATGGTTGAATAGAATAGAATAGAATAGAATAGAATAGAATAGAATACAATAGAATACTTTATTGGCCAAGTGTGATTGTACACACAAGGAATTTGTCTTGGTGTAAATACTCTCAGTATACATAAAGAAGGAACATTTGTTAAGAATCAAGAATCATAATGTACAACACTTAATGATAGTCATAGGGTACAATCAACATCAAATCATACTAGGAAACAGAGGATACAAGCAACAAAGTTATAATCACAAGTGGGAGGGGATTGGTGATAAGGAGTTGAAACTGAAGTATTCATTGATTTGCCTCCAGAAGTTGTGAATAGTCCAATACTGGAAGTTTTTAAAAAGAGATTGGACAACCATTTGTCTGAAATGGTATAGGGCAGTGGTGGTGAACCTATGGCATGCATGCATAGGTTCACCACCACTGGGGGGGGGCGCACATGCATGGGGGAGTGTGCCTTGCATTTTGGGTATGAGCACACGCGCACTTTGGGCACTTGTGCCCAAAAGGTTCACCATCATTGGTATAGGGTGTCCTGTCTGAGAAAGTGGTTGAAGTAGAAGACCTTCAGTGTCCCTTCCAAATCTGTTGTTCTATTCTATTCTATTCTAGTGCAGGAAATGCAACAAAACTATTCCTAAAAATGGAGTCAGGTACCTATCATGATAGAAGAATTTCTAGTGATTTCATTTTTGAAAAATGTCTTGTTGCCTAATGATGAAGCTGAATATCAGGAAAGTGAAATAATCTGTCCAAACATCCAGCTTTGACCACTTTAATAGAAGAACTTTAAGGAATTCTGGCTGCTTAACTATTTCAGTTTCATAAGCATAATAGAATGTTTAAATCATCCACCATTTGAAGGCTCTCCGCATCACTGATGGATGGTTAGTCTGAGATTTCAGACAACTGTAGCTGTATCTGGTTTTGGATTCTTCACTATTGCAAGAAATCACAGCAAATCTATCCTCAGCAATGGGTTCCTCTATATTCTTTCATTTTCTTGTCAACTTGAAGAGATTTCTCTTTTTGCAGGTTAATGATTATAGTGGAGACATTTCTTGGCTGTGGCTGTTCATGGGAATTCCAGCTGAAGAGAATTTGTTGGTAGCATTGCCACCTGGTGAACTGCCACCTTTCCATCCCTGATGATGATCCCAAGCTATTTGGACATATTTGATCAGCTTATTATTCTGCTGCTGCAGAAATATATTACTTCCTGAAGTTCTGTCCTTCAACAGGGGATGCAAAGCAACATGTAAGAATGTGGAAGATGAAGAAAAAAGACAAAGAGATGAACCATTGCAGACATATTGAAAGTAATGGCTAGCTTTAGAGAAATGACTAATAAAAAGCCTATATTAGAGGTGAACCAAATAGATTGAGGGTTTAGATTGAAAAGTCAAATTCAAGACAAAATAAGAACAAAAAAGAATAGAACAAATATAATATGATAAGGTTTGGCTCAAAGAATACATATACAACTAAGACATATAAATAATATTTGACTTATTTTACCATTTAATATATATATATTAAATTTTGCATGTATATAATCTTGCTGTACTGTACTATCAAATTCAGAATCTATAAATCCCAACAATAGTTGTTTATATCTTCAAACTGAAACGAACATAGAAAAATTGTCTCACCATTATGTTTTAAACAGACACTTTCTGATATATGATGCTGACGTTTGTTTACATCATGGCAAAAGTAATGGAACACATCTAATGGGCAAAGGTCCAGATTTTTGACTGATGATAATAGAAGGCAGCTGTTCTGGCCTCTTTATGAATGGAGACAATTCATAATTCACATTTTGCTTATAAAGAAAGTGTGTTTAAATAATGTTTGCCCTTTGAAATGAAGCCTTGTAAGTTTGCAAGCCAAGGTAATATACCCATCTCTCTTGCTCCACTCTAGAGCATTCATCTGGTATTCAGGAGTGGAAGTCTCTCAAGGACAAGAAAATACTCCATCCTTCAAGTTACAAACCTATGAAATATACAAACTATGGCTTGAGATTGGGAGATTGGGAGACTTTGATGGAGGTGATGATAATTGGTCAAATGATTATAATTTAATCATTTTAATTATCAACACTTCTAATATTAAGAAAAAATAGTGCAACAGCAAAAAATAAATTAATGCGCTTAGCAAGGTCAACATTAAAATGATAATGTTGTCAACATTGATGATAATCTTTTTATGTATATTCCACAACTTAAAGTGCAAGTAGTTGGGTTGAATCAGAGTTCTTGTTTCTGCTTGTGCATTTTTCAGCTTACACATTTTAGGAACTGAAAAACAATGCCATTCTTTGTGTTTTATAGCTAGATCTTTGTGTATCAGCAGTAAAATAGACTAAATCACCATCTAGAAATTGCATAAGGCTATTCATACTATTCCCAAACAATGATGATGATGAAGAGCGGAGAATTACTCTAAGTACTGGGGTCCTACAGATAGAAGTATATTTGTAGGACATTTGATATATGTCCCACAGACATTTCCAAAATTAGTGCTGATGCCATGGAATGGTTTCTCCATTAAGATCAGAATGGTACAATCAACCTCCCAAGAAGATGAATGAATTATATTTCATTGTTAAGGCTCTATTAACAGAATCTTGCAAGTCTGAAGGTACTGAACTGCCATCTCTGTTTACCACCTGATGAGTTAGGGTGGATCCTTTCTAATACTTTTTTTTTCTTTGCCCATTATTCAGCTGTGAGCTTCCCTTATCCACCAGCCTTTATCTGATCATTCCCTAGCTAGCATTTCTTCCCCTTGTCTGCCAAGGTAATTCTATCGGTACTTTCCTAGTAGCTTTTACGAAGTTAGTCAAAATCGGATTTTTAAGAGACCCTTAAAATGATTCTTATTCTTATTGTTGATCTGTGTTACCTTGGTTTTGAGACTTGGATTGTATTTTGTTTTAATTCTGAAGTTTTCATTGTCACATAGTAACTACCAAGAATCATGAGATTGCTGTGGAATTAAATTCAGACCAATCAATCAATATTCGAAATTCACCTTCCAGGATTCTCCATAATGGACATGCTGGTTTGGGAATTCTGGGAATTACAAACCACAACTGAAACTTATGCAAAAAATTCAGAAGGTAGTTATAATAACTTAAATGATAAGTTAAAATCTAGCAATTTTGTTGTGTTTGTGTGCGCAATAAAAGGCATCCTGACCTAATGCAATTTCTGCTCTGAACATTAAACCATAGCAAGTGCAGTCAGCTTGTTAGCTTAGTTTACTTTCAGGAAAGTTTTAATTTTCAATAACAGATGCTTCATATTATACATTGGCACCTTTTGCTAGATTATTTGAAAAGTTAACACGAAGCCCAATATTTACAGCTTTTAGAGCACAGATCTGTATTTGTTTTATTGTTTATCATCCTGAAATCTCAGCAGAACTATTTGTGCCAAGTGTAATTTAAATCAGCCATGGTTCCCAGCTGTTGTCAGTCTCCATCCAGCTTCACCTGTATGGAATCAGAAAATAGTGCCTACATAATGTTTCACGTTATCTGAGAGCAGAAGCTTGTAATGGAATACCAATCTAGACAAGAAAGCCATAACATCTTGCTACAATCCCCTGTTAAAGAATATATAAATAATATAAATCTTAACTTTTATATAAACATAACATAAATAACTATATTTAGATTTTTCTATCAGCTAGAACTCATTTCTATCTATTTCTCTTTTCTTTCTCCTTTTAGTCCCACAAATTATGAGTAGGCAATAATTAAAATGCTGTGCATTGAATGATTTCACATTGGTTGCTGTGCATTAAGTGATTTCAAATTGAAATCAGCAACAATTACGTGTTTCCAACCTCCTGCAATCTTTGAAGAGGCAAAACTTCCTGCAATCTTTGAAGAGGCAAAACAGAATGAATGCTACCAAAAAAAGGTCAAACATCAATAACTGGATAATATTCCTAATATTAGGAATATTAGGCTTATTAGGCTTTATAATGGTTCTCCCATTATGGAGTCTGGACCTGTTTTATAAACCACAACAACTATGATGATTTTGTACATATCAAAACACACACAGGTTTCAGTTGATGTTCACCTTTTACCTCATTAAAGGTAAGTGCATTTTAAAAATCCCAAGGCTTCAGATTTTAAATTAGTTACTTGTGAGGAAGCTGACTTCATCACATAGATTTCTATAATTTGGCTATGCTAGAAGTTTTTTAATAATAAAAATAGGCTAATGGCAATCACCTATAGTCTAATTTTTTTTAACAATTCTATCAAGTTGGATTAATTTGGTATATTTTAATGAAATCATTTAAAATAAGCCTATAGATTCCAATAGTGAAATTTGAGTGATACATTAAGATTCTCTGTATTTCTCCACTTAGTTCAAACATTTATTATAACATTTGGGAAAAAAAGCTTTTGGATTCATGCTGGAGATTATCCTCAGGGAACTTCTCTTTCTCTCCAGAATATGGAGACGGAGAAAGAAATTCCCTGCAGATGAGCTCCAGCACAAATCCAAAAACTAAGCCACAGATTGGATTCTGCAATCCTCTCAGTGCACACGAAGCTGGTTGTCCACCCCAGTGGTGGGATTCAAAATTTTTCATTACCGGTTCTGTGAGCATGACGTGGCGGGCATGGCATGGCTTGGTGGACATGGCGTGGCTTGGTGGGTGTGGCTTGGTGGGCGTGGCAGGGAAGGATACTGTAAAATTTCCATTCCCACCTCACTCCAGGGGAAAGTTACTGCAAAATCCCATTCCCTCCCCACCCCACTAACCTGCTTTCCAGCTCCATTTTCCTGTGCAGGGCAATAAAAGAAGACCCAGCCTGGGGTCAGCTGGGACTCGGGAGGCAGAGAATAGCTGGGGGCGGGCCAGTCAGAGGTGATATTTACTAGTTCTCCAAACTGTTCAAAATTTTTCCAGAACTGGTCAGAACCTGCTGAATACCACCTTAGTCCAGCCTCTCCTGAAGAATCCACAGACTTGACCATGAAGAAGCATTTTTTGTTCCAGAGAAACATGAAATAGACCTAAAAGATTATTAGTCTGATAATTAAATAAAGTGTTAGAGACATGAAGTAGTTGTTCTTCTGAATACATGGGAAAGCGATGAAAATGGTGGGAAACAGGATGCATTTCAGAACAGAGTACCCATTTGCTCTGATGAAAATTAGCCATTTAATTCCTTGATGTTCCATGTGGGAGATGAGGTTCCCTTTGTGCCTTGCTGATTTACTCCACTGGACAATCTGACCATATCGCACCTAGGGCACAACTTCAGTGAAATTATAAACATCATTACAGAAGATGCTTAGTAGCCCAACATATATGGAAATTGTACAAGCAGAAATCTCAGTTATCGTGTATGATCCAAAACTGGTGTTCATCATATGAAAGGAGTTCCAGTGGGCCAGAACTCAAAACCTGTTGAAATCTCATTGCTTGCATAATATGATAATATCAAGGCTAATAACATTTTCATATATTATATTATGTTATATTAAACTTTAAAGCAAAACTTTCAATAAAAGGATGAGCAAAATGGCCTTTTCCTAAAAGCTTTCATATTATTTAGTTTAGAACCAATCCTTCACCTAGAATCCTTTAACACTTCGATCTGAGTGATAGAGCACCGGATTATGTTGTTTGGCCCATGTTGTTTCCAAAATGTTTTCCCCTTGTTTAACTGAATGTGATACAGGCATCTTGAGTCACTTCTGAGAAAACTGGGTTCAGTAGAAATCAAGGTGGGCCACAACCCACTCATTTCAGTATCTGTTAAGTTATGAAGCACTGTACTTCCAGCTTTAATAGATAAACATTTATGGTCTTGAATTCTCTAGAGTACTTTTCCAGAAATACATAAAAAAATCAATGCCTACAGAAATCTGTCTTTAAAATCTGGGATATTTCACCTTTTGCTTCAAGCAACAATGTCAATTGAATTCATTAGGATTTTATAAGGGTGAAAAATGTCTCCCAGCACTTTCGTCTGATAGAACAAAAAGCTTTGTTTCACTTATACTGACCAAAGATAAGGAATCAATTGCTTTCTCTCTCACTCTCTCTTTCACACACTTTCTCACACACACTCATTATATGCCTTATATCCATCAGCACCAACTTGGCCTCCAATAATCTTAGCTTTTTCTTTCTTCAGAACTATTATCTAACTGCTAAATATCTTTTGTTTCCATTATAGTTAACTGCAGTATTTTTCAGGAACTGTAATCTGTATTAGTTATATTACTTGAACTAGACTAAGACAAATCACCCATTTGCAGCAATTGTATAGATCTATATTTTTAACAAATAGTAGTTTTTCAAGCAATATTCAAAAGAGATCTTTTTGATCATTATTATCATTTCTATGGAGAAAACCTGAGATGGGATCTAATTTTGTTATACTTCAGTAATGATAAAGGCTAAAGATTATCTCAAATTAATCTTGACCCTTGGGAACTATATGAAGATCTCCTCTGGGTAACAGTATGAAAGCAAACGTGCAGCCATCTGCAGAAACTTCTCATACTTAAACATTCATATAAATAATATATAATGTAATTATCAACATCAGCTTATAAATATGGTTAGTCCAGAGGTGGTATTCAGCAGGTTCTGACCAGTTTTGGAGAACTGGTAGCAGAAATTTTGAGTAGTTCAGAGAACTGGCAAATACCACCTCTTAGTAGAGATTTTACAGTTTCCTTCCCCTGCCATGCCCACCAAGCCACGCCCACAGAACCAGTAGTAAAAAAATTTGAATCCCACCACTGGTTAGATCCATGTTTAAAATTAACAAGTGCTTACTGAATTACAAAGAAAAAAGATTATTCCAAAATACCTATTTCAACTAAAGGTAAAGTTGAAACTTGTTGTTTCCGACTCTAGGGAGTGGTGCTGACCTCCATTTCTTAGCCATTCATGTCACCCGAATGGCTAGATGCTAAAAGCACACCAGACACTGTTACCTTCCCACCGAAGCTGGGGTAATTAACAGGACCTCACATCATCGCGCAGTATTCAGGACTCGATCCCAAGCTGTCAGCTTTCCAGCTAACAAACTCAGCATCTTTAACTGCTGAGCCACATGCCCCCTTTTCCAAAAAGTTTGGAACACCAATTAATGGCATCTTTATAAATATTAATTTTCAACCCCAATCCTAACTGAGCTGAAGTTTTTCCTTCATGTTTTCATTATACCAGCAGAAGTACTGACCTTTGAATATTCAATTCAATTTCTTAGGTGTATTTTCCCAACTTCAGACTTTAAATGATGAGCATTCTCTATTACATCTGGAAGGCACCAGGTTGAAGTAAGCTCCCATCATATTTAGTTTTAACTCTATGTTAAGTAGCATCTCTCTGCTACAAAATTATTTTGATCTGATCAGAGATTGAGGTGTTCAGAAGACTAATGCATCCAAGCTTTAATGCCAAATCCACTGTTTACCTAAGAGTTTCAAAAGACCTGTATGAGCTATATTGGCAATATTAGTTTAGCCATCACCTCTAAGGCTTTGGTGAACCTCTCTGTTATCTCTTAAGTACTTATATGACATTCACAATTTTTCTTTTCTAATGTGTTTTGCCAGGATGAAAACTGGAGTGTTTTTGCTGCCATAAGGTAGGAGATCCAAAGCTCTTATGAAAACCAATATGTGTTTAACATATAAACATAAAACAACAGATTAAAAGGTTGAGTAAGAGATAAAGAGAGACAGATGGTAGAAACCTAATTAATAAAAAAATATAAATAGCAAGATGAAGCTATACTACTTCTTTCATGTCTAATTTAATTAAGGGAAAGGTTTCCACGACTTTAGCTACTACTAGGAAATCATACAAGAGGTAATCAGAAAAAGATAATTGAAATAATATTTTCATTTTTCTTTTTGTTAAAAAAAGGCTTAGTTAATAAGCATTTCTTCCACTCTTTGGAACAGTTTTGGCCAGACAGTGACTGCTTCAAACATGATATTTAATTAGTTTAGAAACACAATGTATTGCTATGGGGATCACTATATTCCTATCCTAGTCTCCCTTCTGATCTACATTTACTTTGGTTTCAGTTTTAAAAATAAAATCAAAGCAGTGATATACCACAAAACAAATATCAGTCTAAAGAACCAACTGTGTTTATAAGAATATCACTGGGCCATTCAGATTTAACAATATATGGCAACATGTTAGTTTACTTTCTAATAAATGGGTGTATATAGCAATAGTGATAGCACTTAGGCTTATATAGCACTTCATAGGGCTTTACAGCCCTCTCTAAGTGGTTTACAGGGTCAACATATTGCTCCCAATAATATGTCATTTTACTGACCTCAGAAGGATGGAAGCCGAGTCAACCTTGAGCCTGTCAGGATTGAATTGCTGGCAGTCGGAAGAATTAGCCTGCAATACTGCATTCTAACCACTGTGTCATAACAGCTCTAAATCATGTATCAAGACACTTATTTTGCGAATAGACAAGCCCATTCTCTGTGACAACTATTTTAAAGACCACATACAAGCTTTCAAAATTTCTTGTGAAAATATTCACTAAATTTGGTTTAGTGCTGCAAAGAGATATGTGCTTTTAATGGTAACCAACCTATAAACCTCCACATCTTCCACAAATTCATCATTGTAGCAAAGTATTTAAGCTTTAAAGATTTGTTTATAGATATAAGACATGGAAAGAAGGGTTTTTTTTATATTTTGGGAAAAATGATAAATTACTATGTAATGTAAAGAAATATGAAATTAATTTGCTTTTGAAGATTAATATATACATTTATGTCTGATAGCTCTTAAGATTTTATTTTTTGCTAATAGATAAAACATGAACTATGGGATGAAGAGATTTTTAGTTGAAATTACAGAAGGTGATAGGTTACTGAAATTATTTGTATTGTCCCGATGAAGGTGGAAAATAATTTCATTATAACTTTTTTCCTTTTTATTATATTTACACTTTTAATTTTTTACATTTTTAGTAGTTTGAATTGGTTTGTTTTATCTTGCATTTTTAAACTTCAATAAACATTCTAAAAAAGTAAAATAAACAGTAAAAAGCTAAATAAGATTTTGATCTAAGAAACTTATAAACAGATTAAAGATCCAGATCACTTTGGAATATTGACTTTCACTATAAGATTTTGGAACTAATTATGAAATATAAACAGCTTATTATGGGAAACAAACTTATGCCTATCCTGGCTACTGTAAGTGCTAATGAAGATAAGGGATGATTTTAGAAACTGGACTAAAGATTCTGAGCAGAAGGGAAAAAATCCAAGCCTTTTCTTCATGCCAATTAATACTGGGACTTACAAAATCACATAAAACATTGTAACATCAGAAATACGAAAGGAGAATTATAGGAGAATAAGCATCAGGATCTGAGGGCTGAATTAACATAAAGTTCAGATTAGAATCCCTACATAACCAGGAATGAACTAAATCCAACCCCGCTCCCCACCCTTGAATTCTGTGGACCTTTATTTAACTCCAAGCAGGTGTTAACTGTTAATTGAGAAGATTTAGCAATAAATCAGTTTAATTAGACTTTCACGTGTAAACCTGATCTTTTGTGCTTGAGGTTAATCTTATTTATATATTTCTTTTTTTTTCTTCTTCTTTTTTTCTTTTTCAAAATACTTATGAGGGGAAAAATGTGTCCTCTGCAGAACACTGGTAAAGAACTATGTGGCAAACTGTAATCTTCATTACTGGGTAGCTGAAGATGATTTCAGATTTTCAAGAATAATAACATTCATTAAAAAGGAATTTTTCAATTTCTGTTGTTCTGAACCTCTTCCTCTTTTTCTCTCCTCTCCTCTGCCTTTCTACCTCTCACTGTCCCTCGGCTATCTTACTCCTCCTCTGCTAGTTCTTTCATTCTTGGTTATTACTTGCAATTTCATGTTAATCTAGGTTGTGGGTTTTATTTTTCAATTTTAATTAGAAATATGTGGGATTGTACACTTTTTATAGAGTGTGCAGTTAAAGCATAGTTACTCATTTCTTCCCATCAGCAATGCATATTTAATCAACCTAAAATGGATTCTATTTTAGGTGAAGAAATTTAAGTCTTGTAAACAGTTAAATAATTTTTAAAATGCCAATTTTTAAAATTTGCTGGAGAAATTGCCAAATAAGTAGGTCTCTTACAAATAAAAAAAAATCTGCTTTTGAAATACAAATGAATTAGTAAAGGAGAAAAATGAGGTTTCCTGAGGCTGCAATAAGTAAAGCCTGCTACATCTTCTGGTATTAATCATAATAAGTGCTTTATCTCTGGCTGTCATGTTTAGTTTCTGCATGCAATTTACCTCTCAGGCAAGCTGTTCACAGTTATCAGCTAGGCTTATCTCAGAACGTATAGTCTTCAAGTGCCTAAATGTATTTCCATCAGAGTTCCCACAGTTAATGCGACAAAAGCCGACATAAGTGCTATTTTAAGACACTGCTGCCTCCCTTTACATAAAGCAGGGTCACTTATATCCTGACCACTACAGTCACTTGAAGAGGGGGACATGGAAGGATGTCTATATTCTGAAACCAAACTGTAGCTTCAACCTGATTCTCAATGGCCATATATTTTCTTTTGGTTTTCATTTGCATTTCATTTTCTTGGCTCTGATCGATCATTGGATAGCCCACTTTCTGCTCAGAATTCCTGAAAAATTGGAAACAGGCTAATTGCATTCTTTAAAAAGTTATAATGCATCATTTTATAGATCCAAAACAGGTTCTAAATTTCATATCATCAAGGCTTGAAAGATGAGGCAACTTTATCATTAGAGAGAGAATGCAACCTTTCAAAAGGTAGGGGCTGGGAATATTACTTCCTTTCCTTCTGAGCTCTCCAGAAGTTTTTATTTTAATAGAGCATATGTGCCAAATACAAAAATGATCCAGGTTCCATTCTTCAGTTGAAGTTACCTTACAATGTTGATTTGGTCTCCCAGATCTGACTAACATGAAAAGGCAAAGTAAATTTGCTAACATGAAATGGGAAAGCTACTACATATTGCTTCAATTAGTTGAAAATCATGCGGCAATGTGCCTACTACTATATTTCATGAAAACAAAATTGCGTTCCACAGCTTGACCTGTAGAATCCTGCAGCTGCCTTTTTTTTCCTTCTGAGTAATAGATATATCAGATTATCTGCTTGAATGAATTAAATAGAGGAAAGCAAAGAAGTTAAGAAACCAAATGTCATAACCGGCAGCTAAGTACACATTTATTACCTCACTACTGGTTACATTTATTGCTTACTGGAAGTATTGTATACTGGGTTTTTTTTTTAAATACAAGGCAAATCTTATCTTAGTGAGCATACAATTATAGGATTATAAGAAGAGATATTTAGAATATTTTAGAATAAAAGAGGATCACAAAGAGATCTTCAAAGACGCTATATCTCTGGAACTTGAAAGCAATGAAACTTTCTTTGCATCTTATGCAAGAGTATGATCTGTTCTACAATTCTGTATGGACAAAATAATATTGCACAATAATCTTATGGCACTAGGGAAACAGAACCAACTCATATGAACATGTTTGAAGATTTCCTTGACTTTGCTAATAACATTGGATTGGGTGTAAAAAAAGTTCTCCATTCCTTTAAATATATGTTCTTTTTTATAAGGGCCAAGAATGAAATAAATTCATGTTGGATGAAAATTATATTATGCTTTCTAGAAAATGTGTATTTCATGTGTTCCATAACATATCAGAGGAAGAGGGACAAGAACAACCTCATTGTGCAAAGGTATGTCTGCACATGAACAAAAGTTTTGCCATGTTTTCCCATTACAGCAGAGACTTCATACATCACTCAGATCATACATTGCCATGTTTTCCCATTACAGCAGAGACTTCATACATCACTCAGATTTCAGGAGCAACTTGTCAGGTCACACCAAAAAATAGTTCAATGATTACACAAGGAACTTGGAGATGGTTGACATCTAAGAAACTATGAAAATTCTCTTCAAGTATTTATCTGGCCTCAGACTGACATTAGAACCATTATAAAAGCAAAAGCAAAATATGCAACACTCATATTTCATTTCATGCAAAATTATTCCTAAGAATATTATTCTCATTTTTTTGTTCACTTCTTTATCATTCATTATATACACAAATTTTTAGTACCTCCCTTCACTGAAAGAGAAGAGTCTAAAATAAATGAAGGTTTTTTTAAAAAAAACATTCCAAAATGATTAGTGAGACTGATGGATAGTATCTATTGTTTATTCTGTCTTGAGATTTAAATAGGCTCACATTCCACAAGTTACTAATAGCTGCACGGTGTAATATTTTTTTTACCTTGAAAAGATGGAGAAACTAACATTCAAGTTAGTTTTAGCTTTTAGGGATGTACCAATACTTCCAAAAGGCTAACAAATATTTCATTTTTTTTAAAATAGGCTACAAACAGTATAAACGGTATTTATAGGCTACAAACAGTATAAATACTGTTAAGTTTTATAGAACAAGATAACATCTGCAAATGTAGCTTTATGTATATGTTCAGTATAAACAGATTACTTCAGATTTTTTTTAAGTTATAATTTTTGTTGTTCTTTTAAAGAAATGAATTTAGTTGTTCAGTTTATTGAAGAAAATATATTTTCCCTGATGTGGACTCAATCATCTTAGAAACATATCCCCATAATAGACTCACAAGGTGGGGAGGTAATGGAAGTCGCCCCCAAGACCTGACAATAAGCAGGGCTAAAAGAAATGTATTAGTAGTATTAAAGTACTAATTCAACTCCATTTCTGTTGTTCAAGATATTAGCTCTCATATTTAATTCCCTAAAATGTCTTAAGGTGACAATATTTTTAAAAAATATTTCTGGACTATCTTTCATGACCAAGCTTATTTATTTGTTTGTTTATTCATTTCAATTGTATCATTGCTCATCTCCACCAGTAATTCTGGGTAGTAAATAATCTTAAAATAAGCTGAAAATAATTCCAGCTATAACTACAAATTATTCTCGTAGCCAAGGGAGGTATCAGAATCGCCTATCACAAGAAGAGCCTTCAGATGAAAATGAAACCCTTCACACACCAACAACCCAGGCCTGGCCACAAGTTTTTAGGGCCTTATCAATGCCATATCAAAAAAAATCAGTAATGTAATAATTATTTTTAATTAAAATGACATGAAATCCAACACTACAAAAATTAAAATATCTCTCCCCAAGAGGGTCAAGTCCAGTTAATATTTAGAATCAAAAACAGAGTAATTTATTCTATGGATAAATAAATGGCCATTTGTTTGTTTGTAAAACAGATAAAAACGCCATTGCCATTTCAATCTTTGATCTCCTTCCTCTTCACACACTGATTGAGAGAGACCAAGTAGGAAGGAACAACACTGTCATCTCAATATGAGTCCAACAATCTATGCAGTCTGGATCCATGTCATGTGACCAGCTGAGCACTTGTTCAAAAAAATGAAATCATAGTTCACTGTCAGAATCCTAGCAGAGGTCAAGAAAGTACTGTCCATAAAAGAAAGCTCAGACATGAGGTCAGAGAAAGGATGGCAACTGTGGCTGCAGAAAACCCATTCCTCTTTCATATGCATCAAGCAAAAGGCATATATAAAAAGAACATAACTTTTTGATCACAGCTGTGGCTGCCATCTTGACTTTTTTATATATACACACACCCACACCCCTCATAATCCTTGCAGATTTCCCTCAGGATCTGTAAAATCAGTAAAAGGAGTGAACAGGATGAGAGCATGGAAGGTGAGGCATATATATATATATATATATATATATATATATATATATATATATATATATGCAATTTTATAATACCTAAGATTCCAGTTTTAAATTTTAAAAAACCTGTATACTGTGCAAAGGGAAAAGGGACTTTGAAACAGCTGGTTTCTTCCAATTAAATTTCTTGAAAATATGGTAAACTAGTATTGTTTCTAGATTTAAAAATAACTTTGAACCTCATTTTAACAACCTTCACATTACTAAATCATCAGAGCTTATTTATGTAAAATCACACCATATTTTTGCATATTTATGAAAATGTAATGATTTTACCTATTAGTTAATGGATGTTGCTAATCTAGTTCAAAAGAGTATGACAAAATACTCTTAAAATTAATTGTAAATGGAGTTATTTCCTAAATAACCATAGCATATGGCTATTTCAAATTTGTTTTGCATCCTGAAGACTAAATAACTTTTGGGAGCAAAGATCAAGATAATTTTGTGACTACAGTTTGCAGAGTTCCATAAAATGTGTATATATCTTTTTATTTTGATTAGCAAACTGGCCGTCTGTTAATCTCTGTCAAGAGGTTTGGGTTTTTTTTATTTGTTTGAATCAATTCAATTTAGCCTAGACTATCTTGAAAAATCCACATTTATTAAAAGATTATTAGATGATTTAGAAATCAGCATAAGAATAGTGTTTGTATAATGCTCAAAGTTTTTTAATATATGATCATTTGATCAATTGCATGCTTTATTTCTAGAATTTATCAAGTGTTGAACTTTTATATGACCACTGAAACTGGGTTAAATATTCTTTAAAATAAGTATAAACTTTTCCATTCATTCTAGTTCAGGATCCTTGTTTTATAATAAAACTGTGCAATAATAAACTTTAGTTAAAAACTAATGTATATGGATTGTTAAAAATAATTATATAAGTTTATATACTGGATAATAAATGATTGTAAAACAAAATAAAAAGTATGTTAAAAGAAAAAAGGGAATGAAAGAGAAGAGAAGCAATAAATGAACTTTTTAAAGAAAATGTAATTGATAAAAAAATAAGCACATGCATAAACTAGAAATTTTCTTAGAATTTTTAAATTTAATTTCTTTAAATTTTAAAATTTGGAATTTTTAAAAATTCCAAAGGTTCTTAACATTTATTTAATAGAAACTGAAAATATATTACTACTAACTTGGTATTTTATAAGTTTCTTCCAATTTTAAAGATGCTTAAATCAAGATAGGTCTCTGAAACTCCTATGGGTTTGCAGTCCTGAATGTTCTTCTAATTTAAGATGCAAAGTTATTATTTAAGAAATATGCATAGATAAATAACTGCAGAGAGAAATTAAAGCAATACCCTTTCTTCCTTTCAAGAGGCTGCCAGAAATTTAAATAGAGTTAAAATAAATGCCTTTCCTTCCTACTGCTTTTTATAATAAGAGTTCAGGACCACCTCCACATGGGCTATTTTACCTTCCCCCCTTCAGATATTAACCTAGAGTTCTGGACATCATGCCTCCCAAATCATTAAATGAGCTGAGCAATGTTTTATTACAGATCTCTGTGACTGAGCCTAGAGACGCTTTTAAGTGCTTTGGGTATGCCATACTTCTGCAGATTGTTGATGCTGCCACAGAATGACAGAGTGATGTGCCTTGAATTCCAATGAAGATCAGTGGTGCTTTGCTTTGGGAGGGTTTTTTTTCTCTTCCCCATAAAAAGTGAGTACTTTGAGAAACTTTGTTGTTCAAGCTGTACTATGTGTTTCCTATTGTAGGAGGCTTTTCAATTGGAAAGTCTGATAAGAAAGAATTATACCTCAGAACTTTGTGAGATATTATGAACAATGGTAAAGGCCCTTATGTACTTAAATTTTAAATGAAGATTTCCAAACTAAGAATTAGGACTGTATAGGGAAGAATGTTGGAAGAGAAATGTGGAACATAAAAAGCAAAATCTGGAAGAACACTTGCCACAGATACGTTTTTCCCCAAATTACAGTTTATTGATACCATTTCTTTCAGTGGACAGCTTTCGTGGGTTTATAGACAACTTGGTGGCCTAAATGCATGTGTTTTCACATACTGTTTGATGGATTAAAACCTTACAATGTGTCCTCTCCATCTGCTGCTTTAGTCTGGTATTCTTGGATGTGCTATCCTTCTTTTTTCTAACAGCAATGCTCCAATCCCTACTGCTTAACAAGTGTGTATGAAACAGATTTTAAGGGATCCAACTCTGATTACCACAGTTAGCCCATTAACACTATGTATTTACAGTGGATTATTAAAAGGGAAGTAGGGGTTAAGTCACTAGGTCTTTTGTTTCCCCAGGGGTTAACCTGGCAGGCTGTCTGGCACACACAGGAGGGCTGACAGGTAGAAGGATTTGTGTAAGCAGTGTGCATGAGAGCCAACAAGGAAAACTGAATGCTGTGGATTAGTTTTGGATTATGTTGTCAGAGTGAAGCCTGATGGACAAACTGCAGAGGAATAAAATGCAATCTGTTTGGGGAGAGGGACACTGTGCACAGCATTCATTTTTCAAAAAATGGCAAGAGAAATCATTAATAATTTGTAAATCTGGGTCCATTAGCTTTTTCCTTTGTTGTCCCATGAACGTGAGTTTGTCACTGTTCTATTTCGTCTCTTCTTGGTGAGGGATAGCAAGAAGACACACACAGAAAGAAAAAGAGAGAGAGAGAGAGATTTCTGAAGCTTCCATTTTAACACCTGTAGTTGCCCTTGAGAAAGTTGGCGACTCTCCTTTTATGATACTTTGCATTTTCTTGAGGCATCCTTTCTAGAAACAGCCATTTGAAAGTCCATTCATTACTTATTATGGAAATCTGACTCACAATGTTTTTTTATGTGTCCAGTGTGACAATTTTACAGAAAGATCTTATGTCTGGTTTCATGAAATACTGGTATCATTTTTCATTAAAATTGTGTGTAGTCTTCTAATAGTTAATGTTATTCCATTCTTCCTAATAAAAATCCAGGTTATTTGAACTGACAGACAGAAACAGTAAAAATAAAAAAGAGCAAACAATGATAAAGCTGCTACCTTACTTTGCCCACAAATTGGGAAAAGTCAGATTTTATTTGGTTAACTTGGCAGTTCCACTAATTTTAATAATTTGAAATTGTTGTATTTCTAACATTGTTTTTGTTATTTCTATTTAATAATATAATAATAAAAACTTACATATATTATTATAATGTATAATCATATAATTTATTATATATAATAATATAAAACTTTTGGATTAAAATTGTCACTAGCCCTTGGATTTCTCATTCTGTGATCTAAATACTTGAACAATGAAAATAAAATAAAAAATTTAATGTGCAGAAAACCTCAGGCAGACAGAAGATTGACAACAACATTTCTTTGGGGAATCCAAACTATATTGAATTTTTTGTCATCTACTCATCCTGTATAGTAAATATATAAATGCAGGCATGCAGACATACATACATACATACATAAGTATGTGCTTGTGTGTGTGTGTGTATGTGTGTAAAATCTCTATCTATCTATCTATCTATCTATCTATCTATTGTCTATCTATCATCTATTTATCATCTATCTGTCTCTATATTTCACTGGAAATGGGAAGCTATAATCTGAATCAACTGAAAAAACTTTTCCCTCAGCCCAAAGTAATTGTAAGATGTCTTTCTCCATTTTCATATCTTAATTTGACCTTCCTTCCTTCCTATTATGTCAATATTTGATTCCTGTGTAGGGATCAACGGAAAAATACTATATGTACTGCAATATTCTGGCCAAGATGGATAGCAGATTTTCATTGCAAAATTCACAGATAAACTAGGCACTCACTTCTTGTTGAGGCCTGATTGGATGATTGCAAGATCTGTTACTGGAATTATCAATATGTCTATGCTTATATTAATTGGTGATACCTGGAAATTAAGTAGCTTGATTTGGGCAATATCTTTGATAGATCAAACAGAATGAATCTCCTGGTTTCTAGCCTTATGTCTAAACAACTAGACCAAACTGGATGTAATGTATATATTTACATATTTACTTTTATATAAATTTAAATAATTTATATTGATTCCTCAGGTGTATTTGAATATTTAAGAAATAAATTTATATATTTAAATTTGGTATGTTTGCAAATACCACATAAATTTGAAAAATAGACTTAAAAAATACCAGTGAACTGTATTTAAACTGGAAAATTGTGACATAAGCTGGGTGAGGGGATTGGATTATCAAGGTTATCAAGAACAATATTAAAATAAGATGAATTTTATATATGAGACTCGTATATGTGATGTTTTACAGCAAGGATGAGGAACTCGTTCTCTGTAGGCTTATGTGGCCTGCCAGGCTAATTAGCCTGACTGGTGCACCCTTAAACATAACTTCTTCCTCTTCTTCTTCCTTCAAGCCATTCCCTCACCCTAGCGTTCCCCCCCAATGTAAAATCTCAAAATGCAGAATATAATTGTTACACCTTTCTGTTCATGAGCAATGAGCAAAGAGTTAAAATTAAGCAAGTAACTTCTGATAGTTGAATTTGGTGTGCCTTCCCAAGCAGAAGATGTAGTCAAAGTGATTAAAGGAAGAAAAAGGGTTTATTTGGTGCTCTTTAACGTTGGTTGTTTTTTTGCAGGTGTTTCATTAAACTCTACCCCCTACTAACACTGATGATGTTACCTAGCTTGGTAATGAAATGTCTGCAATTAAACAACCAAGCTTAGAGAGCACCAAGGACCTTGCCGTTCAACTCTGAAGTACAAACTTAATATTGTGTTAGTTTCCTACTTGTTTGGTGAATTAAGAGAATATGTACAATATAATGTGTATCAGAGGTGGTATTCAGCAGGTTCTGACCAGTTCTGGAGAACTGATAGTGGAAATTTTGAGTAGTTTGGAGAATCAACAAATGCTACCTCTGACTGGCCCCACCCCATCTATTCTCTGTCTCCCGAGTCCCAACTGATCGGCTGGGTCTTCTTTTATTGCCCTGCACAGGAGAATGGAGCTGGAAAGCAGGTTAGTGGAGTGGAGAGGGAATGGGGATTTTGCAGTATCCTTCTCCTGCCCTGCCCCCCAAGTCACACCTACAGAACTGGTAGTAAAACTTTTTGAATCCCACTGCTGATGTGTATATGTAATGGTGAAGTCAGTGGTGGGATTCAATTATTTTTACTACTGGTTCTGTGGGCATGGCTTGGTGGGAATGGCAGGGGAAAGATACTGTAAAATCTCCAGTCAGAGATGGTATTTGCCGGTTCTCTGAACTACTCAAAATTTCCACTACTGGTTCTCCAGAACTGGTCATAATCTAATGAATACCACCTCTAGTTGAAATGTGTCTAGGTACAGAGTAAGGGGATCCCTGCTTTATCCTAATTTGGGGGAGGGCTTTTTTGAGTGCAAAATGAGATGAAGAATAATGGTTCGCCATGTTTTCCTGAAGAAAGAAATGGATGGTACAGTATCTAAAGGTGGGACATGTCTTTAAGCAGGTATGAGTTTTAAGATTGGCCTTGGATAGCATATGTTTTGTTATAGCTATTATAAGATTGAATGTAGCTCCTGGATTGAATTCCCCAGACCTATGCTGTATGCTCTTGAAATCTGGCTGCTAACTAAATTTTAGTTTTACCAATAATATAAAAAACTGTTATAGCTGTCCTGTGTTAATAACTGATATTTTCTTTTTTTCTCCTTGATGACTGCTTTTTGTATTTAGAGGGTGCCATTTCAGCAATATCAATTATAAATACTACATAAAAATAATGTTTTCTAATATGAATTGCCCCAAGTATACTTTGCAATAGTTTATGAAATTTTAAAAATAAATAAATACAAATAAGAGGAAATTAATAACTCAAAATGTGCTACAGCACATTTGACTGGCTAAATGCTCACCATTTAGCAGAGAAAGAGGAAGGGAAAGTAATTTATTTCCTGGCAGTCTGTGGTAAATGTAAAAAATACAAATTAAACTTTTTATTCCTGCGCTTCAATGGAATGAAAATATTTTTGGTGGATTGTATCAAATATTCTTTATTTAAGAAGTTCTAAATAGTTCCTTTTTCCCTTATTGATTTAAAAGACATTAAGCAATGAATGATGCAAGTTTCTCTCCACCCCAAAAGTCAATCATTCTTTTAAGGTACAAATCTGAAATCTCAAAGATTATAGGAAATAAAACAAAACAATTAGAAATGCTATTGTAATTCTTAAAACAGAATATGCATTATAAGAAATATAATTATTCAAAAATAACTCTCATAGTTTTCAATGACAGTTATTGGCAAATAAAAAATCCATAGGTCTTATGAAGAATTACTTCTAAGTAAATATTTATAAATAACATAATGTTGTTTCCCACTTTGTAAGCAAATAAATGTTGGAGTAAATATATAAGTGCCAATAATCATACTTCTTTCTTCAGCTGGATTTTCATGAAATCATACCAGAGTAGATTAATGTGTTAATATGCAAGTGCTATTGGGTTTTGTAGAGAAAAAGAAAGGAGCTTGACAACTAATCTCCAAAAGTTTCACAAGATACATTTCTACAAAAGCTTGATGGTGAAATAGCACAGCAAAAAGGTAAAGAGACAATTTCATAGAATATTCTTCCTCATAAAACTCTTACTTGAATACCAGGTGAAAAAAAGGTCAATGAAAAAAAATGAGGTGGAATTCTAGAATAAATAAATCCTTGAGAGGCACAGAAAATAAATTGACTGCTGGGTGACAACTTTATTTTAACATACTTGTTATCTGCAGTGTTCTTTTTTCCCCCAAGTTCATACCCATCCTACACAAGTACAAATATACATTCTTTATTAGTTCAATTGTCATATTTACAACGGGAGAAGAGAAGGAGAGATGAATTTTTAAAAGCGTCCCTAGGACTTTTGACACTGCCAGAAATATACACGCTTCAGCCTTAAAATCAAGAAGACTCTGGATTCCCTAGGACCTAAAGCTACATAAATAGCCATCATGCTATGTCCTTCAGGAAAAGTAGCATTTTTATAAAGTGCATAGAAATGATAAGAAAGAGTAAATAAAGGTAATATAAGACATGCTATAAGAAAAAGAAATATGGTTAAATAGATTTTACACGAACATTGCTTACTATACGTCTTCACAACTTTCTGCCCTTCAAAACCATCTTTGTTTCCATTACAGACATAGTTTGTTTTCAATGCTGCCTTTTTTTTTTAAATCTGTCACCTGTTTCTTTTGAGAGACCTCCTGAATTCCCTCCAACTACCTTTTACATTTTTTCTTCTCTCAACTCATCCATTCTTCTTTATCTCAACTCATCCATTCTTCTTTCTCTCAACTCATCCATTCTTCTTTTTTTATATTAGTTTGTTATTCATTCCTTATTCATTCTCTTTATATGATCAAACTGTCTCAATATTCTTATTTCCTATTGGCTGATCACTTTTGTAGTTATTCATCCACATTTATGCATTGCCCATTCATTCTTGACTCTATTTCTTCAGGTTTTGTGACATTTGTTAAGTGCCCTATTCCCCCTGCATTCAATGTATTTTTATGTTTGTATTCCAACATTTATTTCCAAATAAAAAAATGGCCATAAGCACATTATTGTACACTGCTGTTTTAGCTCTCAACAAACTGCATGTTACCCTTTTTTTAACCAATTAAACATCTATTAAAATTTATCTATCTATGTTATAATCTTTATTAAACATGCACAAATATGTTTGAAACAAAAATATGTTCTAGCTGAAGTAGTAGATAGTTTATCCAATCTTGACTGTATGCACAAGACTGTTATCTCTTCCCCAGAGAATAGAGTCAGTCTATGGTATTTCATTTGCAAACAGCATCTGATATTAAATTGCTGACATTCGTTCCTAAACAACTCAAGATTTCCATTAGTAGAAAGCTTCAGGCCTGTGCTGCTTCTCTTTTAAAAACATATGAGCACCACCATTTAATGACCACAAGTCATTCATCCAGAATAATAAAATAAACATTACAATTATTAATTCTGTTTCTCAGTATCCAGAACCATGATTTTATTAAATTATGTGATTCAAGTAGGAATATTCATTAATTTCCTTTTTTCAGAAATGCATAATACATGACAAAGTATAATAAAGCATGTTTGTGTCCCCTTCTTTTGACCATCAGTAATTTTCATTTTCCCTCCAATATACCGTCCCAATATTTTTTTAATATAAAGGAGGTTAAGCAGTAATTCAAAGATGTAACCTAAGCAATAAATTATCTGTTGATCCCATTGCTTCACTGAAAAGAAGTGTGTAACATCAATCCATTTGAACATCTGGCTTATGAGGAAATGACTTAATGCATGATTTATACCAAATGTTTTGGTAGCTCCGAAAAAAACAAGCAATTGTGGTTGATTTATTGTAAACCAACATAATCTTAAACAGTTTGGGATTCAGATATATAAAAGACGGTCTTCTCGGATTAGATTCCGTAGAATAATTGGTGGGAATGAAATAGGACTAGAGGAAGAAATTAAAACTCCTTCTCTTTGATTGCTCGGGTTCCTATCCAACCTTTAACAAGAAAGAAAGAAACAATAGTGCATCACTAAACTAATTAACATGTCATTTGTCTCTAAGCACTTTTGAGGGTGAGGAAATTACACTGAAATTCTAAGACATATAAACCCCAAAGGAACTGATTTTTGCTATTACAATGTTAGCTGCCAGCTTTTTTAGCAGAAGATATTTAGCATATATGCATAATTTGATTGCTTTACTATGCTCAAGTAGCAACTTCAAGTATATGGAATCAAAAGGGCTATCAAATAAGTTCTGCCATTGCTGTATTGATATGAGACATGTAATGCCTTTCCAATTAAAATGTTACTTTATGTTATTTTAATCCCAAATTATCCAACATGTTTGGAAAATTGGACATGAGGATAATCACAGTGCATAACATCAATCTAGAGTATTTGTTTGTTTTGAGTTTACATTTAATCGTAGAATAAGTCCTTAATTCTCTAAAACCAGTATTTTTCAACATTTTTCTTGACAATCACTTGCCAAGTATTTATGTCAAACTTTCACTCCAATATTTCATATAAACTTTTGTGCAAGTTCCGTTTATCAGGTTATTTTAGGGGAATCCATTAGGGATCCATCTGCTTTGAAATATGCCACAATCATCCACAAAAATCACAAATATTGAAATCCTCTGCTAGAAGAAAACTACAAAGGGTCATTTATTGTAAGCCTCCTCTTTTCTCTTTGTACTTACCAATATGCTTAATCAGCAGTAGTGCCTTAGGAAAATGTAATTACTATATTTTATTTTGTTTATTTGTTAATATATTTATTTTATTTCATTATTGGGATAATTAAAAATGCATAGTTTTGACTAACATATTCTAAAAACCATTTGCATTTGTTTGACTCTTCTCTACCTGTGTCCAAGATCATTTGTTGCTCTCAAGTTATTTGTCTTTATTTGTCTTTATTCTGATGGGTTGATGTATCTGAATGTTCTTTTGACTAGCAACTTGTTAACCTGGTTTATCCCTGCAATCACTTTCTTGAGTCAGCACTTCAAGTATGTATTTGATACACTCCCTTCCAAATGTTGCCTCCAGTTTGCAAAGAACAGTGAAGCCCAGAAATTGATGAATGTAGTGGCTATAGAAAAATACTTCTCTAATCCTGAAAGAAGATGCAGCAATTCCATAACTTTCATCACACCACACTCCAAAATTAACAAAATAAAAGGAAATCAATATTAAGCATCTGGGGTTTTAGGGCTATAGATGCTTGCCTGACATTGATGTCCTTATTCTGGACCTGCATTTCTGTACTTCAACAAAGTATATATGTCTTACATACATCTCCCAACTTGATACTCCAACTAATAAAAATACACAATAGCTAGCATTCTATTCTGATGGATTTCCCTAAAACAATCTGATCTCTGAATTTTACTGTATATGTCTATCTATTATTTTTAGTATTTTTTTGCACAAATAAAAAAGCATTAAACCTGCAATAGGATGTAGCTAAACAATACTGATATATTATTTAGTTATCTCAATAATGCTTTTCTTTGATGAACGAGGGACAGCATCTATAATGTAGGGACACAATTCTGTTAACAAGGACCATTAGACTGGACGAATGCCTTTCTCCCTTGTGTTTTCTAGATAAGGGAAGCCTATCTAATAGTTGAATTCCAAAGTCACACAGCATAGCATTACAGACCCCCTGAGTGTTACTTGAGAGTTCATGCCCTGTTTCATCAAATACCCCCATGACATTTGCCTACGAAGGGGCATGCTAATTATAGGGATTTAGCAGACAGTGTCACAAAATTTAGCAGATATTTCATCACACACAAAAGTCTTCAGCAACTTTTTTTCTTCTACAATTGCTTACTACTCTGCGCAAACAAATTGAAGAGCCTTTCCAACCCACTCCACATTATTAGCATGAACTTTATTTGTGGTAAAGCATGAGATTCAAGAAGGCTTTTAAAATAATCAAATTCTTTTGACTGAGAGAGTTAGCAAGCAATTTCTTGATTGAAAAGTAGCGTATTTGACATGATCTTTGCAGCTTAAATAATCATATTTCTTTTTTGTCAATAGTCCTCCACAATTTCTGTTGCTAAATGGAACAGTTGTTAAGCGAGTTTTGCTCCATTTTACAACCTTTCTTGCCACAGTTGTTAAGTGAATTACTACAGTTGTTAAATTAGTAACCCCTTTGTTAAGTGAATCTGGTTTTCCCCACTGACTTTACTTGTCAGATGATCACAAAAGGTGATCACATGAGCCCAGGACACTACAATCATCATAAATATGAACCAGTTGCCAAGTATCTGGATTTTGATCATATGACCATGGGGATGTTGTAACTTCAAACAATCACTAAAAACTGTTGTAAGTTGAGGATACAGTGGTACCTCTACTTACAAAAGGCTCTGGTTATGAAAGTTTCAGGTTACAAAGCGCGTCAGTCGATAAAACATCGTCTCTAGTTACGAAATATGTTTCAAGATACAAAAGGCCAAAAATTTCAAAATTGAAAATGGCGCGTCTGAGCTGCTCTGCCATTGGTTATCTCCCAGCATTTTCCTGGCATCCCATTGGCTAGGAGGGATCTTTGTGTATGGGATGAGAGTAACGCACCGCACCGCATTCTCAATCTCTACTTACGGAATTTTCGCATTACAAAACGGCTTCCGGAATGAATTAATTTCGTAAGTAGACGTACCACTGTATCTATATTTTTGCAAATTAAGAGTAAAGAAAGCCTATTTGCTGTGTGATTTCTACACAGCTACCAAACTGGCCATAATGTAAAAGGAAAGGAGCTAAAATAGGAAATCATTTCAACATTATCCATTTTTCTATTTCTATTTGATTCCAAGTTCATTGTGATTTTCCTAAAATGTGTATAGACAACTTCTGGTTTCCATATAGACGTCAAAGGTCTCCCCGTGACTTATCATGGGTTCATCATAGCTACTTTTGCCATCCCCAAGTTGCTTCCGTATTGCTTCCTAATTTTATTTCCATTATAAAAAGGTTTCTTCATACAGCCTGTTCAGCAGCACATTTTGGACAGCTTTGAAACAGTTTTCAAAGACAGTCTACAATGGAAGTATTCCATGCACATCCAAACTACTGCACAGCTGAGTGAGTTTTGGGAGGAGGAGTGGTACAAGAATTTTTAACAATTAAGAATTTTCAAGAGTTATTATGAATATGTGCACATCTCTACATGTACAGGAACTACAGGTACATGCTGATGAATCACCATATAAAAGAAAGTATCTTTATTTCATTTTGAGATGCAATTACAAAGTTCATCTCAAGTCCTTTTTTCTTTTATCCAATTTTAGTCCAGAAATTAACAAATCAGACCAATGCCATGTTTTATCATGCAGAATGCTCATATATGACATTTCAGTCTATAGGTCCTCTTCTAGGAAGGTCTATGATATTCCCATCTACTCACTTTCCTCTCTCCTTCCCAACAGATAGTGTAGAATGCTGGACTCACTAAGCATAGTCAGTCTACATTTTTTATATGTATGCAATAGTGACCTATTAGGACTTTTAGCCTGTATATTCTAAATTGTTAACTTGGCTACAATCTTGTCAGGACTCACAAGCTAAATATGCTATTACTGGAGTAATTATAGGTAAAAATGGATGTAACTAATTGTCTAGTTAATCATGGGAGTTCCTATCAATTAGGGAGGCACTTTTCTTCTTTCTACAAGTATGTTGCAATATCTTTATGTATTTGAACATAGATATTATGCCTCCATTTAATCTTATTTCCTCTAAAATAAATATTCCTACTTTCCTCTAGCCCGTCATTCTAGGACATGTCCACAAGTCTGAATCCTTTTTAATGTGTCAATATTCATCTGGAAATATAGTGCACAAAATTGTATTTAGAACTCCAGCTATGGTTTCAGTGGTACCGAATAGAGAAGAATGATTTCACACACACACACACACACACACACACACACACACACACACACAGAATGTTTCCAGTTTCTGAATCCACCACCATGTATGTTATGTCTAACCCTTTTTTTCTCTCAAAATGTAATGCCTTATATTTTTTCCTGTTAAAGGATATCTTAATATTATTAGCCCAGTTTTTCAATGCCATACTCAGTATTGCCAATTTTGTGTCACCTGAAAATCTGATTAGTAGTTCATGTATTTTGTACAGCTTTTCACAATTGTTTGCTAATTCATTTTATGCTGCACTTATGTTTCTTGTAATTGCTGAAAAAGTGTTGCCAGCCAAGATGAAGAAAGGGACACATCTAATACTTATTCCCTCCATAGGTTATGAACATGAAGAATTTAATAATCTTCTCAGGCTATAGGAATTAATGAGGGTGCAGGGCTGCTTTGTCCCTTGCCTAAAGAAAATAAAGTGACTGAGTTCACTGTTCAATCTAAACACAGTTGAATATAATGCAGTTGTCTTAACTAAAGTGGACTAAACTCTCTAAACTCTGATACAGCTGCCCATAAGGTTTCTTTTTGTTCTTGAAATGGTCAGATGGGATAAGAATTAAAGATATTTCCTTTTCTTCCACCTGTAACATTTTTAAGGCAAGTATTATTATTGTTTTTAACAAAATCTTAATGTTTGCTCTTATTTATATATTTTTTGTCCTTATTTGCTTTTTTATTAGATTATGTTTGTTTAAAAGAAACCTTTATTTACTGTTCAAAAGAATAAAAATTTAGAATAACTATTGGAAAACTTTCAAATGTATCATTTCAAAGACATTGTTTTATCTCTATAGCCAGAGTTCCTGCTTTCTTGTTTACTCATATCAAATTTCATCCCTTATTGTCTCAGGTTACAACTGTAGATCCTTCCCTTCTGCTGATGACCTAACTTGCTGGTGTTTTTTTCCCAAGTCTTTGTGTCTGAGAAGATTCTCAGAAATTTTCTGCATACACTATAAACATAATTATAAAAATACAGACAACAATGTATGATTAGTCAATTTTATTTTCATTAGTGAAACTAAGTCTCAGAAGTGTTACCCTTCTGGTATTGTTTTTATTTTAAAAAAAATGATGTGTAAGCTTGGAAATCTCCATAATTCATTTTGTCAGTGAAAAATCTCAACTACTTAAAAGAAGCAGGGAATGTAAAAATAAACTGAGTTCCAAAGTGAGGGCTGGACCTTTTCAGCCACCTGTTCTTTACAGTTCTACTCATACTAAAAGCTTTCCCAGGGGATTAAAGACTTTTCAAAGAGGCATCTTTTGAGGTGCGATGGACTGATAAGAGACAGAGAAAGGGAGAGGAAAAGTAAATGACCTTATAATTTTAATCAATGGGTCAACAGGTAATGGCTTATTTTAACAGCTTATTTTAATTTTAATCCTAAATGGTCATAGAAGAATGGCTTCAATTCATATACTGCATTCCAGTTTCAAGCTAAACAATTAGTATATGTGTTGGAATGGAAGGAGACATGCCTGGAATTCACTAAACAGGATATTCTTAGTGGTGACTCCAGAGTTTTGAAATCTCTCTCCCTCTCTCTCTCTCTCTCTCTCTCACATACACACACACACACACACACACACACACACACACACATACACACACAGAAAGAGAGAAAGACAGAGAAAAAGAGAGAGAGAGAACAATTTCAATTCATCTCAAGGCTATTTCAAGTAGACTTTACAAACATGCTCTTATTCTATACTTTTTGTGTTTTATCTTCAGAATGTTTCTTATATTATAATCCAGTATTTCAGCTTTTTAAAATAATGTATTGTTTTTAATGTTTTATGAGATTTGGTATTCATACTTTTTATAATTGTTTCACTAGTTGATGTTGACCAGACCACAGGCTGTGTACTAATATACAGAGATGCATAGTACACAAATATGTATATTAAAAAACCAATCTATTTATGTCAGACCTTTGAGACAGTCCAGACAAGAAGTTCCAACCATGAGAACTAACACTACTGTATCGTTATTACACTAACTCTGTCTTATTTGTGAAGGCTGCTTTCTCTCAGACATTTACAGTGAGAGTGTTGCATGCATCATTCCAATCTACCAAATCATTTTTTTCATGATTCAAAATAGATGAGGGATTACCTGTTTTCCTACTTTTCAGCCCTGTTATCATTATGTACACAAAAGGCTTAAAGCTGGAATAACTAAAGGCCTCTCTCTTGGGGATGTCCATGCTAATAATCACAATATTGTTACCTGTGGCTCTGGAAAGTTCTGTGCCATTTAATAGATATAGAGAAAAAATGCAAATGCTTACCTGTTTTTCATATCATTCTCTCTTCTTGTTTTGCCTTACTTTTTGCCAGTTAACAGTTTATCTTTCCTGATATTTAATACATAAAGATCCAACTATATTTAGTTACCTATATGGTACTAATTCTGTGTGATCTGGATATAGAAATGTGCAGGCCAAAAAATAAACTGGAAATTACAGTAATTTGCTACCATTTTCTCCAGCGTTCCTATATTGTACATATAACTTAGAGAGCCAAAGTAGTCATTTATGTTCTTCTAAAAAAGTGCTATATTTTCTAATTACTTATTTGTTTTATCAAATATATTATGGCCACCCATTCTTGAAGACTCTAGGCAAAATCAATTAAAAATTAAAAATGGTTGCATACATGAAAGAAAGTTGGCATCCTGTATTAAAAACTACCATATCGTTAAATTCTATGCAAAGCACAACAACGGCCTCACAAATACATTATTCTCAGGATGTTTTTAAGGACTTCCAGAACCCAGCATAATGGGCACCATTATATATACCTCAGAGATAAGGGTGAGGTGTAATTCCAAAGGATGAGGAAAGCAACAAAGAAAGCATGCTTCCTTGGTACCACAAGCTATGTTTAATTTAGGGCACTTTGTGCATATCAACTCTTCCCAAATGTAGTGGGTGGCAAGAAATGATTAAACACAAGCAATTCCCTTAAATAACTAGACCCTATGCCATAAATGGCATCATAGATAACAACTAGCACTTGAATTGTACTCATAAGTCAACTGGGAGTCAATGAAGAACAGACCATTCAATTAAATAGAAGATTCAAAATGAGTAGTTCTTTATTGGAAATTGAGTAAAAGTCCTTTGAATCTTATGCATTTCACAAAACTCAATGATGCTTATTTTGTAAGAATTAAATTAGGGACTGATAACCAGGATGAAATGGTTTGATAGTGTCATATCTGCAAAGGATATGAATTTGGGCAAATTCTGGGAGGCAGTGGAGGACATGGGGGCTGACATGCTATGATCCATAGAGTCACAAAGAGTTGGACACGACTTAGTGACTGAACAATAACAACCAGGATTTGGCTCAAATGCCATCATATAACCTAGTACAAGAAAGATGCAGTGGCTAAGACATTGAGCTTATCTATCAGAAAGGTCGGCAGTTCAGCGGTTCAAATTCCTAGCACCCTGTAACTGAGTGAGCTCCCATTACTTTTCCCAGCTTCTGCCAACTTTGTCATTCAAAAGCATATTAAAAATGTGAGTATAAAAATAGGGCCACTTTGGTGGGAAAATAACAGCGTTCCTTTGGCATTTAGTCATGCTGGCCAAATGATCACAGAGATGTCATCAGACAGTGCTGGCTCTTCGGCTTTGTAACTGAGATGAGCACCACCTCCTAGAGCCAGAAGCAACTAGTACATATGTGCGAGGTGAACCTTTACCTTCACTAATCTAGTACAGTTATTTATCTCTGAAGATTTAATTTACATATTGACAAGAATTTTTGTTTTGTTTTTTCTTTTTTTAAAATATAAACTTACAACTGTTGCTTACAACCCAAAGTCATATTGGGATAAAGAAACCGTCCCTGGACCCAACTCTATTATCTAATTATCATCTGGTACCAACCTTCGCTTTGGGGCGAAGATTGTTGAGAGTGTGGTGCACGACAGCTCCCCCAGCACTTGGATGAAGCTGTCTATTTAGATCCATGCCAATCGGGCTTCAGGTCCGGGCACAGCACGGAGACAGCTTTGGTCGCAATGGTGGGTGATCTCTGGAGGGCCCGTGACAGAGGTCATTCCTCTGTCCTGGTCCTATTAGATCTCTTGGCGGCTTTTGATACTGTCGACCACAGTAACCTATTGCGACGGCTGGAGGGGTTGGGGGTGGGGGGCACTGTTTTGCAGTGGTTCTTCTCCTTCCTCTCTGGCCGTTCGCAATTTGTATTGGCAGGGGGGCAGAAATTGGCCCCGAGGCCCCTGGTTTGCAGGGTTCCTCAGGGGTCGGTGCTCTCGCCGCTTCTGTTCAACATTTATATGAAGGCGCTGGGTGAGATCATCCGTGGCTTTGGGGTAGAATTCCATCAGTACACTGATGATACTCAGCTGTACATTTCTACCCCAGGCCATCCCGATGAAGCCATCAAGGTGATGGCCCAGTGCCTGGAGGCCGTGCGGTGTTGGATGGGGCAGAACAGGCTTCAGCTCAACCCATCTAAGACTGAGTGGCTGTGCTTCCCGGCGCTCCGATACAGCCAGCTAATTCCATCGCTGGCTGTGGGGGGAGAAATTCTTGCCCCCACAGAGAGGGCTCGCAATCTGGGTGTCCTCCTGGACGTATGACTGTCATTGGAGGACCATGTCGCGGCTGTCGCCAGGGGGCTTTTGGTCAGTCCATAGGATCTACCAGTTGTGACCCTTTCTGGATCGGGGTGCGCTTCGCACGGTCACCTCCGCCCTCGTAATCTCCCGCCTAGACTATGCCAACGTCTCTACATGGGGCTTCCCTTGAAGAGCACCCGGAGGTTCCAACTGGTGCAGAATGCGGTCGCGTGGGTAGTGTTGGGAGCTCCATGGGGCTCCCATATTACGCCACTCCTGCGTGAGCTGCATTGGCTCCCAGTGGCCCTCCGGGTGTGCTTCAAGGTTTTAGTTACCATCTTTAAAGTGCTCCATGGCTTGGGACCAGGATATTTGCTGGACTGCCTCCTGCCATTATCGTCGTCCCATCGCCCAATACGCTCCCATAGAGTCGGCTCGTCGGGGTGCCGCCGGCTGGACAGCTGGTGACCCCGAGGGTGCGAGCCTTCTTGTTTGGGGCACCCTCCCTCTGGAATGAATTACCCCCGGAGATGAGGACCATCCCTGATCTCTTGACCTTCCGGCGCGCGTTGAAAACTTATTTATTTCACCAAGCCGGTCTGGCCTAGGGTTTTTAGGGGATTTTAATTAGGGTTCGTCTGGTTTTTAGTTTTTAGCCCTCTTTTTTAGCTCTCAGCCTTTTATATTTGGTCTTTTAGTAGCTTTTAATTTTGTACTGTTTTTCATATTTTAATGTGGCTGTACACCGCCCTGAGTCCTGTTAGTGAAATAGGGCGGTATATAAGTTTAATTATAAATTAAATTAATTATAAAATATATTTCAGTTGGACAGCCAGATGAATTGAATAAACAAACACATCCTATATAAGGTTTTTAAATAAATATGTTTCTCATGATTTTGAGGTTATTTTATTTCTTTAATTTAAATTTAATTTTAGTAGCAAAAGTTGAACGTTCGATAATGTTTCTGTCTCTCATCAGTGTTCTGGAGAAACAATTGTTTGGTGTATTTTATGGAGATCAATTTTGACAGTCTAATGTTGGTTCATGGTCTCAAGATAGCTGCAAATGCAGAAATAATGTTTCATTGGAAAAATTACCTCATAGCATAAACCTATATAGTGAGGCTAGTCATGAGATTTATGCTTTGAAAAATCAAGTAATCTTGAATATTTCATGCAAGTGTCTCCAAAGCTTGAATTAACTGGATCATATCAACAGAGGGAGAAGAAACAGATGTATCTCCAAAGCTAGAAAAAAAAGAGTTCAAAGAAATTATGTGTGGTGTATATGGCATCTGATTTCAATATGATAACTCTGCTGTTCTTTGAAAGTGTATCTGGAGCATACTATTTGTTTTAATGCCTATGGATTACTTCATTATTATATTAAACATGACCTTTCTGTCCATCTTGGCTTGAGAATGGTTTGCTTCTCTTCTGACATTATGAACAGCATGACCAAGTTGAGTCACACAACTCATTTATACAGGTATTTTTTATTTCGAAGGAGAGGGGTGCTTCAGAACAATTTCCTGTCTTTGAGTCTTGGGACCATTTTGTCTTTCTCACTCACTCGATCTCTGTTCCTCTCTTGCTGTAATTGCAATCTGCTTTAGTTCTTTTGAAAGGTCTATAGGTTTTGCACAATATTTGTGACTGTTAGACATTCTGTTTTTAAATGTGGGCTAGATAGGATTATGTTTCTCTCCAATCATAGTGCCAATATAGATGGATATATCTGACAGAAAATAATTCAGAAAGAAAGTTTAAGGGTTTGGCAAAGTGTACTTAAAATATTTCCTTCCTATTAAGAAGAACTCTTATATTAGGTTAATCCCCATATTAGGTTTAACTTCCATATTAGGGTTGGGCAAAAAGAATGGTTAAACGAAATAACCACAACACATTGGAAGGAAATCACTTGAAATTTACAGTGTCCAATAGTATTCTAGTTTATTTTTAAAATATAAGAATATAGAATAGATATCAAGTCTGACAAGTCTATAGGACATACTCCTACAAGTTATAATTTAAAAGTTATTAGCTATCAGTTCTTGCAACTTCCCTACTCTAGCTCACTAATAACTATAGTTATTGTCCTTTATTCTTCACCTTTTCAAAATGCACACGGCGGATATCATTCTTAACTGGAAAGTCCCTACTTTCATAAATATTTTATATCTATTTTCTTAGGTCAAATGTTTTACAATAGTCCTGTCTCATGAAGTGAATATCCAACAGGTTTATATGGACCATTTTTTTCCAAATATTCTACAATATTGACCCTTTTTTGCTAAAGCCAAAATTCTGAACTTAAATTAATAGTATTATTTCACAGAAATCTGAGAGAAAATATTACATCGTTACTACAGATTTGCCTGTCAATACTACAGTTCTATGACAGGAAATTTTAATTCCGACATAGAAATCATGTCAGGGCAAAAGACACAAAATGCACAGGAATTCAGGAGAACCGTTTCTCTCTTTCCTATCCAAACTTATTTTGTCTTGTAGAAATTACTTGGGATTCAAGATTTGAACAATTTGCTCTGAAGAAAGCAAGGAAGAGAAAAGCAATTCACAGACTTTGTGGTTCATGTTATTCTAATGTATACTGCCCTAATCTGTATTCCTGTTCAAATTTTGGAACTACAACTCTTGGCATTCTCAAACACCCAAGGCCATGCAATCAGAAGCAGTCACCTAAGATACCAGAATCCAAATCTTATATATAAAATATTGTTATACATTTCTATTGTTGATTGTTGTCAGAAAGAGAATCTTATATCTATTGCAGAATTCTTTGCAATAAATCTATCTAATCTTGTGTATGATTAGAAAATGTAGAGCAGGGAGAGAATCTAATCACTATACCTGGTTTTCTCATCAATGTAGGCTCCAACTCTGAGATTAATTAATGGTTAAAGAGTTCTATCAACCCTCCTGACTATTGATCAGGTTGCCAGAGTTTTCTCCAAGAGCAGATTAACCACTTAATCTAGATATTAGTTATTCTAAAAGGTGAAACAGAATTGTGCCTTAATAAACAACAGCTCCACTACCCTTCTGCTCAAGAAGCTTCAGCCATAATGGCCAACAATCTTCTAATATCCCTTTCTCAGCCCAACTAGTATGATAATAACCTAGTCAATTTATTACTATGTCATTCAATAAGAATTACACATTTCCCCATTACCAAAGGGTTTGATCCTCAACTGTTCTCAAATAGACTTTATAATCAGCCTGATGAGATTGGAATATGCAAAGTAGATAGCTCCCTTTTCTGATACAGAGAGTAAATCAGACTTTATCAGCAACTTTATAGTATTCCTGAGGACTATAGTCAATGATTTTATTAAATAAGTGAACAGTAACAGCAACATCTATGATAATGTACATATTTTCAGGGAAAAGTATAGGTCTGATTTTCAGTTGCTAGCTCATTTGTACTAGAATGCAAATAGCTTTACTGGCTAATATCAGTATTATCCGTGAGGGATGAACTCTCTCAGCAGGTTGAGTGATTGCCCATCATTGCTTGGATGTTCATCAAAATTTCAAAGGAGTATAGCAAATTATGAATGGAAGAAGAAGACAACAGCATTTTCTTTTGTTTCTCTCTTTCCCTACATTAGATAGGACAAGCAGAGCAAGAAAAACTACCAGGGCATGCAATGTCTATGTTGATATTGTGAAGAAACCTGGCGGTTTTGCATGTGAGTGTCTTGCTAAGGATATTTAGTTAAGGGTCACATCTGAAAGCAAAGGCAGCACATGGCAAGCAAACACTTTTAAGTCTAAACTATCAAACATGTGTGTGGCCCAAACTCCAAAGGAGAATGAGAAGATCAGAAATTACATGCAAGACAAACATATGAGCCACAGTGGCGCAGTGGTTAGAGTGCAGTACTGCAGGCTACTTCTGCTGACTGCCAGCTACCTGCAATTTGGCAGTTCAAATCTCACCAGGCTCAGGGTTGACTCAGCCTTCCATCCTTTCGAGGTGGATAAAATGAGGACCCAGATTGTTGGGGGCAATATGCTGACTCTGTAAACAGCTTAGAGAGGGCTGTAAAGCATTGTGAAGCAGTATATAAGTCTAAGTGCTATTGCTAGTACTTTTTTAATTGATATTTTTATTTTAAATACAAATAATACAAACATAATATATATACATCTAAATACAAAAAAGGGAAAAAAGGAAAAATACAAATATTACAATGCACCCCACCCCCGTAGACCTTTTTTTCATAATTCTTCTATAACAATTAACAGATTTACTATATATTCCAATTATGCCCTTATCCCTTCCAAAATGACATATATTCTTGAGTAGGTTTATTCCCTTTGCTTTTCGCCAATACTGATTTTATAAAATCTCCCCATATTTCATTAAAATTGTTTGCTTTAATCATCCCTTTTTTAAATTTAATTTCTGTTGTTAATTTAAGTGCTATTTCTAGTACTATGGTACATTTAATTGATATTTATTAAATACTGTATTTGCAATAGTGGCGAATACTGTATATTTACTACAGACACAAAAGTCTCAGAAATTGGGGGACCCACGGAGGGGCTCGGCTGAGGAGTGGTGGTGCCGATGCCCCCGTAGGCCGCTTAGGCGGAGCTATGGTTATTCCCCTTTCTTCCCTGGGGCCCCCACCGGTGGCAGAGGTGGTGGGTCCAGGGGGGGGATTAGCTCTGCCTGTGACTCTTTCCCCCCGGGGGTCCCACCGGTGGCAGAGGTGGGACGACTGGGGGGAAGGCGGCTCATACCCCAGCCTACCTGGATTTTATCTTCCACGGCCAGAGGATGGCAGAGACCGCAGGCGCTCCGAGACTGTCGAGATGAGGTGGCCAGGTCCACGGACGTACTCGAGGGCAGAGCTTTGGGCCCTGAGGGATGTCCCCCTCTCCCTTAAGTGGCCTCCAAGGTTCTCTAAGACTTTTTGTAATGAGGGATCCTGGGATCCGGAGCGATGGTGGGGCCGAAGAAACCAGAGGAAGCGTTGTAAACCCGGGGTTTTTAAATTTTTAATGGAATTTTTTAAGGGGTTGGAAGGATCCAGGGCGGGTGGGGGAGACAGCCCGCATGGAATTGGGGGCAGCCGGGCCGGCACGCGCGCCTGGGGGACCTCGGGGGTTCCCGTGTCGGGGTGGCAGACAGGGGGTGGGCAGCTGGGGGCCAATTTTATTAGCACGGTGACTGGGAGAGGTAGATATGCTGGGGGTAGAGGGCCGTATCCGGTAAGGGGATCGCGCTCCCGATGTTTGCAAGCGGCAGCACGCTCCGACCCTCCTTACCCATCCTGCAGCCCTGGTTGTCCGGAATCTCAGGCCCTGAATACCCGGCTGTTGTTGTGCAATGCCAGGTCCGTGGTCAATAAGGCTCCCCTGATCTATGATCTGGTTCAGGAGGAGGCCGCGGACCTGGTAGGTGTCACCGAAACCTGGTTGGGCCCAGAGGGCGGTGTCCCTCTGGTTGAGATGTGCCCACCAGGTTTCCTTGCATTTCACCAGCCTAGGGCTCAGGGAAGGGGTGGTGGGGTGGTGGTGCTTATAAAGGAAGTCCTTTGTCCTAGGGAGGCCACTGTCCCTCAGACGGCTGGCTGTGAATCTCTATTTGTGAAGTGGGGGCAAGGGGTTCAGATGGGTCTTTTGATGGCGTACCTGGCTCCCTGCCATGTCTCATCGGCCCTGCCCGGACTCCTAGAGGTAATAGCCGGGATGGCGGTTGAGACCCCCAGGCTTTTGGTCATGGGGGATTTCAACCTGCCATCGCTCGGTGAAACCTCGGGGTTGGTCCGGGAGTTCTTGGCTTCCATGACGGCCATGGACCTGACCCAGTTAGTTTCTGTTCCCACTCACATAGGAGGACACATGCTGGACCTGATTTTTGTCTCTGGGCAGTGGTTGAATGACTGTAATTGTGGGGATTTAGTCATTACACCCTTGTCATGGACAGATCATTCCCTCCTTAGGCTGGATTTGTGTTCCGCCACCCCCCACCGCAGGGAGGCGGAGCCACTTAGATGGTTCCGCCCCAGGCGCCTAATGGACCCGGAGCGGTTCCAGAGGGAGCTTGGGCCATTTCCTGAGTCTCTGGCTCTCAGCTCGCCTGGAGACCTGGTGGCCACCTGGGATGGGTTGGCCGCCGGGGCTCTAGAGCGAGTTGTGCCTCTGCGACCTCTGACCCGGCACAGATCCCATTTGGCTCCGTGGTATACGGAGAAGCTACGGGAGATGAAGTGCCGGAAAAGACGTCTAGAGGGCATTTGGAGGGCGAGCCGTTCTGAGTCTGACCGAACACAGGTGAGATCTCATATTAAGACTTACCTTGTGGCGATAGGGGCGGCGAAATCTTCGTATTTCTCCGCCCTTATTGCGTCGGCAGGAAATCAGCCTGCCGCCCTGTTTAGAGTGACCCGCTCTCTACTTGAACCGAGAGCGCGGGATGACCTCTTGCAGGGTAGAGCGGAGGAGTTTTCTCGATTCCTGCATGACAAAATCGCTCAGATTCGGGAGGGGCTTGACTCCAATTGGATGGTCCCGGGGGAGGTGTCCGGGGCAGGTCTTGTGGATGTTGTTTGGGGGGAGTTCGAACCTGTGACCGCCGAGGGTGTGGACAGGTTGCTGGGGGGTCTGAATGCCACCACCTGTTTATTGCACCCGTGCCCTTCCTGGCTGGTTTCGGCCGCCAGGGAGACAACACGAGGCTGGCTCCAGGGGATTATCAACGCTTCCTTGAGAGAGGGGTCGCTTCCTACCGCCCTGAAGACGGCGGTAGTGCGGCCCCTCCTCAAGAAGCCTTCCCTGGATCCAGCTGTTTTAAACAACTACCGTCCAGTCTCCAACCTTCCCTTTCTGGCGAAGGTTGTTGAGAGTGTGGTGGCACGTCAGCTCCCTCGGTACCTGGAGGAAACAACTTACCTCGATCCGTTCCAATCGGGCTTCAGGCCTGGGCATAGCACTGAGACGGCATTGGTCGCGTTGGTTGATGATCTCTGGAGGGCTCGTGACAGAGGGTTATCCTCTGTCCTGGTCCTATTAGATCTCTCGGCGGCTTTCGATACTATCGATCATAGTATCTTGTTGCGACGGTTGGGGGGGTTGGGAATTGGGGGAACCGTCTTTCAATGGTTCTCCTCCTTCCTCTCCGACCGTTCGCAATTTGTGTTGGCGGGAGGGGAGAGGTCCACCTCTAGGCCCCTGGTTTGTGGGGTGCCTCAGGGGTCGGTCCTCTCCCCTCTCTTGTTCAACATTTATATGAAGCCGCTGGGCGAGATCATCCGTGGTCTTGGGGTGAAGTGTCATCTGTATGCAGATGACACTCAGTTGTACATCTCCACCCCGGACCACCCCAACGATGCTGTGGGGGCTATGTCTAGGTGCCTGGAGGCCGTGCGGGACTGGATGGGCGGGAACAGGCTTCGGCTCAACCCATCCAAGACCGAGTGGCTGTGGTTCCCGGCGCCCCGATATAGCCAGTTGATTCCTCCGCTAGCTATTGGGGGGGAAATTTTGCCCCTCACAGAGAGGGCTCGCAATCTGGGAGTCCTCCTGGATGCACGGCTGTCGCTTGAACATCATGTCGCGGCCGTCTCCAGGGGGGCATTTCATCAGATCCGTCGGATCTACCGGTTGCGGCCCTTTCTGGATCGGGACGCCCTGCGCACGGTCACTCAGGCCCTTGTCACCTCTCGCCTGGACTATTGTAATGCCCTCTACATGGGGCTCCCTGCGGGGAGCACCCGGAGACTCCAACTGGTGCAAAATGCGGCCGCGCGGGTGATCATGGGGGCGTCGCGTAGCGCCCACGTGACGCCTCTCCTGCGCGAGCTGCATTGGTTGCCGGTGGCTCTCCGGGTTCGCTTCAAGGTTCTAGTTTTGACCTTTAGGGCGATCCATGGCATTGGGCCAGGTTACCTGCAGGACCGCATCCTACCAGTGATCTCCAGCAGGCCGGTGCGCTCACACAGGGAGGGCCTTCTCCGGGTCCCGTCGGCCACCATGTGTCGCCTGGCGGCCCCGAGGGGTAGGGCCTTCTCTGTGGCGGCCCCTGCCCTCTGGAATACTCTGCCGCCGGAACTACGTACTGGCACGGACCTGAGGGCCTTCAGGCGCGCGCTGAAGACCTGGCTTTTTGAGCAGGCCGGCCTGGGCTGAGGTGGTTTTAACTTGTCTCCATTTGCTCTGTAATTTTAAATTGGGGTTTTAAGGGTGTGGGGTGGGTTTTTTCTTATTCGGCCAATATTTAATTTAATCTTCTTTTAACTTTTGTATTACTGTTGGGGTTTGGATTGGCTGTACACCGCCCTGAGTCCCTAGGGAGAAGGGCGGTATAGAAATTTTATAAATAAATAAATAAATACATATCCAGGCTTGAATGGTCAGCTCTTATGTTTCTAATCCTTTTTTAAGCATAGTAAACCTGTCCTAAACATCATCAACATTAATTGACATGCCTGAAATATTATTTAGCTCCAACTTTCATTTACATTGAAGAGGCATATCATTTACAACTATCCTCCAGTCTCTGATCTTCAGTCCTTTGGAAAGGTTTTTGAGAAAATAATGGCTGTACAATTACTGAGAATTTGGGGGGAAATGTATTATCTGTACCTTTTGTGAATTATTTAATATTAACACCATAAATTTAAATAATAATAATTGCCTTTGATATGTCATAGGGACTTTATTTGGTAACACCATTCAGATTGGCATCAAGCCTTTTAGTCTTCATGAAAAAGATAATTTTTATTGTTTATTTGAAAAATTTGCTTATCAAATCTGAGACTTTCCATACTGAACAGGTTTGGGCATTCTTTCAGCACTTTTATGATTACAGCAGCCAGTGGTGGGAATCAATTTTTTTTTCTACTGGTTCTGTGGGCATGGCATGGCTTGGTGGGTGTGGCTTGGTGGACATGGCAGGGCAGCATCCCCACAGTCATGAGAGGCCAGGCAAGGAGATGCGTGCCTCGATGTGAGTGATATTGAGTTGGCCACACCCAGCCAATAACATGACCACCAAGCCATGTCCACCCAGTCACATGACCACCAAGCCACACCCACCACCTAAGCCACACCCACCACCTAAGCCATGCCCACAAACTGGTTGTTAAAAGTTTGAATCCCACCCCTGATCAGTTCCCCACATTTACATATAACATATTAACTACTATATTACACTGGCTTCTGTATATTTATCAGTCCATTGAATCCAGTATACATTCTGTTCAATATATTTACATAAGATTGCACTGCAAATATTTTAATACAATTGAATGAATTGTGCATTCAAAGCAGTTCTATTAATCCTTTGTTTTTATCTCTTGAGTGTTCATTTGTGTTCTGTTGCAAGACTGACCATAAGGTAGATGCTGCCATCTAGAGAAAAATAGCAAGCTATTTCTCATTTCACTTTATAATTATTTGTATGTTAACAAACATCACCAACAATTAATACAGATAGTTGCTATTGTGGGTTTTTTTTTTTCAGTTTTTATTTTCCATTAAAATTTATTTCAAAAGGAAAGAAAAACTGCAATTTTTTAATAAGTGAAGTGTTCTTGAACTTGTTTTTTACAAGATCAGAAAAGAAGAATAACAGAATGATTGATATGTCTTCCATAGTAGAAATCTCTCCAGGGCAATCTTCTCTTCAGTGGAGTACATCTTCTCTGCCACCTTCTTGATTTCCACACTTCCATTCTATCTCAGCAGAAGACATTGTGAGCAAATTCCCCTCATGGGATGGAAAATTTGGGCAGCCAGGGAGGCTACAGTAGAAGGGAGAAGCGTAAGACAAAACAACACTGCATCAGGTCTAAAAATAAAGTAACTTCAAAAAATGACATTGAGAGAAATTTGAAAAGAATTCACAAGAAACCTGAAATAACACCCAAAACTTAATGTCTCATTTTGAGAAATTACTCTTATTACAATTACGAACCGCACCATCAATGAAAGGTTCAATATCAGTTTCCTAATTATCATAATAGCTGCCTCTACCACCATTCCTGTACAGGCAAATAGTTTGAATATTTGTGGTCTGCATTTGTGTAGACTTTTCTTTATCATTTGGGGACTGGGCTTTTCTTTTTGTCTCTTTTGGGGGAACAGGATGATGCAGTTTGGGGGAGTTTGTTTTGAGACTCAAAGAAGCATTTATTCTAATTCACAGGGTTTAAAAGAAGAAGTGCCAAAAGGAATTAGCGTTATTTGCTGGGCTCATTGTTCAGCTGCCTCTTTTTCTATAACACAAGTGTGCTTTGTTTACTCCCCAATTGGTTTGGAAAGAAAGGGCCTACAAAAATCAAACAGGCAGGGCTGCACAAAGAAAGCATGGAAAAATACCTGAGAGACAAGAAAGAAAAGTGAGGATTTACCTTGTCTCAGTCTATTATGCAGACATACAGATAAATAAACATCCCACTCTGTTCAAAGGAAGAGCACGCATTCTAAACAGTAAAAAGAATCTACTTTCAGATAGCTGTCTCCCAAACTCTTACTACCAGCAACAAATCCTGGAGCACAGCCAGTATGATTTGTTCTGAACGATTGAATTCTGTGTAGTTTATCATTTACTTCCTGTGTCAGCAAATAATTCTATGTCCATGCATCTTTACAAACATTCAGGATGTCAGCAAAGTCACCTGTATCTTTAGAGATTAACAGATATGGGTTTTCAATGCCCTTAAAAGTTGCAACCTAATGAGATGAATAGTGAAAGGAAAATGTAAAGGGAGTGATGCAGAGTACTGATTTAGCAAAGTCTTCCAACAAAAACTGCTTTGCTTTACCTTGAATATTACTACAAGATAGTTTTCTTGCTGCAATTTGATTGGCAAGTTTTTAGAAATGGTTTTTCATTGCCTCCTTCCTAGGGCTAAGGGAGAATGACTGGTCAAAGATGACCCTGATGACTTGTGCTAATGCAGGACCCAAAACTCATGATCTCCCAGTTTCTAGCCTGAGGCCATAAATACTACATGGCTCTCCCATTATCTCATTTCATATGTTGACACAATAGCAGTTATAAAGGTTACAGCATTCATCACTGAAAATATGGAGGAAGAATTGGATGCCAATTGCATATTCATACAAAAACACATTAAGTGAAGAAAAGGATAGTCACCTTTGCTTAGCAAAATCATCAAGTTTGTGGATTATGACTTTTAGATTCGTAGGAACCATGCAATGTAGTCAGGTATTTAATGAATACTTGATTGAAAATCTTTTCACATGCCTTCTTCCCACCCATTTTCTGGATAACCTAATTACTATTGAGCCGCAGTAGTGCAGTGATTAAAGTGAAGTACTGCAAACTACTTATTTATTTATTTATTTATTTATTCCATTTATATACCGCCCTTCTCCCGAGGGACTCAGGGCGGTGAACAGCTCATCTAAAAACCCCACAAAGAATACAAAAGTTAAAAAATATTAAATTTCAATCGGCTGCTTGATAAAACTAACAAAACCCCACCCCCCACCCCTTAAAACCCAATTTAAAATTAAATATGGAGACCAAATTAAAACCATTATCTCAGCCTAGGCCGGCCTGCTCAAAGAGCCAGGTCTTCAACGCGTGCCTGAAGGCCCTCAGGTCCGTGCCGGTACGGAGCTCCGGTGGCAGAGTATTCCAGAGGGCGGGGGCACCCACAGAGAAGGCCCTACTCCTTGGCGCCGCCAGACGACACATAGCGGCCGACGGCACCCGGAGCAGACCCTCTCCGTGGGAACGCACCGGCCTGTTGGAGAACGCTGGCAGAATGCGGTCCTGAAGGTAACCTGGTCCCATGCCATGGGTCGCCCTAAAGGTCAAAACTTCTGCTGACTGCCAGCTGCCTGCAATTTGGCAGTTCAAATCTCACCAGGCTCAGGGTTGACTCAGCCTTCCATCCTTCTGGGATGGGTAAAATGAGGACCCATATTATTGGGGGCAACATGCTGACTCTGTAACCGCTTAGAGAGGGCTGTAAATCATTGTAAAGTGGTATGTAAGTCTAAATGCTATTGCTACCGGCCCAGACTTTCTGCCCAGATGACTCTTTGTAAACAGCTCCTTCCAGAGTTGTCAACCTCTTAGTGCTGTGTCTCCACACTTAAAAATATAATTTTTAAAAAGTGTGGCCTCAGCCACAAAAAGGAGCCTGTTATCAGAAGTAGATATTTATATATTTATATATTTAGGCAGGGTAGATATTTATCCTGACAAATCATGAGTAGGCAGAAAATCTGCTGATCGACACTCCGTCCACATTTCAGTAGAGTTTCTAAACAGAAACTATGTTATGTGCATAAACTGCTGAATTAATTTATGTTCATGTGTAAATTGGTGAGAATTAGTATGGAGTCTATACTGAAATATAATGTTGAAATGCCCTGAATGTAGAACCTATCTATGAAATCATTAAGGTTCACTAAGTGTATATCATTCAGCAATTGGCTGAATGCTAGTTATGGCATTTTTACATACTCCTGTATAGCAAACAAACCTTGCTTCTTTGTAATATTAATATAGTTGTATTTCATTCTTCTTAACCACACATCTCCTTAGAGAGAGGCTCTGGGTGATGTACAATTTGATCAATAAAATTGAGCATTAAAAACAGAATCTAATATTTAAAATCGTTAGAAATATGTAACAACATTACAAAATTAGAAGATGGAACCCTCCAAGATGTGGAGGTATATAGAGTTATAATGAAACCAACCAACTCTTACAAGGTTTTAGAAAACCCAATTTTAAACTGAAGTGTTATGGACACATTTCTTTACATTATATTGATATGATAGGCACAAGGATAAACATATTCCACACTGACTTTTATAAACATAGTTCAACATTTTCTGAATCCATCCATATGATATTCAAGGAAATAAAGTATGAGTTGTATTCTATATTCTATATTTATATTTTATATAAGTTATGTGGTATATTCTAATTTTTAAACAACTCTTGGAGAAAGAAAATAAGGGAAACGGGAATTTGATATCAAGTAGTTTAGTACTATTCTTCCATACTGTTAGTTGAATAAAAATCTCCATCACCTTGAAAGTTGCTCTGAAGTTCAGCATGGATTCCTACGCCACCAATGAAAGTGTCCCTTTTGCAATCAATAATAGCTTCAGAACAGAATGTATTTATTAAAATGCTTTATTAAAAATATTTCTATGCCACTGCAACCCAAACAACATTTAAAAATTCACATTTCTTATTGCTATTATGGGTGGTGGAATAGGGGGGAAAAGTTTACAACTACTTTTTCATTTGCCCTGATCCTGACCAACACTCTTTTTTGTTGCTATTTAATTAAAAAGAACCAGGACGTATTGAGGGCAATTAAGCCATTATTAGCAGATAGATCTAACTCATTCATTCCAGGAAGATTCCCAACCAAACTGATTTGAAATGTTTGGACTTAAGCTCTTAGTTTTAATCTCATATCTTGAACTCTGCCCTTCAGTCACTCCCAACCCATTGTTGTCCCTGTCAGCTTTGATTAGCCAGTGACCTATATATTCTTGTGTTTGTGCAGTCCGGTTATACTATTTGTTTTTTAAATCTATCACAATTCTGCCTTCCTCCTCAACAAAAATTTTACTAATAGAGCTGTAAAAATTAACTAAGATAACTTTTATTAGCTTGTTTTTTTCAGGTACAAATGCAATGGGACAAGATACACCCTTGACCTGACCCCTTTTGTCAGTGACTTCCATCATGTGGCCATGTAAACATAAGTCAGTACTGATGTCTACATAACATTTAGTAGAATTGCTTTGTAAATCACTCTTGTGTGTGTTTGTGTGTGTGTATGAGTGACTGATCTTTTATGAAATGCCTCTTGGCAGGGATAGGATTGCATCCAATCAAGGAGAAAATCGTTATTCTTTGGGAACACTGTAGCCTTCATCACCCTTCAGGATAACATCAGCTAAAAACAAAATGTGTAGTAAATGCTCAATACACACATGTGGTTTGTTCCCCCCACTCTCTCTCCTGGAAATAAAAGTAGTCCATCGGACTGGGAATGAATAAAGCAACAGAAATTGTGGCTCTGTATTAATTTAATAGCTTTACTTACAACAATTCCCAGATTCATTTGGCATACTAAGACAAATTTTGAATCTTGGCAGATGTTACCAGACATGTTGACAATAAGAGGTGAGATGGATCATTGTTCTGACTGATCATATGTTCTTCCATATATGCTTTAGATAATCTGTCCATCCTTTCTGTGTGGACATCCATTCGCATGAAATAATAATGGAACCATAATAACAACTAAAAGTACAAACTGTGATTGATATTAAATACTGTTTTATGAAGATACTATTGTATAGCCATATTCTGAATGCTTCAGAGTAAAATGTTTAGCTCAGTTCTAGAAGCATTAATATGGAAGAAAAGGTGAAGTGTTGGCATTAGGTAGCAGAAGATGTGGCAATGTCAGGTCTTCCTTCTAAGCAGGAAAATCTAGTAGCAAGGATGGCTATGATATTTATTTGAATAGTGTAAGAAAAACAACACCATCTATATTAGGCTACATTAACAGAATTTGCAAGCTTGGTTGTGTTCATCGCCTCTCCCTTTTCTATTCCAGTGAGCCAGTAGAGTCTGTTCCTAATACTTCCTCTTTTCCAAAGCTCTTTTTCTGCTCTTTTGGTTTTTCTAAAGGTTTGTGACTATCTGTCTCCCTGGTTGCCTGAATGTATACCTGGGAAATCAAACATCAGCTGAAGAAGGACATGCATCTTCTCCCTCAATGAACCTCTATGGTCATTAAGAACTCTAGGAGATACTTTTCTAAGGATGCCCTTTCTGTTTAAGGTTTGTTTATCTGGCAAACAGAAATGTATGGGGTTGGGATTTTTGTTCCCATTCTACCTTGTTTTAGAAAAGTGGTCATCGTGTATCTCTTTGGTCAAACTTTAAATATATATTGGATTTAACTACTCATTTGAATTAATATTTTGTATTTTATTTCATTGTAATCTATCTTGTTCCATTACCTAGGTCAGATAAAACTCGAATGCACAAGCAAACACGTGTCCAATCTCTTTTTCTCAGCAGGAAACTAATAAACCTTGAATACTAAATAATACCAGCCATTACTTTGTTTTGTTATTTCAAACCAGCATGTGGAAGCTTTTTGTACAAGGTCTTGTTTTTGTTATTATTGATTTATTACTACTGCTGCTGTTGTCACCACTAGTTGGTCTCTGTTTTGCTCTTGAAAGAGCTTTCTGCTGTTAGACAGCACCTCTTCAGCATTGGTCTAAAGAGCAATGAACAGGTCAGATCAGCAAGTGACTTTTTTATTCATTAACATACTGGCTGACTGATGGAAGTTTCTAACAGCATTAAGACTTTAAGCTCTTGGTACATGGTTTTACATCAGACCCTTCATAGTAGGGGAAAGCTGGCTAATCCTTGAGCTGCTCAAACTTCTCACAAAACAAAATAAACCATTACAGAATTGACTTTGTGTATTCAATTTACTATTTCTAAACAATTTATTGATAAAGTGATCTAAACTTAGATCTCAGTGAAAATGAGGAATGAGAGTTATCACACATCATTTTACACAGGTACTCAGTTTATCTACTTTAAATGTCTAATTCTTGATCATCGTTGTCACTTATTTCTTTGTCTTGATTCTATTTTAAACAAGGTCATAATAGTTTCAGTTCAGTGCGTCAATGAACCTAAAAGTTTGCTTTAAATAAATTATATTATCAATGTTTATTTTTGCTTTGGAAGAGGGTTCTCTAAAAATAACACAGGAAAGACAATGTCTTTATTTCTTTGGATTAAATTTTGAGAGGTCAATTTATTCATTTATTTAATTTTGAAAGTGATAAAGTTGGTCTTTTCCCTCATGTCATTTTCACAATTTAAAAGAGGTTAAATTTAAGCCCCGTACTGTCTCTCAGGAAACTTCATAATAAAGTGAAGATTTGAATTTGTTCAGTAGCTGTAATTCTATGTGGCATCTGTGTGAATTTACATTTTTCCAAATATATACTGTACAACTCTGAGGATTATTTTTTGCAATTTGTTATGACCTGAGTTCTGGGAGAGTATCACAAAATATTATTTTAAGACCCAAACGTACAGACAGTTGACAACATTGTAAATTACAGAAAGTTTGAAACATATGTGTACCAAGGAAATGATAGGTATACGGTAAGAATCTGAAATCAACCCTATACATCCCTATTTTACTTAGAAGCATACATTTTTGTCATGATAATATTAAGTAATACTGCTAATATAGATTAATTCTAAAGCTACAATAAGAAAAGGATTGATAATAAAATGCCAAAATAAAGAGCTTATCTCTGAATTAAAAAAATCTGCAATGAGTGGTGTTATGGATCAGAAAACTGGTTTTATAACTTTTAAGTTTGGAAATGTACAATTCAGTTACAAGTCTATTACTTGCTGAGAATTATCCAAAATGGGCATAGTATTTGTTTTTCTTTCATTAGATATTTCAGCATATGCATTTCTTTAAATCTTATTGAAATCAATGTGATTGTAAATTACAGTTCTATTTATTCATTTCAGATAGACATTATCAAATAAGTAAATACATTATTGCAACCAAAAAGCATTTATTTTGACAAAACTCTGCCAATGCTATTTATTAGCTATATCATATTGGAAAGTAGGTGCTGTGCCCATAACAGAATTATTGATTCTTGCTTGTTTTAATGTCAAATGTTTCTATACAACCCAAAAAGTATTTTATGTCATTTTATTTTAAATCCATATCATCCATAAGATTCGTAAAGATGTTTTTCCATTTGAAACAAAGCTTTCAAAGACCTGAACAGGATATCTTAATTTTATCCAGTAAGGCATGAGATTTCAAAGCTTTGTGGGTACAGATAAGCTTCTTCTTCTTTTTTTTGCCTTACACTTCAAACAGATGTGTCAAATGAATAGTAAGCCCAACTTGGAACACTTGAAACTACTGCCAGCATTTCTCTTCATCCATGCAAGAATCTCTTGAAGTCTAATCGTTACCAGGCAACCACGACAATGCTACTACATGTCTGCATGAAGTGTTCTCTACTCAGCTTGGCTCATTTTCTGCATCTTTAATTACAAAGGAGAAATTGTCCAGCAGCCACGCTCAAACTTGCCTTTATTGAAATAGGCAACAAAGAGGGCTGAGATTTGCAGGGCTCTGGGTATCTAATAGACCTAATACCCAGTTTTTCTCCCTACAAAATAATACTGTTGGGATAAAGATTAATCAGAAGTAGAAAAAAACTCATGGGCTGAAATCAATCAATAGGACAAACAGCCCAGATGTGTACTACTGTCAGCAAATACATACAGATGAACTATAGTTTTCAGGTTTTTAGTACTGTTTAGTATTGCCAGCTGTTCCTCAGACAAAAAACAACAGAAAATCTACTATTTCATGTAGCATGTGATTTCAGTACACAAGCACTTGAAGGTTGTAGACATTCTCAGTGCAAATGTTTTTTCTAAGTTTTAAGTAAAGAGATAAAGATATATATAGAGAAATATAATCTTTTCACCACACCCCCAGCTTTTTTGTTTGTTCATTTTCACTCAGACTAGGCCTCATTTACTGCTGGATTTGTGCTGGATCCTTCTGGAGTACCTCAGAGTTGTTAAGTGACAATCTAAAAGCTGATTTAGGATTAGGATAGCTTAACCAGGTGAACCGAGGGCTTCACTTTGATTGGATAGAAAAGCTGGCGTTGTGCTTGGAAGTCCATCTAGTAATACTGAAAGGCTTTATCAACATCCTGAGAGGAGTGCATTCAGAATAGGTGGCAATGAGAATCTCGCTAATCAGGGAAGGATTAGCTAGGGCTCAGAGCAATGCTGCGTCTAATTCCTTTTTCATGACGCTCTCCATGCGCTGCAAAATGATCTGGGTGCAACACCATCACTATTATAAATATTAGATGAGACTCTCCAGTGTTTTAATTAGCACTTTCTAAGGGAACTGGGTGTTGAGCAATTTGAAATAATGCAGTTGGAAATTAAAAGAAGCAAAATTATTGCAAGATTTAACACTTACCCTAATTTATGAACTCCACAGTCATGTTATACAGTGCTCTTATGAATTGTTCTCTCTTTCTGGATATATTCTCAGAGGCAGAGATGGTATTCAGCAGGTTTTGATGAGTTCTGGAAAACCAGTATTGAAGATTTTGAGTAGTTCAGAGAAACGGCAAATACCACTTCTGACTGGCCCCACCCCCATCTATTCTCTGCCTCCCGAGCCCCAACTGATCATCTGGGTCTTCTTTTGTTGCCCTGCACAGGAGAACGGAGCTGGAAAGCAAGTTAGTGGGTGGTGAGGGAATGGGATTTTGCGATAACCTTCCCCCAGGAATGGGGTGGGAAGGGAGATTTTACAATATCCTTCCCCTGCCATGCCCATCAAGCCATGCACACAGAACCGGTAGTAAAAAAATTTGAATCCCACCACTGCTCAGAGGCTACAATTCACTTTGGTAAAGCACTCTACACCACAGAGATGATGGTGTTCATCTCACAGAGATGAAGACCCCTTGTTCACCTTAGATAATTGTGACTTTAATGCTGCAGTATTTGCCTTGCATGGCTCCATCTTTCTCTTCACAGAATCCTTTTTTGTGCTACTGGGTGCCTTGGCATACGGAGTCAAAATGACACATAGCAAAACATTTCTCTCAATAAAGAGTTGTGATGCTTCACTAAAAACAACAGGCTGCTTTGTTTGAAGTCACCCTTCAAAGTTTAGCACAGCATTAATTAGCCTTATTATCTGGTATAACTGTCTTCTGTTAAAAGCTATTAAAGTAACCAGTTTCCTGATAATACCAACTGCCCAGGGATATCTTCCTTTGGGTTTAGGCAATATTTAATTATTGGATTAGTCATTTACTGTGTTGGAGGTGAGGAACAGGAGACAGGAGCAAATTAGGATTATAATTCACACAATATAGATGACAGGATCAACTATATTGTGTAAATTAATGAATATATACAGCATAACAAAAATGCAGACACTGCACTCCTCTAAGTTTGCTTAGGAATTCACAATTTTGGGAGATGTGTAAAACCAATAATTGCAAGAAAAGACATCGTGCAATAATGACTATATCCAACTGTTAAAATTATTCTACTATATCTTCCCTGTGATGCTAATGCCACCTATATTGATATATATGTATATTTGTCTGAATACATAATTTATTTTTCGGACTGTTTGTTAAAGCCTAATGTCAAAACATATGCAATGCTTTAATGCTGCTTTTAAATTTCAGATCAAAAGCTACATATTTGTGAACAACAGATTCACTTATTGATAGTATTCTTTATTTCACACAGAAACAGGCAAGATCTTCTCCATAAGCTTCCATTTACGAACTAGCTCCATTTAAGTAATATAACAGAATCAACTACTCCCTGAGGAAATTAACCATGTGCTGGCAGCACATAGTCCATTCAATGACACAGTGGCATTTTAGATTGTCCCAGTTATCACAAAGGAGACTTTGTTTTAATTTTTTAATTTATTTTTTTAGGATTAGGAGGTAGATTTGTGGCAGGGAAAAATTGAAGTGCAGCCCTTCAAAGAGCTTATCCGCCCCACTCACACTTTTGAGTAGTTTTGTATGCCCACTGAGAATGAAAAATAACAAGACAGAAACAGAATGCCTGGAGACAATGTGCTCTATTATTTGCAAATTTTCTAAGACTTTATTTCTTATTCAGAGGTAAGAGTAAGTCACACCTCAACCCTATGATTTTATTCACAAAACTCAGCTGATTTGGAAAGTTATCTTAACTAAAAACCTGAGATTATTTCAGACTAAAACTAATCCCATTTAGGTTCATTTTCAGGATAAATTAGTTTATGCTATTTATATGACACCCTAGCTTTTCTCTTCCAACTCACATAAATGTCTTGTGCCAACAGCTATTGTTAAGACAGAAGAAATTACCTTTACTTTACATAGAATTATAAGATTGGAATGAATCTTAACTGATTGGTTAACATTTATTTAGAATCAATACCCTTTATACCCCTGCTGTTTTCCATCTTTCATCTTGATTTGAACATGAAACTAACAAAATCATGTCTGAGTAAATGAAATGTGAAATCTGATTAAATTAGATTCTGTTTTATGTGTTGTCAAACATAGTACTGAAACTATTTATATCTCAATAGTCAAATACATTTACTTAGGAAAAAACTTCAATTGTTTTAATTGAATTTAGTTCAGAGTGCTAAATGTTGTACCCATATGATACTCCTAGTTCAAGGTTTCTGGCTATATAATGCACCTTTTCCCATTACCTTCATACAGATCCAGATCTCTCTATTTTTGTATTTGCCATTTCCATCTTTGTTACTGAAGTCATGCTCATTTTTGTTACTTTTTTAGAATAATATTGTAAACACGAGTTGCTTTGAGTGCTATGGTCTATAGCCGTATAAAAGTTATTATGATAAATCTCCATCTAACTTTTCAAAAATAATATGCAGTATATATATCAATTTAGTCCATGCAGCAGATTGAGCGTAAATTTAAAAAATACAGAAAGAGAAAAATAGATGTATAAATTCTACTTTTGAAAGTTTTTTACCAATTTAAAAAACAGTAAAAGTATTGAACATTAGAAATACAAAAAAAGATAAATGGTATGACATCATGATGACTTTCTTTTAGTTAAGATGAGAGGTGCTAATTTCACTTTCTGCCTTCTGGACTCCTTCAAGTGGATTTGCAGCGTATCCATGAATGTCAACTTTTAGATGTTCGTATTTCTTCTTTCTTATGTTTCTCACAAGACATATGTTTCATCTTTAATGCGGCATTCAAAACACAAAAAGGACACTCCTTTTAATCTTCCAGTTCTCAATATATATCCAGGTAGGCTTCAGATTATGTGTCAGGAGGACTTCCATTTCTGTCACTTCCTCCATGATGAATGAAATTCTCCATCTAAGCAAACAAGCACTTCAGAGAACTCTCCTTGACAGGGCTGTTAATCCCAAGAGCCTTCCTTATCATGCCATGATTCAAGGGTTGAGGAAGTACAGTATCCCTGCACTGCCTGGCTCTTACATAACTACATGCAAATGTTGGAACCTAACAAGGAAACTCCTCTGTGGGTGGGTGTTTTTCTTACAAGAACAGGCACCTTTTCTGAGCCTGCATAATTTGATTTTGCAACTACCCAATCACGTATGCAATATATGTGATTAATCTGATTAAAATCATGTTGAACTATATGAATCATCTCTTCCTTCAATCCTTGAAACCTACTTTATTTTATTAGTTTTTTCAGAGTCTTTAGCACTATCCTTTCATTTACATATTCTATTATAACGTAAAATACCCTAGTGTAACAAAGAAAGAACAAAAATAAATACATATTTCTCCACTACCTCTCTTTGCCTTTCTCTTCACTTAATTTTTACACTGACATTTCTTCAAGTGAATGATCTATCTTTCGGTAAATGAAATTGTTCGTACTATGAAACAGCTAAAGCTAACATGGCTTCTTTTACATGTTTGAGACTACTTTTTTTTTAATGTATGAAAGTGATGTTCTTGTTAAATTAAACAAGTACTAGACATGCACAAATCCAATACATCCAACCTGATCTTCCTATATCAAGTCCATTATACGTTTTATTAAAAAAAATGTTTCAAAAAAATATGTTTTAAGCAATGTAGTGTGAAACATCAAAAAAAGAATGTGTAACTTAGAAAGTTTTAACAAGCAGTTTGCATGAACTGGGCTGAAATGGCTTAATTAGTACTCCTGCATTCCTTGTTTAAAAGCTGAGTGTATGATAGCTGATTTTTTCTTTAACACTGGTAATGTGTCAGCATTCCTCAGTTGTAGACTGCAAACTTAGGAAAAATAAAGCAAATTATTCATGGGGCAAATTGTTTTCTACTCCAACATCTTGTTCCAGCACCTTTTTGAATCTCTTCAAAACTGCCTTATGTTTAGACTAATCTAATTGGACTAAGGTTTAACCACACTAGAACTCTTATCTCCATTACATCTACTGAGGAAGCTGTGATATAAAGCATCACAACAAATGGTTATTCAATCAGAAGACAAGAAATATTTAAGAAGCTCTGCATTATTGCAGGTGAAGTCTTCCACACTCATGAGAAGAAGAAGCTTGTATCCTTAAACTCACTCCCAAAACCAGATCCCTGGAAGATACTAAAGAATGTGCAAGGTTGGTGGTTCTGTCCTTCACCATAACAATTCACCCCCAAATTGTTTGAAGGGAAATGGAAAAGAGCAGTGCAGTGAGGCAGAGGTTTTTCAGGCAATCTTGGCATTGCCCATTAGCAAAAGAGAACATTAGAATCCTATTTTTTATCCCAAGAACTCTCTTCAGTAAACTCCTTCATGAAAAGATGGTGTTATTGCCATAGATTCTAGTTTGCTTGCGGGTGGGACCACACCAGGGGTATGCTGAGATTGGACAACCTTGACTTAGAGCCCAAACATTTCCTGCTAAAATCTTCCATGATTGAATATGGTAGTAAATAATCTGAGCAGGCTTTGCCATCTACACTGAGGGAGATATACACTGAGGGACATAAAGAACAACTGCAATCTGAAATATTTTGTTTGCAATATGGTATCTTAACTCAGTTTATAGCCCCTTATCTGTTTGTCAAGCAAAGATCTAAGTACTTCCCATATCTACAAAGCAGATTTTTGAAATCCAAAAAAATGTTATTTCTTGAGTTGTGCTCCACAACCTACTGTCATTTCAGTAGTTAACTTATATTTTCCATAGTTTGTGTGCTTTTCTCAGTTGCATTCTTTTTCTCTATAACCATCTATTAACTGGGATATTTATTTTTAAAATACAACAATAGCATCTTAGTTCTATGAAAGGTAAACAATGCATACAGAAAGTATCTTCATGTTTCCCTACATTTGTTGACTTAAAACTGATATTTTTTGTTGAAGTGCAGTCTGAATTTTGCAATAATTAACAAATCGGTATTATTTCAGAAGTTTAGATGTTATGCAAGTGTTTACCTTCTATGGAAGTTATCAAAGCAACACATAATCATTTAGCATTTATCATATAGCTACAGTTGCTGAAAATACTCATAGAATAATTTTGATGCACAATGATAAAATATGGAGATTCTTTTTGTTTTTATTTAGATAAATTAAGTTTGAGACAGAAACCTCACATGTTGATATTATTCATTATGTTTTGTTTGGCAAAATCAATTTGGAGTCCACCTTTTAATCCATTAATGTTTTACTGAACTGCCATGGAAAATAAATACAGCAGAAACCTAAGCTTGGTTTGGTATTTATGCCATGACATTCATTGTATTGTCATTGTAGAATGTCATGGTATTTATGCCATGACATTCTATCAGTTTAATTTGTTTTGTAAAAGCAATTTTTGGATCATCCTTAGGAAACCATAAATATTTTTTAAACTAAAAATAATAATACAACCAGCCAGCTGCATCTTCAGGATAAACTATTTTTAAAATAAAAGAAAAAACTTGTAGTAACAAGGAGCATCAGTTCCAATAAGCTCTTCATGCCAGTTTAAGCCCTGATATTGATATTAGTCTGAAACCGATTTTCTGGCAGATGGATTGGGACCTCTCTTTTGGAGGCGGTGGAGGGGCTCATATTTCAGATATGGGGCAAGCCCATCTACATCACAACTGGAGGCTGGATGAAGAAAATAGTAACAACATTAATAAATGAGATGTAGAGCAACAAGTAGAGTTCTGCCAAGCTTTTTTTGCACTTTTCCCCAAAGCATCTTCATTCATTCTGATGGGAAAAAATGTTTTTCAGCTTTTATTAATTTGATGACATTTCATAATTAGAATATGGTATCCCCAACTCTCACTATAGGTTAGCCAAAAGGTTTTTATCTGAGCATCCTGTCTGTCATTCTATGTGCCTCTCTTTAATTGTCCACAGTCTCCTTGGCTTCTCACTCTTCATTTTAACCCAAAAAGAATATATAATGTGCTTTTTTAGAAGTGGAAACTTGGCAAGCAGGAAGCTGCAGAGTGATAGATATGTTGGAAAGAAAAAGAAAATAGCACCCTCCACCACAGCACATTAAATGATTATGCAAGAATCATTTCTTTCATCAGAAGTAATGTGAGAAACCCTTAGAATGAGATAGAAGAACAAAATCCTCTTTCCCGGGACAATAAGTCAAGAAAACAAACTTTTGGATGGAGGAAGGTAGATTTTTTTTTCTAAAGTTAAATTAAAAGTTATACACAGTATTTAACTTTATCAGATATTGAAGTTATCTTGAAGGTTGGATTGTAGTTGGGACGCGAATCTTGGGAGAGATCAGCAGTGTGAATAGTATGGCTGTGCAGCAATTGGGTCTAATTCCAAAAAGCTGCTTCACGGCCCATTGTTGGTGGGCTAAATAATAGACTTCTTCACAACTCTTTCAACCAATTGTATCTTTTTCTAGGACTGCTGTTTGCGGTCTGGGATAATACAAGTTGACTTAACTTTCAGCTAGATTAAGAAAAGTCCAACAATTTTGCAGCAGCTTGCGAGAGATTCGGTTATCCATATATCCCCCACCCACCCATTAGACGATTTTTGTATTGCTATGTCTTTCCCATTTTCCTTTCCAAGTTACCAGTCAGTTACTTCCTGGGGGTGGCTTACTGATATGGATTTTATGATGGATTTTATTTAGTCAGTATGTGTGCATGTGTATAAATTTGTGTGTGTGTATGTGTATAAATATGTATGCAGAGTCAAAGCAAAATCAAAATTTGTATTGTGGTAGAACAACCAACTTAAAAATAAACATCCCTATATTACATTTTTCCAGTTTAGATCAGAATGGTGCTCAGGTAGAAGGATGTCACCCTGGTAGGCATTTATACAATCATCCACTCACATGGACTGAAAGATCAGTTGATGGGTGGGTGGGTAGGTGGGTGGCTAGATAGATAGGTAGTTAGGCAAGCAGGCAGGCAGACTGACAGATAGATAGATTAATATAAAGTTTACTTGTAGTTCTTTTATTGGAACAGAAAGTTGGGAGAGCACAGCAACAGGGAATTGATTGTCCTAGCAATCCAAACTGAACCTATCTGCCTGAGAAAGAAAGGGAAAGAGGGAGGGAGGGAGAGAAAGAAAGATTTCTGCAGTGTTTCACACCAGTGATTTTCTATATTTCAGATAACCATTATAACCACTCTGCTCCTAAGATTCCTGATTCTCATCAATAACTGCAGCAGATGTTAGTGTGATAGAGAGGTGCAAAGTAGCAACCATTAACTCAGATGTGGGACATCCCACCAATCAAACTTCAGAGTTGCCTAGAAAAAGGTAATTTACAGAAGTCAAATCTAATATAAATGCTTGAGTTGACCCAAACTGTAAAACACCACTTTCAACACAGACTAGGAAAACACAGATAGAAGTTACATTGTGGTGGGTTGCAGGTCAGTGGAAGCTGATATCATTTATTCATGCTTTTCAAAAGGTTTGATTCCATACATACAAGAAGGCAGCCTGGAAGTACTAATGTCCTAAGCAGACAATTGCTTCATTCCAATGTCCAAAAGAAAAAAGATGTTTTCCAAAGTAGCTTTCTTAAACCTGGTGGAGAAGTGTTAAAATTACACCTTTCCAGATTTAGGTTGGCTAGGTATTCTGGGAGTTGCAATATCCCTGGAAGGCATCAAGATATAGAAGTCTGCTTAGAGGTTTCTGGATGGAAAAGTCTAGTTAAGTACATATTCTTTTTCATAGTGTATTTTGTTCACTCATAGACTAGCATTAGTGCAAGTAAAGCTAGAGAATCTTTCTCAGCAATGTTATTTGTAGAGGCAAGAAAATTGACAAGATGGCAGACAAAGAAGAGACAGATAAATGGGAATTTTATGTTTGTGTGCCAAAAAGAGGAAAGCTTGCATCATGATTTTCAGTCCTCTATCTTTCTCCACCCTGAATGCCACTGACTGAAATCTTGAATTTACTCTCACAGCCACATCTTAAAGTAGAATTCATGGGATTTTCCCATCCATTTTAGGTGACTTTATCAAAAGGAGGAATCTTGAGTAAATTTTCACAATTCTCAGGAAATTTGAAGACTGCCTCCAGTGTGGGGAGAAAAAAATCTTGAATATTTTGATTTCAGAGAACGCAACTTCCAACTTTTCAATATAATGAAGGACTACTGTTAACTGGGGACAAATGTGGCCATTAGAAGCTATCTATTTTATCAGAAGCCAAATGATCATTCTACCCTTGTTTGTGAGACCAGTACAAAATAATAACAATAACAACCAAAGAGAACCATATCTTAATTTCCATAATCTGCATCTACTTCAGTTAAAAGCACTGAAAATATAATGCATCATCTGCAATGATTGGATAAGTTTCAAAGACCTTTTACCTGCTCTCTATTCATGCTGCCTCTCATATCTTTATGACATGGAATGAACTACTTGGCGCCACATTGCTGTTATCCATTAACCATTCCTGTTTTCCTAATCAGCTCAGACTCCATCTTTCTCTGTCCTATCTGTTATTGTCTTCTGAAGAGGGATGCAATGCTCTTTTTGCCCCGTCTGGTTTGCTTGACATGATTTGTGTATCTGCCTACTAGCAGAGTTCCTTCTACTGAACCCTGTGCATTATCTGCTTTCCCATTTCCCCACCCCTTCTCTATAACCAGGCAAAGAGGGTCATACATCTGTAAATGACGGCTGTTATGAAAAATGAGGACTTAGCACACATGGCTCTCATCAGACTCATCTTCCACACCACAGACATCGCTTGCTTCCCTGCAAAGGCAGAGTGCAGTTAAAAGTTGAGGGAACACCTAATAAATTGCTGGCCCATCCATTTAATAAGCCATCAAAGACAGTGTTAGCAAATCAACAAACAAATCAGAAATTTGAGGCAAGAGTATTTTATTTATTTTGCCCCAGATTTTGTATAATCTGTTATCACAACCCCATTCTGTGATCATCAGAGCAGTGAGTTTATGCAGTTTAAAGGAAAACTGTAAATGCTGTAATATACATGGTTCTTTTCTATTTCCCAATATTTGCTTTTATTTATTGTCACAAGAATTCTGTGATATAGGCACATATTTGACCTTAGCCAAAGAAGCAAAGAGCCATATTATGTTTGGCACATTTATGAAAGAGAAGTGGACTCAAATGAATATCATTTTATAATGTGTTGGTAAGACCACACTTGAAATACTGCATGCAGTTTTAGGCACCATAATGTAAAAAAGATGTTGAGACTCTAGAAAGAAGGCAGAGAAGAGCAACAAAGATGATTAGGGGACTGGGGACTAAAACATATGAAGAACAATTGCTGGAATTGGGTATGTCTAGTTCAATGAAAATGTCTACAGGTGACATGATAGCAGTGTTCCTATATCTCAGAAGTTGTCACAAAAGGGTAGTCAAGCTATTCTCCAAAGCACCTGAAGGCAGGACAAGAAGCAGTGGATGGAAACTAATCAAGGAGAGAAACAACCTAGAGTAAGGAAAAATTTCCTGACAGTTAGGACAATTAATCAGTGGAACAACTTGCTTCCAGAAGTTGTAATGCTTCAATCCTGGAAGAGATTGGATAACCATTTGTCTGAAATGGTATAGGGTTTCCTGCCTGAGGAGGAGGGAGTTGGACTAGAAGACCACCAAGGTCCCTTCCAACTCTGTTATTCTGTTATTCTATGGAATTTGAACTGAACCAAGTGAAGATTTGATACAAGCTACACTATTGAAATGTGATGTCAAATTATTTTGTCAAAGTTAACTTCAGCTTAATAATTAATCTGCTCATGTTTCTCAGAGTAGTGAAAAACACCAAAATGAAATATATCATGTTATTTTTTTAAAAAAATCAGCAGGACAACTTTGCACATTAACAGACAACAGACCACGGTAGACCATGAAGCTAGAGGAGTGAGTTCATGCAGACAGAATCCAAGATGGAGACGGCTGATCTTTTGCAGTATTCCTTCTTCTCCCATTCTTCCTTTATGCATAGATCTTAATAAGAGTAAAGACACCAGCTCAATGGCAGACCCCATTTTGATTTTGTTTGGATTGTATAGATTTTGTTTCATTATGTTTTGTTTTATGTGCCACCCAGAGTTGGTCAGAAGCAATAAATAAATAAAAGTGTCCAAGGAATAAGAAAGAGTTGGAATCTTCTGATGTTCCCACAGCAAATTAGTTACAGAGGCAAAGCTTTCATCTACACTAAGCCTTTCTTTCTTCACCTGCAAACTCTGGATTGTTCAGGAAAAGTACAAGGTACTACTTTAGCCCTCTGGTTTCATCATTGCCCTTGACTAAAAGCAGAATGGTTAATAGGCAGCCATTTTTCAGCTACCAAATATAAAGACCTAATGGCTGATACCTACTATTGAGTTAAAGGGCTACCTTCCTATTTATGAGTCAGCAAAATATTATGCCACCATGAATTAACTGTTCATATTGCCAATCTGTACACTGCCTCCTTCAGTGGAGTTGCTCTGATAGTAGTTTTGTGCAACTACTTAATGTTTTTGTACATAACTGAAATAATCTCACAACCGGGATTGGTTGGAGAGTGATGATCCCATCATTTCACTAGTTTTAGTTTTATATCAAAAGGGTTAAGCTAGCACTGGTCTACCACTTTTATGGCTAAACAATGAGTCAGAAGCACAACAACAACAACTCTGGTGGGTATATTAGATGAGAGGCTAGAAAATGACAAAATGGATGCTTGGGAGAAAGGAGGTCAGAGATAGGTTTTCTCAAATACCCAGTAAAAAAAATTAGCCATACTGTCTGAAGTGAAGTATGTTGATTTAAATTTTCCTCAAATAACATTTCTATTTTTGTCCTCAAAATATATTCTTTTTCATTTAAAATTTGGGGATTTAATGTCCATCATCTCATTTTTTTGTATTCTTTCCAAATTATTGTTAATAATAATTGCCCATGTATTCACCATGATTTCTATCTTATCCACCTCGTTTCTTAATTCTCCATTCATCCAGGCCATGTCCAGATGGAACCATGATTTGTGTGGGTTTGAGTAAAAAGTGTATTCCCATCTTTTAGGATTTATCTTCCTCCATTGATCAACCAAATTTAATTCCCGCGTCATTTCAAAAAATGTGGTTGGTAGTGTTTTCCTTTTCTTTTTTGCCAATTTACCTATGTAATCTTTCCTCAGGTTACCACCGCATTATAATCTCCTATGACACATATATTATCATATTCTATTTCTACAATTGTTTCATGTAGTGTCTTATAAAATTCTTTTTGATTTCATTTGTGGCATAAATTACTACCAATGTCTTTAATTTTTGTCCAATCAGTAATTTAATTATCAGGATCCTTCCATTCTCATCTGTATATTTTAGCTTCACTTCTAAACTTGTATTTATGTAAATTTCTATCCAACTTTGTTTCTTTTTTGCTAGAACAGTATATAACTTTCCTAACCTGGGGTATTCTAAACAATCCCTGTGCTGATCTTTTATGCGCACCTCCTGTAGGCAAACAATATCTATTTGTTTCTTTGACCAATCTTTTAAGTATTTGTTTTCTTTTAGCTGGGGAGTTTAGCCCATTTATATTTATAGATATTAGAATTTCTTTATCCATTGACTTATTGGTAATTTAGCCTCTGCTTTCTATTTATTCTAGTGTCCCTTTGTGGTCTTGTCTTTAATTCTCTTCCCTCTATTCCTTTTTGTTCCTGTCCTTCCTTACTACTTTCTTCTTTCTCTACATCTCTTGTCTCTTGCAGCTGATCTTCCTGTCTCCTAGGTTCTAATTCTTCCCTACTGATACTCTCTTTTTCCTCCTATACTATTTGATCACAAAATTCGCTTTGTCCAATGTGTCCATTCTGATCAGGAACTACAAATTAACATTATCAACAGCATATAAAGAAAATCTAAGCAAGATGTTTTATAGATGGCATTTGACACCGGTGAGATTGGCCAGAATATATCCGAATATGAAACCGCAATGCTGGAAATGTAAGTTCACAGATGGAACACACTATCATACATGGTGGCAATGCCCCAAAGCTAAAAAATACTGAGAAAAATTGAGGAAATGGATACAAGTAATTACAGGGTATGATATCGGATTGAAACCAGAAACATTTTTATTACAGATGATTAAAGGAAATTTAAAGAAGCATATCCAATACATCATACAACACATAATAAACAGCGGCAAGAATTGCTTATGCCTAGAGCTGGAAAGTAGATGAGGTACCCTCCGAGAACACGGTAATAAACAAAATACTTGATTGTGCCGAGATGGATAGGCTTACGAGGAAACTGAAAGGTAAAGAAGAATCTGAGTTTTATGGGAAATGTTGTATGGTTAGAGAAGAGAAACAAGGCTTGATATGCAAAAAAATTGTAAATACGGTATATGTAACGCTTGACACAGTACTGTTAAAATGTAAATGAATATGTATTTTTGAAACAAATAAAATTTAAAAAATTAGCCAAAGAGTAACATTTATGTCTCTGTCCAGAACTCTACATTTCTCATTATTTTATTCCAGTGTGAAAGTGACTTTTCCAAGAATAATAAGAATCCCATGTTGTTTTCATAAATAATAGGAATGATGTATTGGAGTGGTAGGCAGGAAGAAAAGGGCCCAAGTCAAGAATGTGGGGGGAGTTTCAATCAATCCAAGGAATTTAAAAAAATTTAAACTCATCAGAATCTATGACAAAGAAGTCTCTACAGGTTTTAGTCCACTAGTCATTACCAATTATAGGACGATGCTCATTTCTGTTTCTAGGTCATTGAGCCAGCGCTGTCTAAAGATGTTTCCACAATCATGTGGAATGACATTACAGAGAGCTGTACCCTTCCCACTGAAGTGGCACCTATTTATCTACTCTTATTTACACATTTTTGAACTTCTAGGATCTGGGAAAAGTAATGGGATGTATGATGCATGCATGATGCTTATTTATTTATTTATTTATTTATTGTTCGTATTTCTATACCGCTCCCTCTCCCAAAAGGGACTCGGGGCGGTGATGCTTGAGTCTTGAACCTGGGCTGCCAGCTTTTCTAGCTGACCAGCCCAGCAGCTTAACTGCTCAGCTATCATGTCCCCTATGGGAAAGGAATCTGAAAAAAGGATGTAAATATACAAAGTATATGTATCCTCCTCCCTATAGTTCAAAATGAAAAATTCAGAAGCTGAGGGGAGATGTGGAGAAAACATGCTATCCAGGAAAAAAAGGAGACAGTCTCTGAAACCATCCATTCACCTCTACCTGCCAAGCTTTTCTTTAATCAGAAAGTGAGACATTAAACTGAAAAGGCATAAAAGAAAGGCAAATGACAAGCCCAATTTGTCCTTAAAAAGAAATCACTTGTTCTTGATACATACAGCAGTGATAGTATATGTAAAGTATTGCTGGGTTTAGGAGAGTATCATGCTGATCTTGGAAATTTCTATCAGGACTTCAAATGTTGATAGGTAAACCGAAGAAATAAAGTTCTACAACAGAAATGTTTTCCTTCATTTTGGGTGGCTGGTGGATAGAATCTGTGAGAGATACCTTGGGGATGAGGGAATAGAGAAAGTAGACTGATAAAAGTTTATGCATAAAACAAGCCCCATCCCTTTGTTTACATGCATCACTATATGAAATATCAAAGGGGTGGAATTTGTGGCATGATACAATCTCATTATTTTAGTCCTATTACTATATCATGGAAAACAGTGCTAAAAATAGATCATGGCAGGGCATATTTGAGCCATGTTTAGGGTATGTCTGTATGGATTCTTTTTTTCTCCCAATATGGTTTCAAAATCTTTTCCAGGAGAATCTATGGTCTTCCATTGTGCAACAATTTTGAAATGTTAAAAATTTAGAAATAGCATTGCTATTGAGTGACCTCCTGTGGTAGAGACATAAATGTACTATCTGATGTGTAATATGTATTTTCCAAAGACCAATGTGTGGAGCTTGAAATGTAATAGAAATGAATAACAGGACAGACTCGATGAAACCCATTCAATAAGATATTTTTGACAGAAATTTATAGTTTCTATCTGAATCATACTCTTCATCCCTTTTCCACACTCAATAAGATATTTTCTTCAGCAGGAGAAGAAAAATTAAAAATGTTTTAAAAAGCCATCAGTAAAGGCATGAAAATCCCATTCTAACAGTTTAATCAAAATTGATATTTTATTCAGCTTTTATGTATATACAAACTTTAATTGCAAAACAATATTCTTAATAATATTTTAGATTTTTTTAAATGCAAACAATAACCATGACATTCAATTTTTTTCTAATCACAACATTCAAAAAGCCCCAGCATAAAATGGCCATTTTACTTAGAATTGGAAGATGAATAGGAACCTAAAGAACAGAAGGCTACAGTCTTACACTACTTCCAAAAATCATAGACATAAAGGAACTTTCCACAAGTTCTTGGTAGATATTAGCTCATAAAAATGTGAAAAGTATAAAATAGCTATTTGTGTTTGTTTTTATGTTAGTCTTTTAATGACCAACTCTCCAGCAATTGCTTGTTTCCTACAATTTTCAAACTAAGACCTGCTTTCAACAGATGTTCACAAAAAAGAATTTCATGGCATATAAATTACAGTGGATTATATTGTTCATTTTGGGGCTTGACAAAGTGATTCCAAGAGCATGCCTTGGTATGTCCATTAGAAAAGCCAGTAAAAGAAAGTGTGCTTTTCTGTTTTGGGGGGGAGGGCGAAAAATTCTGTTGCTCTTAGAAACAGACTTTTTCATATAAAAGTTATGCCTACCTCTTAGGCAACCAAGTTGCATCACATGTGGTGTTAAGGCTCATAGTTCTTATTTTTCCTGTTCATTTACCTTGTCTATAAATTGCAGAGGCCACCTGTGCATTGCATTTTTGAAAAGGAGTCCCATGGGGAGCATTAATATATCAGGTCTTGTAAAGCACAAATTCTTAAATGTAAAATCTGTTGTTGTTGTTACTGTTATTGTTATTATTCTCCTCCTCCTCCTTCTTGTCTTCCGTTTGAATATAATTACTTCTTAACTGAAATCACTGTTTTTGTTACACTCTCAGCTTCTTTCCATTTTGTTTACATAGAGTCAGTCTTCAGCTTTATTGGAGGAAGCAAGGCTAGTACTGCGAAGGCAGCTACAATTTCTGCTTCACTTGCATTTTAGCTTATTGACAGAAAAATACAGAAATATTCTTCCTAAACTGTGAATTAACAATGTCACAAGTTGTGAATACAGTACAGAATATTTTAATTGCACTGGGATACTTTTGGTACCTAATTCTTTTTCAAATTTGGGGTGGGGTCTTTTTTTTTAATCATTCGGATGGTTTGAATTGGCTTAGTGCCAATAAAATATAACACAAAATGGCTTGAATATTCCATGTTTTATCAGCACAAAGGTCAGAATTAGTTGAAGATTCCAGACACAGCAAACAATAGAAAATCAGGGCCAGCTTCTAAGTCAGAGGTGTTCAGCAGGTTCTGACCAGTTCTGGAGAACCAGTAGCGGAAATTTTGAGTAGTTCAGAGAACCGGCAAATACCGCCTTTGACTGGAGATTTTACAGTATCCTTCCCCTGCCACGCCCACCAAGCCACGCCCACAGAACCAGTAGTAAAAAAAAATTGAATCCCACCACTTTTCTAAGTTCTTTTTTTCATCATAGGATCACAAGAGTAAGCCACGTATCCTTGACTTAGGACCCTAATTGAGTCCAAAGTTTCTGTTGCTAAATGAGACAGTTGGTAAGTGAATTTTACAACCTCTCTTGCCATAGTTGTTAAGTAAATCACTCAGTTGTTAAGTTAGTAACACGGTTGTTAAGTGAATCTGGATTCTCCATTGACTTTGCTTGTCAGAAGGTCATAAAAGATTATCACATTACTCCAGGACTGCAGCTGCCATAAAAATGAAACAATTGCCAAGCATCTGAATTTTGATCACATGACCATGGAGATACTGCCATAGTTGTAAGTATGAAAAATAGGCATGTTACTTTTTTTTGCTGCCATTGAACAGTGAGTGGTGTAGTGGCCTAGAGGTGAAGCTCTCACTTCACAGTCAGGAGGCTGTGAGTTCCATCTTAAGTGGAGATAGATATTTGTCTCTCTGGGCACACTGGGAATATATCTGCTGAACAAAACTCCACATTGGCAACAGTAAGGGCATCCGGCCAGTAAACACTCAGCTCCATTGCCCAGACTCTACCCCACGAGGGATTCTGGGGTCATTAAAAGTGGATGAGTATAACTTTGAACAGTCACTAAACAAACCGTTGTAAGTCAAGGACTACCTGTACTCAGTGTTGAGCATTATCAGAAACCAATATTGCAGAAAATGTTATCAATCAAGTGACTGTTAAAAATATTTTGAAAAACAAATCCTCATAGGAAACAGTGGGAAATTTTGTCTCATGTACTGAAAATGCCATTTCTCTCAATCTCAATCTGTCATCATAAAAACCAGTTCCACTTCCTAACAAAAAGAACAAGCTGTGGTATTCTCTCCTCTTTTAAAAAATTAACCCCAATGGGGTGTTAAACCAACAAGTTGCAGGCCAAACTTAATCTTTTTGTTAAAAAATATATTTTCAGTTAACCATCTCTCAATCTGAAGAGAGTCAAATTTTCCCTGAAAATAATAATATTTTTTAAAAAAACAGGCAGGCAGGCACAAATGGTACTACTTCCATCCCTATGCAACTTCTTTGTTTTGAAAATAAAAATAATGATATATACACACTATAATAGCAGCTAGCTCACAACTAGTTCAATGCAGTTAAAATCCTTTGTTATATGTTGTGTTTATTTCCAATTTCTGATAGTTATTATCAGTAAACTACAGAGTTTGCATAATGTTTAGAACAAATTTGCTATCAAATCAAGCTCATTTACTGATTATTTCATGGACATGTCCATACTCCTTTCTTGGTAAAGAAATATGGAAGTGGTGTACAATTACAGTCTTCTAAGATGACTTTTCAACATGATTTTCAAGCATGGGATTTTTTTTTTATAGTTTTTCATCTAAATACCAACTTAGTACAATTCCATTAGGCTTTTTTAGTCAAGATCAGCTAAGTGACAGTTCACATATTTCTTTTATCTTTGGTAAATAGGCATGGAAGGGATAGAAAATTTTTCACAGCAATAATTCATTGAAGAAAGCTATCTTGCACTTTTGAAGTCGTTAATGCCTAAATATCTACTCCAACACACCATCACAAAGTTGTGCCATACGATCTAGGAAATGAATTAGGGAATTAACTTAGCAGCTGTCAACAGCAAATAGTTTTCTGGAACTTTGAAAAATGGGCATCATTTATAAAACAAAGATGGTTGCAGAGAAAGGTAATTGGATTAAACATTGCACATACACTTGCATATAAAAATGTAGACACTCTAGTCAAAATGTATGTTTCAGAAAACAGAACTTGACAAAACTTCCACATAATACAAAGTAATATCTTCTTATAAATTTGAATGCATTATTGTACTATTTTTGTGCAGCAAGCCACTTTTCACCTTTCTGACATGGTGAACATTGGCAGAGTGAATGTTTATAAAGTTATTTGACCAGCTGTAAAAATTAGACACAATATCTAAAAATGTGAAATATAATGTTCAAACTTGTTAGAGTAAGGACAATTAATCTGTTTTAAAAATTCAATCACCAAACCACCAAATTGGAAAACAAGTTTTTTGGGGGCATTTTTATTTCAGAAAATGTATTTTCCATGTTTTGACTCACTTCTTTGGAAATCTCTTTATTGTTTCTTCTACTTCAGTTACAGTAAACAGTATTTATTATGCCAGTTTTTCAAAGCATTGCTCACCTGCAAAGCCAATAGTATAACACACTTTTCAGTTTTTCCAAAGATTGTCTGGTGATTTTCAGACATGAAGGAGCATATTACACAATCACTTAAATGTCATGTAACAGGATTATAGTCTCAACAACTAAAATATATGGGCTGTAGGCCAGTTTCATGTCAAGGGTTCTACATATTCATCTGTAAAAGAACATTCTTCACAAAGCTTTTTTTTTAACAAATGTCTACTCGGCTAGGATTTCTTCATAACCACTGATTTTGATTTTAAGGCAAAGTTTACAGAAACTGTTTACAAGAAGAACTGATTGATTATGAGACTTAAATCTTATGACTTTAAAGCTCAATATTCACAGCATGAGAATAAATAGTTTTCACTCAGTTTAATTATATGACATTAGAATACAATAGCTTAACAATGATACCTTCAGACCCATTTTTTAAGATGCATACTTGGAACTGATAAGAGCACATCTGCTTTGGTGGTCAGAGCGGAAACATGTATCCACTCCTTAGAAAGTCATTTAATTTTTAAAGTTTTCACATACTGGCATTTCACATCCATTCAATGGACCCTGACAGACTTCTCAAAGTACACTTAACAGGAAAGATAAGCATGGCCTAGCCAAACTCCTTAGGACAAGTTTCCAAAGTGATTTCACAACATGGGTTTTCTACCCAAATTCTAGTCTCAAGACAAGAGTAGATTTGTAAACTGAGAGTCCTAGTTATTAGTGCTCAAAATGACATGGAATTATTGGCTAAAAATAGATCCTTAAGTTGACTGGCTAAAAATAAAACTACTTTTTTCAACCTGAAAAATACCTGTCAATAAGTGTGACACAATTCTTAAAATGGCCTATTCTAGAAGATTTGAGTTGTTGAATTGCATAGCCAAATATAGATGCTTCTGCCATTTACTATATTATGAAAGAGCCTACATTTGCACTCCAGTCATTGAAAATATTCCTCATATTTTGTTGAGAAACTCTTATTCTCAACAATAAGTTCCAAATACTTACTGTATCATAACAGAAGCACTGCACAGTTCAATTGTTCAAGTGGCTCTTATTCTTCATATTACAAAAACTATACAAGAGTGAAAAACAAAGAAAATTCTACTCAATAAGCTATTAAAATAAATTAATTCTTAAGGCAGATTTAGAAAGGGAAAAAAGGAAAGGGAGGAGAAAGTAAGTATGGATGAAAACACATTTTGGGGTTTAGCTTGTGGTAAGATGCTCAACTATTTCCTAGTTGAAACTATGGTTGAGTCTTTCCAGGTGTTGTGAAATTAAGGAATTTTCATCATGTCTTCTGATTATTAATTGGTATTCAGGGATGCATGTCTATCTGTTATACATAATGACTATTACAATCCTTGCACTTTATGTTGTAGATTCTTCCTGTATTTTCATTTGTTTGTTTGTATCCCACCTTTAATACTTTTACAAATAACTCAATACAGTGAATATGGATACACTTTCCTCTCCTATTGTCCCTGCAACAAGAATTCTGGCCTGAAAGACAGTGACAAGCCAATGTTACCCAGTTTAGTTTCTTAGCTAAGGTGGACTAGAACTCATGGTTATCTGCCACTTTCTAGCCTTTTGGGTCTACAAGGTCTTTTGGTTTATTCAAGATGTTTTGGAGGTCTTTAGTTGGTTTGTGTACTATGGTGTTGCCATCTGGTTGTAATAGATTAGTTTTTGTGAGATGTCTCTTCTACTGGTAGATTGTATGAATCATCATATTAGCAGCACCATATTGAAAATGCAGAATACAGGAACAGTAGTCTTTTAATAGTAGTTCAAAGTTATGGTGGACTTGGAAAAAGTGACTTATGACTTGTACATTACTGCATCATCACCCTTGTCATGTGATCACAATTTAAGTGCATGGCACTTAAATTATGACCAGTTTCAGCATCCATGGCTAAGAAAAAGTCACAATTTGTTTTTGTTTGTTTGTTTGCCAATTTCGGGCAACAAAAGCCTCTTGAAAGAAGCTGGATTTGTTTCAGGTAAAGATTTCCCCTATCCTATTGATTCCATCTCTAGGGGTTGATGCTTATCTCTGTGTTTTAACCGAGGAAGTCAGCATTGTCCGAAGACATTTCTGTGGTCACATAGCCATCATGACTATATGCCGAGCTGCATGGAACACTGTTACCTTCCCACCGAAGTGGTATCTATTTATATAGATACATTTGCATTCTTTCAAATTGCTAGGTGGGAAAGTAACAGAGGTTCACCCCATAGTGCAGTGCTTGTGGTCTCAAACCCAGGCTGTCACCTTTCCAACTGATAAGCTCGGTGTCTTTAACCACTGAGACATCATGGCCCCATGGATTTGCTTAACGAACATGTAATTCATTTAACAACCAGTGTCATAAAATTGGGTTCAACTCAATTTATCACTGAAATTTGCAACACAAATTCAAGTCCCAATTGTGGCCTACCTGTAGATATAAACCCAGACTCCATCCAAAAGTGCCTTTATGGGTGTCAGTACAAGAAGCACTTTATAGGAAAGTAAAAAACAGACAAAGGCAAATGGTTAATCCATTGAGAGTTTATAGAACAAGATCATGGAGAATATAAGATGAAATTGAAATAACAGCTGGCTGCAGAGGGATTTAGTTTTCAGCAGTTTTTTTATATGCAGTTAAGAGAAAGATTTAAGGTACATAATAGGATATTTGAAACTGAGCAAGAGAAAACAGAATTTGAAATTGAATTGTGTATAAATTATGAACATATGCTTAATAAAATGTATAAACCATTATCTATCTATTTATTTATTATAATTTTATTTAAAACAGAAAAAGAGTAGTAAAAGAATGTATGATAAAATGGGTTAACAACTTTGGACATAACATATTGATATAAAAGTGAGTGGTTAAGATGAGTGAAATTTACATTATAATGTAAAAGATAAATTTTCTAAGATGATGTACTATTGGTATATAACCACAGACAAATTGTCTACAACATATAAATGTACTTCAAATTTATGCTGAAAATGTAGACAACACAAAGGATCATTTTATCATACCTGATAAACTGTTTGGATTCAAACTCATTTTGGATTCAAACACATACAATAAAACAAAGAATTTTAAAAATTAATGCTGTATTTAACCAAAACCAGAACATATTTTCTGGAATTAATGGACAATGAGAAAAGACCAACTGAAGATTTTCTTGCCTATAATTAAAAACTCACAGTATATTTTCTAATAGCAAATCCATAACACAGAGACAATGAATTGCTCAAGATTTAAACATACTTCGTGTATTTTACAGTTGTGGGCATACGTATTTATACTAAATGCTAGTGTAGTAAATTCTCTATTTAAATCAGTAACTATTGACTAGCCACTGGTAAAAAAGCACTTTGCAGTTGTGCCAAACAATTTTATTAGCTGCCCTGCGTGTATGTCAAAGTTGTGTATGTCTGATGTGTGTGGAAAGTCCTGGCATAGTTAACAAAAGCAAGAAAGCTATTTCTGTCAGAGCCAAGTTGCACCAGATGTACTTAACATTGGATCTGTTAAATCATAGGTTCTTTAATGATAAAACAGACATGAAGCCAATGTTTATTTTTGTACAGCATTTTTGCCGAAGTGTGAGGAAGACAGATGAGCTGCAATGAACTTTGACTTGTAGCTTAATGGCCCAAATTAATTATTGCAAGAAGTCTCATAGATTTCCGTCAAATAGAAGCATGATCTGATAATTTTTTCTCAGTATTCAAACTGACAGCTTTATATTTGCCTCCATGTTTACATTGCTCAGAAATACAGCTTTAATATATCACTATGCCAATGGCCGATTATCTGGCATATATTTATTAGTTTAATATGTCACCCAGTCCTTATAACAATACAATGAAGAAATTCAGCCTTGAGAGCCACATCAGGTCACCTCCTATCTCCTTCTTGCCTCCTTTTCACTTCTCCATTTGTTTTTTTAATCTACTTATACAACTTTTTAGATATATAGAAATAGGACTTCTTCAGGAAAAAATATGATTATTTTGTAGATTAGGCATTTGGTTCTAATTGCATGCTCGTTTATAGGTCTTTTTACAAAGTCATTCTACTCAAAGAAGAATTTTTCTATGTCTAACTTCTTGAGCATGATGTGGCATGGAGAAAATAGCATGAACTATAGTGAATCCCATGACATACAGTAATCATACAGAATATTACAGTAATTGGCCTTATACTGGGACAAATTATTAGTCTGTTTGTGTACTCTGAGTCAAGGTCTTTCCAATATATGAATCTGGGAACTCTAGAACTGAGTACAACTCAGCTATGATGAACACATCTACTCTGCCCAATGAAAAATTCAGTCTTTTTAATAAAAATATTTATGTAACTCTCAGGAAGTGGTTATTATAATCCCATGGGAGTTGTAGTACAATTCCCACCCTAGATGCTTCTTCAAAGAGATCAGTACTTAGGGAAATATAATATGGAGCCCAACCTGGTTATCATTCATTTATTTACTTATTTATTTAAATTCCATACTCTCCCCACATCTCAACCAGTGACTCTGGACAGCTTAGAGATCTAAAAATATAAAAACAATTAAACATTTAAAAACAACTAAAACAATAAAAACATCCAGAAGGGCATATATCAGAGAAAGAAAGCTGAAATACAAGCAGTCCTTGAAATTTTTGGTACTCTCTAACTTTTAAGTTTTGATCTTCAACCTCCAAATCCTAAATATCACCACTGCAGAAAGAAACTCAACTAGAGGAACAAAGATTTGATAATAAAGGACTATGGATTGCAGAGTTGTTATTAGCATAACTATAGGACTAATTTTTATCCTTAATTACTTAACTTGCTGTGTTGCTATTATATTGTACATTGTTGTAATATAATATAACATTATAATATAACATAATATTATATTATATATAATATTATGTAATATAATATAATAATTTATTACTGTGTTGTCTAGGGGGAAAGAGTTATAAATTGAGAAAAGTGGAGACTGGAGTTTGAATGGTCAATTAATCATGTGTTCAGAAAATTTGACCATTTTAGACATAAGAAAAAGATTACTGATTGCCTGATATGTACATTTATTCTCCCAAAGGTACCTTTTTCAAAAGGCAACTAGACTTTCTTGGAATTTTTTTTTTCCTTGAAAATGTTTTGCTTCTCATCCAAGAAGTTTCTTCAGCTTAAAGAAGCTTCTTGGATGAAAAGCGAAATATTTTCAAAGAAAATAAAAACTCCAAGAAAGTATAGTTGCCTTTTGAAAAAGATATCTTTGGGACAATCACGACCTGGATGATTGAGAATCATCCTGGGAGAAGTTGGAATTGAATTTCATTCATAAGATAATGTCCTGCTATCCTTCCATTTGTATTGCTGTGCTTTATTTTCAGACAGCATTGAAGGTAAGAAAAAGGAATTGTGCCTATCAATTAACAGTAAGATTATAGACCAGTTTCAGTTTAGTAAATGCAGAAACTAGAGTTTGGCTTGGTGAATTCTGCCACACTGATACTTTTATACAAAGGTACTGTGATGCTGCTGTGATTCAGAACTGTCCTTGTAAACCAGTTAAATACATTGTCAATGTCTGTAGCATTTCTAGGAACTCATATTTCTGACAACCTTACTTGGTCAGTCCACACTATGGCACTGCAAAGAAGGCCCTACAGCGCCTGCACTTTCTGAGGTTGCTGGAAAAAATGTGGTCTGGGTGAAAAGTTGCTGGTTACTTTTTATTTATATTTATTTTATTTATATTTATATTTCTATACCGCTCCCTCTCCCAAAAAAGGGACTCAGGGCAGTGTACAGCCTAATAAAAATACATAGAGTAAATATAATTTAAATAAATTTAAAACTGAATTAAATAGATAAACCGGCTGCATCCCGTCTAACTACAATTACACATTTAAAAATCCGGGATTAATAAAAATTTAAAATGGAAGATTAAAAACTAAAACCCAAAATTAGGTATAAAACCCCAAAAACCCTTACTGGGCCAGGCCAGCCTGTTTAAAAAATAGGGTCTTAACCGCGCGCCGGAAGGTCAGGATGTCCGTCATGGCTCGTATCTCCGGGGGGAGATCATTCCACAGGGAGGGGGCTCCCACAGAAAAGGCCCGCACCCTCGGGGCCACCAGCCGACAACGATCAGGCGGCGGTACCCCAAGTAGGGCAACCCTGTGGGAGCGTACTGGGCGGCGGGAGGTAGACGATGGCAGTAGGCGGTCCCGTAGATACCCAGGTCCCGAGCCATGGAGCACTTTAAATACCATCAGTACCACCTTGAATCGAATCCGGAAGGCCACAGGAAGCCAGTGCAGCCTGCGGAGAAGCGGTGTAATGTGGGAGCTCCGAGGGGCACCCACGATCACCCGCGCGGCTGCATTCTGGACTAACTGTAGCCTCCGGAGAATCTTCAAGGGGAGCCCCATGTAGAGAGCATTGCAATAATCCAGGCGGGAGATAACGAGGGTGGAAGTGACTCTGTACCATCCAGAGTATTTTGGCATACTGTGTAATGGTGTGGTATGTTGGATGCTCTGCAGTGGATAAGAAGATGCTCCAGAGAGTTATAAACACAGCACAAAAAATCAAAAAATCAGTTGCTCTCTTTCTTCTTTGGAAGAGATTGTGAAGACCAGACTCCTCTCTAGAACACTAAAAATCTCCGCAGACAGTTTTCATCCTGGACATTCATATTTTGAACTGTTACCATCAAGGAGGCATTATAGGTGTCTTAAAATGATTATTATTTTAATTTTTAAATTCTCTGGAGTATGATTGTGATGTGGTGTTTGGGATACTGTGCTGGAGTAGCTTTCAAATTTCATTGTATTCGTGGAATGCAATGACAATAAAGATATTCTATTCTATTTTCTTTCAGAAAAGCAAGTTTCATGGTACAGATGTATTCATGTGCATTAAAAGAGAATGTTCCCTAATGCTTACCCATGTCCTTGTCTCCTTAAAGTTAGAACTCTATAATGACTGGAGCTGAGATTGCCTTTGAAAATTACCCAGAAACTATTGTTTATAACAGAATCCTGCCTGCTATTTACTATCATGAGAATTCCCATAATAGTGTAGCATTTATCCATTGGAACTACATGGGTTGCAACAAGGTTCCAAGTAGAGTTCAAAGTGTTAGTTTTGACTTGTAACATCTTCTCAGAACATCATTAGCTTAAGCCAAAAGTGAAGACTTGGTTCTTCTCTTCTTGGGAGGCAAATGGATTTATGACCCATAAAAAGGCCATCTTAATAGCAATCCCATTATTTTAGAATATCTGGCTCCAGAAAGACAGAATTACCTCAAGGCAGTTGACTGGTGGGAAAATGAAGAACACAATCTTATTTCACTGTACATTTCTAACTGCTGCACACAATCAATATAAATCAATGTTTGTTATAAGTCAATGTTAATATAAGTCAATGTTTAATATATATATATATGTGTGTGTGTAAGGTTTTTAAGCTGATAATTAAATAATAATAGGTTTTAAGCTGATAATTAAATATCAGCTTAAAAACCTTACACACATGTAAAACAAAAAGACAACGAAACAAATAGCTTTCTGTCGGTATGGTCTCTGGTGATGAGCCGAAAGACAGAAAAGAAAGCAGTATGCTTTCTCCCTTAATTGGGGCTTAACAGGGTGTTGTAACACAAAGTATATATATATATATATATATATATATATATATATATATATATATATATATATATATATATATATATATATATATATATATATATATATTAAAAACTAGCAGGACTTTGTACTTTATGCATCAATTTCTGGGCTAAGAATTGTTCCCTGTTGTTTTTAATGTATAAGAATTATATTTTTAAAAATATAAAATTATTCTTAGTGTATAGGAATAAAATTCTCATAAAAGTTTATAAGAATTATAAAAATTATAAATTATAGAAATTTTATAATTATAAAATTACGTTGTTTGGGTTTGGATTCTGTTGTTGTTTTATTGATTGTAAACTATTCAAGGACTAGTGACTGTGATAGTATACAATATTGTAATAAATAAAACTGGGTATACATAGTCCTTTTATCATTACAGTCAAGCCCAAAATTTCCATTGCTAAATAAGACAGTTGTTTAGTAAATTTTGCCCATTTTACAACCTATCTTGCTACAGTTGAGTAAATCGCTGCAGTTGTTAAATTAGTAACATGATTGTTAAGTGAATCTGGTTTCCCATTGACTTTGCTTGGTAGTAGGTTGCAAAAGGGGATCATACAACCATGAGACATTGCAACCATCACATATACATGCCAGTTGCCAAGATCCTGAATTTTGATCACCTGACCATGAGATGCTACAATGGTTGTAAGTGTGAAAAACAATCATAACTCCTTTTTTTCAGTGCCATTGTAACTTCGAATGATCACTAAACAAATGGTAAGTTGAGGATTACTTACACATCGAAAGCAGTTTGTTTGTTTCAGGGAGGGGCTTTGTTTGCTTGTTTGCATTGCTATTGGACTACTTTGATGTGACTCTAAAATAGATATTTTGGACCTGTTATCAGTGTTTCATATGAGGAGTTTTAAAATGATTTCATATAAAAAAAAGAATCAATATTTCATGGAAACATTCTGCAGGGTGGATGATGAATAGTACTCCATGTGGATTACCATCACCCCCTTAGTTTTGTGATTTAAAGCAAAAGGTAAAGCAGAAGAGTTTTCATTGATAGCACTCAAACTATTGTCTTGTTCAGAGGTGGAAAGGAAACATATTTTCATATTTCCATTTTCTGGAAAGCAAATATATTTCCATTTTTCATGGCATGCTACTAAAGTGGATTTAAAATGTTTTATTACCATTTATAGACACAATTATGTACACTGCTATATTGCAAGAGTATGGACAATCCATGTATACACTGTATGTCTGGTGTTTATTATATTTAAATTGTTAGTAAAGGACTGCAGCTTGAGTGATTTTTAAATGTTCAATCATTATTGGTGTTCTCAAGCTTTGGAACCAGGAGCCACAGAACAGCAGCTGAAGTGACTAGCAACAAGTCGTTCCAAAATAACATTTCTGCTGATTTACCCAGTACATGGAAGCAAATATACAACTATAGAGATTAATTAAACAAACTAAACAAAGTTAGACCTGATTACTCCTTGAATGTGAGACTATTAAGAAATCCCAGAAGTGTAAACCAGACTGGGAATTTAGAAGAAAAAAGAAAACAAATCTCAGTAGGCAAAAGCAAAATAAATTTCACATTATTGCCAAGAAAAATGTAAGGATAGACCATGCATTCATCAAGAATCAAACTCAACTGGAACAATCATTATCTCATCTGTTATAAAGATTATAATCTAATATTATATATTTATCTTTTGACCAAAAGAAAGAATTGTTCAACAATCCACATTGTTTTATTAGAAAACAAATAACCCAGATATTGTTTTAACACAAATATTGTTTGCTTTTTCTTTATAGGTTAGCAAGAATTCTACAAACAAGTTATGGTTTGATAATTTACCATATTGGTTTTCAAAAGAAATTGAGGAATCCATGTTAGCCCCTTCAAGTATTGCTTTGCTTGCAAGTAGATTAAGTATTGAATTCAAAGTACCAATAGGGGAAGATTACGGCATTTTCTCCCAATAACATCCTTCTGTATACATACATTTTCCATTGTTTCCTACTAAACAAGCAAAGCAAGGATATTTTCATTAACATGGCATTACTGCAAGTCAGCCTTCATTAATTAGATGAAATTGCTCTTTCTATTCTTATGATCAGCTAGCAGCTGGACAAGAGGCATCCACAGTAATATTGATCAAATAGATTATTGGATTCAGAACAGATTATACACTGATTTTTATTTTCTATGCATCTGATGAGACAAGACCTGAGATATTTAGCAGAATGGAACATTTTATAAAACCTAAAGTATTCATTTTTCCCTCTTATCTAGCTTGCTTGGTACTATTCCCTTTATTTGTATGCTATAAGGGCATTTGATGGCAAAGGGGAAATCCAAATAAAACAAATAAAAATTTACTGACTGCTTTCCAATTACTAGCCAAGTACTTTTTTACCTACTGTTCAATAATAATTCTTACTATTTTATACAAAGATCAAAAGACCATGTAGCTATGGTCAAACATGCTGAATAATAAAGCCATTCCTATTCATACAGCCATCACAAGATTGAAATCCCATAGGCCAGCATTGAAAACAGCTATTTGCTTAATATGTATTCAGTTTAGCCCCGAGAATGCCTAGAAACAGGAATGGTCCAAAGTACCTTCTTGTGGCCTGACCAATAATAATCCCTGTACCAAACCACCTGGTTTTAATCTGCCTCATCTGTCTCATTGAAATTGAACAGAATTAGGTGTGATACTGGAGGAAGTGTCCCTGTCCTCTCTCAGTGGAGAAAAAGATGCTGATTTGCAAATTGCTAAACATATTATGCAAGATTGCTCACGACTTGTATTCTCTGGTTCTTTAGAAGATCCATACAAAGCAACACCAGAGGCAATGACCTAGATAGCTGAATTTGGCTTCCAGTTATGAAGCTATTGCCATTCCTTCATAGAAATTTTGTATATAATTACGTGGATTATTTGGATATGTTTGCTTCTGTTCTATCGTGTTCTCATCATATATCAAATAAATAATAATCAAAAGAATAAAATCTTGATTATCTATATAATTAAGGTTCTATGATAGTCTGTGTGCATAGGTATGGATAAGAATGGGTTATTTTCCAAAGACCAGGAATCTCCTCCTGCCTAGTTTTCAAGCCAGGTTTGCTGGAGCTTGTCTTAAATTTTGCTCTGATGCCAGTCATATTGCTAATTGAAGAGCAAAGCAAACCACACCACAAACATATTCATGGGCCATCTGAATAATAATTAAGGAACTCTTCTCAATGCTCCCAGCAAGGATGCTATAGAATTTCTTTAAAATGCAATAATAGACTATCAGCGTTTGTCTGACTTGTTAGTTAATTGCCTCATGCTACTGTACTTGGTTAAACATTACCTTTTATGAACATTTCTGTTGTTTCTGCTGTAAAAGTTCTCTGCATACTTGGGCAAACACTTAAAATAATGATGTGTGATACCTAGTTAAGATTTCATAATTAGAAGAAGCCTGAAAAACCTATTCTAATCTCAGAAGATTCCGGATTCTGAATTTGCTTGTAATTTGATATAGAACTATATAGAAGGATTGTAATTGATTCACAATCAAAGATTGTGTAATAACCTTTACATTGGGCAATAAAATACTTTACATTAGTTAATAAAGTACTTTATTAATACCCAGAGAGATGCAAAACTGCATATATATTTTTTTCTTTATCTAATTAAGTTTCCTTTATATTTATTGATGCTGGATTTTTGTCATTTGTACTAACCGAAATTTTGCAAGAAAGTCCAAATGAGGAAAGGGAACAGGTAGAAAAGGCAACAGAAGAAAGAAGAGCCAAATACATGGAGAGACTACTGATTGGTAGTGCTAATTTGAGTGCTGCTGATTGTGTATCATGCTTGCACCATGATTGCACAATATGTGCAATGTAGTATTGTCTTCTGTTGATATAGCTGATCCACTTTCAGGAAACATGTAAGGAAACCAGCTTCCCAGAGTGATTTCACTGAATGAAATGAATGTAAACATAAGAGGTCAAGGGAGAGTCACTCTTTTTTGTTGTGGTTCATTGTTCATCCGAAGGACATGGGGATAGAAGGTGATAATTCTTTTGGCTTTCAGGGGTTGTTCCATGTTTGCTTTTCTTTCTAAAGATGATAAAAAGTACGAGATTATCTTGAAGATATTTGAGACAAAACTGTTTATAAAGGAAGATGAATAATACTTAAATTGGACATAGAGATTCCTGCAGAAAGATAATGCACTAGGTCTACAAGATGTAAAAGAAGCCAGGAGAAGATGACTGAGAGATGGATGAATGTGGCACAAAGATCAAAGCCTATCTAAATTCTCGAGTTCAGAACAGATTCCAAGTATTGCCATCAATAGCATAGGATCTAGTTGAGGAACTGTCTGTCCCCTATGGGACCTGCCCAATCAGTTCAATCATGCATGGTTGGCATGCTCTGGGTTCCTTTGATTAAACAAGGTCATCTATAGGATCTTGGAAGCACTTGGATAAAGGCAAATGTCCCAGGATAATATTGCAGGATCCAATCTGAGTTGGTCACTGAGTCTGTCACCAAGACAAATGGTTTTGTCTTCCAAGCTTCAGGGAACATCTCTCTCTAGCAGAGTATGTGCTTTGCATCTTGGTAGCACATCTTCTCTATAGCAGGACCTGCCTTTTGGAATGAGGATCTAGATCTAGATGACCATCACATTAATATTGTTCAGAAGAATGGTGAAGACCAGGCCAACTTTTATCAATTTATTGTATTTTTTTTTTTGTTATTGTGAGACACCCAGAGTTATTGGCACTTGAGCAGCATACAATTTTAATAATTTTAGCTTTTAAACCCTTTGAACAAGTTTTAAAGAAATTGTAATGACTTTGCAAAGATTCCTGCTTTTGCATACTGTAGAAGAGGAGAAAGCAATGAATGATCATGATCAGAGATGACATTGAAGCAATAACATGTTTGCCAGATGCTGGATCAATAACATTGTGCTGCTTTTCTGGGGTATACATTTGGAATGTGTCAGACATATTCCAAAGACTCTTTAAGCTCACGCATAAATTTTGCTTTTTATGGTCCATAAAAACAATAATAAAGCCAGGAAAAACCTTGAGGATATTGCAGTGGACTATGAAGCACTGGGCAGAAAGGTGAAAAAGCCAAGGGTAAAGATAAAACTTCCTTTACTTCTTGCTGTTAAAAGACATAGCCAAGAAGACACCTGGAAGTGAGCAATTGGTTTGGCCAATGATGTCAATAGTTTGGATGTTTTGCTAATGTTATATATTTCCAAGATGGGAGATTCCTGGCAAGATTGTAGCTCATAAGCAAAGGGAGATGAGTGTTTGAAAGGTGCCTTGTTTTAAAACAGGGGTCCCCCCGCCACAAACTTGGCAACTTTAAGACTTGTAGACTTCAACTCCCAGAATTTGTTAGCAAGTAAAGCTGGCTGAGGAATTCTGGTAGTTGAAGTCCACAAGTCTTAAAGTTGCCAAGTTTGGAGACCCCTGTTTTAAAGTAATCCAGTGAAGAAAAAAGACGCCAATAAATAGTATGATAATTAGAAGATATGCAGACTATGGAGTCACCCAATAATGAGCATATAAATACAGAAAATAATTTTTCAAATCACATGATCCAAGATTTCCAATGTCTTCAATGCATACATTATGGAAAACAAAAAGAAATAAACTGACATTATTGAATCCTGACAGTACAAAATTCATAAATGGATAAAATGGTATAACTTATTCAAAGAAGCATGATAAAATGGAATGAGAACTGGCATTAGAAGTGAAGGAAGCACAGGTGTGAATTGACATCCAGAATATGAGCATGAGGATTTTGTCTAGAGAAGTGGTTCTCAACCTTTTCTTTATCGTGGACCCCCTTTAAATATCTTTTGTGGCCATGGACCATGACCACAAGACTTAAGATTTAAATCATAAAAGTTATTCAAGACGACCAAGACTTAAGATTTAAATGATAAAAGTTATTCAAGCATTTGCAGACTCTCTGTGATGATATTGTGGAACCCCAGGGGTACATCAACCACAGGTTGAGAACCACTGGCCTAGAGCATTGGAGTAAGAATACAAAGGAGAAATAGCCAGGATACAGTAGAACCTCTGGTCATGACCATAATTTGTTCCATAACTTTGGTCACAACCGTATTTGATTGTACTCCGAGCCTAATTTTGGAAATTTGGCACTTACAAAAAAAAATGGTGCAAAGCAGGAAATCGGCCACGAAAAAAATGTAAAATTTTTTGGACGGAGCTCAATTTGGTCATGGTCAGAAGTGTTTGTGACCAGAGGTTCTACTGTATTAGAACAGGGGAAATACTACAGATCATCAAACTAAACAGAAATATGGCTAATAACCTCTGGGCCACATTTCAGAATTTTTCAGGGGGAATAATGTAGTAATAATGGAAGATTTCAATTACCTGGACATTTCCTACTGGAAAACCAACTCATTCTGAACTGCAAGATCCCAAATATGCCTCAGTAATCTTTTTCATTTTACAAAATGTTAAAGAAGACCTGATAATATTGGCCTTCTTAGATCTGATTCTAACCAATAACAAAGACCTACTTGAAGAGTGCAGTAGAAAGCAGTGGAAACTTTAGGATGAAGTAACATTTTGGCATTCAAGATACTACAGAAAAATAAATTGGATCATAGTATACATGCACATAAGATTTTAAAAAATTTTGGTGGATGACAAGCTATATATGAGCTAACAGCGTAATGCAGCTGAAAAAAACACCAAATGCAATTCTAGACTACATATATCAGCAAAAGAATAATGTGAAGATCAACACGCCAGCATTCCTTTTTATACTTCATTGATCAGACCATATCTAAAATATTGCATCCAATTTGGAGCAAGTTGGTTTGATTGGCTAGATTTTCTCACCTATTGCTTTGTAAAGCAGTAGCATGATCATTAGAGGCAATAAATGAATTCATTTTATCATAAACCCACAACTTAAAATGAACTTTATATGTAAATTACCTTTTATAAGACAGAGAAAGCCTGAAAAATACATATGTAGAAAAAAGAAAATATGAAAAGAAAATTCAGACCAACCTTTGAAGAATAAATTCACACAATAAATAATTCATCTGCAATCTCTGAATACCTACTTTAGAAATAAATTAGGATAGTGACATTAGTAGGTGTTTTATGAAAAGCAAAACTCCATCTGAAAAAATGAAGCATAGAATATCAGAGTTATCAGAAAGCTTGAAGAATTGTATAATCTAACATAAATGTACACTATAAGTATATCAATTCCACATAAGAATTATAAATGCTTCCTAAATGCTTCCTAAGAGCCTCAATGGTGCAATGGTAGAGTGCAGGCTACTTTTGCTGCCTGCCAGCTGCCTGCAATTTGGCAGTTCAAATCTCATCAGGCTCAAGGTTGACTCAGCCTTCCATCCTTCCAAGGTCAGTAAAATGATGACCCAAATTGTTGAGGACAATATACTGACTCTGTAAACTACTAGAGAGGGCTGTAAAGCACTATAAAGCGGTATATGAATCTAAGTGCTATTTGTAATATAAGCCTCTTTCCAGTCTGACTCTTGCCCTCCAGACCATTGCTCTGCCATGATGCTTGGGGACTGAGGGATGGAAACCTGTGAAATGGTTACCCTGTTTATTAAATGGATGCAACTTTCCTGCAGATTATGCTTTTTAATGTTTTAATGGTTTTATTGTGTTTTAATATTTTATGTATGTACATTATTGTTTGATTTTTGTACTGTATTTGCTTTTGGGGGATTTTAACTGTGTGAGCCACCCAGCATCAAATATGCAAGCTAGGTGGCTATTCAAATTGAATGAATAAACAAACAAACAAACAAGCACTAAGCCCAACTGTGGAATCTACAATGTTAGCTTGCAGAACTAACATTTTCCTGTCATAGTGATTTACATGTGGATAATAATTGCAGAGAACAAATAATATTTCCAGAGAACAGGTTAACCTTTCAGGTCCATATATATTAATTAAGAGAGATTATAGTAGAAAAATATACACAAAAATACAACACAATATTCATTCCACATCAGGATGCTAGAAGATAAGAAACCTGCCTCTCTTACTGCTACATAATGTATGTAATGATCAGTTTCATGTCCTAAAACCTAATCAGAACTTATCAGTTAATAGGAGCAATAACAATCTCTTTTCTTAGCATGATGAGTTTTATAATTTTCGGGCACTAACATATTACCGGAGAAGCCATAAACATACAGTTTTATATCATGCTGCTATCATTTCTGAAAAACACAACTTGTTTTCATCTTGAATCTCAGCTGAACCTTTTTCACACTTCCTCTCAAGGGATATTGTAAATTATACCAAATTGATTAACAGATTGACTTTTAACCTCTAAAAACCTAAAGCTAAATTACAGTTGTTGAGCCTGGAGAAATTAGCACTTTACCTTAACACTGCAGATATTAAGGGTACCTCAACTTGAATTTTGTAGAAATTCAAGAAGCAAATATTAAGAAGATTCACATCACTTTTTGCTTCAGCATTTGTTTGAAACACAAGCACTGTATCTTATCTCTGTAAATATTTTTTCATTAATTCTATTTTTGAGCTTCAGTAATTGGATGCCAGCAAAACTCAACCATGTCTGCCTTTTTTAGTTTACATACCAATTGCATTTTTAAAAATCTCTTTAAATTACATAATAAAGGACTGTTATAATATTTAGGAAGCCTGATATATTTGGAAGATGGAAACCAAATTTAATTGGTGTAGGAGGAGAACAACTAAAACCAACATTTCTCTTTCAACTTCTGATCAAACAGGTATTGTTTACAACAGAGAAGTGAAGAATTATGTGAACTATGTCATATTGTTTGAAGCAATAAGTGCTTCCCCTATGTGCCAGAGCTAATTCTGATTTGTAGTGTGAACAACCCTACTCTTTTGATGCAGATAAATGATTAATATGTCTTCTCATTTAAATATTTATATGTATTCCTCTTAAAAGAAATAAATCAAAGAAAAATTGAGTTGTAAAGCAGAGCTACTATGTATTGGTGGCATAACTATAGGCTTTTAGTAAATGGATAAAATGCCTACTTTCAAATCCTATTTCTTCACCTACTCTTTTACATTGCTTAATGAGAAACATAAACACCACAAGAACATGGAAGGATGATGTGTTGCAGTGTTAAATTAATCTTAATAAAAATTAGAACTGTCTGTCTTTTATCAAAGGATTCATTACTTAAAAACAGTGTTATATGGATATTTTAATGTAACTTCAGTTTTTCTCCTTGCTGACAATTATATCATTATTTTTGACAGATTTATGTTTTACTCTTACCCAATGAACTGAAAAGTCCATCACAATTATAAGATCAACTGTTGACCGTGCATTGCTGATATCATGGTTACTTATTTAAAACATTTTCAAAAAATACTTTCAAAATAGAGCAAATAAACTCTTTCTTCTTTCCCAGGTGTACTGCAATGCACTTTTCCTGCAGTAAAAGAAAAATTGCATAAAGTAACAAGAAAAAATAATAATCACATAGAATCCTCAATGCAAATTTGCTTTAGAAAAGTTTTAGTCTTATGATTATTTTCCAAGAATTATCACTGGGATCATTTTCCAAATTTTCTGAAATTTATGTGATAAGAAGCCTTACCATAGACTAACCACCCTACCTATCCTTGCAGTCTTCAGGGAAAAAGAAGGAAGCAGCTGTTGGTTAAAGTTTCCTTTTTTCCCCATAGTCAGAAGTCTTGAAATCGTTGAGCTTTGTTCTGATATGATACAGAAGATATTCAACTCCAAATGTTTTGATGTGATATTTTGAATAGAACTTTTTCTCCCATGCTCATTTTATGTTTTCTATTACCACCTAGTTAATACCAGTATCTGTATCAAGAAATAAACTGGGAGCCAGTGAAGATCACATAAAAAGGAATTATTGAGTCTATCATCTGTACTTCTATAACTGTCTGGTTTGGTTCTGCAACCCAACAAGACATACACAGACTTCAGAGGGTAATTAGGATTGCAGAAAAAAACAATTACTGCCAACCTGCCTTCAATCAAGGACCTGTATACTGCATGATTCAAAAAGAGAGCTGTGAAAACATTTACAGACCCCTCACATCCTGGACATAATCTGTTTCAACTCCTACCCTCAAAATGATGCTATAGAGCACTGCACACCAGAACAACTAGACACAAGGACAGTTTTTTCCCGAAAGCCATCACTCTCCTAAACAAATAATTCTCTCAACACTGTCCAACTATTTACAAAGTCTGCATTATTATTACTATTAATCCTCCCATCCTTCCTTTCACCCACCTCGTCCCACTTATGACTGTATGACTGTAACCTTGTTCCTTGTATCCTAACGATTTTTATTGACTGTTTCCTAGTATGATTTGATTGCTTATTGTACCCTATGACTATTATTAAGTGTTGTACCTTATGATTCTTGACTCTTGATGAATGTATCTTTCTTTTATGTACACTGAGACCATATGCACCAAGACAAATTCCTTGTGAGTCAAATCACACTTGGCCAATAAAGTATTCTAAAAAGAGGCAAAATCTTCAAAATCAGTCCAAACTGGGTCAAACTTTTTTTAAAAAAAATCAAAAAGGAGGATTTGAAAGCCTTCTCTTTTCTGTTTTGCAGAAGTGATGTTTGCCTGCCGCTGGAATAAATTCTGCATAAATATTAGAACTAAAATTTCTACCCACACTAGAAATGCAAACATGAACAAAACAGAACCATATATGTTAACCCTAATAATAAATGTTCCACCCCAATAGAACAAAATAACCCCAACATAATTATAACAATATTTTATTGTAATGAATAACACAGAAATAAATAATATTCATAGATCCAGATTGTTGTGTATGGACTGAGTCTTCACTCAGGTCCGTGCTTCAAGCGGGAAGCACGGACCTCTCCCATTGGCTGAGCCGTTTGACAGCCGGCTATAAAAGGCGGCTGTCAAACGGCATCAGCTGTTGCCGCTCCAGCTGGCAGTAGCGGTAACCCTCTTTACTTGTAATAAAGAGTTAAGCTTTTAGCCTTGACCTGGTCTCTGCCTGAGTTATTCCGTCGCTCCACAACACTGGCGACGAGGACGGGATACAAATAAAGGCAAGCCAGGCAAGGGAGAGAATTAAAGGAGCGAAATCACTACCTAGAGCTAAAATCGCTACAGAGTTGCAGACTCTAACCGCGAAGTGCCATCTCTAACTTGCCTGAGGAGAAACTTCACAGCTGACAGAAGATGACTGCGAATCCGGCATTCCCGCCCTTCAGACCGGCTGCTGAGACGTGGGAGTCATACAAGAACCGGTTTGACTGTTTTCTTGATGCTTTAGACCTGTCAGAAATTTCTGAACATAGGAAGAAGTCTTACTTCCTAAGTTTTTGCGGAGCCACGGTTTTTGACACCGCATCAGCTTTACTGGCCCCTAGATCTATAAAGACTATTCCCTGGGAGGAACTGCAGGAAATTCTTTCAAATCACTACTCCCCAAAGCCTTCCAGGATTGCTAGGCGCCATGCTTTCAGAAGGCGCATCCAAACAGAGGGGGAAACAATTAATGATTATATGGCAGCACTAAGAACAACTGCCCTGCATTGTGGGTTCAGAGATTACCTGGACGATATGCTGCTCGATCAGCTAATTTGTGGCGTTAGAGACCCCAAGTTACAAAGACGTTTATTAGCCAAAGGGGATCTAACTCTTAAGCAAGCCTTAGAGGAATCCCAGGCTGCTGAGCTGTCAGCACTCTCAGCAGCTGAAATTCAGGGAAAACCCAGCAGGCTAGAAAATCCTACAGTATATTTTGAGGAAGCCTCCTCAGAAACTGGCCCAAAAGAGGCTACTGAGGTAAACCGCCTCAGACAGCCCAATGCAAATCAAAAAGAGTTCAGGCAAGGTATAAGTCAAACCCCACAGTTACAAACAGTATGCTTAAGCTGTGGGGGAAATCACCTCAGAGCATCCTGCAGATTCAGGAATGCCATATGTTTAAGGTGTCAAAAGAAAGGCCATCTGGCAAAAATTTGTCAGTCAGGAAAAACCTTCAGCCAGCCACAAAGACCACAGAAGCTCATTCAATATCCCAGGCAAATTGAGGACTCTTTCACTTGCTATCAGTTTAAAATTCAAAAAATTAATAAATCTAACAAAATTAGTGTCACTGTTTCTATAGAAGGTAGACCCTGCAAGATGGAGGTCGACACCGGCTCTGCATTGTCCATCATCTCGTGGGACACCTTAAAGAAGCTACTCCCCAGAATGTCAAGACAGAAAATTCCAGCCTGCAACCTAACACTTCGGGACTACCAAGGCAGAACCATCCCTGTCATCGGAAAAGGCAAGTTCCTAGTCCATTTTCAAGGGTTTAAGGGTCACTTGCCTCTAGTGATAGTGGATGGTGTCCTCCCAAGCCTATTGGGACTAGATTGGTTCCCAGCCCTGGGCCTCCACATAGGGGGAATCCACGCCATTAACAATTCAGAAGTTGACTCCCTGTTCAGGGACTATGCAGACGTATTCAGTGAAGGCCTAGGCTGCTACGTGGGAACCCCAATATCTTTCAGGGTAGACTCCCAGGCAGTTCCAATTCGTTTGAAGCCCCGCAGAGTTCCTTTTGCAATTCGTCCTCAACTAGACAAGGAACTTGACAAATTAATCAAACAGGGCATACTGCAACCAACTGACTTCTCAAAGTGGGAGACCCCCATAGTAACTCCTTTAAAAAAGGATGGACACTTGAGGATCTGCTCCGACTACAAGTCATCAATAAACAGATATTTACAAGTTAGTGCGTACCCAGTCCCTGTGGTACAACATTTACTCCATTCCCTTGAGCCTGGGTCCATTTTTGCAAAGTTGGACATGTCCCAGGCGTATCAGCAGTTTCCTGTTGACGATGAAACTGCTGAACTGCAAACAATAGTAACCCACAGAGGGGCTTTCAAATGCACACGTCTACAATTCGGAGTTAGTGTGGCCCCTGGAATTTTCCAATCCCTTATGGAACGAATACTGCAAGGGTTACCAGGCGTTGTGCCTTACTTTGATGATATTCTGGTATCTGCCACCAACCAACAGCAATTACTACAAAGGGTCAGAAGTGTACTTGACCGTTTCAGACAATCTGGTCTCAAGCTAAAAAGGGAAAAATGCACCATAGCCACTCCACAAGTGGAATTCTTAGGGTACAAAATTGATGCAAAGGGTATTCACCCAACTGAATCAAAAGTTAAGGCCATTCACGATGCGCCTACTCCTACAAACAAAACTGAGCTTCAAGCTTTCCTGGGCCTCTTGAATTTCTATGCATCGTTCCTGCCCCATAAAGCTTCTGTTGCTGAGCCACTTCATAGACTTTTAGACAAGCATTCGCCATGGCACTGGGGACCAAGGGAAACTATTGCTTTCAAACAAGTCAAGTCATTGTTAACTTCAAAGGCCGTCTTAATCCAATTCAATAAAGACTTACCACTCATTCTAGCAGCCGATGCTTCTCCATTCGGAATCGGGGCTGTCCTGAGCCACAGACTGCCCAATGGTGCAGAAGCACCTATAGCTTTCTTTTCAAGGACACTATCTTCCACTGAACGCAACTACAGCCAGATTGACAAGGAGGCCTTGGCTGCAGTGGCTTCAGTGAAGAAGTTCCATGAATTCCTCTACGGGCACCATTTCGAACTGATAACTGATCACAAGCCACTCCTAGGCATTTTATCCGGCTCTAAACAGACTCCCCAGATTTTGTCCCCAAGGATGACCAGATGGACGGTTTTCCTGGCTGCGTATTCCTACACTCTAATCCATCGATCTGGGAAAAGCCTTTCCCATGCTGATGCACTCAGCCGCTGTCCCCTGCCAATGCCAGTCGTGGACCCAGCACCTGCAACCACAGTCTTTCTTATCGACGATCTCAAGCTTCCAGTCACTGCTGCTGACATCGCTGCCCATTCGGCCAAGGACCAGGTAATATCCCAAGTCCTGGACTGGGTAGGGAGGGGGTGGCCTACGGCCCCTTATCCTTCAGACTTCCTACCCTACAAATTACGCCAGCAGGAACTTTCCTCCTTGCAAGGCTGTTTGCTATGGGGAACCAGAGTAGTCATTCCCCACAAATTACAAACCTCAATACTGAAGGTTTTGCATGAGGGCCACCCAGGGATTGTGAGAATGAAGGCCCTCGCCCGCAGCTACGTATGGTGGCCAGGCATGGATGCACAAATCTCTAATTGGGTAAATTCTTGCCAGGCATGCCAGGCCTCCAGGGCATTACCACCAGCAACCACCCCTAGGACCTGGGAGGAAGCAAGTAACCCCTGGTCCAGGATACACATAGACTTAGCAGGCCCTTTCCATGGGCGCACTTTCCTGGTGGTAGTAGATTCATATTCAAAATGGGTGGAATTAACTTTAATGCACTCCACCACTACAGAGGCGGTCAGCAAAGCACTGACTAGGATGTTTGCCACTCATGGCCTTCCTGATTCTGTCGTATCCGACAATGGCCCCCAATTCTCCTCCTGTGAGTTTGAGATGTTTTTAGCAAGTTTGGGCATCAGGCACATACTAGTAGCCCCTTTCCATCCTGCCAGCAACGGGCTGGCTGAGAGGGCAGTTAGATCTGCTAAAGAGGTGTTACAAAAATTGGGTCCTTCTAACTGGCATGACAGGCTGGCCCAATACTTATTGAGCCAACACACTACACCCTGTGCCTCTACTAACAAGTCACCAGCCGAAATATTAATGGGACGCCGGCTGAGGACCACCTTGGATAGGCTGCACCCAAATTATGCCCCTTTGCTTCCCCTTGGGTCAAACAGCCAAGACAGGGGGTTCCTGGTTAATGACAAGGTATTTGTCAGAAATTTCACTGGGCAACCACTATGGTTACCAGGGCTTGTGATAGCAGTAACTGGTCCCAAGTCTTACAGAGTCCAGTTAGCTGATGGGCGGACCTGGCGGCGTCACGTGGACCACCTGAGGAAGCGTTGGAGCACTGCACCCAGAGGTCATCTAGACGGGCCCCATGCAGAAGCAGCCACACCATTCGACGAAACCAGTTGCCAACCCACCGGGGACGACTACCTACCAGATGTGGAAGCTGACCAAGGTGCAGACCCGACTCCAGACAGTCCAGCAGCCTCTCCATCGCTTGGAGACACGCAGAGAGTTCCAGACAGCAACCCAGCGCCATCTTTGACGGAGCCTAGAAGATCCGGACGAATTCGCAGGCGTCCGACGTATCTGAAGGACTACGCATGCTCCTCACTGGGAGGGAGGAGTGTTGTGTATGGACTGAGTCTTCACTCAGGTCCGTGCTTCAAGCGGGAAGCACGGACCTCTCCCATTGGCTGAGCCGTTTGACAGCCGGCTATAAAAGGCGGCTGTCAAACGGCATCAGCTGTTGCCGCTCCAGCTGGCTGCCGTGTTAGCGCGGCAGTAGCGGTAACCCTCTTTACTTGTAATAAAGAGTTAAGCTTTTAGCCTTGACCTGGTCTCTGCCTGAGTTATTCCGTCGCTCCACAACACAGATTTTCTGTAACCTTTGCCTGGAACAGCATTCAGAATGCTCATAATAGCTATTTTTCTAAAACTCACTTAAGACACAAGTAGGGTCTAAGCAATTCATGGGACCTGCTACCTTCAGAAACCTCACCACTAAGAAAGAAAGAATTTATTTCTTATAGTCATTCAATGTGACAGAAACACTAAAACTATTAAAATTCTCTCTTTGAGCTTAAAGTATAAAACAAAAAATCCTTTCTATTCGATAAATAAATAAAGGCTAACTTCCCTGAAATCCTAACACTCCAGCTCTGCTAGTGTGTATGGCATTATTAATCATTCCTTGCAGTCTCCAACTTCACAAGAAAATAGCAATTGCATGTTTACAATTGTTTCTCTTATATGGATCTCATTCATATAAGGTGAGACATTCTGGATAGAACAATCCATAGATAAGGAACCACAATCAGAAGCTCTTCCCCCTTTCTCTTCATCACCTGCCTAAACTCCAGGTCTCTATAATTTAGATGGGCTTCAAATACTAACCTTTGCACCCAGAGAGAAACATAGGTGGATGAAGGCATTTTAAAGCCGGAAAGGTTTAAATGCACATGTCCAGGCATTATGATAGCTATTACAGGCAAATGATAACTTCAAAGCAGGTATTCCCAGAAGCAATACATGGGATTAGGCAGAGAATAATGTGAAAAGAGCCGTTGGAGGGAGAGAGCCCCCTATACACTACATTTATAACTTTTAAAAGCCAGGCAAAGGATATTGTTCTGGTTAAGGTTTTACCTACTAAGCCTTTGTGGCTGACAATGGTCAACTCAAGGAGGCTGCTGAATCCATTAGCTTTCAAAGGAGCTTTAAGAGAATTACATTATTAATTACTAATTGAGAGAATTACACTACTAATTACTAATTGAGAGAATTATATTACTAACTGTATCAGCAGTTAGGCTGATATTTGTTTGAACTGTATCCATGGTTTTGTTGTAGGTGAAGCAGTCAAAGTGGCATGTATCACCAAGATTTGGATGGTCCTGAAGAGATATAACCACCTGAGCCATGACCTGGAGACATGGGGATGGAAACGAGTTGGCTATTATATCTAGGAGACCTTGATGGATTTCAGAGATTGTGTTCCTCAGGTAATTGGGTTTGAGACCTTTGGATAGAATTGGACTCTTGAAAAGAATTAAGTTGGTTGCTATTAGGTCAGCTTTCCTACTGCACACTGACATCTCTATCTAAATGCCAGATTCTGTCACTGTCTTGGTGAGGGTCTGTCTAAGATTTATAGTTTTTGGGGAGTTAAAATTGCTCCCAGATGGCATAAAGTCTGGGAGTTCATGGCTACCATGGATTTCACCCAAATCACTGAGACACACAGAGGCCAAATGCTAGATTCCCCCCTCCCCTCTTCAGGGCAGTTGGAATATGAGGCAATACCATCAATCCTTTGCCAAGGGTTGATAATCACTTTTTGGCTAACTGCTGCTATCCCACAGGGAGATAAGATCTTTAGATCCATCATAGCCAGAGAATTAGTAGACCCTGTGGGGGTCCTGAGGAAAACATTTTCTTTCAGATCATATTGATCAAAGTGTTTTTAAATCGCATGTATATTTTCTTCCGAATTCTACTGCAGTTTCAGTTCTTAATTGTGTATAAATGTGTTGTGTTTCTGAATATATTTTTTATATAAATAACATTAAAAACTAAACAAAAACCATTATAATATATACTTACTCAATAATCAGTTTATATTACTGTATTATAATGTGTGCTCATTCTGTTGTTTTATAGAAAGTCATTAAAATAACCAGTATTATGAATGGAAATCTATACAATATAACAACTATAATCACATTGGCCAGATCCAGATGAACCCAAAGTGCATGTTTATATGTCTCAGGAAGAGCTGTAGCGTAATGGTGAAATACACTACTGTGTACAAAATCATTGGGAACTTAAGACTGGTCTAAAAAAGAATCTTTCACTCCTCAGAGTGACAATCTTGTATAGCACAATACATATTGTATGTATGGAACTGTCTTAGTATTCACTTATAAACATGTCTGCCAACTTTGAAGAATGCACGACAACCTTGCCCATAGGCCTTACATCTCCAAAATCTTCAACTATCACCGCATGCAAATTCTAGGAGTTGTAATATCACCACATCTAATGAGCTCCACATTGTAGAAAGCTGGCATTATCATCTTCCCATATGTCTCAAAGTATCTTTTTTAATTGAGGACAATAATTAAGCTTGATGCCCTACTTTCATAATTCATTTTAATACTTTTTTTTTTTTTACAAACGATCATTTTAATTGTCCATAAGATGTTCAGAGATTCCTCTTTGGCAAATAATGGATACAGCCATGAATAAAGAGTAGCTAGAGTGACATCTAGTGCTCATTTATGCCTGAGAAAAGTAATTGCCCATTACTTCACACTTTCACTTAAACTTAAGATGATTGTGGACTTAGATACAAATATCTTCTAAACTGTCTCCAGAATTTGAAAAGGTTTTTTTAATGATCTAATTTTTATAACTTAAATCTTAGTATTTTAAGGTTCTAAAGTGGAAATTGATCTAGTAGACTTTTAATGGCATCATATCTATGAAATTTATGTGAAGAACCAAAAACAGTCATATTTTAATTACATATCTTTCTTTTATTAACTTGCATTTTTGTTAATTTACAGATAACTATGCACATTTGATGCCTCACTGAAACTAGATAAAGAGATCAATGACAATGAGTGATAAAAACAAACAAGAAAGAAGTGTTAACATTAAAGAACAGTATTAAAATCCAAGCAGAACTGGGGGGAGAGACTTTATTTTTTAAACTAAAGTTAAGTAAAAAAAACCAATCAAAAGCTTCCTCTAATTCTACCAGAAGGGCATTGTTACTTGAAAAGTTATATCTTAAGGACCTACAGTAAACCCTTTTTCCAGGCAATAAGATCTATAACAGGTCTTCCAGAATAAATTGAAAACTAGTTCAAATTACTTGTCCCAAATTGGATAAGAGTTTGAAAGTCAACACCAATACCCCAATCTATGACTAGAAAAAATTGAAATTAGTGAAGTTGTCCCCATAAGAAAATTCAATTTTTTAAAAAAATATGTGGCACCACAGGGGCATAAACAGTTGAGCAGAGCTATAATGTATTTTCAACTAGTCTCTAAATTCAACTGTTCTGGCTGAACTTTTTTAAAGTACAGTATATTGAGTTACCACAATGAAATAGACCTTAAGGTTTTTCCATTCTATCATCTGATCCTGTCAGTCTAGTTTTTGTTAATTTGGTATGACAGCAAATAAATGGATATCTAGTGGAATATATATCTTTCTAAAATGAGATCTATTTGTATGTCTTTTAAAAGTTTTAGTCCAAATATCCCCAACCCATCCTACTTGTTGCCTTAGTTTATGCTCTACTCAGCAATTCTATTTATGTGACCTTGAGGAATTCCAGTGTATTTTGTTTTTAATCTGTTATTATTTGTCATATACACCTTGCTTCATAGACTACACTCCCTGCCTATGGAATGTCCTAAGTCCTGCACAAACTGAACTAAATTATATATAAAAGTATTGCCTAGCTGTGTCCCTTAAACAATTTTCTATATCAAAATACAATATAGAATTGGACAACCTCTAAATTCTATGTGTTCTCAAGCTCATTTTTATGATTCCATTCTAGGATCATGCCACCAAAAATCAGTAGTAATTCTTCATAGTTTTTAAAATGTGTTAACATAGAGATATATGCAGGGGTGGGATTCTACCAGTTCGCATCAATTCGCTAGAATCGGGTGTTAACATTCTAAGCAGTTTGGAGAACCGGTTGTTAGAAGAAATTACTGGCCTAATCCTGTAAGAAAGGCAGGAAGGAAACATTCTGGTGTTGCTTACAGAAACTGCCTCTACATTAACCCTTATTACATTATTAGATTTCCTGTCCTTGGAACATCTCTGGAGTTTTTTCCCCCTCCTTTGCTGGTACTTTGCTTGTGTGGAGTGACCATTCAAAGTTACAATGGCACTGAAAAAGGTGATTTATGACCATTTTTCACACGACTATTGTAGCATCCCCACAGTCATGAGAGGCCAGGGGAGGAGATGCGTGCCTCGATGTGAGTGATATTGAGTTGGCAATGCCCAGCCAATAACATGACCACCTAGCCATGTCCACCACCTAAGCCATGCCCACCACCTAAGCCATGCCCACAGAACTGGTTGTTAAATATTTTGAATCCCACCCCTGGATATATGTTAAGATTATAATACTGTTTTTTATTTTTTTAAACGTAAGAAAAAATATAGTTCTATTCTTCACAATGTTTTCAGTGACTTCATCATATCTATAGTTCTTAGCTGCCAAACATTTTCCAGGATTTATTGTTAAATGTTAATGTGAAAAACTTAATGAAAGAAGCCTTAAGTTGTTTGGTAGAAGGGTAGGCTATGCATTTGAACATTGTTTTATAACCATTTGGTGAGAATTTCACAAAATCTCTGGCCAAAACAATCATCTAATCTGAAGAATAATCTGATTCTCTCTGTTGCTATCGAGAAAGAGTATATCTGAAAATTTTACTCCCAAATAAATAAATGTAATTTTATGTTTTCCATTTTTTTGCCAAAGCCATTGAATACCTACCTGCATGTTTTGCAAGGTTAGAATAATTAATTAAAAGAATTCTTTGAAATAAACTTCATTTCTCTAATTATGACCCATAATTTACACACACACAGGCAAATAAATGAATTAGTAGATCTCTCCCTTAAAATGTATTAAAACCTGAAAGTAATAGAAGTAAGAAATGTTTCAGGTGTCTAAAACCTAGTGCTGCTATCACAGGATGGCTTTCAAGGGCTGAGTCATGCCTTCTTAGTGTCAATTAGCCTAATTATTGCTTTTGCTGCTTAGAGGGCCCTTCAATCACTTTTGAAACATCCCTCTGCACAAATGTCAGTTAGTCATACACAGATTTTCTCACATACCACAATGTGACTTGGCGGCTGGGCTTGGAAAATGCATTCTTTGATTTCGCCACAATGCTGACCCACCCACTGTCAAAAAGGAAAGCTTTCTCTTTGCCACCCATTAATTCAATGCTCTTCTGTCAGCCACAGAAGCCAAGGCACAATTTGTTGGCCACTGATACAGCCCAGCATCCTATTATCTCTTCATCTTGCCTGCTAGGTGGTCGAGGGTGTGCTTTTCCCTCCGGGGGAAATGTACCTGTTAAGACAATATTTCTTTTGGCTGCAGCTCTAAGCCATAGGCAAAGGGGATTAGTGGTTCAGCTTTTAATTGTGCTTGCCTTCTTCTTCTGAAAAATGGCAATCATTCCATAGCACCTTTTGTGACGTGAAAATGAGAATTGGATTAAAGCATACTTTAGGTTCCCCACCAGCTTCTTCAAGTCTGGAAGGTCTTGCTTAAGCCATTCTGTGTTCATAACAGACAGCCAGATCCCGACACTAATGTAACATTGGCAACAACTGTGTAGTTTCAAAGCAATCTGGGAATCCGCTGCATTGGGAAGAGGGCTAAGATTCAGATTTGAAAGGTGACAATAAATAATTATTAAGTTTAGTTGACATTTAATGTTAGCTTCAGCATTTAACAATCAGGCAGATTAAGAACTTCCAATAGAAGAGAACATTTATTTGTTTGTTTGTTTGTTTAATTTCTATGCCACCCATCTCACTGATACAGTGACTCTGGGTAGTTTACAAAACAAAAAATTAAGAAGTGCCAAAAAAATTAAAAAAATAAAAATTAAATTAAAAGTTAAAAGCCAAGAAGATGGGTGGCCTGCGATGAAAATCGTCCTCATCCTGTCAGCCACTTTTAATGTAGCATGGGTTCCAGGCCAAGCAGCAGAGGCAAATTTTAGGCTCTTCCAGAAGGTCAGGAATGTGGGAATGGAGCTCACATCTGGGGAGGATATTCCAAAGGGCGGGGCCACAGCAGAAAAGGCTTGTCAGCCAAAATTCTTTGACCAGTCTATTGCAGAAAGCGGCTTTACTTGGAACTGCTTCCATCCCGCAACGATCCAAAGTAGATCCTTTCTGCTGGAACAGATGGAGATGTTGAGATGTTTTCTCAGAGAATCTATATGTAGTACAGGATTGAACTGTGGAGTTTTTGGTGCTCTCTGAAGCTTGGTTGTTTGTTGCAGACATTACCAGACTAGCTAACCTTATTAGTGCTAGTGAATGAGGTGTTTTCTTCCTCATATACAGTATCTTGCTCTGCCAATACTGGCGGGAGTATGTCTTGATAATTCCTTGTTTAGGGTATTGTTTTATGCTTATTTGTCTTTCTGGCATTAATCCCTGTTTATTGGGGTGTGAGCTGCAAAAAAGGAGGTGTTCTGGTCTTTTTGTTTCTTTCTAGCTTTTTTAATTGTCTCTTTTGAATGGTCTGTAAATGTGGTTTATCTCTATGTGTTTATTAATGTCTGATCTGACTGAATGCCAAGCTTCCAGGAATTCTCTGGAGTTATTGGATTTAGCTTCATGTAGAATGCTCAGTTTCCCAGTTGAAACAGTGACTGAGTCTACCTATCTGTTATGAGCTTAAGAAACTTTTGTCAAGTCTTCTGACTGTTAATTGGTGTTTCATGGATGGGTTCTACTAATGTAATATTTGTCCTACCTAATAGCTCCTATAATCTTTATACTATATTATTATTGTTATTGTTGTTGTTGTTGTTATTATTATTATTTATTTTATTTATTTATTTATTTAAATACTTATATACCCCCCTTCTCCCGAAGGACTCAGGGCGGTGCACAGCCAATCAAACCCCAATACACTGTACAAAAATTAAAATGAATTAAATAATTTAGGCTGTTTAAGTTTTAAAAGTTTACCCCTCCCCCATGAATAATTAAAACCCCAAATATTCGGACCCAATTAAAACTAGAGACAAAGTTAAAATCTTGTGTCAGCCTAGGCCAGCCTGCTCAAAGAGCCAAGTTTTTAACATCCGTCTGAAGGCTCTCAGGTCTGTGTTGGTGCGTATCTCTGGGGAAGACTATTCCAGAGGGCGGGGCCCCCACAGAGAAGGCCCTACTCCTGGGGGCTGCCAGACGGCACATAGAAGCCGACGGCACCCGGAGAAGGCCCTCCCTGTGGGAACGCACAGGTCTGTTGGAGATCACCGGCAGAACGCGGTCCTGCAGATAACCTGGCCCAATGCCATGGATCGCTTTAAAGGTCAGAACCAGAACCTTAAAGCGAACCCGGAAAGCCACCGGCAACCAATGCAGCTCGCGCAAGAGAGGCGTCACATGGAAGCTTCGCAACGCCCCCATAAACACCCGCGTGGCCGCATTTTGCACCAGTTGGAGTCTCCGGGTGATCCCCGCAGGGAGCCCCATGTAGAGAGCGTTACAGTAGTCCAGGCGAGAGGTGACAAGGGCATGAGTGACCGTGCGTAAGGCGTCCCGATCCAGAAGGGGCCGCAACTGGTAAATCAGGCGAACCCGATAAAAAGCCCCCCTGGAGACGGCCGTAATATGGTCTTCTAAGGACAGCCGTGCATCCAGGAAGACACCCAAGTTGCGAGCCCTCCCTGTGCGGAGTAAAATCTCTCCCCCAAAAGCCAGTGATGGAGTCAGCTGACTATATCGGGCCGCTGGAAACCACAGCCACTCGGTCTTGGATGGGTTGAGCTGGAGCCTGTTCCCGCCCATCCAATTCCGCACGGCCTCCAGGCACCGGGACATAGCCTCCACAGCATTGTTGGGGTGGTCCGGGGTGGAGATGTAAAGCTGGGTATCATCTGCATACAGATGACACCGCACCCCAAGACCACGGATGATCTCGCCCAGCGGCTTCACATAAATGTTGAACAGGAGAGGGGAGACGATCGATCCCTGAGGCACCCCACAAATAAGGGACCTAGAGGTGAACCTCTCCCCCCCCCGTCAACACAAATTGCGAGCGCTTGGAGAGGAAGGAGGAGAACCATCGTAAGACAGTTCCCCCAATCCCTAACCCCCCCCAACCGCCGCAATAAGATACTATGGTCGATAGTATCAAAAGCCACCGAGAGGTCTAACAGGACCAGGTCAGAGGAAAACCCCCTGTCACGGGCCCTCCAGAGATCATCAACCAACGCGACCAATGCTGTTTCGGTATTATGCCCGGGCCTGAAGCCCGATTGGAATGGATCGAGGTAAGTCGCTTCCTCTAGGTACTGAGGGAGCTGATGTGCCACCACACTCTCAACAACCTTCGCTAAAAAAGGAAGGTTGGAGACTGGACGATAGTTATTTAAAACAGCCGGGTCCAGGGCAGGCTTCTTGAGGAGGGGCCGCACCACCGCCATCTTCAGGGCAGTAGGGAGCGATCCCTCTCTCAACGAAGCGTTGATAATCCCCTGGAGCCAGCCTCGTGTCACCTCCCTGGCGGTCAAAACCAACCAGGAGGGACACGGGTCCAACAAACATGTGGTGGTATTCAGCCCCCCCAGCAACCTGTCCACACACTTGGCGGTCACAGGGTCAAACTCTTCCCAAATAATATTCTCAAGACCTTCCCCGGACACCTCCCCCGGGACCATCCAATTGGAGTCCAGCCCATCCCGAATCTGAGCGATTTTGTCGTGCAAGAATCGGGAAAACTCTTCTGCCCTACCCTGCAAGAAGTCATCCCGCGCTCTCGGCTCGAGCAGGGAGTGGGTCACTCTAAACAGGGTGGCAGGCTGATTTTCTGCCGATGCAATAAGGGCGGAGAAATGCGAACGCTTCGCCGCCTCTATCGCCACAAGGTAGATCTTAATGTAAGACCTCACCTGTGTTCGGTCAGACTCAGTGCGGCTAGCCCTCCAAACACTCTCTAGACGTCTTTTCCGGCACTTCATCTCCCGTAGCTCCTCCGTAAACCATGGAGCCAAATGGGATCTGTGCCGAGTCAGAGGTCGCAGAGGCACCACTCAGTCCAGAGCCCCGGCAGCCAACCTATCCCAGGTGGCCACCAGGTCTCCAGGTGAGTTGTGAGCCAGAGTCTCAGGAAATGGCCCAAGCTCCCTCTGGAACCGCTCAGGGTCCATCAGGCGCCTGGGGTGGAACCATCTACATGGCTCCGCCTCCCTGCGGTGGGGGGTGGCGGTACAGAAGTCCAGTCTAAGAAGAGAATGGTCTGTCCATGACAAGGGTTTGATGACTAAATCCCCAAAATTACAGTCATTCAACCACTGACCGGAGACAAAAATAAGGTCCAGCGTGTGTCCTCCTATATGAGTAGGGGCAGAAACTAATTGGGTCAGGTCCATGGCCATCATAGAAGCCATGAAATCCCGGGCTACCCCAGAGGTTTCACCGAGCGACGGCAGGTTGAAATCCCCCATGACTAAAAGCCTAGGGGTCTCAACCGCCAGCTCGGCTATCACCTCGAGGAGTCCGGGCAGGGCCAATGACACATGGCAGGGAGCCAGGTACGCCATCAAAAGGCCCATCTGAACCCCCTGTCCCCACTTCACAAAGAGAGGCTCACAACCAGCCGTCTGAGGGACAGTGGCCTCCCTAGGACAAAGGACCTCTCTAATAAGCACCGCCACCTCTCCACCCCTTCCCTGAGACCTAGGCTGATGAAATGCTAAGAAACCTGGTGGGCACATCTCTCTCAGAGGAACACCATCCTCTGGGCCCAACCAGGTTTCGGTAACACCTACCAGGTCCACGCCCTCTTCCTGAATTAGATCACAAATCAGGGGGGCTTTATTGACAACGGACCTGGCATTGCATAACATCAGCTGGGTACTCAGGGCCTGAGGCTCTGGACAACCAGGTCTGCAGGATGGGTCAAGAGGGTCAGAGCGCGCTACCGCTTGGAGGTATCGACAGCGCGATCGCCTAACCTGATATGGCCCTTTACCCCCACCATATCTGCCCCTCCCACTAACTGTGCCGATGAAACTGGCCCCCGGCATCCCACCCTCCGTCTGCCCCCCAACAAACATCCCCCCGAGCCCCCCCAGATGTGCGTGCTAGCCTGGCTGCCCCCAGATCCTCGCGGGTTATCCCCCAAACCTGGTTCGGATTTTCCCAATCCCCTTAAAAAACCCACTAAAAAATTAAAAACCCCAGGCTTCACGCACTTCCTCTGGCCACACCATCTCTTGGGATCCCAGGATCCGTCATTAAGATATGTCCTGGAGAGCCTTGAGGGCCACTTAAGGGAGAGGGGGACATCCCTTAAGGCCCAAAGCTCTCTCCTGGAATACTTCAGAGGCCTAGATAAAAATGTCCCGGCAGTCCGGCGATGCCCTCCATAACCTTCGATGTTTTCCGGCGGCACAAAACAGTGGGTTCGATGGGCTCTGGCTGCTTCGGGGTCCGTGGCCCCTCCCCCCGGTCTATCCACCTCTGCCACCGGTGGAAATCCCAGGGGGAAGAAAGTCACAGACGGGGCCTCAATCCTCCGGCGTCGCCGCCACCAGACACCGCACACAGGATCATAGCTAGAGCCACAACCTGACTTCATTGCCGTCCAAAGGTCATCTGATCGGTCATGGGCCCGCGTACACGCTGTCTCCCTTCGGAGACTTTAGACTTTATATTGCTGCCTATTTGCCCATGGCGACTCAAGGTGGCTTACAGAATGTAAAAACATATTTAAAACAAAAAAACAATGAAAACTAACAAAAAGAATTAAATAAATTAATAAAGTACAGTAGAACAAAATCTGGGGAAAAAATAATAATCCCCCCTACTCCTACCCACCCCTGCCCCGACAACAGCAGATCACATGAGCTATTTGATGGGCTCCATCCCACTCTGGGTCCCTCAGCCCCACTGGCAGAACTAGGTCTTCAGTGCCTTCCAAAAGAATATGAGAGAAGGGGGCATTCTAATCTTTGGGGGAATGATGTTCCAGAGAGTGGGAGCCACCATGGAAAAGGCTCTTCTTTTGGGTCCCACCAGGTGTGTCTCCCTCAGAGGTGGGACCCACAACATTCCCTTCCTCCCTGCTCTGATGGGTCGTATGTTGTAATTGAGTCCTTTTTTTTTTACTTCTTGGCCTACTTAAAAAGTTTTGAGAGGTTTACTTGTTTCATGCTATGGTGATGTGATTATAATAGCCTGTTGGTTGTTTCTGAAATGGTTTGATGTATTATCTTTTTCACAGCTTACAGTATATTGGCTGTACTACAGTGATTGAGTGGTCAGGCACTTTTTTTAAAATACTCTATTAAAAAAGTGCCTAGCCACCTAACCAATCACAGAAACAGGGAGTGGATCCACACTCACTAGCACCAGCGATGTTTCCTAGTTAGGTGATGAAATATCTGCAAGCAAGCAACCAAGGTCACCAAAGATTCCATATATTAAGTATTTCCTGCAGGAGCTTTAAATAAATATGGTATTTTAACAAATATACTAAAAACACACTTAAATTATGGAAACATGCAATTCAGTCTACTAGAAATCTGATTTTAATGTCTCTCTACATATATATGTTTCAAAGAAAATTAAGGCTGTATTCTTAAGCATGATTGATTTCTGGAGTTAGAAATTAATATAATTTAATTGCAACTTTACATCTATGCATTGGAGTCTTATTAGAAGATTTCAAGCAAATCTAAATCATAAACTAATCAATTCAACTTAATAAAAAAGAAAATAGTTGATTTTGGTAGTGGAGCAAAAACTTAAACATTAGTGGATACCAAATGTAAGCATTTCTAAAACAAATCAAATATAAATATGCTCCACAAAACACTTATTGATTTTGCACAAAACTAGTTATCCTTTAGAGTAGGGGTGTCAAACTCACATCATTATGGCAACATCATGTAACGTATCAGGACTTTTTTTCCCTTTGCTAAACCAGGAATAGGCATGGCCAACACATGACACATTTGGCCCGCGGGCTGAGAGTTTGACAGCTCTGCTTTAGAGAATACTATTCCAAGTTTCAAAAGAGATACTTCATCAAAAAAAATAATTTTAAGGTAAATATCTTCAGCAATTCATGGGATTAGGGTTGTACTTGACTATAATATAATAAAGGTGACTATAATATAATAAAACTTATGTTCTGATATTTTGTTATTTAATAGTAGATTTCTGATTACAAATTTTCAAAGATTGTTCTAGAATAACCCATCAAATCACTAATGCAGAGGGGGAGGGAAATCCCCATAGAAGTTCATTATTATCTATGAATGTATGGAAACTTAAAATCTAACATCTGTGTTACATGGAATACTTAACATCGTTTAAACTTTTTTCTCCTTAACTGATCAATATATTTGGAAATAAATGTTTCACTCTATATTATGGGTCTGCTTTTCATCTGCTTTTTTGCATTTTATTAATTATTTTATTAAACAAATGTATATAACTGCCCATCAACCAAAAGGAATTTATATATAAACTTGTTTCAAAGTAAGATAGAAATTCTGTTCTTATCTAGGTTAGAATATTGTCTTCTTCTGTGTTTATTTTTTCTCTGAATATCTTGGAAAAGGGCAATTAAAATAATTAAAAAAACAAAACAAAAGAGGGGTTAGAATAGTTACTTAGTTTTCAACCATAATAAGTATCCTTCAAATTAGTCAAAATATTCTTCCACCTTCACAAGATCTCCTCCTAAAACGCAATTTCTCATGACAATGCAATTTTCCAGGAATAATGAATTAAGGTTACAATCCCACATGCACTTGACATTAAGAATGCAGTGGAGTTCACTGCTGAAAAGCATAAGAGGTACTTTCTGCTATTTTTGCTGCAGCAATGACACTCTTCATCTTTCATTTGCCTCAGAGTTGACATTATTCCTGCAACACTATTTTATTATGTTAAATATATAGGTAATCCTTTACTTCTTCTCATGTCATAAATTCAGCTTTTTCTATTATTTTTTCTAAAGACTGCTCCATTTTGCTGGTAACTACCTTCCTATACAATGATTGAACTGAGACAGCTGCTGATATTCGGATGTCACCCATTACTGTTTGTAACAGGATACAAAGATTGAGATTAAGGCAGTTTAAGCGTTGTGCTTATAAATTTTATTGCAAAAGAAACATGTTTTCTAGGCTATAATCCATATGCATCTGCAATTGATATCCAATTGATTCATTAATTTTCTTAATGAATTAATTAAACATATTATTAATTTAAATGTTGTCCCCAATTGGAAGAAACAGTCAATTTACTATGAGTGTGTTTGTGTCTATGTGTTGCTGACAAATGCAGGGGCAACAAGTGGGTTTCCCTTTATACAAAAAGTTCTTCCCAACACTGCTGGTTGCCATGAGAAGTATGAGAATCATTTAAAAACATAGAAATACTTTCCAGAAAGTAATGTTTTATTATATGCTAATATACGATAATTTAAAATGTTAAGTAGTCACTTAAGATTATCATTGTTGATTAACTTTTCAGTTGATCAAAACAATATGGTCAGGGGATGGGATTATACAGGTTCGTACCTATTCACTAGAACCAGTTGTTAACATTCTAAGCAGATCGGAGAACCGGTTGTTAGAAGAAATTACTGCCCTAAGCCTGTATGGAAGGCAGGAAGGAAATATTCTGGTGTTGTTGCTTACAGAAACCGCCTCTCCATTAATTCTTATTACATTCTTGGCAGGACTAGACTTCCTGTCTTTGGAACTTCTCTGGAGTTTTTTTTTCCTCCTTTGCTGGTACTTTGCTTTGTGGTGTGACCATTCAAGTTACAATGGCACTGAAAAAAAGTGACTTATGGCTGTTTTTCACATGTACAACTGTTGCAGCATCCCCACAGTCATGAGAGGCCAGGTGAGGAGATGCATGCCTCGATGTGAGTGATGTTGAGTTGGCCACACCCAGCCAGTCACATGACCACCAAACCATGCCCACCAACTGGAGCCACGTCCACAGAACCGGATACCCCTGAATATGGTCAATGTCCCATTAGCAAACAAAGTGTTATGAATTTCTCTTTAAGCAGTCCAGGACCTTCAATAAACTGATAACCCTAGCATATAGTCATTTTACAGATCTGCTGACATGATAGTCCATGTTGTGCTTTGCGCACATTTCTTTAAGTATATATTTATTTTGCTTATAATTAGATATTCCAGTTCATCAAAGCTATTCTGATATTTTCCCCCTTTTCCTCAGATCCTTAAGAGTCACATCTATTGGGAATACCTTTTGTGCTTCAATGCTTTATCTGTACATCAGGTAAAAATTCAATATAAATGCTTAATCAACTTTTTAAACATATTCTGCAATAATTAATTTCAATGGGATTAGTCATGTTGAACTTAAGTTTGTATCAACAGGTACATTTATAAAATGTATAGGTGAGATTTCCAAATATGGAATAATGGAAAGCAAAGCCAGTTTATTTTAATCCACATTTACTGTTAAAAGTATTCTTACTTAAATATGATTATGAGAATATTTATTAAACTAATATAATTATATATAAATTATTATTTTCTTGTAATTAATTTAAGATCAGTTTCTTTTTTCTTTCATTTAAAATCCTAATCTTGTAGGTAACATTCCACTGTCTTATCAAATACAAAGTCAGTTGGCTACAAAGCCAAGTCAAGCCATGCTTATAATTGCCCAATGATACATTTTAAGAAAACTAAGTCACAACACATGTACTAAATATTAAGACTGCCAGTACCTCTATCATCTTGGGACCTTGAGTGCTATATGCGTTGCTCACTATATGGCATCACAGTGCAAGATTTAGTTCTTACAGTCAGTGAAAAACAAAATATGAGCAAATCTGATAATTAAAAAAAAGCCACTGATAAAAACAAGACTTCCCAAAGAAGATAATGCCAAATAGTCTACTATATAACATAGAAATAAAAATGAAATGACAAGAGTTTGAACATTGTGTAAATGTGTTTGTTTGTGTGTGTTTGTCTTTAGCTATCTAACTATCATTCTTGAACCAGGGCAGTTGCTGAATTCTTTCTTGTTATGGCTTCCTACTCTCTTTAATAAATGATACTCATATGAAATTTTTGGATTTTTTTTTTCTGAACATGCCTGAATGGTTCATTTCTGCCTGGAAGGTGAAATATAGCATACAGTTTTAGTTCTATTGTCCTTCTTTCAAAATATTATGAGACAAATAAGTCCTATAAAATATCCAGGTCAGCCCTGAGCTATACAAGCTATAAATTCAGGAACAGAAGTTTCCTAGGATTAAGTTTCACTGTAGCCATTCAAGTCATAGCTTGTATTTTAGTAACTTAAAACTGTTATATCCCAAACTTCTTTCAGTCAGTCATTTCCTCCATTTCATGGATGGCTTTCGTAAGATACATTTTTATAAGCTATTATAAATTGTTTTGTTATTGTACCAGCTTCACTTGTGAATTTTTTTTAAAAAGAATTATTCTGTATTCCAGAAATGTGTGATTAATTACTTACAAAAATCTGCTAGAATAAGAACATTCCCCACTGGTGTGTCTTTTGAACATTCTGTCTGACCACTGAACTATGCCCTTTAAATAAGTTGTTTGATTTATTGTTAACATATTCATTGAGATGTAACATGTCTTAAGACAGGAAAGAGAAGTTCATAAATACAAATGGGAAATTATATTCCTACCAGAATTCACAATGTCTAAACAGTACAAATAAATCGCCTTCTATATGCATTCAAATATTGATAAATGGGCAATAATATTATCACTTTCAGAAAGAGTGAAAGAAATTTGTTTTCATCATATACTCTGTAATATTTTTTAAACTGTGTTTTGCTTTATTCTGTCATCTGGTGTATCTATTAAATTTATCATTTAAAATTCTCTCCAAGAGGAATTTCACAAAATCCCTAAAGATACCCAGATTGGTAAGCCTGTTCTAACTGCTATAACAATATCATGAAGCTGAGCTTGAATTACCAATACACTAGAGAATTCTAATGCAATTATGAGTGTTTACTTACACCATGTGTTTCTCACTGAAGCTCGGCTGTATCAGGATAAACCAAAGGGAGCTAATGTTTTATAGATGGTAAGACTCTGTTTGTTTTCAGTAGGGCTAAATCTCCCAAAGCACTCAGACACACTAATTAAAGTAAACTGCAGAGGCCCATAATAAAATATATGTGTTTGGAGACTGTGAGATGAACTCTGCTGGCTTATTAAAAGTCAAAAGAAAAATATACATTATTTATGACTTCAAAGGGACACATTGTGAGCTCTGGTTTATTTAAAAGATTAACTAAGCATTGGTTATTGGTGACCATCTGAATAGCTTCTCTTTCACAGTTCATTAGATATGTCATGCATGTGGGAAGTCGTAATTTGGTATTGGGTCAAATAGTATTAATTAAATAAATTTCAGAGAGGATGCCAGTATTGTTAAATATAATCTTTGTGAAAATAGCAATGAAGAAAGCATTGGGCTTTTTTTCCCTGTTCACTACCGCCATTCACATTGTAATTATATTTCAATATTGTACATGTATTTTAAAAATGAATGCCAAAAATCACTAGCCAAAAGGCAGTTGTTTCTTTCATACAGATATAGGTCCATATACAATTATATGGATTCTGGATCTCCATTATTGTGTAACAATAGTCAAACTGTTGTCAAGAGCTGTAAAGAAGCAATCAAAATTTTCCGTTTTCAAAACTAAGGAATTACCTATTTCCATTCCTGTAGTAATGGAATATATTTCACTGTCCAAATGACTTGTTGGAGCAATGTCTAATCCATATGAACAGTGTAGTTAATGAATAAGGACCGCTTCACATTGCCACCACTTATATTCCCTAATACCTCAGCAATAGCCTTGAGGCCATCTGAATAGGTTTTTCACTGCTGCCAGTTCTGCATGTTGAAAATGAGGAGCAAAAATCATTGTCCTCACTAGAACTGCCACAGCTCCTATAGAAACAAATAAACAAACCAACACAACCTCTCAGCCACACTTTCCACTAAAGGGAAATGAAATTAATCACTTGCATGTATAGAGCCATACATTCACATAAGACCCCATCCTTAATTCATGTTGCATTCATTTGTCTGCCTGTCTATAAAAACATCCCAGCAGTTCCTGTGATCAAGCACTAAAAAACCATTAAGATGCCTTTCCCTTGAAAGCTCTGTTAGGGTGGCTGCAACCCCAGAATCTGGGTGGCAGGGTGAAGACAGTTTCTGCCTATGAGGAAATAAACTGCCCTCAAGCTTAACAGAATCATGGTCTCTAAAACCAGACTTGGATTTTAGCAATTTCAAGCTAAGCTGGAAATAAATTAAGTTGCTAAGCAGGAATGGCATCATGGAATTAGTAGGGCATGGGATAAGTGCAGAGTGAAGATCATATGTGTATATGCCCTGTGATTTGCACTAGTCTGACACCAAAGATACACTTCTATAGATTTGAATAACTCAATGATTTCCTTAAAATTCAAGAGGCTTGTTTCTGAGTGTAAGAAATATATTTAGGCATAAAATTGCACATTTTATTGCTATTTATACAGCCAAAAAATTGATATAAGAGTTCATATTTTTATTAATTTAATTTGTAATTCCAAATTGTTTGCGATTTCATTTGTAATTCCAAATTGTTTGCCATTTCCACACCCACTGCTTTTCAGAGTAACAGAACCTAAATGCCCAAAGTGCTTTATAGACAGGAAACTGCATTCCATATTAAAATAAGAAAACTATAAATTTTGCCCACATAATTTGCTAGCTACCTTTGAGAAGACACCAAGAAATTTCCCAATAGTTTTGGGAGGTTATGATGTAAGTACTATACTCTCACCAAAATTCCATGAACATACCCTCCAAATTATTCTGATCCACCGCCATATTTTCTAACTCAAATCCAACATCTGGGGAACTAGATTAAAGAAGGTTGATGGTTTTTATCTGGGATATATACTTTACAAATACATATTAAAAATCCATTATAATACTTGGCTTTTCAATGACTATGGATTCCACTGATTTCATACAGTATATCTGACATGAATAAAATCCAAGAGCAAATAAGGAAAATTAATATTTTAACCCATGCCTTACATTAACTGAGTGGTTTCAATTTGCCTGGAGGAATCTAGTAGTTTATCTTTTACTCATAATCTTAACAATTACACCATACAAACCACATGTGTATTTTGGTTTGGAGATTGTTTAGGGTTTTTTTAATCAATCATTCATTAGGGGTTTTTTTTTGTATAACTGGAAAAATAAACAATAATGAAAAAGAAATAGAAGGATTACAATTAATTGTAGAACAAAAAATAATTGAAAAACTGTCAAAAAAAATGAGTGAGAAAGACAAAGGGAGAAAGAGAGAAGTAATAAATTGTTTACTTATTATAACTATATTTCTGCACTTAAAATCTAGAATTTTGATACTAGGGGAAAATAGTAGAAAAACAGAAAGAATTAAAAAAAACAGTGGATTTGTAGACAATTACCTGGACTGAATTCATTCAGCATAAGTCTAGGCCAGTTACTGGATCCTCAAGATACAAATATATGTTCTATTGAGCATTTATAATCTTGAATTTTATTCCTAGATTGTTCAGTTCTACCTTCTGGCAACTTCCCTTGCTACAGCCTTGGTTTATCTTTTGTCTGTTTACTGATTTCTCCCATGGATTCTGGCTTACCTCAGATTTGCTACCCATGGCCCATCCCTAATAAAGGGGAAAGAGTGGCAAGAAAAAGTGGATAACCCAATTTTACGACCATTTTTACCATAATTGTGGTAAATGAATTAGCACAGCTTTTAAATGAATCATATGGTTATTAAGTGAATGACATGGTTGTCGAGCAAATGTAGCTTCCCCAATTGACTCTGATTGTTGGAAGCCGATTGGGGAGAGTTAATTGCAAATTGCAGTTCATTTATTTTTATTTATTTGTTACATTTATTTGCTGCCCATCTCACTGTAAGGTCATGTGATTGCAAGTCACTACAACCATCATAAATGTGAGCCAGTTGCTAAACACCTGAATTGTGATCATGTGACTGGGGATGATGTAACAGCCATAACTTTGAGGATGGGTCATAAGTCATTTTTTCTGATACCATCATAACTTCAAACCATTGTTAAACGAACAGTTATAAGTTAAGAACTACTTGTTTGCTGATTTATTGTTAGGAACAGTTTAAACTTCCATGTTCTAGCCAGTCTCCACAGTCGTTCATGTGTTTGAATAGCCAAGCTATAATAAGTTTCTTCAAAATAACTATTATTTTGCATTTTCAACATGTATAAAAGAAAAAACATGCCTTTTTCTTCTAGGATATCTTTCTACAATGTTTAGAAAGCAGCATACTTCCTCTTCATGTTTGGAATTGATTGTGCATATTTTTTTAGCATAATGTTGGCATTAGATGATATATCTATGGCACATGGGATAAGGTCAATGTGGTAGCTTACCTTACCTTTATATAACTGGAAATGTCAGACAGTAAAACTAAAGGAAAGAAAGGATACTTTTATGTATTACCTATTATGTTTGTCCCCACTACTCTATGACCGTATTATTTCAAGTTATTATTTAAAGTATTGTTCATCTAGTTTTCATAATAAAATACAAAAAGTAAATAAATTGCGCTTGAGCACTGTATTTGAAAATTAGGCACTGAATAGAAAAACTGGCTTCCAGTAAAATTAACTATTACCCTTAGTCCTTTTTTTTCACAGTAGCCTAATCTGAGATTTGGTAAAGCTTGCCTTTGAAGTTAATAATAATTGACAGCTTTGAGGGGTGTCTGCAGAACATTCAGTTTGGACTATTTGTGGCATTGGCTGAGCTAGTTACTACAAGGAATGCAAAGGGGGTTGTTTCCTTATCTGAAAAGCAAGAGAAGTTGTGTTCCAATGTTGGCACAAGAGGCTTTTCAGATTTTAAAAAGAGACAAAAGATCAAGGTCAGTAGCTTATCTGAGCACCTTTAACTGCTCTTAATTGCTCATTCTATATCATTAAGTGTCCCAAGTAGCAGTTATCCTTGCTTTTGCTAAGAATCTTATCTTTCATTTTTGATTATGTGATCATAAATTATGGCATTATATATCCTGACTTTGCATTTTATTTGGGAATTAAATTCTATGTTTCCTTCCATTTTAATAAGCAAATAAGGATACTGGAAAAATAAGAGTATTGTGCATAATTAGTCCAGTTTAAAAACACTTCCACAATGCAAGAAAAATCTAAGTTATATGCTTTAGGCCAGATACAGGAAATAATTTTAGCCACATATTATTAATTTTTAGACATTGAAATATGTTTGTAGACACATTTATACACAGAAACACACATGTGTGTGCACTTGTGCACGCACACACATGCTCACATGTGCACTGTATTTCTTTCCCTCATTGTCATTCCTTTGATTGGAAAAGAAACTTATTTCTCTCTCAAAGGATTAAAAACATATTACGTGAACACTGACAGGGTACTGATTATATATTTATTATAAGAGATTTAGAAATATGTAAGAGCTCCATTGTACAATCCTCTCTTTAGATCTTCCCATAATTCAGTTAAAACCTAAAAAGAGAAGATATCATAAGAAATTATTTAATGGGTCATCTTTAGAAGTGCAGGTAGATAGGAAGGAAGATTATACAATGACAGAAAGATGCATCAGAGAAAACAAAACCTTCAAACAATTAAGATAGCTTTAAAATATGGCCAAAATGCCATTTAAAATCATTCTAATTGCATTTCTGATAGATTGCAAATAAAAAGGCCAAAAGAATTTCAGATACCTGAAGCACAGTTAAGCGTAATATTATCCAATATTGTCTTTTACTGTAAAACCCAGCTATGTAGCAGCATCTAACCAACCTTGGCTGATCTTGAAAAAATAAGCAGGATTGAACTAGTTAGTAAATGAATGTGAGACCAGCAGCAGATCAAAGCAAAGCAAAAGCACCCTAAGAAGTTCATTAATATATCTATTTTGTATAAGCACCAAAAGTCAAGATGAACTTGAAGGTAACTAGCCTTTTTGAAAAGGAATCATGGATATTATTTTTAAAGAACTGGTGAAAATAGAAAAGTGTCATTTCCTTGCAGATTGTCCCTCCAAGCAATCTTTCATAGGGTGATATTGGAATAATTTCTATTGATAATTAATAGAAAGGTTTTGTTATTGCAGGTAAATTGCCTGACTGAGTGAAAACTCTTCACTAGATAAGCATTCATGATGATAAAGGGTTTTTTAATTCTAAATGCTTAGAGCAAGATGATGATCTACTATTTCTTTCTTTAAAGTTATGTTTATTTTGCTCAGTGCTTCAAGATGCAAAGAATAAGTTATCTTCCACTTGTTTTTTTCATGCTCTCTCTGTTAGACCTGATATCAAACCATATCTAAAGTATCACCCATAACACTTTGACAAATCCACTTTAACCGCAGCATTGCCCTTCATTTTGACTTCAAATATTCACCCATTCTCCGGGATTTGTATTGTTTAACCCAGAGATAAAGGTAAGCTTCTATTTTTAATATCAACGGATTACATCTTCCTGTTATATGCCTAGATTCAACAGAGTGTTTTCAATCTAAGTACATCTATTTTGAAGAAACCAGTAATGCCACTGTGTGACAATAACTGTAGTTATTAAAAAGCTAGATAATATGATTTTAAAAAATTAACAATCTTTAATTCAATTGCTGCAATTCTCTCTACCACACCTTTTTTTTTCCTGAGGATTGCTCCCAGTGTTATCCTTCCTATTTGACAACCATTATGATAAACTATCATGACTGCCTAAACCACATCTTTATTTATTTATTAAAATTTTATGCTGCTATTTCCCCTTTAAGGTGACTCTTTCAGATCATAAAAAATTGAATAGAAAAGTAATTAAAATATTAAAACTATGCAGATTAAAATTTTAAGGCTATACATAAACCAGGACTAAGAGATGGATGGCACAGGGATGTGGTGGTCTTAGTCTGTTAATCACTTCCAGCAGTGAATGCCCTTCTTGGGGCCACAAGCCAACCAACAAAACTAAGTTTTAATACCCTTCCAGAAGGCCAAAAAAGTGGGATCAGTGGTAGAGTGTTCCACAGGCTCAGTGCCTCAGTGGGAAAGGTTCTTCTCCTTGATGCCACTTGTCAAAATAACTTAGCAAACAAGGTCTATAGCAGGCGGCAGGCCTCTTTCGCAGGTGCAAGTGGAAGTGGGCTAGTTCCTTTGTGATGAAACAGTTCTTCAGATACAGAGAATACAACTGAGAGATGACTAGGGCATGAGTGACTTTGCAGGGCCTCACAATTTAGTTAAGGGCACAACTGGCACACAATATATGAAATCTTATAATTACTTACATTACGAGACATTGTAATTGCAGTATTAGATGGTTGCTGTTGAGGTTTGTGCTAGTCTTTTATCCTTCCTTGCATTTAGATAATGTATGCTTCTTTTCCTAATCCATTCGTCCATCTTCAAATTTATTTCTCAGTTCCCCTCATTCTTTTCACCCAGTCTCTTTTCCCATGATATATGCTGCTTACTGCAAAGAATGTTAATGTACTTTTACTATTTATTACATTCAATCAATAAGATAGCCTTTCTTCAGCATTAACAATGGAATTCTATCTACTTCACCTCAATGAAAGAAAATAATAAATTGAGTTACCCATCTCACAACATGTGCAACTTCCAAGTACTATTTTGTAAATTGTGGAATTATATTTGTTTTTAAGACCTTTCTCCTTTTGGAGGTTTCTCCCAAGCATGTTCATGCTTTTAATGTTGATGGGGGAAACTATTATCCAGAGCACATTCCAATTTATGCCTTTGGGCATGGCCTACTGCCCACACAATTGACCTGCTGAACAACTGATCCATTTGCAAGTAAAGATAGGAGAAGATGCCATAGAAAAACTATATATATTATTGCACCATATCAATTATTGTACAATAAATATGGAGTATTTATGACCCCTACATATCAAAAACTAACAGAGAGGCAAGAGAAGGTACAAATTGCAGAATAATTGTACAAATTCCTCATGCCAGCAAGGTTTTAAGATCTTCAAAATAAAAATATAATCAATCAAAAGAAATAAAGAAATAAAACAGTATCGTTGATTATACTGATTGGCCAAAATGTGGAAATATGAAAGCTAAAATGCATGCCAGAGCATGTGATGCTTATTCTTCTAAGAAAATCAATGAGGTTGATAAGCACTGGCTGGGGAAACTGGGAGATAAAGTCCATATATCTTAAAATTGAGACACACTGCTCTAAACAATTAGGGAAGGGGCAATTAAAAAATCTGGGCATCACATATGCCTAGATGTTGCTAACCTAAAAACAAATAATCCAAAACCTAATGTCCATGGCCTTCATTCTGAAAAGTATTAGTCCTTATCTTTTCCTAGTGTGATTTCTCTATGTCCAGAAACTAGCTAATGGGGAAGAAAAAAATTTTAAAAAGAGAGAAAATGGATAGCCCTATTTGGTATACATATTACAGATGACATATGTTAGAATAGCACAAAAGTGCTACCATGTCTGTATACTTTTATCCCATCCAGATGAGCAACTTATGTATTTCATGAATCATATTTTGAAATGAATACAACCAAAGAGCTAGCAACATTTCTTTGCAGTGAATCATTAACATCAGCAGAGATACAAGCAGTATATCATTAAGCCATCCATCCCACCAACTTAATCAGTCAAATCTTTGTCTTCCACTTATTTTTAACTCTTTGTTCCTGTATGCCATATTTGAACTTCCCTCAGCTGCTGGGAATAACAGATTAAAGATTATGTTGACACTGTTTTAATACAGGAGTTGGAAGAGGAGCATTTCTCAAGAAATTATATGGTTCCCTTGACCTCAATGTTGAATATTTGGCGCTTCTCTCCAAAATGGCTGTTGAACAGTAAGGGATTTTTTTTTAATCTTGCCGATGATCTGTTGGTTTTGCTGCTAAAGCTGGTTCTTTGTCATTGCTGTTCCCTGGATTTGAATGGGACCCTTAGGAATGATCCAAGACAGCTTTAGAACAGCCATGGACCCAAGAGGAGTCTTGAAGATTTCAGTTCCCTTTGGAAACAGTCAAAAAACCACTGGGCATACATCTTCTTGTCAGCAAACTCAGTGGCATAACCATGATTTTAAGGCCTTAAAAAAAGCTAGCAAGCTCAAGATAAATTGATTATCTAGTGGATCTTGTTCCATCAGCACTCAGCAGGCACCACAAGAGAAAAGGTTTTCTTCCTACTTAAGGGATGGGACCTGGAGCATACCTCTTCTGCTGGACTGTGATTGAAGACCTGCATGCTTGGTGGCTGCCATCTTGATTTTTTTACCCCTTCCCTGCAGAAGTTTATGTCAGATAGCTAACTATGATTGACTATATACCTACAAAAATTTTGATTCAGGAAGATCATAGTGTTTGGAATAATATTTATATCTTTATTAGAGAAAAGTAGGTTTTACAGCCAAATCATTTCCGGGGCATGATCTTTCAGCCAAGATGGAATCCTTGTATCCTGAAAGCATTACTAAACTACAAAAGAATGGGAGGGAAAGATGGTGGTATATGTTAATCCCATTGTGTCTTTATGAAAAGAGATAATTATTCTTTTGAGCAGTGATTAATCAATTACAGAATTATTTAGAACAGTAAAATGACAACCTCTACTTATGAACAATGTCAAAGGCATTGACATATTGCACAAGGAGGGAGGAGTCCTGACTTCTTTGGGAACAGGCCCAGCTATGAATAATCGCTTTCCACAATTGTTTGGATGCCAATACTTGGCATTATTAGGCATTGTTCACACTAAATTAACTGGCAGCTCAGAGTTTCATTTATAGATGTAGATAAATTTTAAGATTGGTCAAATATATAGGCCTGGAAATCATTTGTTGAATGGGAAGAAAGGGATTATTTTAAAAATGCTAAAATGAGTAATGGAATCCTAGTATCAAAATTAGATAAAATTGATCCAGACATTTAGTCTGCTCCTTTGTTCTCAAAAAATATATATCCTTTAATTAAAATCTCAGATTATATCCTCTTTGTTCATAATAATAAATGGTAGATGGAATTGCTCTATGTTTACCACTTTTGTCTCCTGGACATTGGTCTACCAGAAAAAAAAACAAATTTGAGGACTACTTGATCAAATATATAAACATATAAGTAGACATTGCAAATTGCAAGTATATCTCTCCATAAATGTAATAGCATTTGGTGAAATCAGAGGAAAATGAAATTCAGACCTACATACAGTGGTAGTGCAATATTAAGAGTTACCCTGAGGTAAGATGGACAGTGTATAAATTTTACAAATAAACAAATAAATTAACAGTAGCTATTGGAATTGATTGATTAATTATGTGCCATCAAGCCATTTTCAACTCCTTGCCACCATATAGATTTTCTTCAAGATGATCTAACCTGCTCTTTCATGTCTTCCAATATTTCTTTCATCACCTCTGTAACTGAGTCCATCCTGTTTCCTGCTAGTCATGTTCTTCTCTTTCTTTCTACCTTTCTCAGTATTACGATGTTTTTAGAGAATGGGGTCTTCGCTAATAAAAGCCATTATAAAGCAGTAAGTAACAATACATGCATGTTACTCCAATAAGAGACTATAATGTTTACCGATCCAAACGTGAAATCCGTAGAGGAGATGGTGTTTCTATCTTCTATAAAAAGTCCTTACATCTAAAAAAACATCTGAGTTATCCAAGAGCTTGCTTTTCCTGAGACCATTATCTGTGAACTGATCTTAAATATCACATATCGGTTCTCACTATGTTACAGAGCCCCTGATTATGACATCGAACATGTAAACAAGCTAAATACACTACTAATATGGGCAGCATCCTGCACACACGCTTTTATCTTTCTTGGTGACTTCAATCTACCTCATATTAACTGGACCCTAAACGAATGTACAACTGAACCCATACGAATGTAACTGAACCTTCTACAATGCTGTAACAAATCTGGGACTGGAACAATTAGTAACCAACAATACTAAGCTTAACAACTGCCTCGATCTCATCTTCTGCAATAGTTTGAATTCAAATTACAGAATACAAATTAAAGAACACTTTTCCAACAGTGACCACAATATGATTGACTTTTATCTCAACATACGTCCACACAAAAATCATCACAATGGAAAAATCCCCAATTATAACTTCAAAAAAGGCAACTATGATCTTATAATCAACTATCTCTCTTCCCTTGATTGGCAATTTCTATTCACTGGATGCAATATTGTTGAAGACCATTACAACATATTCTTACTAGAAATCAAAAGAGCCATCAAACTATATGTACCAGTAACAACTCCCAAAACCAGGAAAAACAGATTACCCATAACAATAAGGAAGCTTCAATCCAAAAAGAGATCACTTTGGCAAAAAAACAAGTCTGGTCACGTTGCCAATTTTAAAAGCCAATACAAAAATCTATGCCACCAGATAAAAACTAAATGCACTAATTATCACATTAAACAAGAGGAAAACCTTCTACACACAAATTCCACCCGTGCTTTCTACAATTTTGTAAACAACAAACTAAAAGACTCAAGGTCCATCCCACCCTGAAAGGACCTAATGGCAAAGATTGCAATAACGACACCATTAAAACAAACCTTTAACACCTTCTTTGGCTTAGTATTTGTAAACAGCAATGGATCAAGCCCGGTATTTCCTAGTCGAACCACAGACAACTACAATGATCTAATACATATCGATTTTTCAGAAGACATTGTTGAAAAAGCACTGCGCAATCTAAAACCATCCCTATCTATTGGACCAGATGGAATATGTGCCTACTTCTTAAAAAGCTATCCACTACCATAGCCGAACCTCTAAGCATAATCTTTGAAAAATCTCTCAGGACCAGCTCCTTGCCAAAACAATGGTCACAAACCACAGCCATCCCCATCTTCAAAAAGGGAGATCCCAGCCTAGTTGAAAATTACAGACCAATCTCCTTATGCTGCATCACCTGTAAAGTCATGGAATCAATTATTAATCCCTCATCCTCCACTTAGAAACAAACAACCTACTCTCTAAAAAACAATTTGGTTTCAGAAAAAAACTATCCTATAATCCGCAACCCTTACACTGCAAAAACATATGGACTACACAACTCGATCAGGGCAAAGCAATAGACGCAATCTACATAGACTTCTGTAAAGCTTTTGATTCAGTGGTACACGACAAACTACTACTAAAACTAAAATCTTATGGTATCTCTGGACACCTACATAACTGGATAGAAGCATTCCTGTCAGACAACAAATGGTCAAAATTGGGAGCTTCCTATCAAATTCTGTACCTGTCAACAGTGGTGTCCCCCAAAGCAGCGTTTTAGGACCAACTCTCTTTATACTCTACATAAATGACCTCTGTGATCATATTAAGAGCAACTGTGTTCTCTTCGCTGATGATGTAAAGCTATTCAATACCATAGACAATACTACTACCCTCCAAAAAGACCTTGACTATGTATCAGAATGGTCAAACAAATGTCAATTTCAAATCTCAACAAATAAATGCTCTGTCTTACATATTGCCAAAAAGAAATCAGAAAATAAAATACAAGTTAAATAGTCAAAACCTTGTTTAGTATCCAAACTTTATCAAGGACCTTGGAGTACTCATCTCAAATGATCTAAGTGCTAGAGCCCACTGTAACTACATAGCCAAAAAGGCATTAAGAGTTGGTAATCTAATCCTACGTAGCTTCTTCTCTGGTAATATCACATTACTTACTAGAGCATACAAAATATTTGCTAGACCTATATTCGAATACAGCTCATCAGTCTGGAACCCATATCATGTATCCGATATTAACACAATTGAAAAAGTCCAGAAATATTTCACAAGAAGAGTTCTCCACTCCTCTACTCATTGCAGAATACTTTATGCCACCAGACTTGAAACTCTAGACCTAGAAAACCTAGAACTATGCCGCCTTCAGTCTGATCTAAATATAGTATATAAAATCATACATTGCAATGTCCTACCTACAAATGAATACTTCAGCTTCAATCATAACAATACAAGAGCACACAATAGATACAAACTCAAGGTTAACCACACCAAACTTGACTGCAGAAAATACAACTTCAGCAACAGAGTGGTCAATGTTTGGAATACTCTACCTGACTCTGTGGTTTCTTCCCCAAACCCAAAAACTTTAACCTTAGACTGTCTACTATTGACCTCACCCCCTTCCTAAGAGGCCTGTAGGAGGCGTGCATAAGCACACCAATCATGCCTACTGTCCCTGTCCTATTGTTTTTTATTTTTCTTATAAGTATCTATCTCATGTATTCAAAACTATATTTATTCTTATACCCGTATCATGTAAGCGATTGACAAATCAAATAAATACTAAAATACTAAATAATGTGATTTTTTATTTTAAAAAAGTTAACCCTTTTTTAAATCTACATGCATGTCTATTGAAATAAAGATATAACATTCTCTCTCTTGATTAATTATCTTTCATTGTAATTTGTTAACAATTTACTAAACACTCACTGAAAGTTTTCTCTGGTTATTTTGTAGTTATCCATAGATATGTAATGATGTGACTTTACTGACCTTATTAAAAGCAATGTAAAAGGAGAACTAACATTATTAAAAACAAAATTGAAAGGAAAATTCCAAGAAAACATGAAAGAAACCTGTGCTCTGAAAGATTACTCAACTAGGCTTCAATTCAGATTGTATTTCTATCTCTAGCCAAGGCTAAAATGGTTTGCATCTTTTTTTCCTTAACCCTCATTACATTCTATGAGTTTTTCCTCCTGAGTTTGTGTGGCCTCTTCACCTGCCCTGATTCTGTCAGAAGGAACAAAGTAAATAAAGGTCAAGATAGATGTCAACCTAAGCAATTACTAAGAGAAGAACTTGTACATGACCCTGAGATTAGAAACAGTGACCTGTCATACTGGTAAAGGGAAGCAGGTCCCTTTTTAATCTACAAATTTACACCCACTGATACAAATGGAACGCTGGTTTATTTGCATTTTAATCACTCCCCAATTTATTCCAGGACTTTCTTGGTTTTCTCATCTTCTTTTCTAGATAGGCCATCAATATATAGCCCAGACAGTAGCAAGGGAGGAATTTATAAAGGCAATAGCACAGCTGTTATTCAACATACCAAAGCAGATTTCACCTTTTCATTAAAGTGAACTATGTTGTGGTAGTAATACGTATTGCAATCAGATACTGTATGCATGTCATGCAAAGAAAATTTCTGTTGTTGAGAGGTACATTCCTGGAAAAAAAATAACCTGTTTGTAGCTTCATGATAGCACTGGCTAAAGTCAAAGCCAAAAGGGAGCAATCCCCTCCCCTTACTGGTCTCTTTCTTTTTTTCTTCCTATGAAATTGATGTCTCTGAAGCGAAGGGAAGAAATTAGTCTGGTTTACATTGGAACACAACTTATTCATTTTTGCATTAAAATAGTATAAATTGCAGTCTAAATTCAATTTTCCTTCAAATATTGCAACTTGTCAAATACATAGTTTAAACTGACACAATATCAGCTCAGGCTGATAGGTACTTGTCAAATCTTAACCTATATTTATATAACAAGTATATAACAAGTCATTATATCTTCTTGTTTAGCTTTCTCTAGCATGATATGTAAGCCAAGATTGGAGAGAGGGGGAAAAGGGAGGGAGGAAGATGGACATTATGTTAATCTAAATGCATCGACCTATTGGCTGACATACAAGCCTTTACCATTGATGAAGTAGGAAGCTGATGATATTGACAGATTTTAGTTTTATAACAAACAAATATACATAGAATTTGGAGAAACATAAAGATGATTTTCAGAAAAGTGTTATTTAGTACCAGATTTCCTGTTGACAGCATTACTGTAAATGAGGACAATTATATCTACCTGTCTTGGCATGACAGGAAAGTGTAGCTCAGGCCAAAAAGAACTCCACTTGAACTTACTGAACAGCTAATTGTCTGAACGTCATAAATGATGGGATGTTCTACTCCTGATAAGCTAAACTCTATGCCTATTCAATATGAGTCACACATTGTGATTATGTGATCAGCATTCACTCATCTGCTCCATTTATGATCATGTCATTGTGCTGCCTTTGAGCAAGCTGGTGAAAAGCTTCTTAATTAAAACAACAGATCTGTAAAGAAATTACTGTCCTAAAATGAATCACTCATCATGTCTTTTGACATGCCTGTGAGATTCCACGGCTGGGATCCAAAGATATATCTGAAGGATGTACTGTTGGCATCGTGGAAAAGCTCTTGCAAAAGGAGAGAAAATTCCTCACATGTGAAACTTTCACTGGATTCTTGAAGAAGGAAATGTGTCAATACAATCATAGTAATCAGTAACAGTGAGACAAAGTGAAATACTATTTCTTCTCTGAATTTTTTATTTAACTCACAACCCTCCATTAAACTGAGGGTATGGTCAGAAAAGTCAAAAAGGCAGCCATGACAGCATGATGGAAAATCCAATGAACCTGCAATGTACATAAAACAGAATTCTGATCACAGACAATCCTAATGTAGAATTTAAATAGGAAAATGAAATATCAGCAAGCTTGGTGGTTATTGACAGAAGCTTTCAAGTGAAAATCATGAAGAAATCCACTGCAAGAGAGTAAAAATTCTACAGAAGAATTATTGAGTCTATCATCTGCACCTCTATAACTGTCTGGTTTGGTTCTGCAACCCAACAGGACAGACACAGACTTCAGAGGATAATTAGGACTTCAGAAAAAACAATTACTACCCACCTGCTTTCAATTGAGGATATGTATACTGCACGAGTCAAAAAGAGGGCTTTGAAAATATTCACACACCCCTCACATCCCGGACATAAACTGTTTCAACTCCTTCCCTCAAAATGACGCTATAGAGCACTGCATACCAGAACAACTAGACACAAGAACAGTTTTTTCCCGAAAGCCATCACTCTGCTAAACAAATAATTCCCTCAACACTGTTCAACTATTACAAAGTCTGCATTACTATTACTGCTAATCTTCTCATCATTCCTTATCACCCATTCTCTCCCACTTGTGATTGTAGGACTGTAACTTTGTCCCTTGTATCCTTACAATTTATATTGACTGCTTCCTAGTATGATTTGATTGTTGATTGTACCCTATGATTATCATTAAGTGTTGTACGTTATGATTCTTGATTCTTAACAAATGTATCTTTTCCTTATGTATACTGAGAGTATTTACACCAAGACAAATTCCTTGTGTGTCCAATCACCCTTGGCCAATAAAGTATTCTATTCTATTCTAAAATTAGCCAGATATACTATTATTGCTGATGTAATCATAAGGAAGAAAGCAGAAGAGCAGAAATGTAATCCAGAGATGTAGATGTACTTATCCAGCAGACATTCAAATTGTGTAATTAATTTAAACTGAAATATTATGAGTTTGAAAATAGAAATAGGAACCCCATGTAGCATCTGACGAAATTTAGAAAGGCAGATTAGTGCCTGAAATATTGAATATTTTGTGTGATGTATACATTAGAAAATACAAGTGCTAAAATTGGTATAAACCTAAAAATAGTAGTAAAAATATAGTATAAATGGAATTGGATACATTTTTCCTTCTTTCTTACCAAGTAAACTGTAGGCAGCTTCTGAGAATTGGAGTTTTATCTTCCATTGTCTTGGAAGAAGGTATACAGACTACAATGAAAGCTTTCTCCATGTGAAACTGATCATGCATTGTTGTTTTAAATTATTCATTTTCTTCCATATTCTTCCTTTTAGAAGGAACTTCATGCATACTGTTTGAGTCTACTAGTAGCAATTTTCAATAAGTCTTTTTGACTTCAATCAAAGGATTAAAAATATAATCTACTCCCAGGATTAACCAATGACAATGATACTTCATATTCAGTATACCCAGTATGGTTACAGTCCCAAAATTAAGGTATGAACATAAAATGATTTTAATGTATTTTCTATAGTTTTCAATTGGACACTTAGAAAATTTGGTTTCAAGTTTTCAGCCATCACTGATATAACTAACAGTCCCAACTGTCTGATATATAGGATTAATTATTATTTTCTGAGTCATGTGAAGACATCTGATTATATTTCTGTAGTTTTCTCATAACTATCATTTATTTATTATTCATGTATCTAACCATTATCCAATAGACCATATTCAAGTATATGATAATATTGCAACTTTAAATACTGTATGATAATCATCTTTATTATAGGAACTTATCCACTTGCAGCAGAAAACTGCTAGTGATTGAAACAGAAGTGGATCCATAGCAAATAATATTGTTGCTTTGTATCTTGAAGGCCCACCTCTATATAAAGAGATTTTGTTCACAAGTGTAATCAGAAAAATATTCTGCCTAAATGTGTCTGACTCCTAATTTAATACAATAAGGCATCATTTCTCCATCTCCCAAGGTTCCTCTAAGTTGAAAGTAGTCTAAAATTGTTCCCTAAAATTTGCCAAAACCAATGTTAACTAAGTGATGTAGTGTTAGGAAATTTTGAGTAAAAAGTTAAGAGAGGTGATAAATTCTGTGCATGAACAATTTCAGCATGAAAATGAAAACTTGTGAAAATTCACCATATATCTAATGCTAGTTATGATGACAGAAGAGTAGTGACAAGTGCATGGAGATGTCATATGAAAACTTCATCCTTTTGAAAGGATTCCTTACTAAAGTCCCAAATTAGAAGTGAATATATGTCAGAGAATTGTGCAGCCGGTATCCAGAATCAGAGATGCTGACATTAACTTGTAGTTTTCTATAACTATATTTTACAACTATATATACAGCAAACTAGATAGACAAAAAGGAACATCGTCAGGTAAATCAATATAGCAGGAATATCTTGAGGTAAATTACAGAACACAAGCAGCACACAGAGAACAAAGGCGGGAAACAAGGAAACTCTCTTTACACTCACAGCAACCAATCACAACTTAGATTGCCTCATGCAATGGCCAGCTCTCTTCAACCTATTAAGCGATAACTGTGTGTTCTTATTCATTGTCCAACCCTTCACTGCTTCAGATATTAAATTTTAATATATTCACAATATGCAGATCTGTGTATTTGCTTCATATCATGATATACATTTTGTCATTTATCTTTCTTGCACACGCACACACACCCCACACAGTCCCTAGAGCCAATGGTTCACAAGTAATCTCCTGAACCTTGGATCTGTACTATATTTACTTTTAGGATAAGAAAGGCTGTTTTTAAACATGCTAATAAAGTCCTGGTATAATGCAGTGCCTTTCATAATATATTCCTTGTGCAAATGTCATGGTTACCCTTACATATTTACAGTTTAAAGGTGTCTTTTTCTGTGGCATGGAATAGGTCCAAGATCAGGGTGTTTTCAGGATGTGGTAGAAAAAATTAAGGAGGCTGCCACAATAGTATGATAGACACTTGGTCCATTTTTATGAGTATTGACTGTAAGTTTTGTGGTACTATTTTGACAATAATACGAATGAAGTTGTTTTTAATTAAAGTAGTAGCTACATATCTGCAGGATGTGAGGATGTCTGCATTTTGATTTAGTAAAGTTTATTCCTTGTCATCAGTTTATTGACTTTGTTCAATTTATAGTCTTTTAATTATTATTAACATTTATCTATGGATTTTTTAAAAAACTTTGTAAAACTTCCATAATTACTTCAGTCTTATAATTAGAGGTGGGGTTGATGATCTTTTATGCTATTTATGTAGTTCTTTCCAAACTAAATTTAATCACAAAGCCGACAGCATGTTTATATCCAGAAATATTCAAAGATTAATTCTTACTACACTAGACCTAGAACTTGATTAAAATGTCTTAATTAAAACTAACCTACAGTGTATCCATGCAACTGTGAGTGTGCATGGATGCATAAAGGACAGGAAAAATGTTGATTTACTAAATAAACTTCCAGAATTCTGCAGAAGACAGTAATCACTTACAGTTTGACAAGTTAATCCATCTGAAATAGTAATATGCTGGATTCCTTCAGACAATATGTCATATTGTTCTCACTTTATTTAGAACAAGGTTTTATTCTACCAAAATCCTTACTGGGCTTTTCAAAAAGATCATATTCTATGAAGGAACAAATATGTTGAGACACACAAAGAGAAGAAAAATCTGGTTTCACACTATACATTAAATCATCTGGTTGGCTTCCATTTAGCATCTTGTGAAAACTCACAATTAATTATTTATTATTTATTTATTTATTTATTTATTAGATTTTTATACTGCCCCCTCTCCCAAAAAAGAGACTCGGGGCAGTGTACAGCCAGATAAAAATAGAAGTTATAGTTATAAATAACTTATAAAGTTATAAAGTTAAAAGCAATTTAAAATGATTAAATTAATGGCCGAATTATAAAATTATCAAAATGTAAAAATAGATAAAAATTTAAAATACCAAATTTAAAACCCCACGATTATTACTGGGCCAGGCCGGCCTGTTGAAAAAAGAGGGTCTTTACTGCGTGCTGGAAGGTCTGAATGTCAATGATGGCCCGTATCTCCAGGAGCAAGTCGTTCCAAAGGGAGGGAGCCCCCGCAGAGAAGGCCCGCACCCTCGGGGCCACCAACCGGCATCGCCCAGCCGGCGGAACCCCGAGGAGGCCGACCCTGTGGGAGCGCACTGGGTGGTAGGAGGCCATTGGTGGCAGCAGGCAATCCCGTAAGTACCCAGGTCCCGAGCCATGAAGCGCTTTAAAGATGATCACTACCACTTTGAATTGGATCCGGAAGGCCACAGGGAACCAATGCAGCTCGCGCAGGAGCAGTGTAACATGGGAGCTCTGAGGAGCTCCCAAGATCACCCGCGCAGCCGCATTCTGGACCAACTGTAGCTTCCGGATACTCTTCAAGGGGAGCCCCATGTAGAGAGCATTGCAGTAATCCAAGCGGGAGATGACGAGGACAGAAGTAGTTCAACAAACCATAATTAAAACCAACTGGTTAGTGCAATGTTAGTAACCACTTCATGAACTTCTGTAAACTTTGCTGGACATTGACTTCCTTTATTGGAATTTTCTCTTACATTATATTTACACAGTTATTGAACTGCTGACATTAAAACAGGTAAATACCAAAAGGCATCAGTTTTCAGCAATAAACCCCACAATTTGGAACACTTCACCCCCAGAGAATCAAGGGATGCCCACTCTGCTTGTATGGCTTTTAAGACCATGTGTTCCAGTTTTTCCAGTAAAATCGGGAGTACATTATAATTCAGCACTGTCCTTGAAAATTATTTTTATTGATTTTGTTCAGAATTGATTTGAGTTATGTTGTATTGGAGTAATTTTATCTCATTATCTGTTGTAAATCTTCCAAAAGGGCAATTAACATTTTACTTAAAATACAGTTTAAAAACCACTCGTGCACAGTTGAGGTGTTTCATAGAATTAAAGGCAAGATAGTTATTTTCAACATATATTGTGTTGGGCACTCATCACAGCACAAGGTGCATAGATTCACAGAAGGAAAGGGGATGCCTAAAACTCAGATGTGTGTCTGATTTCTCACCCCAGAAATAATAAGGAAGATCATGGCTTATTTACGCAATAGATATAAGTCATTTATCCATGCAATGACTTACATTGCCAGAATCAAATTGTTTTGTTTTTGTTTAAAATGCTTCTTACTCTGCCAAATATGTTGGGCTTTAACTCCCCTTCCATATGAAGGGTATAAAATTAGGAAAGGCTACGTTGGCTATTGACATATTTAGAGAAATATATATCTCTCTATACATACATACATACATACATACATACATACATACATACATACATACATACATACAAGTGTTGCATATGCAAGAAAGCTATTTTAGAATCTAGGTTTTAAACAATGCAAATGGTGAGAAATATTTCAATATTGGAGATTAATGTGTTTATGAATCTATATTTAGATTCTGTAAACATTTCAGGCATATAAAGATTTTCTGGTGCCTACCCTGTGCTTGATAAAATTGGATTGTTGTTTTTCAAATCTTTTTATCTTTATTCTTTTTAAACATCCAGACAATATTATTTAAATAGCAGCAAGACAAAGAAATATTGTATGCATGTTTTTTCTGCAACAAAATTTAACTCACAGCTTGGACAAATATATATACCAAATTACATTCTATGTTAAATGCATAACTTTGCTTTCCTTAGTTGTACTTTCAAATATCAACTATGGGTAATGTAGTGCCGCAGAAGGACAATAACAAAAAAAAAAACATATTTACTATGATCTTTATCCTGATGGGACCTGTCTACAGCTGCTATTTTAGAAGAAAAACATGCAATGGAAAATGTATCTAAAGTAATGTGCTTTTTGTCCCCGGGCTATCAGAACTATATCCCTTCTTGAGGATTTTCTGGAAAGGAATTGCAATAAATCACATTTGTTGTTCCTATTTTGAATGTGGCTAGTACTATTAATATTAAATCAGTTTTCAGAATTGGGATGTGACTTCCTGATCAAAAAAGTGGCTACTGAGTTTATCTGTATAACACATAAATATATTTTTAAGAATATTGCCAGGCCAAAGCCTCAAACTGACTGCATGAAAAATGATCTGGCACCAACCTTTGAACAGACATTAAACTAAATAACAAATACAAATTAAATCCAGTAGAAACTTTTTCAAATAATGTGAAAAGCGATAACAAAACCAACATTCTGAACTGGACCTTAGTTTAGGAGATTGTACGGTCTTTGATAGTATATCTAACTATGCTTCTTCTTAAAATTATAAAGAATATAATAACAGAAAGCAATTTGGATTTTCTGTTGTAACTGCAGTTTTGTTTTTGTCATTACTCTGTAAATTCTTTGCCAATAGCCCCATCTTCTGGTCTCATCCAGTATATACTAGATTTATTTTAAATTGGTGTAGTGGTTAAGGAATCAGGCTAGAAATACGAAAATTGTGAGTTTGTTGCCTGGAAATTGAAGCCAGTTGTGTGACCTTAAGCTAATCACGGTATCTCAGCTCCAGGAAGAATGAGGCTTCTGAAAAAGCTTGTCAAGAAAACTGCAAGATCTTGTCCAGACAGCTTCCATGGATAGCCACAATTGAAAGGGGAAAAACAAACAAAAATAAAACCTGGAAGGCTTTAGACCAGTGGTAGCTAACCTTTTTGAACTCGTGTGCCAGCACCAGAAGGCAGTGCTCACGGCAGCCCCCCACAACCCCTGCACATGCATGCACGATCCCCCCACGCGCCATACCACTCTGTGCATGCATGTGCAATCCCCCGTGTCCACCACACATCTCTGTGCATGCACACATGTCCCCCGTGCACCCCCGCACCCTGCGCATATGTGCCTGATACCCGACAATCAGCTATTGGTGGGTGGTGGGTGCGTACGCGCAGCCTCTTCCCGGTGACCTCTCATGTGCTGGCAGAAGTGGCTCTGCGTGCCACTTCCAGCATGCGTGCCATAAGTTCGCCATCACGACTTTAGGCTTTTTGTTTTGTTTTTCAGATCTGCAAGTTTTAAATCATGCTCCCTGATATGGAAAGCATAAAAGCTCCAAAGTTATATACAAACGAAGAAAAATTCATGTTCGATGATAGGTGAATATTTATTCCTTTTTCCCAAAGTTATATAGCTAATATCAGAGAAACTACTAAGGATCATCTTTTTATGCACAGAATTACAAGCACCAAATCTTCAGAAATCAGACAAAACGGAATAATAGCTTAGGGTTAATGGTCCAAGATAACATCCATTGCTCAGGATTGCACATGGGTCCAAAGCTTTAGATGTAATCAGGGGTGGGATTCTACCAGTTCTGTCCACTTCTGTAGAACTGGTTGCTATGAAAAGCAGCAAACAGAGAGCATACATAGAACCGGTTCTATGTCTGCTGCTGTTTTGGCCCATCTGTCCCCCCGGGCTCTTACCTGACCTTTATTTCCTGCGTTTTCAACTGCAGCTGCTTTGCACGACACAACTGAGGTTGAAAAAGCAGGAAAAAAGGGCTTTTCCAACCGCTGCGCACTTGCACGCAGCACTGCTCAGCTCTCCGGGCAGCTCAGCAAGTTGTAAATTGCACTGGCGCGACTGGTGTGTGCGTGCACATGCGCATGTGACGCAGAGCGACAGGACCAGTAGTTATACCGGTCAGATCCCATCGCTGGATGTAATCCTCAAAACTTCTCCAAAAGTTGCTACAAAGTTATGTTTTATAGATGACAACCTCCACAGTGTAAGGTGCAGGAGGTAAAAAAAAACCCTGAAATAATAGGACTAATTGTATTTAATTCCTTCAAACTTAAGTCTTAACTTAAGATTACATACTTGGTCTAGCCTTGCTGTTTTTAGGAAATGTAGTCTCAGCATGTTTAAATTCAGTGTAGTCTTTTGCTTTCTTTATCCCCCACTATAATTACCTTGATTTTTAAAAAGCATTCTATGTACACTACTGATTTCTGAATTAAGGACGCAAAGTGAAGGTAAGACCAAGACTTCGCTAAAATATAACTCTTAAGAAACATTAATCTTAATTATTGCCTTCCTGGGTAGATTTTTTTCTTGATCTTTATCAAGTGTAAAGTACCAAATTTCCCAACAGGTTATCAATCCAGTTTTTCAAGAGTATTGTGAAACATACAAATTTCAGCTAGGCTAATAAAAGATGTTTGGAACAATGCTGCCCTATTTTTGCATGTTATTATCCTGGCCTCAACTGTATTTATGCCCCTTGAAACAAATAAACAAAAAAGCAGCATGAGAGGCCAGAGGCACATATGGTGCTCAACTAGGCAATAACGTAGCATCAAACAATGCTTCCACCCTCCCATCTGCAGAGTTGCAGCAAACCTCTGCTAAGACAACATCTGCCTTTCAATTATTACATGTTCATTTTAACATATTTCAAAATCACCCAACCTTCAGTCTAACAGGAAGCTACTGGCAAGGCCTAGACAGGCATGCTGAAGCAGCCTCTCTGAGGATTTAATTGGAGTCAGATTTGCCATAGTCAGTTAAGTACATGTTCCTTTGGTACATGTGCGACTAATCTACTTTTAATTGAACTCCATTGTTTCTTTATATTTAGTAAACAAATGTGCAAAGGTGCAGAAGCTGCTGCTTGTTTACTGCACAAACAGAATGCAGCTTGTGAAAGCTTTGGGGATACCATTCTGGCAGGCACTGAAAAAACACTGAATGTTTAATGCACCGGCATATTCCTTTCTTTACACTAAAATAAAAGGAAAAGAAAACAACTTTTCTTGGACATTTTCACACCAACTGTTTATTGCATACAATTTTAACAGCTGAGCACTGTGTATCAGAAGGTTAATTCCAAATGAGGGGGTGGAAGAGGGACAGAAACAAAACATGCAAAATTAGATTCTTTTATTAGTTTTATTTTGCTTTTTGAGCTGATATTCATTCTCTCACTTTCTTCTCCTGATGTTGAAATCAACTAGAAAACTTTACTCATGTTATGAACCTTTTAACATATGAATAATAGTATCCATGCAAACCTGAATATCAATAATCTTTTCCATTTTAATTCACTGCTCCCTTATCCATCATCAGCAATATTATTCTCTATCCAAATCTTGCATGCCATTCTGAGAATAGGAGAAAATAATATTAGGTATGGTATTAGATATTATTACTAATGTTTATATCTATTCATTTTAATGAGCATTTAAGAGCATAGTCAAAAAGATAATCAGAAGAAACTTTAGCTATTATTCTAGCTTTCTGTAATATATGGCATAATAAATTTGCAACAACTCAAAAAGGTAAATTCTACTGATTTCAATATTAATCCATAGTAATGTCTCCTGTTTTTTTCATCTAATATGTGGATTTTGTGAATAATCATAACTTGCTGTACATCACTATTTTGAAAAAGATTTATTGGCATTTGCTACATTTATTAGATTTATTATATTTTTGCTGAGTTAAATTACCCACCTGGTGATGGAATGATTGAATAAACAGGACATGTTATACTCTATTGTCCTCTTTATAAAGGATGATACCAAAAATTATCTCCACTTCTCACTAAATATCCTGGTATTCCAATTTGTTTTATCTCAAAATGTAATTATTGAGTCAATTGTTATGTAGTTTGCACAGTATACCATAGTATTAACTCTAAGCCTTTTTAGACACACACACATACATACTGTGGTTTCTGTATTTTACTGTCCACAACCAAATAAATATCTGATTGATTAACTGATTGATTGATTGATTGATTGCTAAGTTACGTACTGGTTTACTTTCAGTTGGTATAAATCAAGTGCATTTATGCATTGTGTCAAAACAGTTACTGGAAGTGAGAAATTACTTAAATATCCTTGTTACCAGAGGTGGTATTCAGCAGGCTCTGACCAGTTCTGGAGAACCAATAGTGGACATTTTGAGTAGTTTGGAGAACTGGCAAATATCACCTCTGCCTGACTCCACCCCCATCTATTCTGTGCCTCCCCAAGCCCTAGCTGACTGGCTGGGTCTTCTTTTATTGCCCTGTACAGGAGAATGGAGCTGGAAAGCAGGTTAGTGGGGAGGGAATGGGATTTTGCAGTACCCTTCGCTAAGGAGTGGGGTAGGAATGGAGATTTTGCAGTATCCTTCCCCTAGCATGGCCACCAAGCCACACCCACCAAGCCACACTCACAGAATCGGTAGTAAAAAAAATTGAATCCTACCACTGCTTGTTACCAAGAGCTTTCAAAAATTAAAATAGAAACTTACATTACCATGGTCATTATTCTTTCCTTTCTGTAACATAGTAATATTGGCTGACATATTGAAACTGTGGGATGCTATGCACCAGCCAATATCAGGATAGGCCAATATCAATGTAATATATTACTGTTTTATCAAACAGAAGTAGAGCACATTTCTCCAGTCTGGTGATTACTAGATATGAATGGATATTTGTTGGCAGGCATTACGTTGAACAATTTGTGCAAGTGTTTCTGGAATAAGTAAACTAGCCCTCTTCCTCTCAATCCCTTATCCCCACATATAAACCATCAAAACATTTAACTGTAGTACACAGACTTTAGAAATTATGGTCATTTCTCATTTGTGGTCCTTTTCCTGTTCTTTGTTAGGAAAGGAAACTGACAAGTCTTTAATTCTATTATAACATTATCATAGATTCTGATCAACTAATAGAATCAAATGGATTCAACCACATTTTTCTTAGTTGCAGAAAGTAACCGAGACAGCCTTTGATTCCCTATCATGAGTTATAAGATTCTTACAGATACTTACAAACACAATTTAGTTCTGCTCCTCACCTGACCCTGTAAAAATTGTAATAGAAGCTTTCTAGGAACTGCCCGAATATTATAAACAAAATATTAAGAACTAGAACTGCAAAGAATTAGCAACTTTATATTTTTTAAATCCCATTTGCCATTTGTTAAACCTAAGACAGGAGAGTCAAACCTAAGATAGGATATGCCACCATTCACTAAAAAAAACTTCTTAATAGCATATGTTACTTGAAATTAAGTCTTTGAGGTTGATCGTCTTGTCCACTTTTGGGCAGTTTTCAACAGAGATTGAAGATGTCATAGCAGAAACATTTTGAACATATCCACAATAGTGGTATTCATTAGTGGTACTCTAGGCCAACATTAATCTAATTTAGACCTCATACAGAGAGGAGATTGCTGCATCCTTTAATCAGAATGCTGTGCTTCATCCTAGCAGAATCTCAAAGTGACATCAAGTGGAATATCCAATGTCAGTGGGGAAATTTAATTAAACTGCAGTCCCTTTATACCAGCACAAATATTGTGAGGGAAAACAACTCCTCTGACATTTTGCAAATAGGTTCAGTAGAATCTGCTGTGTTTACTCTGACTGACATTTGTTTTTCACTCAATTATCCTTCAGCCCTTTCTTTTCCCTCCATAATTTATCACTAGCAGCTTTGCCATAATAATAAATATAAAGTTGTTTCCCTTTTTTGTTGTCATCTTGTATACTCTTTTGGGAGCAATTGTGGAAGAACTATTACCCCAAAACATCATAGGCTCATGATTTTGTGGTAGCCTGTTATTGTTCACAGGATTTAGTGGTGTAAGTTTGAGACAATGCCTAACCTTAAATGCAAGAGAAAAACAATTTTTTCTTTAGCAAACAACAACAAAACTTTGCTCCATTTCAGCAGTTATCTTAAAGTTTTAAGACTAAAAGAAGATGGATTGCATAATAGTATACCACCATGCCTTGGCAATTAACTTCAACTGAATGTGATTACTATTTAGAAGACCACTTAGGAAAATGTTCCTGTTTTTGTAACTCAGTTTTTATAACTATAACTTCCCAGTTTTAATTCCAACTGCATCAGGAAGAACCTTGAAATCAGGAAAATCCAATTGACTTTACACAAGAGGAAAGCTCTTATAGCTAGGAGCATTCTTTCTATCAGTCTTTCTTTGTAAAGACTGATAGACAGACTTGTATTTGTTTTGCTTTTGATTTAACATAAAATAATATTCCTAAAATACCTCATCTGCTTCTTAAATAAGCCATTAGCTTATTTTTTTTAAAAAAAATATTGTTAATTATATTTCTACCACAAAATTATGAGCCCTTTTTTGGTCATCTTGAAGCATCATTCATACCTAATGCTCTGATGTTTCCACAGTAACAATCATGTGATGGGAACTGGGCTGAAACAGAGTGATTGCCCCACAGTCATCCAAATGGCTTAAATGAGACCTGTAAATCACAATCTCCTGGTTTCTAGTCCAAAACCGTTGTCACTACATTTGTGTTGATTGGGCAGTTCGTTAGTATGATCTGGTGACGTCAAGATTCATTAAAAATGGGCTGAGGGCTACATTTGACCAGCTGACTAAAAGATATCTCACTTTGGGTAAACAACGACTGAGCTAACTGAAGCAAGATCTGATTATGCACAAGGCATCTTTTGTATTACAAATGGTTTGAGAAATTTAATACTTTCATGCCCTATTATTTTTCAGCTTTCATTCTTTTATCCCTTTTAACCTCTGATGGATAGGGTAGAAGAATAAACTTTGGTATGCAAAATAGTGGGAAAGAAATGCCTTCATGATAAGGAAACAAAACATTTAATAGATGGATTAAGTGGCTGGTCAAAGATAATCCAAAATTTCAAGGCCCTGTTAATATTAGCAATAGCTAAGTGCTTATATACTACTTCATATGCTTTACAGCCCTCTCTAAGCAGTTTACAGAGTCAACATATTGCCCCCAACAATCTGGGTCTTCATTTTACCGACCTCAGACGGATGGAAGGCTGAGTCAATCTTGACCTTGATTAGAATCGAATTCCTGACTGTGAGCAGTGAGCCTGCAATACTGCATTCTAATCATTGTACCATCACAGCTGTGCTGCCATTGCTGCCTCAAACTGACCAAAATGTTAGCTTATTAACAAGAGTTGGATTTTCTCTGTCAATCTCAAATAACTTCTTAAGAATTATGCACCTGTGCAAGTAGTTTTCAACTTATAACCATTAGTTTAGTGGCTGTTTAAAGTAACAGCTATTTATGACTGGTTCTTATACTTACAGCCGTTTTAGCATCCCACAGTTATATGTGATCAAAATTCAGGCACTTGGCAATTGGCATGTATTTATGACAATTGTACTGCCCCAGGGTCATGTGATTACTATCATGTGTAGCCTTCCCAACTGGTTTCTGACAAGCTAAGTCAATGGGAAACGCCAGATTTGTTTAAGGACTGCAATAGAAATGTTGGGTACAATTGTACTCATAAGTCAAGAACCACCTGTATATTCGAGAATTAACTATCCCAATTGTTGCTGTTATTGTTACCAATGTTCTTTTTTCATGGAGGAAATAGTCTAATTATCTGACACAGCAAAATCTGATTCAAAGGGAAATATGCACTTATAAATTGCTCTTTTTGTAATTTCACTCTGAGCAAAGATGGAGCATATTATATTTTATTGTATTTTTTTGAAAAAATATGCTTCATCTGGGAAATTCATCAGCAGTTACAATAGTATTGTTTTGTTCCCCATAAAATATGGATGTCAGCATCTGGAATTCTAGAAGGAAAAATTCTGAGATGGCTGTTTAAAATCATCATTAGTCATTTGTGGTTATGGTCATCTTTTTTTTTTCAGCTGCTCATAAAGTGTTTTAAAGATGTTATATCTTATATATGTCCCACTATAATTTATACATAACTTTCTTTACAAAGTATAAGAAATCACTTCTTCACATATTCCATGCAGTTAAATACAGAATACATCATTATAATTTTTATGAACTTACAAGTACTTAAATACATTGGAAATACAGCTCTGACAAATAGGACTTTTGCTAACAGAAGTGTTTTCGTATATAGCTTTGAATATGAATAGAATAGAATAGAATTTTCATTGTCACTTTAAATGTACACTAATCAGCATACATTAAAATGAAATTTAGTTGCATTTAGCTCTCAGAAGATAACCGTTATACATATACCCACATACACACACACATACGACACAGAGAAACATCACAGTCTAGTTCAAATGTATATATATACATGATGGAAAAAAAATCCTGCAAGTTTACAAAATGGATGGCACAAGGAACAAAGGAACAAAGCTATTACAGTGTATAGTAATCCTGCTATAGATACTTTGAAACTTCCTCCCAGAAAGGCAACAGAAACAGACCATAAAGTAGGTGTGTGGGGTCTCTGACAATGTTTCAAGTTCTAAGCACATAGCGCTTATAAGCAGTATCCTGAATGATGGGAAGTGAGCTTCCTGTAATCTTCTCGGCTGTCCTTACCACTCTCTGTATGGAGTTTCTATCTGAGGCACTACTGCCACCAAACCAAACAGTGATGCAGTTTATTCAAACTCTCTCAATCATGCTCTGTAAAAAGTAGCCAGGACAGAAGGAGAAAGATGTGCTCTCTTTGTCTGAAACAGGAAATTCAAACACTGGTTTGCATGTTTCACGAAAGATAACATATGAAAAGACCAAGTCGTATTGTTAGTTATTTGCACCCCCAGACACTTAATACTACTGACCACTTCCACAGCTGCTGATGTCCACAGCTTGATAACCAGAAAAAAGAAAAAGAAAAACAATACACAATGCAAAAAGATACAGAAGGAAATAAATAAAATAACAAAAAAGAAGACTATGAATATAAATGAAATAATTTAATTTTGGTTTGAACAATTTAATCTTAACTGTATAGAATCACATTATCTAGTTCTTCCATAATGTTAATGGCTATATATGTGATACACTGTGATATGTTAATGGCTGTTTATGTGACATACATTTGATCAAGTCACCTTTTGATATCTATGATACAAATGTGTTTCCAAGAATACCTGTATCTTTTTCAATTCTCCAAAAATGATAGATTCAATTTTTTTTCAAATAGGGATAAAATATTCCAAATTTAGAAATATTATTTAGCAACCCATTTGTGTATTTAAATCTTAACTTCCTGTCTAGAACTTGGTTCACATTTTCTTCATCATTTAAAAGGTGGAGAAAATTGGCTGCCTTTTTGATTTACAGAAAAACTTCATACAGATTCTTGTGCATTGCAAAGCACCTCTAGTCATAGCCAAATATCTTACCAGGCAATACGTCCTTCAAAATCAATCCTGGAATATTTCAGTTATATTTTTCCTGATTGACTAGACTCCGAATCACCTCTATGATACTTATAGCACTGAACGGCCAGCAAAAACATTTTCGTTAGAATCACTTTTGTGGCTTGCTAGCATTTACAGTACAACGTCATGAAAATGTACAACCAGTGGAGGCACTTCAGTTATAGAAATTCATTAACTGCTATCAAACTCTGTTCTGGTATTGTGTTATTGTGTTGAGACTGGCCCGATCTTATATGTGGAAACAAAATGTTTAATCTCTCAATAGTTGCCATGCATGACAATTTTCCAATCACATTCACAGTTGTTTAGGCAGAGTAGAAGAACGGATCTCATAACTTCCTAGAACCCTGTTCTAAAAATATGGTTTGTTTTGTCTTTAGACTTTCTCTCTTTCGACCTTTACAATATGATCTACCAGTGATCTGTTTGTCTAAATTTGGATCGACTTTGCAGCTTTACCATGCCATTGGATTTGCTGCTGCTTATGACCCAATAAGAACTGCCATCAGGAAACCAAAACCAAGGGTTATACATAGGAAGACCAAGGCCAATCCTATAATGGACTCATACATTTCATTTGTGTAGCAGAAGTCGTATTCTCACTGGCAGAAATCTTTCCTTCAGCTCAGCAACCTTTCCATTTCTGAGTTTCAGCCACCCTTAACAGCAATGTTGGAATGATTTAACAAAGTGAAGTACTTCTCTTTTTTTTTAACAGAGGACAAATGGGAGCCCAAAGTATCAAGCTACTCGAATTTTTAAATTTCCTTTTCCTTTTTTTATAGTAGTATGAGGAGGTGAGTGGTTTTAGTTACTCCAAGGAAATAGAAATAATTTAAGAATGGAGATGTTCTTAAATGCAAGTTAGACAATTTCATCTTTTATCCACTGTTGCAACCTAACAATAGTAATTTCAAAAGAAAAATAATTTAGGAACAAATTTTATGACAAAATAACATACCATCTTCAAAAGTTTCATTGGAACATGTTGTATAAGAATGATAATAGTTGGATAGATTAACCTGGTTACCAAACTGCTATCGCTGCAAATGTTTTTGCAAAGTGCTAATACATGCAACATATAGTCAAAGTGTGAAGTGTGGTGGAAGTTGAAATTTATTTCATTTCATTTTTTGTATGAAATAGAATAAGGTTAAATTAAATTATTTAATTATTTATATCAGAAAGAACATTTGGGTTAGGGTGAAGGAAGGGACCTGACTTTGACTGAGTTTTTAGTATGGTCTTAACTTTCTGAGATCAGCAGGTGTGAAAACAATTGGTGGGGATATTTCAACTGTTCTGGAGGAATTTTAAAAGTAGAAATGATGCCATGTGAAGTTCTCCTATTAGTTGGATCCATGTTGTTTCCCAGATTTGACCTGTTAGGATAGTCTAGGAACAGCACAGCTCAAATTAAAAAGCAACAACAACAAAAATAATATAGAGATTCATGTAGCTTACCTGCAGCTTAAATAAAATATATTTTCATTGTTCTACAGCTATCTTCAGCAAAGTTTCTCTAAAAGAGTATTCACATTTCTGCATAGATTATTTTAAATGTACAATTATTGTTGATAGACCTTTTTTTCACAGTTGAGAAATTTTGAATGACTTTTATCTGAACCAAAGCTGGAGCAAAGCCAAACATGTTTCATCATTTACTTATACACTTTATAAAACTTGGCAGTTTCTAACATTTTGAGGTGCAATCCTCACGCAAGTAAAGTGACATGAATCAGAACTTTCCTGATGGCTCTCAAACTGTTGGAGCTGCAAAGTTAAAGAGCTAGTTAACTGATCAGATGTCTAAACCTGACAAAAAGACAGTAGAAGATGAACAAAACAGTCAGCATTGGGAAGATAATTACCATCTGTAAAACAAGTCAACCATCTACTATTTGAAGAGGGGGGAATCTTCACAATAACAGAACAAACAAATCTGTTCTTAAAAACCCCCAGTGATGGAGCACCCACAACTTCTGGAGGCTAGTTATTTCAGTGACTAATTGTTCTATTAGGAAATTTTTCCTTAGTTGGTTCTCTCCACAAAAGGTTCTCTAGATTTAGGACCCTTCCAATGCAAAAGATAATATTTTTTGACCAGACAATCCTCCCTTTAAGTGAATTTGTTGATTATTGGGAAAGCACTTTAGACAACAGTCACTGCTTCCCTTAGAAAATAAATAAATATACTGCTGTGCATACTTCATAAGTAACTTCTAGATGGGGAGGGAAGGAGGAGGGAAGGAAGGAAGGAAGGGAGGGAGGGAGGGAGGAAGCTGTAAGAATGGGCAAGCAAATGAGCAGCAGCTTCAGGTAGTCACAATGATAGCTAAATCAAAAGAGGGAGAAGGCTAAGTTCTGTTACACCAGAAAGAGGGAGGCCGCAAAGTAAGGTAAAAGAAGGATGGCTTGATAGTGTAGGTCAGTGATGGCGAACCTATGGCATGCGTGCCACAGGTGGCATTCAGAGCCCTCACTGTAGACACATGTGCTGTTGTGCTAGCTCAGCTCCACCACGCATACGCATGTGCTTCTTGCCAGCCAGCTGGTCTGCGGGTCTCTGCCATGCATGGGGGAGGAGCAGGGGGCATGCGCAGGGGGCATGCAGGGGATGCATTCACATGCGCAATGGTGTGCACGCATGTGGTGTCAGGGGGCATGCATGGGGTTGTGGGCACTTGCATGTGGGGGCACACCTTGCATTTTGGGTATGCACACATTTCTTATTTCATATTCAGTTAGTTCTCGTAAATATTACAATGTAATTCTATAAACTTAAATTTGCTACAGTTTAAAGAAAATTGCAAAGATAGATTTTTAAACGGTAGCATCATTGATGAGTGACTGTCCTTCTAGGTTCCAGGCCAGAATTCTACTTTATTTCTAGCTGGAGTTATGAGGGAATAAAATTGGAACATTTTAAGAACCATATTATTTCCCATCCAATTACATTTCTCACTTGATCAAATTACAGGTAACCCATTTTGTACAAGTAAACGATTTTTCCTCATAGATGAAAATTTTAATTTGTCTTCTCTAATGCTTTTGTCTTCTCTAATGCTAGCAGAGAGATTACTGTAAATACAGGTAGTCCTTGACTTATGACCATAACCAACCCTGGAATTATGGTCATAATTCATGCTGATTGTTAAACGGGTCACTCAATTTTGCAACAAATTTTTGCAACGATCAATAAGCAAACATCATAATTGTTAAGCAAACCCTGAAAATGCTTAGTAATCAGTCATTCTATACTCATAACTGTAATCCCATAACAATAGCCTTTCAGAAGCTATTTGTCTTTGCAAAATACTTCCAACACGATAAACATCTCAACAACCTTGACTCCTGGTACCTACACAGACATGACCATGGAGGCAACAATATGAAAGGTAAACATCAAAAGGTAACTTGCTGTTGCTTTTTTCTGAGATTCATATTCAGTTCTTTTATTTTCAAGTACAAGCTAAATTGAGCTGAACTAAATCAATATAAACAGCTGAAATTCTCTGGTGATGTTGAAATGGAAAACAAACAAACAAATAAATGAGTCTAATTGAGAATATGAAAAACTGACAAATTATAAAAAGTCTTGTAAATATAATAATAAAATGTTTACAAACCAACCTATCTTCAAGACTTAAATATAGCTTGATGTGCTTAAGTAAGACTTAAACATGTGATTACAAATAACACACAAATACTATCAGGAACATTTCAGTCTGGTGAACTGGCCCGGAGCATATTTCATGACCCATTCTCCTATAAGAGATAGCAATGCTTAGATAAAACTTTTCTAACCTAGGGCAAGTTAGGTTAGCATGTACTGTTCTGTTCGTCTTGGCAAATATGTATAAAAAAAGTTGTCAGTGGAATTTTCCAATTCACAGATAGAAAATTATTCCATTAGTATCTTACCTAGGGCTCTATCTTTTACTTTTAGTAAAAAATCTGCAATTATGAAACTATATATGGGCCTCCATCTTATGAGGCTTCCATTTTAATATGGACATAAATCTTTCCTCTCCAGAATTCTTTCAAACACTGACTTTTATTTTTTATGTTAACATGAATGTTATTTTTAACATTGCAGTACTATTGCAACAGTTTCCTCTTAAAGTTCTACTTATTATTTCAGGGAAATTGAACAAGCTGTTTAATACCTGAATTCATCGTCTCACACTGAAAGTCACATGTACCTGCCAATATTTCAGAACTGGATATCAGGATAATGCTTTTTATCATGCTCTTTTCCAAGCATGCGTTCTAACTCATAAGTTGAAACAGATGCAGCAAAACAAGATATATGTAGCTAGAGACGAAACAGTATTTGGACTAGTCTAGAAATATGTTGAAATAATCAGTGTGAGCTAACTGGGGTTAGATCAGAGCTTGGTCCTAATAGCTATCCAAACTTTTAAGAAGCTTCTTTCCTTGCTTAGTTGAGATCAGTAAAGATTTGCTTGGTGCTATAGCTAGCTAGCTAGGCAAACTGGAAATACTTCTTAGAAATACTTCTTATTTATTATTTATAAATAATAAATAATAAATAGTAATATTTCTTAGAAACTATTACTATTTATTATTTATTAATCAGATTTCTATACCGCTCCCTCTCCCAAAAAGGGACTCGGGGCGGTGTACAGCCTACTAAAAAACACACAGAATAAATACAGTTTAAAACTAGATTAAATATGCAAATCCGGCTAAATCCCATCCAACTACAAATTCAGACATTTAAAATCCGGGATTAATTAAAAATTTAAAAATTATAAAATTTAACAATTAAAACCCAAATTAAATTTAAAACCCATAGATCATTTACTGGGCCAGGCCGGCCTGCTCGAAAAATAAGGTCTTAACTGCGCGCCGGAAGGTCAGGATGTCCGTCATGGCCCGTATCTCCGGGGGGAGATCATTCCACAGGGAGGGGGCTCCCACAGAGAAAGTCCGCACCCTTGGGGCCGCCAGCTGACAACGATCAGGCGGTGGCACCCCAAGGAGGGCAACGCTGTGAGAGCGTACTGGGGGCGGGAGGTTGTTGATGGCAGCAGGCGGTGCCGTAAGTACCCAGGTCCCGAGCCATGGAGCACTTTAAATACCATCAGTACCACCTTGAATCGAATCCGGAAGGCCACAGGAAGCCAGTGCAGCCTGCGGAGAAGCGGTGTTACGTGGGAGCCCCGAGGGGCACCCATGATCACCCGCGCGGCTGCATTCTGAACCAGCTGCAGCCTCCGGAGACTCTTCAAGGGGAGCCCATGTAGAGAGCATTGTAATAGTCCAAGCGGGAGATGACGAGGGCGGAAGTGACTGTGCGAAGTGCGCCCAGATCCAGAAAGGGCCGCAACTGGTGAATCAGACGAATCTGACAAAAAACCCCCCTGGCGACGGCTGCAATATGTTCTTCTAAAGACAGCCGTACATCCAGGAGGACACCCAGATCGCGCGCCCTTTCCACGGGGGTCAAAACCTCTCCCCCCACGGCAGCGAAGGAACAAGCTGGCTGTATCTGGGCGCAGGAAACCACAGCCACTCGGTTTTGGTCGGGTTGAGACGAAGCCTGTTACGACCCATCCAACTCTGCACAGCCTCCAGGCACCGGGTCATCCCTTTGACGGCTTCGTTGGGGTGGCCCAGGGTGGAGATGTACAGCTGAGTATCATCAGCGTACTGATGGAACTCCACTCCGAAGCCACGGATGATCTCACCCAGTGGCTTCACATAAATGTTGAACAGCAGGGGCGAGAGCACCGACCCCTGGGGCACCCCACACAGTAGGGGCCTCGGGGCCGATCTCTGCCCCCCTGTCAACACAAATTGCGAACGGTCGGAGAGAAAGGAGGCGAACCACCATAACACGGTGCCTCCCACCCCCAATCCCTCCAACCGCCGCAATAAGATACTGTGGTCGACAGTATCAAAAGCCGTTGACAGATCTAACAGGACCAGGACAGAGGAACAACCCCTGTCCCGAGCCCTCCAGAGATCATCCACCAACGCGACCCAACGCCGTCTCCGTGCTGTGCCCGGGCCTGAAACCCGATTGGAGGGGGTCAAGATAACTCGCTTCATCCAGGTACTGCGGGAGCTGACGTGTCACCACACTCTCGACAACCTTCGCAACAAAGCGAAGGTTGGAGACTGGACGATAATTTGATAGTAATGCTGGGTCCAGGGACAGTTTCTTGAGGAGGGGCCGAACCACCGCCTCTTTCAAGGCGGCGGGTAACAGCCCCTCCCTCAAGGAAGCGTTTATAATACCCTGGAACCAGCCTGGTGTCACCTCCCAAGTGGCCAAGACCAGCCAGGAGGGGCACGGGTCCAACAAACAAGTGGTATCCTGTCCCCCAGTATCCTGTCCACGTCCTCCAGAGTAACAGGATCGAACTCAACCCAAATGACCTCACCGATATCCACCCCCGCCCCCCCGCCCGGAGATGCCCAGTCGGAGTCCAACTCATCCCGGATCTGAGCGATTTTGTCCTGCAGAAACCTAGAAAACTCCTCAGCCCGCCCCTGCAAGGGATCCTCCCGCGCACCCACCTCCAAAAGGGAGCGGGTCACTCTAAACAGGGCGGCTGGGTGGTTTTCCGCGGATGCAATAAGGGTGGAGAGGTAAGACCTCCTCGCCATCCTTATCACCACTAAATACGTCTTAATATGAGATCGTAGTGTTCGGTCAGACCCAGAGCGGCTAGCCCTCCAACTACTCTCTAGGCGTCTTTTCCGGTGCTTCATCTCCCTTAGCTCCTCAGAAAACCAAGGAGCCACCTGGGATCGGCACCGGGTCAGAGGCCGCAAGGGCACAACCCGGTCAAGGGCCCCAGCAGCCACCCTATCCCAGGTGGCGACCAAGCCCTCAACCGAGTCGTGTGTGTGAGCTTCGGGAAATGGCCCAAGCTCCATCAGGAACCTATCTGGGTCCATCAGGCGCCTGGGGCAGTACCATTTTAGCGGTCCCACCTCCCTGCGGCCGGGGGGTGCGGAATGGAAGTCGAGCTTCAGGAGCGAGTGATCAGTTCATGACAGGGGTTCTACAACTATATCCCCTACACCCAGATCACTCTGCCACTGATCAGAGACAAAAACCAGATCCAGGGTGTGACCTCCCAAGTGAGTAGGGTCCCGAATTAACTGGGTCAGGCCCATGGCTGTCATGGAAGCCATGAACTCCTGAGCAGTCCCCGAGGCACCGCCGGCAGAAGGCAGGTTGAAATCCCCCATGACCGTAAGCCTGGAGGTCTCAACCGCCAAGCCAGCTATGACCTCAAGGAGCTCAAGCAGGGCCGATGCCACATAGCAGGGAGCCAGGTATGCGACCAACAAGCCCACCTGTACCCTGGGACCGAACTTCACAAAAAGAGACTCACATCCGGTCGTCTGAGAAACAGTGGATTCCCTCAGACACAGATCCTCCTTAATAACCACCGCAACCCCCCCTCCCCTCCCCTGGGCCCTCGGCCGATGAAAAACCCGAAACCCGGCTGGGCACATCTCCACCAGAGGGACTCCCCTCTCTTGGCCCAGCCAGGTCTCGGTAATACCCACCAGGTCCGGTCCCCCCTCACAAATCAAATCATGGATGAGAGGGGCCTTATTGATAACGGACCTCGCGTTACATAACATCAGCCGAAGGCCCAGGGCCCGATCGCTCAGACCACCCAGGGAACGGGACATAACAAGGGGGTCGGAGCGCACCACAGCAGACAAACAGCGGGGGCGCGCTCCCAATACAAAATATGGCCCCCTATAACCGCCAGATCTGCCTCTCCCGCTCACCGTACTAATAGCTTTAATTTCACCCTCCCCGGAACAGCCCCCCATCCTCAATACAGCCCCATCCGAACCCAGACCCTCCCGGCAGCGCTCAACCCACGGCCCGGTCCCAGCCCCAGGCGGGTTGTCCCCCAACCCCCGCCCGGCTACCCCTAACCCCTTTAAAAATCTGGTTAAAAATTTCAAACAGCCCTCCCTCACACGCTTCTTGCGGCCCCACCATCTCTCTGGATCCCAAGATCCATCCTTGAGACAAGTCTTAGAGAGTTTGGAGGGCCATTTCTGAGAAAGGGGGACATTTCTCAGGGCCCACAGATCTTCCACAGAGTATAACGGCTTCTTTGACTGAATCTTCCCTAACCGCCACTGGCAAAGCTGGGGGCCAACCGGCCGGGACCCAAGTCCAGGCCGAAACAATTCAGAACACGTCCATGACCCCCCGGTCTCCATCCTCGCCTCCGCTGTTGATGCCGGGGGGGCAGCGTCGAACGTCAGCCCCGCATCCAGCTGGTCCCTGTCCCCATTGCCGTCGGAGCCGTCATCGGGACAGAAGAACCTGGCCCTCGCGGCCAGATGTTAAACAAGGCAGTCATGGCGCCAACCCCGACTGCCTCAGCCGCCAGGGGTGGGCTCCTCCCCATGCAAGCGCCGCAGAGCCACCCGCGGTGGTCACAATGGGTGAGAACCATCCCATGGCCCTGGTCCAGTCAGGGAAGAGCCCTCGGGCCTAGCCGCGGTGGGTCCACCAACATCCAACTCCCACCGCGGCAGCTGAAACTAGGCCCCTGTAGAGCCCCCGATGCCCAAAAGCCGCTCCAGCAACAAACCGGACGGCCCGGGCGACCGCAGGCCGCGGCTCCATCAGCTCCACCGACTCGACCAGGTCCTCCATCGGTACCACCGCCGATAACACTGCGGGATCCGCGCTGCTTTGAAGTAGCCGCGGCAACTGGCATCCGGCCTCGCGGGGGCCCGCCGCTCGGGAGTGCAAACCATACTCTTCGGCCTCACCGCAGGTCCTCTCACCGCCCGCGGCATCTTGGCCAAGACCACGCTGCCCGCGGGCGAACGAAGACGCCGAAACCTATTATAGCACTATGTGGGATGAATAACATATGTTTGAAAACATGAGATAATATTTTAAAATGTGGTTAACTATTGGACCAAGAAGTTTATTTTCACCTTCAGACATGGCAGTTCACTCTCTCAGCTTAACCTATTGTACAGGATAACTGATCGAAAAGGTTAGATAAAAAAGTTGTATTTATCCAATCTTGAGTTCCTGTAAAACTAGAGAATCCAAATCTAACTAACAAACTAATGAATCATTATACTTCCTCAAGGCACAGGACAGGTAAATGTGTAAAACTTTGAAATTATTTGAATTCCATATAATGATTATTCTTCTTGGGACAAGGAATACATTTGGAAATTTTATCAAAAGAGTTTCCCTTAATAAATTGCTCAATTTTATTTCCTGTCACGCAATCAATGTAAATTATGATCTAATTTTTGAAAATATTTTTGATGATGTCAACAGATAACTATTTATGTTCTCAGACATGGTCAGTGATGATAAAGCATCACAATAGGTCTACATATAGTTTTATAATTGCAGATTAGAAATTCTAGAGTTGTGCAAAGGATTTGAAAGGGATATTGAGTGGGGCAGTTTATCATGAGCATAAACTCCTCTTCAAAATATTTCAGCAACTATACCTACAGTATATGACTGCCTCCAAAGGTGTCTCCTTTTGTATGTGTGTACAGGTGTATGAATAGTCAAGAGCTGCCCTGAGATTATCTGCAAGGTTAAGTGGCTTATCAAAGTTTAATTTAAGGAAAAAATAAATCATTGACTTTGTAAACTGAATCACCAAAATACATTACATTAGTTATTTAGATATATATTTAGCTTTAATTAGTTATTTAGTGATTGGCAGAAGAAAGCTCAGAGCCATATTGGTTGGAAACATGCAGAAGAGACCTTCATCCTGCAGTAGATAGACACTGGAGATGATGATGATGATGATGATGATGATGATGATGATGATGATGATGATGATGATGATGATGATGATAATTTATAAAATAGCAGCTAAGGCCATATTTAAATTCTCTGTTTGCCTGTCAAGTTGGTTTGACAACCAAATTAGACAACCTCATTCAGTTAGTGTCACAATTTGACCACATAATACTATGGTGACAATTACTAATTGCTATCTATGATTTAATTTGCACACAAGCTTCATAATCTGCTCATCACTAACTATGAAACCAAAAGAATTTGCAATCTAGTTTCAGATGGTGGCGATTGATTTGCTTTACCGAACAATATATAGAAAAAAAAAATTCCATCTAATGTACCTAGGCCCATGATGGCAAACCTATGGCACGCGCACAGAGCCATTTGTGCGGGCATGCGAGCTCCAGCCAAACTTACCTGCATTGCATATGCACGTGCCTCCCAGTTGATTTTCAGCCCATTTGGAGCCTTTTTCAGCCTTGCAAAGGCTTGAGGAAAGCCTCTGCAGCCTATTTCTGGAAATACTAGAAGTGACTAAACGGGCCTGTTTTTCGGCCTCCAAAGGCTGCAGAGGCTTTTCTCGAGCCTCTGGGAGGCCAAAAAAGGCCTCAATCGAGCCAAAACTCAGCTGGGAGATGCACACACGTGCAAGCAGGCAAGGGGCAGCGGGGAGGATCATACACACATGCGCAGGGGTAGGGTGCCTTTTGGGTGCTGGCTTGCGAGCACGCAAGCACAATTTTCGGCACAGGAGCCCAAAAAGGTTAGCCACTACTGACCTAGGCAATTACAAATGTGTCTGTTGGATGTAGCCTGCCACCGACTAATCCCTGCTTAAAGCATTCATTTAGAATTATAGATCAAGTCAGGGTAAGTTGTGAGCATGAAGCTTTACTTGGGTGCCTTAACTGACAGCATTTGATCACTTGCTGATAATATTTCTCATGGAAAATATGTCACACCAGTATACAGGCTTTGGTTGCTCAGTGTATTTTTGACAATAAACACAAAGCCTAGTGCTAACTTATACTAATCATATCATTATACTATTGTGATTTAAATAAGAGAAGAACATATATAGTTTTTGCAGAAAATTATCCTTCAAATACTTTTGAAGAAGATTGTGTTAATCAATTCCAGTCTATTCTGCAAAGTCTGTTGTTTGTCCATTTTTTTCAGCAATTTTGTTACCATCTACCATAAATCAATTGTGCAATTTAAATGACAATGTCATCATGATACAAAGAAGTTAAATTTGATAAACTCAAGGGGTTTTATATGTGATTCCTATGTGCTCTTTAACAGTGAGAGAAGTTGTTGGATGAGGTCACTAAAAAAAGCTGAGTGACCTGACATGAAGAAATGATAATATCCAGTTTTATTTCTCTTTATTTACTGAATCAGTTGTGGCTGTAACTGATAACCTGGGCAAGTTTTGAAGCAGAATATGAACTGAAAACCAATTTAAACTCATTTTGAATTCGTACCAAAGAGAGAACTTGAAGGACAGGCAATTCTATGTCTCATCATTAGATGTACACCCTGGCCTAGATGGGATTGCAATTAGTCCTGCAGGAGTAGATGCATAGCTTACAGTATTTCTGGATCCTACTTTGTTATTTGAGGCATATCTGATCTCAATTGCTGGAAGTTTCTTTTATCAACTCCATCTCATCAGCCATCCTTGCTATTCAGCAGACATAGGTAGGACACAGAAATTCTACTGCCTTGATAATTGGATTACCAGAAGGTACATTATTCAGTTTCTCTTGAAGGCAAGCCAGAACCTTTGTCTAGTGTAGGAGCTGTTGGTTGGAATTGGAACCACTACAAACAAGCAAAATCATATTACAGCAATTATGAGAGAACAGTGCTGGTTCTAGAAGTAATAGGTCATTTAGGTTTTTAAAAAACGTGCCTTTCTATGTCAGTCAAACTGTTCATTATCAAATGGGACCCTTCTCCAAGAATACACATACACATACACATACACCACATACAGTAGTAGTGAAGACAGCCTGAAGCACCAAAATTATAATATAATCTTCCCTTTGTGGTAATACTACTGCTAACAATATGTTTTGACACCTGCTGAATACCTTTTTCTTGGCCAAGGATTTTAATTGGTTGATTTGATCTCTTTGCATGTTATATTTGTTCCTGTCTTTGGTTATATTGGAATAATGTGGTTTGGTTGTTCTTATGGTATCTGTAATGCAATTTTTATTATCCTGTTGTAATCAAAGCAATTAGATGCCTGGGAAAATAATATGTTCTTGTTCTTTTTGTCTGATAGTACTAGCCTAGTACTACTTTCTAGCAACATATTGTATAGCCAAATTGACACCAGCATTGAGAAGCCCTTTTTTTCCTCATGTGGATTAGAATGGTTGAGATTTCAGAGTCCAGCTAATTAAATATTGAAGAAAGTTTGGTTAATCTTAATCAAACTCACATAGTACTTTAATAATCAAAATCAGCAGAGTTGATCTGATTTGACTTATCAAACCTTGGAACCGGTATAATTGATAAAGCAATAGTCTTCATGTGTGCTCAACCCATTCATAAGATTACTACTTCCTTCTGAATTTGCTGCTATTTATAAACCATTTTGAAAGGTACATCTATATTCTATACTTACTGCAGGAATTCAAATGTTTTACTATGTTCCTGTGAGACACACCTCTGTCATGTCAGCGCTGTGGGCAATGTTATGTCATATAATTCCTTTCTGATCTTATGGTTATGGGAAGATACATCAATTTGCAAAGCACCAAAATAGAATAATCAGTACAACCAAAGCCCTGGAAGCATTTCATGCTAATAAATGTGTCTCTGCCAAGATCCTATCATCTTCCAAAATGGGTTCAGTCAGATAAAGATCTTGAATATGCCCAAGCTTAAATATAATTTGGCATGTTTAGACAAATACAGTTTGAGTTTAATCTGACAGTTTATTTGCATAACCTTTTCTGAATTTCCTAATTTTCATTTGCCAAAAATTCCATTATATTTAAAACGTATACAACCAACAAAATCACATCTCCAGTGAACGCAGTGAGAGCTTTCTGCATACAAGTCATACCTGATCAACCATCTGCTCAAAGGTAAGTATGCATTTTCTATACAAGTTTAATATATTATTATTGTGATCTGTTCAAAACAATGTGAATTACAGCTGCCAGTTCTTTAGTTAATGTTGACCTTCATAAGTACTGGGTTCCTCCCAAAAACCTAGGATGTAAGATATTGGTGTAGTATATGCATGGACACAAGCAGTGTGATATTTTGCAATTGATTGGTGGAAATTTTGTTAATTTGCAGATTTTATTGGTGCCACCTTCTAAATATTTAAAAAAAAAATTATACAGTACCCAGTGTGATGATAACCAGTAGGACCACCACAGCCAGTTTTTGCTATAATATTTCTATTTTCAATCAAGATTTTCAGATCTTGATACTTTGTGATCTTTTCCAATTCTTTGTCATCAATTTCACTATCCCCTGGTGATATTGTTGTTGTTGTTGTTAATCTTCATTTCCATATTCAACTAGTTCAATTGCCAAGTAGACAATCCAGAAGGCATCTTGGGAACTGTAGCAATATGAAACAACCAGAAAATAGATGTATTCACATCAGAGACCTTTTTCCAGAATTCTTTTGAAGAAACTATAATAGAGATGCAATAGATAAATCGGAATTTCTTAAATCTCCAAAAAGTCTTGCTAATTTTATATAAATTGCACTTCTTATACAGTAAGGATCATTATAGTTACTAAAAAGTATTGCATCAATTTTATTTAAGATTATAGAGCCATAATTAATATCACATTATAACTTTATAAAACATGAGGTGCATTTTAGTGAATAAAATCTGAACATTCTATATATTTGGAATTGATGAATGTACCTTTTGAAATTACATTCAAATGGGTAATAATGTGGCCCTGAAAAATTTTAAGGATGTCTCCTCCAAAGCTAGATTTAACTTTTTAATGTAACTGCATTAATAGCAAATGTAATTAGCAATCAGGTATTTATTTACAGGCATTTATACCTAGGTCATAAGACTGTAAATGTGCAAAAGTTAAAGAAAAAAACAAACAGAACTGAAAAAAAATAATCATATTCTGAAAAGATATTGCTGCTTAATTTCTATATTTTTTTCAGAAAGCCACAAAAATAATTCACAAAATGACCAATTAAATAACAGGCTTTATGCTTTGTTAAAAAAAATTAATAAGTAGAATGTTTCTGAGACTAGGTATTCCAAAACAGTGGTCATTACAAAAAAACCTGTCTTCATATCCATGTCTCCTTGATGTAATGCAAGGATGCATACATGGGACAGAACCATTTGAAGGGGAAGGATTCTGAAGCCACATAGAGCTAAAGCACTTCAAATGGAATAATATGATAACTTTGGTGACCCATGCAATAATAACCAATGATTGTTAGTATTCTAGTCATCACATATTGTACATTTGTATTTTATGGATCATCATTTAGGCCAGGCCTGTATGGAGAATATTACAATAATCTAGAGCTGAGGAAGAGATGGTTTAATGTTGCCTGGGTTCACTGTCCAGTTATCAAAGAAATGTGGAGGAAGATGACGTGGCCAAAGACCATTATGCATAAATTCAAATTTTATTGTGTTTTTAATTACTTTGAAATTTTGGGCATACTAATGTGATTACACCTAGAATGTGGATGCCTGAAATAATAAGTAAATTAAATATATTATCCAGTACCTGTGAATTCACAAAGAATGTGAAGCAAGAGAAGCAGGTATTATTAATATTGGCCAGGAAATTAATACTTTTAGAAGACACCAGATGGAAGAAGATAAGTTAAAACTATTATGGGATTATATTTTATGCAAAAGAATTAGTTCTATTAATATCAATTATTTTCTTGGATCTTAAAACCTACTTTGTCAGTACCAACAGGTTATTCTATGTGCTAGTCAACATTCAGAGCAAAGAATACCACACTCCTGTCATAGCCGAAGTGATATTTTTAGAGATCTTAACCTTGAGCTATCTTCAAGGACACATAGAACATTTGGCTGCAGCTGTTTACTATTTACACAAAAGAACTGATATATGAGCTTCACGCCCCAACTCTATTCATCATTCATGTTGTTCGACTCTATGAGTAACTTTGTTTGAAGAAGTAGTCTTCAGATGTCATTTCTTTTCCTGTTTTCACACAACAAGCTGTCTCCAGTTGTTCTCATTGAACTCTCTTGAAATTGTTCCCTATTTTCAGATATCATATTATTCTGAATAATATCTTGCAGCTGATTATAGAAAGCTAAGTTATGACAAATGAATGTTGAACAAATGAGTAATCTTGCTACTGAGACATGAAAGTGAAAGTGTAATTTATATATTTAAAAATATTTGTTTTTAGAACGATACTATATTGTTTGCATTATTAGTTAAAGTCATGTATAGTTACCCCAATATCACAAGAACTGAAAGCATCTTTATTGAAGCATAGCCATATGCAAATCTGAGGTGCATTTGTAAAATAATGGAAAATGTTTTATCATTTTCATTACAGAGACCTATAATTTATATATTATGTATTGATACATGCTTACATAAAAGCAATGTGTTATGATTCCTTCTGATTAGTTATATATATTCAATAGAAGACAGCATTTATTTAACAAAAACAAAAGTTGTCTTTCATTCAGAACATAATACAGTATATGCAATAAAGCAGTCTTATCAGATTAAAGGACAATACAGGTGGGCATCCATTTTAACATACTAACTTTAAAAGCCAAACCTACCAAAAACTGTACAAATACAAAGAAGCTAAAATTCCTTTCACCTTTCTATCAAAACCAAAAATCATAGAGAAAAATACTAGATGTAGTATCTGTATTAAATACATTATGTTTTCATTTCATTTCAAATAAGATATTAAAATGGAGATTTGCTTCAACCAGTGCATTAAAATGAGATAGCGATATTAATTAGAAATTATAAGGTTGACTAAGCCTTCCATCCTCTCGGAGTAGGTAAATTGAGGACCCAAGATTGTTGGGGGCAATAAGCTGACTTTGTAAAAATGCCGCTGGGGGGGGCAAAAGCCCTAGTAATAAGCAGGTATATACAGTGGAATGAAGGCTATTGCCGAGCACTTAGCATGGTTCTCCATAGACTGTAAGCCGCCCTGAGTCTCTGGAGAAGGGCGGCATATAAATGCAAATATAAAAAAAAAAATTTTTAAAATGTAAAGCTAGAAATATTGGGTATTTCACACAAGTATTAAAAAAGCATATCACATTACAGATATAAAAAAAAATTCCAGTTTTGCATTTTTTCTAAGTCACACACATACTATATCATCTCAATATATGGTGGGAACACTGTCCATTCCCCTTCATTGCATTACATGTGGGAATTCTGTATTTTTCAGACCACCATTCCTTAGCTTTTTTTTATCTGTACTGTTTTATTTATGTACTTATAAACACTCTTCGCTTATCTGGGAAAACATGTCAGCATAAGTGGAGCACTGTTTGTCCCAGGAACAGTATCTTAAGTATGTATATTAAAATTAATTAGAATCTTGCTGTGATCTATAAATAATTATTTCTCTTAAATATCAGAGTGGGTTTTAATTACCATCTATTGTCTACATTTTAGGGATAATATATTCAACTGTATTTGTGTGCTTAATTAATTATCTTGCCCTTGTTTTATATTTCTTTTTTTTTCCTTGAATGCCATTTTGGATAAGCAAACCGAAGTCAAATGAATATGACTGATTTAAATACTGTGAAATAGTACAACGTTGCTAGTTTCCACATAGTTTTCAGAAATCCATATATTTCCAATCTCTGTTAATGTTTCATTTGTTCATAAATCACTTCAATCTGTGCCTGCATTGACCTGAAAATGTTTTGATCTATGTAAAAAGTCATCTTTTTGAATAATTGATTATTTTTCCTGATTTCTAGACATAACTTTAAATTTTGCATTTTAAGAATAAGTTATATTTTTGAATTGAGAATTACATATAAAATTGAGAATAGTTTAAAATCCAGAAGAGAATTGCATTCTAATCCCCACATTACTTCAGGGCCTTCCAGATTTTATTTATTAAGCCTCCTAGCACCCCATGCCCAATTCTTCCAATATCACTTATTTTGCTGCTTTCAGTGTAAAGGGGATTGAGGTCCCAGGGTCAAGTTTATTTCTAAACTAAGCTTAAGCTAAGCTTAAGGTGGTTTGAAAGTTGAATACCTCCAAAACTCTTTCCATCCTTCAGTGATTTGTCTCAATGCAAAAGAGGTCCTGCACCAAATCAGGGTCAAGATAGAGCAGAACAAAACCAAGTTGGCTTTCTACTTACTTAGTCTCATTTACTAAACAAGAAATGGATGGATCCGCCATACTGCATAGTACTTACAAAACATTGACATACCCCTATTAAGGTAGCCTTTGGATATATGCCCATTAGTTAACTGTTGTTGTGGGGTTGGAGGCAGGGTAATTCTACCCCTGCAGTCTCGTACAATTAGAAATTCCAAGTTCTGGAATTTCTGTACAATAACTGAGGAGAACTTGGTGCTCTCTGAGCTTGGCTGTTTTTGTTGCTGATGCTTCGTTACCAAACTAGGTAACATCATCAGTGCATCTGTACAATAGTTAATGTACTAACCATTTTTAGGATTCAGCATTTTCTTCACGCAGTAAAGCTAAAATCTATAAATATGTGAACAATACAGTGTACAGTGTAATTGGGTTTGCCTGTATGCATTTACCTTAATTGACTTGTAAATTGGTCTGTTCAATACTTTTTTGGGAAAGAACAGTAAAGATATAATCAAGTTCATAGTTCAAGATTATTTTAATTCAGAACATTTCTACCTGTAAACACCAAACTGCAATCACAAATAGACCTCATTGAAACTTCGTTCTGAGATTGAAATTGTATAGAAAAAAAAATCATGTGTCTCTTCTTGTAGACTGATTAACCAGAAGAAAAATTTGGAAAACAGACCAATCAGACACTTACAGGGGATTTGAAAAGTCAAACACAATAATCCCATGCTTTACTTTTAGAGTTAGATATAATAAATTCTTAACTTTTGTTGCATTGTTAATGCAACAATGGATTTCAAAGAATCCTACATCCTAGACCTTCCCGTATGAAATTTTTTAAAACCTAAAACCATATTTTTGTCTACACAATGGCATCAAATATAGACAACAATTAAGTTCTTACACTTAAGACCGGTGGAAAGTAAATATTGTTAGAGAGACAAAAAAAGCAGTATGCTGGTGTACCTAACACCATTTTTGAAAAGCCTAGATGATTGATCTCTTAGAATCAGTAACTTAAAAGGATTTCATTAAAAGCATACATACAAAATTATGATGTGTAATTAAAATGGCAAGTTACGCCTAATTTGTGGTATCTTCTTATTTCAGTCAAAGCAGAAAGACAAAAATACATAGCACACACATAAACACATGAAGATGCCACACAAGGAAGAGCAGAAATATGCATGCACACATGCCTATACACATGTACATAGTGGAATGGAACACATTTCAGAAAGAAAGACACCTCTTCTATGACCATTGCAGGCAAAGAGCTTGGAAAGAATTTCAGAAGTCATTCTCTGCATACTTTCTCTAGCTTGTTTTTTTAGTCTCAACACCCATTTCTCCTCTGCCTTGTCCTGTCCCTATTCCCCAAAGACTGCCCAGCAGGCTAAGACAAATTACATCTGCCAGATTTCTGAATTAATGGCTTAGAGGAGACTTTTGAAATTAGCTCTCATACAACCCTAACAGTACAGGTTGCCAACCTTGATTTATTGTTGTGCTATAATTCATCAATTATATTCTTAATGCTAGTCTTTGGTATAAATTCTTCTCTTTGGGTAATATTCAATTCGGTAAAATATCCAATAATATTTTTAATATTAATTAAAATGAAATATCTTCAAAAAGATAATTCTACATTTATGCATATTTTGAAATGCCAATCAAAACAGTGAAGGTTTAGGCACGTAAGGACAGTCATCAATGCTATACAGAATTTCTGTAATATTCCTACAAAACTTAAAAACGTATGATATATATAAAACACAATTGAAATACAAAATCATTCTCAGGTGAGTATCAAGTCTAGACTAAAAGACAAATATATGGAATTTAAGAACTGGAAGGTCTAATTACCTATGCCATATCCCAGTATTTCATAGAAGAACAATTTCAGACTATCTGGAAAGATTTTAACTGAAGATACTGAAACAAAATCTCATTTATTTTTAATTTTGCTAGGAAGAGGGAGGCCCAGCTATCTGACCATTGTTAAAAAATATTGTAGGCATCTGGTAAATAAAATAATGAAAATGAGGCCTTGCTTGGTTAGCTGAGAAGAGGTTGATTTTGTGCAAGTCATCCAGATCCCTAGGACTGTTAATGCAGCAATGTACTTATTAGATCCTTTCCTGGATAATGAATATGCTTGGGAATATGTGGTTGAATCCATCATTGGTCTGTATCTCCTTCCTTAAAGAAGAAAGTCATTTCAATGAGGAAAAAATGTTCAGTCTCCAATTTCCACTTTTATTAACGCTGTAGGTGTCCAAGTTGTTCTGGAGTGAGGAAAATATATATAAAAAAAGAATAAATAAATAAATAAATAAATAAATAAATTATTGAGAAATTTTAGAGATTGTCTCATAAAAATGTATACTGTTAGTTCTTTCACATTTTGAATATCTGCCTTTTATGATCCTGTAATTCCTTAATTTGGGATAGAGTCATGGCAACAATTATGATTTAATATTTTGAATATAAATACAAAACTGTTGCATTCTAATCTAAGGTGACACAGTGCTTTGTATTAAAATTCATCGCTAATATATCAAAATAATACTGTTGATACCTTATGCAGATCTGTCCTCCTACACACACCTGTTCTTTTTGAGTACATGTCAGCTGAAGAATTTCTAATTCAAGTAATCTAATCAACCAAGTGTTTTGTCCATTTCAAAAATCTGGATTCACTTTAAAGGAACTGGATCACCACATACTGTACCTTACTTTTTGAGAACCTCACCAGTTTCTGACCTTTTAACTTAGCATGCTTTAAAAAAAATTGAGCTATTTTATGATCTCCCTAGTTTGCATATAAAACTTCCAGAAAAAAAAGTAATAGAATATAAGATTTCTTTTAAAGCTTCTGTTCTGTTCATTGCATTCCCGATCACACTACTTTTTCTTCCACTTTTTTTTTTAATAAAAGTTTTATTTAAGTTTTCACAAAACATACAAATAAAATATCTTTTTTTGAGAACAGCGTGCCCCCAGGTTATCACTTTTCCATACAGACATAAACTCAATGCATATTTATCTTATACATTCTGATCCATATCTTATAACTATTTTCGTAATTTTTTCAATAGCTTTTCCCTTTCTTTACTTCCTATAGCCTTATTTTAAATTATCTCATTCCTTTCTTAATTCAATTACATATATTTTTTTAATTTTTAAAACCTTTCTAATCAATGTTTTTATATTTTCGTCAGTCTTGTTTACAATTTCATATTATCTTTTCTCATAAAACAAATTTTCCTCTGTAATTACTAGACTAGAGTGTAAGACTTTTGTATCTTTTTTCAAATCTAGTTTAAAAATTTAAGTTACACCTTTACAGTTATAGCATTCATATTAATAACAATCTTTTACATTTCTATTTCTTTTAACAAACATTACCTAATAATATCAGTTGTCTTTCACTTTAATCATCTACATTTCATATTTTACTTATTACTGTCTTTAAATAAAAAAACAAATAATAGTTATTAACAGTAGTCAATAAAGTTATTATTCTTATCAAATTCATCTTGTCAACTGATAAAAATCTTCCATGTTTCTTTTCAGTTTTTTTTAACTTTCTTTTTAAATCATTGAGAGCCTTACTCTCTTTACAAACAAATATTCCACTACGCATCAATAAAAAAAATTTCTATCACTTTAATCATCTAACATATTTTCTAACCCTTTTCTATTTCTAATATAACAATGCTATCTCATGCACCTTTGCAGAAACCTCTCCTTAAGTGAAATTTTAACCATTGTCTCTGTGTCTTTTAAATAGATTTATACCTTTAATTCTTGTACACTTTTCCTGTACCTCTATATCTTGTTTCTGTCCTTTGTAGCTTCTTTTCCTTTCCCTCTTCCCTCTCTTCTTCTCCCTCCCCTTTTTATTCCCTTTTCTATCTGATTCTCCCTTCTGCTTCTCCTGATATTATGATTACTTTTCAAATTATTCCCTTTTTTTGGTTGTTGCTTCAGTGCTTGAATTTTTAACTCCCTTTCCCCCCTTTTCCTTTTTTACCCTGCTTAAAATTGCTTAGTCATTAAAGATGGTTTTTTTGTTGTCCCGCCCTTCTTATTCCATCCAGCGTTTCTTGTTGTTTTTCATAGTTCAAGATTTCCATTTCTAAAAATTGAAATAGGAAGCCAAAAGATCCTCTTCCCTCTTGTGCTTCTTCTTTTTGTTCTTTAAGTCTCATTTTTAACTCTTCAAGGAGTGATGCCATTTTAAAAAAATTTAAACAATCCTAATTGATTTTATTTTGTTTCGTTAGGATCCACCATCCAAAATTCGAGGAATCATCCAATAATCCAAAACTGTTTCTTGCTTCTTTTCTCACTTTCTCTTTCCAGGGGCTTTGTTACCTTGTAACAAAATTTCAGCTACAATGTATCTTTTGCAACTCTTGTTAAAATTTCACTATCAATTTTTTTAAGTTCCAGGTGGTCTTCTCCATTTTCCAGATTCCACCCTCTTTTTTCTTTTTCCCTCCTCTGCTTTCTTTTTTTAAAAAAAAATTTTTTAAATTATCCAAGAATCTTTATTCCTTTGACACTTTATTTTCAGCTAGAAATAGCCTATTAATGTCAAAGTGGATTAGTATCAATTTCTTATTCGAATCTCCTCTTTTTAATGTTCCAAGTCAATTAAAACTGTCAATGTGAGAGGAAAAAAAGTCAGTTTTATTTCCTTTCCCTTTCTCTTTCACTGCTTAAAATCTTTTTTAGGAATAGTATTAGTCTTTAAAATTCAGGTTCCAGGATCTTAAATAGATGTTTTCCATTCAAACCGGTCAGTCAAACTTTCTCCCTTAAACTTCCTCCTGCACAATCTTGTCCAGTTGGGTTCTTCTTTGAAGTGGCCATTTCTGACCACTGCTGCAACTGCCTTTGGGAAAGGGAGTAATGGCCAGCCAAGGAGGAGAGATGCAGCTCTCCTCAACCCTGCTGATGGCTCCCCCTTCTTCACCACCTCTACAGGTTGGCTTCAGTCCCAAATCCGGGTAGCTCGGGGTGTTCCAGCAGCGAGCACGGATCAAAACAGCACATGATTATGATTTTGGTTGGTCGCCAAAGAAGCCCAAACTGGAAGTCTTTTTCTTCCACTCTTGACTTATAGTGGTGGGTGTTATTGCAATCATGTATGAAAATTCTGTCTGCTCTATGTGGAATACCACCCACAGTTACTGTAAGTACAATCTAGAAATAATATCTTACCTGGTACAGAAAATTGCCTGTATACCATCTTTCCTTTGGCTATTCTAGGGAGTGGTGACAAGCAGAGCATCCAGAAGTTAATGAAAGGAGAAGGAGGGTAGTATATCAGTAGCTGTTAACAAGTATGATTTGGCTACTTCAGCTCAGCATGCTTTCTGTCTTCCTAAAGCCAGGATTCTCTTGTACTTATAGGCCAGCCCAGAGTGCCACCCATTTGTATACTGCATTTATTTATTTATTTATTTATTTATTTATTTATTTATTTATTTATTTATTTATTTATTTATTTATTTATTTGTCAATTGCTTACAAGATAATAGGTATAAGTAAAAACATAGTTATGAATACATGGATACATATAAGAAAAATAAAAAAATATATAAAAGAAACAATAGGACAGGGACGGTAGGCACGTTGGTGCGCTTATGCATGCCCCCTACAGACCTCTTAGGCAAGAAGTGGAGTCAATAGTAGCCAGTCTAAGTTTAAAGTTTTTGGGGTTTGGGGAAGAAACCACAGAGTCAGGTAGAGTATTCCAGACATTGACCACTCTGTTGCTGAAGTAGTATTTCCTGCAATCAGATTTGGTGCGATTAACCTTGAGTTTGTATCTATTGTTTGTTCTTGTGTTGTTATGGTTGAAACTGAAGTATTCATTGACAGGTAGGACACTGTAATGTATGGTTTTATATACTATACTTAGATCAGACTGAAGGCGGCATAGTTCTAGGTTTTCTAGGTCTAGAATTTCGAGTTTGGTGGCATAAGGTATTCTGCTACAAGTAGAGGAGTGGAGAACTCTTCTTCTGAAATATTTCTGGACTTTTTCAATTGTGTTAATATCGGATACATGATATGGGTTCCAGACTGATGAGCTGTATTCGAGCATTGGTCTAGCAAATGTTTTGTATGCTATAGTTATTAGTGCAATATTACCAGAGAAAAAGCTACGTAAGATTAGGTTAACAACTCTTAATGCCTTTTTGGCTATGTAGTTACAGTGAGCTCTAGCACTTAGGTCATTTGAGATGAGTACTCCAAGATCCTTGACAGAGTTTGGATCATCAACAAGGTCTTGACTATTCAGTCTGTATTTTATTTTCTGATTATTTTTGCCAATACGTAGGACAGAGCATTTATTTGTTGAGATTTGAAGTTGCCAATTGTTTGACCATTCTGATACATAGTCAAGGTCATTTTGAAGGGTGGCAGTATTGTCTGTGGTGTTGAATAGCTTTACATCATCAGTGAAGAAAACACAGTTGCTCTTGTTATGATCACAGTGGTCATTTATGTAGAGTATGAAAAGAGTTGGTCCTAGAACACTGCCTTGGGGGACACCACTATTGAAAGGTACAGAATTTGATAAGACCGCTCCCAATTTTGACCATTTGTTGTCTGTTTGACAGGAATGCTTCTATCCAGTTATGTAGATGTCCACAGATACCATAAGATTTTAATTTTAGAAGTAGTTTGTCGTGTACCACTGAATCAAAGGCTTTACAGAAGTCTATGTAGATTGCGTCTATTGCTTTGCCCTGATCGAGTTGTTTAGTCCATATGTTTTTACAGTGTAAGAGTTGCAGATTACATTATAGTTTTTTCCTGAAACCAAATTGTTTATTAGAGAGTAGGTCGTTTGTTTCTAAGTGGAGTATAATGGATTGGTTAATAATTGATTCCATGACTTTACAGGTGACGCAGCATAAAGAGATTGGTCTGTAATTTCAACTAGGCTGAGGTCTCCCTTTTTGAAAATGGGGATGACTGTGGCTTGTGACCATAGTTTTGGCAAGGAGCTGGTCCTGAAAGATTTTTCAAAGAATATGCTTAGAAGTTCGGCTATGGCAGTGGATAGCCATGTTCCCAATATGGATTATTCATTGTGGTTCCTACATCACCCTTTCACCAATGAAGAAGATTTTTAAAAAGGCTTCCCAGTATAATAGTCTTAAATGATTGCCTTCAAAAGGTCTTCTTCCATTTGCATTCAGTGTGATGATATTTATAATTCTTTCAACAGGACGTCTATATATTTGCTTCATCTTTGTACAGTGGTACAGTTTTATTCCTATAAGTAGCATTAACATTAAGCATGAAAAAATGTCATATCTGTAGGCTGAGGAGGGAGTAAGACGAAGAGGATTTTTCATGTACATCTCCCTGTAATAACAGTCTTATAATGAAAGTCTTCTTCCAAGAATTTTCCTCTTGTATAAGCTTCAAAATGCAGAATTAACATTACAGAGGTGAGTATCTCTTACTTGTAAGGAAGGGCAGTTCTGAATAAATTGAGTGTTTTATTGTGCAGATTGATATGACAATTGGAGAACTGTTTCTTTGGAAGTAAAAACTTTAAGTTCATTTATTACATTGAAGCATATACTGTATTAGGAAAAACTGCATATAAAAATAATGCAGAAAGTTGATAGAATGGACAAGTATCAATATAAGAAAGTGACTTGGAATAGACTGTCTATTGTTAGTCAGATGATGGATGAAATCATCTTACTCTTTACAGTAATAGCTCTTGGAAAGCTCGTTGACCATGGCTGCTGAAAAGTGACAGTCCAGTGTTTCTTGCCAATTTAAAGTGTATATGTTTAAAAAAATACTCAATATTAGTTAGTACTACTAATAGTTGATAAGAATTAGATATTTGAAGGTGGGAAATACATGAAAAGTAATATTAAAAATCTATTTCAGGGAGGGAGGGTCCATTATCTGACCTGATTTCCTTTGGAGTCTCTCACTTCAAGTGCAATTCTTAGCCAGCAAAAGGTTGCCAATCTCCACTATGCAAGATTCATTTCATGTGCTGCTAAATTAATTCTAAACTTTTTATTGGGTTACTCTGAGCACAAAATTTACCATTAACAGTCAAAAGGCTTACGAAGTTATGAGGATTCCAGAATGTGTGAAAATGTATTCAGTTTAACAAATGAATTTGAATTTAACATCTGTAACTCAAAATCTGTAGTGCTAGTGCATACATGAGAAAAATCAGGCTACTTGGCGGCTGCCAGTCCTAATTTTAAGCGATTTCAAAATATGACTTGAAAGGACAGCATCTATTTAGGAACGATTAGATATTGTCATTGATAGAACTCCTGGATTTGTTTTGACATGCATGTTTATACACCTGCAATTTCCAAATTTTTTAACCCACTATACATGGAAGAGCATGTCTCCAGATGAAATCAAGTAGAACTCTATTGCTGAAGGGGGAAGAAAAATAGCATGAAGGCTGAGAGGGAAGGTGAACAACTGAAACTCTAGTAAAGTATGAGCCATAATAGCAGGAAATATTGTTATCTACCTTATCTTTGTTTCAGTCTTTATTGTGATCAGATATAGTGAACAACTAGTTTGACCTGTACTCTTGTGCTTTCATCTTAAGATAAGTCCAGGTTATATCAGGCCAAAGTATAATTTAGCTGGTTTGTACAACTGCTGGAGGGCAAACCGGTAGAGCACCTGCATAACACTTTCTTTCTTAAGAGGCCTATTGTCTAATCTGTCAGCCATCTCAACAGATCACCTTCTTTTTGACATAACTGGGAAACTAGTTCTATAAATGAGTGTACTGATACTGGAGGAAGCATGACTCAATGCTCATGTGGTCCTGTTTAAAACGCAGACCTGAAACATTTGGATTCAAATTCTGTACAGGTTGTGTCCCTGCAAGTCTCCAGCCACTGAATGAGGAATAAAGATGTTTCAAAAATGTCTTTAAAACAACCACCTATAAAATAATAGACTTTTTTCTAAGCACTCCAAAAACTGTTCATATTTAAGAGAAAACCGCATCTATTATTAAACATTTAAGCATAAAAAAAAATAAGAAGGGTGTAGGTGTTTATCATGCCTAGCGATTCTCACATTATTTTTGTACTTAAAGAATTAATGCAGTGGGTTAATGCACTGAATATAACTAATCAATATTTAATCATGATATTGTTTATTGCAACCTTACTCCTGAAATGCTTAAACTGCCATGAATTAAAAAGGCAAGTCATATTCTAAGAAGAACAGTGCAAAATGCTGTTGGATTAATATTGTAGCATTTTTCAAGTCCTGTGATACCATTAATCTGCAAAATTGCAGTATAAGGGTTGATCAAGAAAATGGCCTTGACAAGGAAGATAACAGCCAACTAGGGAATTAAAGAAGGTAAGTGAAAAGTAAAACATTGTAATAATTCCTATTCATGCTTATTCAGCAGTGAATAAAATTATTATCCATGACAGGAGTATCCAACGGAAAAACTGAATTCTGCAAGACTGAATAGAGTAGAAGCTGCAATCTCCATCTACATACAAAAGGGCAGGTTCTTGGAGCACAACGCCGCATCCACCATCTTGCAGATTTTCACACATACACATACATACCTTCTGTGGATACCTAGGACCCATATTTCCAGGTAAGTATGCATATAATTATGACTTTTATATATAAAATTATATAGAGCACAGAGCAACCATAAAACAACAATAATTAAAACAATTGTGTTTCTTTTCTTTTTGTTGTTCAAATGACATAAGAGAGTCATCCTGGAAAACCTCTCCACCTCTTGCTTCTGACGCAGGGATGGACTGCTGGGAGTTCACAGGGGTTCAGGAGAGCCCCTAGCTAAGATTCTGTGCAGTTCAGAGAACCCCCAAATCCCACTCCTGGCTGGCCCTGCCCACCCCTCCCAGGAGTCCCCACATAGCCCATTTTGGATGCAGGTAAGAGCAAGGTGTGTGTGGAGGCTCAGGGAGAAACAGGCCTCCCAGAAGTTAGGGAAGGTCAGAAATGGGCCCATTTCCAGCTTCCAGGGAGCCTCCAGAGCCCAAGGAGGCCCTTTTCGCCCTCCCGGAGGCTCAAGGAAAGCCTCCAGAGCCCGGGGAAGGCAAAAATACTTTCCCCCCTTGGTGCATGAGGCTGACTAGGCCACACCCACCATGACAATGCCCAGCCAGCAAGCTGGCAGAGAGCCCTTTGCTAAAAATTTTTAAGCCCACCTCTGTTCTGACTTCTATCTTTTAGTACGAGAAAATTATTAAAACTTTGGAAATAACCACATTCAAATTAAAAACTGAGTAATTGTTCATGACATTAGCATTTCATTTAACTCAAATCTAGTTTTTGTTCTTGCCCAGATGACTGCATTTTTTTATCCTAATTCAGCCTGAGTATATCACTCGAAGGCAAATGTAGCCTGAATTGGTCCTGTTTGTCTTTCACTATACCACCGTGGGGCTCATCCACAATCTGTCACCCATTGAGGTTTTTTTAATAGCCTCTGTTTTATTAAATAGCTCTATTTAATAAAACAGAACAAAGGAAAGACCAAAAAAAAAAATCACAGAAGAAGGGAAGGAAAAAAAGCAACTCAGAAAAAGAGTGGGTGACAAAAGTTCAAAAACTAGATTTCATTTAATATGTATGTTATTTTACACAACAGTCTCAATAAAGATTAGATACATTTCATCAAAATCGTATTTCATACCCACCATAATCTATGTCTATAGGCAACTCAATTGTAAATTGCAAATAGCATCAGGTCTTCACTGAGTAACTGAACCCATAAATTTATTTTTCCATCATTGAAGGACTAGTCTCTTAGCAGTAAGAAGTCATGGAGAATCCATTTCCTGAAATGTCTGTTACACATAAGGGAGAAAAATTAGATTCCCTTCATCCCAGTCCTGGTTAATTTCAGACATAACATGTCTATAAGAACTACCATCCAGGAACTCTTCTTTCCAGCTTCCTGATTAGCAAACTGGAAAAGAGCTTCCCTGTCTACAATATGGGAACAGAATAATCTATCTGTGTAGCACATCATATTCTTTTCCAAGACCTAGACCATTGTTTTCAAGACCTAGACCATTGTACATCCAAAAATATTTTAAATACTAAAATGACTGACATTTCACAAGATTGCAATGAGATTTTGGCTATAAAATCCTTCAAACCCTGCAGAAACGTTTTTGCATGAAATCTTACATTCAATGTTCTCCTGAGATTTTTACTAATTTTCTTTTTTTTTAATCCAACTAATTTTATGATTTTTGCAAGAATTGGCTATGGGTGTTACAAGCACTCTGGTTTGGTGCCAGAATCCACCACACCAGAGGCCCTTCACATGGCTTTGATAAACTAAATGGATTAATGGTCTACACTTGGTATATGCTGGTTCACTCCATATAGTACCCTCTAAATGTGTTGATTAAATGTAGCCCCATGTGGTTGGAGTTTCCAGATGTCTGAATGCAAAACCTAGAAAGCATCAGGTTAAGTTAGACCAGGAGTCTCCAAATTTGGCAAATTGAAGACTTGTGGACTTCAACTCCCTACTCTGGCTGGAGAATTCTGGGAATTGAAGTCCATAAGTCTTAAAATTACCATGTTTGGGGACCTCTAGGTTAGACTAATGCAACACTTTTAGAATGACCAGGATTTGGTCTAAACTCAATTAAAGCTAAATATCTAAAAGATCTAAAGGTATTTTTCTCACATAGGAAGTCTAATGGGTCAGGTATTTCCCTATTTTTTTTTTAAAAAATCATTTTTCATGATGACTGAATTTTATATTTTAAAAAGTCTCCAAAGGTATTGTAAAACCAAGACATACCATGGAAAATAATACTGCAGATGATTGATTATGAAAATGGGAAACACAATATGACCACATGCCAAAAATAAAGAGAGAGAGAGAGAGAGAGAGAACAGACAACATAGCTCAGTTTCCATTTTAAACAAATAGACCTTGGAACAATCAGGAAACTGCCAAGGTAAATTAATTCAGCATGGACACAGCACCAACAAAATGAGGCAGATTCAGTGATGGGCCACTATGATGCTGTTACAGTGGCAGTGATGAAAGATACTCTTCTGTTTTTTTTTTGTTGTTGTTTTTTTCTTCAGCCTGGGCAGATTTTGCTCTTCTAACTTTACATCAAATCCAGCAAGTTCAGTGGCAGACTTTTGGCACTTAAAACTAGAATCCAAATCTGGCCTCGGCAATATACAAAGCTCTCAGAGTATCCTTTCTTCTTGAGGATTTGACACATGATTGACTGCTCCTGATCATTTCTTCACCTCTCATTATGAAGATAAACAGAAAAGAAAACGATTCATTCAACCAAGAAGAAAGACTGTGGTAGATACAAAACTAAGCCATTGTCCATCAAAATGTAACAGGCTCCAAGGTCATGTCACAAGCTGTGTTATTTAAGCTCTTTCCAATCTGCCATCTGCAGTATTGAAATCAGACCACAGAAAACAGGCCAAACCTGTCTCGCTGCAAGTCTTTAAATACATCAGGATAAAATGATTTGGTACATTTGGTTCATCATCAACCAGTTGGGGGTGTAGCACAGGACCTAGAATACATCACTCTGTAATTTAGTATATCCTATTAAGCCATGGTTTATTGATCCAAAGTTTCTAGAGTAAACAACAAGGGTTGGATTCACACAATATGCTAAATCAAACACGACAACCCATATCATGGCTTAGCAAATAGAAAAAAAAATCTGATGATTAGTATGATTAGTTAGTATGATTGATAATACTTCAGACACTTCAGACACTTTTTTTCATAAATGTCATAAATAAACTTTCAGGGAAGATTGATATCAGGATAATCCAGACGAGAAGCAGATCTAGAAGTCCTAGTTCTAAATTTATTGTAAGGTTACATTAACAAAATCTTGGAAGTCTGAAAGTACATCACTATCCCCTCACCTTTTCAGATTAAGAAACTAGGGAGGGTCCCTTCAGAGACATTGTCATACCCTCATTCCTTCTCTGGCTAAGTTGCCTCTTATCTGACCATAGTCTAGTCCAGGGGTCTCCAACCTTGGCAACTTTAAGCCTAGCAGACTTCAACTCCCAGAATTCTCCAGCCAGGTTTGCTGGCTGGGGAATTCTGGGAGTTGAAGTCTGCCAGGTTTAAAGTTGCCAAGGTTGGAGACCCCTGATCTAGTCTGCAGCCTTTTCTCCTACCTCTCTGAGTCATTTCCACATACCATTACATCTCTTATTATACATATTCAAGATATGACCCTGTACATGATCATATAGATGATCTAATAAAGATTAATCATGGTTATAATTTTCTAGCTACAAATACAGTTTAAAAATCCATACCTCTGTCCAGATGAAAATAGGATACGTTGCCACAAGAAAGTTATCAGTGAATTTGACTTCCAATATTTGGATGATAGATACAAAAGAGGAAAAATAGGAAAATAAATCAGTTTGGTCTAGTGATTAAGGCACCTGGAATTCTAGTGTCATCTTAACCCTCATCTTCATCAATCACTCCCTCTCAGCCCAACTCACAAGTTTGTTGTTTGTTGTCATGGGGAAAATAGGAGAAAGGTGTGTTGAATATGTTTGCTACCTTGAGTTATTTTAAAAAGTAATTAGTGCAAAATATAAATAAATGGAAATAAATTCTAAGGATGCAAATTAGTAAAAAGGGTTATCAAATAAGTGGGCAAGTACTTTATTTTGCTTTTATTATGCTAAAAGCTATATAAGTATAGAAGCTTAAATTCATCATAACCCAGTTAAAGCATAGAAAGCCACTGGAAGGGATGACTTTCTGCACCTTGCTCCACAGTATAGCAAGAATGTGCTAAAGATATGGAATTGTAAATTTAATTGGTAGGCTTGTGCATTGCCAAACATTAGGGCAGTGCAAGATCGAAGTCTTCCAGATCCTTACATTTAAATCAAATCTAATGTTTTACATTTAAATTAAAACCGCTCTAAAGGAAGAGAAAAGATGTGCACCGAACTTTAGAAAAAACAAATGATTATTAGATAGAAGCAAAATCAAGATCACAAGGCTACATCAAACTGTGCAACAAATACGTGTAACAGTTCTACAGAGCATTACTTTTTTTTTGGATAAGATTCTATTAGATAAGATCCTTAGGAACAGCATACCTACCAAAAAAGAAATGAAAAGATCCAGCATCAACTACATCAACCTCTATTTCCATTGTATTCATACCATAAACACATTCAAGATAAGTGTCAGATTTTATGACTGAAGCCAGTCTTAAAATTCTCTTAATATGTTTACATACCTATCTCTGTCTTTATATGTTTTCTATACAGAAAAAGATACCTTCAAAGACTTTAAGCAGTTTGCAATAAATAAAAGGTAATAAAATTATTCCCAACCATCAAATTATCACATTAAGTAAAATGAGGAAGAGGAAGAAGAAAAGGAAGAGGAAGAAGAAGGAGAAGGAGAAGAAGCCTTTACTAATACAGGAGCCAGCAGTCTATTACTGAATCTGCTCACCCCTCAGAGTAACTGAGCTGCTGCATTTTGGATTTAATGTACTGTAGTTTCCAATCATCTTTAGAAGTAACCTCAAGAAGAGTGTGTTGCAGCTGGCCAAACATGGTGATGAGGGCTTAGGGTTACCCTAACCCTAACCTTTTTCTTAACTGCAGAATTTGTAGAAGCACATCATCAAAATTTAATGACAAAATAAACATCCAACATCAGTAATATGACTTTAAACAGCAAAGCAAACAAACCAGAGATATCAGGACATTATTTTAAAAGTAGACAAATTGATCCTGCCCATTTATCTAAAATTACAAAGTCTTTCAGCCATAGCCTCTGAAAACAAAGTTTTAAAAAATGACTCCTGGTCATCAAAATATTGTCTGCTTCTGGTTTAAACCCATCATTCATCAGTAAAGTTTAAAATAGCTGATAAATAAAGAATGATAAAGAATAAATTAATGAACAATAAATAATGATAATATAACAATAAATTTTTAAAATAGCGATATTACAAATAAAGCTGTATAAGCAGACATTTCCTAAATTGAGAAAATTATAATTAGAGGGTTTTTTTTCATGTTACAAAATACAAGGAACGAAGGTATCACTGGCTAAAACATTTCTGATGTACAATGAAGATATGAAGAAACATAACTAAGTCTACATCCACATTTTTCACTCCTGACTTTTCTACATTCATAAGATTGTTCGTGTAAATGTAGACTATTTTGCAAATAATCCAATAAATGGCAGGGATTAATGGGCCATTTCTGACTCCTATTTCTGGGCTGGGACCAGAGTGATAACTGAGATTAAAATGATTTGAAGTTTCTTTGATAATTTTAGCCTGTCAAGAAATCATAATTTCCACTAGACAAGAAAACAAAAGATGAAGCACCTTTAAAGACTAGAATTTGCCATTCTAGTAGTAGTAGTAGCAGGCAAAAATTAACACTAGATCTTTTAAAGAGTTATAATCTATGGACTTGGGGCATAGTATTTTCTTGACTCTAGTGGACAGCTGCAATAATACAGGGGCTATTATTTATTTATTTGTTCAATTTCTCATGGTGTTTTGGGGGTATTAACTTCAGATTTCCATTCATTCCTAAAATGCCAATACTTTTATTATATGCCTAATATCTTAATTTGCTTAATTAAGTTTCAGTAAGCTGATTTGAAAATATGGCTCTGTTTCATTTATTTGGATCATTCCATGAATAGCTATTTTATAGTTTCCTTCATATTATTCTTTGGAGTGCTGAACTCCAATTCATTTTCCAATGCTACACAACAGATGGACTTGACTTTGGCAAGAAATCATGTCAAGGATTCATCCACCAGTAGCTGAAGCCAATAACTTCCTTAGTTCCTTGGCATGCAAAATATTGGGTTTCACGTGAAATGAGAAAAATGCATTTATATTCATTTGTGTGAAATACAATATATTTGCTCAATAAGCCTAGGCCTCCATATTAATCATAAATCAATTATATTTATCCTTAACCTCAGAAACACTGCATCTCTCCTCCTTTCTTCAGTATGAAATCCAATAGTTTTTTTTACAGCAATTATATTGACTTTCATACAAATGGTAAGCTCATATTGTAATCATTAGCACTGTAGCCAATTCATTTGATATGACTCCAGCATTTATTTGCAGGCAGAATTATTCCCTTCTCCAGCTTGATATTGATCTTTTTTCATTATTATTAACTAAATATATCCTTTTCATTTTTACTATGAATTTTATGCAGCATATAAAAACTCTACACAAACATTTCATATTGAAGAAAGGGGGCTATAAGATAGTGGAGGAAAAAGCCAAGCTCCTGGTTACATTGAGATCTGGAGGCCATGTTGATCACGATAACAGTAGGAAATAATAGGAATTCATTTACCATAAGAAATACTGAGAGAGCAGGGGCTTTGAAGAGCCTTGAAGCTGCCTTAGGGCTTCAGATCAAGTTCATTTCAAGTCTGTAATATATGCACAGGGATCAAGATTATTGACAGATGCTACCAGACATTTCTCCAGGAACTTGAAGTCCTGGTTTGTGTTTGAGATTTAGGATGCCATTTCAGGGAGAAGGCCCAGAGAAATGTCTTCTCCGCTTGAAAACTGAGTAAAATGAAAACAGGAATAGAATTAACATAAACCCTAATATAGCTAAGCATAAATTTCTGCCTTTTTAAAAAAAGTTCACTTCCATTTAATCCAATTCTCTAAAGTAGTGACAACATTCTCATTTATCAACCAATCAGAAAAAATAAATTAACTTGCTAATATTTTGAATGGCTATTATTTTTTCTTTAAAACATAATCTAGCTTTATTCCAAACAGTTTAATAGACAGGATTAAAATTGGTGGCAATTACCATTTACTAAAGAAATCTGACAATGAGTAAGAAATTCTGGGGGTCCACATTAACATTGCATCAGAACTAGATTTTTATTCTTCAGTGGCAATTTTGTTCCAACATAATTTCTTGGGTTATTTGAATTCCAACTTGGTTTCCACAAAAATCAAAAAGCATTAAAGCTGGAGAAGCTGGCTGCAGCTTGCAGTTTGGAAATGAGACAAGATGTCTAGACATAATTCTTTTCAACATTGAGCAGACATTTTGATTGTAACACAACACTCAGTTCCTATCATTCACTCAGCTGTTTGTTGTTTTCTTTTTGGGTAGATTATAACCAATAATTTTTCAGCTGGCTTTCACATGATTCCTGCAGCTTTAATGTCACACCCGTGAAGTATCTCTCCACAAATGCTATGAAAAGGAGTATGATGAAATTACTCTGCAATGTGGCTCAGGTGCATTTGAATCTAATTAGATTAAAATAAATTAAAATGTATTAATTCAGATTTTAAATTAAAACAAATGTACTTTCAATATTAAGTAATAGCCTTCAAGAATTAGTGGTGACAAATAGATTATCATAGCAATAGCACTTAGACTTCTATACTATTTCATAGTGGTATAGCCCTCTCTAAGCAGTTTACAGAGTTAGCACATTGTCCCCAACAATCTGGGTCTCCGTTTTACCAATCTCAGAAGGATGGAAGGCTGAGTCAATCTTGAGGTGGTGAGGATTGAACACCTGGCAGTCAGCAGAATTAGCCTGCAATACTGCATTCTAACTGCTGCACCACCGTGGCTCCTATTACCATTAATTATCATTAATATTATAACCTATTCTTCTCCATCCCGAGCCCTCCAGATGCACTGAGAGGACCAGCTAGGTTGAGGATTCTTAAACCTGTGTTTCCAAAACATCTGGAAGGCACTAAAATGGGGAGAGTTGGCTTCCAACCACTTGAGTTGGATTCCTGAGGCTTTTATGGAATGAAGTCTGGATTTAAATCCCAAAAAGAGTATCTTTGTCCATTCATTTGAAACTGTTAATTTGAAAAGCACAACCTCTTCCAGGTTTGAAAAAGAAAAAGATCTCCTTCAGATGCAAACATTATTGATTGTCTGCCCGTCAATCTAGCAATCAGGCAAGTGGCAGCTAAAACAGTAATTCTTCTAAAGGCCCATTTTAATCAGATGTTTCCTTTAATTCTATTTTAGTGTATATTCCTTCTTAATTAATTTTTTAAAAAGTCACAAGACAATTCACACTGATGTAGCCATCATTTTAAAAAATTATATCACACATAAAAAAAACTAACATATGCAGGATGTTGAGATAACAATGATTACCTCTATAAAGCTACTAGACTGAGCTGCTATCTCAGTTTCCATAGAGAAACATTGCCACCTGGTGGTCACATCTATGTATTTCTGAAGACTGCTCATATTATATACATCTGTCTAAAACGGCAAGAAAACTTGCAGGAATATGTAATTATGGTTTTGGAACACAGACTCTAAAACTGAAAAAAATAGTTTCACAAAGAGCTTCAAACATGTTTTAAAGGATGACTTTAAAAACATAATGTGATCTGAGCTCAACATCTTTCCCACAATCATGTAAGTTTTCTAAATGATTGTGTGCTATCAATTTGACTGATTGAAATCAAACAAAAAAGACACTGCTCAGAATTTTTTTAAAAATTTTAATTTATTTATTTTTGTCAAGCAAGTATTAGATAACAGGTATAAGTATAAACATAGTTATGAATACATGAAATGGATTCAAATTAAAAAAAACATTAGAACAGGGACAGTAGCCCATTGGTGCGCTTATGCATGCCCTTACAGACCTCTTAGGAAAGGGGTGAGATCAATAAGACAGTGTAAGGTTAAAGCTTTAGGGGTTTGGGGAAAAAACCACAGAGTCAGGTAGAGTATTCCAGACATTGACCATTCTATTGCTGAAGTCGTATTTCCTGCAATCAAGTTTGGTACGGTTTACCTTGAGTTTCTTTCTATTGTGTGCTCTTCTATTGTTGTGGTTGAAGCTAAAGTATTCATTGACAAGTAGGATATCACAATAGATAATTTTATGTACTACACTTAGGTCAGACTGAAAGTGATGTAGTTCTAGGTCATCTAGGTCTAAAATTTCAAGTCTGGTAGCATAACGTATTCTGCTATGAGTAGAGGAGTGAAGAACTCTTCTGAAATATTTCAGGACTTTCTCAACTGCATTAATATATGATATGTAGTATGGGTTTCTAGACTGATGAGCTATATTCAAATATTGGTCTAGCAAATGTTTTGTATGCTCTAGTTAGTAGTGTGATATTACCATAGAAAAAGCTACGCAGGATTAAGTTAACAACTCCTAATGCCTTTTTGGTTATGTAGTTACAGTGGGCTCTAGCACTTAGCTCATTAGAGATGAGTACTCCAAGATCCTTGACAGAGCTGGATCATCAACAAGGTTTTGACTATTTAGCTTGTATTTTATTTTCTGATTTATTTTGCCAATATTAAGACAGAGCATTTGTTTGTTGAGGTTTGAAGTTGCCACTTGTTTGACCATTCTGATACATAGTCAAGGTCATTTTGAAGGGTAGCAGTATTGTCTATGGTGTTGAATAGCTTTACATCATCAGTGAAAGGAACGCTCTTAATATGATCACGGAGGTCATTTATGTAGAGTATAAAGAGAGTTGGCCCTAGAATGCTGTCTTGGGGACACCACTGTTGACAGGTACAGAATTTGATAAGGCGCTCCCTATTTTGATCACTCCCTTCTTTCGCCCATGCATTCACTAATCGAATGTGAGGCTTGTTAAGAGTACATGAGGTATTTCAGGATGAGAGAGACCATTGGTGGGACCTACTGATGGAACAGGTCACCTAAGACCACCCAAGGCCTCCCGATCTACTGAAATACCTCATGCTCCTCACAATTGCTTCCCCCCCCCCCAACTTGCTGCACTGAGTCATTTTCCTTGTGAAGATCTAGCAAGCTATCTCCTCTCCAAACTCTTAGCCACCATGGCAGTTGTTCGCCCTTATGAATAACTGCAGAGGCCCTGCATGTTTCTAATTGAAATGCAGCTTCTGAGGGATGGATCCACCCCTCTGATGCTCCATTAGAGCATCCAGAGACCTTACCAAGTATGTTGCCAGTTGAAATGGAGCTTCTGAGGGGCAGATCCACCCTTCAGAGTTTCCATTTCAGCTGGCAATGTACCAGAAGAGGCCTCTGGACTCTCAAACGGAGCATCAGAGGGGTGGATCCATCCCTCAGAAGCTGCATTTCAGCTAGAAACATGCAGGGCCTCTGCAGTTATTCATAAGGGCGAACAACTGCAATGATGCTGAAATATTCATAGTTTTGGGACTTGTTCGTAAACAGTAAGGGCCACTTATTGCATAACTTCGAACGTTCGCTAAGGGAACATTCATAAGCCAGGGATTTACCTGTATATAATTTGATATAAACTTGGTAATTTTCATAGCAGTAGGTCCTAGTGTACAACTGTCCAAATATTTTTTCAAGTAAATTACTACACTGCACTTTCATACCTGATTTAAACAATGTCAAGTAGATTTTCACCACTTTGGACAAAACATAATTAAGCATTTTAGTAATGTTTGGATGAATGAATGAAAACAGAAATATTAATAAAACTTTCAATTAGTTAAAAATTAGTTTGAGGATAAATATAATCTGGATTGGGAGTATGCACAAAAGCAGAGATTTATCTTTTTGAATTAGTGGGTACTCCCTTTTAGGATTGTGTTTCTTTATTTAACATGAAGACAAATGAAATTTTGCATTTATTTTAATATAGTGTGTTACATGCCAAAATATAGAGGAATAAAGGGGGAAATTTATAGCCAGAATAGTCAGATAAAGTTTCATTTCTATGGTAGACATTGAACTCACTGTTTAGTTTTCTTGGAAATCCATTTTTACCCTTGCAACAATGTAATTAATGAGTCTGGTGCATGACAAAAGAACTTTATTAGCCATACCATAAGGGAAAATTCTAATTACTTTTCATTATTATTTGTGATAGAACATGGTTTCAGAGAGATCTTTTATGCAAGATCTTTCTCCTGTCCCATTTTTAATACATGCAAATTGATAGGTGAGGATTAAAGTGAGTTCTTATGTGATCATAGAAATCTGTAGTTGCTCATTACAGTGATGTACTTTACACATTATTGGTGTACAATAATTGGTGTTTGCTGGTGTGTGTGAACTCTGCAGGGACTCCCTTTTTAAAGTTCTGGTTTCACGTTATTACATATGTTAGAGATTGGCATGTTTGAAGACAGGTTAGAAAATAAAACAACGAAAAATTTCTGATTCTTTAGACTTCTGAGAAGTTTTCTACTTGGAAACCACTTCTGGACTGTGCTCGAGATGGAAAAAATGAAATTTGACTTTGGGTTTTACCAATTAGATAGATTTGTTGTTAGAAATGGCTAATTTATGCTATTATTTAAAAGTAAAAAGTTGAGGTTTGATGTGATTATCTTATTCTATTACAGCAAAGTCAACATCTTGTCTTTCTTTTTTCCCCTTTTCCTACATTTTTTCCTTTTTCCCATCCCTATCTTTCCTGTTATTTCCCTTTGCATTTTGGTATATAGTATGCAAAATTATACTATAATTATAGTATTTTTTTTTAAAGCCTCTACCTAGGATTGAACTCACAGTCTCCTGATTGTGAGGCAAGATTTCCACCTCTTAGGCCACTGCCCACTCAGGCCAGACTAGGAAATGATCTCTACAAATTTGGGTGAAATATTATTTATAGATATAGACTAATTTAACATCTTTGAAACCCTGGCTGCTACTTTTTCCTTTTTGTCCCTCTTATATCTGAGAGAAGTAGTGTGAAGCGACTCTGACTTTCTTTCTAATATGTTCTTTATTTTGCATGCTTGAAGCAAGTTTTTGTTCAAATTATTGTAAGCATTACTGCCATTTCTTCAAGGTAATTTCTATAATTCGCTACCTATATTATCTCTTTTTATTTTCAGATCTTTACTAAAAGTTTCACACAATCTCACTGGGTTTTTTATTGTTTTTATTTTGCTTGTTAGAATTGATTTAATGCCAATTTTGTACACACTCTTATCCATCTTTAGCTGTTTTTGCCACTGGCTTTTTAAATTTCTCTTCCATCATTCTTGGAAAGAAAAAAATTGTCAAACCATGAATCAGACCAACTATGACTGAGACTTTAAGGCATTTAGGACAAGATAGGAATGGTAAGCAAGAACATTAGTTATAAATCTATCACATGAGCTGTTCAGTTTGAGGCCCATAGTCCTGATACAAATTTACTGCAGCTTGCCTTATAAAAAAATATTTCAATGTGTTGCAACAAAGTTCACCTCATTGTGAAACTGAAATAATTTATTTCAGTTTCACAGTTCTGAAGATCTAACACATTTCCTGCTTTTTACACATATTTTTACACATATTTACACATACTGCACTTCTTGAAATATTTGTAAAAGAGAGGCAGAAAAGGATATCATAACAAAAAGTCAAAGATCTAATGTGATTTGGTTCTGGCGTTTATTTATTTATTTATTGTTTTTAGTTTTTGTTTCAGGAAACTGCTTTGTGGTTAAATTATATTTTTGAAGGAAAAACAAAGAGCTTACTGCTTTTTAAAAACGTTACATGAAATGAATAATAGTTCAAAATATGAACAGTAAATCAGAACTGAAACACAATGAAAAGAAACTGAATAACCTCAATAATATGTTTTCATGACTCAGATAAGGGGTCACAGAATTATTCAGAACTTATGAAAACAAAGCGAATATAAAGCTTTAAATACAGTACATGCGACTGGCAAATTAATGAGTAAAATATAGTTAATCTTATAAGGAGAAATAAAACAGTCTTAGTTGTATTTGTGGATGAAAATAATTTTCTTCTTATAATTAACCCATAAATCCTATTTCCACCTTCTAGTTAATTTAGGGCTGTCTTAGGAAATTTATGATAATACTAACAACTTCAATAATTAAAGAAAAGGAGGAAAATATTCTGGTTAATTTCAGAATTAGATAAGTGAACTTTTTAGATGAAATTAACCAGAGCCTTTTCCTCCTTTTCTTTACTTATTGGACTTGTTAGCATTATCCAAAACTTCCTAAGACTGCCTTATCTTCTGAACTCTTTTCTCACTAGGAATGGCCAAGCTTCCTATGTGGATTTGTGTATAGAATTGGGGGTTTCTGTGTGGACACCCAATTTAAAATTCTAGTTCCTTTACGGAAAAATACTGATTCCCACAGTTCTATGACTGATAATTCAGCTTCAAGCAACAGGAACATTTGCAAACATTCTGGTTATGACAGGACTAGTTATGCTGATGGAATGTATGAACAATGGCTTAATATTTTTCTCTAGGCAGATTTCCAGAGATAGAAAATTATGTGCTCACATATTAATGAAGTTACAAAAGATAATATAATGTTTAGAGAAAACAGCAGAAACATTAGCACTGCTTGTGACCTACCATTTTATGCAAGTTAGCTTCCCTTCACCCCCTAAAAGTTAATTTATGTGCAGAATTCCAAACTTAGTCAGATAAATCTCAGTAGCAAAAATGAAGCAGTTTGATTTTAAAAGATCTGCTTCCAAGCATCATGTGTGGAACAGTAAGAATATTTGGTTGTGTATAAGAATTTCATTGTTAAGAAGACGGGATATTTCTCACTTCCTGCTTCCTAGGTTGAACTTTTCTGGGTGAGGGCTTTTCATTGTTACCTTTGTGATAGAATTAGAAGGCTATTTGAGCAGTGGAAACATAGCCATGTTTGAGTTATGCATTACTCTGCAGCTGCTCTGGTTAACCTATGTAAGCGAAGGGGGAAGCAAAAGCAGCAGACAAATGGGGAAATAACTTGCAGCAGGAGAGAAGTGGGGGCAAAAGGGTAGAGGCAAAGAAAGGGGTGGGGGAAGAGCTTGGAAAAGAGTTTGCAGCTTTATTTTATTACTAGACAATAACCCAGCATTGCCCAGGTATTTATTTATCCCAATCCAGTGTTAGGCAGGAAAATCCTGTAGTCGGGACTCACGCTGTTGTACTGTCTGTTGTGAGCATCACAATTCTTCTATTCCTCCACAAGAGGAAGCTCTGTGAAGCCATTATTGTGGCAGAAGCCATTTTAAGGCACATACCCCCCCCCCCGAGAGTTGTTAGGGGTGTCTTACCTCCCCCCATGTACTAATGGAATGCAGTTTCTGTTTGCAAGCTGCCACACTGCTCCCCCCTCCTTTTCTGTTGGCAACTCTAAAAGACCATAGAAATATTTTGTGACTTGACACAGTATTTGTTTCCAGAGGGTAAGTCATCTGTGTACCAAGTTTGGTTGAAATTGCTCGAGGCGGATTTTTATATATAGAGATAGAAAGAAGAAAAATTGCTGCTGTTGTTGTTGTTGTTGTCCATCACAAGGGGAAAATCTTAATAATACCCAAATGCCTCACATGTGTGCCTCTGCGCCTCAGATTCTTTTCTGACATGTGTAGACAGGTGCACGAGCAGCTCTGGGTCAGATTCAGAGAAAACACAACACCCTCTCTCAGCCTGATGGGTAGGTTATAATTTTCCTCAGATCAGACAAAGTTCATTCGGGTTGAGTTTGATAGGAACAATAATCAAGGATATAGGCTTGCGGGGGGCGCCCTAAGACGAATTATTGAAGCATTATTCAATTTATAATTGGCAACTAATGATTAGTGAGATTGTATCAAGCAACACAGATATCACCGTTTTAAATTATTATACAACAGCCTTTTAAAACATATAATACAAAAAGATAGCACACTTACAGATTGGCATTAAATGGATGTTATAATCTCCTGTTCTGTTTATGTCCTGTGGTAATTCCTATTCTCTATGCTGTTTAAAAACCATGCTTTTATCAAGTGGACTGTACCATGAGTTCTTATAAAAAGCATTTTATGGAAAAAACAAAATTGCTGCTGTAAGCTATTCTTAATATATTCTAAATTAACATAAGTAATAGCAGCAGCAGAAGTGACCAAATGAATGTTTTCATTTTTGTTACATCTAGACCATTTTAATACAGCTACTTTCTGAATTTCAGTAATTCCTAGATCATATTTAATATCACCATGAAAAATGGTTTTTATATCTCTTAGCACACTTGAGAAACCAGAAGAAATTAGACAATTTATCAGCTGAAAATCCAGGCTTAGGGCTAAACATGACCATTACTGGTTATACAGACAGAGCTGACAAATTCTCTAAATATACTGAGGTCAGATTTATATTTGGGCACAATAACATACTGGATATGAATTAAATGAAAAATTGAACATTTTCATTCATAGTAAATCCGTTTTGTAATGACAAAAATCTTGTTATTATCACACTGATTTACTGCTATTTCCATCAGTTTTCAGTTAATGAAAAGAACAGGAAAGTCCATAATTTTCTGGAAGATACTGAGAAATATCTCTGTGTTTAAATAGAATTTTAAACAATTGTATATTAAAACAGAATAGAAAAATGGCTTTTGTGTCAACATTATTATCTTACCTATGCCACAATAGTCTGATTCCATCCCATTAATCATTGGACTACTGCATGTATGCTGAAAATGCAATGCAATCAATTATTATTATTATTATTAATAATAATAATAATAATAATAATAATAATAATAATAATAATAATAATAATATATTTATATACCGCTCCTCTCCCGAAGGACTCGGAGCGGTGCACAGCCATACAATTAAAAACATTGAATATACAAAAGTTAAAACTAAATCTATTTGTCTATCTATCTCTATATATGTCTATTTGGATCCACGCCAATCGGGCTTCAGGCCTGGGCACAGCATGGAGACGGCATTGATCGCATTGGTAGATGATCTCTGGAGGATCCATGACAGAGGTCATTCCTCTGTCCTGGTCCTATTAGACCTCTCGGCAGCTTTTGATACTGTCGACCACAGTATCTTATTGCAGCGGCTGGAGGGGTTGGGAGTGGGGGGCACTGTTTTGCGGTAGTTCTCCTTCTTCCTCTCTGGCCGTTCGCAATTTGTTTTGGCAGGGGGGCAGAGATCGGCCCCGAGGCCCCTGGTTTGCGGGGTGCCTCAGGGGTCGGTGCTCTTGCCCCTTCTGTTCAACATTTATATGAAGCCTCTGGGTGAGATCATCCGTGGCTTTGGGGTAGAGTTCCATCAGTACACTGATGATACTCAGCTGTACATCTCTACCCTGGGTCACCCCAATGAAGCCGTCGAAGTGATGACCTGGTGCCTGGAGGCCGTTCGATGTTGGATGGGGCAGAACAGGCTTCAGTTCAACCCATCTAAGACTGAGTGGCTGTGCTTCCCGGCACCCCGATACAGCCAGCTAGTTCCATCGCTGGCTGTGGGGGGGAAATTCTTGCCCCCACAGAGAGGGCTCGCAATCTGGGTGTCCTCCTGGATGTATGGCTGTCATTGGAGGATCATGTGGTGGCCGTCGCCTGGGGGGCTTTTGGTCAGGTCTGTAGGATCTACCAGTTGCGGCCCTTTCTGGTTCGGGATGCACTTCACACAGTCACTTCTGCCCTCGTGATCTCCCGCCTAGACTATGCCAACACTCTCTACTTGGGGCTTCCCTTGAAGTGCACCCAGAGGCTCCAGCTGGTGCAGAATGCGGCCGCGCGGGTGGTGTTGGGGGCTCCTCAGGGCTCCCATGTTACACCACTCTTGCATGAGCTGCATTGGCTCCCGGTGGTCCACCGGGTGCGCTTCAAGGTCTTGGTTACCATCTTTAAAGCGCTTCATGGCTTGGGACCAGGATATTTGCGGGACCGCCTCCTGCCATTATCAGTCTCCCGTCGGCCAGTACGCTCCCATAGAGTCAGCCTCCTCGGGGTGCCGCCGGCTGGATGGCTGGCGACCCCGAGGGTGCGGGCCTTCTCGTTGGGGGCACACTCCCTCTGGAATGAATTACCCCTGGAGATGAGGATCATCCTTGATCTCCTGACCTTCCGGCGCATGTTGAAAACTTATTTATTTCATCAAGCCGGTCTGGCCTAGGGGTTTTTAGGATTTTAATCTGGTTTTTATCTAGTTTGGCTTTTAAACTTCTTATAAATTTCAGCCTTTTATATTTGGTCTTTTAACTGTTCTTAATTTTGTATTGTCCTCTGTATTTTAATTTGGCTGTGCACCGCCCTGAGTCCTGTCAGGGAAATAGGGCGGTATATAAGTACAATTAATAATAATAATAATAATAATAATAATAATAATAATAATAATAATAATAATAATAATAATAATAATAAATTAAATTAAAGACCCTGGCTGTAAAACAATTAAAACCCCTCCCTTAAACCCTAAAATTTAATATAAAAAGTAAAATACCCAAATCTAAAATCAGCCCAAGCCGGCCTGGTCAAAGAGCCAAGTATCAAGGCACGCCTGAAGGTCCCCAGGTCCGTGGCTGTACGTAACTCCGGAGGCGACTCATTCCAGAGGGCAGTCGCCCCCACAAAGAAGGCCCTATTCCTCGGGGTCACCAGCCGGCACATAGATGCCGACGGCATCCCTGTGGGAGCGCATCGGATGGTGAGAGGAAAATGGCAGAATGCGGTATTGTAAATATCCTGGTCCGATGCCATGGAGCGCTTTAAAAGTTAACACTAAAATCTTAAAGCGCACCTGAGAGGCCACTGGCAACCAATGCAGCTCGCGCAGGAGGGGCGTCATATGAGAGAACCTTGACGCCCCCATAACCACCCGCGCGGCCACATTCTGTACCAGTTAAAGCCTCCGGATGCTCCCATTCGGGAGCCCCATGTAGAGGGCGTTACAGTAGTCAGTCGGGAGGTGACCAGGGCATGAGTGACCATGCGTAAGGCATCCCGATCCAGAAAGGGAGGATCAGGCAATCCTGATCTGGAGGATCAGGCGAACCTGATAAAACGCCCCCCTGGAGTCGACCGTAATGTGATCTTCCAAGGACAGCCGTACATCCAGGAGGACACCCAGATTGCAACCCTCTCTGAAGGGGGCAAGATCTCACACCCAATAGCCAGCGAAGGAACTACCTGGCTATATCGGAACGCCGGAAATCACAGCCACTCAGTCTTGGAAGGGTTGAGTCGGAGCCTGTTCCCGCCCATCCAGTTCTGCATGGCCTCCAGACAACGGGACATGACCTCCATGGCATCGTTGGGGTGGCTTGGGGTGGACATGTACAGCTGAATATCATCAGCGTACAGATGACACTTCACCCCAAAGCCACGGATGATCTCCCTCAGCGGCTTCACATAAATGTTGAACAAGAGAGGAGAGAGGACCAACCCTGAAGCACCCCACAGTCAAGGGGCCTAGAGGTGGACCTCTCCCCCCCGCCAACACAAATTGCAGGTGGTCGGAGAGGAAGGAGGCGAACCACCACAACACGGTGCCCCAGCCCCCAACCCCCCCCAACCGTCGCAATAGGATACTATGGTTGATAGTATCAAAAGCCGCTGATAGGTCTAATAGGATCAGGACAGAGGAATAACCCCTGTCACAGGCCCTCCAGAGATCATCAACCAACATGACCAATGCAGTTTCAGTACTATGTCCGGGCCTGAAGCCCGACTGGAAGGGATCCAGGTACGTATCTTCATCCAGGTACTGGGGAAGCTGACCTTCTTGAGGAGGGGTCGCACCACTGCCAATTTCAAGGCAGTGGGCAGCAAGCCCTCCATCAAAGAGGCATTAACAATTCCCTGGAGCCAACTCCGCGTCACCTCTCTGGCGGTAGAAACCAGCCAGGAGGGGCAAGGGTCCAATAAACATGTGGTGGCATTCAGCCGCCCCAGCAATCTGTCTATACCCTCGGTGGTCACAGCGTCAAACTCGTCCCAGATAACCGTCTCAAGACTCGCCACGGTCACCTCCCCCGGGACCTCCCAACTATAATCCAGGAAGTAAGTAATTCTGGTAATTTCAATAGAATATTTCATGAATGTCTAATAATATTAATTTAAGAATCTGCCTTATACCAATCTAGGTAATTTGTCCTTATAGGCCAGGACAATCTTCTTCAATTAGCAGTGCTCCAAGGTCTGAGGTGCAAAGAAATTCTCTTTCTTAGCCTATTAATTGGAAATGCCATGTTTTTGACTCTACAACAAGTTTACTATCCATCTAAGCTTTGATTCTGATTCAAAGTAAGATATAAACTCTACATTTTATTCCATTACCATTACAATCAATAGGATTGGATAGGTGGATACAATCAAATGGATCTAAATCTATAATCTCTCCTCCCACCCATGTTTCTATTAGAACATATGTAAAATCATTTTTACTCTCTTCCACATAATATTTACCCCCACCATTTGTCCTTTGTCATAGACATGCATACCTTTCCTCAACACAACCAAATATTATTTTCTTATTACTTGGATGCCCAAAAGCAACCAAAAAAGCGATAGCCTGCATAAAGTCTTGCGAGACATAGGCATATGACTATTTTTAAAAATTACAGCTTGCCTAAGGAGAGTTAGTAAGGCACTGATGACCTTCAATTAAGGCTTTCCTGGTTCATAGCATTTATGCATTCACAAACACATTTAAACTATTTATATACTGCTTTAACTATAACATGACTTTAGGATATACCACAAAAATTTAAAATATCATTCCAATAAAACAAAAAAACAAATTCACAGCAGCAGCAAAGGCTTACAGATATACCATATTTTTATTAGTTCCAGTAAAAGACTGTAAGAGAGACAATGAAAAACATAAAATCAGTTCTACAATTTCCTTAAACTCAGTAATTGTCAGTTCTAAAATTCTCACACTATTCATACCTGTAAAGCAACCACAAAATAAATGAAGTGTAAATTAGGCCTCTTTCTTTCTCTTCTGTTTCCTCCTTCCAAAATTAGAGTTTTCATTCCACAGATGAAATTCTGCTTATAAAAAAGAATGAAAAGGTGCAAAATCCAAAGGTTGATAGATGCTGTTGATGTTAATACTTTAGAGACGTATACATATAGTTGATGACAGCTTTCTTAGCAATGTGCAAATGAACACATTCTAAGATGTGTTATAAATATGAATGTAAATGGTAATGCAGATAACCACAAGATACTGGATTCTTTAATAAAGGAACAGCAGGGACTAGTTACTCTATAGAATATGAAAACCTGAGCACCTAGAACCATTGTTATAGTCTCAGGACAGTCCTTTGGATCACAGAATGTTAAAATTACTTGTTCCTCTGATCTTGAGGCATAAAACCAAAAAATATTAAAATTACTTATTTTTGTAAATGCTTATAATGAAGCTTAAGTAGTTCTTAAAAACAAGACCTCAAACCTTCCCTTCCCCAAAGGAGTCCCAGCAAAGAAGCAGAAAATCCACATAAATAATGCCTGTCATGCCCCAACATATAACCTTTATATACTGTTGTTGCTCTCTAGCCCCATCTAGTGGCCGGAGAGACAATGACCAATTATATTGTTTGAAGCTGACCCCACCTCACTTCTCAAGCCAGGCGAGGAGTGATTAGGAGGGGAAGGCGAGGGGTGGGGCCAGCCAGTGGTACGTTCAGCTGACAGTGAGCCATAGCAGGGGGATGAAAGAGCTTCATTTATCTGGGAACTTAAAATGACTCCTGATTTAAATCATATGGTAAAAAGCACCCAAAGAAGAAAAAAGAACAAAATCAGAAAAGAAAAAAAAGCCCAACCCTGGCCTGTTTTTGGAAATGGATGAAGAGGGAACACATACACGAGAGAGAGAAAGAGAGAGAAAAAGAGATGAGAGATGAGAAAGAGATGAGAGAGAGAGAAAGAGAGAGAGATGAGAGATGACAGAGACTGAGATGAGAGAGAGATGAGACGGAGAGAGGGAGAAAAGAAGAGAAAGAGAGATGAGAGAGAGAGAGAGACAGAGAGGGAAAAAGAAAGATGAGAGGGAGAGAGAAATGATAGAGAGAGAGAAGGAGGGAGAGACAAACACAGAGAGATACCTATTTCCCAGAGAAAAGAAAATACCAGAAACCACAAAACCTTGGTAAGCATGGCTGGGGGAAGCAAGTGAATGGGTGGGAGTGACATCGAGTTGGCCATACCCACCCAGGTTTGGCTCTTGTTCTCTTTTCTGTGGGAAATGGGTCCAAATGTTTAAGGTTGCAGACTCCTGCCCTAACCCTATCCCTATCCATAACTCTAACTACAACTCTAACACTATCCCTAACACTTATTCCTATCCCTAACCGTATCCCTAACACTAACCCTATCCCTAACTCTAACACTATCCCTAACCCTAATCATTACCATAATCCTACCCCTATCATTAACCCTAAATGTATCCCTACCCTAACTCTATCCCTATTGCTAACCCTAACCCTATCTTTAATCCTAACCCTTTTCATAATCCCAACTTTAACCCTAAACCTAACCCTAACCCTAGCCCTATCAATAAAATCAATTCATCGGAGAGCACACAGCAAGTAAGAGAAGGTGTGTCCTTCCTGTGCAGTAGCGGCAGCAATGATTGCTCCGCCCTCCAACTCCTCCTCTCTCTTTCTCCCCTTCTCCCCAGCTCTTGAAGAATGAACTTCCACTTCTCACCCTATCAAAATCCTTCAACCCAAAAAGGAGGCACCACTATTAGCTTAATCGGAGGATCTGTGTGTTCCAGCCATGCCAAAGGATAGACATACTGCATATTGAGGAATCTTAGAGCAGGGGTGTCAAACTCAATTTCATTGAGGGCCACATCAGGGAGGTGTTTGACCTTGGAGGGCCGCAGCTGGTGGGGGCCAGAATTGGGCTTGGTCATAATGGGCGTTTAACACAGGCTCAAAATGCATTTTTCTCCCTTCTTTCTTTCTACAGTTCTATACTATAACCATTTTCTTATCTCTTCTACCAGATATTACTGGCAAATATTCATTACTTATTCTTCGTATTCCACTAAACTTTTTACTTCTAAATTTATATCCCATTGTTTAATAGTAAATGGCTTTTCCAGGCAAAAAAGCTATTTATACTATTGTATTTTTATTATTCAACTAATAATAAAAATACAACAGAACAGATAACATGATAATACAAGATCTAACAGCAGAAGTAAATTTCCAAGATAGTGAATAGAAATGCTATCCCAGAATACAATACAGAATAGAATACAGAATAGATTGTTGATTGTAGATTAAATGGATCTACAGTATGTAAAATTTGGCATTAAACTGTAGTATTAACATAGGATGTTGCTTGTTTTCTATACAGATCAGAGTTAACTTACTTGACACCACATAATTGTAATTCAGTCCAAGCCAGTCCTCCTGCAGCACTCTGCTGGCTGAAAACTGGCTGCACAGAGCGTCCAGGCAGCCAATTTGTGGTCTGTTTTCAGCCTCCATGGCCTCCTGCAGCACTCTCCCAGCTGAAAACAGGCTGCGCTGGGGCGGCGGGCTGGGTGCAGCCCGTTTTGGACAGCAGAGGCACCACCTCTTGATATTTCCAGACCGGCTTTGCGTTTGACACCCTTGTATTAGAGCAATGTTTCTCAACCTTTGCAAATTTAAGCTTGGTGAATGTCAATGTTCAGGATTCTCCAGCCAGCATGCTGGCTAGGGAATTCTGGGAGTTGAAGTCCACTCATCTTAAAATAGATAAGGTTGAGAAACTCTGCATTAGAATATGATGTGATTAAATGATTGAAAATTGGGAAAACAGTGTTCCAAGCTTGTCCACTGCTTCCCTGTCTATTTAGAATTTGAATAATATAAGCTGAACTGAAAGAAACAGACGTGAGAACTAAAACTGCTCCAAGAAATATTAATGGTCTCAGATAAGCTGACGATGTCACTTCAGTGGAAGAAAGTGAGGAAAATTTAATCAAGGTGAAAGCCAAGTGCAAAAGCTAGTCTGACACTCAGCTTCTCTTAAAACAAAAACAAAAACAAGGTTACATCAACTGATTGTGCCAAGCCAGTGCAAATAACTAAAGAAGTAATGGAAAAAGTATGAACGCTCATGCTAGAGGAAATAGTTGAGAATTGCTTGGGCAGAAAATAAAACCAGTCATTCAAGATTAAATGAAGTAACACCAGACTGTAGGTAGTCCTCAACTTGCAACCACAATCGAGCCCAAAATTTATGTTGCTAAGCAAGACAGCTGTTAAGTGAATTTTGCCCAATTTTATGACCTTTCTTTCCACTAAATCACTGCAGTTGTTAAGTCTGTAACATGGCTGTGAAGTAAATCTGGCTTCCCCATTGACTTTGTCAGAAGGTCGCAAAAGATGATCACATGACCCCAGGACATTGCTAATATAAGTATAAGCAGTTGCTAAGCATGTGGATTTTGATCATGTGACCATGGGGATGCTACAACAGTCGTAAGAGTGAAAAATGGTTATAAGTCACTTTTTTCAATTCTGTTGTAACTTCAAATGGTCACTAAACGAAAGGTTGTAAGTCAACGACTACAACCCATTGGAAACTCATTGGAAACGCTAATAACAAAGCTAAAGTTTAAACGCTTTAGAAAAATAACGACAAAGAATAAATATTTTGAGACAATGTTCACAAAATATGCTTGGAAAAATCCAACACGGAAAACTAGCAGGTGGCAAGATTCCATCATATAAGCATGAACTTCAAGAAATAGTTGCATATAGACAGTTCTGGCAAACTGTTGTACATCGACCACAGTGACTTGGAAATGAATGAATAACTGAACAACACAATAATACTAGATAGTGTACTATTGTATCATTCTATCAGAAAGGGTATCTTGTACTACATGGACACCAAGATATAATTTATAAATAAACTTTGAATAAGGTGAATTGTCAAAGGAAAAAAAATGAAAAGGGCACATTTTTATCTTGTGCATGCTGAAGAAATAGATAATAAGAGCAGAAGGAATATTTTTTCAACACCACCAGATGTGAGAGACTTTTGAAACAACTGGCAGCTGATCTCTGTGGATTTAATATTATTTAGCTAAAGATATAATTAATGAACTAGTCTTACTTGAATTTTATGTACTCAGATACTACCAAATTGATAGCAACACTATACTGTTTTGAATATTCCTTCCTCTATCCTTGTGCTATCCAGCCAGTGTAGGGAATTGGATAGTTAGTTAGCAATTGTGAGCTGTCCCCTTAAGGGAATGCATCATGGTAAATTACTGGTAGTTAAGGTATCCTGGGAAATGTAGTCCATGTCACGTGACCACATCTGTAATCCTGATTGGTCACTAAATTGACCCTCAATGGGTTGGGGGAGGTTTCCTCACTCTTGGCTGAACTCACGGACTCATGGTAACTGCTCTACTTCTATCGTTACAAGATGGGAGAAAAGGAGATACTTTTACCTACAAGACAGATATGCAAAGGATTGGTCATTAAAGAAGAACTTCATCACAAATGTGAGTTATGAGGATACCTGATGAACCAATAATAAAGACTTTGTATGAATGTTTTATTGAGTTTATCTATTTGCATCTGTACAGAGACAAAATCTACGACTGTACAGAATACAGAACAGTAAAAAGATGGTTAATTTGAAGTCCTGAAGCCCATCAGTATAGAGACAGTTAATTTGGATTTTGTGATAAAGCAAAGTAATATTGAAGCCAGGATGGAATATGCAATGCTAATCTAAGCCTGAATTCTCATCATCTTTTTCTCTGTGCAATGGAACCTTTTACACACTGTTTGGATGGTGGGAGGGGCTGGAATTCCCCCACATGCTAGAAACAAAAGATGAACTCCTGAAACCCCAAAAGAAGTAGATGCATCTGGAGTCTCTGTCTGCAGTAAACAGGTAATTAATTCGTACTCCCTCTGTGCCTCATTCTCCTTTGAAGTAATCAAACGTTGTCTTTATCCCTTAAACAAGGAAAGGCACTGCATTCCTTTTTTTTCTTCCTTTCCTAACGCTGGATTCCTTTGTCTTCGTATCAAGGCAGGAAGGTGTAAATTTCCCCCTCCTTCTCTCTTCAGCGAAAGACGTGCTCTGTCTCATGTCACATCGCTGTTATCTAAAAAGAAGCTCATCTGCAAGCAGGGGGAAGGGCCAAGCGTTCCATTTGTCTTTGAATTCCTCCAGTTACCAACCCCTTTTCTAATGCAAATATACGAAGGCAATCTCTCTTTGTGAGCTAAAAGCTAGAAACTGAATGTATTTACTGCAGCTAAAGAAAGTGTGGCTTCCCTTTTTTTCTCTCTACTTCTTCCTTCTGAGAGAAAGTCTGTATTTTCACTGCCATTCCAACCAACAGTTGCCATGACCGGATGCCAGCCATAAAAATACCTCACCATCACAGAGAAACGGCGTGCAATGAGGACCTTTGTCTCAAAGCTCTATACAAATGCAGATTTCCCTCCCTCCCAAGACACAAAGCCAACCCCAGAGGGTGTTTCCTTTGGCTTAAAAAAACCTTCAGTGACTTCCTTTCTCCCCTTAAGCAGAGAGGGACCTTTTCCTGCTAGCTTTCTTGATTTCTACATCATCTCTGCTGAATTATTAATGCTTACACTCCAGAAAGGGAATTTCAACAGGACTCTGTAAGATTTTCTGAGTCTTAAAGCAGCCCACAGCAACATCTGGTGCTCAAATTTCCCAGAGGTTTCAAGCAGGTGTTTGCAAATGAAAATCCCTTTTTGCAACTATTGTGGAAAATTTAAACAATTTAATTCAAGGTTCCAGGATTAACTGCAACTTAACATGGGCATAGCAAAAGCGTCTTCCAGACACCCATTGCCACCTTGTGTAGCAAGAAACACTAACAGGCAAATTTCTGCGTTCAGCCCCCAAGTCTTCAGACTTCGCAACGCAACTTCTAGTGCCACCTTGTGCAGCAAGCAACACTAACAGAACAATCCTTGTTATTAAAATTTAGAGAGGACAGACTGATTATAAAAAATGTATTTTTAATAAAAATAAATGACTATGTGTACATATTGTAACTATGTGTAATTTAGCTACCAGATGGCCTAGAATCTAATTGTATCACCACTGGATCAGAATCTATTTATTATGATTTTAATTTTACTGAAGATGATAAAGTTCTTATTTAACTGGCTGACCAGCAATCCCGCTAAGCTTCCAGAAAGCTATAAACCAGAGAAATGGAACCTCTACCCAGTGTAGCACTCAATGGGAAAAAGTTATTAATTTTACTAATTAATATTAAAAGTATATTAATTAGTTATTAATATACTCTAAATGGAGAGAGTTTAGAATGCATTGAAATAATTTTTAACCATGATGTCTTACCCTTCAACCCACAAGGAAAGACCCTAGATTATCTTGCAAAAGGATGTACTCCGGCCTGATTCATCACAATGCAGCCTGTAAGTGAATCCTAATGTATATTGTGAATGTACAACATTTTACAGGTGAAACTTGAAAAATTAGAATATTGTGCAAAAATTCATTTATTTCAGTAATGCAATTTAAAAGGTGAAACTAATATATGAGATAGACTCCTTACATGCAAAGCAAGATAGTTCAAGCTGTGATTTGTCATAATTGAGATGATTATGGCTTACAGATCATGAAAACCCCAAATCCACAATCTCAGAAAATTAGAGTGTTACATGCAATCAATAAAACAAGGATTGTACATAGAACGATATTGGACCTCTGAAAAGTATAAGCATGCATATGTACTCAGTACTTGGTTTGGGCCCCTTTTGGAGCAATTACTGCCTCAATGTAGCATGGCGTGGAAGCTATCAGCCTTTGGCACTGCTGAGGTGTTATGGAAGACCAGGATGCTTCAATAGTGGTCTTCAGCTCTTCTGCATTGTTCGGTCTTATGTCTCTCATTTTTCTCTTCGCAATGCCCCATAGATTCGCTATGGGGTTCAAGTCAGGTGACTTTGCTGGCCAATCAAGCACAGTAATCCCACAGTCATTGAACCAGGTTTTGGTGCTTTTGGCAGTGTGGGTAGGTGCAAGTCCTGCTGGAAAATGAGGTCAGCATCCCCATAAAGCTCATCTGGGGAAGGAAGCATGAAGTTCTCCAAAATCTTCTGGTAGATGGCTGTGTTGACCCTGGACTTAATGAAGCACAGTAGACCAACACCAGCAGATGACATGGCTCCCCAAATCAACAGAGATTGTGGAAACTTCACACTGGACTTCAAGCATCTTGCAGTGTATGCCTCTCCATTCTTCCTCCAGACTCTGGGTCCTTGGTTTCCAAATGAGATGCAAAAGTTGCACTCATCATAAAAGAGGACTTTGGACCACTGAGCAGCAGACCAGTTCTGTTTTTCTTTAGCCCAGGTAAGACGCTTCTTACGTTGTTTGTCATTAGGAGCAGCTTGACAAGAGGAATACGACATTTGAAGCTGTGCTGTCCCAGTGAGTCTATGGGAATTGGATAGTTACTTAGGAATTGTGAGCTGTCCCCTTAAGGGAATGCATCATGGGAAATGTAGTTAAAGGTATCCTGGGAAATGTAGTTCATGTCATGTGGCCACATCTGTAATCCTGATTGGTCACTAAATTGACCCTCGATGGGTTGGAGGAGTTTCCTCCATTCTTTGTCTGAACTCTCTAACTCATGGCAGTTTCTTTCTATTGCTACGAGATGAGTTAGGAGATAACTATCTTTTACTCTGCAAGGCTGATATATAAAGGATGTGTCATTATAGAAGAGCTTCGTCACAAATGTGAGTTATGAAGATAACTGATGTACCAATAAATGTACTTTGTTATGGATGTTTTGTGGAATTTATCTATCTGCATCTGCACAGCTACAAATCCACCTCTGTGCAAGATACAGGAAAGAAGCCCATGTCCAGGATCCGTCTGTGTGTGGTGGCTCTTGATGCACTGACTCCAGCCTCAGTCCACTCCTTGTGAAAGTCCCCAACACTTTTGAATGGCCTTTTCCTGACAATCCTCTCCAGACTGCGGTCATCCCTGCTGCTTGTGCATCTTTTTCTTCCACACTTTTCCCTTCCACATAACTGTCTATTAATGTGCTTTGATACAGCACTTTGGGAACATCCAACTTCTTTTGCAATTACCTTTTGAGGCTTTCCCTCCTTATGGAGGATGTCAATGATGGTTTTCTGCACAACTGTCAGGTCAGCAGTCCTTCCCATGATTGTGATTCCTATTGAACCAGACTGAGAGACCATTTAAAGGCCCAGGAACCCTTTGCAGGTGTTATGGCTTAATTAGCTGATTAGAGTGGAACACTTTGAGTCTAGAATATTGAACCTTTTCACAATTTTCTGAGATTGTGGATTTGGGGTTTTCATGAGCTGTAGGCCATAATCATCTCAATTATGACAAATCACGGCTTGACTATCTTGCTTTGCATGCAATGAGTCTATTTCATACTGTATATTAGTTTCACCTTTTAAGTTGCATTACTGAAATAAATGAACTTTTGCACGATATTCTAATTTTTTGAGTTTCACCTGTATATAATAGTAATACAAAAATCCAAGCATCATTACCCATCCAGCACATGCAGATTTTCTGAGAATTCAGATAGTGCTGGAGTTGTTAATAGCTTGCTCCTTATCATCCCAGAATTAGCCATTTCTCTTTCAGTGATTTCCAGATGAACTTTAATTCTAATGACACAACCATAAAAATTAGCTGATTATTGTATAATAGTACATTGTTTTCTACAAAATTCACTAAAACTACAAATAGATCAAAGTCTATAGGTAGATCTCTGGTTTAATTAAGTAACTCAGCAAGGGTGAGCTTGTTGAAATGAAGAAAGTGAATTTGGAACAAAGGAACTGAGCTAAAATGAATTCCATACTAAACCCTGGATTTAATAGATTAATGACCGAAGGATGTCCCTTAAAACTGGATAAATGACATCTTAGTCTATTAAATGAAAACTGGAATATTTTTAGTCTCAAAACATACTTATATATAATGTTAGATTTGTATGTTTTGAATTAGTGCCTTCAAGTCAGCATTAACTACTGACAACTGCCTTGACTTATTCCTGCAGTTTTTTGGAAGTGCCTTGTTATTGTTTTCTTCTTAGTGGTATGATGGAACAGCCCAAAATCACCCAACTGGCTAAACCTAAGGCAAGGCTAGAATTCAATCTCCAGATTTTCAGTCTGGTGTTTTAACCATTGTACCAAGATGCTTCCCAATATACAAATTCCATATAGTGTTACCAATAGCAGAGAAAACACATTTGAGGAGAAGCAGCAAGGATTAGTCAAATGGTCCATTGTCCATTGTTTAGAAGGAACTCTGTTACTGCCTGCAATTAAGACAAAGTTCATATCCAGTAGATTTTGTCAAATCAGAAGTCCCTTAAGCTAAGATTCATTTAATCAATGATTTATTGTATTAAAATAATTCTCTGCATTAATGTAACCAGCTGATTTAGCAGATAGAGGTTTTCACCAAGGAAATTGGTGTTTGTTTGGGTGGGCATGTGAATTAAGGGCCCTTTTCTTTTTTATATTCAAAGCAAATTAAAATGATACATTATAGGGTAAATGCAGTTGATTACCTTTGCTCAATTAAAATCTATGTAAGCTTCATTTCAACTGAACCTCCACAAAATTCACAAGAAATGACACCTGGTACATCAAACTCTTTATTTCTGGCTATATCTTTTTTGTACCTGGCTGGAAGTTACAATGGTTTTAATAAAAACAAACCACAAACAAATCTAATACATCAGTGTTTCAATTCCTGTTATAAAAGCAAGAGCATAGATTTATTGGTAGGTCAGCAAAAAGGAGAAAAGCCATTTGTATGCCAGTCCAAGTTCTAGTAAAATATTTATCAGTTGATCACGTGCTCAGATATATTTTCTGCTGTTTTATTTCTGCCGCCTTGGGTGGCTCTCCTGGTCCTGAAGAATCTGAAACCTTCTGCAGGTATTTGGTTAAATAAAAACCTTTGGAGTTGATTCCAAAGAAAACGATATGGAAATTATTTGATATTACTTTCTTCTTCTAGATATTTTCTTCTTAACTTCCGGGTCCTGCGATATCTGGACCCAAGCCAGCGTAGCTTCGAGACAGCAGCCGATGCTGCCTAGAAGCTGATCCCTATCTGGGTCTAATTGGTGCAAGGTAATTCGTTGGTGACCGTCAGCATCTGGATTGCTGTTACCTAGCATTGGTACAACAAAGCCTTCCAAAGAGCTAGCCTTCCGCGGCTTGCGTTCGGAGTAGAGAGGCAGAAAGGACTCCGCTCCACTTAACTCTGCAAATCCAGTCCTGGTCTGCACCCCCTCCCCGGTTTAGCCTGTTGAAAACAGAGCTATTAGAGCGAAAGATAAAGTCTACTCTAGGCCGAAGGCCACAGCTTGACATCTTCACAAACACCATTTCCACCTGCTTTTCCCCCTCACAAAGAAAAGAGCGGGCGGGCCGACATGGCCCCGCCCACCCTTCCAAAGAGGGCCCGCCCACCTAGGGGCGGGGATTTAATAAAGGCAGTTTTAAAGGTTCAACGAGAAACGACCGTTCAAACGCGCCTCGTACGCTTCCCACGTTTCCCCACCACAAAGCCCCCTGTGCCGCGCCGCAGTCCCACGCTGCTCTTTCCCTCACACACGCATCCGTTACCCGCCCCTTCTTTCTTTCTTCCTTCCTTTCTTCCTCCTCCTCCTCCCGTCAAACCCGTGACAGCCTTTGAGGCACGCCCAACCAGGCCGGAGCTGCCGTTTGAGGGCAGGCTGAGGGGCGGCCGCGCGTTGCCTTCGCTCGCTAGCCAACGGGACGACCCGCGACCGCGCGGGGTGTGCGCCCGTACTGCGGGCCCTCCGCTTTCGGAGGCGCCGGGACGAGGACGGGCGTCGGTGACTACCATGGGTTCGCCCGAGGAACTGCTGCTGCCGCCCGAGTACCTCTTGGAAAGCGAGTGGGAACGGGAATCGGCGCCGCCGTTGCCGCCCTTAAGGGGCAGAGGGAGCGCATCCCGGCACAAGCGGCGGCGGCAGCAGCAGCAGCAGCAGCAGCAGCAACCCCAGTCCTCGCTGCCTCTGGCTGGGGACGAGGACAAGCCGCAGCAGCAGGTGAGCGCCAGGGACCTCTCGTGAGAAACGGTCACTTGCTGGGGACGCGTGTCACGCATCGCCGGGCGGTGTGTCACACCGAGCCCCGGTTTCCTGTTGAAGGGATTCGGTTTGGGGAATCTGGATTGAGAGGCCTTTGTTCCGCCTTGGTACACTCACTTTGCCTTCTCCTGCTGTCAGTGGCAGACATGAGGGCAAATGGGGCTTGTGTGTATGTGAGGAACTACACACTACTTGCACGAGGCACTCAAGACCCAGTAATCCCCGCCGACAGGCAGGAGTCGTCGTCCCCCCACTCTTTCTGACAGAGCTGCAGTGTGTTGGAGCTCGGAGGTGAGGTGTTTCCACCACCACCACCACCACCATTCTGGAAAAAAAGAGATCTAGTGTTGTTTTTCCCCACCACAATTATGGCAGGGTTGCATGTATCGAGATTGTTCTTTGGCTGGTTGAGTTGGGAAAAAGCTTCCTCCTGGAGAACATTAAAATCTTGCACTTCCTCCAAGGGTAGTGGAAGTACCCTCTTGCCAAGTTTGGGAAGGAAGAAAAACATGCACAAAAGGATCATTTTTAAAAAATAAATTTTATTTGGGTTTTCACAAAACATAATACAAATAAAACATCTTTTTTTGAGAATAGCATGATCCCAGGTTATCACTTCTCCATACAGACACAAACTCAATTTCATATTCGTCTTTGTGTTCTACTCCATATCTTATTACTTATCAATTTTAACATTTTCTCCATAATTTTCCTCTCCCTTAGTTTTCTCAACTTTGTTTTTAATTATCTCATACCTATCTAAATTAAATTATATATCTTTTTCTAAGTTTCAATGTCTTTCTAATCATTATATTTATACTTTTGTCTGTCCTATTTCAATTTCATATTTTCTTTTTTCATTAAACAAGTTTTCCCCTGTAGTTACTAATTGGAGTATGACACCTTTGTATCTTTTAATTTTGTCCATTCAACTCTTATTTAAACTTCAATTTATGCCTTTACAATTTATAACATTCAATATAACACATAACTTCCAATCGAATTCTGCTTGGTACGTTTTTAAAATACACCACAAAAGGACCATTTTGACATTGTTAGATAAACACTTATTGTGTAAAAGTAGGATTATTTCCTACTTGTGAGCTGTTTGCCCAGACTGTACGTTAAGATTTTTTTTAAAGAAATCAGGAAGATCTGCAACATCACGTTATAAAGCAATTCTGCATTGACATCTAACTACTTTTTTTTTCCTTCTCAGTCTCATGTTTACGGGTCTTTAGGTTTTCTATATTTGAGAATATTTTACTCTTCTGTTTTTGATGTTGCTGTCTTTGATTGAAATCTATCACTGTATCATTCCTCAGTATCCTTTGCAGCCTATCCTACCCAGTCTGGAGGCCTCTGATGTTGAGATAGGCACATAAGAAGTTAAGTTGGCTGTTGAAGAAATGATGTATAATAGTCATATCACAACTAAAGTGAAAGAATTACACATTTGCCAATTATAATATCATTGAAATGTTGACATTTTTAAAAGCAGGGAGTTTTCATTTCTGTAAAATTTAAAGAGAATAATAAAGCACATACTTACACGAAGAAATGCTTAGCATTATACTTAATCAGCATAAGCTGACATGCCACATCATTCAGGTATTTGTGCTTATGATTTGATACTGAATCATTTTTTAAAAAACAAACAGATTTCCTTGGAGCATTTTGCTAATAACAGTATGAATATTTGAATAATAAATGTAAAAATTCTGATATAATTAGATGTACGTCTCCCAAGAATGACTTGAAAAAATGGACAGAGATAACTATAAAACTTCTGAATGTTCTCACACTAAACAGGTGGCAGCATCCCACTGACCTTGGCTAATCTACAAAATCTCTAAACAGATTTCAGCTTGATTAATATCTAAATGGGAAATCACTAAGAAATCCTGGGGAGATGGCAAGGTTGGTAGGACAAGCTCCAATATATGAACAGCCAGCAAACTCCACTCCTGCCTGCACTGTTACCTAGCATGGAAATGAAATGTTTGCAAGAAAGCAGCTGCAAGAAAGCGGCTAAGCTCAAAAAACATCAAGGACCCAGCAGTTGATCCCTGAGCTGTTCTACTAAAGGTGTAATACCACTGAAGCAACTCACACACACTAGCTTCAGACTGCCATATTTTGCACCGTTACATCCAGGTGGTTTTCAAGGGCAGACCCACATACATTGGAATGCAGTAAGCCAGTCATGGAGTAATAAAGTGCATGAGTGTCACCACAATTTGATTGAGATTGTTATTAACAGTTAGCAAAAGCAGTGGTAAATTCATTCTGTCTGTTTTTATTTGATCCTAAACATTAGAAAAGAGAATATTTAAGAGAAAACTCCTAAAGAAGTCTTAAATATATTATTTTTGTTGTTTCTGTTATTAGCAGATGTATACAATGTGCAAAGTAAAATAATTAGACTATGTCAAATAGAACATCTCCGCAGCAATGATCTTCATTCACATATGATAATCCTCAGTTTGTATGAGGCTCAAGAGCAAGTGGCTCAAGAGCTGACATATGAAAGTGCATGATATCATTTTACTCAAAGTGATGGGAAGATAGTCATTTACCAGACTAACGAAAACATGAAAATTTGCAAATAGACACAGTACTCCCAAATTAAAAGAGATTTAATTTCTAGGTTACTATTTGCTCCAACTAGACTTTTCTATTCTAATTTAATATCCTAGCAGATTTTATTTTCTTTGAGGCTATAATTGTATAATTTGTTATTAAAGAGAATAAGAAAATAGTAAACACCCAGCATCTGCAGTTTCAAAATTCTACATTATAAAATTTTGTGATGCAATTTCCACCTCTAAGCAGATGTTTCAAGGACATTATTAAATAAATTGATTTTAGAAGTATTATTTAAATAAAATTAATATAAATATGGAAATGAAATTATTTCCCAAGGACATCCTTCATTTCACACTTCCTATGGAAATAGATGTTTACTACAATTAAGGGTACTTTGTATTCCTTTTTGCCCTTTAGATCTCAAAGTGCTACACAAATGTGTATAATATTTCTATTTACTATGAACAAAACTGCATTTTTTATGTAATCATTGAAGCTTTATAAAGTAAAACTGAAACAAAAAGCATCCTTGAAAGTATATACCTAAAATTCATTTTAAATTATTATACGGCCTATTCTCTTTTTTTTCTTTTTAGCAGACTAATTAAAAGTAACCTTCCTGGAATAAAGGACATGAAATCCTAACATGTTTGAGCAAATTTGTACAGGAATGTTTCAGTTATATAGCACAGTACTCCAATGAGGTCAAGATTCCTTGACCTATATTTATTCTCAATCTAATTCTGTAATTAGACCAATTATCTTTATGACTAAGTGCTGGTTGCTTCTACAATTTAACTTAGTTCATTTTATATTATCATATCTTTTTAACTTTTGAGTTTCTCAGCTTCTGAAATAATGTAAGAAAACAATATAGTTTTAACAATATTAACGTTAAAAACATGTATAGTATCTATCTTTTATAAAGCTTCAAAATCAATTAATGTTGGAGAGTAACCAGGAGGAGGGTTCAAGTGGAAAATTAGTATGGACTTGCGTCTAAGGACAAAATCTCTCTCTCCCTCTCCCCCTCCCTCCCTCCTTCCCCTCCCTCATACACATACATGCTTTTGAACCTTATCTAATCTGTCCCAGACTAAAGCTGCCTGTCTGGGGAGATTCCTGTACTATAGGCAAAGAACATTAAAGTAGTTTGAAATCTACATATGAGGGTTTGATTGTTCGCACCTATCAAATATAGGCACTTTCGGTGTACTTGACCACAAATTTGGTTGGTAATTTTAGTGCATGGTTTGTATCAAAAGCAGATATATTATATGGTATCTAAAATAAGCAATCCTTAAGATAGTTCTAAAATGACTAGACTTGTGCATGTTGTCTACATTGTTAGATCTTGTTTTGAATAAAACAATCATGTATCATATTCCACATATCCAGCTATAAAAAGCAAAACTTATTTCTTAACTCTCTTGGTCAAAATGTGATTGAAATCAGTTGGAACTATGGGTTTATAATTTATGTTAAATTGGTACTGTTAGTTCCAGGTCTTTTTTCTTAAATTAAATATTTCCTGCCTTTGTTCTGCCCTCTAAAAGATCTTTTAAATGTGTCCTAGATATATGGAAGCTTCTTTTTTTTGAGTACTTCCCACATAATTATTCAATTGGGATATTCAGTTAGGCCCTTTTGAAATAGTTTGTGGGGGGAAATTCTCTGAGTACATAGGAAACTGCTTTTTTGGATTCCAGTAAACTCTTTTTGTGGCCCCACATACCTGAAACATCTTTTTTAAACTGAATACAAAGCATCAAATATAGCCTTACTACACTGCCTTAAAAAATAATGCTTTACAATACAAGGGAGCATGTACCAAGGGTTTCTTTTCAAATTCTTAAACAGTCTTGTTCTTTAGAAAATTTATTTGTACTTCAAAAGGTGCTCCCAACAATCTCTGCATGCATGTACATGATAGCCACTAAGTGAAGTAGCCATATAAGCACATAATGCAAAGATAGCCAGCTAGCTTCAAAGAGGTGCTTTGTTTGCCCAGTGCTACCGGTATTAACCAACTGAGAACCAATCTGGTGCAGTGGTTAAGGCATTACACTGCTGGATGACTTTGGGCCAGACATTTTCTGAGACCTAGGAAACAACCAAAGGTAAGCCAATTTCAAAGACTAGTCCAGGCAGTTACCAATTACTGACTCAAGTTACTGACTCAAAGGCACTAAAATAATTACCAACTATTTGAGCCATATCAAACTACCAGACTGTACAAAGGAGAGAAAGGAAATGTGCCAGTGTGTCTCTGCTTCTGTGTTTTTCTTGTTGGTTAATGACTGTACTGATTAGATAGTATCTGCATGTTTTATTGTTTATGTGGTATATTAGTTTTATGTCTGCCATTAAGGAAGAAACTTTACTTCAAAATGGCCAAGTATGTCTACAGGTAGTTCTCGGGTTATGTTTGAAATCAGAATTCCTATCACTGAGTGATGTAGTCATAAAGTGTGATGTCACATAACTGCATGGCTTAGCAACAACAATTCCAGCAGTCTCCATTACTATCATGAAGTGAATACCTCACATGACTACAATTTGCAATTTCCTACCAGCTTCCAGCAAGCAAAATAAATGGGAAAGTTGGCAGGAAATCACAAGTCCTAGAAGGCTTGTAAGCAGGCTTGTAGGTGGGTAAGAGCTATGGAGGCAGGCAAGGTAGGTGCTGTGGCATCATATAAGGGCAGGCAGTGGAAAGTGCTGACAAGCCAAGGAGAGGTAGGCATGTGCTATCAAAGGCAGGGGGATACTGGAGGGGTGGGGGTGACAATGCATTACAGAGTACAATATCGTACACCATAGCCCAATTCCTTAGGGAAAAAGTAGAAGTGGCTTTTTCCCCCAGTTTCTCCGATGACTTTACTTGTGGGAAGTTCACAGGAAAGGTTGCAAATGGCAATTCCATGACTACGGGACACTGTAACCATTATTATTAGTGTGAGCCAGTTGCCAAGCATCCAGTTCATGATTATGTGCTGTGAGGATGCTGCAATGGCCGAACCTCGGGATGCAGTCATAAATACCACTTGTAAAGGACTGTTACATTTTATTCAAACAGACACCTGTCATGGTCAAGAACAGATATGATTGGGATGTCAACAGACTTAATTTCTAATATACAGGAAGTAAATATTGACATAAGCACTTGGGCTGACCACAACCCAATAAGTATTAAATGGAAGGGCCAGAGGAAAAGACCAAGATGGACTTTGAATAATTCAATCTTGAAAGAAAAAGAATTTATTAATAATATAGAAAAAGAATTGGCTTTCTTCTTTACTAAAGAAAATAAACTAGAGGCAACCTCATTACAAAATGTATGGGACACTATGAAGGCATATACCAGAAGTGTGATTATAACCTATACAAGAAGAAAAGAGACAAATGCAACAGATTCTAGAAGAAGACTATAAGATTGGAGAAGAATGATACCCACAATACAACATTAAAAGCCAAATGGATATAATTAAACATAAAATAGGATTAATGGTAAAAGAAGAACTGGTGCAAAATATTAGGGGAGCTAAACAGAACTTCTTTGAAAATGCAAACAAGCAGGTAGATGGCTAGCATATAAATTGAAAAGAGAAAAAGAACTAAAAAAAATACCACAACTAACAGATGAAAATGGCACACTATGTTATGGAAATGAAGATGAGAAAAAAATAGTGCAGAGATATTATGAGAAATTATATGATCAAGAGACAATACCAGAAAGGAAAGTTCAGCAATACTTACTAGAGGCAGAATTACCGAAAATACCTGATGAAGTAAAGACTATGTTAGATGAGAAAATAACGATGATGAAATTGACAGAAGCAATAAACAGACAAAACACTGGAAAAGCTCCTGGCCCGGATGGGCTACCAGCTGAATTTTATAAGACAATACAGGAATCAATCTCTACTACAATGCTTGAAGTACTGAATGAGGTCTTGACAAAAAGTAAAGTACCTGACTCATGGACAGAGGCATATGTTACACTTATATCAAAAGAAGATACTGACCCTCAACAAATAAAAAAATATAGGTTTATGTTGTCTTATTTAGTTTGTTCTACATTCTAGTTCCCTATATTCAGCTTTTATTTAGAGGCTTTGAAACTCGTCATTTCAATTATTCCATACTCAGCATTCCAATATAACATTTAAATGTATTTTCAGTTTGATATTTGTGCATGTTGATAAAGGGATTTGTTTTTCTGAATGGCTTTCTCCAAATAAATGTACATAGAAGAACATCATTAAAAATCAAAATTCAAGAATTGTAGAACCTTTATCAGACTCGGAATCAATACACATAGTCCTCGACTTATGACCACAATTAGTATTGGAAGTTCCATCACTAATCTATGTGGTCATTTGAGTTGTGTCCGATTTTACAACCTTTTTGGATCCTGTTAAGCAAGTCATCACAGTTGTTAAGTCAATCCCCCCTCTAACTTTAGTTGTCAGAAGCCACCTGGGCAGGGCACAAGTGGTGACCATGTGATCTTGTGACACTGCATCCATCATAAATACATGCCAGGTGCCACGTGCCCAAATTATAATCACATGACCGGTCATAAGTTACTCTTTTCAGCACTGCAACTTTAAATAATCATTAAACAAATGGTCTACCTGTAGTACTACACAATTTACAATGTTAAGATTTGTTAAGGCTGCTGGTCAGTTTATCAGAACTATGTGGACTATTAAAAGGGCACTTCCTAAAATGGAAGGCATATAGTTCAGAGTTTTTTTATATTCTGTTTGTTTCATTTTTAACATAAAAGATAGGTCCCAGTCACAAAACTTTTTCCTTGTCACAATTATGATTTAATATAGCTTGATGGAAATCTAGTCTCCACATCAAGAAGTATGATTGTCTGTATTGATAAATTTTTATGAATGTAATGGAAAGAACAGTCTTGTTTGGAAGAAAGTGGTGTCTTGGATTTAAGTTTTTTCCAGTAAATAGCTCTTGCCTTATGAAAGGCTTTTAGACTAGTACTTGTATGGAAAGATATGAAGTTTTTCTCCATTGTAAATACACTAACCAATGTGGAATACATAACTTGTCATAAAAATGAAAAAGTCAAAAGAGATTTATCTCCAAGACTTCTAGTCACAATTGGTTTTATGTGTGTGTGAAAGAGAAAGAACACTGTATATGCTGCATAAATGTTAACATTGTTGGATAAAAATGTGAATGTTTCTACTTGGTTTTTGTAATTTTCACTTAAATATCCAAAAAATATGTTTTAAATACTTATTGTTTAAGTTTATAATGCTGATAGTAAAAGGGTTGTCCATGAAATACAACATTTATGTGTTTCTCTGTTCGGAATTCAGCAATTCACAATTAATACATTTTTTCCTGTCTTAATTGAAACATGTATTTTCTAAAACAAACAGGGCAATTACAATTTTATAACAAGTGCTTGTAAGTTTTTATAAGTGCTAAATAAGCAAAGAAATACTTTACAATTGTCTTCAAAATCAAGCATAAGAGAAACTATGAATTAAAAATAATATCACAAACAATACAATACAGTTATAGAACAGGACTTTCTTATCTCATTGCTTAGTATGGAAAAAACAAATGGCTGTAATTCTATTGCCTTTTTATTGGAATATGAAATTTCCAAGCAAATTAGAACATGAGGGAACAATTTTCTTGAAATCCATGTGAGGGTTTGGATTTTATATTATCTGTTAAACTGATTTTAGAATAGAATTTTAGTGTAGTGCAGGGGTCCCTAACCCCCAGTCCATGGACTGGTGCCAGAATCTGGGCCATGCCATCAAGCGAAGCTCCATCCGCAAGATGCAGGCAGCCCGCGAAACCATGTCCCCTCTGGTCCACAGAAAAATCCTCTCTCTGTGGAATCAGTCCCTGGTGCCCAAAAGATATGGGGCTGCTGGTCTAGTGATTAGACCAAATTAGAAAGCAGGAGACTGAGTTCTAGTCCCACCTTAGCCATGAAGGCCTTGAACCACCCAATCATTCTCTGCCCAGCTCACTTCACCTGATTGCTGCTGTGAGGAAAATAGGTTGGATGTATTCCCGCCTTGAGTTATTTGTAAATAATAATAAATGCAGGATACAAATACATAACATAGAATGAATAATGGAATCATTGGAATCACTCAAATTATGCTGTAAAATAAACAAACCAAATAAAGACTAAATCCAGGTAGAAAGGTTTGCTTTGCACACACATTTTATGAAGGTACGATATTTATTCTTGTAACATTTAATTAGCAGGAAATAGTAGAGCCCATAAAAACAAGTTACTGAGTTTTGAAACAAAAAAAATCTTATGCAGAAATGTGGGGCAGAAGTAAATTGTTTTTGATTATCTGAATTCTTTTTCAGGATCTGTTGGAAACAAAGAGGAGGAAGCAAATTAAAATGTATTTCAGGGTGGATTGTACTTTATGTGACAGTGACAGTATATCATAATAAGAAATGTAGCACTAAATCAAGTCAATCTAAAATGTTTTGTTTCAGTGATATATTTATTCATTTAGTTATTATACTCTATTATTTAATAAAACATGTATTTATTGCTAAATATAAAAAATACTTCTGTGAAGGAAAAGAAATTTTGTTGATAGTACACTATAATTGAAGGTGGAAGCCCGCCCTTGCTTTGCAATAGTATTGGCATATTGACTAAAATATTGAAGACTAGCTTTTGGCTGTTTCTCTTTAATAGAAACATTTAGTGATTACATTACTCATCTTTAAAAAAAAATCTTACCATTGAAATGTATAGGATTGTATAGGATTGAGCTATATAAAGAAACAATTAAATTTGCATCTATTAGTCAGTCATATAGTCCTATTAACAGACTAAAGAGGAAAATGAGTGAGAAAGTATTTTTTCTATTCTGTGATCCATGCAATAGTTGAGCATTATTGTTAGAAGGCGGAAAGCCATACTTCCTTAGAGTAAAAGGCTAAAATATTGAAAAAGAAATTAAATCTCATATATCCATACAAGCTAGTACCTTATGTAGAATCTGGTAGTGACTAAAACAGATTGGGGAATAAAGATATTTCATATATAAGGTTTCCTGTCCAGTTGTGTTTGACTCTAGGGCACAGAGCCGATCTCTGTTTCTTGGCCAAGAAAGGCAGCATTGTCCAAAGACATTTTTCATAGTCATGTGGCCAACATGGCTATATGCCAAAGGCGCATAGAATGCTGTTACCTTCCTACCAAAGTGATACTATTAATTTACTCTCATTTGCATGCTTTCGAACTGCTAGGTAAGCAGGAGCTGAGGCAAAAAACAGGAGCTCATCTGATTGCTTAGTGCCAGGTCTTGAACCTGGGCTGTCAGCTCCAGCTAACAATGGTTATATGACAAACATAACAATACTACTGAAAGAAAGATAATTGTTTAATAATATAAAACAGAACTAATTACCTAATTACTTTTTTTGAACTATTACCATATGGCAGACGGTGCAGAATAATAAAAACAAGGAGAAATAGGCTGAAAAACAGCTATCGCAGGGCAGTAGTTCTTTTGAATTCTGCTATATAGTGCAGTATTGGTGCGGTGTTGGGGGTTTTCAGTTCAATGTGTTAGAGGGTGAAGGATGTGTGTTTGTGTTGTCATGATCATGGTCATGATGTGCACTGAAGATGGTGTTCGATTTCGTTGTACAAGGTGCAGTGACAATAAAATAAAGTAAAGTAAACTAAACTATGACAAAAATATTTCGGATTATTACTTTTAGAAAAACAATAAAATCTATTTTACATATAAGGTTGCATTTTTAAAAGCAGGATTAATATCACATGGTTTTGTTGATATAGATTAATAATCTTTATTCCTTTTTTATTCTAGATCCTACAAGAAGAAAGTGAAAATAATACTGAATCAATTATTGATGACTATAAAAAGATGGGGACTCTCTTTGGTGAACTCAACAAAAGCCTCCTAAGAATAGGATTCACAAGGATGTATTTTGGAGAAAGGATTGTAGAACCTGTAATAATCCTGTTCTTCTGGGTTATGCTCTGGTTTCTTGGACTACAAGCTCTTGGATTAGTGGCTGTCCTGTGCCTTGTTATTATATATGTTCAGCAATAAAATACACTGGATAGACTATTTCATATTTTGATGGATTTACATATTTAGCTGAACAAGAGTACAGATCATTGTGCTGAATATTGTGTAGCCATTAAATGTTTGCATGGGTTTTTTTTTCTTCCAATCTTTGTAATTTAAAAAGAAAAAGCATTCTTATCTGTCATGAATAGGTGAATAAAAGATTCTCAGTATGAGGCTGTGTAGTCAATTCCTTCATTTAGTAAATCCTATTTACTAAGTGGAAGAATTCACATTTTAAGAGGTTTGGAGGTACAAACATATTTTTCATTGTATGAATGGTGCTTTTATATTCATGTAACAACTGTTCTCAAAAAATACATTTTATATTAAAACTAAATGTTAAAAAGCCAATTTTATGAGCTCTAAGTGTTACATGATTTTTTATCACCGTGTAAATCTCCTTGCAGATTTCTTTACTGATGTGTATGCATAGGAACTCATCTTAAGCAAATCTGTTTTTGTATAACTAGTGTCATTAATGATTTGTAAATGTATTAGAAAAATGTCAGTCTAAAAATTCTTAAATAAGACAGTTAATCTGGTATTTTTTTTTTCATTATGTGTGTACTTAAAAAACTTTCTCTGGTAAAAATTAGGATTCCTCCTTTCTTTTTAATGGACTTCTAATTTATCTCAGTTTAATTATGTGCAGTCTCAGCAGACAGATTATAACAGCGAGCTACATGAAGTATTTTTGCTGAAATTGTCCATGTTTTTCCTTTTAAATGAGTATTTTGGGGAGAAGAAATAAATACATTTCCTAGTAATAAAATCAAGGACTGATACGTATTGAGCCAAAATATTGTTATCAAGTTTACTTTACAATGTAAATATTGACATCAGAGAACTTATTAGACCATAGACGCTGCACTATTTAAGTTATTTAAGAACCATGCAGAACGTAGTTGTTAAAAACAGCTTGCACAATTTCTCCTCAAAGCCATGCTTCCTGTTATTTTGTTAAGTCAGTATTGTTCAATTCTAGAACTTCACTGAATTTTCTTTCAGTGAAGTTCTTTGTATAGCTTAAAAGTATGATAGTTATGATTACATTGATTTACAAGTGAAATTTTTTTTAAGAGGAAAATTGGGATAAGTAGTATATCCATCATAACTGTAGAAATTCATGTCAAACAAATTCAGTCCACCAATGAAAAGTCCTTTCTGCCATGTTTACTACAACAAGAATCCAATGCAGAAGTAAAAGAGATTCCTTTTTATCTGCAAGATTATTATGTCATTCTTATGCTGTTCCAAGTACGGTACCAATTTCTGAAGAAATATGTATGAAAATATCGGCATAACACTAGATCAATGGTTTATAGACAAAAGGAAGATCACGACTGGATAAAAAGCAGCTTTCATGGTATTTGTTACTTATGGTAATAAAAATTTTATCTTTATACTTCAGCGGTTCTAGGTAGGACATTTTAAAATATTTGTAGCTGAAATTGGGTTTTATTATTTAAATTTAAAATAAATTCCAGCCTCCATTTTAATAGTCAATGTTTATTTCATTCAGTCACTAGATTTTATTTTTTACTCGATCTAGTTTTTATATTTTAATATTTTTTAAATTAAAACTTGCTTATTTGTTGTAGACTTTAAAAATATCACTGTTCTGTTGATGTGACCCTATCTAAACAATCTACAAAAATCTAGATTATTGATTCTGTAATAAAAAACAATGAATTGCTTTGTATCTTGGATGGCTATTACAGCTCTCTAATAGACATCTGAAGGTTCTCATTTTATAGATGAAGCAGGCTTATGTGTTTCAATGAAATGTCAGAATATATACAGAAAAATCAGCTTCTCAGTAATCAGTATAGCTGGGTATTAAATTATATGCCCTTTTTTGGGGACAAGAGTGGGCTCCAGTTTAGAACATGAACGATGTCTTTATAGGTATTCAGAAGACTAATTTAGAAAAAACTGTTACTGATGGTGAATTAAGTGCAAATACCTTAAGAATGATTTTCAAATTATTTTCAAGTAATTACTCAGTTTAAACCTGTAGTGTGTATATATATTATATACTGTAGGTGTGATTGATTGATTGTATTTAGGGCCCATCATTTGGCCCATTACAATGATTTTGAAATCATTTTAGAGTATGATTGCACTTTTTGGAATGTTTTGATCTTAAATGAAACTTCTACATTTTGATCTTTAATTATTACCATTCTACTATTTATAACTCTAATATGTTTGGAAAGGAATGGAGCAAATATGTACTTATTTTATATGAATTATTGACTACAGTACAGTAAAGAACCAAGCACTATAGCTTTTTTGACAATGATCCTTGCTGACGCTCTTCACATGTAAAAATATGTTACCAGATTGGAGAGGGAGAAATCAGTATTAGATATATTATTCAGGAAGATGCAACCAGACATGGAGACTGGTAACTTCACAGATTGTTTTGAAGGCATTTTCTGATCACAAATAAGGATTTGCTCTGAAAAATGTAACACTGAGAATGGTTTTAATATTCAATTATTTCCTCAGAAATATTTGTATGAAATTATGCTTCTACAAATTTGGATTTTTTCAATAAAATTTCTTTTGGTTTAAAAATTGCTCTTGCCTGATTTTTTAAAATAAATTAATGGAAATTTATTTCATTAATTTACAATGAAATACCTTTAGTAAAACAGGAGCTTCAAAAGCCATAATGGTATTCTGAAGGGGTTCTTTTTAATGTTATTTCCAATAAATAGAAATTACAGGTAGTCCTCGACTTACAACAGTTCGTATAATGATTGTTAAAAGCTACAAGGACACTGAAAAAGACATCGTTTTTCACACACAAGCACTGTACATCCTCATGGTCATGTGATTAAAATTTGAATGCTTGGCAATTGATTCATATTTATGATAGTTGCAGTGTGGAGTCATGTGATCACCTTTTGCAACCTTCTGACAAGCAAGTCAATGGGGAAGCCAGATTCACTTTACAACTGTGTTACTAACTTAACCACAATGGTTCACTGGTTAATTGGTTAATGGTTAACCGTGACAAGGAAAGTGGTAAAATGAGGCAAACTCAAATGTCTCACTTAGCAACATAAATAGTGGACTCAATTGTGGTCGTAAGTCTGACCCGTAGTCAGACAAGGAACTTCTTTAATAACATTTTCTAAAAAATATAATCAAAAAGTAAAAAGAATTACATGACCAATTCTATAAGATACGAATAATAAAGCTCATTCTGCTTGTGTACAGGTAGTCCTAACTTAGAAATTGCCTCATTTAGTGACCATTTGTGATTGACAATGATGAAAAAGTAACTAATCCTCACATTTGCAACCTTTGCAGATCTATAAAGCAAAGGAAAATTAATGTAAGATCAAAGAACAGTCACAATTTTACTTAGCAATGACTTCACTTAGCAAAATAAGTTGCTGGTCACAATGTGGTTGCTAAATGAGGACTAAATGTAAAAATGCTTCAATGGATATCTTCTCAATATTACGTTATCAAATGGTCATATTGGAAAATCAGGTATACAGTGTAGTCCTATGCACTTATCTCATTAAATGCAGTGGAATATGCTTCTTAGTAGAATTTCTTGTATGTGATTAATATTGCACATTTTAAATTTTAATTATTTGAGTGACTGCAGCTTCACTGAATCTGTTGAGCTGTTGAAAGGTAATTTATCTGACTAAAATAATCAGCAGATTCCTTAAATTTGTATCTTGTCTAAAGACAATTTATGTACCAAGAGGAAATACCATGTTTCTCACAAAATAAGGCAGGGCCTTATTTTTTTTTTGAGCCCCGAAAAAACGGCTAGGCCGTCTTTTCGAGGGTGAATTAATTTCTCTCCCCCCCATCAGCGGGTGGGCGGCAGCGGTGTGGATGTCGGCTTTGGCAGGGCATTTTAAATTGCAAGACCTTCGGCGCCTGCCACTGCTGCTTCCTCTGCCGCTCTTGCTTTTCCTTCGCTTACTTCCACAGTTTCCGCTGGCGCTCACGCGAGAACAGCAGCAGCACCGGCGGGAACATGGAAGCATTTCTGCTGCTGCTCGGGTGTGTGCAGAAGCCTCCTGTGTGACACACTCTTTGCTTGAACGGGTATGGGCTTTGTTTAGGTGTATCCCCCCCAAACCCCCACCCCACCCCGCCGGCTTGCGTCCGTCCGTCGTACGCACGCGCAAAAGTGGATGCCAAGCAAGCGCCTCACGAGACTCAAGAGACACAATGCAGTAATGACTTACGACTGCCTTTTTCCTGGAGGATTTTTTCCATTTCCTGGCTACAGTTAGATAAACTATCTATTTTAAACCTACTACATTCTAAATTTTTACAATAATTTTATGAGAGTTTACAAATACAAAAATAAAAGTCTAATTCAAATTTAAAAAATATAAAAAGTAAAGAAAAAAGAAATCCAAGAAGAAAAAAAGGAAAAAGAAAAAGATTCAGTATATAAAGATGATTTCCCCCTATTTCCAGGAAAGTAAAAATAACTTCAGTATCTTAACATCGTCTCTAATTTAATTTCCCATAACATATTCCATATCAATAATCAATGTATAAAGGATATTATTCATTTCCAATCAGTAAAAGTCTAAGAGCTATTAGAAATAAATCATATTTAACCTTAATGTAATAAATCTACCTTTATTCCAATGTATCACTTTCCCTAAGAATCAGAGCAAAAGGAATGTCTCCTTATAATAAATAAATAAATATGCAAATGTGTACTGTATATATGTAGTATGTAAATATGTATGTATATTATCCCTGATCAAATAAGTCTACTTCAAATTCCTTCAGTTTGCTTGTCTTGATTTTTAATCCTGCCAAATAATATCCAAAAGCTATTATTATCATATTCTGTTTCCTATCAGGAAGGCAGTATAAATATTTAATTTAATTTCCACCATGCCAATGTGCATGAAATCTGATTCTGCTAGTCTGGTGAAAATTGATTCTGGATAGAAATGCACAGTTTGAATGCTGCCCCCAAACATCTCATAAGTTATCTAATTGTAACATGTATATTTTATTAAATTTACTAAAGCTATCTCATGATTGTAGAATAATACTAATTTTTTTTATAATTAAATAGCAGTATGAAATAAAATCTAATTTGTGTCCTAAGGCAAAAAGTGTATGCCATCTTCAGCTGAATATGAGAGGAGGAGGAGGAGATTTAATTTTGTTTAGTCCAGTCTTAACAATCGCATTGCCTGCATTATTCAGTCTTGTAAACTGGCCAGCATATTTTTTTTAAATCTGGGGTAATTTGAAAGTACACTAAGAATTAACATAAATGAATTTTAAAGCAAGATGCGTAAAATCAATGGGCGGTTACAAAATCCCATCATGAACTTTGCTGCAGCAAATTCTCTCATACTTTTGTGGTGAGCAAGCTTTTCGTATTGTTCCCCCATGTTATATAGACAGCTCCGTTTCTTTATTTCTTTCAGCATTTATTGTGCATTTAACATAAAATGAAAAGGAATAAGTTCAAGTAAGTACTCACAAAATTAAAAGTTTTTACTGTATTTCATTTTAAAGTATAGCCTAACAATATTATGAACATTGAGAGCAGCGCTAGACCTAGAACTCAATTATCCTCTGATTGTCATTTTAAAACAAAAATGAATGCTTTTTGTCTGCAGCTCCTCGTAATTATGAACTCCTTGCATTAGCTTTCCTGTAAAATGCATTAGAGTGTCCCTGTGGAAAATAAAAACATTATGTACTTAGGGGTTGTAATGCTACTAGTAGAAACTTGGACCATGAATTACTTTCATTAACTCTGGACAATTTTGTTCTATAGGTTTTATTATGACCTGAGATTTACCGAAAGAAAAATAAAGTTAGTACATGAAGAATCTTATAAAGCTTGAAAATGCTTTTGCTTGCCATGCACATTTATATATATAACACAAAGTATATATATGTATATATATATATATAACAATTTTCTGTATAATTACCTATTATAAATGATATAAACAAACATTAAATGTAGGATAAGCTGTCTCAGAACAATATAGTTATACGAGCAAAACTCGAAGCTGAAAGCACCAGCCTGAAGATGGCGAGTGGGACCTCGTCGAAACATCGCCAAGATATTCTCAATCTTACATGGGAAAAGACCCAAACACTCCAAAACCTGCACACCTGTACCCGCGAAAATCTACGAAAATATACATACATACACACATACATACATACATACACACATACATACATACATATATAATATATATATACTTTGTGTTACAACACCCTGTTAAGCCCCAATTAAGGGAGAAAGCATACTGCTTTCTTTTCTGTCTTTCGGCTCATCACCAGAGACCATACCGACAGAAAGCTATTTGTTTCGTTGCCTTTTGTTTACATGTGTGTAAGGTTTTGATCTGATAAATAATATCTATCCTAGTCTCCCTTATTTAATTATTTATCAGCTCAAAACCTTACACACATAATATATATATATATATATATATATATATATATATATATATATATATATATATATATATATATATATATATATATATAATATATAAAGAAAAATGAAGAAATAGGGAAATCTCTTTTTTCCACATTCAACTCCTTTTAATCAGCAAAGCCATAAAACACCAAATCATTTTTTCAGCAAAAGCCCATAGGAGTTTTTCAGTATTTTATGAAAGTGCTTATTGTTTCATTCCTGGTCAATTTTACCCTCTATGCAAATTCCGCTACAATCTACTCCTCTATTGTGATATTTCAGTGTTTTTCCACCTTTGTGAATATAATAGCCTCCTGCAATTACCATATGCAAAACTAATCTTCCATAAGTCTTTTTTAATTGACTATCAATTTAAAAGTTCGGATTTCATCAGAATATTAATTTTTCAAATTATTTGCAGCACCATGTGCATTTACATCCAGGTTGTATTTTGTTTAAGAGGGATTTTTGCTCCCTCACCCCCACTTCTACCATGCATGGTAAAATGTCCGTTCATGTCTTTCACATTTTGAACATTGATTAGAAATGCTTTTATACATCTTAGATAATTTGTCTGGTGCCTACAACACATCTATATACTACTAAACCTTTCATGTCTGTTTGTAGCCTTCAATTGGGGTGAAAAACTGCATGATAGGACAGTTTGTCAACAAGAGACTTCAAATGAGCTAAGAGGCCTGTAGGGGGCGTGCATAAGTGCACCAATCGTGCCTACCATCCCTGTTCTATTGTTTCTTTTTATTTTTCTTATAAGTATCTATCTCATGTATTCAAAACTATATTTATTCTTATACCTGTATCTTGTAAGCAATTGACAAATCAAATAAATACTAAAAAAATACTAAATAACTTATAACTGCCAGACTCCATTACTCCTGAGGTGATGACATTTGGGGATGTTTTTCCTACTTCAGCTGCACTGTGCTGCTGGCTGTTCAATATCACTGCACTGACCGGTAACCCGCAATCACATGATCCTCGTTTTCAGTATTTTCTGACTATTTCCCACAAGTTGATGAGGAACCCAGAAGGAACAGGTATGACTGGCAATACCCTTTGTTTCCCCCTTCCTTATGGGAAGCTTGCAAAGAAAGTCAATGGAGAAATGATGCACCTTCCACCAGTCCCTCTGTCATACCTACTCATATCATACCCACTCCTCTCACACTTCCTCCCTTCCTCCCCCACCAGCAGCAACCACTTAGCTGCTTGCTGGAAAAGGAAGGGAAGATTTCTGATGCTCACAGCGAGCTTCCCACAAAGGGGAAGTCGACAGGAAGTGAGAAGCCACTTCCCTCCAACTGATATATACAGTTAGAATACACAGATGGACCAATATAATGTAAGAGACAACTGTTATGAAATGGCCTGACAATCTGTGATAGGTTGGTTTATTTCTCCAGAAATATTTCGTTACTGTATACATAGTTTCTCTATTTCGGTAAGAAAATACCTCTGGAGCAGGGGTCTCCAACAGGGGTGGGATTCAAAATTTTTAACAACTGGTTCTGTGGGCATGGCTTAGGTGGTGGGCGTGGCTTGGTGGTCATGTTATTGCCTGGGCATGGCCAATTCAATATCACTCACATCAAGGCACACATCTCCTTACCTGGCCTCTCATGACTATGGGGATGCTGCAACAGTCGTAAGTGTGAAAAATGGTCATAAGTCACTTTTTTCAGTGCCATTGTAACTTTGAATGGTCACTCCACACAAGCAAAGTACCAGCAAAGGAGGGGGGAAAAACTCCAGAGATGTTCCAAGGACAGGAAGTCTAAGAATGTAATAAGGGTTAATGTAGAGGCAGTTTCTGAAAGCAACACCAGAATGTTTCCTTCCTGCCTTCCTTACAGGATTAGACCAGTAATTCCTTCTAACAACCACTTCTCCAAACTGCTTAGAATGTTAACAACTGGTTCTAGTGAATAGGTGCGAACTGGTAGAATCCCACCCCTAGTCTCCAACCACGGCAACTTTAAGACTTGTGGACTTCAACTCCCAGAATTCCTCAGCCAGTCCACAAGTCTTAAAGTTGCCAAAGTTGGAGAGTCCTGCTCTGGAGAAATAAATAAACCAACAAATCACAAGTTGTCGAGGCATTTTATAACAGTTGTCTCTTAAATTGTATTGGTCTGTCTGAATATTCTAGCCAAAATTCTTAACCAATTTTATCATGCACTCTTTTAACAAGTGAGTACAGCAGGATGACAGAACCTTGTCTGAAGGGAGCTTGCCAGGTCTGGCAGAGGGGAAGGCAGTGGGATGGTGAAATGCAACACACTCTGTCACTAAGTAAGGCAGGAGAGTTAGCAGTGGCTCCCAGGGCAAAGGTGGAGCTATATGGAGGCATTATTTGGAGTGATGATAGAACTGAAGGAAGAGAACTATAGTTATTTCCTAAAATCAGGTAAATTTAAGAATACATAATTGCACTGATGTAAATTTTTTTATTTATGCCATTAAGGCTATTTGCATGTAATTATATTTTTACAGATAATGTTTGATTAATATGCACTTATTCAAGCAACCATTCAAAGTTACAATAGCACTCAACTATGACGTGTCCTCATAGTTGCAAGCATCTCAGCATCTCTGCAGTCAGGTGATTGTAATTTGGGAACTTAGCAATGTGGCAATCAAAGACCAGTCATTGCAGGGTCCAAAGATGTCTGACTGCCTGGGCAGGGTTTATTACATTTATAGGGTTTTTACCAGAAGACAAAGGCAACATAGATACAGCATCTGGATTGGAGAATAGATGCCACATGGGTAAAAGCTCCCATCCACATTGGTACAACCTCCCAACCAATCCTTAAGACTAGTGGTGATGTTAATAAATGAGACTACCTGTATGTCTGGAAAGTTAGGGACTTTCCACCTTTACCAAAATATAGGGAATGAGATCATGCAGTAACAAAAGAGGCCCCCTTAGCCAAATGTGCAGTCTGCTGCTAATATCTAGCACCATCTAGAGGACCTCAGTGGCTATCACATAGCAACCTGCTCTCAATTATGCCATTTCAGCATCTCATGATGATTGCCATTTGCAACTTCATATGATTGCCAGCTTCTGACAAGCAAAGTCAATGAGGAAGCCAGCAGGTCACAAACAGCAGTCATATGATCCCACAACTGAGATAGTCAGAACTGCTGTTGTCAGTCATCATGGTCATGTGACATTATGACTGTGTTGCTTAACCATGGAGTTCCCAGTCCCAATTAAAATTGATAAATGAAGATTTTCTGTATAACTACCTATTATAAATGATATAAATAAACATTAAATGTAGGATAAGCTGCCTCAGAACTATATATATATATATATGAAATACCATTCATGCATAATCACAAAATCTCCAGAACCATAAAACTTACAAACTTGAAATTTGTTCCTCTTGGCTTCTAGGTGCTCACTAAGAAAGGATTTTTCAAAATGACCATTAGAGCATTAGTATTTCGTATATTATTATTAACACCTCTGGTGCTAAGTTCTACTCCCCCTCCCCACCTGAAAAGAAATCTGTTCCAAATGCAAAACACAAGCAGAGGAGAGGAGTTTCAGGTTTAGTTTCACAGCACCAAACAGCTTTAGTACAGAACAGTTGAGCTAAGCCATGCCCAGGCTCTTTGCTGTCTCCTTCTTGCTCGCAGCAAATACTGTTTCAGTTTCCAAACACACTGATGGGACGCTAACCAGATGAATACTGATGGATGCTTGTAGGCAGAGGCAGAATTTTTTTCCCTTATTTTTCTCCCAAAACTAAGTCTGACCACCTAGTTCATAGTAAAGCAAAAGTATAGAGCATATATATATATATATATCAAACTGAGTTCAATAATCAAGAAGTATATAAAGTAAATGCAAATGATAAAAAACAGACGATAAACCAAATATTTTTTTAACTTGGGCTATTGTTTAGATATATGATAGACACTTTATACTGTGATACTCATCACTTGAAATTCCAATTCTGATATTAATTAAATTGTAAAAGTTGGGAGAGGTGACTGATAGCATTCAGACGGCTAACTAATATTTCTATGGAATTATTTCAAATTGTCTCTACAGTCCATTGCTTCTGAGGTCAAAAAAATTGGAACAAGTCACACATCATTAATTTGGTGTCTTTATGTATATCCCAAGGAAACCTTCCAATGACTTTCAGCATTCCATTGCTTTGATAATTACATGAGTTTGCTATTATTTTTTATTGTTTCTGATTTAAATTATGGCCATGGTTTCTATGACAACAGCATTTCAAAAAGAACAGAAAAATGGATGTGTTATATTTAAATTGCATCAACATTCTGTAAAAGATTGCTATTTTACATGAAAATAAGTATTCTGAAATGCAGACACTTGAAAGGCCAAGTTTTTAACTTTTGGGTCAAATAAGTATAATAAGATATACTAACAAAGCCTGTATGCCACACCTTCTTCGTTAAGAATTTAGTACCGGTATCAGTCATCCCCAATTTATTTACAAAAATCTAAATTATTCTAACATTTATATAAAAAGAAATAGCTCACCTTTGAGTCTTCTAATATCTCAAATCACATTTCTGATACGCACTGATGAAACACATATAAAATATTAGAATTGAACTCTTTCACTTCTAGAGCAAGATCAAATGAAATTTTACATACAACAAGCCAGTGGTGGGTTTCAAAATTTTTTACTACCAGTTCTGTGGGCGTGGCTTGGTGGGCAAGGCAAGAGAAGGATATTGTAAAATGTCCATTCCCTGCCCACTCCTGGGGGAAAGTTACTGCAAAATCCCATTCCTTCCCCACCCCACTAACCTACTTTCCAGCTCCGTTCTCCTGTGCAGGGCAACAAAAGAAGACCCAGCCTATCAGCTATCAGATGGGGCGGAGCCAGTCAGAAGTGGTATCTGCAGGTTCTCCAAACTACTCAAAATTTCTGCTACTGGTTCTCCAGAACTAGTCAGAACCTGCTGAATACCACCTCTGCAACAAGCCAAATGAAATACAAACAAAAAGAATAAGTATGTTTTCAGAAGGGCAGGGCAGAGCAAAATCCAAATGCTTCTTATGATTTGCTCTGTCTGAAATCTGAAATGAATCTGAAAGAGCAGTGCTCCACATGGAAAAAAAAATATGCATCCTGTTTTAGCTAAACTGTAAATATATTTTAAATTGGGATTGAAAATATACAGGCAAGCAGAAATTTTTTAAAAAACATGCAGTATTTCTCCGGCAGGTTTTCTATTTCTTTCAAAAAGAAATTGAAAATCCCCTTTTCCTTTTTCTTACCCACAGCCAGATTCGGGAAATGTTGCTGTTTTAAATACAGGTAGTCCAGTGGTGGGATTCAAATTTTTTTTACTACCGGTTCTGCAGGCATGGCTTGATGGGCATGGCTGGGGAAGGATATTGTAAAATCTCCAGTCAGAGATGGTATTTGCCGGTTCCCCAAACTACTCAAAATTTCTACTACCGGTTCTCCAGAACTGGTCAGAACCTGCTAAATACCACCTCTGAGGTAGTCCTCAAATTACAACAGTTCATTTAGTAACCATTCAAAGTTTCAACGGCATTGAATAAAGTGATTTAGGACCATTTTTCACAGTTACAACCTTTGCAGCATCCCCATGGTCATGTGATCAACATTCAGATGGTTGGCAACTGGTTCATATTTATGACAGTTACTGTATCCTGAGGTCATGTGATCATGGTTTGCGATCTTCTGATAAGCAAAGTCAATGGGGAAGTGAGATTCTCTTAATAACTGGATTATTAATTTAACAACAGTGATTCGCTTAATAACTGTGGCGTGAAATGTCGTAAAATGGAGTAAAACTTAACAAATATCTCATTTAACAACAGAAATTTTGGGCTCAATTGTGGTCGTTAGGACTACTTATACTTCGGTGGTGTTGAGCTTAATTCTTCTTTCCTAGTAATCAGGAGAGAGCAGCAAAGAGTCGGAGGTGTTTTCTGTATTTCTCTGCTGCCATCTAATGTGGGGGTGGCATTCAAATTTCTTAACAACCAGTTCTGTGGGTGTGGCTTACTTTGTGGGTGTGGCTTGCTGGCTGGGTGTGGCTTGGTGGTCACGTGACTGGCTGAGCGTGGCTTGGTGGTCATGTGACTGTGTGGGCATGACCAACTCAATGTCATTTATGTCAAGGGGTGCCTCACCTGGCCCCTCCCCTCCCAGCCATTCCTTGTCACACCCAGCCTCAACTTTATAATTCTGTAAAAATGTTGTTCACTATTTTTTGACTTTATTATCTACATACTATAGATATACTTTCACGGACCACTGAAAGGAGGAAATGGTCACATGCTTTGCCCAAGAATGTGATAGGCAACAGGCTTTTAAGGGGCTGCCAGAAAGAGGGGTGGCAATGTATTTTCCAAAGCACCAGAAGGCAAACAAGAAGCAATGCATGGAAACTGAACAAAGAGAGAAGCAACCTAGAACTAAGGAGAAACTTCCTGACAGTGAGAACAATTAACCAGTGGAACTGCTTACCACCAGAAGCTCTGGGTACTCCAACACTGGAGGTTTTTAAGAAAAGATTGAACAGCCGTTTCTCTGAAATAGTATCTAATGGTCCCCTGCCTGCTTCAAAATCTTACCGTTTGCTATGTCTGGAATTAGCAATTCTGTTCCAGGTTCTGGACTCCCAGGTTCTGGAATCTTCAACAGGTAGTATATATGAAGTGAAACACATTTGCTATTTCATGCATACTCCTTGGCAGAGATCTAATTGGTGGTGGGTGCACCACCACAACAAAATTATCTTAATTACTAAAATAAAATTCAGGTAGGACCAGTATCTGAAACAGACCTTCACAACAAGAATTAAGAGTGTGTTAAAAGCACGCAGCAGTTGCAGGCATCTCGCAACAAGGGGGGTGAGAAGCCTTGGGACATCCGCCCACCCACCTGCTGGCTGGCCAAACTGGGCCAGGCTGGAAGAGGCGCATCCGCCAGAAGGAAGAAAGCATGCTCCGGGAGGGTGGGCAGGCAGGCGGATGTCCCGGGGCTGCTGCACATGCGCACTGCACGTGGTAAAGAGAGCTAGGAAAGCAACCAGGGCAAGTGAGCAACTGGGCAACCGGACCGAGCGTGTGACCAGCCAGGGATCACCATCAGTTCAGCCACCCACACCAAATGACTACCGGTTCTCCCGAACTGGTGCGAACTGGTTGAATACCAACTCTGCTTACAGACCTCTTAGGAATGGGGCGAGGTCAACAGTAGACAGCCTGAGGTTAAACTGTTTGGGGAAAAAACCACAGAATCAGGTAGAGTATTCCAGGCATTGATCACTCTGTTGCTGAAGTCGTATTTCCTGCAATCGAGTTTTGTGCGGTTTACCTTTAGTTTGTATCTATTGTGTGCTTGTGTATTGTTGAGGTTGAAGCTGGTTGAAGTTTGACGGGTAGGACATTGTAATGGATAATTTTATGTATGATGCTTAGGTCAGACCGAAGGTGGTGTAGTTCTAAGTTATCTAAGCCTAAAATTTCAAGTCTGGAGGCATAGGGTATTCTGTTGAGAGTAGAGGAATGGAGGACTCTTCTCGTATTATTCATTTATTTATTTATTATTCAAATTTATTTATTATTCAAATTTGTATACCGCCCCCTCTCCCTAGGGATTCGGGGCGGTGCACAGGCAAATAAAAAACATATAAATACATATACAATAATTTACAATATATTAAAAGAATTAAATAGGTTGGCCATTAAGAATTAAAAAGTAGGGAGTTAAGAAAATGAAAACCATTTAAAACCGAATTTAAAACCATTACACATAACTCTAGGCCAGACCGGCTAGATGGAATAGGTGGGTTTTTAGTGCGCGCCGGAAGGTCAATAGGTCGGGGACAGTACTCATCTCCGGGGGCAATTCGTTCCAGAAGGAGGGTGCTCCCAAAGAGAAGGCCCGAACCCTCGGGTCGCCAGTCGTCCAACCGGCAGCACCCCGAGGAGGCCCGCCCTATGGGACAGCGCACTGGTTGACGAGAGACTGATGGTGACAGCAGGCAGTCCCATAAATAGCCAGGTCCCAAGCCATGGAGCGCTTTAAAATCACCAATATCTTCAATCGCACCCAGAAGGCTACCGGGAGCCAATGCAGCTCGCGCAAAAGTGGTGTAATATGGGAGCTCCGAGAAGCCCCCAAGACCACCCGCACAGCCGTATTTTGCACCAATTGGAGCCTCTGGGTGCTCTTCAAGGGGAGCCCCATGTAGAGAGCATTGGCATAATCCAGACGGGAGATTACAAAATATTTCTAGATTCTCTCGGTTGTATTAATGTCCGATATGCAGTCCGGATTCCAGACAGATGAGCTGTAGCAAGAATTGGTCTAGCAAAAACATGAAATCATCCTTATGTTCATATTTGTAAACATCTTGATGCATCTGGTTGCCTACTGTGGAATACAATACAGAAAAGTGGCTTTAATGGGCCAATGGCTAAACCAACAAAGCTCTTCATATCTTCTTAGAAGGGATTGCTTATTTCTTTTCTTTTTGTGCCTATGTTCTGTTGTTGTTTTGTTCCCTCTATTTCTATTATCTACATCATTGGGCAGATAGTAAACTTCCTCTGTATTGTTTTGGTGCCACCCAGGGGCCATTTATGATTTGCAGAAAAACAAAGTGAGAATTTTTCTCATGCATGGAACATGGAAAAACAAGTGCTAGAAATAACAACATGGCAGGAAAAAAAATGTTGCTAGGCCATGTGTATGAGTGTATGTATCTGGGGAAAGGCCCTAAACATGATTTAACACGTAACATTTTAAAGTACTCACTCCAAGGAAGCATTCCAGATTTCCTCAGTAGGTTCAATTGTTCAGATTCATAACTATTAAAATACACCAAACTCTTCTCCAATGAGGCTGCCATCTCCATTGTGAAGAAAAACCATTACAGAAGATGACTACTTAATCACAAAGAACTGTCACAATTCCTAAGGCTTTACACCTCTTAATGTGCAAGAAATGCCATTATGAAGACTTAGTGCTATTAAATGGACATTAGATTTGCTGAAGTAAAAAGTCGTCTTATATCCAAAGCTTTGACTTTTCCCTTTACAAGAAAAAAAACCATTCTGTGGTACAATAAAACATTCACTTGTGAGTCAATGCTGGAGAGTATTCAGCATGGTGCACCATTAACAAAAACACAGCATAATGTGTAATTTGAACCCAATCCACAGTATCACTTATATATTAAGGGCACTTCCACAGCTGCCCTAACCATAGCATGGATATGTCCTGGTACCTGCCATTATCTGCCACATGAACTTGCCTTCATCTCACCCCACGTCCGTATCTGAGACATTTTTTTAAAGTCAGCTGTTCAGTTTTAATGTTTTCCTCTTCACCACCACAATTTGTGCCATGGATAATATCTCAGATGATTCACTAATCATTTGGTTATTACTGTGGTCAGAGATTGGAAAGTCTCCCATTGATCATTTCAGACTGCTGGGAACAAGCTCCTTTCCTTGTACAGGTAGTCCTTGACTTACAACAGTTCATTTGGTGACCGTTCAAAGTTACAATGACACTGAAAAGAGTCACTTATGACAGTTTTTACACTTATGACTGTTGCAGCATCCCCATGGTCACCTGATCAAAGTTGAGATGCTTGGCAACTGGTTCATATTTATGATGGTTGCAGTGTCCTGGGAGCATGTGATCAGCTTTTGTGACCTTGTGACAAGCAAAGTCAATGAGGAATCCAGATTCATTTAACAATCATGTTACTAACTTAACAAATACAATGATTCACTTAGCAACTGTGGCAAGAAAATTCATAAAATGGAGAAAAACTCACTTAACTAATATTTCACTTAGCAACATAAACTTTGGCGCCAATTGTAGCTGTACCTCAAAGACTATTTGTGATTTCTGAGCACAATCCTCCATGCCAATATGGCTTAGGTTCCAGAAAAGAAGGGATGACTCATTTCCTTAGAGGCATCTGCTGCATAACGCCAGAACAATGCTTTCCATAATGTTTATTATGTCTTATCCAGGTTCTTTCAGAAGTCTTACGGCTTTTAAAGTCTTGTTTTTTTAACATGGGTTTAGTACAATATTCTTGTGAAGGAGTGTTAATATTTTTTACTGCTTTATTCTTTTTAAATCTTCAGGAATATGTGCAAGAACACAACTATCAACCAGACCATAATACTTTTAGAGTACAGAATGGGATAACTCGCTGCGGCCAACTCACCGCAGGACAATTCTTCACAGGACAATTCAACAAATACAAATTAAATTAATTTCAATGGAACCATGGCCAATAATAATAAAACAAAGACAATCCAGAAATACAAGTTACAATAATTTTGATGAAAACGTAGTCACCAACAAGAAAAGTAATTGAAAGATTAATACAACATTGAATTGTCCCACAGTGAGTTTATCCTAGACCCTTCAGGACTAGTCTTATGCACCTGCATAAAACTATGCCAGCACAAAATTTGTTCCCTATCACCACAAGTCCTGGATTCTGGCTTTATTTTTCTCACCACTGAATTTCCCTGTGAGACAGCACCCAGGAACCACAGGGAAAGATGCATCCTGTACCAGTTTAAACTGGCCAATCAGGACCGAGCTGATACCATCTCCTAGGGATCATTTGATAGCAACATTTCTTGAATATATCATGACAGGTTGTTTCCACAAAACTGCCACATTTTGCTGACTGCTAAAAGATAAATACTTTTTTTAAAATTAATCTTTATGCTGTGATTAGGTGCAATGGAGAAAAGGCCCTAAACATGATTTGGAATCCATCACAGTTAAAGCATTTAGCCAAAGAAAGCAGTGTAGATGAGAAAGCAAATTATTGCTAGATAAAATAACTTGCTCATCGCCTTCATTTTGATCAATATCCCAACCACCTGTTTAATGGTTTGTTCCTAGGTTACAAATCATTGCGGCAAATCCTAGCAGGCAAACACATAACTGAACCAATTCACATTTTGGCTTATTCCCAATCTAATTTTTTCTCCATCCTCCTTCTTTTTGTGTTCTTTGGTTTAGACACATTTTCCTCAGGAAAAAACAAACTCCATAACAAACTCTGGTCAGAAAAAAAAATCCAAGTCCTGAACAACTCAATGAAATCAATAAAATAAGCTTGAACATATTTGATAGAAACTAATTCTACCTATTCAGAGGATTTCTTGGGGGCATAGTTATTCTATTCTCATTTTAGTGATGGAGCATACATTTTCCTTCTGATGCTAAAAGAAAGTCTCTATTACATCCAATTTAGGGCAAAGCTAATAATGAGAGTACTTAATCTATTGCCTCTCACCTACAATTTAAAACTGGTCATTTGCCAAATATCAATGAGCTTGAGAGCTTATTTGCTTGAGCAACAGCCATGAGCAAAGCAATTTGTGAGATAGCTATCTTTGATACTGTTCTGATCTATGCAACATAGCATATAAATATATATTTTCCTGATACTTTGTTTACATGCTACAATCTATGTCAGAAAGGAGAGGAGCTAATAAGTGTTTGCAAACTTGTTATAAATGTAGTCAATGTTAACTTATTCTGCTTGTGTGGTTCAATAGGACTGCACAACGCTCAAGATTTAAAAAGTATATTAAAATGTATGAAGGTATGTGGACATAACTCATCAGATACACCTTTTCCCAGGATTGCATAGCAGCTGCAGAGAACAGCTCTCCTAACTCAGGAAAAGATGCTGCAAAAGATTGCAAATATGTTCTACATTCATACTCATAAACTCTAAAGTGCCCTTTATGAATCAAGTCCAAACTACTGCACAACTACATTGTTTGATTTGGTTTAGGATGCCAGAAATTCTATTATTAAATTATTTGGGAATAAGGTACCTTGAACCTGAGTAGTGTTAGTCTTCAGTAACCACAATCTAGACAACAGTTTCCCAACATTTCACTAGCAACTGTGGCTGGCATCTTCAGAAGTAAGATAGCTAGTTCTGCAGACCACAGGTAACTGAATAGGAACTAACTGGATTCTGTCTTTATAATCAGATGTCCTGACTTGTGATTGGTCTTCAGCCAAGATGGTTCCTGATTGGGACAGGTTGGTGAAGAATGGGTTCTGATTGGTTATTTCTTTGTTCTAATTCAACTAAAGATTTAAAGTTCTTTTGTAATAGACTTTCTCCTTCAGCTATGGGAAAATTAGAAAGCAAGATAGAAATTGTCTCTGGACCCAACTTTATTATCTAACTATCATCCGGTCTCCAATCTTCGCTTTATGGCGAAGGCTGTTGAGAGTGTGGTGGCACGACAGTTCCCCCAGCACCTGGATGAAGCTGTCTATTTAGATCCACGCCAATCAGGTTTCAGGCCCGGGTACAGCACGGAAACGGCATTGGTTGTGTTGGTGGATGATCTCTGGAGGGCCCATGACAGGGATTATTCCTCTGTCCTAGTCTTGTTAGATCTCTCGGCGGCTTTTGATACTGTTGACCACAGAATCCTATTGCGGCGGCTGGAGGGGTTGGGAGTGGGAGGCACGGTGTTACGGTGGTTCGCCTCCTTCCTCTCTGACCGTTCGCAATTTGTGTTGGCAGGGGGGCAGAGGTCGGCCCCGAGGCCCCTGACTTGTGGGGTACCTCAGGGATCGGTGCTCTCGCCCCTCCTGTTCAACATTTATGTGAAGCCGCTGGGTGAGGTCATCCGTGGCTTTGGGGTAGAATTTCATCAGTACGCTGATGATACTCAGCTGTACATCTCTACCCCAGGCCACCCTGACGAAGCTGTGGAAGTGATGACCTGGTGCCTGGAGGCTGTGCGGGGTTGGATGGGGCGGAACAGGCTTCAGCTCAACCCGGCCAAGACCGAGTGGCTGTGCTTTCCGACGCCCCGATACAGCCAGCTAACTCCATTGCTGGTTGTGGGGGGGAAATTCTTGCCCTCACGGAGAGGGTGCGCAATGTGGGTGTCCTCCTGGATGTACGGCTATCGTTAGAAGACCATATAGCAGCCGTTGCCAGGAGGACTTTTTGTCAGGTCCGTAGGATCTATCAGTTGCGGCTCTTTCTGGATTGGGATGCGCTTCACACGGTCACATCCGCCCTCATCATCTCCCGCCTAGACTATGCCAATGCTCTCTACATGGGACTCCTCTTGAAGAGCACCCGGAGGCTCCAGTTGGTGCAAAATGCAACCGCGCGGGTGGTTTTGGGGGCTCCTCAGAGCTCCCATGTTACACCACTTTTGCGCGATCTGCATTGGCTCCCGGTGGTCTTCCGGGTGCGATTCAAGGTTTTAGTGACCATCTTTAAAGCGCTCCATGGCTTGAGACCTGGGTACTTATGGGACCACCTGCTGCCACTATCGGTCTCCCGTCGGCCAGTGTGCTCCCATAGGGTGGGCCTCCTTGGGGTGCCGCCGGCTGGACAGTTGGTGACCCCAAGGTTGCGGGCCTTCTCTCTGGGAGCACCTTCCCTCTGGAACGAATTACTCCCGGAGATAAGGACCATACCTGACCTTTTGACCTTTCGGCGCACTTTGAAAACCCACTTATTTCACCAAGACGGTCTGGCCTAGAGTTCTGTGCAGGGTTTTTAATTGGTTTTAATCAGTTTTTAATTTTATAACTTTTAACCTTGATTGTTTTTATTTATCAGTTATTTATTATCCACCTAATTTATTTTTTTTAAATTGCTTTTAAATATTGTATTGTACTTTCTATTCTATTTTATTTGGCTGTACACCCTCCCGAGTCCCGTCGGGAGAGGGGGCGGCATAAAAGGCTAAATAAATAAATAAATATAAAGTTGCTGGGTTGGCAGGAACTGGGAAGGATGGGAGCTCACCCTGTCATGTGTTGCTTGGGTCTCAAACCAACATCTTGACCGCTCAACCATGGTGCCAATAATTTAACATATAAGTACAGTAAGCATTTAATCAAAAAGGGCCAAATAAAGAATCATCGAAAGCTAGAATCACTGGTACTAAATTCCAAATAAAAATATGTTAACTAGTATTGCCTGCATGATAGGATCTTGAGATTCAGACTTCCTATACATTTTATTGTGTAGCATTGTTAAATAGATTCCTTTCTTTCACTAGATTCTTTTCGTTCTAGAGCATTTATCTTTTAGTTGTATAATAACAGAAATAAAGCAAAAAGAAAAAAGAAAATTACAAAGCAACTGAACCTAACTTTCTAATACCTCTGAAATTGAATTATAAAAATCTGATTTCTTTCTATAAAATTTTTAGACAAGATATTTCAGAGAAGCATTCTGAGAAATTTTTAAAAAATTCTGGCTTTCAGGCCTATCATGAGGTCAATTTAATTAGTCTAGGTCTAGGAGATAATTTTGGATGATAAGAAATAAATGGATTATCACCTGTAATAATTCTGAGGATTTATGAGTAAAGTATCTTTTTTTCAATCTAAACTTCATCTTGGCTTGATTAATGGGCTGAGACACTGATAAAAAAAATACTTGTCTTGAGACTGAGAAGAAAAATACTGCCTCTATAAAACTTGCTAGATTTCTCTGTGGTGTCTGGTAATAGTTGTCACATAGAATCAGTAGCGGGATTAAAAAAAAAATTACTACGGTTCTGTAGGCATGGCTTGTGGGCATGGTTTGGTGGTCATGGCAGGGGAAGGATACAGCAAAATCCCATTCCATCCCCACCCCACTAACCTGCTTTCCAGCTCCGTTCTCCTGTACAGGGCAACAAAAGAAGACCCAACCGACCAGCTGGGACTCAAGAGGCAGAGAATAGATGGGAGCAGGGCCAGTCAGAGGTAGTATTTGTCAATTCTCCGAACTACTAAAAATTTCTGCTACTGGTTCTCCAGAACTGGTGAGAACCTGCTGAATACCACCTCTGAATAGAATCCATTGCTTTGAAATTATTACTTACGTGGTGATTTTTTAAAAAATTAGGCCTCTGAACACCATTATTTCATTATATTGTTGGCTCTAGCACTATGTGAAATGAGTAAGAAGCAACTAAATTGATTCTAGATGGATCATATTGTGAAGATGCCTGGAAATAATTTGTTCTCTTATTATTAAACTATAAAGCCAAATGGCTAAAGAAAATTAGCAAAAAAGTAACCATCATATAGGAGCATTAAAAATTCTACAAATATTTCATCCATCACAAGCTCCTTTTCCATTAACTTCTGCCAGTATTCTACAGTATTTATTCCTTCTTAGCCGTTACTACATTGTGGGCAGCATTGTGGTTTAATAACATTGTTCCAACTTAATTTCAAAGGAGGGAGGAGCGAAAGCTAAGCCACTAAAATAAGTCTTTTGAATCTAATAAGTATTTGTCAATCTTTTGTTACTTGTTTCATGTTAAACAGAATAGAATTCTTTATTGGCTAAGGGTGGTTGGACACACAAGGAATTTGTCTTGGTGCAAATACTCTCAGTATACATAAAAGAAAAGATACATTCGTCAAGAATCATAAGGTACAATACTTAATGATAGTCATAGGGTGCAATAAGCAATCAAATCATACTAGGAAACAGTCAATATAAATCATAAGGATACAAGCGACAAAGTTAAAAGTTAAATGAGCTAGAAATGGGAAGAAAGCAGCGAAGACAACAAAGCTGAACCACAGAAACAGCAGTAGTCAAGGTTAAACTGCATGGTCAATGAAGCATTTCAGGTTTGAAAGGAAAGGAGAAGGGCAAGAGGGCGGAACTGCCTCAAAATACACCTAGCTGTAAAAGCAAATCAGCAAAGTCTCTTAAGGTTCGTATGATCACAACCGGAAGAGGATTTTTTTTAGATTAAAAGCAATCAATATGGATTGAATGCAGAGTCTCGGAAGTAGAACAAGTTTTGGGACTCCGCCAACGGAATCCCGGCATCCTCTGTAACTAGTTAGAATAATTATTTTATTCATCTAATTCCCGGTATCCGGCAGCCCCTGTCCCATCCACCGCAAAAAAAACCCCATCAGCCTTCAATCCCTTCCCAGCGGAAGATCACACTCACATCTAATCTAAAAGTAAAGGAGGAATCAGGACGTCAAAGTCGACGCATGCGCTTCCTGCCATCTCGATCCCAGCCCCGGGGGCCCGGCGATGAATGAGGCGTGGGCGTGGCTGACGGCCGCACGCGACTGCCGAGCTCGCCGTCACAACGTGAGGGGAGGGGGCCGTGAGGCGGGGGGAGAGGAGCGCCGCCGTCGTAACGGCTGATCGCCGCCGCGTGTGCCCCTTTCTCCTCCATGCACGAGAGCCGGAGCCGTCACAGCTGTTGCCCCGCCATCTCTTTCTTCCGCTCGCCGCCGCCGAGGGACCGTGGTAACCGATTCCGGCGCTCCGTCGGTGGGTGACCGAGCGCCCCCGGCCGCCCTCTCTCAGCATGCCATGGGCAACAGCTGGGCGGCGCAGTGGTGTTGCTGGGTCTTCCCGAGACGGGAAGCGGGACGCCTCCAACGAGGAGGAGGGTAAGCCCGATGGGACGTCAGGGCTGGGCCGGTTGGCTTCCATTCCGCCTTTCCGGGGGAATTCCGGCCTGTGACGGAAAGGCAGGGAGCCCTTCCCCGCTTTGCTTCGAGGTGCTTTGGAAGAGGGGAATTCAGCCAGAGTTCTCGACCCGCGTTTTGTTAACCCGGGAGGGATGAATAAAGCCTCCATGGTCACCGGCAGTCTATCTGAACTGGAGTGAACAGTTTGCAGGCAGACTTGCCTGAAGGCGCTGGCCTTCCAGCCATGCCCGGGTGGGGGGGAGGGGAGGGGGAGGTTTCCGGAGGTATCAGGTTGGCCTCTGCGGCGTAGAGTTAAGTGACCTCAGTCTGGTGGAGCTGCAATGGGCAGGCAATCCACGTGCGGATCGAAGGTCCCCGCAAGAGACAGGCAACCACTACCTCGCCCTGGCTGAAAACAGGAGTGATGACGGGTGTCTTTAACGAAACGATAGAATCAGGTGGTATACTGGGGCTCTTGACTTGCACGTGGGCTTTCTAATAAAGTCTGGTGGTGTAGAGTGAATAAACGATTTTAGAAAAGAATAAAAATTAGAATAGAATAAGAATAGGGTAGCATAAGCATAAGCATAGAATTCTTTATTGGCCACATGTGATTGGATACACAAGGAATTTGTCTTTGGTGCATAAGCTCTCTGTATATAAAGAAAAAACAAAATACATTCATCAAGAATCATAAGATACAGCACTTAGTGATAGTCATAGGTTACTAATAAGCAATCATATCATACTAGGAAATAAAACAATATCAATTGTAAAGATACAAACAACACGGTTATAATAATAAGTTGGAAGAGATCGGTAATAGGAAGGATGAGAAGAAGAATTAGTAATACAATCTTACTAAATAGTTTGATAGTGTTATGGGAATTAGTTGTTTATCAGAGTGATCACATTTGGGAAAAATAGACTCCTTTGGTATATAGGCCAATTCAGGTATGTGCTTAATGGTGTTCACAGCGAACTGATAGCCAATAATTTGGCAGCCTTTCCTATTTGCCTAGGATGGGATGGGATAGAAAAGAAATAAAATAGGCATAGCATAGAATAGAATAGAATAGGATAGAATAACCATTGTCACTTTGAATGTACATAATCAGCAGACATTAAAATGAAATTTTGTTGCATACATCTCTCAAAGTCTGGAGTATTATTTGAGGATAATACTAGGTTGAAAAGAAGGAAGTGGGCAAGGTATAAATAGTTTTCTTCTGATGAGCACGTTTTATTTATTTCCACATTTTCATAGGCCTTCTATGGATAAAAGGGGCAATAATTCAGATGCCCTGCAGGCAATTGCTATTAACTTTTTTTTAACCATACAGTTTAGGTTGTCTTCAGCCTCCCAATTTACTTTCACTTTAGGTTTGTTTGCAAGATCTTAAAAAAAACCCTCATAATTCATGAGGCAGACAAAAAACTCCATGTTTTGTCTGATTTTTTTGAAAACTGATGAAATAATTATATATGTCTCTGTGTGTAATCAGCAGGCGTCTAGTTGTAACCTAGCTGAACCTAGCCTATAGGAATTTGTTTAATTCCCCCCCTTTGAACTTCTTTATTCTAATATAGGTAGTTCTAGACTTGGTCATAAGTTGTGGTGATCATCCAGCAAGATGCCCTTGTGTTTGCTTTGTTTAATGATTGCAATCTTTTCTCTCCCTTTGTAGTCATTAAGTGACTGCATGAGTCATTGAGCGGAGCATGGAGTGATTTAGATTGAAGAAGATCCTGGCAGTCGTAGCACATATTCAAGCCCACATTACAGCACCTCCCTAGTTCACATGTGGCTTCCCATGGCCTCTCCCACCCCTGGAGGTATCCCATGCTCCACTTCCCAGCCTGCAGGGTGCCACACACTCCTCCCCTGACCCTCAACCCAGTTTAGTCCACTTATCTTTTTTATAGATCTTCTTTGGGAAGCAGCCAGTATATTCTATACAGAAGCTGAGGGTTAGATCAGCCAGTTTTCCTTGAAGCTGATCTACCATGTAGCCTTCCTAAACAGGAACCATGTGGTGATGTCCTGAAAGTGAGTGCCATTTTGGAAACAGTTACAGTGAATTGTGGCCGCTCCAAAATGAAGTCCTGCTTCTGGAATGATGCTAGGTAGCCACAGTACTTTATAGGGAGCAGATTGGGAAGATCTCTTCTTCTTGGGCAATCTCTGTCTACATTATGTTAATCAGTATATAGTCTCACTATACAGTATTTCAGTTTACTATAAGTGCGTTAAAGAAGAAAAGTACTGGAATATTTATAGTCTTAAGAATACTGGATAGGAATATTGATTTGTTATTATTGTTATTATTGTTATTATTTTATTACTTTCAAGTCACTCATTGTAACTGCCAAGATGAGATTGCAGTTTTCTTGGCAATTTTTTGGAAGTGGTTTAGCATTGTCTGCTTTCTAAGGTTGATTGAAAGTGACTGGCCCCAAATCATTAATCTCTATTTTCTAGTCTGATGCTTTAACACCAGTTTTCTTAAATATCTCAAAAGATTTCGCATAGAACATGGTGTCAAACTCACCACGTCACCTTGCCGTCACATGACATTTTGTGATGTTTTTTCCATTCACAGAGCTGGGGTGGGCGTGGCCTGCATTTTGACAACCCTGACATAGAACATCAAGGCCTGTTATCCTTAATTCCAAGTAACAGAACACTGAAAAATATAGATAAATTGCAGTACGACAGGTTCTTGAGTGGTAGAAAAAAAGACTTGTAAATTTGAAACAATTTAGCAATGGAACAAGTTACACCACAACTTCCTTTCACTAATATAAATGAAGGCATCCACTTGTCAAAAATATTTTAATTTGGATTCTAACACTGAGCAAGTGATTGAATTAATGGGTTTAATAGACACCTTTTATTATAAAGCCAGGATGAATAGTTTATTTAGCAGTAAAGATATATTGAAAATGTGTATTAGACCAGACAATTGCTGTGAGAAATATAAAACAAGTCTGGTAGGCTATAGTTTTTAATAATATAAATAGCTTTCTTTGATTGTCTATTGCTCCCAGGATATTTTTGTTTTCCAAAGGTGATGATTAATTTTTCTAGTGCCAAAGGGTTACAAGTTTCTTTTGAAACTGGAACTCTACTTATTTTATGATTAATGCACTAGAAAACAAATCTCACCTTGCTCTTTATTTTGAAGATACACAATTTGAAGTAGTGTATCAAAATAATCTAAAAGCCCTGTTTAATCATACATATCTTCAATGAACCAAGGAAATAAATGACAACATGTACATCATGATGTCCACAAGAAAATGCATTGGATCTTATAACAAATCTCATTTATATAATATGGCGTGTATTTCATTTTGACATAATTGTAGCTGATTATATATTGCCGCCTTTGGCTTAAATTGTTTGTTGTAAAGGAGTCTTCTTTGTGCTGCAGGTATAATTAGAAATTCAGTCATGGGTAATTTCAGCATCTTCATTGTCAACTTTCATTTCAACCCCAGAGAAATCACAACATTATTATTTAAGTGCTTATGGGAATAAATATAATTAGAGCTTTGGGATTACTTTTATTATCCTATCTGGAGAATAACTAAATTTATAATACTCCTTTATTTTGTAGAAAGTAATAGGCAAAATGCACTTCCTTTAAAAACAGTCTAGGACCTCATTTTACCGGCCTCGGAAGGATGGAAGGCTGAGTCAATCTTGACCTGTCAGGATCAAACTCATAGCTGTGGTCAAAGTTAGCCTGCTGTACTGTATTGTAAACACCGGACCACCAGGGCTCCCAATTGAGCTTTCTCTGGGAGAAGAGTGGATTTTTCAATTCACCAATCACCCTCCATGTCATTACTTGTTCCAGATGGTCAGTATTTTTCAGAAAGGAGTAAGAGGTAAAAAATACTTATCCTTTTCACAGCTGATACATATTTTTATATACCATATATGTTAAAGACAGGCTTTACTATCTTTAATATTTTTTTTCATACCGTAGTATTACATTGAATATATCCAAAATACATTAATAATATCAGTGATCCAACATTGGAATCCAGCTGTGTTCAATACATGTGCCAAGCCCTTATTTACAGGGTCAGTGCAACATTATTTATTCACTTGAGAACATGGCATTTAGAATGCTAGATAGATAAATTAATGTTCTACAAAATAGACCGGTCATTCTAATTCTTTTCTTCTAGAAGGATAGGAAAAGAGATTCAACTGTATACCTTGCTATTCTGCTAATATATGCTGGCAGAAATTACAGTATTGCAATATAGCAGAGCTAGGTGATTCTTTTCAATTATTCAGATATATATTGTTTCCAAATTAGGCATGTTTATGGTTGTTTGGCTCACCCATTGCTTTATACTGCCCCAAGGTTCGATTGGTTTTGTATTAATGTAATAAATTGTGATTTATTCAGAAAACCAAGTCTAAACAAACATGGTGTGATGTGATACGTAAACTCTGTCTGCAGAATATGTTTTTAGTATGCCACACCTAACCCTAATGCTAGCAACTCTTGATTTGGGAATCATAAGTTCTAATTTCATGCCTTTCTTTGCTACATATATCCAAGACTGTGATCAAGCTTTTATTAAAAGAGTATTTTAAGAAAAGCGGGGTATGTAACCATGTGCAGCTTGTCATGACAAAGTTTTGAAAAGTGTAGTATCCAATATTATACATGGGAGGTTATTAAACAGTTTCTAATGAAGAAAAAATTATTCTGATGACTTTTGAAATATAGCAGTAATTCTGTTATAAATACCGATGGTTTATATTCTAGATCAAAGTACTTCAGGACATGCTCAACAGGAGAACATTTCACTATAGAGGTAAGTAATAGATTTTAATTACCAGTGTAGTCCTATTATGAAATTAGCACAATGTTTTTCTTATTGCAGATTTGCTGGCTGAAACATTATGCAATACATAAATAACTTTGAGCAGTTGCTAATTTCAATCACATCAATTTTGAACAATCTGTTCTTAACAATGACAATCTACCGTGTTTCTCACAAAATAAGACTGGGCCTTATTTTTTTTTGAGCCTCCAAAAATGTCTAGGCCGTCTTTTCAGGGGTGACTTAATTTCCTCCCCCCCACGCGCACCCCTACCTAGAGCACCACACGCACTCACCTTGCCACGAGGCTGCTTCTATCGGCCAATAGAAGCGCCCCGAGGGCAGAGTCACCAGCCGCTTCTATTGGACTATAGAAGCAGCCTCGTGGAACGCCCTGCAGACAGCCACGCCTCACCATGAGGCTGCTTCTATTGGCCAATAGAAGCATAGAAGTGGCCTTGTGGCTAGGCATGGCTACGCATCGGGTTCCCAACTGCAAACTCAATCACATACGTATACCGTTTTCAGAGTAAATATCAGACAAACTTAAGATTCCCTGCTGCATTTCTGCTTCCCGAGCCAGCCATTCTTCTTCATCACTTCAGATAGCCCTATTTCCCCTGCCCCTGATTTCTAACAGGAGCGCCTCGTGGGCAGCAACGCCTTGCCACGAGGCCATTTCTATCAGCCTATAGAAGCGGCTGATGACTCTGCCCTCAGGGAGCTTCTGTTGGCCAATAGAAGCGGCCTCATGGCGAGGCGATTCTGCCCACAGACCGCTTCTATCAGCTAATAGAGGCAAGTCTGCCTGTGGGGTGCTCTAGCCGAGGCTACCTGCGGGGGGCTCCTAAAGGCAAGTTCCCCCCCTGCCCTCCCCCCCCATCGATGTGAGAAATGGTGGAGAATGCATGATTTAAATAGGCCTAAATTTTTGGGGAGGGGCTTCATTTCACCTTATGCCTAGAAAACATGCTGGGCCTTCCTATTGGGGGGGACGTATTGTCAGAGAAACATGGTAATTAAACCACTATATGCAATGGTTTATGTTCGTTAAAATTCAAAGAAGACATAAAATACTGTAACCTTGGGATAAAGTAAATGTAATAACATTCATGCAGTTATGAGCTGTGTATGTTCCTTTATGTGACTGGGTAAAAAGGATGGAAGGTGGTGACAAATTACCACCTTCTTTGAGCTCTCTGGTTCCTTAATATTTGTGTCCCACTTTTGCTGGTTTTGGTTCCCTTTCCTGACATAAACAGCATTTTTCTAGGATTGCCCTAAGAATTATTGCATATTATTTCCCAATGCTGCAAAAGTCAAACATTAGAAAAGTTAATAAATGGCAGAAGAAAATCTGTGGCTTCCAGAAGACTTTCAAACATCAAACGATCAGTGAAATATTGCATGTAATTGCATGTGATTGCAAATGGCTGCTAAGCAGACAAAATTCTCACCAATATTTTTGCTTTTCTTAGAAATCAATTTGCTTCAGAAATGAGAGAATATCCCAAAGAATATTAAAAGAATACTGTTTAAAATAATTCAGATGAAAGTTAATTTTTTTGATGACCATCTAGTTTTTGTTAATTGCAATCTTAGCCCACTTAATCTTCATTAAGAACTTTAATGATTTGACAGGTGTACACATGAATCTTACTAAATTGAAAACAATTTATTTTAATATAGAAAAAAAATATAAATACATTACAGAGCTTATCAGGCACAAAATTAACATAAAATACCTCAGTTATTTGAAGATAATCATATCTAAAATGTTAAAGATGCGCTTAATATTTACACTTATTGGATATATTAAGAATGTTACTCAAAGGTTAATTCATGGAAATCATTAAATCTATCTTGTTTAGGGAAGTTAATCAAACTCTACCATGTTTATTTTTTATTTCTGCATGTATTTCTGTTTTATTTTATTTCAGTGTCTTCATCTGGCTATTTATAGTTATATGGCAGAAGATTAATATACACATGGGGAGAAAGGCATGAGTTGAGACTAAAATTAAGTACAGTAATGCAAATAAAGAAGGAATAAAATATTCACAATTTATGTGATAAGATTGAATATATTTATAACATCAGAATATTTTCTAGATTTAAATTTGATTTAAATATTATATTCTATTATTGTTTAAAAGCTGTTCATAAAATGTAAACTTCAAACTTTTTTGTGTATCATAATACTTCATCCCCAAACTGATCAGAAAAAAAAGACTTGCATTTTTAATATTTATGAGATTTGATCAAAATATTTACAGGTACTTTATAGGATTTGAAGACAGTTTAAAATATTTAAATCAAGTGCCTAAACTGTTTTGGACTTCTCCAAAAATTAGGAGACATTAATTGCAGTTGCTACAAGATACCAGTAGTCTCTAACCTTAAGAAAGTTGTGTTCAGTAAAACCAGAGATAAGCCCAAGGTTTTGGCAAAGAAAGCTGTACCTAAATTAGAACATATGTACATATAATATGTGGTGGTCTTATATAAAAATTCAAAGGTTTTGGCAAATAGTTTGTATTCAAATAAGGAAAATAAATAAACAAAAAATTGTCCTAGATAATAGGTTAGACTTATTATCTTTATTTAATGAAGCAAATGAAAACTGTATGATATAATTTTATTATCTGTACACAAAGTGGAATAAATTTATATATTCCCAATACAAATGCTAATGCATGGTCAGATATTTATTAATTTAAAAATCAAACTGAGCAATATATTTTTCTCCATTATTGTTTTCTACTATATCTAAGTTATATATAATATATATATAAACAAAATTATATATTTGTACTATGTACTTAAATTTAAAATGATAATTTACAGTTTTTATTAAAAAATAGCTGCTAAGCTTTACTACTATTTTGTCTGAAGTAGATATGTATTTGATATTTCACTAAACACATTACTTATGCTTGATTAATTGAAATATTGTATCTTATTTTCAGTTTGAAAACCTAGTGGAAAGTGATGAAGTAAGTTCTTCATACGACCTTATTAAGTTCAGTAGATGTATTATATATGCAAATTAGATTATAAGGTATTTGAAATTAAAGCAACTAAAAGTGTTGTGAACTGGAAAACTGTTTAGAAGAGGTGGCACTTAAGATTTATTTCATTCTTAGAATTAATTATTGCATTACTACATTTAGTTTCTGGCATCTGTGCAGAATGATGGGGAAATGTTATATGCCATGCTTTAAGAATAATCACAATTTTTAGACAAATTATATATTCATAGTGTTATGTAATAAGCATTTGGGGGAAACTTAGCTTTTTGATCAGGAAAAATAATAATGTTGGCTTTTTTCAAAAAAAATGCTAATAAAATCCAGTTATTTTATACACTTCAGTGTAGACAGACAGACAGACAGATAGATATAGATATACAGATATTAGGAGAGGATTCAATTCTAGAAGCCTTTTATATGGGCTTTTCTCCTTTGCTTGCTGAACTTGCCTCTGACATACTTTGAAATAAAATTTTATAAGCACCTTCAATATAAATTAATCATAAGATACATGTATAATATATTTAATATAAATATAGGTTTTGTATAAGAGATTGGCACAGTATCCAAGATTTTGTTTGTAAAGTGGATCTTTATTTTTTTAATAATAAATCCTCTCATTCGGTAAAGGAAAATAAACTACACATCTTGTTTGTGATCTTTCTCATCCTATAGGAAGCCCTAACAGCTGTCTTTATAGCTGAGAATTGTGAATATCCAGTTTCTCACTAACCATGAGGAACCACAGTCCTGTGAATAGATTTGCTTCTGTGACATTTAGTGTAACCATAAGAGGCAAAATAATTCAGTCTTGATATAATTGAAATAAAATAAAAATAACACATCTGTTGATCAACTGATAATCCCATTAAAGAATTGATATTTGCTTTGAAATGTGCATTCCTTAGGCTTCCTGCTCAATCTGATTTTAAAAATCCAGACAGTTGCAGTTCCACTTCAGGGAAGAATAGAAGAAGAATTTACATATTATTGCCTGAAAATATAACAATAGATGTTTTTCTAAATATTTTAATTTGACAGTTTTATATTGATTTGATATTTTAAAAGATTGGGGGTTTAAAGTTATAGATTTCAGATCGATTTTGAAAGTAACTTGATAATTAGATTCATTTTTAAAAAGCATATTTTTTTAAACAGGGCGAAAGTCCAGGAAGCAACCAAAGGTATGAGTTTATTTTTATGTATTGATTTGCTTTCCATTCTCTCTCATATATGCTCCTTGCTTCGTTCTTTTTAATCATTTACTTTTTCAATTTAATTCATTTCAGCAAATTGACATTTTTGAAATCTCAAATACTTATTTGATTGTAATGTTAGTTCTTTTAAAAATATATATTTCATAGAAAGTTATTTTTAATCATTGGAATATCATTTGTAAGACAAATTCTGCTAGTTATGATCCTAGAAAGTTTCTTCTTCATGGGTTCGCAGAAAAACATAAGAGGTTATCTCTGACTAATAGAGAAAACTTGCTGATTTTAGAGAAAATGTCTAATAGTGGAATTCTTGATATTAAGATAAACTAAAGCGAAGTATGAAATGCAGATATTGGATTTCAGTAGTAGATTAACCTAGTGAACTGTTCCATAAGAACGTTAATCAGTAGCTCTTCATTAAAGTAGACTGAGGTATGCAGTAAGATGTGATAGGATTTGGTCCTTGTCTTAATTCTCTTCAACATGTTCATTAATGATTTGCATAAAGAGGTGGAGAACATTTATCAGTTACACAAAAGGTCACAATAATGTTTTCTCTTGTTTCAAAAGGAGACTTTTTCCTCTGAATGTTTGGGAAAACTTGCTAATGAGAAATTAAATTCAATTGTAAAACTACTTACTAAGGAAGATGGTAAATAGAGATGTGCAGCATGGAGCAATTCATTTGTGACACCTTTATTTTTATTTTGAAACATAATGTTTTTCTTCTTGACAAGACTAATCCAACATTCTGGAGTTGGTTTATGCATATTGTCCAGATACTGATTTGTGGTGCTGGACATGATCCAATCCCAAACACTCCATTTTGGTTTGTGGTGAGTTCCTCTCATTGGATGAGTTAATGTGATTGCTAAAAAAAATACTTTAAAATACTTTAATTTAGAATCTCACAGTGGAAAGGGTGGTGAACTGGATAAAATAACATGGATCACAGTAAATTTAGTAAAAATACCACAAAAAGGAATTGCACTATATAAAAGCAATTGTATATTATATGTTTTTAAAAATATTTAAAATGCTAACTACTTGTGAAGCCTCTCCTGTTTAAGTATAATTTGAGAAATAAGATGTAAAGCTGAAATATAAGCAAAAATATATGCAAAACTTCACTTCTCTATTGGATGTGAGGTTGAATTTGGATCTTGTTGTGATTTTGGTTTGTTTGTTTTTAATTGGCTGTAGCAATAACAATAGCACTTAGACTTATATACAGCTTCACAATGCTTTACAGCCCTCTCTAAGCAGCTTACAGAGTCAACATATTGCCCTTAACAATTTGGGTCCTCATTTTTCTGACCTCAGAGGAATGGAAGCCTGAGTCAACCTTGAGCCGGTGATAATCAAACTGGTGGCAGTCAGCAGAATTAGTCTGCAGTGCTGCATTCTAATCACTGCACCGCCATGGTTCCTATAATGACCAGTTGTCTCGGCACTCAGAAAAGATGCCTCAGTACAGATTTGTATGCCGAAAATTTCTTAACCTTCTAATTCTTAAACATTGAAACTGACATTCCTACTCTAAAGAGATCAGAATGACAGGTGTGGCACTCTTTCTTCTTTTTCTTCAGACCTCTGACAGAAGAAGAAATTTCTGCTCTTCAAGAAAGGCAATATAATTCTATTGCTGAAAAACAGAGAACTTTAGATGACAAGCTTCAGTCAGAGGTAACCATAGTAACTCTTTGTGCATGGATAAATAATTTGTATTAGCATACAAATAATGTATTTTCATAATTCGTTGATAGAAGATGGAAACTTTGTGAGTGAAGCATCCAATGTGGATATTGTAATATTGAAATTAAAGGGACTGAGTGAGGAGGAAAAAATACCAAGCAGAAATGTCATGAATGAAAATAAATTCATAGGGAAATGGTTTAGATAAATGTTACTAATGTTTAGTATAAAAGGAGAGGTATTAGCTTGGAGTGCTAGATAAATGTTGGCACAAAGAGGATAAAATATTTGTGCAGTCATTTCGTATTCAAAGGCCCAGTAGCCAAAATCATTCAAAGCTTCCAAAACTTTCGTGATTATGATTTGGCTCCTGAGTTTTGTGTGTGACCCTCTCCTTGTATACCACTTGATCTGCATTGAAAGCTTCAAACCTTGGATCCAGATTTACAGTCAGTGCTTTATGGAGTCTGGAATAATTGTCTAAATTGGGTACTATCTTCAAATAGCAGCAATGTAATTTTTTTCTGTGAAGAGAAACATTAGAAAGGTTGTGTCTTCTTAAGGAGATACATCAGGTACCTGGCTTAATATTGTTTTCCCATTCTGTAACATCTTTGTTGTTCTTTTCAGCTATTTTCCTTTTATTTTTATCAAATATTTTATTGATTATTGCTACTTTATTGTTTGCTTTAAGCTGCTATAATGTATCCAGAAAATTTCTAGTTAATGGGTAATTTAGAAATTTATTAAGAAAACAGGAGAACATAGTAATAGTATATATGCCATTGTGAAAAAGATTGTACATGTCCGTTTCAGTATCACTCTGAAAGTTAGAAGTAAAATCAATAATCAGTTGTATATCCTTTATTATAAAATTGCTTGGCATTGGAAAACAGTTAATGGAAGATCCCTTGCTACTATTCTGTTTTACAGTAATAATACTATAAGCACAGAGAAAAATTGAAAAATTTGTCCTTTGGGTAGTTGAAGTGCTGAAAAAGTGTTCTGTAACAAAAATATTTCTCATTATTTGTCTTGTAGAGCTACATGCTGTGTAATTTAATCTGGTGAGATTTCTTCCCATATGTTGCAGTTAGAACTCTACATCTATGAATGTAGATAGAAGCATAAAAATGTGTCTAAATAGGTAACTCCAACAGTAAATAACTTTGCTTTCTGTTGATATCATGCATATGAAGGCACTCAAGTTTGAAAATAGTTGCCTTAGGCTCAGAGCAGCCACTTCAATTTAGACCAAGCAACTGTTGTTTGCTTCATGGATAAATGTATGTTGCTGTCTGAATACAGGCTCAAATCAATGTTACTTTTAGAATGGAAGTAATTATTACTTCATTCTGTATCAGTATTGAAGGACAATTTTTGATCTTCTCCTTTGTCTTTCATAAATTAATACCATTAATTAATACCATTAATCTCCTGCCTAGACTATTGCAATGCTCTCTACATGGGGCTCCCCTTGAAGAGCATCCGGAGGCTCCAGTTGGTGCAGAGTGTGGCTGCGGGGTGGTTTTGGGGGCTCCTTGGAGCTCCCATGTTATGCCACTTTTGCGCGAGCTGCACTGGCTCCTGGTGGCCTTCCGGGTGCGATTCAAGGTGTTAGTGGTCATCTTTAAAGCACTCCAGGGTTTGGGACCTGGGTACTTACGGGACCGCCTACTGCCACCATCGGCCTCCCATCGGCCAGTGCACTCCCATAGGGCGGGCCTCCTCAGAGTGCCGCCAGCTGGACAGCTGGCGACCCCGAGGGTGCGGGCCTTCTCTCTGGGAGCACCTTCCCTCTGGAACGAATTACCCCCGGAGATGAGGACTATCCCTGACCTATTAACCTTCCGGCATGCGCTGAAGACCCACTTATTCCATCAAGCCGGTCTGGCCTAGAGTTATTTGCAGGGTTTTAATTGATTTTAAATGTTTTTTTAGTTTTTAACCTTTGATAGTTTTAATTTTTTAGCCAATTATTTAATTCTTTTAATTATATTTTAAATATTGTATTTATGTCTGTATTTTTTATTCGGCTGTACACTGCCCCAAGTCCCGCCGGGAGAGGGAGCGGTATAGAAGATCAATTAATAAATAAATAATAAATAAATAAATTAAATTAAATACTTTAAATGTCTGCCCTATACATTTCACATAAAAAGGTGTAATAGAAAAAGACATGACTAATTAAACTAAAAAAAATAAAGGAATTTTAAAATAGCATGTATAGTACAATTAAAAGTTGTCTTAAATATGAAATACTTTATTTTAAAATGTTAGTATTTTATGTTTCAGATTTTTTTATAAGTACCTTTACTTTAAATTTAGTGCACTTACTTTCATAGGACAGATAGCTAGGTTTTCTTTTGTTAACCATTATTATTTTGTTCATATACAGTTAGCCATACAAGAGGAGAAATTAAGAATAGAAGAGGAGACTTTATATGCTGTGCAGCGTGAAAGAGCCAGGGCAGCAAAGCAAAGAAAGTTCGTGGAGGTGAGGGGAAAAGACCCCAAATATATATGTATTAGAGTGTCTATTTATATCTTCCTCTCAGTTTCATGTGCTTTTGAAAACAACATCCAGCATTAACACTGGTTTGTAGCAGTTTCTATTTTTTTCTAGTCTCTCACTAGATACTAGCTATAATGCTAAGCCAAATTTTTTTACACTTATGGTTCATACTATGCACACAAGTTGCTAATGCTCTCTGGTTTGTAGTTTTATCTTTTGGCCAATAAAAATTGCTGAACAAATAAAGAAGTCCTGTCCATGTTTGTTTAATATAATATGTATGCCAAGATCCTTGTCTTCTTTCTATTTTAAATACCAGCATTTATTGGCTTTAACTTGTGGATAAATCATAATATTTCAGTATCTATATTTGCACACAAAGCTCTTCTGCAGAATTGTTAATTTACAAAAATAGGCTTAAATGTTTGATTCTGCATTAGCAGTTTAGTGTAAAATCTTATGATTTATGATGAATGTACTGTTATGATTATTATGATCATGATTTATCACTTCTTGTTTGTATGTACACTGAGAATTTATGCATTGGAGAAAAATTCCTTGTCTATCCAATCATACTTGGCCAGTAAAGAATTCTATTCTGTTCTAAATACAGTACTTGGGCTTATTATAAATTGTTGACTGGCAACAAAGAAGGAGGGGGCATTTTGCCAAAAAAAAAAAGTAAAGAACTTGAATATTAAGGCTGTAGAGGAAAATCATTGAAAGCAAAGAGGGAAATATAATATAATCCATAAAGTAAATCTGAAAACCAACAGGAAATAGTCAATAACATTTCATATTATAGGATACATAGAATGAGATCTCAATTATAACATTTACTGAAAACTGTCTCTAATATTAATATATTTCAGCTATATTTGCCTCAGTGTAGTTGGGAATAATCACGTATGTTCTTACTCTCTTTGGAATATAATAGAATCATTGTTATTACAATCATCCATAAATAAATATTAGTTTTGATTCTTAAACAATTTGTAACTTTATGTCTTTCCATCCTGTTGTTTTCACTAGTATTTTTTATATTCAGCCTTTCTAAGTGTAATTTTACCTGTTTGTTGTTTTTTGTTCCTTCTTTGAAATAGGTTTCTAGCACAAATGTCAACATTGAGATCTTTACACACTACAGAAGTTATAAACTGTCAAATAATGTCTGATCTCACATTTTAAAACTGCTTCTTCTGAATATGCATGAGCAAATTAGGAACTTGAATTCTTTGTATTTCCTCTGACAGATTTTCTGGCTCATTAACTGATGGCCTAACAAGGCTAATATTGTTTAAATCTACTACAAAACAACATTATACTTTAGCTGATTTTAAGAGCCCTGCAAGGCAGTTTGATTATGAATTGATACCTACAAGAAAGTAACAAAATAGGTATTTTCCTCTCAAGCCAGGTATTTCAGGAGAAGAGAGATTGTTAGAAATCTTTGTTGTTTGCCCACATTTCAACAAATCTCTAGGGATTTGTTTGTTTGTTTTTTTGCTTATTGAAAAGGATTCCAAATCAAAGGTGAGTGGAACATCAGGGCCATGTAAGAATATAATATGGGGCTGAATTTGAAAAGCATCCAGAAGCGCCAATTGGTTCAAAATACAGCAGTCCTCATGGTTTTGTACAGACCCAGGTGTACACACATGTCACCTCTTCTGTGGGAGTTGCATTGACTGTCTGTTTGCTTCTGAGTGCAATTCAAGGTGCTGATTATCACCTTTAAATCCCTACATGGCTTGGAACCAGGACTGTTTTTTCCATTATATCCACCCAACCTATCAGAGCGGGGAGGTAAGGAATGTGGCTGGTTCCCTCTCCTAAAGAGGTACAGCTGGCGGGGCCCAGAAGAAAGACCTTCTCCATAATAGTTCTTCTCTTTGGAATATCCCTGCAGAGATTAGACTCTCCTCCACTTTGACACTCTTTCACAAGTCCCTGAAGTCCTGGTTTTGCCAATGCGCCTGGGGAACCCAGAGTAGTGTGGACCCCATCAAGTGGCTCATTTGTTGTGGCCAGAAGGGTGGGGAGTTATTGTTTTTACTGTTTTTACCCTTTTTATATGGAGTTTTTATTTTTTGTAAGCTGCCCAGAGTCACCGAGAGTGTGTAGACAGCCATATAAATTGTCTAAATAAGTAAATATATTACCAAATAATAACATATTTTGCCTTTTTATATCACTTGCTTAGGACACAAAACACATTAAGGTCATAGAAATAGTAGCATGCAGACTAGTAGCCAAAAAAAATCAAGACTGAAATAATTTGCTATGTAAAAGGCTACAGAATAAGTAACAACGGAGGGTGCACGTGTGTATAAAAACATACTATGATCAGGAATCTGACCCAACTTGTTGGATTGTGCCTTTTATATAGAAAAAAGTGAGAGATGCCATTGTTTCAAAGGCTCCTTTACTGAAGATACGAATAGCCCAGTTCAAAAAGTGAATTAGATGATTACTTGCTACAACAGTTCCACATTCTAATCTGCTTTTATGTATTATTCATTTAGAGAAATGTTGTGTTTAAATGCCCAAATACATTTTTTTTCAAGCAAAGGAAATATCTTAATATTCTTTTTTCTACACTTTCAAAAGCAGGTATTTATTTTGCCTTCACCATGCAATATTATCTTTTCAAGAATTAGTTGATCTATGATCTCAGCATCAGGCTAACTATCTCAGATTAAATTCTCTAATTCTTAAATTTGTTACAAGGTAGAATTCTCAGAGATATCATTAAAATTGTTTTTGTTCATTTACAAGCAAAATTAAAATAATGGAATATTTTTAAAAATATTTTTAACTCACATTTGAATTGTCTGATCTTATAATTTTGGACATATATTACTTTTATTCACATAACATATATTCCAGTGCTAATGAGAAACAATATATCAGACATGGAGTACAAACAAACGTATGTTATTTTGTTGAGTACTGACCTTAGAAATTGATATGTTATGATAATATTGCTTCTACTCTTAACTTGGAAGATCTTATTGTTAAGTGGCTGTTTCTTTTTTTCCTCTTATTTTTGTTAGCAACAAAAATTGCAGAGAATAACTCAGAAAGCAAATCACGGAGATGCCCAAAGGTAAGAGGAACAATTAAAGTTGAGTAAGAGGAAGAGGAGTTATAAATAAGCAGTACAGTTGGAAACTATTTAAAATTTGAATTTCAAAGAGTAGAATTGTATATCTTACATGTTTAACAGAAAATCTAGAAAAAAGGCAAGAACAAAGCAAAAGCTAATGCTATCTCTTAAAAATCCAATTGTATTAGATAAGGTTTTCAGTTCTACTTATGATCATCCATAAATGAATTTTGGCAGCCACTTATGCAGCATACTTTTCTTAAAATAAAAACAAAGTTAATACATTTTGTCAGCATAGTAGACCTGTTTTCATTTCCAAAATATTTTTCTGAACATAGGCCTACTTGGTATAACTTCTTTTTACAGTTCTATGGCAGAAGAAGACTTGGATTCTTATTTGAGAAATGTAAAACTACCATATGAAGCTTTCCGCACTAGTAGTAAGTTTCCTATGTATATATTTTCTACAATTTCCCCATTTGTAATTTGCTATTTTTAACTACATGTCAATGAAAATAAAACAGCCTCTGATGTCTTATATGACTATGAATTGCAATCATTCAATTCCTTTTGAAACAAGCAATGTCTCCTTCTGAAAGACAGCAAGAGGCAGAGGTCAGAATCAAGAGAGGACTCATCCTATAATCGCTATGTTCTCATGAGTGGTCCAAGTCCAGCCCCCTCTTTATTTCCATTAACTGTTGATTAGCTCCAATTTAGTGTTGACCATTCGTTTACTAGATTCTGAGCCATGGTGGCGCAGTGGTTAGAATGCAGTGTTGATTCTGCCCACTGCCAGGAGTTTGATCCTGAGAGGATCAAGGTTGACTCAGACTTCCATCCATTGGTAAAATGATGACCCAGATTGTTGGGGGCAATATGCTGACTTTGTAAACCACTTAGAGAGGACTATAAAGCATTATGAAGTGGTATATAAATCTAAGTGCTATAGACATGAGCAATAAATCAGCTGAATTAGAATGTGTGGTCCTGATTCTTTGCACCCAACATATCCATAGTTAATTTTTGGAAACTTATAGATGGCTTTAGGGAGAAAAGATTGTTTTCCTTTATCAGAAGTTCCTGTGGAACCACGTTTTGTTTTCAGGAACTCCAGTCCATTACTTGACTAAACATTAATATTGCTAAACTATTCATTTAACTGTTTATTATTATTGAAAAAAAATTAAAAATAATGTTGTAAATTAATTCATTTTACTAAAGTCTTATTACTTTATAAAATAAATTATAAAAAATTGTTGAGAACTTATCAGTGTGCAAATGAGGAATTATTTTTCATGTCCTTTTCCCTTCTATTCCTCTCCTCTTCTGTTCAAGTACATTTAATATTTTTTATTACAGGACTTTCATCAGATGCCACTGTTCTAACTCCAAATACAGAGAGCAGTTGCGATTTAATGACCAAAACTAAATCTACAAGTGGAAATGATGACAGTAATTCCTTAGATTTAGAATGGGAAGATGAAGAAGGTACATTTTTATTTATTTATTGGAAATTGTCAAACAAAAACGAGAACAAGAATAAGAGAATAAAAATACAATGACAGGGACAATAGGCACATTAGTGCACTTATGCACGCCCCCTCTACTGACCACTTAAGTATGAAGTAAGGTCCACGGAAGTCAATTTGTGACTGATACTGTGAAAAAATTGTAGGTGAGAAAACTGAATCAGGTAGGCATTCCAGACTTTTGATAACTCTTACAGAAACCATATTTTTTACAGTCAAGTTTAGAATGATTTACACTGAGTTTAAAGCAGTTGTTCGTGCGCATACTATTGCGATTAAAGCAGAAAAAGTCATTTACAGGCAACACATTACTATGTATAATTTTGTATGCAATATATAGGTCTGACCACAAGCGATGCAGTTCTAAGTTATCCAGACCAAGAATTTCGAGCCTAGTAGCATGAGGAATTCTATTGTTCTATAATAATTGTTTAATTGATCTAAAGTGATCCAAAACTAATTCAATACAGTGGACACTTTTGGGTTTTAAAAAACAAAACTGCATTATTAAAATTTCATAAGCTGTCTAGGTTTCCAATCCCTCTGAGGGAAGCATGAATAAATAAGAAATTGCAGTAGGTAATCTTAAACTGGATTGAGAATTTGCATAAAAATAAACATTGGGCAAGTAATATTAATTTTGAAATACCTGAGTTAATTCGTATAAAATTTGATGTTCCCATTCTCTCATGATGAATGTGCTGTGGATCTTGAGAATTACAGATATTTTGAAGATAGTTGCTAGTTGTATCCTAGTTGTTCTATTATTTATAGCAGTGAAACCCATTTTGTGGCCTGCAGACCAATGGCAATCTGCAGTCTTTCGGTATTCATTGGTTACAGTCTGCTCAGTCCCTCAATCCTTCCTCCTTATGTTCACTACTTGGCAACTTTTCTGATGGTATATAGTTTCTGTGGTCAGATTATCCACCATCAAGTCGAATATGAATCTCCTAGTACAAGAAGAGATGCAACATCATCCTCACTGATATGAAAGACTTAGAACTCAAAGATTCAGACAAAAGAACATTCTTGACATGGCGTGGAACACAAAATAATTCAAATGGTAAATACATTTTAGTACAAAATTAAATTTTAAAAGGCCTTTAAAAATAAAGGGTAGAATGAAGCATATACAAATGTAACTATAAGCATTATCTTATTCATTAAGAAGCATGACTTCCCATGTTTTTAAAAACAGAAACATAGGGAGGATGAGTTTGGGTGCCTTCACCCATATTTTTTAAATATTTAGTAGTCCACAATAGCAGAACATTTAGAAAGGCACTATAGAGGTAGCTCCCAAATTATGATTGTTTAGCAGCCATTCAGTGTTAACAGCAGCACTGAACGTTTTGGACACTTGTTAGCTTGTCCACACCTAGATCTTCAAACCTACCATCAGCACCTGTCTCTCTTCCCTGTGACACTCCTTGGCAGGGATGCTGGGGTTGAAGTTGAGGTCCAGGGCCTTCAGCATCTCAGTTGGCCACCATTATCTTCAAGCCTCTATTTCAATATAGTCACTACCAAGGAGCGCTGCTCAAGCCCCGTACTAACCACCCCAGTGCCACAGTGCAAAGTCCCTGGCACTCAGCTTTGCTGCACCCAACTGACTTTAGCCGTCTTCCTTCCCCTGCTAAGTAGACATGCCTGACCTGGCCCTATGGGAGGTAGCTGTGGCTATACCAGGCCTTTTTCCTGCTCATGATCTTGTTGGAATAGCATGGCCCACTCTCACAAGGCTTTGGAAAACCTCAAGCTAAGCAATATGGTTGTGTGATGGCGTGCTTCATGACCACACTGCTTAGCAATACAAATTCCAATCCTAATTACTATTGTTAACCGAGGACTACCAGTATTCTATTTGCATTGCAAAAAGATGAATTTTCCTCAACCATAAATTTTTTTACTACTGAAATAGATATCATTAGAAAAATCAGTATATTGTTGCTCTGTTGGATTCACAGAGCATGCAGAGGAAAGGCTAATACCTGACTATTTATTTATATATTTCTACATAGTACGGAGAATGTTCTACATATCTATATTGCTTAAATATAATCCCACAAGAACAATTTTGATGCATGGAAGGTGGAGAAAATAGATGTGTGATATTTGGCAGAATTTAAAGGTTTTTAATAAAGTTTTTTTAATGTTAGAATTAATAGAAAACAGTTTTCAAATGTCTTTCATAGGCTTGTTAAGACAACAGCTGCAGAAAAATAAGCTAAGTAGGATTTTAAAAGACTTAAGATTTTAATGTTTGTGATAGCACACACTCAATGAGTTTATTTTCTTAATATATTAATTTAGATTGAGTTTGTAACTTACTCATTTGACCTTTTGGCTGTAAATAAAATTGATTGATTGATTAATTGATTTTCTTAATATATTCCTCATCACAAGTTTTGTCAAACGTTTGTTTGAAAACTGAATTCTGAAACTATACTAAACCTGACTATTGGTGAAGTAGATTCTTTCCATAAACATCTAATATGTCATGCTGATGTATTAAATGTTTGAAGTACCATATCATTTCCTGGCTGCTACATGGATCTGCCTCCCAATATTAGATATTTTACAAACAAAATAGTAATTATTTGACTCAGGATGTATCTACATGAAACCTAAGAACCATGGAAAGACAACTTTTAAATCATTCAAGGATTCTATTAAAAACATTTTTTTTAATGGCAGGTATAAACAGAATGATTCCTTTGAGAGAACGTTCAAAAACTGAAGAAGATATTCTCCGGGCAGCATTGAAATTTAATGGCAAGAAAACTGGAAGCAACCCAACTTCCACCTCTGATGATTCTACCGGTTTGGAATGGGAGAATGACTTCGTTAGTGCAGCAATGGATGATAACGGCAATTCAGAGTATGCTGGATTTGTAAATCCCGTTTTAGAACTTTCTTCAACAGACCAAAAAACTTCTGGTGTTGATCAAGAAGTGAGATAATGAAATTGGCCATTGGGTGCCTAGCAGAATGGCTGAAATTGGAAAACCTACAAACCTGTATGGTGCACAATCTTGTAATCGCTGCTGCTGCTGCTGCTGCTGCTGCTGCTGCAAAACCTCCTTTTACAATAAGGAAATGATATAGTGACTGCTGTTGGTGACTGAGCTCCAGATTTCTAGAAAAAAAAGGAATCTATGCTACCTTATGTCAATTAAACAATATGGTTTGCTAACAATTGTGGTTTGCTATCTGAACTGCATTGTAAGTGCAATTTTTATAATCTACCTTTTAAATGTTTATACTTGAACGATTCTATTATGTCTGCTTTCGGGTTTAAGCATACAGCAACCTACATTAAATATGGCGTTACAGCCGAATGTTTTAATCAATTGTCCTATTTCAGTCTTTGGGTGGTTTTTTTTTTTCTTTAAATAGAGTGGTACCTCGGTACTTATCATTAATTGATTCTGGGAGATATGATGAGTACCAAATTGATTTTTCCCATAAGGAATAATATAGTGAGTCACAAGGCAGCCAATACAGACAAGTTCTAGCTTGTGCATTGAGTACTAAACAATGAGTACCAGGACAAAATGTTCACATCAAAATGCATTGAGTACCAAATTCAATCAGTTTTAAAGCTGTTGAGTAACCAAAGTACCGCTATACCTACATTAACATAATTTTAGCAGGAAATCTGATCAGCACATTTGTACTTGAAGTATGAAACTAAGAATAGGAATTCTACTATGGCTTCCCAAAAAACATAGGATGCTGCCTTATATTGAGTCAGTCTATTGATCCATATAGCCCAATCTTCCAAGCATTGGCACTACTTTCCCAATTCTCTGATGTTTCAAGCAATTTCCAGATTTATTGCAAATGTTGATGACTAGACATGGTGAAAGCAAACTACATGTTCTGCTATTCAGCTTAAGCATCCCTAACAGTTTTACTTTTTTCAGTTTAATTTGTTTTGAAAATTAAATAAAGTTTGGAATGTATTTTTTGTTTATTTCTCCTGGCGTTTTATTGAGATTAAATCTCAAGCACAATGTCTTACATTTGAAAGCATTTTCTTTATAAAGCTAAAGCATTATAAATAAACTTTATCATGGTAGTAATGAGCCACGTAACTACAGAAATTTGGAAATATTGAAGACATCTTTCTTTTATAACATTGGAGACCAAAACGCAGAAGTTTGCATTTTAAGGTTCCACTGTTCTTCCAAATTAAAATGATAAACACTTTTAATATAAAGTAGTTAATTAATTTTTAAATTATGTAAACTATTATCTAATAATTGGTAATTTAGTGCTCTTCTGATTTGTAAAATATCGATAGCATGAATATTTTCTGTGGCTGAATCAATGCAAATGCACATTCCAATCAAAATATATCTTTCTGAAGTATGTGAAACATTCCATTCTTGTAATTTAAATTCAGTTTATCAGAATTAATAACTTCTGAAAATGGAGAGTGATGACACTATTATTCAAAAAATGTAACTATTATCATTATGGTTCAATCGCCTCCAAAATCCTTGTACTTAATTGGTTCTTAACCATTGAGACTAGAAAACCTTTCATGAAACTGTTTTTCTGATGAGACAAAAACTGCTTTGGAATGATTGGTTACATTTGTATGATAAAGTAGACATGTCTCTCTCACAAGTATCTGATTTATAACCATTTTCAGAATATAGCAATGTAGTACTGTAAATCAGGGAACAGCATTGTTTACTTCCATACCTCCTTGGGTTGTTGAACTTCATTTTGTCCTACTAGTCATGCTCTAAGCTTCCTAACAAGAGGTTTTTTTGCAAAGCATCGATAATGAAATGCCATAGACACACATAGACAACCTGATGGCTTCTAGCAACTGCTGCTACAGTCGAAAGGAAAACCAGAACTGCAATACTGAAAATAATTTGATTTTTAAAAGTTAAGTTTGACACATGCAAAAAACCTCTTCATGGACATGAAAAAAACCAAGAGTTACTTTCTCTCACCCATCCACCCACTTTTGTTGTTGTTGGCAACACTACAGAAGTTGCATGATAGTTTTCTTCCGGTATCTTTTTTCCACTTCTCAGTCTATACTATAGTTATCGTATTGACTGGAATCTGTCCCAACTACTACTCAGATCTGACCTTAATTGGGTTCCAAGGACTGACAAAATTAACCAGAGCTGCCAGCTGCTGACCAAAAGCTGAACATCTCTTTGCCCCTTTGCTACCAAAGGCAATAGTGGTTTCTAAAACCACTAAAAGGCATACACTAATAACTATATATTCTACTTGGTAAGCTTGTGCTTGGCATTTGTCTCTTTGCTGCTCTGTAACGAAGTTTATTACTGCCACATTGATTCATTTAACTTTTTTATAGATTATAAGTTATGATTCCAGAGTCAGAATATTTATTGTTTACATTATTCACAACTCGAGTTATGGGTTTGAAGAGGGCAACAACAGTAAATAGTTATGATATATTTATATGTAAAAATTTAATGTATACTAAGGCCATCATTTGATTTCTTTTCCTGTGCCTTTTATGTTTAAATTAAAAGACAAATTTTATCATTCACAATACCTTACACAATTTTTTTCTTCATATATTGCATTTCTAAAGTAGAATTTTGCTGCTGAAAAAAAATGAGTTCCGTATTTTCAGTTCTTGGAATATGCTTTATAAGAGATTTTGTACACTGCAGATATATATATAGATATATACATGTATGGTTTAATATGATTTCTGTCACTTCATAAAAGCATAAATCCTTAAATGTTTAGATTTATCAAGCTGTGAATAAATTTTTTACGCACTTCATAACTAGCCTTATATTTTTTTGAGTCTTATTGTTCCATTATAGAGGTAGTCCGCAACTGAATAACAGTTTGCTTAGTGAACGTTCAAATTTACATCAGTAAAAAAAGTGATTTATGATTGCTTTTCACACTTAGGACCCTGTGGTCATGTGACCAAAATTCAGATCCTTGGCAGCTGGCACCTATTTATGATGGTTGCAATATCCCGGGTCATGTGATTCCCTTTAGTGACTCTCTGACAAGCAAACTCAATGCCTTTTACTGATTATTTATATAGATGTCCAGTTATCTTTTGATTTTGAGATCTAAGTCTTTAAAATTAGTACACATTTTAAGAAGTTTACTGACTTTAATGCCCAAACAAGTCCATAATAAATAAGAAAACCAACACACCATTCAGGACTCTAAATATTTTTTTAAAAATTAAATTGGTTTCCAAGTGTTAACCACATTGGCCAAAATGTTTCTTAAAGATACTGATAAAAACAAACTTATTTTTCTTGTGTTCATCAATTTAAAACACTTGAGTTATCAAATGCTTTTATAAGTAAAAGATAAAATATAGAAGAAAATGTTGGGAGGAGAAAAATGGAAGCATTAAGTTCTTTGTACAAACATCAGTACAACTTGGATCTAAATACAGAGAAATAATTAGAAAGGCAGAAATAACAATTGCTACCAATCTGCCTTCCATTGAGGATCTGTGTACTGCACAAGCCAGATGGGTGTGAAAATATCTAGACCCCTTGCATCCTGGACATACTGTTTCAACTTCTACCCTCAAAACGTTATAGGACACTGCACGTCATAACAACCAGACACAAGGACAGTTTTTTCACCCATGCCATCACTCTGCTAAACAACCAATTCCCACAACACCGTCAAATTATCTAGAAAAGTATATTACCATTGTTCTCATCTTCCCTATTACCTATCTTCTTATGTCTATAACTTTGTTGCTTTTATCTTACCATTTATAGTTTACTTAGTATCCAATTATGATTTATGTTGAATGCTTATTTAGTACCATGACTATCACTAAATGTTATATCTAATGTTTTACGATGAATGTATTTTTACAATGACTATGATAATGATCTATCACACTGGTTTAGAGAGCTTATGCACCGGAGACACAATTCCTTGTGTGTCTAATCACACTTGGCCAATAAAGAATTCCAATTCCAATAAAGAATTCTAAATAGTTTCTGCAAGTGGTTGATGGAAGGAAGGACGTTTTCAAAGATAGCAATGTTGAAACAATATTTATTCAATTTTTATGATTGGCCATTCATGAAGTGCCTCTTGTAGCTCCAGAAAGATGCTGGTCTATTGGCAATGCAGGTACAGATGTACACATATCATTTCAACTACCATAGCACACAAAGTAAAACTGACCACTGAATATGCAATTGTTTGAAATTGTTTTCATGGAATTTTCCAATTTATTCATTCTCATCCATCTCTGTTGGAAATTGGGCATATGAACTACTACTTTCACATATTGGTTTTTTAAAAACTAGATTTTTTTCATGTAATAGTGGCATCCTGGCCAATTCAAAGCAGATGTTAAAGTAGTCTTCACATTGTCCTTCTTGTTTTTGCAATTGCATCTGGTAATCTCCAAAGCAAACCATACATTTATCTGGTAGATTGACTTTATTTAAATAGGCCAGTTCAACACCATCCACAGTTAACTTTCCCTTTTTGCTCAGGTTCTTAATTTCAAAACCAAACTCTGAGCTGTTGAAGTGCCTGAAAAACTGAAGGCCAAACTGAGCCCGTGAAACCCGTGAATCTACAAGGTGAAAACGACAGATGTTCGAATCTCTTCCAAATTTCACAATGTCATCTGCTCTCAGCTGTTGTTGGTGATAGAAGCTTAAATTCCGAAAGACTAGTTTTTCTTCTTGTTTTGGATGATAAATAGTGATTTGCAGACAAGTTATAGTCTCTTCAGTATCTTCAGTTTCAAAATCAGACATGGCAGTAAATCCTAAAAGAACAAAGTATATACTAAAATCATTTTAAAATCAAATTGCTTGACAATTACTGGATGTCACGAAGAACAAAAAAAAACCCCATCAAAAATGGAAGCAAACTGGCTACAACAAAGTCCATTTTGATGGGAATCATAAACATTTGACAGGGATGGAGGCTACAAGGTTTGGTCCCAGTACATTTAAAATGGTGGGGGGGGAGGATCTTCAGATTAGATTTTAATTTACTGGAGTTTTTTTTTACTGCATAGGAAGTATTGGTTTAACTGATTGTTCAAATACTGTCATTTATGAAGAGATCCAAAGTGACCATTACGGCTTTTAAGATCCCTATCCATCATCATCATCATCATTATAAAGTCACGGCAGCATCTAAAGGTAAAAACATACAGGCAGCACACAAACTATTGCAGAAAACATACGTTTATCTTAAATGCAAAACCTGAAAAACTTTTTACGTTCTTTTCAGCCAGGCGTCCTTCTTGACAAACTTCTCAGTTCGCTCAACTCCGTGTTCCCAGATGGCGGAGTCCTTCCCCGCCCGCTTGTCATAATCCTGCTTGCGTCTGCACGCAGAATGGAGGCCCTTCCCTACGAGGGCTTGCACTTTCGTTTCTATTTCCGGCGGGGTAAGTGAAAGTCTGACTCCCACGGGAACACCCCACGAGAGCTCAAGGCAGGCGTTCAAAGCTGAAATTAAGCCGGGCTAAAGATTTCTTGACTGACAATCCACTCCAGCCCGTTCTCGTCTGAACTTTGTCACGGGGCAAAAGCCCAGGTGAGCAGTCAAGTCTTACTTTAATCCAGGGGTCTCCAACCGTTGCCACTTTAAGCCTGGGGGCCTGCAACTCCCAGCTTTGCTGGCTGGGGAATTCTGGGAGTTGAAGTCTCCCAGGTTTAAAGTGGCCACGGTTGGAGACCCCTGCTTTAATCCATTGCTTCTCCCCGTCATTTTCTACAGCATGGCTGGTTTTGGGTTTTCCATTGAGCATATTCGCGTCAAAAGGCGTCGTCTGAAGCGGGGCGGGGGGGAGGGGGGGGGGCTCTACCGAACTCTTTATGTATTAGAAATTTAAATGATCAAAGCCTACATTCGATAGTTCGGCTTCAAATTTGGATTTCTTTTGCCTTCCTCCTGGAACTCACCTTTTCAAAGAGCTCTCCAAAGCAGCAGCAGCAGCAGCAATGAGAGAGAAAGCGGGTATCTTTGGAAGAACCGGGCCCGCCAGGCTCGCGAGAGAAACGGAGTGGCGAAAGGATGCCGCGCTGCAACTGCAGAAAAACATCCCCCTACTTTCGTTTTCCCGCCCAGCAAAAGGGGAGGGAGGGGGTAACGTTAGGGAAGGGGACGAGTCTTCATTCTGATGCATAACCGAAGTTCCTCCTTTCCTTCGACCGTGGAGATAGAAGGAGGCTGGGTGGGGCATGTGAGCTGGTAAACAAGACTGTAAAATGTCGATAAAAGACTCATTTTACAATGTGGCGTAACAGAACATCTCTCCTTATCAGCGATACCGAAAAGACTGGAAATCTCTCTATTCCCCCTCCCCCACTCTCTCACACACACCCCACAGGGGGACATACCGTTGTGTATAAACACACAATTTTGATATTTTGATATTCTGAATTTAAGCAGAATAATATGTACTTCATTTCTCACTGGGACTACATCTGAGGATCTCTTTTCTGAATAGGATCCAATTTCAATGGATGTCATGGGCACAATTAAAACAACTATTATGTGACGCCTCTGATACATTTGAAATGTCATAATTCCTTTTTTAAATGAAAATTTAGCTGTATTCCAGCATCCAATGATGCCATACTTAGAAGATGGTAGGTTTGAACTATAATTTTGGCCCCTATTCTGATTTCCATTTTGAAATTAAATTCCAGTTTGAAAATTTATATTGGAATTCAAGGGATTTGGTAGGGTATTAGGTGTTTTCCTACTTTAAGTCAACTTATTTCAAGTTTTAAACCATTTAAGACACTGCAAGAGAAATTTGGATTGTCTAATACTGTGGAATGACAGTATATTCAGTTAATTTATTTTTTAATTTCATATTTTTTCCCAAACATATTAGCAGCTTCTAGAGCTGCTAAATTACTGTGAATACCAAAAATTAATTAATTTAACAAAATTTCACGTGTATAGATAGTCCTTGACTTAGGACAATAATAGAACCCCAAATTTCTGTTTCTAACCAGGACAGTTGTTAAATGAGTTATGCTCCATTTTATGATTTTTTGTGCCACAATTATTAAGCGAATCCTTGCAATTTTTAAATGAATCATACGGTTGCTCAATGAATCTGCCTTCCCCATTGACTTTGCTTGTCAGAAGCCAACTAGGAAAATCACAAATAGTGAACACATGACTCCGGGAAACAGCAATTGTTACTAATATATGCTGAAAATTTTTTATTCTTTATTGGCCAAGTGTGATTGGACACAAAAGGAATTGTCTTGGTGCAAATGCTCTCTGTGCATAAAAGAAAAGATACATTAAGTCAAGAGTCATAAGGTATAAAACTTAATGATAGTCATAGGGTACAATAAGCAATTGAATATAAATCGTAAGGATGCTAGCAACCAAGTTACATTCATACAGTTACAAGTGGGATAATATGGGTGATAAGGAGTGATGAGAAGATTAATAGTAATAGTAGTGCAGACTTTGTAAATAGTTGGACAGTGTTGAGGGAATTATTTGCTTAGCAATTGGGAAAAAACTCCTTGTGTCTAGTTGTTCTGGTGTGCAGTGCTCTATAGGATAGGAGTTGAAACAGTTTATGTCTGGGATGTGAGGGTATGTAAGTATTTTCACAGCCCTCTTTGACTCATGCAGTATACAGGTTCTCAATGGAAGGGAGGTTGGTAGTAATTGTTTTTTCTACAGTCCTAATTACTCTGTGAAGTCTGTGTCTGTCTTGTTGGATGCAATGGTTGAAAATGAAAAAAAAACCAGTCATAAGTCAACTTTTTTCAGTGCCATTGTAACTTCGAATGGTCCACTAAACAAATGGTTGTAAGCCGTGGCTGACCCGAACCCAAATCTTTTTTCATTTACCTGGTGTGAAGAAATAATGATTCCCACTGACTAGAGCCGTAATGGCGAACCTATGTGACATGGGTGCCATTTGTGTGGGCACACGAGCCCCAGCCAAACTTACCTGCACTGCGCACACGCTTGCCTCCCAGCTGATTTTCAGCCCATTTGAGGCTATTTTCGTCCTCCCAGAGACTCGAGGGAAGCCTCTGCAGCCTCAGGAGGCCAAAAAACGGGCCTTCCGGAAATACCAGAAGTGCCGAAACAGGCCCATTTTTCGGCTTCCAAAAGTTACTGAGGCTTCACTCAAGCCTCCGGGAGGGCGAAAACTGTCTCAAACAGGCCGAAAATCAGCTGGGAGGGATGCACATGCACAGTGCAGGTAAGGGGGTGGTTATTGCGCGTGCATGCGCAGTGGGGGGAAGGGGGCATTGCATTGTGGGTGCTGGCATGTACGCGCTTTCCGCACATCACAACAAAAAGGTTCGCCATCACTGGACTAGGGGAAAGTAGAATTCAAACACTTTCTTTCTGCAGTGGGCATCCCAACTGTCATTTTCAGTAAGCTTCAGCTCAAAAGGAAATGGGCACCCCCAGCCAGGTTTATATCAAAGCTTTTATATTTTTTTTCTATAAAGAAACACAAAGTTACAATCTCACTCATTGGTTATCTACCATATCCTGAGCATGCTGATTGTGCACATATTCATATGTTCTCCAGAAGCTTCTTAGCATGTTTAGAATGATCTCTAAATTATTCATTTAAATAATTAGGGGTTCATTTTTAGTATGTTAATTATGAACTTTTTTGGACCCCTGCCAGGATCTGATGCCCATAGCTGTAAGCTAAATGCCACGATATCTCTTCATAGTTGGGTCTCTTACAGATTTCTTAGATTTCTTTTCAAGTCACAACTTTCCATCCAACTACTACTTGTATTTGATCTCTGCTTTTAGTAGTTCCTAACAAGCATCAAAAGTGATTCTTATCTATGGTTTACCTTCTGCTGGCAAGCTTCTGTTTATCTGAAGGAAATTATTGTGGTACTGAATCTGCAAAAAAAACTTCTGTTCAAATAATAATGATAATAACAATACAGGTAGTCCTAGATTTATGACCACAATTGAGTCTAAAATTCATGTTGCTAAGTGAGAGCTTTGTTAAGTGAATTTTGCCCGATTTCTTGCTTTAGTTGTTGAATGAATCACTGCAGTTCTTAAGTTAGTACCACAGTTGTTAAGTGAATCTGGCTACCCCATTTACTTGATTTGTCAGAAAATTACAAAAGAGGATTACATTGCAACCGTCACAAGTATGAATCACTTGCCAAGGATGAGAATTTTGACCACATGACTGTGGGGATGCTGCAAGGGTCATAAGTGTGAAAAATGATCCTAAGTCACTTTTTTCAGTGCTGATGTAACTTTGAATGGTCACTAAACAGACTGCTATAAGTTGAGGACTACTCGTAATGAACTTTATGAAGCAACTTAAAGCATAATTTCACCTGAGACTGTTTTATAGTCTACTTTTAAAGTTCCTTCCCTTCACTAACCAGGCCTCCTGAACCAAGGTTAAAATACTAGGCCTTCATGTACATGATAACTCAGAAATATTTCAAAAGAATTAACTGCCAGGTTCAAAAAATAAACTTTTTATTTATTAATTAATATATTTATTTATTTATTTATTTATTAATCACAAATTTTGGGCTGCCTTCAAGTGAATCTTGACTCCTGGCAGCTAACTAGGCTTGTCCCTGCAGCATTATGGATAAGATTCAGACATTCCATTGCCCTATTTCTAGAGTTAAGAGAGAGTGACTGGCTTAAATACTTTCTTTCTAAGTGGGATTAGAATGCATAGTTTCCAGTCTAGTATCTTAACCACTATACCAAACTGGCTCTCAAAAAATGGGTTAGAAAACATTGATGCAAATACTGTGGATTTGTCCCACTATTGTCCCATTGTAGTTCACTAACTATAATTTTATTAATTTGGTTTTGGGAAGAGTAATATGATAAATTCACACAATTGCAATACAGTCTATAACATGTGTGTGGTGACATCATGAACCATGTGGTGTCATCCAGTCATAAATCCCCATGAGGAACTTACTGTTCATACAATATTTCTTAAACAGGAAAGTACATCCTTTTGACCTAAAGTTGGTCAATTTAACTGATAAGCAACAATATCAATATTTCTCTTGTCACTGAAAGTCAGCTTTGTGTTTCTTCTATATGTCATTGCTAAGCTAAAATTATTTAGGTTTATCACCAAGTGACACCAGACACTGTGGCTTCTAAATACAGATTGTGTCTACTATTTTGTAAAAACAAGCCATTTCTTCTTCTTTTTTTAAACATAATTAACAAACAATACCTTAGCACTATTAGATTTAGGCTACAAAACTCTTTTGACCAAATAGATGCAGCAAAGCGATAAAGAAAATTGTAACTTTTTTTGTGTCAATTTCCAGTAACAATATTTTATACAAACCATGTCTGTGTAATTGTAGAAATCACCCTATCTTGATGAAAAATGAGGCATTATCTAGTCTGGCTTTAGGCGTGAAAGCTAGCTGGGTGATTTTGAGCTAATCACTCTCTCAACCCAGCTCATTACCCAGAGTTGTTGTGGGGAAAATATATAAAAATAATAGACTGCTAAATAGTAGCTCATAATGATAAATGATAAGCATGTAACATTAGGAATTAAGCTAGCATCAAACAAATTATGTTTAATTAGTAGGAAGAAAGTACCAAGAATCAATTTTATTTTACTTGATGCCTGGTATATTATTTGTTGAAAATCAGGAATTGTGATCTAAATTTAAAACAAACTTAAACAAATAAAAATCACAACTGTGTTATTTACCCTTTAGTATAATTTCTTTTAAAACTTGTATGTAGTGAGAAGTATGGATTTCATACTGAATTCTAGTCAGTATGTCTTCCTAGCTATGTGGAAGAACATCAAAATGTTGACCGGGATTTGTTTATTTTGATGTATATATGTTAAATTATGATTTAATATTCTGTGTGAATCTTCTCATGAAGTACCTTTTTTTAAAAAAAATAACTATGGTAAAATATCTCAGGGAATTTCCTAGATCGATGTCAGGTGACTCTAGGAAACTGCTAATTATATGATTTTTGATAAATGATAGTGGGCCATTTCTTTCTGTAACTTCTGTAGAACAGAGAAGGTTTCCTTCATTAGATAATCCCAATATATAGTTATTTCATCCACATATAATCATCTTCCCTTTCAGCCATTTCAATTATCCCATTCACATGGGCATCCAGAGGGAAGCATATTTCATCAACTTTATGTTGTATGACATTGAGATGCTCTGTCTGTTACACATTTGAATGCAATATTTCAATACAAAGCAGTAGCAGAGTTTGTATCTTGCTTCATGAAGTCACAATGTGTGTTTCATGGTTAAGAACAGATATCTAGTCTCATTTATATCATTTATTATGGTGATAGAACAGAATAGAATAGAATACTTTATTGGCCAAGTGCGTTTGGACGCACAAGGAATTTGTCTTGGTGTCAATACTCTCAGTATACATAAAGAAAAGATACATTCGTTAAGAATCAAGAATCATAACGTACAACAGTTAATGTTAGTCATAGGGTACAATCAACAATCAAATCATACTAGGAAACAGTCAGTATAAATCATAAGGATACAGGGGACAAAGTTACAGTCCTACAATCACAAGTGGGAGGGGATGGGTGATAAGGAGTGATGAGAAAATTAGCAGTAATAGTAGTGCAGACTTTGTAATAGTTGAACAGTTTGAATAGTTGATCAGTGCTTCTTTCAGATTTAATTGATTCACATTGACAAGCCACAATGTTGCTTGCTTGTAAGGGGCTTAGCATGTTATATAAAATCATGATCAATTTGCATGTTTAGCTAACTGTTGCTTTTTTGACAAATACTAGCTTAATTCACTTTGGACCTAGCCTTGTCAAAGTTAAATCCATAAATGAATTACAGGTGTTATTGTTATTATTTATTGCTCATGTTTAATATATGCTGTTATATACTGTTTCTGGCTAAGCTCATTTAGAATGGTTTTTTTGAAGAAAACATTCTAAAATTCTAAATAGAGTAGCTGCAAGATTGATTTTCTATTTGCAATTTGGAAAAGTATTTGTATGTATTAGTGTATGTCTAACAAAGACTTGATGTCACTTGGCACTGACATCTCTGGAAATTCCTGTTTGAGCAATTTTTGAGAGCAATGTTCTCACTGTGAATTTCCTGCAATTCTCTACTAGTTTTCTCTTCCTCAATATCTTCAACTTACAAGAAATATAAGCTTTTCAAATAAGAACGAAACAACTTCTTTCTAAACAATATTGATGATATCTTTATTGCTGTCTATAAAATCAGAAAAGGTTTCAGTGAAGTTGTATTCTTCAAGGAGTTATTGATTTATTACTTAAATAAGGTTGGTTTATTATAATTTGCTCTGATTCTCTCTCTCTCTTCCCCTCCCTCCCCCCTCTTTCTCTGTGTCTCTGTCTCTCTTTTTGTCTCTTTCTCTCTCTCTGTCTCTCTCCCTCTCTCTGTCTCTCTCTCTCTCAAGCAAAGATGTTTTATGCTATCTGTTTTGTATTGGAGATGAGATTTATTTTGGGAAAATGATGGAGCCTGTGTTCAGTCTGCTAATAAATTTCAATCTGTGGGCTCTTTTATATTCTTTATGTTCTTCTTTGGGCTTACCATTTGCCCAAAAGAATTTTAGAAAGTTTCATAAAATAATCATGCTCATGATTTTTATTTTATTTATTTATTTATTTTGTCAAATGCTTACAATATAATAGAAATAGGAATAAACATAAGTATAAATACATGAAATAGATACTAATAATTGGGGGACAATAGGTCAGAGATAGTAGGCATGATAGTGCACTTATGCATGCCCCTTTCAGACTTCTTAGGAATGGAGTGAGGTCAATAGAGGTTAGTTTGAGGGTAAAGGAGTGGGGGTTTGATCATGTGACAACAGAATCAGATAGTGAGTTCCATCCAATAACTCTGTTGCTGAAATCGTACTTCCTGCAATCAAGTTTGGAGTGGTTTATATTAAGTTTATATCTGTTCTGTGCTCTTGTGTTATTGTGGTTAAAGCTGAAATATTCATTAACTGGTAAGACATTGTAACAGATGATTTTATGTACTATGCTTAAGTCCAATCTTAGCCGGTGTAATTCAAAGTTGTCTAAGCCTAGAATCTCAAATCTGGTGGTGTAGGGTATTCTGTTGTGAACAGAAGAGTATAATTCTCTTCTTGTAAAATACTTCTGGACTCACTCAATTGTATTAATGCCTGATATACAGTGTGGATTCCAGACTAGCAGAGCTGTATTCAAGTATTGGTCTAGCAAAGGTTTTGTATGCCCTAGTTTGCAAATCAATATTACCAGAGGAGAAGCTTCATAAGATTAGCTTTACAACTCTTAAAGCCTTTTTGGCAATGCTGTTGCAGTGAGCTCTGGCGCTTAGATCATTCCATATGAGTACTCCAAGGTCCTTATGATCTTCCATTGTTTCTTGGTTCATATGATGGACCTGGCATGGGGTGGTTGGTAAGTGAATGCGAGCTTCATTGGGACTTCAACATTATTCAAATAGTCTATGGTTTATTGTTTAAAAATTGTATTTTTGGTGCATTGTGTTTTTATTCAATTTGCTGCCCAGAGTGTCTTCTGAAAGATGGCCAACTATATAAACTTCTTTCTTGTAAACAAAATACTATTGGGGAAAATATGGCTGGTTTTGTAAATATATATGGTGGTCACTTAATTTAGAAACCCATTCTTCATCTATATGGAAAATACCAAGAAAGTAATACAGGTAAGTCCTCACTTACCAACTGAGTATGAGCAGGCAGATAACTGTCACAGGTGTTTCTAGGTTGTACAGGCAGATGGGCGGTGCACTAGAGAGTATGAGCTCCTGGGAATTGCTTGGGTAAAAAACTGGAAGAGTGGAGCAAATTGTAGGAGTGACTTGCAACTTCCTGCAGCTACCCCCATTGACTTTGCTGGTGGAAAAGCAGAGGGAAGATTGCAAAAGGCAATCACATGATCACAAACCATTTGTCCAGCACCCAAAGCAGTAACCACCAATCAGCACTTGAAGCACCAATCAGGTATCTTGATTAAGCTGGGTTCATCCTTATGAGCATATGACTTGACTTATGAGCATCATAAAAATGGTAATAAAATCAGATTCAGTGAGGTGATGGCTTGACTTACAACCACAGTGGCTTATGTCAGAAATTCTAGTCCCAATTTTGGTTGTAATTCAAAGGCTATCTGTAATGTCCATGAGTCTCTTCCATTCTATAGTGCATATTGTAGAAATATTGCATATTACAGAAAGAGCCAAAATGATAGGCTAGTGGACCTGCTCTGTAAACAAAGATTAGCAAATAAAACTCTAGTTTTCTTGCTTGAATAAAACAGGAAGGCATGACTTGCTTTGAAGTAGAGAAAAGTAGAGAAAAGAGATTAAGCCTATAGAGTTACATGGGAAAACCCTAATAGTTTCATCTAATAGATACTTCTGGGAAAAAATGTGGAACAATTTTTCAGTAAAGAAATATTTTTTAAGAAAATGGAGCAATTGAGCTGATAATCCATAGATCCTTTTTTACCACAAATTATTCTAAATATATGTTGTAACCAAAACTCAACAGTGCTTCAATTTCACTGGAAGGTTGAAGGACACATTTAAATCTACTCTGCTCTTATTAATATGCTTTCAAATTTTGTAAGAAAGTTTAAATTTGCCTGTACAATTTCCACAAAGAAATTTGAAAAACATTTATGAGCTCCTGTTAATGAGCAAAGTGGTAATCAATAAAAAGGAAAAGATAGAGAAGAAATTAGGAAAATATTAATAGAGCAAATGTAAAAATTATAGAAAAAAAATCACTTCATTTTCTCAAATGAAAAAAACATGTATCTCAATCAGATACATTTATCTAACAAATTGCACTGCTCAGTTACTTCAAAAAATTCCTGCTATTCTATATTGTAAGGGGATAGATAGCTATATTAATAGCAATAGTACTTAGAGTTATATATCACTTCATAATGCTTTAGAGCCCTGTCTAAGTGGTTTCCAGTGTCAGCTTATTGCACCCAACAATCTGGGTCCTCTTTTTACCCACTTTAGAAGGGTGGAAGGCTGAATTGACCTTGAGTCAGTGAGAATCAAACTGCCGAATTGCAGTCAGCCAGCACTCAGAAGAAGTAATATATGTGATGACAAAAAAATAGGAGTCTGGGATCCTCTTTTCTGACTGTCGTATTTATTCTTTTTAATAAATATTGCTAGTTGAGAAATATGATACCAAATTCCTTCTGATTTTTTGCCGCCACTCTACTGTATACAGGTAGTCCTTGACTTACAATTGAGTCCAAAATTTATAGTGAGAAATTTGTTAAGTGTGTTTTGCCCCATTTCACTGAATTTGTCACAGTTATTAAGTGAATCACTGCGGTTGTCAAGTTAGTAACATGTTTGTTAAATGAATCTGGTTTCCCCATTGACTTTACTTGCCAGAAGGTTACAAAAAATAATGACATGACTTTATCTCAGGACATCTGTCATAAATATGAATCAGTGGCCAAACATCTGAATTTTGATCATGTGACCATGCAAACAGTCACTAAATGAACTATTGTAAATCAAGGATTACCTGTACTGTGTGTGGTTTAGAGAAAACTGTTTTCTTTCCTATCCCTAGAGGGCAGTGTTGTATCGGACATATTTTATTAGTTCATAATGTCCATTAATGTTTGGGTTGTTCTACTTCTGAAAAATTAGTTCTTCAGCAGAAACTGAACCTATCAGAATGTCTGTACATGATTCCTTTTACACACCAGTCTTTTCACTGAATTTAATATTATTTCTACTTGTGTGAATTTCCTTTGAGAAGTTCAGGGTTAAAATTACGGAAACTAAATCTTTTATTTGCTGTTGAAGCAAGCGCAGAGGCAAAACTGCAGAAGCTTCACAAATTTTCTCTTCCTAATTCTCTGGCAACCCAAGAGAAAGATTGTGGCTGTCACAGTTTTTGAAAGTAGGAAATAACTACAATTGAAGAGTCATAGATAAAAGTCCAAGGTAAGATTAATAAGTGAAATGTTGTATGAGCAACTACATAGAAACCAAACAAAGAACTAGAAAATTAGCAAGCAATGAGAAGGGTAAGGATATAAAACAAAGGTATGATGTAAAGATGTCATTGATCCAAAGTAAGATTAAATGGGGAATAGAAAGAGAGAGAAAATGTAGGCTGAAACTAAATTCAAATTTCATATGAGGACAGCCCTACAAAAACCTAATATGTGTAGACATCAACTTACAACAATTCATTTAGTGATTGTTCAAAATTAGCACAGCACTGAAAAAAGAGTATAATATTGATTTACTGATTGTTCACTAACAATGGCCCTGGTGGCCCCATAGCAGAGTGCAACTACAGACTTAGCCCAGACTTGGATATTTTATGGGTCAAAGGCCATATTTGCATCTTTGACTGTCCCTATCCAACCCGTGGCAGCAAGAGGCAACAGGGTGGTGGGGGAGCAATGGCCCTCCACAACAATCCCAGTTTGTCATGTGGCCTCCTCAGAAAATTAATTGCTCACCCCTACATTATCCAGTTGTTATTAGTTTAAATTCTGAAGTTAGTTAACACCTAGAGAAAGTAATTTGGAAGACAGCATTTAAACTGCTACAGACCTACTTAAAAAGAATATTGCAAGCATTACTAAAATATTGTCTGTAAAACACTCCACATCTACTAAACTAATTTGATTGTATAAATTATAATTCATAAAAACCTAGTGGCGATTTACTCAGGAGGAGAACAGGAAGAGGAGAAAAATCAGTCCTGGAAGACAGGTTTCACATGTAAAATGTCCAACAGTCAATTCATTGCATTGTCAGACTTTAGAGAGCTGATGCTCTGCTCATAGAGTAAGATTATGTACATAATTCCATCAGATACAGTCAGCATAGCCAAGGGCGATGGATTGTGAGAGTTACACTTTAAAATACATAGAGGTCACCAGACATCTACCACTATGGTAATCAATACTCAACACAATAGATAAAAGGTTGCACTCTATAAATGGCAGCTCCATGTATAGAAATAAGGTCTAGTGTAATCTGAGGTAAGAAAACCACTGTTTTGAATTCCAAAGCCGCTTTTATTCTGATTTTAAAATGTACTGCACTTTAACAGCCATTATCAAGTTCTTAAAATGACACGCATTCAACATGAAATTGCCACTTACATTTATATCCCAAGTGGTATCAGTAATTGAATTAATATATGGCAAATCGGTGCACTGATGTCTGAAGAAAATCAATCTGTTGGAGATAGACAGTGCTGTGGTTATTTATGGCCCATCTTTTAATATAGATATTAGACATGGCACATAGACAGTCACCTCCCTGGGGTAAGAAAGAGCACACAAAAAAAAATTCAAAATCACCAGGGCATTATCTGACAGTGACAAAGTGTTTTTTTCTTAACAATACATTTTCTGAGATGCAACAGTTTCTCCAGACATCAAATAAAGCAAAAAAAAAAAAACTTGTATTTTTATTTTGCTTTATTTTACTCAGTGACAATTATTTATTTGTTTGTTTGTTTATTTGTTTATTTATCGTATGGCATGTGTTAGCCAGGGTGGCTGGCTGCCTCTGTGAAAGTAATTTTTTCGGGCGATGTTGTCTTTACCCATGGGACACTTGAATGCCAGTACGCAATCGGGGGTGGCTCCTTTCTTGTTCCTCCACGGTTGATTCATTCATCAGAATTGAGCCGCCAAGCTGCCGACCTCAGCAGTGCACAGGCCCAGCATCTTACCACGTGAGCCACCACGTGCCCCTAAATTAGAATAATAATAACCAGTGATGGTATTCAGCCTATTCGCACCAGATCGGGTGAACCAGTAGCAAGGATTTGGTGTGGGTCACCAGTAGTAAGTTCTGGCTGGCAACGTCCCTGACCCGGTCGCCTGGTCACTATTGGCTCGCCTGACCTGCCTGCCCGATGCTCACTCATCCTGCCAGCCTGACGCTCGCTCCTTAAGGTATTTCTTTCTTTTTTCCCCTCCCAACAACCAGCTGTTCATAAGATCAACTGTGCCAGGATTCGCCTTCTACCTCAGGAAGGCAAAAAATGGCTCAGATCTCCTCCATTTTTTGCCTTCCTGAGCCCCAGAGGAGCCTTTTGGGAGAAGGCCCCAAAAATGGGTGGTGGGTGGCTGCAAAAGAAGCCACATCCACCCAGTCACATGGCCATGCTCACCAAGCCACGCCCACAGAACTGGTAGTAAAAAAATTTGAATCCCACCACTGATAATAGCTCTTAAGGTGAATTGATTCACCATGAAAAGCATCTTTCTTTGAAAATTCTTATGACAGAAATTTTAGTGTGTTGCTAGGATTACTACATCTGGACTATATATTCTAAGCCAGTAGATGGCAGCAGAAATTTAGAGTTTTCAGTTTCTCTTTGCTGTCACCCAGCGGAGCTCTGAATATTTGCTACTCAAATCTATTTTAAATTTATATCTTTTGTGAATGCAAAAGCTGATACACAATTCCCACTTGGCTGGAGTGACAACTGGAATTGCACCCTAACCAGTTTGGGACCAGTTTGGCAGGGGATTCATCTTGAAAGTTACCAGGAGCAAGCACCATTGAATAACCAGAATTTCTTCTGAGTAAACACAGTAGAATACGCTGTGTCAAAAATAATCCAGAATGCCACAGGCTAGAACTAAAGTTCCATTTCAAATCCTGTCAGTCATAAATTCAAGAAATCCTCTTTCGTGCTATAGTTTTCTACAATATGGAGTACATGTTGGTTGCTAATCCCTAGTTGTCCATATATTTCCAAGAAGGAAGATATTGATTATTTCCATATTGTTTCTTGTGGAATCAGTTGTATATGCAGTTGCATTATCTTCTTTCATTCAGAGGACTACATTCAGGCTGCTATCTGGCTTTTGGAGACATTATATATTGTCCCTGGGATCTTCTGAATCCAAAGTGGCTACTCTGTCACAGAATTACATCCTGTCTGTTGCTCTGCTTGCAAAGGGGAAATGTCATGAATAATGTACAGTAGTCACTTTAGGAAGTACTAAACATGATATGAATTGTTGCATATGTGTAGGTGCATGTTTTTGGTATGATAAGGAAATTATTTTCAAAGTCGAAGAGCAGGCATGCCTGTTTTCAAAAACATAAGAATACAGATGCAAGCTCCAAAGATTTTAAAGACTACAATATTATTTCAATGTATCCTATTCACAGACTTATGTCTATATAAAGAGAACAATAACTTGTTTCAGGATCCAATCTGGGTCAGTCACTGGGACCAGCGGTTTTGTCTTCCAAACTTTTTGACTCGTACTGGAGCTCATCTTCAGAGAAGTGTATGCTTTGGGCTGTTCTATGTATGGTATTTATATGGTGCCTGTTATATGCGGCTTTTTTGATACTGATGGGAGTGTTGATGGTTGGCTATTAAGTTGTTGGCTATTTGCTTCCGCTGCCATACTCTTAAGTACTTGATAAGCTGATGGTAAATCAGCACTCCTGTTGACTGATGAGAGTTTCCCCATTTCCCAGGCTTCAATCACTTCACTGGCTGTTTTTGTGCCTGCCCATCCAACAATCTTAATTGCTGCAAAATTAAATGTATGTCCTTGTTCGTTGCAGTGTGAGGCTACCAATGAGTTTGGGTCTTCTCATCTGACCACTCGTTTGTGTTCTTGCAAACTGATGATAAGCTTCCTCCCCATATGTCCTGCATAGTCACAGGGGCAATCCATGCAGGAGATCTGATAGATTACATTGGAAGTATGTTCCACCTCCAAGCTATCTTTACAATGCGTAATTTGTCCTCGTATCATAGCCTCTGGGTAGCGTGCAGTGCCCACTTGCAGATCTTGGAAGCTACGTTCTACAGCTTCTGAAATGTTTTTTAATGTATGGCAGGCTTTACCATGTGGTTGATCTTGTACCTTGTTTTTTTCCTTTCTCTCCCCTCCGTGTTGCACAAACATCTTGTGAGGAATGATTGTGGATACTCATTCTGCATGAATTGTTCACATACTCCATACCATAACTTCTTTATTATTTTCTTTACTTTATTACACTGTTTACTTTACCTGAAACTCTTTGTCACATTCCATAGGCTGAAAGCGGAGCATATTGTAGTATATAGCGGTCTAAATAGTACTCCAAATTTTATCTATGTATGACAAGATAGTCTTTGTTTTATTTTCCCTATTTATTGAAAAAAATTAAAGTGGTGTTACTTCTGGAAAAATGCTGCATTTGTAACTGTTATATCCCTGTTTTCTTTTCTTAATGCAGGGAGTCAGCATTAAAAAATGAGGGTTTTGGAATGTATTGGTGTCACTTATAAAAGTCCCTTATGTAAATATTAATCTCATAAATTTAGTTTAAAATCATATTATTTATTAAATACAAAAGCATAATTGACAGACTTCAACTTCTTTATATTTCAATGTAAAATGTAATAAATATTTTGAAATCAAATATTGACTTAAATAATGCTTTCATTATCATGATCAGGTAGACATGTGTCAGGAGTCACATAAAAAATTACCTAGATTTATTTTGCAGAAATGTTGAAGTTTGTATCTTCTCACTTTAAAACAAAGGCCCTGTCCATTTTAGACATAGATGTAAATATTTGACCCCTCCACAGTGCATCTGGAAACCCATTTGAAATACATAAAAGGGGCTAGATCCCTAAAATGCACAATTGTTTCTTTTCCCCTGAGAGACTGTGAAGGTTTTACACATTTGCACATGAAGAAATATTCCACAAACCTCATCAAGCTCTAAAGAAAGGTTTAAAACAGAGAGTTCCATTGGTTAATTTCAAAAGCGTGAGCTCACATTACTCTCTAGCATTTCAGCTCTCTCAACCCAATAGCTTAGGATTTTAGTGGCTGGTTGGCTGGTGAGAGGTGGGTTTTTTTTTTAATTGCAGTTTTGAAGGATTTGTCTCTGTAGACTTGTGGGCTGATGATACATATTCATGAATGAGAAAGTCTTTCCTGACCCTGTTAACACTGACAAAGACTAAGCTGGTTTCACACAGCAAGTGGATGGGAGTTGTGGGTGACAACAGCTGAATGACAAGATTAGCTGGGGGGGGGGGAGTCTTTGCATCACTTGGCCTTGCCTTCCTAATGATTTTGCCAATTGTTGTTGGGGACAAGGCTGTCATTCACTGATGACTTCTTCTGACCATATTCAGATAATGACAATTTCCTTAACTTCTATTTTATTGGACACCACCAGGCAAGATCAGAACAAAAAGGAATCAGTTTCAGTTGTTCATGGATTGGAGTTTGGTCACTTCAAAGGTACCTTTGATCTAGAAATATGTAGTGTACCAAATTCATTATGTCTTTTTAATGGGCTTCTTAAATTTATTGCTCTTAATGCTGATCCTCTCTTCAACATGTAGCGTAGTTTTGAGATGGCCATATTTAGAGAGGAACAGTCCAAACTTGTACTTTTAAGAACATTAGTGATGGAAAACAACAGGTGCTTTTGTTCCTAAATGTGACTCCCTTCAGATTCTGCCTTTGGCCACAGAATCTTCCTGCCTGAATGGAGTTGCATACAGAGGATAGTTGGAATGTAGGACTCATGAATAGAATAATTCATCACATAAGAAAAGTGGGTAGGTTTTAAATTTGTCACCAGGTCTAAATATATCCCAAGCAAGGCTTAGGAACCCAAATGGGCTTGCTAAATAACAGATGGATACTTGACCTGGATATGTCAGCATATGAAAATGGTGTCTGCAATAAGGAAGATCATAAGTCTTTTGAGGCGGAGAATTCTACAGCCTCTGTCTACTATGCTTCATGGGGGCATCCAACAAGAAGAAAAAGCCAGACTGAGGAAGTAGGAAAGCCTGATGTAAAAGTAAATACATGAGGATGACATATAGATTATTCTTCATGTATTTCATATTTTCTTCATTGTAGTATTTAAACATAATGATTTGACAGAAGTTTTTGAAGTGTCTCTAAAGGGACCAAATTCTAGGTTTAAAGCAGAGGTCTCCAAACTTGGCAGACTTTAAGACTTATGGACTTCAACTCACATAGCTGACTGGGAATTCTGGGAGTTGAAGTCCACAAGTCTTAAAGTTGCCAAGTTTGGGGATCCCTGCTTTAAAGAGTGGTTCCTTAAAGCAACATCCTGTGCATCCAGTAGTACCTGAGCAGGGAGATCAAAATATGTAACGAAACAATCACAGCATTGCATTGAAACACACATACCCGCCTCTTTGGTACATGCATCACAAATACAAAAAAATGGAATTAATTAATTAATCATGGAACCTGTAAAATAGAATGTTTCAATATGAGCCTTGGTGGCGAGTGGTTAGACAGCAGTACTGCAAGCTACTACTACTGCAATTTGGCAGATTGAATCCCACCAGGCTCCAAGTTGACTCAGTCTTCCATCCTTCTGAGGTGGGTAAAATGAGGACCTAGATTGTTGGGGGCAATATGCTGACTCTGTAAACCACTTAGAGAGGCTATAAAGCAGTATACAAGTCTTAAGTGCTATTGCTATTGCTAATAAGAGGATTCAAATGATCACATAAGATCTGTATGAAGAAGAAAAGCAAAATCTGTAGCAATTAGCAGATTTACTACCATATATATTAGCTAAGCTAAGTACCTAAGTATTTTACTTAATAAAATATAAAGATTTTTAAAGCTGGCGGATTTGAATCAAAATAATGGCAGATAATTTAAGATGGAAAAAGTTAAACTTGTGATTAGGAAGAAAAATGAATGTTTTAGTGAGGATTAATTTCAAATCATTTTCAAAAAACTGAAAAGAAGGCATTACACAAGTGGAAAAGACAAATAATCAATTTTATTCGGTTAATTTGGATCATACATTGGATTATAACATTTTCTGATTAGATTGCTTCTATTGAAGCAGCTAGATTCCAGAAGGTTTGTACAAATGTATTTGGTTGGGTATAAAAGATAGGTGCTCTCTATAAAAGATCAGTTATAAAGTGTGTACTAAAATTAAAGGATTAAAAAGAAAAAGAGTAAGTCAAGGTCTGTCACTTCTTGCACCAATATTAAACATTTCTATGAAGTGAATGCATAAAACAATTTAATTAATACCTTTTGAGATACCTTTGCAAGATTTAGTCCTTGAAAGAAGGATGAATTCTTTGACATTGTCTCTTCAAAGTGGTCAAATGCTTCACTGAGTTCAATATTTTTCAGATAAGCAGTATAGCTCAAAAGATATTACATGAAGAATGCAGAACACTCAGATTTGACTGAATTTGAAAACATTGCAACACAAAATTCAAAACATCTCTTGGCTCTTATATTTATAAGTTGTTATTGAAATAGAAACTAAACAAGTCAAAGATGATCTCATGATCAAATGAATGGATAATTAATTCCTGGTTCTTATAGTATTGACTATATTTATTAATTGTTGACCGTTTTCATTGGGATTGATAAATTTCAATGACAGTTAAGATTACTTTTATCAACCTAATTTTATTTTGAAGTGTTTATTCAATTTTATCCAGTACATAACTTTTTTTTGTTACTTTGGGGTTCTTGGATCTTTTATTCCTTTTATTCCTTTAAGTCATTTATTCTGGCTATACTATTAAACATTTGTTACAATAATTTTTTAAAAAATTAAGTAGGGCTTTGATTTTAGTGTCACAACTGTCGTTGTGTTCTGTTCTGTTTTCCCTGGATGGAACCATCTAAAATAAAAATGATTCTATCCTAGCTCATGCAATCTTGTGTTCGGATAATTCACATGGAGGAGAACCAATTGATTGATTGGAAATAAAAGGAAGTGGAGTGCTCTTAATATTTCTGAATAATTACTACCATGTTTGTTATGGTTACTATTGTTTTTATTGTTAAGCACAGCAGAATTTCTGTTCCAAAATTCCATTCTTCTTCATTTTCTATTATGACACCTGAGTACAGGTAGTCCTCAACTTAAAACAGTTCATTTAGTGACCATTCAAAGTTACAACAGCACTGAAAAAAGTATTTTAACCGCACCTCTTAGAACGCTTAGCAAATATGCCCATGTATGTATAGTTGAACATACTTGTGTATATAGTTTATATAGTTTATGTAATGTAATGTTATATGTCCAAGCTATATTGGTTATTCTCTCTCTCTCTCCCTCCCTCCCTCCCTCCCTCTCTCTCTCTCTCTTGTTCTGGATCTGGATTCATATACAGATCTCAGTTGACTTAGTAAAACTGAACATGAGTAAATGATTACTTATCTCCCATTATAGGTGACTTAATAAACAATCATTGTAGATAAATAGGATGAAGGAGCATGTTATAATGCTGGAATCATAATTTTATGGGATAGATTTATTCTTGGCTGTTGAATGCTATGCCAGAGGCCATATACCAAAAAGGTTTGTTAGATCATGACCAAACATATGGTGACTTTAACTTACTGTAATTGGGGCAAAACTAAAATTAAATTATTCAAGTACATTCACCTGTCTGATTAGTTCCCCCTTCTCTCCTTTTGAAAAAGGTATTTTAGTTGCAAACTTTGCAGGAGTTTCTAGAGGCCACCCACCAAGTTTTTCATTGACCACATGTAGCTTTGGGAACATATACTGTCAAATCAGTATTCACAACTGGATCCAAATTCTGGAAACATGTTAGATTCATATAGGAATGCAGGAAATCTGAAAATTTTAGGCAATTGGAGAATCACGATATTTGTGGTGTACCTACCTGTGTTTCAAACTACCAAGCTAAATTCTATATCCTTCCACATTTCTATAAGTGTACAGTTCTTTGAAAGTTGGGGAGATTTGTTTTATAAAGGGATCTTGTTCCTGAACTAACATCTAATAAAACATATTCATCTCCTCATTCCAAGCTTATCTATATTATTTCTGCAAACAATTTCTACATTGCTCCATACTATTGTTGATCTCCTTTCTAAACATAAGTATTTCTGCTGCAGCTTTTGCTGAGGAAAGGAGGTGGGGTAGGACCATCCCCTTTTGGTCCCCCTCCCCGTTCCCTCATTTTGCCTGTTAATTGGCCGAGACCACCAGAATTTGGGGGACACAGATGTCACTGATAGTTTGCCTAGGGAGTGCATTCATGCCCATCTGTTGCAGTCTCGAAGGCTGTTCATATAGTCACAAGGCCTTCATTTAATTCTTGTCAGAAAGTAATGTAAATCCCGTTTACCTCAGAGGTCGCAGCCAAGATTTATGCCAAGGAGCCCCCTGCAATTTACACACACACACACACACACACACACACACACACACACACACTACGATGGTTGTATAGGAGAAGAGAAAGCCTTTCATGTAGCTGCATATTAACAAGTAAGCTTGTCTTCGAAGAGGCTTTTCTTGGTCAGGCTTTTCCTTATTTTAATACCGCTGGGATCATTTGGTGTACTGAGCAATGCAGAAAAAGGGAAGCCGTGAACCTTGCAGTCCCGAAATCAGATGGAAATAGGACTACGAGCAAATTGGCTGGCTCATCACACATTAGATCATTGTGTTTCACTGATTCCGTGCTGTGTGGAATATTATGTCTATTAACAAGAGTGAAAAGCAACAAAAATTGCCAGGAGAAAAAGGAGGAGGAGGAAGGCTTCCTATCTTCTATTGTTATAACTTTGAGCTCAAAGAGTGGCTGGGTATTTATTTCACAAAACTCTGCAAAGTAAACCAAAGCAAAAATAAGAATGCAGTAAACGGGGAGAGGACAACAATGCTAATTTTTACTTGTCTCAATAACTTCTCCAAAAATAAATAGCTGGTAGCTCCGTTCTCCCTCAGACCCTCAATCCTGCTTTAAATGTCATTTCAGATGAAAAGTGAAGACAGTGTAAATAAAATGTGGTTTTCCTGATTTGAAAATAGGGAGAAGGCTCATTATTGTGAAAATAAAAAAAATTAAATCTGACCTTTGGAAAGGCCATGTGTTTGGGGCTCAGTTCTTCTCTCCTTGACAGAACCACAGGATTTTTGCTATTCAATTCCAAAGAGAGCAAAGCCCACCCTTTTAAAAGAATAGAGACAAAATGCACTGTAGCGTAATGACACGGGTTCAAAGTAGCTTTAATAAGCATGCAGTTCAAAGTGCAGTAGGAGAGGGATGATAATTTGCAGTCAGACTGAACATTGGGTGCATACATTTATAATTCTCTAAAAATGGTTTTTCAACTAATTTCAGAGAAGAGAGATATGATTACAACCCCCACTTCATTATTGCTACAACAAATAAAAATTGGACTCTGTATTTGTTACAGCACTATCTGCCATTCCCTGGTGATAGACTTCATCTCCTGCAGTTATGTTTATAAGCATTTACAACATTGTTCCAATCTATTCCGCTACTCTATAATTGAAATAACTTTGCTATTCATGTGATTGTAAAATTGTTATCTGATGCAACACTGGCAATTTTTTTTCTGTGTTTTGATTTGCAACAGAATTTTAATAGCACGAGTTCTCATGTTATGCTGCCATAAACAGTTCCATTGTATTGACAGCTTTAGATGGTATCCTCACACCATTTCGACCCTGAATAAAATAATAACAAGTATTAACAAGTTATTTATTTCATCATATTCTGCCGTTCATGCATGTTTGCTCTAGGATATTAAAAAAAATATGCAACATTTCAGCATTTTTGCTGAAAAACTCAGGGCTAAGTGCAGTATCAAAATGGATAAATTTGTGAAACTTTAACCATTTTAAATTAGGGGATCCCCTAATGAATCCCAAAGGTTTCTTATTTAACTTACAGAAGCCTGGATATAGACCTGAGTTACCAGTACTGGACTAGAGAAACCTGATTAGTACAGATGTCTGCCCAGGGAATAGTTCCTGCACAGACAAATAGACCCCAGCATGCAGGTTATCCATTAACTGTCCTTTAAGAAGAAGAAATATGAAATGCATTCCATAGGTAACAAACAACTTTTGGAATCTTGACTTGTTCTGATTTTGGCTCTAAAAAGCTTGGTTCTGACGTAGTAACAGGTACCATGCAATTGTGGGAGACAACCAGGCTGAATCCAAGGGAGGGGCCAAATGCATCATCAGTCTCGAGTCCCTTCACATCCATAAGAGATCTAAGTCCAGCTCACCTTGAATTCCATTGGCTTTTATCTACTGTCAATTTGCTTTGACCTTTAGTAGTTCAGATTCTTGTAGAGAGTTTAAGCTTGCAATAAATCCTTATATTCATTTGAACTGCTTGGTTTTCCTGCTTTCTGTGCAATACTATAATTAAAGCTGGTCCTTCCAGGCAAACACTATGGGTGAATATAGCTCAGTACAACTTCCTTTCTTTTTTAGATATTTGAAAACATGTCTAGCTTTGGATAATACACTATGATTTTTATCTAATTTATTTTATATATATTGGCATCCTTCCCTCTCAAAAGACTATGGTATCGTGCTCTAAAAAGAGGTCCCAAAATTTTATGAATTTTATTTTATTAAATTAAGTCATACTTCATATTTATGCTGATTCTGCTCAATTCTTTGTTCTGACATGGACAGAAGACACTCTTTCCTAGCACTTCTGGTGAAATGGCTGATTAAAACACATAGGTTCTCCTTGATATCTTGTTTCTTTATATCATAGCTCAAAGTAGATTGTCCAGCTCAGTGTTTTTTCAAACTTGGCAACTTTAAGATGTGTGAATTTTAGTCCTCAGAGTTCAGCAAAGTTCTCTATGCTGAATTCTGGGGGGGTTGAAATCCATAAATCTAAAAGTGACCAAGTCTGAAAAACACTGTTCTAGCTATTGGAAGCAAGGCAATCCCCATGAACCAAGTTACACAGGCTTTTTCTGTAAAAACTCCTCTAATTTTATTCTAATAACAATCCTGTAAGAGATCTTGGACTGACAAAAACTGGCCTCAAATTGCCTTGTGAGCAATGTGATCATGAAGGGACATTGGATTTCCCAATTGCAGGGAAATGCAATGCATTGCACCAAAACACTGATCTAAATCGATAGAATGATTGTCTATGGAGATTCTCGGTCATCCAAGTCAGGATTGTTGCAAAAGGTGCTTTTTCAACTGGACTTTCTTTGTTTGTTTTATTTGAAGATGTTTCACTTCTTAAGCTTCTTGGATGAGAAGCAAAATATCTGATAGACTGATTGTTCTTTTATAGCACCCTAAAACCGATATTCCAGTGTACCATCTGTCAAATGTTTTTAAAAATAAAAGCTATGTGAAGCAATAAAGAAACCAACTTAAAAAGCAGGATAACAAACTATGTTGTTTCAGAATGGTTTAACAACAGTGTTAACAGTTCCATACTGGTCTGACTCCATGCCTGCATTTTCCTTCATGATACTCCTGATGGAGCCAGCAGCCAAAGAAAGGACTCACTGCACATAAGGAAAGTCTGTATTTCTCCATGTTTGAATAATTAATTTTCTGATGCTTGAAAGCCAGAGTCCCTTTTTTTTAGAACCTTTAGTTGAATACTTTAAAGAAGAAGAAGAGAAGCCTACCTTCCCCAAAGGGAAATAAGGGAACTCCTAATGGTAATAATGAGCTTTGTGTTTCCTGCAGCTGCCAGATCCCCTAGTAATTCAAGCATCATTCATTCCCCATTTGGCTCTGCAAATGAATCCTAACATAACTAAAAGATTTGTATAATTATAGCTGCATCTATTTCAGGGCCACCATAGATCTCCATTCAAAGCACAAGGAATTTTTGGTGTGCCATTTAAAATAATTAAAATATTTATTTGAAAGTCAAAACACCAGTAGCCATAAATAACAATCGCTTTTTCTCAGTTGACGTGCTAAGTCCCAGTGAAGGCGCCTGTGAAGAGCTTTACTTGTTCCCTGTTGGGATTAATCCATAAATGCAGCCTCCACATAGAACTCCTCAAGTCTTTGTTCCCCATTTGTTGGTCTCTGGAATTAAATAGTGTAACCTGAGATCAAAATTAGGGTAATTAAAAAAAAAAGAATAAAGGGGCTTAGGTAATCTAATTGGCTTTTCAGAATGTGAAATTCAGTTTCTAAGAATATAAAATGTAGGATTTTTCTGTACTGATATATTGCAAAAGAAAATCAGTTTTGCTGCATTTGCTTGTAGAGAAATCAATTATGACACAAGCATTTACAACCTATTTATGATCTACTGTGAAGTTTATTGTTTTTTAATATAGTCTCGGATATTGTACACATACTGCTTTAGAAAACATGGTTGCGTGGGGTGGCAGCTTCATAAACTGAATGCAGAAGTTGAAACTTTTTAGATTATATGAACTACCTTGAATTTAGAGATGAAAAATTAACAAATAGAGACAAATTAGAAACTGAATTGAAGGAAACCTCTACCTCAGAAATACTTAGGTTTCTGTCAAAATCATATCCTTTTTTTAATGACATTTATGACATTTTTCCTTCCCACTCATTTTCTACTCTTGGGTGGAGAAACTCATGACAGGACAGCATTCTAGTTTTAAAGGGAGTATCAGTATCTGTAGACTAGTGTCATGCCCCTGGTGGAGAGGAGGAACAGCCCACAGGGAGTGAAAGTGTGGCTCCGAAGGTTGTGGAGGAGGCTGAGCAGTCAGAGGAGGACCTACACTTATCCATCCTAAGGCACGCAGGGAGGAAAGGATAAGGGAGAGATGTGGTCTACTCCAGAGGAGAGGGCCTAAAAGCATGTTTTATTTTGGTTTGAGGTTATCTTGGTTGGTGTCCTTCCAGCAGATTGTGCCTTGTTATCTCCTTGAATTTGGTAAATACTTCTCCTGTTCCGTTGTAGAAATTTCATCATTGTAGTTTGTTTAGTTTTTATTTTTACCTCTATCTGCTCATTAAATTCGGACTGTATTGCTTTCTTTTGAAGATTATTTTTGAGTGTGTTTTATCTCCAGCTGAGAATTATTGAACAGTGGGGCCAAGTTGTAGGCATTAAAGGACATTTATTTACATTTTGGATTTTGTTACATTTGTGTTACACTCTGGGTCATCACAACTAGTCTTTCTCAACCTGGTTCATTTATCATTATCACCCTGCAGTTTTTGGTCATGTTGTTTAGGGAATCATAGAAAATGAAGTTCAGCACATAAGAAGTTAACAATTTGGGAACATTATGCATTAAAAATTGGGGGAGTTTTCCTGGAGTCCATCACATATATAAAGCTTGGATATTACAGAATTCCAGCCAACAAAAGAATACCACATTCATTGGCAGCTCTCTATTTTTTAAGGACTATCAATGTGATCATTTACAAGGGAAGTTAATCCATTCCTGTTTATTGGCTGGGAGAAAAGTAGAGGTTGCCATCTTCCAACTTCTGTGTAGTACATGAACTTATCATATATTTATATCAGTACCACTTTATAAATCCTTAGTAAAATCACACCTGGAATACTGCACCCAGTTTTGGTCACCACATTACAAAAAAGATTTGAGACTTTGGAAAAAAGAACAAAGAAGGGTAACTAAGATGATTAAGGGCCTGGAAATAAATATATGAAGAACGGTTGCAGGAATTGGATATGGCCAGTCTAGAGAAAAGGGCTAGAGAGTGACATGATAGCAGTATTCTAGTATTTGAGGGACTGCCACAAACAAGAGGGGGTCAACTTATTTGCCAAAGGACCAGAAGGCAACACAAGAAGCAATGGATGGAAACTAATCAAGGAGAAGAAGCAACCTGGAATTAAGGAGAAACTTCCTAACAATGAGGACAATTAATCAGCAGAACAGTTTGCCTTCAGAAGTAGTAGGTGCTAATCACTGGAGGTTTGTAAGAAAAGACTGGACAGCCACCTGTCTGAAATGGTACACCATTGGTATAGGATCTCCTGCTTGAGCAGGGGGTTTGATTAGAAGACCTCCAAGGTCCCTTATAGCTCTATTCTGATTCATTGACTATATGGTAGAACTCAGTTAGTGTATCTAATATTCTGTCTCTCTAATTTAAAGCTAGAATGCTTTCTTGCTATTTTTTTCCAGTTTAAAGCACTTAAGCCCAAGAAGTTGTATATATGTAAAGTGATTCTCTTATTCACAGGTCAGCTGGCCATTTCACTGTTTGGGTTTTAAAACACTGTGGATTTCAAATTCTTTCTTTATGCTCACTTTGCAAGGAGATGTTTGTTGTACTTCAGTCTGTCTTCTGGACCCTGGAGTAATTTCATACCCTACTCTAATAAAGCCCTTGGAGGCTATAATATACATATCCTATTATCCTACCCTATTTGAGCCTTGCAGATAATTGATGATGTTTTAGTTAATCATCTCCCCCACTACTTCTTTTGTTCACAAGGTATGTCAGCCTGAAAGGGATTCTTTTCATTTAGTGTCTTCTCCTAGGTAATTGATCACTGTGCAACCAGAACACCCTCTACTCTTGATTCCAGCAGTGCAGGAGTGTGCAACATGAATAATCAAAAAATGGTGAAATGTCTGTTACAAGAATGCAAGGAAATGCTGGAGCAGCCCTCACTTATGGTGGAAGACCAGCTCAAGGAAAGCAAGAAACAACTCTTAGGAGGTGAGATCATTATGTTAAGTATCAGACACAAGACAGCTGACTATCTGTCCTTGTGTGGTCACTAATGTACTCCGTTTTCTAATAGTGAAACTTCTAGAGCCAAAACCGGTGTAGAAGCAGGCCACATTATACCATTGAATTGCTGTCAGTTTCTATTTGAAGCTTCAGTAAACAAAGGTTGTAAGGAGCGGTTTTCACTTGACAAAAACAATGTTCCCAAAGATTGGTGGTACACATACAAATTATTGAAAAAATAATGATGAAACTCCTGTTGCTTATTTCCATTTGCTGAAAATCATTCTCTGTTACAAACGTATTTGACAAATTTCCCTAGTTTGGAATTCTTTAATTGCTTTTTCATTATATATGTCATTGTTGAAAAAAAGGAGAGCAAGATGCTTTTGAAGAACATTATCTGGTATTTTTATACTTTGAACAAAAGCTCATAAACAATAATATGAAATATATGTGTGTGTGTGTTTTAAGTTTTCGCGGGTATTTATATGTATGATATTCAGCTTTGTTCAGGTATTTTCCCACGTCATTATAGTTGTACTTTTAAAGTTGTAGCTACGTTTCGGCAGAATCTCATCTGCCATCATTAGGCTTGTGTATTGTGTTCTGTTGTGCCTGATGATGGCAAATGAGATTCTGCCGAAACATCGCTACAACTTTAAAAGCACAACTGTAATGACGTGGGAAAACACCCGAACAAAATAATGAGCCATATAATGAAGCAAGACTTCCCTAGGAGAGGTATAATCAGTTTATTGACATAAAAATACAACAAAATTCTATTGCTCTTTATTTTCCAAAGAAAGCTAGCATTTTTAGTCTTTTGGAATATATTATTCCAGACAGCTATCCCAAAATGTTAATAGAAACATCAAATCATTTTATAGTACAAATTTATGCACTCAATCAAATGTAAGTCTATTTGAACTCAATGAATCTAAGGCAGAGAAACCTGCAAACAATTGATGCTTGCAAGGTTTTCTAAACTCCATGCATAAATTTCAAATGATTTACAATGCATTGGATTATAAAGTAGTCATCCAAGTTTCTGCCATATTCACTGCCATCATACCCTAGTTTAGAACGGGGTGTCAACTCAAGGCCCAGGGGCCAAATCCAGCCCATGTGGTGCTTAGATCTGGCCCATGGGGCTCCCCTGGAAATAGCAAAGGACTGCTCTGCAGTGCCTCTGCCAGTGAAAATGGAGCTCAGGAGTGCCGTGCATGGCTTCCCCAAGCTCCATTTTCACTGGAAGAAGGTTGCAGGAAGACATCCACCTGAAAACAGTGCTCAGGAACCTATTTTTGCTAACAGAGTTCTCAGGCCACCACAGGCACCCGCCCACACAAGTGATGTCATGCTGGCCACTGATGTGGCATTCAGTGAAATCAAGTTTGACACACCTGCTTTCGAATAATAACTCTTCGTTCAACTTATTTCATATCAAAGAATTATGCTTGCTTTCTTATTCATTAAAAGTCTCCAAACAGTCGCTATCTGTACCGTAGTTTTTCTGTGTGTAACAGGTTTTGTAACAACCTTTTCTGGCACACAGATCAGTGATTTCTCTTCACCTAGTCTGATGCATGTAATACCTAATATTTTATAATAACTCATCCATGATTATTTAATTTACACTTAATGCATTATTTCAATATGATTGCTCCTCCTTACAGGTAATCCTCCTTTTGTAACCACAAGTGGGACCAGAATTTCCATTGCTAAGCAAGGCAGTTATAAAGCAAATCATGCACAATTTTACAATCTTTTTTTACCATGATTTTTAAGTAAACTTATTAAATGAATGGTTAAGCAATTGTTAAGCAAATTGTTAAGCAAACCTAGTTTCCCCCATTGACTTTGCTTATTGCAAGACAGCTAGGAAGGTTGCAAATGGCAATCAAAAACTCCAGGATGTCAGTACCATCATAAATACCTACTCTTTTTAAGTACATGACTATAGAGATGCTTCAACAGGACCAATGCAAGGTCCAGTTGTAAGCCACATTTTTCAGTGTCATTGTATCTTTGAACAGTCGCTAAATGTAAGTTGAGGACTACCTATATCTATATATATAAAAGTGAAATACCACTCACACATCATCACAAAATCTCCAGAACCGTAAAGCCTACAAACTTGAAATTTGGCATGCATGTTCCTCTTGGCTTCTAGGTGCTCACTAAGAGAGGATTTTTTGAAATGATGATCAGAGTATTAGTATTTCACTTGAGACTTTCAAGAAGAGATTGGACTGCCACTTGTCAGAAATGGTGTAGGGTCTCCCGCTTGGGCAGGGATTGGACTAGATGACCTACAAGGTCCCTTCCAACTCTGCTTATCTGTTATCCATTATCCTATATTATTATTAGCATGCTCTAATGCTAAAGAATTCTATTCCCCCTCCCCACCTGAAAAGAAATCTGTTCCAAATGCAAAACATGCAGAGGAGAAAAGTTTCAGTTTTAGTTTCACAGCACCAAGCAGCTTTAGTACAGAACAGTTGAGCTAAGCCACACCCAGGCTCCTTGTTGTCTCCTTCTTGCTCACACAGCAAATACTGTTTCAGTTTCCAAACATCCCTCAACTCTCTCACACATGACAGGATGCTACCAGATGAATACTGATGGATGCTGGTAGGTAGAGGCAGACTTTTATCCCCTTATTTTCCTCCCCAAAAACTAAACCTGATCACTTAGCTTCGTAGTGAAGCATGGCTATCAAGCTAGTATTTATATCTGTATCTAATATTCTTTTGCTTTGGTGACTATTTATAGTAGAGCTGTGTGGACTGTATCCTGTGGGAGTGTAGATAGCCTCTTGATCTAGAGTTTGTGAATTGCTGATGTACATCTTTGATTATACCATATTCCTTATTGCGCGCATTCGTTTAAGAATATAGTTTAGCAGGCATAAATCTTTTCATGATGTAAGGGGTGTTTTTGCTTTCTTGACACTATTTCCTCTCAGCTGTATTGCTTCTCTTCAGATGGGCTGTGCAACTTCTAATCAGGTGGCTTCTTCTTGGCTTCTTCCTCTGTGCAATGCTGGAGATCTTGTTGAACAATCGCTTTAGTTCCAGATCTGCTGCATCAATGCCTTTATAATCACCTCATTAGACAGGGCCCTCCAGGTGAACTGCTTCAGGAAGTGAAGGATCTGAGACTCGGAGCTTCCTAGGATCGATTATCTTCAGCTGAGATAAGGGTAAAAATCTGCCTGAACCAGCAAAATGGGGCATATTGATAAATGTCACAAGGTGTGACAGAGATTATTGCTTTAGATTCTTCAGTGATTGAAGTTGTACAAATACTAGGCTTAAAATGCAGTTAATTGGGTCATGGCCTAATGTGATTTTCTGTATGATTAATTTAAAAATTTGTAGGTCTCCATTTCTATTCCTGATGATAAAATATGACACTACAATGCAAGCCCTGCTGTTTAGTACTTGTATTGAAAACTTCACAGGGAGGTAGTTAAGAAGCAAAGTTTACATCTCAAAGCTGTAACATGAATTTTTGGCAACTAACTGATAAAGCATGCATAATGGTTGCAAAGATAACAGGAATGTTGCAGCATATTTTATTATAGTGGTTCGTGAATTCAAAACAAGGAGCTGTTATTATTTTTTATGATACTCAGATGAGGCATCATAGAATGTGTGTGTGTATGTATGTATGTATGTATGTATGTATGTATGTATGTATGTATGTATGATATTTAGGTTTCTTTGGGTATTTTCCCACGTAGTATTTGTGCTTTTATTATAGCGAGGTTTCGGCAGAATCTCATCTGCCATCCTCAGGCTTGTGTATTAGGTTCTTTTTAATTTTGTGTGCCAGGCTTGGCAGTTGTTGTTTTTTTTTTTTTTACAAAAAACAACTGCCAAGCCTGGCACACAAAATTAAAAAGAACCTAATACACAAGCCTGAGGATGGCAGATGAGATTCTGCCGAAACCTCGCTATAATAAAAGCACAAATACTACGTGGGAAAATACCCAAAGAAACCTAAATACCATACATATAAATACCCGCAAAAACATAAGAAAACACACACACACACACACATATATATATATGTATGTATATATATATATGTATGTATATATATGTCTTTGTAGCAACACTATCTTTCTTATCTTCCATGTTAGTTCCTTTTTCATACACTTTTCATATTTTCCCAATGCATAAGCTGATCAACAAAGAATTCTAGTGAAGATTTGTTTAAAAACTGATTGATTGATTGATTAATTGATTAAGAAATAACATGGTGGAGGATGGATTTAAAACTGAGTTTTCTGCTAGTTCAGTATCCTTATTACTATATATCACTGGCTTTCCTTGAGATTCTATTTATCTATGACATATAGTAGTTGTAGGCTTATCTCTTATCCTAATTTAATATCAGAATAATGTCTCATGAAAAGCTACTTTTCACCAAGAGAACTTAGAATCATTAGATAATTGGGCTGAAATGATAATTTTCACAATATCTCCCACTTTCTTCTAAACAACTTTTTAGCAGGATAGAAAATATAATCGTTAACCCCATTTATAGATCAAGAGTGTTCAAACCTGGATCCAATCTATTATGATACTTGTCTGAGTTCTTAGCTTGGGATGCAAAATGTCAAACATAATTAACAATTTTGTTGAGAATCAATGTGGCGTAAAGGTTCAAGAAGTTGGACAAAGACTTTCAACCATGAAAATACACTGGGTGACTTTAAATCAGCCCAACCTACCTCACAAAATCGTTTTGCATGGTTAAAATGAATAGAGATCTATATGAGCTGCCTTGAACTTCTGAAGGGCATAAATATATCAGATAATAATGAAATGGTCCATATTTCTTGTATGCATAATATTGGAAGGGAGAACAATCAAGCCATGCATTTGTTACTTTAATCCTTTATATCCAAATTCATGAATTTTCTGTGAGCATCCTATATCTTCCATTCCTTTCCAACTTATGCTCTATGATGATACCCATGAAACAATCCAGTCTTTCTCTTCCTGCTAAATTTCTTTATTTAATGGCAGACAGCTCCAGTTTAGCTGCAGGGCAAAGGATGAGAGGTCACCTGATGACAGGTAGCCCCTCTCCCTGTTAGTCTGTTGCTGGAAGAAGTGGCAGCTTGTAGTTCCTTAGAGGCAATCTGGGGAAGGGAATGCTTTCAGCAAGAAAGGTATCACCTTGTAACCTTTATGGCTGACTCACTTACCTGCCCTTTGACCCTTTCAGCTTCACTCCCTGAGGATTTGAGGACCCTCATCGAAGAGGCCAAGGAAATGAAGTGGCCCTTTGTGCCAGAAAGGTGGCAATACAAACAAGCCATAGACCTTGAAGACAAAACAAATTTGCAAGATATGATCAATGCAAGGCTGCATGAGTTACTGGTATGACACCAAAGACACCTGTCCATGAAACCTGCACTAGTTCTTAAATTTACAGTGACCCAACAGATGGTAGCTTCCTTGTTACATCGGTGATCCCCCCACACCCCATTTTTCACTGTTGCTTCTACCCCATGACAGTTGCTAGCCTGCTTCTATTCAAGTCGATAGTTAAATTGATTTCTGTTGTAATCAGAAGACAAGGGGTCAGTGGTTTGATTTTGTTCACATATTGAAAAATATGTAACCTGATCTGTAGTTTAGTGTGTATTTTCATGTAAGCACTGGGTTTGTGCACAGGGGGACTTTCTGCAATGACAAGATGAAAGAAGCCACTCATTCAAGTGCATCAGGTGTACTTTGGAGTGTGCAAATGAAAAACACAAATCTTAAGATTTTGTCTGTTAGCCTGATAAAGAATAAATAATCTTATTCAGCCACATGAAGATGAGCATAAAATAATAAAAAATAAAATATGTGCCATTATGATTCTAGTTATCAAAGCAAATAGTAAATAGATAAATCTCTTCTGAAATAATAGTTCCATGAGAGTTATTTATGGCAGTGATTAAAATGTCTAGTATTTTTTCCCTTGATTCTTAACAAATGTATCTTTTTCTTTATGTATATTGAGTATTTACACCAAGACAAATTCCTTGTTGTCCAATCGCACTTGGCCAATAAAGTATTCTATTCTATTCTATTCTAAATTTTACCTGTTAGATAAAGATTGACATTAGTGGGCTTGCCTATTCTCTGTTGAGGGACAGAAAACTTGTTTTATTTGTTACATTATGATTATAATTTTGAAAAGGGTATTTCCATTTGAAAACTTTTTTAGAAGCTTCCTTCTCAAAGCTACTAGGTGGTGGGTAGCTGATTTTGAGTATTTGGGAAAACAAATTTGTATATTTTCTAATTTATTATTATTGTAATAATAAATATTATTATTATTTTTAACCCCAGTATACTTTTGGGTTACTTTGTCCTAGGGCTTTAGGATGTCAATGAGTCAGTGGAAAAGAAAGCAGACTAAGATATCCTGTGAAAGTAGTAATCTCATATTTCTTCTGACTTACCCAAACTACAGTATTAGCTCTGAAAGATGAATTAAGCCTCCTCTTATAGTGGAAACATCTCATGCTGAAGAATGAAATCAAATCTATTCAAAGGGCAACATGTAACTTAAAATTCTGTGAATGTACAATTAACACTTTTTAGGGCATTAACTAGACACCTTTTCCTACAAATGGAAAAACAGCCATAGAAACCCAAACAAAGAGTCAGTTCCTTTAAGGTGTCCCAGAAAATATTTCATATACACCCACTCAGGGTCCAAATGATGCTTTGTCTTTGAATCTGAATCACTTGAACAATCCTAATATCAAAAATTTATCAGGCACCACAAATCGTCTGGACCAATTCTCTAATGAAATAATTCCACTTTTTGCTCACTTGTGTCTACTACATTTTAGGCAAATGCATAGAGATAAGATATTCCTATTAGGCATGCTCTGTTGGATATTTTAATATTTATAATATTAAATAATATAATAAATAATATTTTATTTATAATATTTAATATTCATAATATTTTATTTGGACTCTCCCCATCCAAGGAACCAACTTTCTATTGGCAGCTTTTTCTACTAAATGTTGCCTTTAAAATGTTACTAAAAAGTATTTCCACAGATATGAATTTCCAAGCTTTATCCATGGGATTGTGGGCCATTAACCAGAGAAATGTGTGAAATGTAAGACTCCAAGTGGGTTCAAATAGAATACTGAATGTTGACATCATGCAGTAGAGAGTTGTAATATTTAAAGTTCTATTGAATCAATACCAAGTCATTCTTCTTCTTTCCCTCCATAAGCAAATGGATTTAATTTGCGTGCGTGATGTAACTTACACGCCTTGACAGAGGAGGAGGGCTGAGTTGCTGTTTTACAAATTCCTGGCACTAAGTGGAGTTTTATTGTGATTCTGAATTTGTTTTGGCTATTTTCTACTTCTTCCCTCTCTCCCCTTACCCCCCCCCCCCGGCTCCTTTTTTCCCTTTTTCTTTTAACTTTTCTTTTCCTTTCTGGTGTGTGGCCATTAGACAGAAATTTATGGTGGAGGCTGACCCTTTGACAATGCCCACAAAGCCCCTAGACTCAAAAGCATTTGTCTGCTCCTTTCTAGGAAAAACACCTGCAGTAAAACTCCCTGAGAAACCTGGATAGATAGGAGATTAATGTGACTGTAATAGCAAAGCCATGTTTGCACACATTATATTCTCACCCCAGGTAGATGAACCATTTCTGGGATGATACCAATTATTTATTGTTGAAACATCTGTTGATAACTGCAGCTGCCCCAGCAAAACAAAACAGATCTTGGGGTGACAGGCTATAGGTCTCTTGGCCCCAGGTCATGCTAGTTTGAAATGATTCACTCAAGTGTCCCAAAGTTTGTGGGTTACCCATCATTTTCCTGGTTTCATTCTACCATAAGAAGATATTTCTAAATACTGTCTTCCTTTCCCTGTGGGCTTTGAAGTATTATTTCAGTTTCATTGGTAATTTATATTCCAGCACCATTGTACTGCAGGAGAAAAGAGACATTTCTTTTTGTTTTCCTTTTAATCGTACTTTGACTGACATTTTGACCCATATTATTAGTATTAGTCAAGAAAGGCTTTTTCCTTTCCTGCTTTGCTTTTTCCCCCCTTTGCTTTTAAATAATTGAGGCATTATCAGATTTTCAGTTGAATTCTATGTATTTTTTAAAAAATTACAGCTTGACAGCTAAAAATGAAATTTTTACTGTTTTCATATGATTTGAGGAATTATTTTAATTCTTCCAGAAACACAAATAACCCTTTGTTATTGTTGGTAAAAACAGTTAACACATTATGTCTGGGTTTATTCTAAAGTGGTGAGTTTAGAATAAGCTCTCGACCAGAATGAACCAGTGTTTGTAAATGCTCTGGGATCCTTGAATGAAGTGTTTATTATTCTGGAAGGCCAGATTTTGTGGTCCTTATTCACAGCATGCAGCATCTTACTTCTTGAGTAGCTTCCCTGATCTCAAAGTATCTCTGTGAGAGCACTTGGGTCTCCTGTCTGAAAATTTGACTTAGCCTTGCATTGTTACAAGCCAAGCTTTGTTTGCAGACCACTGCATGGCTGAGTATGCAAAGCAATCAGGGCTGCTTACATCAGCCTTTTAAACAGTTCAGCTTGGCATTGGCTGCAGAATCCTATTGTATAAAACTAGTAGAATGAGAACGATCATAAAAGACACCGAGGAGCAGGCAGGGAGTGGAGAGAATCCCCATATTGTTGGTTTTTATCCATCTTCAAAAATCGGTGGAGTGAAATGTGTACCCTGCAATTTTTTTTCCTCTTCATGATTTTCACTGTTGAACTTTTAGCTAGAAATTTGAAATGAAAGGAAGATATGATAACTCTTAGCACAATTTTTCATGAATTCTTTAAGTGGTTTGGACGTAATTCTCATTTATTAATTTAAATTCAGATGAATGTATCTAATAATAAATGTTTAATTAATTCAATAAAATGCAGAAAATATGGTCTCTCTGGACACTAAGAATAGTTATTAAAGTTATTAGAATGGTTATTCAAAAAAAGCCCAAACATTTTGAATTTTAACTACCAACTTAGAATTTCTTCAGCATTCAATTTTTACTCTTATTTCCTACAATTATTTATTTCAATTGCTATTTTTGAACTCCTTTTCTTCTACTTTTTGCCTGGTTTTCCACTTTAGAAGATAATATCCACCAGGACTAACATAATTGTATTTTTATTTATTTGTTAGGTTTGTAATTCTGCCTTTATCCCAGGACCTCAAAATTATGTAACTATTATTCCCTCTTCCAGTTCTTCCTATAACAGTTCTGTTGTGTAGCTAGTAGCTACCTCATATGACCCAGTTAACTTCTGATATTTAAGAAGAATTTGAACCTGATCTTTCTGAACTAATGCCTCAACCATTGTCCTATACCTTGTCTCCATATTGGAAGGTAAAAATAGTCACAAAATGTGGGAAGCTCCCTTCGAAGCATAAGTCAAAAGAGACTTCATTGATGCCCCTATTTGGGAATCTAGATTTTTCATAGTCAAGTATTGATTCTAGTTGAGTGTTTTGTGATCACAAGCTAGAGTTACCAAAAACTTATTGAAATCAGCCTCATTCTTGATGCAGCTAAGCTACATGCACTGCACACTTCCGAAAATAAGATTCCTGAGATATTCTAAAAATATTTGGGATTTGCAATGTCATTAATTGAGAATCAAAATAATTTCAAAATTTGAATTTAATGAGAAAGCATAACTTGCAGAATTATAATGCAAAAATCAGCTTGCTCTTAATACTATAAAGCTGTAAACTCCTAGAAGACTTGGTGATGGTGATTCAGTCTCTAATGAGGAGCCATTATGACATACAGAGTCAGAACCAGCAAAGGACTTTAGGAGATATTGGTTCTGTTTGTATTTGTAATATTTATAACAATCACTGGAGCAGGTGTTTCTGAAGAAGTAGAAATTTTTCTGGCAAATGCTTGATATTGTAGCATTGGCCTTGAGGCTAAAAATGAAACTATGAATCCCATAAAGGATTTAAATCACTAAAATAAGGTACTAGAATATAGGACATCCATTCTCTCTGAGCTTTTTAGAAAAAGCTCTGTAGGAAAACATTTTTTTCATCCCCAATCTGCATACATATCCAGATGCAAACTTTTAAATTAACGTATAGAATTCTGCAAATCTAATTCCATTTGCACCTTCTTCGGTTCTCTAGCCATGAAGTTCCTTTTGTGTCCTAAATTCAATTACATACACACATTGAACAGATGTTCAAGCAGAGTGTATGCTTATTCCTCTGTGTAGCCATGATGAATACAAAAACTTTTTTTCCCATCCATCCATTTTACGTTGTTTTTTTTTAAAGATTGGGCTGTTGCATTTACTGAATCAATAATTTCTGCAGTATATTTTGACAAAAAATACTGCAATTGCAATTTTAAAATGGTTTATTTGAAATTATACTAATTTGGTGGAGGTACTTTAGACGCATCTATATGTACCAGTCACTTTTTTATGGAGAGGTGGGATATATGTGTGGAATTGAAAACAAAACCAGCAAGATCAAAGCTAGTTTTGCTTCAAAACTGGCAAGAAATTAGTGAGATTATATAGTGAATGGAAGCATTCAAATACAGAAGCGCTAGCACAACTATGTGCTCTGGCCGATACCATTCTAAAGGACAGTAGTTTGGTATCGTTAACAGTACAAACTTATTTTGCCACAGCAGGTGGCAGCACCTGCCTGAACTTGGCAAAGCTGAACAGAGTCAGACCTGAATTATATTTAAATCAGAGACTACAAGAAAAACCAAAGCTGCAAACTAGACTGGGGATTTGAAAAATCATGGAAAAATCATGGAAGAAGGCAATAAGAAGCCACTTCTGTACTACTGTAAAGAACATTTATAAATGTTTGCACATAGACTGCAGGAGTTGAATGTAAATTGTAAGATATTATCTTAATGGGTTTTGAAAAAACCTATAATAGACATTGCATGATAGCTTTCAAAAGTCATGATAATTCTATGTGAAAGTCATACAGAAACCAGCTATTCTTAGCTTACATATGATGCATATATGGAAGGAATAATATAAATCATTTATTTGATTATACTGATACATACTGATTATACTGATATAATGTACCATACATTTCCAATTAATCAGCATATTTTCCCTTTATCAGTATATTTATACATAGTCATTATTTGATGGTAACACAAGAAATTGTTTTTCTTTCAGTTACTATTACTGGTTTGCTTTCAAAATTATTAGATTATAGTTAGTTTTAACTATAGCTAGAGAAAGTGAAAAAGTGAAAAATAAGTTTACAAAGATCGGTTGTTTTTCCTAAACACTATTAATCCAATCCTAGTTTATTGAACAGATTATCTTAAAAGGGAAGTCTTCAATCTCTTCATTAGCCTCATCAAGATGAACTCTTCTTAAGAGTTTCTTGATCTGTGTGAATAGGAATATTTGAACTAGCGTACCATCCTTCCAGCTACATCATGCTTCTGCATGATGCTGTCAAAAAGAGAAGCTAGCTTTGCTATAACTCAACATTTAATCTGTCAAAAAAGAAGATTCCAGAAGCACATAGATTTTTTTTAAAGAAACGATGGCAGACTACAATATATTATAGGCTTTGAGATCAACAGAATTGAATTGGACAGAATTTAGTGTCTCCTGTGAGAAATAATTTTATTAGATTTCTGCCAATGATTTTGAGAAAAAGAAATTAGTTGTTTTATTAAACTTCAAGTATGAAATAATTGTTACACTCTTTAAATTTTTCTTGTGGACTAAATGCTGTTGTGTGATTCCATGGGCAAAGAAATAGTCAAATATTTTCTTAGCATGTTGTTGAGAGAGACCAGAAAAGAGTTTATAATATCAACAACTGATATCAAGCTAAATTTATCAGAGTGAAGTGCCATCTTACTTTGAAGGAAAGGAAAAAAATAGACAATATTCTTTCCCTATCTTGACTTTGCCCTATTTTATGTCAACTTGATTTTGAAGAGGGTTACAAGAGGTTTCAGCATTAAAGCAGAGAGTTAAATTATGCAGCTGCCCAGCCTCCCAGAATAGGGAAACTTGGTATAGATTTTTTTCACAATGCTATTGAAGTGCTTATTTTCCTCCTGAAGAGACACAAACAGATGCAAACTTCTGTAAACACTTTAGAAATGAATTCAGTGAGTTTGGCCTCTCAGTGGTCCTCAATAGCTGACAGAAAAATGTCTAATTAGTGCAAGTGGAAATAATAGGGCCACTTGGATTCCTCCTACCCTTCTTCACATCTCCTTTTCCTAGGAACTCAAAGGCTCTTTTGTCTGGCAGGTCACCCTCTCCCATGCTTTTGTGTTTCAGTTTCTTAAAGGAAGGCAAGATGCAAAGGAGAAAAATATATTAGGCAATGAAGGCAATGCTTATACATATGGTATATGCTGGAGCACTGTGAAGAATTTATACCTAGGCAGTATTAATTTACAGGTGCTTCAAGATGGGGAATTCTTCCCATAGTGGAAAGTATATGTTCCAGGAAAAGGGGATCCTTTTCAATTGCCACATTTTATTTTACTTTCAAAAATCCTCAAAAAGAATCAGTTTTTTTATTGCCTAAATCACCTGAAGAGCAAACTTCGAAGTAATTAACCCCCTGATCTTGTGAGTAAACATATACCCTGCATTTCTGCTAATACCATGCAGGAAAATTTCCCTCACTATAGTGAAAGGGAGTCTGCTTTCAACATTTCTTTATAAGGAAAAGAGACATGTGGTGAAATTCCCATGACTGGAAGAGTGTTCTTGCACTTATGTGAAGAGACGCTGTGTGCAGTTCTTAATTCTTATTAAAATTTATATGATACATTCTCCACAATTGAAGTCCCATTGATTTTAGTGAGAACCAAACATAACTTTTTTAGCTGTAGATTAACTTAATACCTCGATTCACATTATGCTTAAACTGTACAGTGGCTTAGCCTAGTGGTGTGAATTCAGTCTCTGTAGTTTGTCAACCATATTTTATATTTTTATCAGTAAACAGATTTACAGTGGCTTAATCAACAAATTAAACCATTAGCAGCTTAGTACAATCTATATATTTGTTTACATGATTAAGTTTCTCACCTTTGGTTAACAAGCTGAGTGAACCTGAAAAATGTCACTGCACACAAAGGTAAAATATTACACTGCTATATCAAAAGTGTATACCATATTGTGTAAAGTCTTATTTAAGTCCCTTTCCACTTTTTCTATTCTGCATTGGATGAAATATGTCCCAACTTTGTCTTGGGAGTTTCTGCAGCTCAAGTGTAAACATATTCCAGAGAAATAAGTGAACAAATATTGCAGCTTGGTACCTTCTCTATCTCCTGGACAAATTGTGTATTTTATGGATCATCCTCTGCAAAGAGTTTCCTAGGGCAGCTTGTTCCTATTCACATATTTTTGGTCCTCTTTTCAGGTTTGTCTAAAAACCTCCATTGCCAGCAGGGACTATCTGACAGCAACAGCTATTGCATTTCTGGTTGACCGGTTTCTATATTGGGTTGATGGTTCCAGTCAGCTTCTCCAAATTATCAAACGGTTGCATCAGCTTGAGCCTACAGTACCAATTGCCCCTCAGCTGGTTATCCGTCAGGCTCGCATCTCTGTGAATTCAGGTAATGAAATGCTGTCTGCAAGCCCCTTGACCCTTTCTCCATTTTCTTAGCCCAATTCCAATTAAAAGGTACTTGACTTTCAAGAGGATACTTTGTCTCTTTCTGAAGGTGACATTTCTTTATGCCATGCACTTTGCCAACACAAAGTTTCTAATGGGGAAGGAAAACAGGAGAAAATTGTAAAAGAATGTGGAAAACACTAATTAGAGCTTTGTTGCCTAAAGGCTGTTCCCTGCCAATCGTCCTCAACCTTCCTCAGGCTCACGAAGACACTTTTACCTCAGAAAAATACTACTAGCTTTTCAGGGTGCTTCTGGGCCAATAACCTGTCAGAGAATTGCATAGCAGGCGTCCAAATGGAATCAGAGACACTATTGCAAACTTGTTTTATATAAATAAATATATATATATGTAAGGGTATGGCTAGCTGACGAGAGCTAAATAGCTCAAAATAGATCTATCCTAGTCTCCCTTGTTTAATTATTTATCAGCTCAAAAACCTAACACACATATAAACAAAAAGACAACGAAACAAATATTTCTGTCTGGATGGTCTCTGGTGATGAGCCGAAAGACAGAAAAGGACAGCAGTATGCTTCCTCCCTTGATTGGGGCTTACCAGAGTGTTGTAACACAAGTATATACTCATTCCCCTGTCTCAGCTGATCTGGAGGAGAACCAGTGGCCTAATGGCAATTACAACTGCCTCACATATAATACTTCCCTGGTTCAAATCCCAGAAGGGTATGGCTAGCTGACGGGAGATAAATAGCTCAAAATAGATCTATCCTAGTCTCTCTTGTTTAATTATTTATCATTGGGGCTTACCAGGGTGTTGTAACACAAATATATGTATGTATGTATGTATGTGTGTGTGTGTATATATATATATATATATATATATATATATATATATATATACACCAAATTAGATAGTCAGGCAACCAGGAGCATTATCAGTTAAATCAAAACAGCAGGAGCATCATTAGGTTAATTACAGAACACACAGGGAAAAATGGGCGGGAAACAAGGAAACTCCCACTCCACACACACAGCAACCAATCACAGCATAGATTGCCTCGCGCAGGAACTAGCAATCTACAACCAATTGACCTCAACTGTGTGTTCTGGCTCACTGCACAACCTCACTGCTCCAGCTACTAAATTTTAATTTTAAATTTTAAAATCATAAATACTGAGGGGTAAATTGCTGTATTTTGGAACAAAAGTGTCAAAATAGATTAACTAATTCTAATATTTTCTGAATACAGTTCAAGCTGCATATAAGGGGTTAAAAAATCTGCAGATATTCAAGGTTACAAATACTATTGTACAAGTAACCTGCTTATATAGACCTAAGATTTTCCTTGGCTCTCAGCAAAGAAGATAAGTAGTATTGTTGTTGAGTTAATTCTAAGTAACTCAAGAACAATACCAAGTAACGCAAGACAGAAAGCATACATCATACTCCTTCCTCTTTTTCCCCAACAATAAGAATGCTATGAAGTGAGTTGAACTCTATCACCTATTTTCTAGGCCAGAACCTTAACCACTACATCACGCTGTTTTTTTTTTATTTTTGGGAAAAGATTATTGTAAGAAGAAAATGAAATCTGTTTTTGTTCAGCAGTTGGTAAATGGTCATGAAATTGTCTCATTGTTTAATATAATCTTTTTAATAACTTCATTTCAACACAATACAAACAGAAATATTAAGTTTTCTAGCATTCTTTTGACATATCTGAAAAATAGATATGTCAACAAAACAGAGAGATAGGTCTCTGTTCATTCTTTTAATTCAATGTCAGTCAAAGTAGCATATCGAAAGCATAAAACGTCAGATAGAACAAAATATTTGTTTGGATGAATCTAAGCTTACATATATATATACAAGGTTGTACATTGTCTCATTGTTTAATATATTGTCTTCAATAGGGCTCACTCCCAAATAAATCACCACTTTAGCTAACAGGGTGAGACTGAAACCATCATATCACCAGTCTCTAACCAAGGATGCTGCTTAGTCACAGTCTAATTCAAGTCACAGCCTAATTTAAGGTGGTCCCGATCATTACACTATGAATATAAGAAACTATAGCCAAGTTAACAAGTAGATCCCCAAACACAATTTTTCACTAAAGGAAAGCTACAGTTATTTAAAAGAAAGCCTATAATTATGTCCAACGTATTGAGAATTATCACAAAGTTGAATGCATCTGTGTAATTGTATGTGAACTAATGCAGCTGTCTGTATTCACCCTGGTGATCATTACACCAGGAACCTTACTCATGAAGTGACATTGCCCTATCATGTTGATTATAACAAAAAATATTTAATATTTCTAGGTAAATTATTGAAGGCTGAATATATTCTTAGCAGTCTTATTATTGACAATGGGGCAACAGGTAAATAAATTATGTTTTTTATACTTCTTTCCATTTTAATTGATAAATTCCAGTTATTGCTAGTTATAGCTTATAGTGGGATATGCAAATAATTTTGGTTGCTTATAAATTAATTCGTTGGGAGAAAAACTTTGTTTTGGTCTTTATTTCTTCAGTTTCTCATGTTTAACCTTGCATGTTACGTCTATTGGGAACCAATTTTAATATACAGTATCCTCATTTTTTTAAATTGCTGTAGTTTGGCTCACTGAAGAACTATAATGTGTGTGTGTGTTTGTTTGTATGTTAATTAATGAATCTTTGTAGAAAGATATAATAGAAGCAAATATTATAATTATATTGAATGATAAATATAAATCATTAAATAAAACATAAAATCATGTATTTATGTCTTCGAATGTTTTCTAAAGCTTAAGTTATAAAACAACTATCTGTAAAACAAGAACTATTAATTTCAACCAAGTGTTAAATTCTAATCTTGCTATTATTATTCCTCATCTTTAAAGCTTGGAATGATATTTTACTGACCTTTTCCTTTTGCTTTTTAGGAGTATGGAAGTATTGTAAAGAAAGTGATCGTATTCTTGTTCAATCTGTATGTATACAGATCAGAGGACAGATTCTACAGAAACTGGGTAATAAATCCAAGAATCTCTATGCTGTTCCAAAGCTACAATTTTGGAATAGATTGCATAGTAACTGTTTCATGTGGATGAACTTGTAGAAAAACTCAATCTATAAAAATAAATAATAAAGGAGTTAAGAAGTTTCACATAATAACATCAGTAATAAAACATCAGTGATCTCCTCAGAGCCAGTTGGATTAGAGCTGGGAAACTAGAGTTCTACTCTTGCCTTAGGTACCAAAGTCAACCAGTCATTCCCTATCAGGTGTAGGAAGTTTATTGCCAACTACCTATAGTTGCCAATAAAATTTCATGGATTCTACATCGTTGTCAGGCCTCAGGACTGATTTGAAGGCACTAATATGGATATTCATTCACAAACAAAATAATCTTCCAGTATGAGTAAGGGCTTTTCATACTAAAAAATATTTCTTAAAAGAAATATGAAGTTCTAGGATAATTTCTAATATACAGCCTGTTCTGCATTATATTGACATGTAATTGCTGCCTTTTAATATAGAGAGAAAAATAGATCTAGATATTTATATGAAATAGGCTTTGTTAAAATGGTAAATAAATTATGAATAAATACTAATTGAGAGTATTTGTTCCTATCATGAAATGTTCAGCCCTTGTCATCAGAATTTGTAAGTGGCTCCAATATTCATCAGTAGTAAAACTCTTTTTGAAAAATAAAGCAAATGTTTTATAAATGAACCATTTATGTGTATTGTATTTTAGGAATGTGGTATGAAGCAGCAGAGCTGATTTGGGCCTCAATTTTGGGTTATTTTACACTTCCCCAGACAGATAAGAAGGTAATAAATGTATTTTTTGGCACCTTAAATATTTCCTGCCCAGTCATGCCCTATGTTCAAGCACTTTGTGTGCTTATTAAAAGCTCATGTTAAAAATGGACATTCAAATGACTACAAAGAAACAGACTGCTTCATAAAAAATGTTTATTTTGAAGAAGCAAAATTCCATGTTCTCTAAATCCTCGGGTGCTTGAGCCATTGACATCTAAGGAACAGTTTTGTCTCTGTTTTCTGATCATAAAAAGTAAAATAGCTGTTGAAGTTTTGAGACTCTGGTTTATATAAATGCATATATCTAAGAAAGAAATAGAATTCCTAGAAGAATGTGGACACTTTGTCCTTTCTCTCATAGATTCATGCACATAGGCAGGCATATATGCCACCACCACCACAAAAATGTGACTCTACATTTATACCTTAAAGCAATTTAGTTTAAGATGAAAGAGGGTGTTAATTGAAGGCAAATTTAATTTTGAACAGGATCAGTGTGGAAAATTAATTAGAAGTAAATTAATTGAAGATAAATTACTGATTTGGAATAATTGAAGAATGACAGGTGGTTTGGATGGGGAATTAATTGTGAAATTTAAATATATTTCCTTATTTCTTTATTTGCATCTGCAATATGAGTTAATTTATTAGTATTGTTCAGCTCTCTACTAATCTGGAAAAATATTGATATCTCTAATTAATCTTTAGTTGGTTCAGCAGTCATAAATTTTTTAAGTACCTTATAACCACTGTTCTCTATTATTTACTGGTGTCTACAGAGTTCATCTTGTTCAACTATTGTACTTCATATTGTCCAGATTTATTATAATCTTCATGATCAGATCTGGTCACAAATGAAAGAATATAGATTGTTGCAAATCTGTTGCAACAAAAAAGTAAAATTTTTTCAGAAACATATATTTTCCTGTGGTGAAAAAATGTTGATTTTCTTTGTCCTACTAGAATTATGTAGATAAAGAACCTTATAGTTGTTCATATGTGTTCTTTTTTAGGGAATAGCTACCTCACTGGGTATTTTGGCAGACATCTTTATATCCATGAGTGAAGATGATTACATCAGATTTAAAAACAATTCTCAGCTTGGCCTGGTAACTATTTTTACAGCAGAGATGAATCTGATTTAACTAATTTAACTAATTAACTAGTTAACTAATTAACTAATTTAACTAATTTTCATACATACGTACATTTTGGAGCAAGCATTATGAAGAGTATAGAAAAGGAATAAACAATATTTTAATATAAAAACAAAGGAATTAAACAAGAAAAAAGAAAAGTAATTTATATCAACATCATTCATCATATTGCTTTATAGTTGTCTTTGCTTGCTAACCATTCTTGTTTATGTCACATCCATACAGTTCACTCTCACCTTTTTTCCCAAGTTTCCATTAACTCCATCCAACCTTCCTCTCAACCCATTCACATTTGTTTCATATACCAGTATTTGTTTTGTGTTTGAAGTTCATCATTTTCATTGTTTGGCTCAACAATTTTCATTGTATGGTCCATCTTTTTTTTACATCGTTTATTGATGTTTGTATTCAAGCCATATTTGTACATTGCTCATTCATTTACGACCATGTGCTATATTGCTTTTTTTATCCCCCTTCTTAAATTTCCCATTGCCCCTTCATTTTATGTTTACCTGCATGTATCCAACTCTCTTTTGTACAACGAAGTAGGCAGGCTGTTACTATAGCTATTTTTAACTTATTTCAACCAACATTATTTCCTTACAACCAGCCAAACTGTATCCACTCCCTTTCTACAAAATTTTCATCACTCAAAATCCATTCATTTTTTCATTTATTTTAAATGTTATATAAAAAGGACAAATACTTGCTACCAGCTATGTATACTTTGCAATTGATGCCTCCCTTTTCTAATTCAAATGCAAGTACCATTAATAAATTAATTTTCAAATTATATTTCTAATTGCATCAAACACATTTATATTATATTCACTACAAATTATTTGGACTGTCAGGAACCTACATGTCATTATTTGTTTATTGAAATACAGATACATTAATGTCTCATATCGTCCAACATACTATCAGCATTCCTTATTTATTTGACCAGAAATACATGAAGCAAATAAGATGATATTACACACATATGTATTACTCCAGTTCAATATTGCACCATTCTGTAAGAATTCCATTTGTCATTCCACGTGTTTTATTGCTATCATATACTGCTTTTGACATATTTAGCAATCTTTACCTTCTTATTTATACAAAATTGTAATTCAAGCCTATTATTTTTCATACACTGTCTCTGAATTAAGAGATGCAATTAAGTCTATGTCATATAAAATATGCATTTAAAAATGTCAAAATAAGTATCTTTCAATGTTCATTTTCTTTTTGTTATTTTATTAGAACCTTCTTAAAGAATTTGATCATCGTTTACTTTCAGCTGCCGAAGCTTGCAAGCTGGCTGCAGTCTTGAGTCAGTTCACACCATTGTTTGTGCTCACTGCAGTTGTAAGTACCATGTTCAGCATTCCTATTTTCTTCCACTCTGAAAATTCTTTACATTTTTTGTCAACTACTGATATAATATGCTCCTGTCTAGCTAATACTTTGGATTCAAATTATAATATGAATTTTTAGTGCAGATGAAATGAATGAAATATAAAGCAGAAAGTTAAACTGCACCCAGGGACAAGCTTTTTACTCTAAAACAGTTATGATTTATTCTAAACAATTATTTGCTATTGCCTGAATTAATATTGCAGTTCAGAAAAATAGATAAAAGCATGTTCCGTTTATTTCACTGGCGTTCACCACAGGATAAGTATAGTTATAAACGAGATTCTGTCAGAATCCATATTTAGTTATCAATAAGTTGAAATTAACAAGACATTATTAATCTTGCTTTACTTGTTCCTGGAGTAGAAAATGTGATTTCTGTCACATTTCAAGGCTATAATTCCCATATGTAATTTATTTGTTTATTTATTCATTCATCACATTTTTACACCACCAATCATACCTAAGTGACTCTGGGCAGCTTACAAGATTGATTGAGTTAATTTGGATGTTTTGTATCTTTCATTTGGATATTTTATCTGTTTCTTATTTATTTATTTATTTATTTTTAGGTTTTATATACCGCCCTTCTCCCGAAGGACTCAGGGCGGTAAACAGCCAACTAAAATACATGTAGACAAATATAAATTATTAAAAAAGAATTAAATCCTAGGCTGTCCCTATAAAAATCTAAAAAACCCCAATTAAAATAAATTAAAACTTTGTACCCCATCCCAACTAATGTAAAAACCCCATTTAAAAATCCCATTTGAGTCAGGTCAGGCCGGCCTGCTCGAAGAGCCAGGTCTTCAGGTCACGTCTGAAGGCCCTCAGGTCACTGGTCGTTCGTAGTCCAGGGGGCATCCCGTTCCAAAGGGTGGGTGCCCCCACAGAGAAGGCCCTGTTCCTCGGGGTCACCAGGCGGCACATAGAAGGCGTCGGGACCCGGAGGAGACCCTCTCTGTGGGAGCGCACCGGACGGTGGGAGACTACTGGCAGAATGCGGTCTTGTAAGTATCCTGGTCCGATGCCATGGAGTGCTTTAAAGACCAAAACCAGTACTTTAAAGCGAACCCGGAAGGCCACCGGCAACCAATGCAGCTCGCGCAGGAGGGGCGTCACGTGGGAGTATCTCGACGCCCCCATAACTACCCACGCGGCTGCATTTTGTACCAGTTGAAGCCTCCGTGTGCTCCCCGCAGGGAGCCCCATGTAGAGGGCATTACAGTAGTCCAGACGGGAGGTGACCAGGGCATGAGTGACTGTGCGTAAGGCGTCCCGATCAAGAAAGGGCCGCATCTGGCGTATCAGGCGAACCTGATAAAAAGCCCCACTGGAGACGGCCTGTAATATGATCTTCCAAAGACAGCCGTACATCCAGGACGACACCAAGATTGCGGGCCCCTTCTGTGGGGTCAAGATCTCATCCCCAATAGCCAGCGACGGAGTCAGCTGACTATATCGGGCCGCCGGAAACCACAGCCACTCGGTCTTGGAAGGGTTGAGTCGAAGCCTGTTCTCGCCCATCCAGTTCCGCACAGCCTCCAGGCAACGGGCCATAACCTCCACAGCATCGTTGGGGTGGCTTGGGGTGGAGATGTAAAGCTGAGTATCATCAGCATAAAGATGGCATTTCACCCCAAAACCACGGATGATCTCTCCCAGCGGCTTCACATAGATGTTGAACAGAAGAGGGGAGAGGACCGACCCCTGAGGCACCCCACACATGAGGGGCCAAGGGGTGGACCTCTCCCCCCCCGTCAACACAAATTGCGAGCGGTCCGAGAGGAAGGACGAGAACCACCGCAAAACGGTGCCCCCAATTCCCAACCCCTCCAACCGCCGCAATAGGATACTATGGTCGATAGTATCAAAAGCCGCTGACAGATCTAAGAGGACCAGGACAGAGGAATAACCTCTGTCACGGGCTCTCCAGAGATCATCTACCAACACGACCAATGCTGTTTCGGTACTGTGCCCGGGCCTGAAGCCCGATTGGAACGGATCTAAATGTTGTAATTATACCCATTCTTGTTTGAATATGTTCTTTTAATGTTTTTGAAGGTGTTTTTACTGTATTCCTCTAAGCTCCCCTCTTTTCTAACAAAGATGAGCAGTGATTTAAAATGTTAACGCTAAATAAATTTATGTTAAAATAAAACTAATAATAATAATATTTCACTAAAGGTAGAAACTATAATCAACTGAAAATTAATGAAAACAATTCTGATTACATGCTGGAATAGATTTTTAAGGGATTTGAATCATATACACGGATACATGAATTTGACCAATTCTATTCATTCTCATTGTACTTATTTTTCAGAATATCCGGGGAATGTGTTTGCTAACTTACAGCTGTTCAAGTGCGTGTCCTCCAGAAAAGCGAGCATTTTATTTATCCCAAGCAAAGGAGTCCTTTGAAATTGGTCTACTGAGCAAGAAGGACAAAGAACCAGTCACCAGCAAACAGGAGCTCCACAGTTTTATCAAAGCAGCTTTCTCCCTTGCCAAAGTACACCAGCGTCTGTATGGGGAAAGCAAGAGCCTTAATCAGGTGAATCAGTTGTGCCAGGATGCTTTGGAAAAGCTTTATGCTTACAGCTATTCACTTCAAAATAAAGAGCAGGAAAAAGAACTGCTTGCTAAAGACATTATGTCCCTGGTCATGTCAATTAAAGAACAATTACAAGTGCAAAGTTTTCTCAATTCAGATGCCAAATCCTACATTCCTGATTGCTACAAAATGGATGTCAAAAAAGAGATTCTGAATTGTAATTTGAGATTTGAGGAGGTTCTCAGAATGTATTTTCAGCATCATGAATCAGTCTGCGATGTTTTTGAAAGTACTTGCAGAAATCATAAAATTAGACCAGGAAGAGGGAAGGCAAGAGCCTGTATAACAACTTTGAAGACTGAAACAAAAAATATGGATACCATATGTGCTACTGAGGCAAATTCTCATTATGACAATCACAATGGAGAAATCCCAATTTCACAGAAAGCAAAGAAAAGACATGATGGCCTTAAAGACCAAATGGGAAAGAAAATTGCTCACATTGTTCCAAGGAGGACTTCTCTTGATGAACAGACAGAAAGTGAAACTTCTGATAATCAAAACAATGTTAGTTGGGAAGAAATTGTCAATAATAAAAATGATCTACCCCAAGATAAGGAGCAAAAGACAAAGAACATTACAGAGTTGCCTGAAGATATTGAAAAGAAAATTCAAGAAAGTGATCTTTGTTTGTTAACTAATAAAATACACAAAATCACACTTCAACACTCTCAAAGTGACACAGGTTCTTTAAAGCATCCCTTTCCAAAAAGCATGCCTTTCACTAATACACCAAAAGAATTGGATCCAAATTTAAGAAGGAAAGATATGGAGGCAGGACTGGATGCTTCAAAACAGCCACGCAGAGGAGCTAGTAGCAGCAACTCCAAACAAGATAAAGTAATGAGTTCTATATCTGAAAATGAAATAATTTCTTCAGGGAAAGTTTCCAGAACCAAGGACAGCAGCAATGTTACTATTTCTAGTATTGGAAAAGAAAGCATTGAAAACAATGCAAACCATGCACAAGATTCAGGCCCAATAAGTAGAAATCATTGGCAAATGGTTGACTTAGAAGGAGAAACAGAAGATGGAACGGAAGATTCACTAATGAATCCAGATTTACCCAGTGAAAAGACAGTACCTCCTTCTATCAGAAACAATGTATCAAAAGCTGAATGTGACAATTTTGTACAAAATTGGATTAACCAATCTGCCAATATGATGTTAACAGGATGCTCTTCTAAAATATCTGAAGTTAAAACACAAGCAGAAGATGACTGGGAGCTGGTTTCTGATGATAGAAGAGAGTTAATAGACTGTTGTACCAATGAAGGTATAATAAAAGACCCACAAAATTACAGGACTAAGGCCCCAAGTTCATTAGGATGGGGCAACAAGCAAGTTTCAAATCATTCTAGTGATTGTGCTACAACTGAAGAAGATGAAGGTGAAAATATGACAGGCATTTTAAATAGCTCCCACAGCTCAAGTTCTTTGAAATCATGGTACAAAGGACCCACTTTTTCCAGTAGTTTTTCTGAACTGGGAAGTCCTCCCTTAATGAATTCTAGTGCAAGTTCTTTTTCCTTTATTAGCATGGTCAAAGAACAAATGCAACAAGCTCGTATTCTGAGCAATGATGATTATAACAAGCTATTTTCAGGTGTTGAACATGCTTGGCTAGTTGAGAGAATGAAGAATACAGGATTCTTTAAACCAAACCTCCTGCATAGAACACACTGTAAGTCACATTTTTCTAAACTATTATCTTTGCTCCAGGAATTTATTTATGCTATACTAGTATTTTCAGAGACAGAAGTTGATTGCATCCTGGCACTTTCATACTGGTTTATAAATTTGGACCATTTGACTCGTGGTAGGGTTTTCTGCTCATTCACCCTGTTTGGGATCAGAAGCTCAGTAGGACCTGCTGCTGTGGCCAGCAGATAGCACTATGCTTTTTTTTTTTTTTTTACATATTTACCACCAAATGTTGAGGGATAAATATCAGTTAATATTGCCTAGCCTCATTCTGAATTTGTACTTATTTTCTTTGTCCAATTTCTATCTTAATGTATGGATATCAAAATCCAGGATCTATCCTGTACTATGGGTGTGTCAAACTCAAGGCCCGGGGACTAGATCTGGCCCATGGGATGCTTTGATCTAGCCCATGGAAACAGCGAAGGACTCGGCCGCAGTGCCTCTGCCAGTGAAAATGGAGCTCGGGAGGACCCCGCTTTCAGCTGCAACGGCCTCCTGCAACCCTTTGCCAGCAAAAACAGAGCTCCATTTTCACTGGCAGAGTGCTGCAGGAGGCATCAAAATGGAGATTGGGAGCCCGTTGTCGCTGGCAGACTGTTCAGGCCACCAGTGGCACCCCCGACATGGGTGACATCAAGTTGGCCACATCCAAACCGGACATGCCTACCCCAGCCCCCGAGCTCAAATACAATCCAGATGCGGCCCTCAATAAAATCAAATTTGACACCCCTGCTGTACTACAATTGTCTGTAGCAGAGCCAATGTGATAATAGTCTGCATATTATGTAAAAGCAAACACATAATCATTTTGGGGGGAATGATGTAATTAATGCTATTCTCTCCATGCTACCACATAGAATGCCATTAGTTCCAAGCGCTTCTCCATTCTTTTTGCTGGGTTCCCTTCCTAAAAGCTGATGGCACATACAGAAGTTCTATGACTGCGGATGTCAGATGATTGTATGGAATCTTGTAGTTTATCTCTGGAAAGAGAGTAGTATAGTGAAGGGCATAATACTCAATCTATGGCTATGGTGAAGCTAATTAAACACACAAGCTTCACACCCTGCCAATGCGAATGTCATCAAAATGTTGATGTGAAATTGAATAAAATGTATTTTTCATCCAACAATAAAGGAAAAGAAATGATGCTGCAGAACTTAAGAAAAGTTCAAGACTTCTTTTTTTAAATAAAAGTTTTTAATTCATTTTTCAACATATTAAGAACATCTTTTTTCAGTGAACAGCATAGTTCCAGATATCACATTTCCATTACAAACATGACTTTAATTTCATACATATTTCACATTTAATTTCAAATATTACTGTTGCCTTTTATATTTTCTGTCCTTTTTATTGTATGCTTTCCTCCAGCTTATTTTGTTTATTTTTTCAATTTATTACTTGATATATTCCCCTAACCTTTAAATAAGTCTCATATTATCATATTTATTATACTTTATGATTTTCTCTATCAGGTTTGCATTTTCATTGCAAATCTTTAATTCATCATTCCACGAGTTCAATTTCAATTCCAACATTGCAAAAAAGTTTCCCCTAATATTAACAACTTGAGTGCGCTACCCCTATAGTTTACATATCATGTAATTAATCCCTCTTTAATTATTTAGTTAATTAATTATTTAGTTTTGATTATCACCTAATAAATTAAAAAACAATATTCTTCTATTAACTACTACATTGCATATATATTTTTCAATTCAGGGTCTGCAAGTTTCTCCTTCAATTACATACAGAATATATATAATTTAATAAAAAAATAATCTATTTAATTCATCATAAAAACTGATATTATTCCCCTAGTCCCCATTTCCATATTTCATTTCAATTGTAATTTATACATTCATTACACATAGCTAATATACTTATCATAATTCCCTCTTTTTCACAATTATTCCGTTTGACTCTGTGTTTTAATTCCATTGAAAAAATATACATATCTTACCATAACAAAATAATGTCAGCTCCAGTCTCTCATTTCAATAATCTGTATTTCACTATTTTCTAATAGTAAAATGTAGTCTATTCAATTCATCATAGAAATTAGTATTACTTTCCTAGTCAAACGTATCATAATTTCCCCTTTTTAACAATTTTTCCATTTGGCTATGTGTATAATTCCATTAAAAAGAAAAGAAAAACAAATGAGACAGCAAACTTACACCAATAGAACAATATCAGTTCCAGTTTCCCATATTATAAATCTATATTTCGCTATTATCTAATTAATTAATTACTTTTAATTCATTTATATTACACCTCATCAACTTGCAGAATCCCTTCTCTTAATATTTAGCTAAACAATATCTCTGTGTTTTTCAAACAAACGTTTTCTTTTCATCCTTACTTGATTCATATATTTCCTTGTTTCCTGGTCCTGTTTCTTATTATTTCTTTTTCCCTTCATTCTTCCCCTCTTTTTCTATTCCAATTTTTGACCCCCTCTCTTTTTAGTACTCTCTTCTGCCCTTCCCTCTTCTGCTGTTTCTTTTTGTTTGGTTTGGTTTTCATTATAAGCCTCTTTTTAATCACCATTTCAAATCTCCTGTTTTTAATCCCCCTTCTTTTCTCCCTTTGCTTTAACTGTCGTTGTTTTAAATGTTCATTAAAGAAGGCCTCTTCTGTATTCTGCTCCTCTTCTTATGGCATTCCTCGTTCTTCACATTCTAAAATCACCATTTGTAAAAATTGCAAAGTCGGGCAAAGCAGTTTGCCTTCTTCTTATAACATTTCTTTCATATTTTTAAGTTCTAGTTTTAGTTCCAAGAATAAATCTGCCATTTTTTCACTTTTATCCAGTAACTTGATTCGACCAATATCTATAATGTCTATTTCCAATGATCAGTTTTTATTAATTCCTCTTTAAATTTTCTCAGTTCATAGTTCAATGTCCATAAAATAAAGTTTGCACCAAAGTTACCAAACAATCCCAAAATGGTTTCTTCCTGTTTTTTTCTTTGTCTTAATGTTCAATAATTCACTTTCATTTTCCAGGGTCTCTATTTTATTGTATCCTAATCAGTTAGTTTGTGTTCAGTAAGTCCTTGAAGGAACCAGGCTTTTAAAAAGAAAAGGGGGAAAAAGGGATATAAACAATTCCTTCTCTGTTATATCTAAAATCCAGTCTTTTTTCTCCCACTTTTTTCCCCTCTATTTCAGGCTTTTAAAATTCCAAACGTTCCGATAAGTCCAAGTATCAATTACTCTCTTTTTCCCCCTTGACATATCCAAATAAGGTTTAAATTATGCCTTATGGTGTCAGGGCCATCTGTTTATCACATATAGGCAGAAATCTTCCGGCTTCTTCCTATTAAGATTCAAAGCTGCTTTAAGCTGTCAAAATTTATTTCTTCACTTCATCATTCGCCACTTCAATTAACTTTCTTAAAAATTTTTCTTTAATATTATTCCGGGGTACCTTTTATTTAGAAGTTGCACCCAATTCTCTGGGTTTCTATGCTGTCCTCTTCTTCTCTGCTCCCGCACGATCTTATCCCAGTGAGCTCACCTCTTCAGGGTGACCATATTGGCCACTACTGCAGCCATCTTCAGGAAAGGGACTATTGCCAAGCCAGGGAGGAGAGATGTGGCTCCCCTCCACCCAGCTGGCAGTGTCCTCCTTCTTCGCCACCTCTATGGGTGGCTTTGGCCCCAAATCAGGTTGATCGGGGCCCTCTGATGATAGAACATGAACCGAAACCGCGGACAATCACAAATTTCGGTCCATCAGCAAGAGAGTCTAGCCAGAAGTCCCCAAAAGTTCAAGACTTCTGAATTCAGATCTTGCTATTATGTTTGATAGAATTGTTTTTCTATGGATTTTGTGTCATATATATTCTTAAAATATAAGATATAAATAAACTGCTAATGATTTAATAAGATGTAGAATCTAAATACTGATGTCCACATATTTCAATTAAAGTTCTGTATCTGCTGCAGAATCATTTGTTTTGATTTAAGTGTTTTTGTGGTTATCATATACAGTGCAATATATTTCCTTTGGGGGCATGAACGTAGTTGTTTTTACATATGTAGTCATAGGCAAGATATTATTGAAAAAATATATTCTCAGTCCAAAGCAATTAATCTTGTTTTGCTTTTCTGTGCACATATGAGACTGATAGCACTATGCTGCAGTTTTTACAGATCAGATTGTGAAAGCACATTTGACATACTGTAGCTCTGTCACTTTATCCATTTTTTTCTCTAGATGGTCTTATTTTGAAATACTCTAAGGTATCTGGGTTGTGGACAGCTCAGGAGACAACTGCATATTTTGGAGATAACTTGAGTGTGGCAAAGAAAGGCAAACAGAGGAATGCTTTTTGGATGCACTTTCTGCACCAAGAAGAAACCCTGGGAAGGTATGACTCAAGCTAACATACGATCTGGAAAAGTTCATATAAACTCCATATTTTGTTGCATTTGATGATATATAGGGCTCCTGGCAGCAGAATCTTTCTTCAGCCTTGTAGAGTAAAGTGTTCCACCATTGCTTAAGCTACATGTTGTTTTAGCAGCCTAAGATAAGTGGCAGATACAACACAAAATCGAGCAGTCTGCCACTACTTCATTCCCACATCTGCTTCCTGAGATAACCTTTCCCAATCTGAGTACCTAGATTATAGACTTCTTTTTCAATTCCCAGAATTCTCCAGCAGTAGAAGCATTGCTGACTTAAAGTATTCACATGTACTGAGCACCCATATTATTCAAAGGATGAGTATAGAAGTTTCAGTTGCCAGACCAGGTTGCTTCTGAAGTTGAAATAGAGAAAGGGTAACATTAAGATAGCAGATATGCTGGGTCAACCTGAAGCCTGGGGCTAGGGAACTTCCAGTGATTCATTTTATCTGGAATCTCCTCCTCCACAGGAAAACCAGAGTTTTTCCTGGAAAAGTCTTCCTTCAATATTATCGATATTTTTCATGAACTTTTGCCCTGTTCCCACTACTAGAGTATTCCAATAGCTCATCAGTTGCATATGGTTAGATCCCTACTTTCTTAGACACTTTCCAAACATGAGAAAACGTTGTATCAGTTGTACAGCATTTTTCATTCTTTTGGGGAAAAATAATTAAAAGGTGGAGGCGAAAATAAAGGAAAACAGAAGGAGGTTCAGAACCATGGCTCCCTTTATTACTATGAACCCAGACTAACTTAAAAGGTAGTGATTCCTCAGCAATGGAAAATCTTCCAGGTTGTTCATATGGTCATTCTGCCTAAATCATAGTGTGTGTGTGTGTTTGTATGACATGTGACACCTGAGCTGCTATTGGAGAAGAGCAATGAACACATTTCCTAAATAAACATGAGGAGCCTCTGTGGCGCAGTGGTTAGAGTGCAGTATTGCAAGCTACTTCTGCAGCCAGCTGTCTACAATTTGGCAGTTCAAATCCCACCAGGCTCAAGGTTGACTCAGTCTTCCATCCTTCCAAGATGGGTAAAATTAGTCCCAGTAAATGGAGAATATTATTTGTGCTGTGTTACATTATTCTTAGGTATGTTGGCAAAGAATACAAAGAAGAAAAAGAGATTATATACCATTTCAATGATGTGGAACGGCAAATGACAGCTCAGTACTATGTGACAGAATTCAACAAAAGACTGTATGAGCAAAACATCCCTACACAAATATTTTACATTCCATCGGTGGTACTCTTGGTAAGGAGAAAACAGAAGGCTATAATGAATTCAGAAAAAGACAAGGGAGAAATGCCCTCATTAAAATAGTGGACTGTATCTATGTGAAAATACTATTCATACTGTAGCTCTCTTATTTCTTTGCCAGATACTAGAAGGCAAATCTATCCAAGGATGTGTAACTGTGGAACCCTACATTCTAGGAGAATTTGTGAAGTTATCCAACAATACCAATGTAGTAAAATTGGAGTACAAAGCCACAGAATATGGACTTGCATATGGTCATTTCTGCTACGAATTTTCCCAAGGCACAGATGTGGTGGTCGATTTACAAGGTTTGTAAACATGCAGTCATCATATGGTGAAAGTTAACATTTTATTAGGTGAATGGGTTATTAAAAGCTGAGATTTGTTTTGACCAGGCATAGCTTCTTCATCATGTGACTATTTATAGAATTCTAATCTCAGTGGCCATAGACTGCTAAATAATTACATGGGACAAAGATGAGAGGAAGAAGAAAAATGTTGGCAGGCAGAAGGAAGAATGGAATGGAATTAATGTGTCTCAAAAGCAGCCAAACAGCAGCGAAAGTTTTAACTGATTGATTGGAAGATGCAAGTGATTAATGTCCATTTCACTTAATCTATAAGTAATTTCTCATAAGTAGATTCCATAAATAATGTAGATGTTATTTGTCCTCATTTGTGAAAATAAGTCTGAATACATTTTTCTACTAAAGTCATGGTTGTTCAATCAAAGGGATTACTGTTAGAAATCAACCCTGATTCAAAGACACTATTTATTTGGTATATTCAAATCAGTGTTGATTTCTGATACCTATATAGTTTTACTGGCAAAATTTCTGAAGTGCTTGCTGTTGCCTTGTTCTCTTTTTTCTGGGAAAGAGTGACTGGCCCACGTTCACCCCGTTGCCTTTGTGAAAAAAAAAAGAATTAAAATTCATAAATTCCCAGTTCTAGCCCTTTGAGATGCTCTGGCCTTTGATCCAGTTACAGAACCAATATTTACTGCTGAAATATTTTAGGAACATAGAATCAAAAGAGCATATAATTCTACTTCCGCTGTACTTCATACTTTGAAACTTTTTAATTGTTATATTGTCAATAAATATGCCTTTGATACTAAGAGACTAAAATAGATCTAGATTCAAATCCATCTTTAGCCATGGAAACTTGCTTGGTGATTAGGCCAGTTACTCTTTCCTAGTGTAACCCACTTCAAAGGTGGCTGCTAGGGAAAATTGGATAAGGAAGTGCTATGTATACTACCAAATGGAATATAAATCTAATAAATAAAATATTACAACTTTTAATAAGTGGAAACATTTTCAAAGCTGCATAGTCACAAGTCATCATGTGTGGGTTGGGTGACTTGTTTAATAATTAAAATATTTTTTGTGCATTTTCACTATTAATGTTCTTGGAGTAGGAGAGTTTATATAATGCTTACATTAAGAAAATGACATTTTGTTTTGTTTTTTCCTTTGGGCAGGCTGGGTGACTGATAATGGAAAAGGCCTCATTTATCTTACTGATCCCCAGATCCATTCTGTCTCTAAGAAAGAAACATCAGGCCTCACAAACTTTGGAAAGAAAGGAATCTATTATTTCTTCAATAATCAGCATACAGAATGCAATGAAATCTGCTCCCGTCTTTCATTAACAAGACCTTCAATAGAGAAACCAAAGTGATATTAGATAATCCTTGCCCCTTTACCAAGAGTTCCTGCTATGACTTTTCAACAAATGTATTTTCCTATTTTTTTAATATCTGCAACATAATATCCAATTAAATTGTGTTAAATGTATGCTCTAATATTAAAAGCTCATTCTGTAATAAGGCAGAGATGTTACTCAGGAGAGACCTTGCATTTAGTTGCTTCTTTTTGTCTTACTCTTTGTACAATTGCAGTGTATACACAGAAGTGTTGTTCTAAGTATAGAAATAGCTCTGCGCCTGAGCATCATACAAGTTAGTCATTGATAGGAAAGTCAGTACTGATAAAAGGCAGCCTATATACACCACCTTACCTTATCTTGAAATGATTATTAATGCAGCTAAGCTAAATAGGCTTGGTAAGAGTTCAACTCTGCCAGCACTCACGTTCTTTATGTCATGCATTTTAAGTACATTTTCTTCCAAAAGGCTGCATTTTTCCTTTTTTGTATTAATACTGCAATACAAATAAACCAGCTGAGCACTGTTAAATTCATTAGTCAGCAGACTTCAACAACTGCTTACTGTAGATTTATATATAAAGTGAGAGCTCTGCTTTCAACTTGAGCCCTGGACCCTGATTCATTTTCAACTTATTATCCAGAGACCAACAAGGAAAAAATGATAATACTGTTTCCCACAAAACAATACCCCGTGTTATAGTCATGAAATCAAGGTGATCCAAAAAAATTCACAAGGAAGAAGGAAACTCCTTTTTTTCAGTTGTGATGATAATGTAGGGCTTATAGGTCATGGTCTCATTATCTGGTATCTTGATATTTCTTCCTCAAGTGTCTGGCATCTTCAGAGGTACAAATTATATACTTCTTGAAAGCTAACAAATCAAAACAAAAATAACTTCATAAAAATCTAACCACCACCAATGTCACCTAAAACATTGAAGCAACAAAAAATAATTAAAAGCAATTAAAAAGCCCTACCTTTAACTCTTTTCTTAAAAAGTCAGTGTATCAAAAATCTGCAACATTATCCTTACTGCTGATCTCATATTTGTGTCAGAGAAAGTGCATTCCATAAAACTATTTAAAACTGGCATTAATGTATTCAATAGTATTTATTAAAGAATGTACAGTGCTAGACCAAACCTTAAAATAAAACTGAATAAAGAATCAATAAATAAAAACGTTAATAATTCAAAATAAAAATATAATTGTGGAAAGAGGTTGGATCTAAGGAGCTTAATGGTATATGAACTTGTTATGTATGTATGTTTGAACATGTATGTGTTTAATGTGTAATTTAAATATTAGAATTATTAAATTGCTAAACTGATGCAAAGCTATATGACCAGGAATAAATGGAGATTCTTCCAAAACAAATGAAAGCATAAATGTCCTGGGGTTCAACTACACAAAATCATTTTGAAATGCATTGGGAGGCTAGGTGCATAATAAAATTATTCTGTTTTTAGCAGACATCCCTTGCAGTCACTGAGCCTTAACTTTCCGTGCTAGTTTCCTAATCTTAATTTTAAAGCTCAGAGGTGTTTTCCCAGAGCTATTCCTAAATCAAGTTGTCCCTCATTCTGTTACATTGGCCAATGATATTGCCATTGATCCTAGAACAGAGGGTGTTGCTCAAAGCTATCTAACATATTCAGGACTGCTTCTGGTTTGACACTCATCCTCTTTGAATGTTTTGTAGTATGTATGCTGTTCTTGCACTGGGTAAAAGCAGCTGTTACCTTTTATTCTTTCTTTCTATCCATCTTTCTTTCCTTCTTTCTGTTTATGAAGCAATCTTTTGTGTGTTTTTTTGATCAAAGCTTATAATTCATGGATGTGACCTTCCTGGACTTTTGTCAGCTACCACCTGGAAGACTTTAAAAAGAAGCAGTGGAGGAATTACATCGTTTCATTTCCTAAATATTCATATGGGAATATTTTTATTGTCCTAGAACAGTAATACACATTTCCTGCACAAAATCCATTAACTGAAGCTGTTACATGATTTCCCTTCATTTTTTAAGGTTGGCAGAAGAGAATTTCTAAATCACTGTGGCTCTCAACCCTTTTCCCCCTTTAAAAGTAGTAATTACCTTTGTAGCTTTCCCAATGTGAAACAATGGTGGGATCTCACTATAGAGCAGGCATCTGTTTTGTACTACCCTGTGTGATACGGATTTCTTTGAGTATACCATTTCACATGACCCTGGAATATTTAACAAAATGTTAGTTGATAATTTTCAGACTGAGCATGTTTAAATCAGCGATTGGCTGGTTGTTTCATCACACACCCATTTATTTAAAATGTATATTTAGAATCCCATTTAGATGGATGATACCTGATTTGATGTGGATGTACATTAAAATAGTGATGCTCAATTAAACAGGAAGATTTCCACCAGGATTAGTTTAACATATTTAGATGATGTAGTATACTTTTCTACCCAAAGAACATAAAGGTATGAAATCTTTAGGTTCTGAGTCTGCACAACTAAGAATAAGGCAAGATCTAGACTTAAAATGGCACTGATTGATAGAGAGTGGAAGAATATTGATGTTTTTCGTAGGTGGATGGAAAGAAAAGATGAAAGTGAGAAGTTAAAGAGAAAGTAATATAGTTAATGAAACTTTTAAATGGTTAAGTAATAGTATGGAAATTTAAAAAGTGAAATTGGAGTCAAATTTGGAAAGCAACTAAAGAAACCAGGTCTGTCAGATCGGAAAAATCAAGATTGGATGGCAGTGTGCAGTGAGCTTGGCAGGGGAATTCAGGGTCTGTAACTGATGCCCAGGCCTGAAAGGCAAGAAAAACAAAGCAGAGAGGAGCAGAAGCAAACTCGGTCTTACTGGCTCTTGTGGTTCACAGGCAGCCTGTGCAGATGGCAGTGAAGTCGGACAGTGGGGAAAAATGGGAATCAGTCCAGGAGTCTGGAGAGGACTTGGACGAGGGGTCCTGCATCCGATGCAGAGATGGGGCCAGGACCATCTGGGAGTGGTGTGCTGACTCCGGAGCCTCCAGAGTCTGGCAGCAGCAAGGCAGAGGAACCAGGGGAGCCTGTTCCCAGTGCGCGTGTGCACAGAGCTGCTAGAAGGTAAGAGCAGCTGAGACAAAAGGGGTGACTCGGGAGTAAGGCTGGGAGGTGATTGCCCCTCTCCTAAGGTATAAAGGAGGTGAAAAGATAGAGAAACCTTTGCAGGAAGCAAAGTTGTTTGCTCTGTTTGGATTAAACCTTGAAGCTCTGTGTGGACTTTGTACTTTGGTTGGTTTTTTTACAGTTAATTTGGCACTTTAGTTGTCGGCAGCAATTCAAAGATAAAGGTGGGTGCTTATCTCGAGAAACTGTTTGAGACTTATTACGGGCTGGGAATGTACATAATTCCCAGTGTTGAAATAAAATGAGTCGTTTGGACTAAGCATGTGTTTAATTATGGTTTCAGGAAGCCATGGTCACAACAGGCTCCTCTGGTGCTGTTCCTGTGATGGTGCTCCATTGCATCTTCTGCAATGGATATAGTATCTGCAGTTTGAGATAAGAAATTTCAGAAAAAAAGATATCACTGGCTTCATTGACCAGGCATATCCCCAAACAAGGACAAGCTAAGTTTGTTGTTGATCTGTTGTCCTCTCTATTGCAAGAAGTATATTTACTGAGTTTCCGACTCGCAGGTCCTGGGGAACTTCAACTTACCATTCTGGTTATGATGGCAGCCCAGAAATTCACAACCAAATGATGTCCCAATTATATTGGACCTAACCCATATAGGTAGAAACTTTAAACTTTAACATAAACAATGTTTATGTTAGCACACTCAAGACATTTCCATCAATCTGTTATCATGATCAGACTATACTTTGGACCCCTTTTGATTAATTTGCTCAAAGAAAGGATCAGATTTAAGAGACTACAGGTAGTCCTTGACTTATAACCACAATCGAGCCCAAAGTTTCTGGTTTTAAGTGAGACATTTGTTAAGTGAGTTATGCCCCATTTTACAACCTTACTTGCCATAGTTGTTAAGTGAATCACTTCAGTCGATAAGTTAGTAACCCAGTTGTTAAGTGAATCTGGCTTCCCCATTGACTTTGCTTGTCAGAAGGTTTCAAAAGATGATCACATGACCTTGGGATACTGCAACTGTCATAAATTCAAGTCAGTTGCCAAGCATCTGAATTTTGATCACATGATCTTAGGGATACTGCAAAGGTCGTAACTCTGTAAAATGGTCATAAGTCACTTTTTTCAGGGCCAATGTAACTTTGAACAGCTACTAAATGAACTGTTGAGAACTACCAGTATTTGCAATATTTGCAAATATTTACAGAGTAAAGAGAGTATTTGCAATTTTTTTTCATAAAGTAGTCTGAGATATGTCCCACTGTTCAGGCTTGATAAGATGAGATGGCCTGTTCTAAAATGAAACAAATCAATCTGTGTTGTTGTAAATGAATTTCTTATAGGGCACAATTCAATAACTATCCCACTCATCGTTGTTTGAATCTGAGTTCTGGTATTTGTCAAATATCTGGTATATTGGTTTAGTCCCAGGCTTGGTGCATTATGTGTTATAACTCACTATTATGTGCCAAACATGCCATTACCTTACATAGTGTTTTATATGCAGATTACACCTATATATTTGTTGTAAATGATCAATTTTATTGTAGAGATAATATATAATTCTCTTGCTGTTTAAGTAGAAAACAGGAATATTTTCTGAACACAGCAGCTTTTAACAAACTTCTTTGAGCTATTTTTTATGAAGATATGATGATGGTACCTTTTTAAAAGATGTATGAATATCTGTGTTATTCTGAGATAAATCAGAAATATTTCATAAAAGAATCCATGATTTCCGCAAAATTTAGCTTAAGGAAGAGGAAATGGCTTTGTCTGTCAAACTAGAGAGAGTTTGGATTTTGTATAGCAGCTTCTTTATTCTCCTTTTGTCACCTATATGATATTTGTGCTGCATTGTTTGAGTACATAAATGTTCTGTCACAGTCCAGAGAAGAAATTAGAAGTAAGAGTAAAAAGTGGGAGAGAGAAAGGAGAAGGAAATTAAATCTCTTTTAAAGCTCTGTGCAAAATCTTCAGTGTTGGGACATTTGCAGCTGTACAAGAAGAAAATGCATTCAAAATATAATGCCACTTGAATAATCCTTTTCTGGAGTCTTGCTCACAGACTGCTCAAGCTTTGTAAGGTGAACTTGAACTGGGTCATTGGTCTTGCTTTGGTTCCCATTGGTTCCCATCACCCGAGGGCATTCAGCATCTTGACTGTGTTAAAAAGAGAGCAAACAATCCATCAGTGATCCCAGAGCTACTTTCTCAAAGAAAAGGAAAATCAGCATGTGACAGTACATTTGGCTGTGGGGTTTTGCAGATTAAAAGGATACATGACAGCTCACGTGTTCCTAGGAAGATTACGCCAGTTCTTGTTCACAGCTAAGAAAGCCAGACACCTATCTACTCTCAAAAACTTTAACCAAGAGACCAGGGCTCTATCTACCTTATTGAGCAAAAGGCCAAACACTCCTAATAGGTAAGACTTAATAGTCAGTTTGAGTATTCCTTGCTAGAAAATCATCCAGTGAGTACTTTCTAGTTAGCTGAAAACTGATTTTTATAACTTGGCATAATGTAGGAATCAGCCACAGTTGTTTTCTCAACAAGCCATGGCTTGGTATGATGTGTGAATTGTTTCCAATTATAGAATGATTTGCTTCAAAAGTCTGCGCAGAAGAGTTAAATATGGGGCAGTCATATTGAATTAACTTGCTATGCTTACAAGTACATATGTGGTTAATGTAGACTGACTTTAGCTCAGAATATTAATTCAGGTAGTTTATAAACTGGGCCATTAACTTGTATGAGTTATTCAAGCCACGTATTGAATAAACATGGCTAATTGAAACTAAGGCTTGATATAAAGCCCACAATATGAAAAGTGTGGATACAGCAGGACTAAGTACTACCGTAGTCTGGCTCCAGATATCTGGGCATCAGACTAGTTGCCTTTAGGAACACAGTGTTAAATTAAATAGTCATGGATGCGATTTTATGTTCTTGATTTTCAAATAATATTTTTAAGATCAGATACATTTTTCTAACAGCCCTCAGTGGCGGCAGCTGCCTTTGCATTCTGTTTACTTCATTGTATGTTTAATCATTCTCTTGTCCAATGCATCAATTGGCATTTTCATTTAGTTACACCAGTTGCCCTCTGCTGCCACGTGAGAAGTTGCTTTGTCCCCTCCTTTTACTAAATGACACTAGTTGATCATGTTGGAGCTAGAGTAGCACCGACTGATGTTCCTGAAGCTGGTGGTAGAGCAGAGATGCTGATCCCCCTAGACTGCAGCATCATGTTAATCAGAGCTGATTTGTAAATGGCGTCACCCCTCCTATCCCCCATCAATGGCACAGATGCTGCTTTGTGCTGCCTGAGACCAAGCAGCTATTAACAGCAAATCCAGCGAGGGAAATTAATGAAAGACTCTACTAATAAAAGGCAGCTCAAGACAGCCAAATCAACTTGCTCCAAGCAGTAATTAACTTTAAGAGAAAGCTCATGAAGGTAAATATTCCATCAGCAGCAGTCCATGCTGTCTTGCCTTTCTTTTTATAATAATAATAATAATAATAATAATAATAATAATAATAATAATAATAAGCAAAAAATAGAAAAAAGAAAAGAAAATAGAAAAGCAAAATATAACAAATGAGATTCCAAGACCTAAGAATAATGCTCAATTAGTTGCTGTGATTCTCCTTTCATTTGAAGTTTCTGGCACAGAATACACGCAACAATAATTAAGGCACTTTAAAAAATATGACCCACAAGTATTCTTGGTAATTAAAATGGTTAAGAAATAAGTAAAGCCTCACATATCCTTTAATACAAATATATAAATGACCACATTACATGTTTTCTTTTTGCTTCTTCTTCCTGGAAGATGATTTTTGTGTAACCATAACCATTCGTTATGAATTTAAATATTAATACCCACAAATGCATTTATACAGTGTAGCATAGTTCTGTTTGAACAATTGTCATTCCTTCTAATGAAACTTCAGCAAGCAATTTCCCATAGATGGAGTGGATACTAACAAAGGCATCACCCAAGGACCTGGATTGCCAACCTGATACTTTACTTAGCAACTGCCAGACTCCATCTTTCTTTGTTTTAGAGAAGAAAAATGGGTAGTTACAGGCTGCTAAACAACAGTCTCATTCGCAATTTATTTCCAAGGATGCTTATAGATCCTACGTATCAGTGGTGGGATTCAAATTTTTTTACTACAGGTTCTGTGGGCGTGATTTGGTGAGCATGGCATGACTTGGTGGGTGTGGCAGGGAAAGGATACTGCACTCCACTAACCTGCTTTCCAGCTCCGTTCTCCTTGTAGGGCAACCAAAGAAGACCCAGCTGGGACTCGGGAGGCAGAGAATAGATGGGGGCAGGGCCAGTCAGAGGTGGTATTTGCCAGTTCTCTGAACTACTCAAAATTTCCGCTACTGGTTCTCCAGAACTTGTCAGAATTTGCTGAATACCACCTCTGCAACATATACCCCAGAATTGCAAACTACATTGATTTTGTTCACACATTCTGCTAATAAACTGAAACTGAAAGCCACTTCCACTCTATGAAACTCTCCTGGTCTTAGCTTCATACTTCCTGGGCTTCAGGAAAATGGTAAAGAGCTCCATCTTGCATGGAAAAAGGTCTGTTATGAACTGAAAGTGATTTCATGGGCACGTGACACTTGCATTTTAAAATTTTTATTGTTATATGCATCTATTTTATGCTGACATTATCATAAATTTAGAACCTTCAGAAATGAGTAACATACAAGTAAAAACGAAGAGAGGGAGGGAGGGAGGGAGGAAGGAAGGAAGGAAGGAAGGAAGGAAGGAAGGGAGGAGGGAGGGAGGGAGGGAGGGGGAGGGAGGGAGGGAGGGAGGGAGGGAGGGAGGAAGGAGCAATGTTTGAAAAAGCATTTTCCCTTATCAGAACTTCTTTGACAAGTTACATCTTTTTATCTGCCATGCTTATAGTTTCGACTGGCTGCTGCCTAATAAATCTCACTACTTTGATTCTGGGGGTTATGTCAAGTAATTGTTCAGATAATGCCCATCACCATCGCCTCTACACTCTTCTTATTACCTCCTTACGCAGGTTTGGAAGGATAACTCATGAAATAAGTCCTCATTTCATCATCAGCTTTCATGTCTATACCACGGAGATAGCCTCAATGTAACTTTCAGGGTTATATTATTTAGAGTGGTTACAATATTCACAAATTATCCTACAAATGCTCTTACAATATTTCTGGGTCATTAAAATATGGTAGCAATGCATGCAAATATGATGAATGGACAAGAGTGATTTATTTTGAAATGTATTTAATTTATTTCTTATGAAATTTATTTGCTGTCCATCTCATATCCAATAACTCTGGGTGCTTACAACATAAAAAGGGTAAAGGGTTGAAAAATAATTTAAACGCTCAAAGTCACCTGAAGTAATATGGCAAGTCTTGAAATCTTTCTCTTCAGCCACTCTTTCAGTCCAGTATATGAAATAATATCCAAATTGGATGGCTGTGTTTTTTAAAAAAATACAAAACCAGAAAGGAAAAATAAAAGCCACGTCGGATTAATCGTCAGTGCAAAATGGAATTTCAGACATATTCTTATTCAGACAGTTCCTGCCAATCTGAGAGGCAGTTAAAAACACCACAAATCAGTTTTTGCTGGTGAAAGATATTGAGGAAATAGAGAATAATGTTTGGATCTGCTTATGTGTTTTAAAGGGCAAAAAAGCTTAAGAGTATTCTTTGGCTTTGAATTTCTTGATTGGGCAGAATTCTCTACATTATTGTCCATATCTAAGAAAATACGATTAGGGGACACAGTTCTGTTCTGCCCTTCAACAGTGTGATTGTGTTGCTGAGCGCAGCTGTTCTGAGCTGCTTACCACCACATCAAAATCTCTCCAATAAGGCTCTGATGACGCTTGCCTAGAAAACAGAGGCTTAGCTTCCATTTAACTGTCAGCCTTGCTCCTGGCTCTGTTTTATTCCTTCACGCTGAGTTTATCTGATTACTTCAGTCAAGTGAAACAGAAGGCCAGTTGACATTGTCAAGTCAGGCTTCAGTCAAATGTGTGGCAGACGATCATCCAGTATTTCATGAACAGGCAGAAATAAGCTTCTGTAGAGCAACCAAGATGGTCTGAATAGAGTTGGTGTCATACACATTTCTGTCATGCAAACAAATGCAGGGTAAGGGTTGATGTGCACTAGCTCCTATTAGCCTGAATTCTGCAGGCAACGTCTTTCTAAAGATTTCCATAGTTTAGTCCAAAGTATGTTTACTTGGAGTTAAGTCCCTCTATGCTAAATAGGATTGACTTTCTGCTAAGTATGTGTTTAGGTTGCAGCCTGAGGGTTCAACCTTACACACCAAGGATGTGCAAATCTTTTCAAGATAAGATCACATCAGCTTTCTGGTTGCCATGTTGGGAGGCGGAAAACACAATTCAAAATTGAATGGAGCCAGAATAAAAATGATCAAACCATCAAGTTGTAAAATGTTTTTCTGAATTGTTTATGGGGGAAAAACTGCAAACTTGTCTTTCGGAAGGTTTCTTTTTCCATGTTTTCTGAGTTTGCTGTTATATTAAAGTATTCTGGGAAAAAGAAACTTATTGTCATACGTGTTGGAATTACATCAATCAATTATGTAATTTGAGATATACTTTTTCAGAAGGTGGTTGAAAGTATATATACACCAGGAAAGAAGAACCATGATGTTACTGGTAAAGAAATTATTGATGGATTGGTATATTAATGTGAACTAATTCAATTCCTCTGATCGACTGCAGACTAAAAGTCTTGGAGATAGCATAATTAAGAGTTATACTGGATGACTTGAGCAGCATAATAAATCTTAGAAGAATCAGCTAAGAAATTTCTGATGGACAAAAATAATGCTTTGAGTTCCTTGGACACAACTATTCAAGCCACAGTTGTCTCTGTGTGCATGTGCAGTGTCTTAAAACTTACAATAAAAAACTATAACATGCCCGATACCATGTTTTCTAAAGCCTATCTCATCTTTGGTCTCAAGAAATAAAGAACGGCATCATCATGCCACTTCTTCATGCATAACTTTAAGATCATTACAGTGTTATTTATCCTGGGACAAAAACTTGCTAAAATTATTCCTGCCAGGAATTTTCCCTATAGGTACCGCCATAACTAGAGATTGCCAAGGTGGCCAAAGCTGTGGTAGTAACGCTATCATGTATGGGCTGAAAAATAATCATATCAACATTAGATAGAAGGAAAGAGTTACTTAAAATTCCAAATTCTTTATTCTCATCTAGTGGTCCGATGGATTTTGGTAGCCTTAATACTAAGCATATGCTAGAAATCCTCTTGGAACCATCACTGATTGGAGAAGAGCAGGTTTTAGATGATCACTATCAAGAAGTCGTGAGAATTGTTTCTTTGTTTTTAAACTACAATGCTAATAATGTAATAAAGTGGACAACATTAATCAAATGGCACATTCTGAAGAGTCTAGCTGTTCAGAACTATATCCCTTGATTGATATTTGTTTGCAAAGCCATTTTTTCATTCTGTCTCCTTAACACTTCAACATCATTAATTTCACACCAGGATTGTACTAAATTGTTATTTCAAAGTAGGGATAGGAAGAATAATGGAGAGAATAAATGTATAGCAGCTCTGCAGCTTGTATATAACAGAACATAGAATGACATAACATAGAATAATTGGGTTGAAAGGGACTTTGAGGTCTTCGAGTCCAAATCCTTGCTCAAGCAGGAGTCCTTATACCATTCCAGAGAAATAGTTGTCCAATCTCATCTTGAAAACTTCCAGTGATGGAGCACGCACAATTTCTGGAGGCAAGCCGTTCCACTGATTAATTATTTGCACTATCAGGAAATTTCTCCTTAATTCTTGATTGGATCTCTCTTTAATGGTCTTCCACTTGTTACTTCTTGTCCTACCTCAAGTGCTTTGGAGAATTGGTCAACCCACTTTTCTCTGTGAGAACCTCTCAAGTACTGGAAGATGACTATCATGTTATCCCTAGTCTTCCTCGATATACCTACCGTGGTTCCCTCAACTATTCATCATATACTTTAGCATGTGATCTCACACTAGTGCAGTATAAAGTTGCAGTATCATTTTTCACGATCTGAATACTACCTCTCTGTTGATGCAGCCTAAGACTCCATCGTCTTTTTGGGCAGCTATAGCACCCTGTTGGCTCATACTTGATTAGTGGTCCATTACGACACATTCAACATTACTACCTATTCTATATCAGAGCATTTAGTTTTTCTTGCCGAAATGAAGGACCTGACATTTTTCACCACTGAATTGCACTTTGTTGAATAGGGCTCCTGTGTTCAAGTCTGTCAAAAATAACTGTCAAGAAGTCTGTAAAGAAAAATAAATATTTCTTCCATTTCAACCTGCAAAATGCTAAGATCCAAAGTCATCTTGCTTACCTCCACCACATCCATACCAGCTCTTACCAACATAAAGGAATTCCCAATTCCCAAAACCAATATATCCTCTGACTCTTTAGCCACTGTCCTGCAAACTATATAATTATTTTCTAAGTGACAATGTTACATTTTAAAGAACAATAACTGGAAACCACCTATATTTCTTTTAAATTTTCATATGCATAAAGAGATACTTTCTACAGAGATTGTATTCTCTCCTATTTTTGAAGCTTTGAAGCTTTTCAATGGTCACACAACTTAAAAAAAGCAAAGAATTTCAATTCCCCAGAGGCTTTAATGTTTGGCTTCCTGTATTTAATTTTATGTTGTGGTCAATGACAGAAAATTAAGGGAAGAACAGCTGATCAACCACCATAATAATCCACGTAGCGTCTCTCTTTGTTGTAAGACATTCATCCAGAAGAGGCAGGGAAAATATCTTTGTTTAAGATTACACAGCCAAATTATGGTTGTGTGTCAGGAACACTCTTTTTTAATTATGGTGCTATGCTCTGAGAAATGTGCATTATCCCAAAGAAAGCAAACACAGGCTCTTGGGGTTAGCCTTTGTCACACTGGCACTAGGTTTGGCTTCTCAATGCTATTCTTATGCCAAGGAGGGCAATAAACCCCCTTGAGAGACATAGAACTGCCAGTTGAGCATTGATAGCATAGAGATGCTTTTATACTAAAAGCACAATACACACAGGGATCATAAAGATGTTTTCAGGGAAGATGACCTCTTTGTCAGGAGAAATTAAGCTTTTATGGCAAAGAGCTGCTATGGAAACAAGCAGCTTTTACTTATTTTGGATGGGCAGTTGTCCATTTGTTGTCTTGTTTACATAGCACATCACATAGCACAACATTAACATTCTTGTGGGACCCAACTGCTCCAACTTGATAAATGTAGACGTTTACATTTAAAGAAATTTATTTGATTTCTAATGCTGCCCATCTCAACAAATGACTCTAATTAAGAAAATAATTAAGGAGAATTTATTATTATTATTATTGTGCTGGCCAAGAAATCAGAAAAAAGGACTTTTGCAAATCTTCACTTGATGAAATGAAGCTATGCCAGAATAAACTTTGCTAGATGCTATTGGATTATTTCACATTTTGTTGGTAAACCGAATATATATATACAGATTAAAATAATGTCATGAATGATTGTGCTATATATATCCCACTGCTTTCAGCATGTAAAACATACTAACATTTGTGGGTTTCTCAACACTCACATTGCTTATAAACCACAGTGATTAGTTTATCAATGTGTGGTTTTGGTTGGTTGCACAAATCAAAGCCACATAAGCTATACCATGGCTTAAAGACTATATCTGAAAGGTTGTATGCAATTATTTTAAATAAGGAACAAACAAGGCCTTCTGTTTGGATAAATGTTTGCTGAATATCCATTGGTAGAAGTATTTGTTAAATTTGTTCTCCATTAGCTCTGTAGAGATTTACTTATACTGCAACTAGAAGTCAATCTAAATGTATGGCTGTGTTTTTCAAAAAGATATATTTTTTCTATTTTTAAAAGCTGAACAAAGCCAAGAAAATCTATTTTGGGAATGGTAAAAGTGGCCAGTAATCTGTGATTGATTGAGATCTCGCTCTCAATCATTATGTTATGAGTGAAAATTCCAATTTTCCCAGCCCAGCCAAGCTCCCCCCACTGAAAGCATGCTGTCTCCCTTCTGGTTTAAGCACACTCAACAGCCTTGTATTGGTGCCATTATATTTGGAATAACAAACAAACATTTTCCTCATCCCTCTGGTATAATTCAGCGGCTTGTAAACTACTAAGCCCCTGTTCAAACATTATTTAATCCATAAATTTTCCAAATGGCTTTTGATAAGTCACTACCCCTCAGCATCTCAGTTAACCATTGTCAAAATAGTTGCATTGTTCAGCATCTGCTGGAGTTTACCCTTCTGCAAAAAGCCTATTGGTGACCTCCCAGGCTTCCTAATACTACATATGGAAAAGTGGACTCTTTCAGGGATGCAACACATCTTGCAATCTTTCTCTCAACATTTGAGCAGTTAGACCCCCAAGAAGAAAGAAAGCCAAAAAAACAATATTGACAATGCAAAAGAAAAAGAAAAGGATGGGACTCAGGAGAGAGCTCCATTGAAGATATGGAACTGGACCAAGTTTCTTTATGGCAAAATGAATCTAACAAAACCAATTCTTCCTTTATAGAATTCAAGATAATGAAATAAAATATATTAAGTCCTCTTGCTGGGGTTGTCATTAGGGACATATATTAAAAGATTACACTATGTAAATCATTTTGTAAACTTCTATTAAGAGTAAGTTTTTATTTGTTTGAAACTAACCCCCAGGATACAATTGACAGGTAACTAATTTCTATTGGTTAATCAAGTTATAACCTAATAACGATCCATTTCTATATTGGAAAATTGCAATGACTATATTGAAGATTCTAAATAAAGGGATGCTTGAACTGTTTAGAAATGAAATATATCACCCACATGAGTAAAAAAAAATCCATCTTAAATATTTCTTATTTCTATAGATGATGACATTGATTTATGGCGTATGAATGTTCACGTAGAAATCAGGCCATATTTAGGCAATCAATTTTGGTTTGAAAATCTAGCAGCTTTTGGAATGGTCCTAACAGCCAAAGAATTAGTTCAAACCAAAGAATTTTCCAAGGATAAAAAGGAAACAAACTCAGAAAGTGAAGCGTGACACTGGATCCATCAAATTCTACAAATGGCTTTTCTTACTGTAAGAAATTTTCAGGAAACTTCAAAGGGACATGTTGAAGTGATTGGGCAGTGCAAGCATTTAAAGCAGTACCACAGAAAAGTGAGAGGAGAAACAGGTTTTATAAAACCCACCACCAGAATGCAAACATTTCAGTTTGTTACTTGCTACTGCTAATTTGTGACCAGTAAGACACCAACTATGGAAAAAGTCAGAAAAGACTATTCATCCAAATATTATAAACCAGGCTACTGGATCACTTCACTCATCTTAATTATTTCATTTCCCTGATTTCTAACATAAGTTTACCCCAATTTTTAAAATGATGGCAAAATATTTAACAAGTAATTTGTTTTGTAGCTCCGTGTCAAAAGCATGAGCAGAGTTGGAACATTGCAAAATTCTTAAATCTCACTGATTTCCCAGTTTAGATACAATTTACCATGGGTTGTACCTAAAACCTTAATTAATAGACTTATTAATAAATGTTACTGCCTTAATATAGGATAAACCAAAATGCATATTACGTTCCTTGTAAGCACCCTTTTAAGAGAAAATGGGAAGGAAAATTATAGGGTCACCTAGTTCTTAGCTAAAGAGAGAGAACATCTTCCCTCTTCAGCATGGCCAGAGTTTAATCATTAAAAGAGACACTCTTTTTTTCTTTCCCCTACAAAATATAAAGCTGATCCTGACACAACACCACACACTGTCATGGTAGTAAAAGATTGGCTCTTGTTTTGTCCCTTCTAGCCAACTGCAAGATTTGGACTTCTTCTCAGATTGCTGCTTACATCAAAGTGGTGATTATGCAAATATGCACTTTTAAAAGGGTGGGAGAGGGGAGAATTATTTATCACACAATAAACCCCCTACTTGGCTAGGAAACAATAGAGCTGATCACTTCTAGCCCAAGGCTGAAAGAGTAGGGGGTTTATGGAGCTAACCTAATTTCATTAATTCTTTTTTTGCAGGCATCTCTCTCTCTCTCTCTCTCTCTCTCTCTCATCCCACCTGCCTTTCAGGATCCAATCCAATAGATAGATTCGTGAGCTGCACATCCTACTCAATGAGTATTTGAGATTTGGCTGCCAATTAATGATTTCCAGGTGTTGATATCCAGAAATGGCAAAAAAAAGTGTATTCTGTGTGTGCAATATGGAAAAGAAAGAGAAGGAAAAGGGCTAGAATAAAAATGAAAAGGAAAATAATTGTGGTCCTGTTGGTGAATAATCTAAATGAAAATCAGACAGCCTCTTATCAAGGGGAACAAATCAGATTGTTGTCACTTTTCACTGTTGTTTGCTTGTTCTAAGTTTCCATACTGTTAGTTTTATGCCCCTTGCCCCAAGTTCCAAGGTTTTACTGCCATGCTCTACTATTAAGTAATGCAAATAATAAAGTTAATAATTAAGGCCTCTCCAAAACAATTAAGTTGAATTAGTACAAAATGCATGCTAATTTTTATGCTATTTCTAGGACAAATATGGCAATAATTCATCCTTGTATAATGCATCCCCCTTCTGACTCATGAGGAAAGAGAAATGAAAATCCAAGTTTGTTGGGTTTTGTTGGACATTAGTTAGTTAATGTCATTATAGGTAGCCCTCAACTTACAACCATTTGAAATTACAACAGTACTGGAAACAATGACTTACGACTGTTGCTTACAAACCATTGCAACATCCCCACAGTCATGTGATCAAAATTTGGACACTTGGCAGACGTCACATATTTATGATGGCTGGAGCATCCCAGGGTGATGTGATTGCCATTTGCAACTTCTCCAGCTGGTTTCCAACAAGAGATGTCAATGGAAGGAGCCAGATTTGTTTCACAAACATGTGATTCACTTAACAATTGAGCAATTCTCTTAACAATCATGGCCAAAAGAAAAAGTCATAAAATCGGATGCAACTCACTTAACCACCAGCTTGGTTAAGAATGAAAATTCTGGTCCAGTTGTGAAAATAAGTTGAGGACTGGTTGCACTGGAATTAATCATAAAGGAATAAAAGGCTGGGTAGGCTTACTCTAATCAACCTAAAGTTTTCATATGAAAAAAGGATTGCCTTTGTGGAAGAAGTGTAGTTAATTACAATTCTAGACAGAAATCAACCTCTTCCAAAGAATTAAATAAATGGAGATAGTAAACAGAGATAAATCACAAACTGCATAGGCTTAAATGTTGGAAGAGGTACAGTACTTTTAATAAATCACAATTATACCACAAATCTTTCTGTTCAACAACTATAATCAAAATAGCATTTAGACACTTCATAGTGCTTTAAAGCCCTCTCTAAGTGATTTATAAAAGCATCTTATTGCCCCCAACAATCTGGGTCCTCATTTTACCAACCTCAGAAGGCTGAGTCAACCTTGAACCCATCAGGATTGAATGCAGTGAGCAGACTCAGCCTGCCATTATTGCATTCTAACCACTGCATGCCACCATGGCTATTTTGTTAAATAATAATTCAAATATTGATTTTGAAAAATATTGCATTTTCCAGGTTTCATTTTCTTCTCCTTTCTCTCCTGATTCTGGATCTGCTTTAGTTTGACGCTCCCATCCCCCTTCTCTCAACAAGATTATATCTTTTTATTTAACCATAATATTTTCCCCGTTCTTGGTCTTGTCCATAATGTATAAGCACAAGCAACCACTGAGAAGACTCAGAAAAGAAATAACAAGTATGGATCCAGCCCTTGATAGGAATATCAGGATAAATTCAAGTGTGCCAAATTAAATATTGGGGTTTAAATCTCAGTCACTCTATGAAGTGACATGTGGTCAGATAAATTAGTATCATTTGGATTAATTTTGGCAGAAATGAAAGTTTGTGAAATAAAGCCAATGGTAGTACCTAGATATAGAATGTTAAGATAATCTTTTAACAACTTTTTATTTTAATTCTGAAGTAAGATTAAAAGTTTTACTTTTTAGCATCCCTAATCCTGTAAAGGTTTCATTTTCAAAATCGATTTTGCTGGTTTTTCACATTTTTAAAAAAGTTGCTGTTTTGTTTGATTGTTGCATCTTTTAATGCGGTATGTAAATGTCTAAACTTGTGAGAAGTTGTGCTGTGTACTATAAAGACATGCTTTGCCATTTCAACTTTCCTGTTTGATCTACAGCTGTGGGTTTCCCCTAACAATTTCCCATGAAATGATGACCCAAATTCATTTTTGCTTGGCTACTCCTGTCTTGCCAAAAATATGAAATGGGGAAAAAAAACAGCCCAAAAGAAAGTTACAATAATATAGTTCCCATATTATTGACGAAGAAAATAGTTGATTTCTATTCAATAGGAATCAAATTTCTCTAGAGATAATTTGCATTTTATTGCATTTTAATCTGGCAAAGTAGTTTTTTTTTATTATTTTAGTTAATAAAAACATAAAAATACTAAGAAAAACATCTTCATTGTGAAGCATATGCAGAATGGAAACACAGCTCAGTCTAAGATTGGCAACCATCCCCAGTGGTAAGGGCAGGATAAAGAAACAATGACTTAATCATTAATGGGCAATATGAAGGGAATCTTCATTATTCTTAGATCTGAACAATAATGGATGGATCATTCTGGAAGACTCTTCAAACCACTAGTGAAGAAACAGCTTTAGTAATGTGATGGTAAATTCAGCCATTATGGTTTCTAACCTGTGGCTTCTTCTCTTCTGCCCTCCCAGTCAGTCTGGATTAAAAATATCATGCATTACTTTATGCAGTGCATGAACACAGAATTGCTGGATATCTCAAAGGTGCCTTTTCCAAAAGGCAGCTGGAATTTTTTGTTTGTCTCCTTGAAAACATTTTGCTTCTCATCCAAGAAGTTTCTTCAGTTCTCAGAACTGAAAAGGACTTTTGGGGCAATCTGGATGACTGAGAATCTCCATAGACAATTGCTGGATAGGAGCTTCCATTTAAATCTACAATTCTCAACTTTGGTCAGATGTGAGATGCAGATGCAGTGTTCTCTGCTTCATTCAGTAGAGGGGGAGAATAAGAGAAAGAAGCTATAGAATAGAATAGAATAGAAAACAGCTGGAAGGGACATTAGAGATCATCTAGTCCAACCCCCTGCTTAGACAGAAAACCCTACACCATTTCAGACAAATGGTTATCCAATCTCTTCTTAAAAACTTTCAGTGTTGGAGAATTCACAACTTCTGGAGACAAATTGTTCCACTGATTAATTGTTCTAATTGTCAGGAAATGTCTCCTTATCTCTAGGTTTCTTCTCCCCTTGATTAACAGAATAGCGGAGCTGGAAAGGACCTCAGAGGTCTTCTAGTCCAACCCCCTGCTCAAGGAGGAAAGCCTATAACATTCCAGACAAATGGCTGTCCAATCTCTTCTTGAAAACCTCAGTGATGCAGCACCCACAACTTCAGGAGGCAACTTCCATTCCGCTGATTAATTGTTCCCACTGTCAGGAAGTTTCTCCTTAGTTCCAGGTGGCTTCTCTCCTGGATTAGTTTCCATCCATTGCTTCCTTTCCTGCCTTCTGGTGCCTTGGAGAATAGCTTGACTCCCTCTTCTTTGGGGCAGCCCGTGAGATATTGGAACACTGCTATTATGTCATGCCTAGCTCAACATGTCCATTTAATATCGCACCCTTGTGTTTATGGCACCCTGGGCTGGTTGAGGCAAGACGCTCCCTCTCACTTCCTCATTAGTACTGTAAAGGACTTTTTATTCTTTCTGTCCTCTGGGTCCCCCTTTGTTGTGGCTGCTGGGCAACAGCCCTGGCTGCCTCCCACAAGGGGTGGGCTCCCCCGAGGCAGACCCCATGTGCTAAGACAAAGCTTCCGTGATGCGCGTCTGCAGACTGTCACTCAGCCCATTCCGAATGGGTAAAGCTGAGTGAAGAATGGCAGGAATAGGCTCTTCCTCAGCCCCACCCTGTCCATAGTGCTCTTTCATTTTGGCTGGGCCCTACTAGACAGCTGGAGAATTACCTGTCTGTGAAGCATCCAGCCAGCCCTTGTTTTGGGTATCATGCTGACGCTTTATCTTCTTATCATGGTTTACTAGACTCACAAGACTCCAAGCTCACTAAACACCAAACCATTAAATCACAGTTTGCTAACCACACTGGTTTACCCAAGAGGCTAAACCACAAACAAGCAAAACACCACATTTCTGTTCTGAAGTCAGTCCCTGAAGACCTGTTCCTGGACTCCAGGCTTTGCAATGCGATGCCAACTCAAAATGTTTAAATTGTCTTCCTTGGATTTTTCTGGGGGGAATTCCACTACTGTTTAATGGATATTAAAAGTTCAGGCTGTGTTTGAGGGGCTGATCTGATTGATTGGAGCAATTATTGTCTTTTATATTTGAAAAATGCATTTTCAATTAAATTGGAGATTTTGTTTTTGAAATGATCTTGGCTGGTGGAAAAATGGGATATAAATCCAGCAAAGAATTAAGCATTATACTCAAAGTATTTATTGATATCCCACCTTTATAAACAACTGAAGTTGGCAAAAAATTTTAATACTCCTTCTTCCTCCAATGTTCCCCACAACAACAACTCTGGGAAGTGGGTTGGGAGAGAGTGACTGGCTCAAAGTCACCCATCCAACTTTCATGTCTAAGGCTAAACTAGAACTCACAGTCTCCTAGCTTCTAGTCTGATGCCTTAAATGACCAAATGGCTTGATCATTGTTTTTAATCAATAACAATATGGAATGGATTTTTCTTCCTCTTTTTAAAATTGCACCGCCATGATATAAAATCTACATTCCTAAATAAACTTATATCCAAGGTTTATTGAGCATGTATAAATAAATTCCATCAATTATTGTGGGGTTTTGCCCCAAGTAAGTGTTCCCAGAATGCATTAGTATGCTTTAATCCTTATTATTTCACACATGCAGTTCTTAAATCATGTATTAGATTAAATCATAATGTTGTTTAAGCATAGTGTGATATGTGAATCTAATTATTGTGGTTTAAGAGTCGTGGTGGTGCATTGGTTAGAATGCAATACCGCAGGCTAATTCTGCTGACTGCCAGCTGCCAGCAGTTGGGCAGTTCGATTCTCACCTGCTCAAGGTTCCTTCCATCCTTCCAAGATTGGTAAAATGAGGACCCAGATTGTTGGGGGAAATATGCTGACTCTAGTATAAACCGCTTAGAGAGGGCTGTAAAGCACTGTGAAACACTGTGAAGCGTAAGTGCTATTGCTATTATAAGCCATGATTTATGGTACAGTACTATACATGAACCAAGCAACTCTTTTTCAACACAAGGCTTAAAATTATTATTTCTCTGCTGCATGAGCTTAATGGTACTTATGACTGTATGCTTCTATACCCATTTATTTGAAAGTGAACATTAATAAAACTTGTATCCAAATAGCCATAGATAAGATTGTATTTCAGAGGTTATAAAGATTGTTCCTTTGTGGATTTCTCTGTATTTATAGTATCAAGTTCTGAATTGTATAATTCTGGACAAAAAAATAGATTTTGTGTATATCCCAAAAGAGGGAATCTATTTTTTGTCATGTCAAAACTTTCCAAATTGAATGAATAATAAAATATTTGCATGATACCTTCCTATGTCACAATCTTGTATTTTTACTGGGGGAGGGGGCAAGGGAGAGATGTGCTTTTCCTCTTCAAATAGTACCCTTGCCTTTCATCTTTATAAAAGTGAAGTGAAACTAATTAAAAGTGATGCCCTGTTGAACATGTTTTGAATCATCTTAAGCTGCTTTCAGGTATCATTGTAACCCACTAGGAGTAGCCACCTGATCCTTATCTAAAGGATCCATTTCAGTGTTATCTTAAGACACAATTCTTAAATTGTGGAGTAGGTCTTAAGGCATTACTAGAGCTTTATTTGGAGTAAAGTGTTGTATCACTACTGAAATAAACAAGGAAGAATTTGTCTGAATCCATTTATAGTACTTCCTTTCATGTAGAATTGATTTATTCCAAATATTTTCTTTCTTATGAAACATAACTGTGCTGTCCAGCCAGTGTATAGGAATTGGATTAGTTAGCAATTGTGAGCTGTCCCCTTAAGGGAATGCATCATGGTAAATGTAGTTAAGGTATCCTGGGAAATGTAGTCCATGTCACATGACGACATCTGTAATCCTGATTGGTCACTAAATTGACTATCGATGGGTTGGGGGAGGTTTCTTCACTCTTGCCTGAACTCACGGACTCATGGTAACTGTTTTACTTTTACCGTTACGAGATGGAAGAAAAGGGATAGGAGATAATCATCTTTTTACCTACAAGACAGGTATGCAAAGGATTGGTCATTAAAGAAGAACTTCATCACAAATGTGAGTTATGAGGATACCTGATGAACCACTAATAAAGACTTTGTATGAATGTTTTGTTGAGTTTATCTATCTGCATCTGTACAAAAGACAAAATCTACCACTGTACAGAATACAGAACAGTAAAAAGAATACAGAACAATAACCAAGTATCTGTCATGGATTGTGGTTCAGGCTATTCGTACAGGTGCATTTGCACTGTCACAGCTCCTGAATCACTACGTATTAGCTTGGGGCTTAGTTTTTAATGTTTCTAAGTCTATAGTATGCTTTTATAAACCAGGAGCATTAGTAAATTGGGTATTACTTATGTACAAGAACTCTGGAATAAAGAATTGGAACAATATCCCATATTAACCGATTGTGGCTAAGGCTCTTAATAATATATTATAAACTTAGAACTGATCACTATACTGTATAAAGAATTATGGATTTATCAAGCATGGCGGACAGCATAGAAGTTCAATCTGCAATATTGGGAAGACAGTGCAATCTCTCATCTGAAATCTTGGATTATATTGAAGTTTTATTTTTTGTTTATTAATGGATGCTTCATCAATATAAGAGAAGTACTGAAGACTATTTCATGCAGACATGGTTTAATCATCTGTTTAAGAATTATTAATTTTATTGTACACCATATGGTATTGTTTTTCCTTCTATATTAAAGCATTTTTTAAAAAAACTTTACATAGTTTTTTTTTTGCTACTGAATCATGATCCTTGAGGGATCAAGAATGATTATTCAAGCATCATTATTACATTATCTCTGCCTATACTGTAAGGTGTCCACTTTACTTAAAAAAGGAAGCAAAAACTTTACTATTGACTTAAAACAAAAGAACCAATGCTTTCTTTAGGCCCTTGTGGATGCAGTGTCATATCCATGATGGGATTAATTTCATTGATTTTTAATAAGGGATAGCTCAGAAGCGATCTGTGATGCATTATTAGCAAAGTACATATATAAAAGATAAATTCTATGTTCATTAGAGTTTACACCCAAGACTGTAACTAAAGAATATTTACTAAATCAGTCACAATGCAGAAATAATCTTCAGTCTATTAGCAAAGATCATCACCATTGTCTCTCATGAAAAATTATATACTTTATTTATATATATTTCATGTTTAAGAACCATCTCCTTGCTCTGCAACTGTAAATACATACTAGAATAAACTCTGTAAAATATACAAAAATATATCTGTGTCTGTTCTCCCTTCCCCCATGTCTTACAAAAAAGTTTTTATTTCCTTTGCAATAAATAAAAGCACAAGTGTGTTGCTAATTACAATTTATGACCTCTGACATTTTTCTGTCTGTATGTTTAGTCTGTTGAAGAAATAAGGGCATTTTCCATCAATCAAAGATGGGGATAAATAATGCATAAGAGAATCTTATTGCATAAGGGCCCCCTCCATCCCATCCTTCTTCACTCCACACCGCTTCTAAATTCTCATCGCCCCCCTCCCCGCCCGCCCAAATTTCCACGCTTGCGTTCAATCAGGATAATGCCTACAAATTATGCGATGCCTTCTACCTCAATCTAAACAAGCAAATCAACAGATCAACAAAACCACCCTCCCGGTCTTCCTTTTCTCTCCTTTTCACTCCGCATAAATCATAGAGGAGACAGCTGCTAAAAGCAGAGGGAGAGCTAGGAAAAAGAGGTATGGATGTCGCCGTCAGCGGGGGGAGGCAAAAGAGAGAGAAAGAACAAAAGACATTGTGGGAAAGTGCACATCACAGTGACAGAAAGTTTGGTTTGACAGGTGTAATTCCCACAGCCGCCAGGCTGGCAATGGGAAACAAGCAGATGCCACCAGGGCCAGGCATCGCTAACGTCGAAGGGATCGTGCGCGGGAGAGGAAGACACTCAAAAGCGTCCAGAGCCCTACAAAGGGCCGGCGGAGGACCTCAGTCAGCGTCCCAGGGATCAGGCGCTCCGCCTTAATACTTTCGCCTCCAGCGCTGTTTGCTGCGCGTCCCAAGCCCGCTCCGGTCTTTCCGGGGAATGGAACCATGGGATCTCCGCTACTAGTGGGCCATGTCAGTCTACCCGCCCTCCGGCCCACGCGGGAAGGGACGAGTGGGAAGGGACAGCGGGCATCAGATCAAATCTCTGGACAGCAGATAGCCGGGATTTTCCGGTTGCCAAAAGTCCAACTCTGAGGCGGAGCTGCCAGGGCTGGAGGGCGACAAAGTACAGCTGTAAGCCGACGAACCGGCCGAAGGAGCGGGGCTGGTGATGCAGCTCCAGGAACCCGAGGACGAGGTCGGAGAAATGCTGCTGCTGCTGCCTCCGCCTCCTCCGCTGCTAATATTGCCCAGCATTGCCTCGGAGAAGGCGGCGGCGGCGGCAGCAGCGGCGGCAGCCGCTCCTCCGCCTCCGCAATGGTCGGCCAAGCGGAGCGTCTCGGTGAGCGCCCAAATGTAGTTGTGAGCGAAGCGCAGCGTCTCGATCTTGGTCAGTTTGGCGTCCTCCGGGAAGGTGGGCAGCACCTCCCGCAGGGCATCCAGCGCCGCATTCAGGTTGTGCATCCGGTTCCTCTCGCGGTTGTTGGCTTTCAGGCGGCGGCTCTTCTTCAGCCGTTGGACCGTCTCGGCCGTCTTGGTGAGGCGGGAAGCGTTTCGCGCCCGGCCAGAGCGCCTCTTAAAGTCGTGCCGTCTCAAGCCGAGTAGGGGAAGGCGCGCGTGCTCCGCCGCCTTTACGGCCACCTCGGGCGCCTGTCCCGAAGGGGAGAGGACGTGGGGCGGCTCTTCTTCCACCTCGTCCTCCCCCTCGGAGCCCGACGAGAAAGGGGCGAGGGAGGAAGAGGAGGAGGAGGGGGAGGAAAACGACGAAGAGGAGGAGGAGGGCGAGGACCGGGGGTCAAGAAGCCCCTCTTCCTCCTTCACTTCCAGGGTCTCTGGCTTCGCGAACATCCTGCAGAACACAAAACCAGGCAAGCGGTCATTTCGAGAAAAGACAGTTGGAGCTCCTGAGGGAACTTCCCTTCCCGGCCCACCCAAAACGCGCCCCTCACCGCGAGCCAGGTGCACCAGGCGTGGACGGGTCAGTGCTTACAAAAGAGGGAAAGCTGTCTGCTGCCCAAGAGTCCCGGCCTCGCTCTATAATACACCCGTGAGAAACTTTTCCACGGCATGGATAGACAGCCAACGTAACGGCGGTGCACATCGGCGCACAGGTCCACCCAAAGCTAAGGATTGGACCCCGCTAAGCGCTTGAAAGTCTGCGACGCAGCTCTCAGGGATCACTTTGGGGCCACGAATGCCGTTAACTTCATTGCATCGGGTTTGCTTGGAAGGCTTTAATGTACCGAGCATGAATTAACCACAAGGGCCCCTCCGCTCGGCAAGGCGTTGCAAGAAATTGGCTGGGTTGGCTCGGCCTTCCTATCAGTACTTGGCGGCCGGGGAAGGGAGGCAGAAAGAGCCGCATGCGATTGCGCCTATGCGCTAAGCGGGAGTTTTGGCTGCCGCTCCGAAAACGGCCTTCAGCCAACTAAGTTCGCCTCAAATAAATGGGGCGGGGGGGGGTTAAAAAAGAGGGAAGTTCAGAAACTTACTTGGCTCTTTTGGAAGTAACCGAATTGTTTTTTTCGCTCGGCCCCCTTTTTTTGGCCACCGTAGACGCGGCTGGCTGCTTCTGTCTCGTTCCGCACCGCCCCTTGGGGCAACCTTCAAGGCTCAGCTTGGCCCCGCGCCGTTCCCTCCCGGTTGCTGGAGAAGGTCCCACCGTGGCTGGGTGCTGGTGTGGGTCCAGGGCCCCTTGCTCGGAAGGGGGGTTCGGGGGGGTGGGAAATGTCTTTAAAGGGCGGCTTGAATGGTCCGCCGCTGCCGGCCTGCGTGCGTGTAAGAAACAGGGCAGCTCAGTGGGGAAAGCTGCTGGCACGCGCCTGGGCCCTCCAGTTAAAGCGAAGCTGCTTGTGTTTCTGTGGCTGTGTGTCTGGCACACGACTCTACTTAAAACCCCTTATATACCCCATGGAAAACAATCAATGTACCCTCGGGGCCTCCTCGGCTCTCCCCCTCCCCAGGTTTAGCTTTCCTTTTCATTTCATTATCATCGCTCATCTCTTTTCTTTCTTTTTAGGGTGTGTGCGTGTCCGTGCTCCTCTTTCCCCTCCCTTCCTCCCCCCCCCCCTTTTATCTGATCCTCCGAAAGTGTGTTGGCAACCGGGACAATTCTGGGGTGTGATTGGTGCCTTGCGCTCGGCTGGAGCGTGCCGTTAATTTATTAATGAATGGGGGGTCGCGAGGCGCAGCTGGCCAATCAGAGCGTCCCGCTAGCCACGCGCGCTGGAACCTGCTTCCTTTGGACAACTCATTAGGCCCGAGGGCTGCGCTGAGGGAGAGGAAGCGGACCTGTCCCACAGCCTTCGCCCTCCATCACGCCAAGCAGGGCCCCGCGAGCCCAAGCAGGAGGGGCAGCTCCCCATGCTCCATTCTGCTTACTTTTTTTCAAATTGGGAGAAAGAAGAGTGTGCCAAAAAGGAACCCCGTGGTTGAAAAGAGGAGGCTGTCCAAAGCAGAGAAAAAAGAAGAGAGAGAGACCCAGTCATGATATGTGTTTGTACTTGAAGAGCAGAGAATGGGCAATTGGTATTTTTTCATTATGAAAGGCACTGAGTCTCTTCCAACTCATATTGATAAAAGTTTCACCTTTTAGAAAAAGAGCTTCTCTCTGAAGGAGGGAATAGGCCACACCACAGACTCACAGATATGATGCTTTATGACCCCACTCATTGGTGCTCCTCTTGTTTAAACTTCAATTTATCTGTGGTTGGTTCCACTTGTGGTGCCACAATTGTGATCACAATTTGTGTTGCTAAGTAAAGCAGTTGTTAAGTAGCACCCAATTCTGTGACTTTTTTGCCATGGTTGTTAAGCAAGTCACTGAAGATGTAAAATGAATCAAATAATCACCACAGATCCATAAACATTAGTAGATCCATAAACATTTCGAGAAGCTGTGAAACAGATAAAGAAACCAAACTTGATCAGTTACTGATACAACCCTTAAGAAAATCCTAAATTTTAGGCAGACAGGACCCAAATGGCACCCAAAATATTCTTCCATTCATATTTAGTTACACTTAGAATCTCTAGTGAAGAAAGGCTCTCGGTTTTTAATGTTTTCATCAGAATGCTTTCATCAGAAAGATAATATAAACGTTAGATGTTCTGTGATTTCCTAAAATACAAGTAATTTTCAACATATGAACATAAGTGAGCCCAAAATTTATGTTGCTAACCATTTACAAAGTCTGCACTACTATTACTATTAATCTTCTTATCCCTCCTTATCACCCATCCCCTCCCACTCGTGATTGTAACTTTGTCGCTTGTATCCTTACAATTTATATTGACTGTTTCCTAGTATGATTTGATTGCTTATTGTACCCTATCACTATCATTAAGTGTTGTACATTATGATTCTTGATTCTTAATGAATGTATCTTTTCTTTATGTACACCAAGACAAATTCCTTGTGTGTCCAATCACACTTGGCCAGTAAAAGAATTCTAATTCTAATTTTGATCATGTAACCATGAAGATGTAACAGCTGTGTGAAAAACAATCATAAGACACTTTTTTCAGTGCTCTACAATTTTCAGTGCTCTACAATTTTCAGTAAATGAACTGTTATTAGTCAAAGGCTCCCTCTACAACTAGGAAAATTAATGTTAAGGGGAGAAACTTTCTAATGTTGTGATCAGTGTAATGTAGGAATTTATCTCTGAGCTAGTGGGCCCACTTTGCTGATGGCGTTAAGAGGTAGTTGTTAAAGGTACTTTAAATTAGATAGTGAACTGGGGGTGGGAGTGGACTCAACAACTTAACCATCCCTTTCTAAGTTTATGATTGCGTGATTCCATAAGCAAGTAAGACGTTGCTCTTCCTCGTGATTCTTAAATATCTTTTTCTTCTTTCCCCATATGTTCTGCTATTGATTACTATCATGCTTGGAGTCTCTCACCAAGTTTATTTCAGCTCAAATAAACTAGTTTTATTCTGGCATTTTGCCTCGGACCTCTGACCTGTAAACAAGATCTTGTGGAAGTCAGCCACTCCAGATGATCAACCTTGATTTTCAGAGTCTAAACTTGTTAGCTTGGCAGAAGAATGGAACCTTGGCAAGGGAATAAGCCACACATTAAAGCCAGAGTGTGGAGGAGTTCTTTTTTGCTTTGGTTTGAGAGTCTATTTTGGCTTTAGTGGAGGGTGCTTGTTCTGTGAAGCCTGAATTATAATAAAGATTCTGATAAATTTTCTGGGTTCTGGAGCACATTTATTTAAAATCACAACTTGCCAAGCACACCACTTTAGAGAATAATAGCAACAACAAGAAAGGAGAAAAGAAGGGACTTGCTTTTCTTCCGCTGAAAAGTCCCATGTCCACCCACCATTCGTTTGGTTTCAGGCTCCAAGGTTGCATGAATTTAGTCAACTAAATTTCTAAACCAGGTTTTAGTTTCAGTGATGAACCCAGTTACTTAAAGATGACTTAGCAGGATACAATCAGTCTCTCTTTCATTAATGAAGTGAATTTATATGAGTGCAGTCCAGACAACGAAAGTTATATTCCAAATAAATTGTATCACTCCATTTACTGCACTAAGACTACACTCAGTATGCTCCTGTTAGTTATCTCTATAACATCCAGTTATTTATTTCCATCACATCCATTCCAGGGCTTTATTCATTTGTCTTTTGTGTGGCCAGGATTGAATTGGCTAATTCTACCTGTAGTTTATAACTGAAATGGATTCTATGAAATTAATTTGATAAAGTATGCAGAAATTATCTTTGCATTCAACAAAAAGCACATGTAATCTTTCTTGACTAATTCTTTGTTGTACCAAATAGCATTATTTCGACTTCTTTCAGACAGATTTACTCACAGGCATATAGATGTACACAACTTTTTCTACTGGACGTCTAAAATTATCACAATTGGTACTGCCTTTTCATTAATTTATCAAAACGTAAATGCTTAAGATAAAAAAGTATGTAATTACAGAAAGTTATGTACCATGGAGGTAATTTTTCTGGCTTTGGCATAATTCAGAAAACATTTCAGTTTAGACCCAGAATCTTTTGAAAACAAAAGATCTACTTCACATAGAACTAACTCTGGAGATTGATTGTGTGAAGCAACAGTGACTGGCTTCACACAACACTAATCCAAACCAAACTAATCACATTGCTTTAGTGTGTTGTGTGAAATCTTCCTAAAGTGGGAAAAGATAGTGCAACCATGCTCACTCTCCATGACCTCTCAGTGCCCTTTGATACCATTGATTGGCTACAGGGGGCTGGGGCTAGGTGGCACAGACTTGGGCTGGTTTGGCTCCTTTCTCCAAGGCCAGTCCCAATCAGTGTTAATAGGGAGTGAGAGATCCAGGCCTCGGCTGCTATTTCCACTCCTTTTTACCTCTACATGAAATCACTAGACGAGATCATCCATCAGCACAGGTTCAGGTATCATCACTAGGCTGATGGTACTCAGCTCTATATCCTCATCCCTGGTGACCCAAGTGATGTTCTGCCCTTTTGTGATGCCTGGAGGTTGTGGGGGGCCTGTATGGGAGACAACAGACTTTGGCTGAACCCTGGAAAGACTGAGTGGCTTTGGGTGCAGGGAGCTTCAAGATCTGGGACTTTAACATCTTTAGTTCTGGATGGAGTAGCAGTACCCAAGACAAACCTGGTCCACAACCTGAGGATTCTCCTGGATTTGTGACTCCTGCTCGAAAAGCAGGTAGCAGTCATAATTAGGAGAACCTTTCCACAACTTTCTTTTGTGCTCCAGTTGAGGCTTTTACCTGATCAGGAGTTCCTGCGCTCAGTCACTCATGACCTAATCACCTTACACCTATCGTAATGCACTGTACATGGGGCTACCCTTGAAGAACATTGGAAGCTAGGGCTGGTGCAAAGTGTGGTGGCACAGACAGTTCTTTGGGCCCCTAGAGTGGCCCATGTTACACCACAGTTTCAGGAGTTTCAATGGTTGCAGATCTACTTCTGGGTGCAATTCAAGGTGTTGATTATCCCCTTTAAAGCCTTGCATGCTGTGGGTCCAGTCTACTTGAAGAACTGCCTCACCCATGCCAGCAGAGGGGCATACTGTAGATCCCATCAGCCAAGTAATTTTGGCTGGTGAAGTCCAGGAGAAGAGCCTTCTCTGCCAGAGGTGGTATTCAGCAGGTTCTGACCAGTTCTGCAGAACCAGTAGCAGAAATTTTGATTAGTTTGGAGAACTGGCAAATACCACCTCTGACTGTTCCTATCCCCATCTATTCTCTGCTTCCCAAGTCCCAGTTGATTGGCTGGGTCTTTTGTTGCCTTGCAGAGGAGAACGGAAGCAGGTTAGTGGGGTAGGGAGGGAATGAGATTTTGCAGTATCGTTCCCCTGCCATGCTTACCATGCCACGCCCACGCCATACCCACAGAACCAGTAGTAAATTTTTTTGAATCCCACCACTGTTCTCCCCAGCTGTGGCTCCTGTCTTCTGGAACATCTCACCCCTGAGGTGAGATTGGCTACCAACTGCCTGACATTTTGTAAGAGTCTATGAGACCTGAGTGGCTTGGAGACCCAGTGTGGCAGCTTTATACTGGATGTGTTGACTAATTAAAATTCAACCCCACTTCCCCGTGTCCGGCTTCCTTCTTTGCCATCTTGTGTCCATGATTTTATCTGTTAATGTTTTTATCTTTGGTGTTTTTTTATGTTTTATGTTATAAGAATCATTGGATAGGAGATGGGTGGCAAATAAATGTTATGAATGAATGAATGGTGTATATTGTAAGTTACAACCTCCTTGCTTGGGAGTCACTACAGGCCTAAATTTCTAGGGACCGAGCAAGCGTTAAGTTTACTTTTCTTCTTCGCCAGGAACTGTTTATGCCCCTCACCTAATTTGCCCGCCATTCTGATCAGGAAAACGGAAGGGTGGGGAAATATCTTATTTTTCGTCCCTTCTCACTTTGAAGCCCAGCGGGAGCGACGACAAACCGGGACGGCGGCCACTGGAGAGCACCTGTGTGTGGTCCGCTAAGTGCGTGCCGGTGAAATGAGGCTGAACTGTTATGCAAAGGAGAGGCACCGGCTTGGGTGGGGGCGGAAGGCCGGAGATCCCTGTCCGGCCCGGCACCCAATCGGTCCAGCAAGGGTCAAACTGTTCAACCGCAGCTCTTTTCGCGCAGCTCAATCCTCCTTTAGGAGAACAATGAAAGGCCAAAGCAGGCAGGGATCAAGAAACGAGGGAAACGCCAGTGATTTAAGGGGAAGGGCAGGGAGCGGGCAGGATCGGCCGCGGGGGAGGGAGACTTGGCGAGAAGCCTTTGTGATGCTTAAGAAGCCTGAACGCTGGGGCGACCTCTCGAAGGCCAAAAGTTACAGGGAACTGGGCCCAGGGGAAGGCGACCGGGCCGACCGCCCAAGATGCGCCAGCCAGAAGGACGCCGCCAGGTTTCCAGCAAGAGGCGTGGCGAGGAGAAAGCTTGCTGCGCGGTGGGACGCTCAGGTTCAGTCTTGGGGTCAGGGCGAGGGCTTACCTCGGCGGAAGGCGCAAGAGCGCCCGTCTCCCCTCCCTCCCCGCATTTACCCAGCGCGACTGGCCTGGGCGAGGGAGGGAGGGGCGGACGTCTGTGGAACGACCTGGTAAGGAGAGACACGTCCGTCCGCGACTCACGCTAAGTCACTAAGCGTGGATGCAAACAACAATGACGGGCGTTTACCTCAGGTGCCTAGTAAGCATCCAATCTAATCATATTTTGCTCTACAATAATGCGCTGTATGAAAGACACCTAAACCCGCCAGCACGTTAAAGGAGTAAAAACCCAGATTTAGCTGTCTGGTCTCTGCAAAGATAGAGGTGCGTTCAGGTCAGACCTGTGATTTGGTAACTCCATGGACTTGCCAGTGCAGCATTCTGGGCAAACAACATTTACTTATTTCTCTCATGGTTTTTCAATTTGTCAATCTTGCTTGGTCCACAAAAATAAACAATTAATCCTTTATTCTTTGTAGTCTTCAATGTAGGATCTACTTTCCCTTGTACTCCAGTCTCCAAGGCATTTGTGACAACAGCAACCCCTGAGAGAACCTGTGCAGGGTCCTATCTAACCCATATTCATCAAGCAATGAAATGTAGTTTTACTTAGAGTGCCTGAACTGTAGAGAAGTTGATTTCCAGATCATATTATACCATGATGTAGTTTATTTTATTGTGGTTTAGTGTGAACTCCAACCTGCTCACTCTATAATTAATTAAAATGAAGCTAAATTAGATTTAAAGTAGTTAAATTTCTCCAGTGGAAGATTACATTTTGCAACAATTTCACAAAGTTCTGATTCATAAACTCTCCATGCAGAAAATTAAACTGCCACAGAAAATTGAACTGCCATGTAAAGGAGCCCATGGCGGTTCTCTCCAAGTTTTTTCCTTTGAACAGGATTGAAATTTGGGGAGTTAGCAGAACTGTAAGTCACTGGAGAAAATAGCATACAATAAAAGCTAATATGTTCACACATATCCCTTGAGCACTGCTAACTAAATAAGAGAATAAATAAGAATATCATAGTCCACCCATGATAATTTCTTAAAAAATTATGTTGAATAAAAATGTCTTCAAGTTAAATGAGAACTATTTAAAAATTCAAGATAAGGTTAATTTGCTCGGTTCTAATAAAAACCATTCAGAAGTGTGAATTACTGTCACAAAAACTGTAGTCTATGCCCTTTGGATCATCAAGAAGTGTACAGATACACCTTAGCTATTTACATTGCACCAAGTCACACAATCTTACATGGCACTGTACCTGATGCAATGCAAATTTAATCTATTTAAAGAAAGAGAGTTTAGAGATTCTTAATTATCAGTATCTCTCCCCCCCTTTCTTCAACCTGTTAGGCTTAGTCAAACAGGCCAAAAGGAACTAAATAAAGGTTTTTGACTTTTATAAGGTATCTATCACCATAGCTGTTCTTGGATATCACTTTAATTGTAAACTTATTTATTTATTTGATTAGTCAATCGCTTACAAGTTAATAGGTATAAGAATAAACATGAGTATGAATACAGGAAATAGGTATGAATAAATGGTGACAATAGGACAGGGATAAACTTGAGTTTGCAATGGTGTATTATTTATTGTTATTGTTAAGAATTGGCACTCGGAAACTCTGAAGAGAGTTGTGCAAGAACACTGGGTGAAGAAATTGATCTTGTTTATACGGGGCTCCAAAGGGCACAACAATTTCCCTGTACTTCCTTTGGTTTGACAGATGGGTGCCCTTGAGGGGTCTCATCAGAAGATGCCTATACCCATGTAGCCTGGAGGCATCCCTTGCTTGTAATTATTCTTTCTCTCCAACTCTCCCTCTTTGTGAGGGTGCTCTGTTTGTTTTGTCTGCCCCATTTGCATGGCAGGTGCAGGCTTCAACAGTGATTTTTAAACTTCAGGCTGTTCCTCCCTCCCTCCCTCCTCCTTTTAGGGCGGTAGACTCTCTCCACCCCAGCCTCAGGAGCCTTTAAGCTCTTTTCCTCCATTTTCCCAGAACCTTGAAGATTGCCTGGTTGAGATGCAATTCTTTCTTCTCTCCCCCCACTGTCCCTGGCTAAAAGAACAGCCGATTGTGAGCAGAGATGGAATGGACACCCCAAAAGAGAAGCCTGCAAAAAGGGACACTGGGTAGCAGGCGAAGGTTGGAGTAAGGGAGCACTAATCGCTGAACCAGGAGACAAATACGATTACCAGCTCTGAGCCTTGAGTCAGAAAGTCTCATAGACTTTAAGATGTTAATCCCCAAGCTAATCCTTCCTTTGGCGTGTCGGAATAGTGCAGCCACAAGAGTTGTTTTGTTATTTATATTGGCGTTTAATAAAACTCAGGCAGTGGTGAATGGGTTGCCCACTCTCCAATGGTAATTAATTCCCTATTTCAGTGACCCAATTGTGCTGGGATAGAGCAGCGGGACAGTCCCACTGCCCCAACCTGCCTTTGTGCAGTTTACATGGCTCTCGTGCTTCAACAGCTATGGAAACCCATTCTTTTGATGTCATTCAAGGAGTTTTCCTTGGGTATCTTCTAAACTTCAAGAACTCCTTTCTTTTCCCAAATGCATGAAAAGCGGGCCTGGCTTGACCACCTCTGTAGAATTTAATGATTCGTTGAAAGGGTCCTGAGGAAGGAGGGGGCAAGAGAAGGAGTAGATATAGACAAACACATATCTGTAGAAGAGATGAGGGGAAACGAAATCTGACAGATCCCTATTGAAACAAACCCTGTGCTTCAAAGTACAGCACAAACTTATCAAGTTTTATTTTGTTATTTATTTATTCCATTTCCAAATGTTGGAAGTCAAGGAATTCTATTTCCTAGAATACTTAGGAGTTCAGTAGGATGGAATTCATTCAGGAGTAAGAAGTAATTTAAATAAAATCAACGAAAAGTACATTGATTTTAATCAACATAGGAAACTCATGCAGTAGCATTGAAAGACATGCTAACTCAAAATAGCAGGACTATGTCTTTATATGCACTTTCAGTGGAGAAAAAAAAATCTCTTAGCAAGTCGCAGAAACAATTCAGAATTCAAATAAGAAAATAGAGAGTGAACCATATGGCCAGGGTAGCTTGAGTTGGCTGCGTTTTTTCTTAGACAAAGAAGGGATTGAGAGTTGAAGGAAAGGAGAAAAAAAACCCAACTTTCCGGCTGATGAAGCTGTTGTCTGGAGGCAATGATCCCAAATCTCAAGGCTTTATTCCAAGCTCCGACTGAGACGTGATATGTCATATGATTAGCATCTTTCATATTTACAAGAGAAGTATAGGCTGCCAGCCTTTAGAGAAAGGCGAGAGAAAGAAGGGGCATATGCTGAAATGGATTTAGCATTTGAAAGAGAGAAAAGAGATTGGATAAATACACTTAAACGAGGATTTAGTTTTACTCCTGTTGCGTTCTAATGGATTGTTGATTGAGATTTTAGGGAGCTGGAACAGGGGTGTCACCAGTAATTTAAAAGATGCTATTCAGCTCTTGACTATTTCTTCCACACTTTGTGTATTAATGGGTTTAGTGACAGCTTGAGCTAAAAGAAAATCTTTTTAAGAAATAACCAAAATATGATAGTGAATCTCGCCTTCACTTTTGAAATGTAGATAGCTTTCAAAGTTTAGGGTGCAATTTTCATTTGGTTGAAGAGAACTTCAAAGTCTATTGGTAAGAGTTTTGCATCACATTTGAATAATTATCTTAATTCATGTGAGATTATGCAAATTGTCATTATTTCAAAGAAAAAAATAGATGACCTTTGCTTGCTACCTTCATGCTGTGAAATGAAAAGCAGAGAGTACACTGGCACCACCTAACGGACAATTTTTATTTCAGCTAGAATCTTAACTCTGCAAAAAACAAAATTTATATTTCTAAGATGCAATATTTTAAATCTGTAAATATTTCCCATACAATACTTTGAGAAGGCTGATAGCATGTTATTTTAAACAATTAGAATAGCATTGTGATATATTAAAAGTATTACCTAGCTAAACAATGGAGGGCTAATTTCTATTAGAAAATTAAACTCTTTCTATTCAACACCATTAACTTTTCAACACGATTTGGATATCCACTTTCTAAAATATAATTTGAACAAACAAAAAATGAGCATATATGTTCAACTGATCGTGCAACCACATCTTCTGTACTGTTAGTTTTTGTAAGATGAATAAAACTGTATTTTATGTACCATTATCAGCAAAAATTATTACATCTTCGGGGTATTATAATTTAGTGTGATTTCTTAGGAGTGTGAGATAGGTTAATATTAGTTTAAGAATACTTATTAAAATAACTTTGATTTTATTGCCTCCTAAAATCCCAAAGATGGCATCCTTGTTAAAGTGAATATTGCAGGATCAAAGTGAATATTGGTATTCAAAAATATATCCTGTGATATATTTTTAAAATTTTTAAAAATATGTAATATGTTTCAAAATATAGAAGGTATAGTATGTAAAATTTATATTAATAGGATGTGAAATATAAGATGGACTCTAAAGCAATGATTTATGCCTTTCTTTTATAAGCAGTGATACTTATCCTGAGATTTAGGATGTTAACATAAAGAGAAACTCGTCTAAGACTGCGAAATAGAGAACTCATACAAAGAAAAGCCAAGCCAGGTGTAAATTTTTCTCAAATGAAAACATACTTTCCATTCCCTCCCGCCCCTGCACCCACTCCTTGGTTGGTTTATAACTTACAGTTACCAACAAATGCCAAGAATTATAATAATGACACTTTACTGGGCCTTATGTATTGCTCAGTCACATACCTTGAATATCATGTCCTGTTGTGACGGTACATTTAAAACATGGAACAAACATGATCAGGGATCTTTACATTAAGTCAGAAATACAGAAATGTAAAGGATTTGTTACAGTAAGTGTTCAGAAAAGAAAACAGGAGGATATGATGGCATTGAAATATATGACAGGTTATTAGATAAAAGCCATGAAATAGTGAATTTAAGTTACAAAGGCAGACTACTAAAAATATTGACTAAAAGAAAATGAGGTTTAACAGTGAAATCAATCACTGAGAATTAATGGGTACTCATCCTTTGCACGTGTTCTAACTTAGCTATAGCTATTTGTAAGAGATGCTTAGTTTTAATTCCTGCTTGAAGTTAGGGAGATAGAATGGGTAGATTAGAAAGTCCCTTCCGACACAGTGATACCAAGTGATATAACTGTAAGAGAAAAAAAAGCCAAGTATGGACTTTCTTCCCAATGATCTTACACAACTGATTGCAGAAAATAGGTATCTATTGTAATAGTGAAAACCATAATCCATTATTTATGAATAAATTTGTATCCTATTGAAAAATCCATGCAAAGTATTTTAAATAGGAGTTTATTTAACGCCATGGTATTTATAAAGCGGTTCAAGAATTAAAACAGCTGTGTATGAAGAAAAAGTTTGTTGTCATGAAATGTACAGTTCCTAATAAGTTAGCTTTCATTAGAAATTACATTGTTATAAAGTTATTTATTATATTTAAACTTTTAAAAAACCATTAATGCATGTAACGGTATTACTGGAGGCACTTAAAAATATAAAAACTGTAATTTTTGATTTTCAAGATGAAATCATTGATATAATTCAGTATATTTATGCATTTGTTTTTTGAGAAAGTGATTCATTTTTAGATTTTTTCTTTTTCATGATGGCTTCTTCTTCCATCTTTTTCTTGAAATAAGATTTAACAATATCATTCAGTTGTTGTTCACATTGCTTAGCATGTTGTAATCCATTTTTTCTCCCTACAAATAGCAGAATAGGATATTTACATATTAGCAATTAAGCTTTAAACACTCTGGCCTGTTGTACATGATAGATCTGCTTGGTTTGGTGATGACTTTAAAGAGAGACAATTTAAAGTTGTAAAGCAGGGGTCCCCAATCCCTGGGCTGCGCAAGTGGTGGGAAAGTGTGCACGCGCACAGCTCTATGTGAGCGGTGGGTGCATGTGCCTTCCACTCGCACATATGGAGTTGCATGTGCCCATGTATGCGCCGCTTGCTCGCATGGAACGATCCTGTCTCCCCCAGTCTGCCAAGCTGGAAAGGTTGGGGACCACTGTTTAAAGGTATCACCTTGAGCCGAGAAAGCTTGGGTAAGTTTGTGGTGGATCAAAAAACATTAAAAACAAATTTTAGCCCAGCCATTCCCTCTCTGATCAGACTATGTCAACAAATTACTATCGTAAAAATAATATTGGGGTGTTTCTCCCCTTTCTTGCATTTCAAAGAACAGGCAGACAATAAGTGTAATGAATAAATACATGAGTAAGTTATATTTTAAAATATCTTACTTTACCTGTGCAATGCTGAATGACACTTCCCCATAATTTGTTCTTTCTTAAACAGTTTAGATTTCCCACAATCAATAAATGTCTCTTTCCTCTAGTCAGAGCCACATTCACTCTCTTTTCTGAATCTATGAAGCCAACTTGTCTTGTCCTTACACAAGATAAAACAATTATTTCTTTCTCTGCTCCTTGAAAAGCATCTACTGTAGACACCTGGACAGTCTTTATTTGGGCAGCATCCATATGTATAGCACCAAACAAATTACAGATCTGCAAACAGAAACAGATGAAATCCATGTCAGTCTACAGCTTTGTATAAGACTGAATAAAATAAAATTATGGGTAATGAAATACGATCTTAAAACATCTACCATTGGAGCAGATTGAATTAAAAAAGGATTCATAAAACTAATATTAATGAAAAATTTTATGGTTATGGGAGAAGTAGTACATTCAAAATTGAGGCAAGCCATCCCATTACTGAACTATAAATTTTTGGGTTTTAATTTATAGTGTATTTTAATTAGAATTATCTCTGAAAAATTTCAAATTAGTTCAAACTAAAGCATAATGAAGCTGAGGGTCTTTGGTTTGTAAAAATCATATTAATGATATTTTTTAAAAAATACTGCATTGGAATTGTTTTGGTGACTAAAACATACCTTGCTCATTTGGGATTTGTAGAGAGTTATTATGCCAATCATAGATCCATCCACTCCGCTGGCAACCAGAGATTGTATTAATTTGACAATGAAAAACGATTCTGCCATATTGTAGAAACTGTTGTCTGCTTCAATCTGGAAAACAGATTTTGAGTTATATAATGGAAAAAAAGTCAGTGATACGATAATTAGTTTGGTAGAATAATGAAATGTAGTACTATTAATTTAAGACTTTTTATCAAGTTGCATTTATCATAGGGCTGCCACTGGAATGCTCAATCAAATGAGACAGAGAAGTACGCACTCTAGGAAGAAGTTAATTTGTACGGATTAACTATTTTAGTCATGAGTGTATGAAATGGAGAAGATCCATGGATATGTTATGCTCAGGATACAGTTACTTCATGGATATCTCTTCTACACTTTCTGTCCTAAATAATTTGGTTTACAAAAGAACATGAAAACCACAAGTTCTTAATTCTAAACCATTACCTTCAATTAATGCAATACTTACTTGTTCTGATCCATTAACATTATAAAAACACAGTGTTGGTAGCCAATCCAAGAGAGGACTTCGATCTATTTCAGAAATTCCATTCAACAGAATTCCTTCATAAAATAGCTCATTGGTTATAGCAGCAATAACAGGATGACAACGATACTGTGTTCTAAGTAATATAGATGCATACCCCTGTGATTATAGCAAGGGGAAAAAAGAGAGCAAAAATAATGGAAAACACTGTTAAATATTAATGTAATTATACAGTATAATGTAGGAAAATAGCAGGCAGAGCTTTAGATTCTCTGTTATCTGTTATTATCTGTTATCTGTTAAAGAGTTATAAACTCTTTATCCATAGCTATGGAGAACTGAGGTAATTTTTTATGCACTCAGAAGGCTGAATCTACCTACAAACTTGAAGTGTGGATTGCTGTTCTTTATGATGTTTAAACTGGTTTTTTTTTTTTAAAAGAAGGTAATTTGGTCACATACTTTTGTTTTGCTTTTCTAAATATTTACATACTATCTTCTTATTTATAATTTTATAATATTTTCCTTGCAGCAAGTGTCTTGTCAGATTATTAATCAGCAACATTTGGAATGTATTTTTTTATTTTAATAAAGGAAGAATTGCAAAACCCACCCTTCAAGGAAAAAAACCATAATAGTTTCATCTTATCTACAAATAGTATATCTTATTTTAAAGATCTAAAAAAGGAATGTTATTTGATAAAACCATTTTCAAAAATTAGTGAAGCACCCAGTATTTGTGAAAATGTTACACTACTGTAACATTACTGATTCAACACAGATACTGAAATTGATCCTGCCTGATTCAAAAATATGCAAAATATGATTTATTCTTTTAGGAGTAGTTTTTAGAAACATTCTAATAGTAGCATTTAACTGCACCACTAATTCTTCATGAAAGCACTTTTAGATAAGATAGTTAACTAGTCCTTATGATAATCTTGTATATGAATGCCTATTCATGCATCTGATCTGTATTCTATGTGTCACATTTATTCTATGTGACATGCATTATGTAGAGCAGAAATATCTACTGAGTATGTGTACTACATATTTCATAAAAAAGCAGGGCATATAACATTAAGAAAGCAACATTTTGCTGTATAAGATTTTGACTCACTTTCTAGGCTCTAAGTATTTTTAAAGTTAAAAAAACAAGTCTCTATCTCTAGATATTAGAAGTACGTACCATCAAACAGAGTCGATCAAAGAGAGTTTGTTCCAAACCACAGTCATGTGCACTTTCAGATCCTTGAATGGTAGGTGGCAGCTGCTTAGGATCTCCAACAAGAATCAGCTTTTCACATTCAAAACTATAAATGGAAACATATTTCTGGCCATCACACATTAAACTTAATAAATGGGAAATTTACTTTCAGTAAAGGCAATCATATATCATATAAACCATAATGTTAGGCAAAAAATGTCTAAAGACAAAATAAATAGCCTGATCAACTTCCTTATAAATTGTAACTGGTAATAGAGAACTGAAACTTCTTTATGTCTGTTTACTTGCTATACAGTTTAAACTTATTAGGCTTCAGATCTCTGTGCTAAAAACAGTTAATTATCTTTAAATTTATTCCACATCACAAAGTTCATTAAAACTTGGACCATGGTATGAAATTGTTAAAACAGAAGTTTTATTGTTAAAATAAAAAGAGTTGACAATTAAAATATTACTTGTCTTTTAATATTTAATATTTTGCCAACATTATGTATAATCTTTATTAATTGATTACTTGTTCTCAATAAGTATGTCTTTTAAAACAAATATATACTATAACTTTTGTATTGTTTATAGCATTTCCCTATTTAAATTTGCTTTCAATCTGAACTCAGCTCTAATGCCTGGCCAGTATTTACTGTCTCTTAATTCCTTGGCTAATATTAAGTTGCATTAAAAAAATGTTTCTTGAAACTGACCCAGTGTAAGGTATCTGGTGTATTATACCCTTAAGAATCAGATACTGAATCTTGGGATGCATAAAGAGCTAGTATACCTTAATCAGATGTTTTTGGGAAATAAAAATAGCCACTCCTCTGGATTTGCCTGACCTAGCAGCTAAAAGCAAACTGATTCAACAAGAATCTTTGAAAAAATACTTCCAGTTTCCTGAAGATAAATAATAACTTGCTAAGGCCCAGTTTTGGAATTGCAAGAGTTTCTCACCTTCATCTACTGTATATTGGCTGTCTTCACCATACTTGAACATTTCTTTCACTATTTCACCTTTAGTTTTCTACATAATATATTGTATTTAAAACTTTATAAAAAATGGAGATCAGTTTCTCACAGCCATTGTTGCTGTCAGCTAACCCATCACAATTCCCCACTCCATTTTGAGAATTTAGTTACAAGGCTGGTCATTGAGTTGTTGTTTCTTGCTTACATCTTAAAGCAACTTACATCATAAGTTAAAAGTACATAAGTTCAGTACACCTGAATTTAATGGTAGTCCTGAATTTATGACCATAATGGAGTCTTGAATTATAACTCTTAAGTCATGCTGATTATTAAGTGGGTCACTATGGGACCTCACCTGATTTTGCAACCTTTTCTATAGCAGTCATTAAGCAAACGTGGCTGTCATTAAGTGAATGTGACCATTCTTAAGTGAATCCGACCATTCTTAAGTGAATCCATTGTCTGGACTTTGCCAAATTTTGTCAGAAACCTGTATAACATGGTCATGTGACCATGGAATACTGCGAACAGTCCTAAATGCAGAGTGATTGCTGAGTGCCCAAAATATAATCATGTGATGGGGGAGGTGTTCACTGAAATACTGAATCTGGACTATATGTTGTCTTGGGCAAGTCTATTGTAAGTTCGAATGATTGCTAATTGGCTGGTTATAAGTCAAGAAGTGTAATAATAAAGTAAACTGATGCCATACCTTGCAATAGGAAGTAAAGAAGATGGTTCTGTCATTTGACTACACTCATCTAGAATCACTATAGGAAACTTAAGACTTTTCAAGCATGGAAATGAGCAGGCAGCACAGGTAGATCCCACTACCTTCACCTGTATCAATAGAGGAAAAATAAAGCCACCTATATACCCATACAAATAATGAATCACAAGTTGTACAATCAAAACTCTTTGTTTGGTAATTGAATGCATTTATACTCAGAAATAATACAACTAAAAAAAAAAATCAAATTTATCATGAAGCCTGATGAGCAAACATGATCCCGTGATGCTGATTCTATTACCCCTATGCTTGAAGTTTGCTTTAAAAAAATTAATAAAACATGCAAGGACTAAAAATACAAGTAACTGAATGTTCAATTTATTCATCTGATGCCAGGGTCCACTAACATATTTCAATAAAAATGATAGATAACTTTATAGCCCAGTCTTTTTCATAATTATAATAAATGCTTGATTTAGTTATGTGCTGACTCCGGAGGCTCCAGAATTTGACAGCAGCAAGGCAGAGAAACAAGGGGAGCCAGTGCGCGTGTGCGTAGAGCTGCCAGAAGGTAAGAGCAGTTACGACAAAAGGGGCAACTTGGGAATAAGTCTTGGAGATGATTGCCCCTCCTATAAGATATAAAGAAAATGCAAAGGGACAGGAACCTTTGCGGGAAGCAATGCTGTTCGCTCTATTTGAATTAAACCTTGAAACTCTGTCTACGCTTTGTATTTTGTTTGATTTTTTACAGTTAATTTGGCACTTTAGTTGTTGGCAGCAATTCAAAGGAGGTAAAAGTGGGTGCTTATCTCAAAAGACTGTTTGGTACTCATTACGGGCTGGGAATGAACATAATTCCCAGTGTTGAAATAAAAAGAGAGTTGTTTGGACTAAGCATGTGCTTAATTGCGGTCTTAAGAAGCCATGGTCAGAACAGATTTAAAGGGCAGTAGCTTACTGGATTTTGAATTTAATAGTCAAATTTTGCCGGAAATAAGTTTGTCTAGATTTCAGGCAATAACTACACAAAAAAATTGTCATTTGACAAACTCATTACAAATGTATTTGAAATATATTGAAATAAATATTGGTCCTTTTATTTTTAAATTGTCATAGTCTTTATGCTGCATGACTTTACAAACGGACATGTTCATTTGTAAATCAGAGGTTATAACACTGAGATATTCTTGGCTATTAAAAGAATACCTGAGGAGCCCCCTCCCCAACATCCAACTCATAGTTTAGAACGGGTTCCCAACCCCTGACTTTAGCCCACTATCGGGACTTAAGCCGTTTGGAAATGGGCCATGGAAGTGGTGGGCAAGTAGGTGCATATCTCCACTTGCATGACCAATGGCAAACTTATGCAGAACTATCCCTTCTCTCCCCCCCAAGCCCCGGCCAGTTGGCAAAGCCAGAAAGGTTGGGAAACTCTGATTTAAAAGACATTCAGTTTTAGTGGATACCCTCCCCCATTAGTCTGTTAACCAAAAAAGCTACTACATTTCTTAAACATTGCTTTTATAGTAATTTGCTTCCCATTAAAAAAAAACTGTCACTAAATCCAGTTTCTACAGATGATCCTTGATTAACAACCATTTGTTTATTATTTGAAGTTATGATAGTGCTGAAAAAATGATTTATGATTAGAAGTTGCACTTATGACCATCACAGTATCCCTGCAGTCATGTGAGCATGATTTGCGTTTGACTAGTATGTATTTATGATGGTTGCAGCATCTGTAGTCACCATCTGGAACCTCGTTAGTCAACTGCCAACAAGTAAAATCAATGGGGTAAGTCAGATTTGCTTAATTGCTATTTGTCTTGCTTAATGACCGTAGCAAAAAAGTTGTAAAAATTGGGCATGACTCACTTAACAATCAGATAGTAAGCAAGGCGAATTGTGGCCTTAAATCAAGAACTATGTGCATTAGATCAATATTGGCAGAAAGAAAATTTGCTTGTCATAATAAAACATATTACAGTATATTCAAATAATTCTGATTCTAATTTTTGCCTGTAATTTTCATAATTCCCAAAGAGGTTCATAATAACACCTGTCCAAATTATTCATTTGCAGTACCATTGAGTTAGATCTACTAAGTCTATAGTGCAACATTCATATTCATAAAAGCGATTGTTAAATGTTTACTCCACAAGTTTACTAATGAAGAATTTCTCCATTATTATATTCCATTTCACCATCAATGCACAACTGGAGAAAGAGTCCAATTAACTGTCTCCAAAACAGAAATGCTAACAGCTCCCTCACTTTCTTAATAACTGAATATATGCTTTTTCACTCAGGAATTTAGTTCCAGCCTGTCTTTTTACAAGGGATTTAGTTGTATTCTTACTGTTCCATTGGCTTTAGTCAAGAGGGCTTTCTGTTGATTCTTTTATAATTTTTGTTATGCCACATTGTATTACTTAATTGGAGCATCTAAACATACCATAACAATAATTTTTAAAAATCTATGCTACATATTGGCACATGCAAATACACTTCATCATTACCTTTCTCAGGGAAGCTTTATTGGTGCCCAGTTTATGTTGTTCAATAGTCTTCTTCACATACGTTTTTTCCACTGGACTTAAATCCTCCTTCATCAAGGCAAGTAATTCTTTCAGGTGTTCATTTTCAGATCCCAAGTCAGCATGCAAGCTTTAACATATTGTATAGGTAAAAGTAAAGGTTCCACTCATACATAATACGTGCTAGTTGTTTCCGGCTCTAGGGGGCGGTGCTCATCTCTGTTACAAAGCCGAAGAGCCAGCGCTGTCCGAAGACATCTCCGTGGTCATGTAGCCGGCATGATTAAATGCCGAAGGCACACGGAATGCTGTTACCTTCCCACCAAAGTGGTTCCTATTTTTCTACTTGCATTTTTACATGCTTTCGAACTGCTAGATTGGCAGAAGCTGGGACAAGTAACATAACTCTGTTATGCGGTGGTAGGGATATAAACCATTGTATGGAATAATACTGACTAGAACACTCTATTTATGAAAAGATCCCTCTGCACAAAAGACTGCTGCTTCTACTTTAGGTAGAAGCTGGTATCTCAGGGAAGATCCCAGTCACCCATGTCACAAAAGGTAGCATAGCATATTGTTTATGGAATAAAGAACAGAAGGGATTATCTAGTCTGAATAAGCCTTGTGTAAAAAATTATATGTATATCCAAATAATTATAAGCAGTGACCTACGTTACAACTTACTTGTTCATATATGAGTGTATTCAAACATTTTGCACAAGTAGTAGCCAGCAAGAATTTGTTTATTTATTAGATTTATTGGGTAACTATTTCAAATACATGGTTCTAAGCAGCTCATATATTTGTTTTAAAATGAACATTTTACACCAGTTTCTTCCAGAGTAGCTTATAGAAATCAAAACAAAATTTAAAAAATAATTTTAAAATGACCAAACAACAAAATACAGTTAATAAAATCATAGAAAAATTCTTTTTAAAAAGATCTGAAAATAAAATGTCCTGTAACACAATAATATAGAAGTACTCAACACTTCAACCTCATTAAGAATCCATTTCAAGTCCTTATTTTGATAATTTATGTCGCATACTTTCTAATACTTAAATGGCTTACATCCTTTAATAAAAACTACTGTCAGAATGCCCAGTGTTCATTTATTCCATGTTGTCTTTGCAGGATAGAGATTAATGGTAAATGAATCCAGAAAAATATTTTATGATGAAAGCAATAAAGGAATAATTATTCTAATTGTATAAGTTGCTAAAAATTATTTGAATTTCCACCTAGCTTCTTGTAGTTTAAAAAAAGTTACACAACTGTGACAGCTGCTTATATGACTCTCTTGTGAAAATACTAGCTTATGCTTGTGCCTCTACCCAAGAGTCTTCAAACTTGACAGCTTTAAGACCTGTGGAGTTCAATTCCCAGAATCCCTCCTCCAGTCATTTTAGCTCAGGAATTCTGGGAGTTGAAATCCACAAGTCTTCAACTTGCCAACTTTGAAGACCCTTGCTCTACACAAATGCTTGATCAAAGGTTCCTTGTAGACTCACAGGTGACTTTTGGACCAGGCTAAACATTTTAAGCAAGTTACCTGTAAGGAAGTATTGGCTTTGCAATTTTTTTAATGCTTCCCACTCTAATGAAGTCTTCAAATCCAATGTCTAGTAGACTGAAATAAACAATAATTCATTATTTGAAATACCTTAAAAGAAATATTGATCTTTCATTTATATTTTTCATGGTCATTAAATTGCATCACTTTTCATATGCAAATCTGAAGCTATCACACTGGGATATCCTTAACAAATTACAAGGGCTCAGGAGGTGGGCCTTTTGTGTGTGTGTGCACACACGCACACACACCTTTGAGTCAGTATTGATTACTGGCAATTGTCCTGCAGTTTTCTTTACAAGATTTTGGAAGTAGTTTACCATTGACTCCTTCTTGAGACTTGAGACAGAATAACCAGCCCAAGGTCTTCCAATTGTATGTGTGCCTGAAGCAGGACTAGAACTCATAGTCTCCTGGTTTTTAGTCTGATGCCTTAACCACTACACCAAACTGCCTCAGGAGAGTGAAGGGACATATATAAACAGTTTTTCTCCATTTGAGGGATAAATCTTTCCACTGAATGCTTCGGAGACAAAGACATATTAATGCCCCTTTTAGTCTATGAAGGGACTATGAATTGGAGGGATTTGGGTAGAAACTTGCTACATTAATCATTTTGTCACTATGTGGCAGGGTAGTTATGAGGAGACTCAGAAAATTGCTCTTGAAGCAGAATTTGGTTCAAATTTCCATAGTTTTCATAGAATGGCAAGTTTCCAAAGAAACTCCAGTAACATTTTAGGTTGCTATCCAGAAGAAAATCAAAAGGCTGCATTTGATTAGTTTGCAAAAACAGAAGAGTATATCAAGATTAAATTGTATGCATATGCAGTATTATTGTAAAAAAACAAATTTTATGGAAACAATTTAAGCATGATTTCTAAATTACTAACCTCAATAGTATTCTGTCTACAGCAACATTGGTGGAAGAAGAAATCAATATTTTCCATGGCACTGACCGTTTGTCATTAGCTGCTTCATGGATTTCAAATATTTGTGTCAGGAATAAAATAACAATAGCCAGCAATAAGCTTTTTCCGGATCCAAATACACCTACATATGTAGTTTAATAAATTAAATATTCACAGAATCAAACATATTGTGTAGTATTCTTTCAAATAGATATTTTCTTTGACACTGGATGGAACATTAAGGGGGTTAGAGAAATCAAACATTCATCATGAGAAAACAAACTAAGCATTCTTAGCTGTATATACAATATATTAATTGCATCTAATTAGTTGAAAAGTAATATTGGAATTAGAGTAGAAAGCTGACTAATGCTATGGTTGCAAATATAGGTAGTCCTTGATTTATGGCTGTTATTAAGTCTGGAATTTATGCTAGAATAGTGAGAAGATTCTGATAATATTATTTCCTAATTGTGTAGGTAGGACATAGCTTTCCATTTAACCTGCATATCAGTGGATATTGAAGTAGATTGCACAGAAAACCTATTCAGTATAAAATTTCCTAAATAAACCTAAATAAAATTCTTAGTTTCCTCCCCATTGCACGTTTTTCCATATCCTAAATATGCACATGGCAAAATTTTAACCTTCCAGAGAAGATTTGCTGGGGTACATGGGAAGCTGCAAGATGGAATATGAATTTAGTACTGTATAAAGTTCGAAAGTTTGACTATAAATGGTTGCTAATAGTAAATAAATCTAAATTAAAATCCTGAAAAAAGAGAAACGTTTCGAGAAGAAAGAGAAAATTGAAGATGGTTCATTTAAAATATAGACTGAATACAGCAGGGGTTCCCAACCTGTGGACCGTGAGAGGTTTGCAATTGGGTGGAGGAAACAGACTGCAAGCGCGTGTGCTCCATTTAAGCAAACAACTTAAGCCCCTCACACAGAACCATTCCACTTCCAAAGCCAGAAACATTGGGGAATTCTGGAATACAGGACTGGAGAAGGAAAAAAAAATGAAGTTCTTATGAAATAATTTACCATGTATTATTGTTATTGGAAACGTCAGATGCTTCGCTGTTTCTGTATTTATTTCTTGAGATGTCATCATGGCACCAATCTGCATCATTGCTGTGGCCTGATCTTTATTTAGCTGGAAAGCTTGAATAATCTTATCAGCAAGATTTATAACTATTTCTGGGCTGAATACATCAGATTTTATTGCATTTGTACTTAGCCCTGGTGGTCTAAACTTTTGTTTTATTTCTTTGGTTTTTGGAAAGAATTCTTTCCTAAAATACAAAAAAAAAAAAAAAGAGAGAGAAAGAAGATTTAACCTTTGCACTAGAATTAAAATATATTTCCAGTCAAATAATTCAAATGTATTTATATCAATGAATGTACAAATTGGTTTCTGTTTTTAAAAGATAGTATTACTACTTACTTTGTAAGTAGATGTTGCATGATTGGCAAAGTGATTGAACTGACATTTTCCTGTATATTTCTCAAATTTGTGAGTTCAGTGCTAGCATTACACACAAACAATGCATGAACAATCACTAAGAAAGAAAATAAAATAAGAAATAGATATTTAGAGATGAACGTGCTAAAAAAAATTGAATATTAAGTTAGGTCCAAAAGGACACAACACTAATATGCATGCCAAAATCAATTGTAACAATAGTTTTAAGGTAAATTATAGACATGGGGAGATTCAATCAAATCTGTTTCAAGGCTTGTAGATTAGTTAGTGAGTGTTGTTTTTCCTTGGTCTGAAAGCAGAATTTTTCAGAAATGACCTGCCTCTAAAAAATTCTCATTCTGGTGTTGTTCCCTGGAACTGAAGAGGTTTTTGAATTATTATGATTATGTCTGTTTAACAAGGATATATTTGGATTTTCCTCCATTTCTTCACATGCCACGTAAATGTTTCTATAAGAAAAGCAGGTAATTGTTTTTCACTTCAGTCCATTCCGTGTAATCTAGCTCTGCTTTCTCTCTGAACTTTTCAAAGTGTATATATTATGCCTTGAGTTTAATCAAAGTTGTGAAAATATTTAGCTGACCATGAAAAAAAGTAATTTTCAAGCAACACATTTCAGTTGCAGCAAAATATCCTGCGGATAAGTAAAATATTTTGGCTATTTATATTTTCCAACTTATCAAATGCCCTGAACTGAGTTTCCCACTTTCTTTGAAAGAGCTGATCTGATTCAATGATAATTTTTCCAGTAAAAAGCTCTTGGAATTCCATTTTATGGCATATTAGAGAGTTAGACATATTTTGAATAATCTATTCTAAAAAAAAACCTTGAAGAGAAACTTACTATCTGAGCGCCAATTTGATGGGCTATAACCATTGAGAGGCTCCAACTCCACTTCATTATTAGAGGATGGTCCAAAAAAAACACTATATGCAATGAAAGTGTCCAACGGTTCAAAGGTCAAAGTCTTGGAAACAACCCAAAGGTCATCTGTCAACAAAGTACATACATTTGCATAAGTTACATCAAGTAATCAATTTTACAATTCAGAAGTAAAACTACAATTGAAACTTTGAAAAAAAAAGTTATTTTCATTTTATATTTCCTATGTATTCTTGCTGAAAAAGCCCTGGTATTTTTCCTTCTCTTAACCAGCAATGCATTGGATAAATACCTATTTTCATATTAATTAATTTCATATTCTTAAGAGTGCTATTTGAAAAACTATTCTCTAAGAGGTATTTTAGATTTTATCATGTACATCACTTAATTGATTATGAACAGAAAAAAATCATTCAGAACTGTTTCATTATATAAGCTAAATATTAAATAAAAATATATTTATTTATTTACATACTTATAATTTTAATTTCTAAGGCCACCATTTTGAATATTTTAAATAATTTGGAAATACATGTCCAACACCACTCATGCTATATACTGAACCAGCTAGAGTTTCCAAGTGATCTTCAAAGGTAGCCTCATAGAGAACATATTGCAATAGTCCATAGATGAGGTGATTAAGGCAGACTGATTGTAAAAAGGGTCTCCTACTTTGGGAACAGGTGCAAATAATGCATAAGATAAGGCTATGCAAAAACTTTCCTGACCACAGCTGCCAACTACTTTCCGAGTAGTTTTACAAGTCTAGGAAAAACTCCAAACTATACACAATTCTGTCTGTGGAAACGCAATCCATCCAGAACTAAAATTAGAAAATCCTCAGAGTCATATAGTTCATGGACCCATAGCCATTCAGCATTGTTGAGTGTTGGGCTTAACCCTCTTCCTTCCCATCCAGAGCACAACAGAATCAGGAACTGGGTAAAACTGCGACAATGTCATTTGGTCAGTCAGGGAGTCAAGATACATAGCTTGATATCATCAGAACTGAGTCAGCTGCTTTGTGGACAGGAATCAATTCAAATCAATCGATCAATCAATTATTGATTATCTATTATATCTTTTACAATAATTATTTTATTGTGATAAATGACCTGCAGTGATGGGACTCAAAAATTTTTACTACCAGTTCTTTGGGCGTTTCTTGGTGGGCATGACATGGCTTGGTGTGCATGGCAGGGGAAGGGTACTGTAAAATCTCCATTCCCATCCCACTCCAGGGGAAGGATAATGTAAACTCTCCATTCCCTCCCCACTCCTGGGAGAAGATTACTGCAAAACCCCATTCCCTCCCCTTCCCACTAACCTGCTTTCCAGCTGTGTTCCCCTGTGCAGAGCAATAAAAGAAGACCCAATCAATCAGCTGGGACTTGGGAGGCAGGGAATAGATGGGAATGGGGCCAGTCAGAGATGGTATTTGCCAGTTCTCCAAATTACTCAAAATTTCCTCTATCGATTCTCCAGAACTGGTCAGAACCTGCTGAATAACACCTCTAATGACCTGGCTCAATTGTCACATACATGTTGACCAGGAGATGAAGGCATGCCAGAGTCATCATGCAGCCTCAAAGAAATGTGTCACGTAGGGTTCCTTCTGGACTTGAGGTTTTTACCAAACAGATGCCTGGATAGATCTACTCCAAGATGCCTTGGCAACAATAACTCACAGCCTGATCAGCCTGAGATTTGGTGTACAATTGTAATGTGCTCTCTATAGAGCTGTCTTTGGAGACAGCCTGGAAGCTCTGATTAGCCCAGAATACAAGTGCCCAGACTGCTGACTCCAGCATGACAGTTACAGTATACTTGCATATTCTTGTATATTGTAAATTATTTATTATGTTATTATTTGTGTATTTTTGGTTGCAGTATGCTAGCAGTCATTAGATTGAGTCAGTTAACAAATAAGCATGTTGTAACATAATGTAATATAACAAAATGTAACATAAATTTTCTTTAGTCTCAGAGATTTTCAAATTTACTAACCTTTGCTATATGTAGAGGAATGCTCCTTCCGGTTTAGTTTAAGAAATAATTTCCTCTTAGAATCACAGTCAAAGCTAGCCTTTGCAATATTACATCTCTTCATCTTACCAAATGGTTTTCTTTGAGTATCAAACATTTTCCTGCAAAAATGAAATATAAGAACCCTGTAATTGATATTATTGCTTTTATAAGCAAATACTAAACATAGATTTTCATGAAATAAAAAAATTAAAAACTGGGGGCATAAGCTTTAATATTATCCAAAATAATCAATAAACTCTTCATTCCTATAAATATTAATATCAGTAACATATATTGATTGAAAGTGGTAAATCTGGCAAAGACCAAAGAATTGCTTAGTCTGCTGGAAATTAATTTGTAATATTGGGTTCATTATTACTATTTACTTTTTAATTACTTTTTCAGTAATTCTTTATAAAGGAAACTTAAGTAATGTAGCCATTATCTTCTTTATTTATTAGCATTGCTTCATTTCAGTTATAAACTACTATTGAAGTATATCTACCATTTCAACATACAGTACCTTATTAGAAGTTGGCATTCTTCATAGATAGAAATTCTTTGACATCTGAGGTAAGTTCCAATACTCTTTATATCATGAAGTATAATACAAGGTTTATTCTCCATCTGTACAGGTTTTACATCTTCAAGCCACTTAAAAAAATCACATCGATCTGCTTTAGCAGCATCACAAGCATAGAAAAGACGACCCTGGAGCAAAATACAAGCCATACAATAAATCAACTTATGTTAGTGTGTCCTGCAATTCTGTGCATATAAATCTGATTAACAGACAACCTGACTAATTTTCAAGAGCAAGAGAGAGCGAGGGAGAGGGAGAGAGAAAGGAGAAAAAAAGCTTAACTTTATTGGTCAAGTGACTTTGTATAACACACCTCTTGGAAAATGCTGATTCAATTAATCTGGTTCTGAGTTATATGGCTTTTTGGTCACAGTATAACATTGTAACTAAATATAACACCAGATTATTGAACCAATACATCGTATTTATTAAAAGAAACATATTTTTCCCACTGCTAAAGTTGTTTAGTGACTCCCTTATAGTTCATACTATTTTCTATTAAAAAAAATGCCAGGTTTTAAAAAACAATATTCATTGCACAGGGACAAACCCTCCCAACAGTCATTATTATACTTACAAAAACAAAACTTATACATAGGAATCCTGTCCTTGGCCATTCAATATCATAAATGGGTCCTGTTGAAAGGGAAGCCATTCCCCTTTCCCTAAGGTGCACAGAGCTGAGCTGTTTCAGCAGCTTAATGTTAAAATGCTTAAATATTTTCTCATGGTTATTAATTTCCATATTTTTCAGCTACTGTATATATTCTAATAAAATGCATAATAAAATATTTTATTCCCCAAGCACAAATTTGCAATTTTACAAAAATATGTACATCATACAATTCATGTGCCTGTGCCATTCATAACTATCCTAGTAAAACCATGGTTTAAAAAATCCCAATAATGTGTTTTAATTAGCCTCTAAAAACATACCTTATTTCGGCCTTCTTTTCTAACCATAACAAGCTTTGCTGCTATTTTGTGGCTGCAGAGAGGTGCAGAATTCTCTCGTTGCCCTTCTTTTACCGATGAATAGAAAGATATATCCACTTTCCCAAGAGCTTTATGTAGATTTTTTGATAGTTCAAATAATAATATGTTTAAATGTTCTTTTCATAAAAATAGGAAATATGAGATGTTTGCAATTAGACAGTGAGAAAACATGCATGTTAATATGCCATTCATATAAGTAATATCGAATTGCTTGAATCAACTACCTACTTTTCCAGTTTAATAATGTCTCTAGAAGGGGAAAAAACTAAAAAACTTTAAAACTAAGGATTTCTAAATTTCACTTTCATTCATTTAAAAAAAAGAAATAATATGTCAAGCATTTTAGTGCTAAACATGGGCTACCATACGCAATTCCTATGATGTCAACAAAAGGAAATGAAAGGTACTGATTGACTTTGGAAATAAGAGACCGGGTGAGAATTAGTATTCATTTTCTTCCTTTGGAAACTATAATAACTTTGCATAAGGCAGAAAGGCAAATGGCTAGAAATCCTACTGGTCCTATAAAATTTGACTTCTTGAGAAGTCTAATAAAAAATCTTGACTCAATGCATTCTTAAAACTATTTATTAATTTTGAGTACTAGTACTACCAGTAAAATGAGAAGTTGGACCATACCTATCAATGCAGTAGTAAAAACTTTCTTATAATGTGCTGGAGATTGAAATTCAACTGGGATGCGTTGTTGTCGTTTAGGTACATTAGTATTCTTTACCATATCCACCCTAGGGAAATGCAGTTCAGAAGTGCCCTGTAAAACAAAATAAGCAAATTCTTATTTCCATTTTTCTAATCTCATATGCACAGATTACCTATATTTAAGACCACTGAATATAGCATTTATTAATGCTATGTCTATTCTTCCATTTTTTATGACTACATATCCTACTGGATCTTTTAAAATACATCTATTTGAATGTCTAAACTGTAATCTTAGATAATCTGGAAGTATCCTGTCTCCAGAATGTATACTGCAATGTATAATTTTGGAATGTGACATTTAGAGAGTTCCATAAAAATCAGTTAAGGACTTAAAACAATGTCTGAAGATGCAGGCTTGTTCTTAGGTTTGCAGTAAGAGTTTATGGTTAATTAAATTCCTTGTATTAGCACAGTTTGCAGCAAAAGGAGTAGTCATGGTTTCATGAATGAGTAAAAACTGTACATATCTTGATTTGATAAGCTATGATTATGAAATTATCAAACTTAAATATTTTGAAACCTGTAAACACACTATTCCTGAAAACCTTGTTAAAAACGGTAAGAAAACATTAGGCGCATACAACAAAACTAATCTGCATGTACACATGATGGACAATATTTAACAGCATTTCTTTACATTGGGAACAATTACATACCTTTCTATCTCTGGTTATATTGGGGAAATTCAGATGACCTAACTCACTTAGAACTTCCTCAGTGCAAAAGTGTTGATTTAAGTGCAGGGAAAGTTTCTTTCTTTCTGAAACAGAATCTTGAGTGATAAAGTTTTGCTGCTGTTTACAAAGCATGCTTTTTATGGTCTCCAGATGCTCAGAGTCCAGAGGGCTTTTATGGATAACATTACTCTGATTCTCTCTTCTGTATTCTAATGACATTCCTAAACAACTCTCAGCTTTGATATCAGAAGCCATGGCCACTTCGTTGCAATTTTGAGATCTCAAATCACAACCAGTTAAGTTGTGGTATTTCTGCCATTTGCTTTTTTCCTTTTGTTCAGACACATTAGGCAATGTACTCTGTACGGCTATCTTGTCTCTTACTCCTATGTACTTTTCACCCACAAAATTTTTACACATCCTGTCCTCAGGCTCTAACATTTCTGATTTGTCATATGTATTGACCACTGAAAAACCACAATGATGATGGATCTGTTTGCAGATTTTTGCACTGGAATAAAGCTGGAAATCAGAAAGATTATCTATGAGTCCAGGAACAACTGGAGTTTGTGTTCCAAGAGTAGGTAAGAGGATAGACATATCATTTTCTGGATACATGGAGTCTCCCATTCCTATAAAACAAGGTACAGTATGCAGACACTTGAAAACAAAATTCTATTGTTAGTATAGTAAAGCATTAATATTAGTATTGTTTTTTGGGAATGGACTGCCTTTCCCTAAATATTTTCAGTAGCAAAAACTTCAATGGCAGTCATTATTAATACAGCACAATGTATTTCTTACTATGTTACAATAAAACTAAACGGTTTGTTAAAGAAAAGCATATTAAAACTTTGGATATATACGCTCTTGAAAATTTGGAACTGCTATATTCTTCAAAACTAATAGTTAAAGCTTTAAAGTACAGGATAAATTTTCATAAGAATAAATAATAAGAGTGTGTCTTTCTGTTATTTGAAAGTCAAATTTAGTTCCTAGTTACTTTTATTAACCTAGCTATACCTCTAAATAAAAACAATTGGATTATAAATTGGGAAGACATCAAAACAGTTTGTAATATGTCTCCATTTCTTAATACTGATTTTTAAATACCTATTTCATAAATAGAAAATAACTGAGATATGATAGGTAGAGATTGAATACATTTATTTTGTTCATGGATAAAAAATAACTCATAAATGAAAAGTTGCACTCAGAGATTAGGAGACACAGAAGTTCCTTTTTATGAGCAGAAAAATCATGACCCCTGGCAAATAGGCAGGGATGGGGGAAATTTCAGCAACATTTTTTTAAATATAAATTATTTGTTAGTGATCAAACTAGATTAAGAATGCTCAAACACTAACTGAAACATTTCAAAAAATCTGGCACAACTGTTATTTATATCATCAACAATAAAACCTTTCTTACTGAAAAAGGGTTTTTTATTATCCATATACAAGTCTGGATAAGTTTTGGATATCAGCAATTCCTGCTCTTCTATTGTTTCTTTACTATTTGGAGTTGGGAAAAAGTGACAGCCAGTAGTCTGTGAAGAAACCCATTGTTTTGATAACAGGTGAACAGAAGGAATGTAAAAAAGCAAAAATATAGTTACAAATAGATACAAATATCTACATCTGTAAGCATTTATTCCCATAATTTACAGAAAACAATGAACTGAACTTTAATATTCACTTAATACCTAAATAAATTCTAATTCAAAATTAGTAACAGATGTATATAACAGTGTTCTTAAGATTACTACTCTATATACGTGTTCATGTATATATGTATGCATGTGCATATGTGTGTGTGTGTAGATACATACATATATATATTCCTTTTCTAGAGAAAGAGAAATACCCTTTAAGAAAGAAAAGGCATAAGGATAGATGATTATTAAATATAGAACATAGATAGAATGAGAATATAGTTATGTATAAACTATTACTATCGCACATATGATTGCTATATGATAATGCACCACAAACAGCTGTTATTGAATTATATACTTTTTAATGTTTTTATGTATTAAAATTTAATAAAGTTTTCTAAAAAAAAATAACAAAAGAACAGGGAGAAAAAGATACTTTTGAAGAATATTATGTTATTCAAAAAAAAAATTAGAGGAAAAACATTTTAATATTCATGGACAGTATATGATCCTAATGGGATAAAGCCTTGGCAGTATCTAGAATTAAGGCAGCTCTGTGGTAGTAATTTTTTTGTTGACCAGAATAATGATAAAACAAAATGAGCCACCTAATCATTACCTTATTAAATTCCCCCGAAGCAGACTCTAGATTTGAAGAATTTATCACAAACTGACTGGAAGGTTTAAAAGATGCTGTTTTTGTTACTATTAAGAGAAAGAAATACACAAAATGTTGAAGAGTAGTGCTACATTTTGATCATTAATTGTTTATATTGATAGCCACTTACAAAATTTATTACTGCTTTTTTCTTCAAAAACATTGAATTCATTTCTAAATGTTTTGGTTCCGCTGTTACTGAGATCATCTTCTGAACCTAGAGGCTGAGGATAAATATTCCCCCCATCCCAATAAATACATTAATGCATTCCATTGATTAATTCTGGGCATTAGTTGCTGTATATTAGCTTGACAAAAAATTAAGAGAGAAAACAAGGGCAGTAAATAGTAGGCTCAGTAATTCCTCTTAAAAATTTGGGTAGCATAAAATATTTATAAAGATCTCTCCCCTCCCCCATGAAAGGGATTAAACTATCTGATCCTTACAAGCAATATCGTATCCTATGAATTTGATAGTGATTATTCCTTTTATATACAGCAGTATTTTAAATCCTTATAACACCGACTTTTTTAGAGTATGTTTATAGATTTAAAAATGTGTACATTTAAAAATCTTACCTTAACAAATTCAGGCACCCCAGGACAGTTCAGTTCTTGCGCTAAGAAAAAAAATGCATCCTTTGAAGCACTTTCAGATTTGGTCATGTCACTTTGTGGATCTTTTCTGTGATACAAACAGCCTTTTCTTGTCATCATCTTACTAGCTGCTGAGCCTTTCACCTGGTATCCGTGAAATTCAACTACCTTTATGCATTAAATGGAACAAATATTGTAAAGCAATGCTATTCATTGCTTCACCAAAAAAAAAAAGCTATAAGCACAATTAAAACTTCAGAATATGGGTGTATTTTGTGTATCTTTACTAATCCTTATACCTTTTAAAGCATGGGACACTGAATTATTGATTTGTTCAATTGCAAAAATTGTCAGTTGATGTTTATGTTAACCCTTACATTCACTGGTGAGCCCTGGGCAACAATGACCTTACCCAATTTCATTTAACATCTATCACCACTGATGGCTCCTATTCTATTGATGTTTCAGAGGGTTCAAGACTTTTGGCTAGGGTGCTTGAAGTTCCCCCTGAGTAATGTTGCTCAGTTTTGCTATCTTTTTGCTCCCTGCTTGTTTTTTTAATGCTTTTATTTTGTGATTCACCTACAGTATATTTAATAAGTAATCCTAATGAAATAATATCTCTATTGATATCTATCTACAGTGTCAGTCTGTCAGTCAGTCTGCCTGCCTACCTTTCTATCTATCTACTTACCTACCTACCTATGCCTTGAGTCAATACTTCTTCTCATATAGGAGATTAAAGATATTTTCATCAACAAAACCTTGTTCTGGAAAATTCCCAAACAATGAAACGAGTTTTAGAACTCTAGAGGCCTGCAAGCATGAGCATAACTAGTTAGTAGGAAAAATGCAGATAGAAAAATCCCCTTAAAAAACGCACGATGCAACACACAGATTGTTGGTGGTGTTGGCACAGTCAGCCAGATATTTAAACTGGATTATGAAATTTTTATTATGATACAACATCAAAAGATGATTACCAAATTTGGTGAGTCAGAATGTAGGCAAGGTATCTGCACATCTTCAGGACAATATGCTTCAGCAAAACTTTGTTTAACTATCAAAAGGGAGGGGGAAAGAAACAACGAACTTCAGTCATCGGGCTAAATCAATATGTGTACGTCTGTGGTGGATTAATAATTTTGCATATATGAATATGTCAAACTTGTATTCATAGTGGTAGAATTGGTCAGAATAGCAACAAATTAAATTCTTGAATTCAAAGTTATAGTACAATTGCTGAAGCTAAAAATTAGAAACAGAAGAAATGAAAAAAATATTTTCAACAGTAAAATTTTAGAAAAAAATCTAACATCGATTATTAAGAAGAAATTGTTAATTATTATGTAAGAAAAACCAAATAGTATAAGAATCACTTACAAATGGTATTACCAATCACATTATGCCAAGAGCAACTCTTTTTGAGTATATTTTTAAAAATCACTAGGTTGGATATAAATTTGCCTTTGTAGTTCTGAAAAAAAATAAGGACTTTCCTTTTTTTTCCCCACCTTGGACTCTCATGTTGTGGGTAATCTCTGACTGAGATTATGATATAGGACAGTGATGGCTAACCTTTTCGGCACCGAGTGCCCAAAGTGCGCGCCTGCATTTGCACCCCAAAATGCATGCCACTGGTTTGCCATCACAGCTATAGGACAATTCCTCTCCTCCTTTAAAAAGATTCATCTTCCAGGAGTAGAGATTGGAAGGCCTGCTATAAAAAAGCAAAAGCCAGGAAGTTCACCTCCACCAGTCTAGTGATAAGCATCTAAATTTAGGTCAGCTCAGTTCTGCCACATAGCAAAATAAAGCTTAGTATCAACATCTTTTGGTGTTTTTGACATGAGACGAGCCTTTAAGAGTATAAATTTACTCTCCCATAAATTGAGATTTAGATTTTGTGATGACAAATTATAGGAACACTTTTCATATATACTGAATTCATGTCAAGAATCAGAGTTATATATTTTTCTTAGTGATCAACACAGAGGAAATCTGAGGGGGGGAAATGAGCAATTTGTTTCAGGTGCTCTGCTTTTCAGATGACACAAAGAAAAATGGTTTATATCATCTGTCTGGGGAGATGGGAGACATTAGTAATTTAATAAAATACAACAGAAACTAAAAACTGAACATAATCTGAGAATGTTTCATTTGTTCCTTACAGGAAATGTTTTGATAAGTAAGGCAACATTTTTATTTTGAAATTTAGTAGTTTTAATAATACTTTTGTAGTCATTATTATGCCCACATCACAAATAAAATGGTGAAATAAGAAACACAGAAGCTTGTCCAAAAACAGCACCTATAAAAATTCAATTATAGGCAAAAATTTGCACTTTTATTTATTCCAGTATTACAGATATTTTTATTTCTTAAGCAGATGTATGCCGCTTTAAGAATAATTTTCTGAAAAATATATAAAGCAATAATGTTATTTTCCCACAAGGTATCGCTACTGCTTTAAAAATTAGTAAAAGTAAAATTGTTAACTGATTAGTGAACATTTTAATTTTAGACATGTAATCAACAGTGCAAAATTGCAAAAATATTACACAAATCATATCTAATTTTCTAAAAATTAAAGCAACTATAGCTTCTTTATACACAGTACTTTTACATACATATTTTACAACGTTTTTAAAAATTCAGGTAAGGAAAGGGGTAGGTAAATTAGTAAAAAAATACTTCAAATTATATTATATTACAGAATTAAAAGCAACCTTTTTATATTAGTCTCATTCTGGGTACATTGGCTTCCTAAGTTCCAAAACAGACTAATAAATCTGAAACCACTTACCAACTGAGGAAGGACAAGAATCAATAGTTGAGGATAATATAAACTGAAATCTTTTTCTTCATTGAATTTTTTTATTTTTAATTGAAAATACATTGTGCATTTTCTAATTATAAAGTTTACTCATGTATGCTATTTTTAATTAGTAATTAACTTAAAATTATTTTTTAAATGTTTGTTTGACATGCAATGGGGGAAAACAGCAGAACTTTTGTTTTACTGAAAAGAATTATTTTATTACCTTAAATACCTGTTTCAATATCTGTATTTTATAAACATTATTTTTATTTGCAAATAAACGAAGCAGCAAAAATGTAGGGAATACCAGTATTACTTTTTCTATTCTAAATTAATGAAGTGTAATACTCACTATCATGCATTTCACAATCCACATCATTTTCCATTATCAAATTTCTGCTTGCACATGGCAATTGCTGGTGAATATCCACATTCTGATGTAATGCATTTGTGTCTATCTTCTCATCAATAAAAACTTCTGAATTTTGCCATTTTTTCTCCCAAATCGCTATATTGTTTTCTTTAATGTTGACAGGCTTTGTAGAAATTTCATCACAAAGAGGGAATGGCTGGGATCCTGAGATCCTGTTCAAATCATGATCTTGTAGAAACTCTAATTGTACTTTGTCTTTCCTTTCACTATTGCATGCTGTTACATCACAGTTTTTTTCACCACTGACCTCAACTTGATTTTTAATTTCTTGCTTTAGGTATATAGAACCTTGTGAAACAATGCTGTTTTCATTAGGGTTATTATCTTCTGTGCCATTAAAATCCAGCATATTTAAAAGATTAAAGTTAACTTCTGTAAACTGTTTTCCTGGATTTGCAGAATCAGTACCTGGGCAACTCCTTTCCAAATTATCATTTATTCCATGTCTGCTTAATTCTGACAAGTCTTCAAATGTTTTAAGTGCATTTGCACAGTTCAAATTAGCATGATCAAGTGAACTTAATTCAGGGTTATTGCTTTCATTCATGAAGGATTCACTTGGGAAAAGGTTATATGGCTGACTTCCAGTGGAACCTTTACTAACAGGAGAAATATCAAGTTTCCAAGAAGAAGGCATTTGCGGAATCCTTTTATGGTCATTGGATTGGCTTCTGTTTACCCATTCACTTTCATTTAAGTTATTTTCAATTGACTGCAAATTATTAATACTCTCATCGTTGTTTTCTGCATTATGTACATCAGATAAACATGATGGCATGTAAACATCCCATCGGCTTTTCCTTTGCAATAAAACTTCTGGGTTGGATTCTGATTGCATCATTGTGAACTGTAGATTTTTGAGTGAGGCAGTAGTCTCATTTTCTAATCTCTTGGAAACATGTTGGTCATGACTCAAAAGTGCTATAATTTTAGCTCTGCTTCGAATGTTCTGTGAAAAGGTGTGATATCCTGAATTGACCAGTGCATTTTCTAACTGAAAATTTGGCTTCAAATATTCAACATCTAAACTATTGCTACTACACTTTTTATTCTGTACTATTTCATGTTCATCACTTAAAGAGGTAGAAGCCAGAAATTTAACACGCTCAACATCTTTAATATTCTTTGTAGAAGGATCCCCTTTAAAATCTGTGAGTAAGGCAGCATCTTCCCTATTTTGGCAAGGAACGGAAAATAAAGGAGAAGATGCATAAAATTGGTGTGGGAAGGATGAAAGAGGACCCTCAGATGTAGACGGCAGTGCAGATTCTTCCACTAATTTTTTCTTTTCCACTTGACGTGGTATTTGGAAATCCTGGAAGAACATTTTGTATGGGTGGCAAGTTTAATAAATACAAAATCAATCATGGACATATCACTTATAACATGCTTATTCTACAATAAAGCTGTACAAAGATTTAGAAAAGCATTTTTTTTAAGTGAAAGAAAAACAAAGTGCAGTTGTCTCTTGAAAAAACACTTTTGGGACAACTATGGCCTGGATGACTGAGAATTTTCACTGACATTTTTCGAAAAAGGAATGTTTCTCAAAGCACTGAGGCAACAGCTTCCTCTAGAAAGTCCAGCATAGCTACCGGAAATATTTTCTCTGAATATTCAAAGACCATCTAGAAAAACTTCATAGCAATGAATTTTACAGAAGAAAACTTTCTCAGTGATTTAACAGGGAGTACTTTGGTTATGCCAATGTATTTTACAAAAGAACTTCAATTCTTTTGAGTATTTATAACTGAATAGCACAACTTAAATGGGGGTTTATTTTCTTTTAAAAACCGAATGCAATTTACTCATACATATTTCTATAAAGTGCAATTCATAAAAGTTGGGAGCATCTGTTTCAGCATTGAAGCCAAATTAAGGTGACTGGAAATAATATTACTAATACAATAGCAGCAATGGTTGCATCAATCAATTGTATGAAACATAATTTAGATAGATAGATAGATAGATAGATGCAACACACAGATTGTTGGTGGTGTTGGCACAGTCAGCCAGATATTTAAACTGGATTATGAAATTTTTATTATGATACAACATCAAAAGATGATTACCAAATTTGGTGAGTCAGAATGTAGGCAAGGTATCTGCACATCTTCAGGACAATATGCTTCAGCAAAACTTTGTTTAACTATCAAAAGGGAGGGGGAAAGAAACAACGAACTTCAGTCATCGGGCTAAATCAATATGTGTACGTCTGTGGTGGATTAATAATTTTGCATATATGAATATGTCAAACTTGTATTCATAGTGGTAGAATTGGTCAGAATAGCAACAAATTAAATTCTTGAATTCAAAGTTATAGTACAATTGCTGAAGCTAAAAATTAGAAACAGAAGAAATGAAAAAAATATTTTCAACAGTAAAATTTTAGAAAAAAATCTAACATCGATTATTAAGAAGAAATTGTTAATTATTATGTAAGAAAAACCAAATAGTATAAGAATCACTTACAAATGGTATTACCAATCACATTATGCCAAGAGCAACTCTTTTTGAGTATATTTTTAAAAATCACTAGGTTGGATATAAATTTGCCTTTGTAGTTCTGAAAAAAAATAAGGACTTTCCTTTTTTTTCCCCACCTTGGACTCTCATGTTGTGGGTAATCTCTGACTGAGATTATGATATAGGACAGTGATGGCTAACCTTTTCGGCACCGAGTGCCCAAAGTGCGCGCCTGCATTTGCACCCCAAAATGCATGCCACTGGTTTGCCATCACAGCTATAGGACAATTCCTCTCCTCCTTTAAAAAGATTCATCTTCCAGGAGTAGAGATTGGAAGGCCTGCTATAAAAAAGCAAAAGCCAGGAAGTTCACCTCCACCAGTCTAGTGATAAGCATCTAAATTTAGGTCAGCTCAGTTCTGCCACATAGCAAAATAAAGCTTAGTATCAACATCTTTTGGTGTTTTTGACATGAGACGAGCCTTTAAGAGTATAAATTTACTCTCCCATAAATTGAGATTTAGATTTTGTGATGACAAATTATAGGAACACTTTTCATATATACTGAATTCATGTCAAGAATCAGAGTTATATATTTTTCTTAGTGATCAACACAGAGGAAATCTGAGGGGGGGAAATGAGCAATTTGTTTCAGGTGCTCTGCTTTTCAGATGACACAAAGAAAAATGGTTTATATCATCTGTCTGGGGAGATGGGAGACATTAGTAATTTAATAAAATACAACAGAAACTAAAAACTGAACATAATCTGAGAATGTTTCATTTGTTCCTTACAGGAAATGTTTTGATAAGTAAGGCAACATTTTTATTTTGAAATTTAGTAGTTTTAATAATACTTTTGTAGTCATTATTATGCCCACATCACAAATAAAATGGTGAAATAAGAAACACAGAAGCTTGTCCAAAAACAGCACCTATAAAAATTCAATTATAGGCAAAAATTTGCACTTTTATTTATTCCAGTATTACAGATATTTTTATTTCTTAAGCAGATGTATGCCGCTTTAAGAATAATTTTCTGAAAAATATATAAAGCAATAATGTTATTTTCCCACAAGGTATCGCTACTGCTTTAAAAATTAGTAAAAGTAAAATTGTTAACTGATTAGTGAACATTTTAATTTTAGACATGTAATCAACAGTGCAAAATTGCAAAAATATTACACAAATCATATCTAATTTTCTAAAAATTAAAGCAACTATAGCTTCTTTATACACAGTACTTTTACATACATATTTTACAACGTTTTTAAAAATTCAGGTAAGGAAAGGGGTAGGTAAATTAGTAAAAAAATACTTCAAATTATATTATATTACAGAATTAAAAGCAACCTTTTTATATTAGTCTCATTCTGGGTACATTGGCTTCCTAAGTTCCAAAACAGACTAATAAATCTGAAACCACTTACCAACTGAGGAAGGACAAGAATCAATAGTTGAGGATAATATAAACTGAAATCTTTTTCTTCATTGAATTTTTTTATTTTTAATTGAAAATACATTGTGCATTTTCTAATTATAAAGTTTACTCATGTATGCTATTTTTAATTAGTAATTAACTTAAAATTATTTTTTAAATGTTTGTTTGACATGCAATGGGGGAAAACAGCAGAACTTTTGTTTTACTGAAAAGAATTATTTTATTACCTTAAATACCTGTTTCAATATCTGTATTTTATAAACATTATTTTTATTTGCAAATAAACGAAGCAGCAAAAATGTAGGGAATACCAGTATTACTTTTTCTATTCTAAATTAATGAAGTGTAATACTCACTATCATGCATTTCACAATCCACATCATTTTCCATTATCAAATTTCTGCTTGCACATGGCAATTGCTGGTGAATATCCACATTCTGATGTAATGCATTTGTGTCTATCTTCTCATCAATAAAAACTTCTGAATTTTGCCATTTTTTCTCCCAAATCGCTATATTGTTTTCTTTAATGTTGACAGGCTTTGTAGAAATTTCATCACAAAGAGGGAATGGCTGGGATCCTGAGATCCTGTTCAAATCATGATCTTGTAGAAACTCTAATTGTACTTTGTCTTTCCTTTCACTATTGCATGCTGTTACATCACAGTTTTTTTCACCACTGACCTCAACTTGATTTTTAATTTCTTGCTTTAGGTATATAGAACCTTGTGAAACAATGCTGTTTTCATTAGGGTTATTATCTTCTGTGCCATTAAAATCCAGCATATTTAAAAGATTAAAGTTAACTTCTGTAAACTGTTTTCCTGGATTTGCAGAATCAGTACCTGGGCAACTCCTTTCCAAATTATCATTTATTCCATGTCTGCTTAATTCTGACAAGTCTTCAAATGTTTTAAGTGCATTTGCACAGTTCAAATTAGCATGATCAAGTGAACTTAATTCAGGGTTATTGCTTTCATTCATGAAGGATTCACTTGGGAAAAGGTTATATGGCTGACTTCCAGTGGAACCTTTACTAACAGGAGAAATATCAAGTTTCCAAGAAGAAGGCATTTGCGGAATCCTTTTATGGTCATTGGATTGGCTTCTGTTTACCCATTCACTTTCATTTAAGTTATTTTCAATTGACTGCAAATTATTAATACTCTCATCGTTGTTTTCTGCATTATGTACATCAGATAAACATGATGGCATGTAAACATCCCATCGGCTTTTCCTTTGCAATAAAACTTCTGGGTTGGATTCTGATTGCATCATTGTGAACTGTAGATTTTTGAGTGAGGCAGTAGTCTCATTTTCTAATCTCTTGGAAACATGTTGGTCATGACTCAAAAGTGCTATAATTTTAGCTCTGCTTCGAATGTTCTGTGAAAAGGTGTGATATCCTGAATTGACCAGTGCATTTTCTAACTGAAAATTTGGCTTCAAATATTCAACATCTAAACTATTGCTACTACACTTTTTATTCTGTACTATTTCATGTTCATCACTTAAAGAGGTAGAAGCCAGAAATTTAACACGCTCAACATCTTTAATATTCTTTGTAGAAGGATCCCCTTTAAAATCTGTGAGTAAGGCAGCATCTTCCCTATTTTGGCAAGGAACGGAAAATAAAGGAGAAGATGCATAAAATTGGTGTGGGAAGGATGAAAGAGGACCCTCAGATGTAGACGGCAGTGCAGATTCTTCCACTAATTTTTTCTTTTCCACTTGACGTGGTATTTGGAAATCCTGGAAGAACATTTTGTATGGGTGGCAAGTTTAATAAATACAAAATCAATCATGGACATATCACTTATAACATGCTTATTCTACAATAAAGCTGTACAAAGATTTAGAAAAGCATTTTTTTTAAGTGAAAGAAAAACAAAGTGCAGTTGTCTCTTGAAAAAACACTTTTGGGACAACTATGGCCTGGATGACTGAGAATTTTCACTGACATTTTTCGAAAAAGGAATGTTTCTCAAAGCACTGAGGCAACAGCTTCCTCTAGAAAGTCCAGCATAGCTACCGGAAATATTTTCTCTGAATATTCAAAGACCATCTAGAAAAACTTCATAGCAATGAATTTTACAGAAGAAAACTTTCTCAGTGATTTAACAGGGAGTACTTTGGTTATGCCAATGTATTTTACAAAAGAACTTCAATTCTTTTGAGTATTTATAACTGAATAGCACAACTTAAATGGGGGTTTATTTTCTTTTAAAAACCGAATGCAATTTACTCATACATATTTCTATAAAGTGCAATTCATAAAAGTTGGGAGCATCTGTTTCAGCATTGAAGCCAAATTAAGGTGACTGGAAATAATATTACTAATACAATAGCAGCAATGGTTGCATCAATCAATTGTATGAAACATAATTTAGATAGATAGATAGATAGATAGATAGATAGATAGATAGATAGATAGATAGATAGATAGATAGATAGATAGATAGATAGATAGATAGATATAGATTAAATACATACATACATACATACATAAAAACCGTCAGCAATGTAGTTCAGATATCTGATCAATATTCACATAGCATCCATACAGCTCGTAGACCATACTACACTTCCCTTTTATAAAATTTTCTTCTGCAGATCTAACAGCATGTAGTACACCTGCTGCTATTAACACTCATAATCAGGATAATTGTCAGTATGAAATGCAGTGGATGATTTGAATTATTTCATATCTAATATACATGATACTGCAGATATTAAGGGACACTGACAATACAGATAGTCCTCAAGTTAAGACTGTACTCGAATCCTGCAATTATGGCCATAACTTGTGAGGTTGTAAAGCAGACCCACTTTATGACCTGTTGGTGGTCATGTTTGCTATGGGGCATTGTTTTTTGTTTTGCTGTAAATGAGAAATAAATGCTGGTTTCTGGCAAAAAAAATTTTATTTGTGGCCACATGACCACAAGGCATCACAAATGGCTGTAAATGCAGGCCAGTTACCCAGCATCCAAAATGCAATCATGGGACTGCAATCGACCCCCAACCACTGGGGTCATGAGCCCCTTTTTCAGAGTCTAATTTAACTTTAGTTACTAATGTGGGTATGTGGGTGCACACATGGCTGATTATAGGTAGTCCTCAACCTATGATCATTCATTCAGCAATCATTTGAAGTTATGATGGCACTGAAAAAACAGTGCTTACAACTTGTAAAGAGTTTGGCTATCTAAGCATCAGCACACTGGCCACTTGTGCACCTCTGTACACCCTCCCCACCATTCCTGCATCGCAACCTTCCCAAAGCTCATGCCTCCTATAGCCAATTACACCTGTTTGCTAGTCTGCTTGCAAGCCACCTGAGACTTGCACTTCCTGCTAGCTTCTCCATTGACTTAATTGGGGAAAATTGGCAGGAACTTGCCTCACCTAATGACTATGAGATTCATTCAGAATTGCAACTGGGGATGCAGGGGTTACTGTTGCTAAGTGATGCAGTTACACTTTACAAATGTATCACTTAGCAATGAAAATTCCAGCCCAATTGTCAAGAATTACCAATAATGACAAACACAAAATTTGCTACTGAATTAGAATGTACTTAAGTGATCAAGTTCCAAAGGGGAAAAAGGTGATCTGAAGTGAGCATGCGGCCTACAGGCACCTATTGGCATCTGCTTATAGCAAATATTTTTTGAGAGGCAACGCACATAGGAAAAGATATAGGCAGTCCTCACCTTATGTCTACAATTGGGATTAGAACTTCCATCATCATTAAATAAGCAATCTGGCCATTAAGTGAGTTCCACCTGATTTTATTACTTTTTTTTTTTTTGCCATGTTCTTTAAGTGAATCACTCAGTTATTCAGCAAATCTAACTCGTCCCATTGACTTGGCTTATCAGTATGCCCCTTGAATGTCCCAAATGTTCATCACATGATTCCAGGACACTGGAAATAGATGCTGGTTGCCAAAAGCCCAACTTTTGATCACGTTGACACAAGGGTGCTACAACAATAAGTGTGAAGAAATATCATATTCACTTTTTACAGCATTGTCATAACTTTAAATTATTGTTGAGGACCACTTGTAATAATTCCTTAAAGATCCTACGATAAGTACTAGTTGAGAGTTCCTGAATGATCCAAATCACCTTTTTTCTTTTAAACATAGATCACTGTACGATCTTATCAAATATTAAAAGTATCAAAGAAAAAGAAAAGACAACATACAGAATATTTTCGCTTTGTCGGATGACATAGAGATGAAGTAGCAAAGGATTTCAAGGAATTACTTGTTAATTTTCCCTTTTCTGTGTTCTTTGACTGATTATAATCAGTTTTAGAAACATTTTCACTTTCTACAGTGATTAAATATCGTTCAGATTCAAAGTCATCACCAGGTTTTATCTAGAGAGATGGATAAAAAATATTTTAAATTTCAGCACATTTATATAACTCCATAGTATATCAGTACTGCTTCTCTGTTGGACTCTTAAGCATAGCTAGATAAACTTTATTCCACATAAAATTAGCTGAATACTTTAAGCATTGATATCTTTTAGATCATTTTGTTTCCCCAGAGTTTTAGTGATAACTAATGAAAATATACTTGTTTGAAGGGTAGAGTTTTGCTGTCCAGTAGAACACTGCAAAATGTATGAATGAGAAAAAGGAAGTTTACTATGCATTGGTTGGTTTAGAAAAAGTGTGCTTGATATTGCTCCCTTGTCCTTGTTTTGTTCTCTTGACTTCTACTATCTTGGCTGGGTTTGGTATTGAGCCCAATTACTACTCATGCTTCAGCTGTCTTTTAGGAAAAATACTTTTTTGAGTGTCCTATTGAGTGAATGTCATCTGCATTGCATCTGCAGAAAGTACTTTACATGAGTCATGGCTCCAATATTCCCAAGAGTTGGCAAGGCTTAATACTTGTCTCCACTAAGCTTACATCAGTTCCTCAAAGCTGAACCCCTCTAGTGACAACAATTTACTCCAATCTTCTTACTGGGAAGTACATATAAGATAAAGAGAAATGAATCAAAGGCTTTGCAATAAAAGTAGCAATGACATCAGACAGGATGGTAGTCAAAAATGTCATGGGTGAGCTGACAGGATACACAGAATCAAGGATGTGACAGGCAACACTAATCATGCACTTTAAAGTTCCACCCATTTGACTGAGATAAGGTGTAGACTTGATCATAGTGTGCAATGACCTTAAGAAAATTATATCTCACTGTGCTAATATGAAACCTTTACAGAAAGCCAATTTGGATAGAACCGGGTGAAACAGATTAGTGTCTGGCCAGCAATGGTCACATGATCTTGACAACTAGCTTATTATCAGTTGCAAAGACAATTTGCAATGTTTTTTGCTGGTTTCCAGAAAAAAAATTCCCACCCATTCAAAAGAATAAATTTGCTTAATAAATGAATTCGATTCGCTTTACCGGCCATATTATTTGTTTTATAACCATCATGAGTCACAGCCATCATAAAAAAGATCATAAAATCCAATCTGATCATGTGGTGCCTTACTATCACAACATGACCAAAATTCTGGGTTCCATTGTAGTCATAAGTTCAGAACAATCTGTACTAAACAAATAAAAACAAAAGCACATACCTGAAATTTTATGAAAATACTATCCAAGAGCTGTCCTTTATCATCAAACAAATTTGCCTGTATTAAATAAGAAAAATAAAAGATGGTGGGTATTTCCTTAAGTACAGATATAAATGGATTAACAAATATAAAACTGCTGACCCTGTACACCAAACCAAACCTACAAACTGAACCTACCTTATTTCCTCCAAATACAGCCTTCAAAATTCCATCTTGCCACACTTTAGATTTTTTAGTCTTCTGATGTGTGTACAAAACCTACATTGATATGTGAAAATATATACTTTATTACTGTTTCACTATATTGTTTATTTTTGTATTGGATATGCTTAATGTATGAAATATTATTGAAATAAGATTATAGACTCACAATAAATTCCTGATTAGCCATTATATTGGCATGCTAAGATCATACCACCTGCTTTCACTTCCAATCATCACATCACCTGCAAAGGGAAATATCCTGTTAAAATAATATCTCTGAAATTCTAAGCTAAATATTTATTATAGTTTATAAATGTCATTTTATATTATTTCCTTAAACAATATGAGGAATATGTATTCTCTGATTCATAAGGTGATTTACATGTGTTCATCTAGAAATTCCAGTTTCAATGAAAATTATTCTAGAACAAATTTTTTAAAATAAAACCAAGCAGTACATTACCATAAGCACATCTTCAGAAATATAACTTGCTTTAAATGAAGATATTTAAATTTCTATAAGAATATAACCTTAGCTACATGATGTCAAATCATAATTTAATCTGAGGTTTTAAAAAAATATTTTTTGAATTTTGTTTTTAAGAAGTGTAATCTAATACATTTCTTCAGTATGTTCAATTCCATGTAATGACCACAAGATGTTTCACTTAAATCTTTGTCAGAAAAAACTTTGTAATTATGTAATGAGATTAATGTTCAAGCTAATTGACTATTTAAAAAAAAAATCACAGATCAATCCAAAGTTCTCATGACAGGCTCAACCTATATTTCAGACATCTTCCTTGAAAAGTCCATGATGCTGGAAAAGGTGGAAGAAAAGAGAACAGGCTTAATGCAGCAACAATAGTTATGCATGGGAGATCTGAAGATCCAGGCAGGGAAGATGTCATCCTGTAGAAAGCCTGTGATCACTATGTGATCACAAAAAGTCACCACTGACCTGATAGCATATAATTACTGCAGATCGGACTTGTTAAATGTAATATAAACATATCTATAATTCTAGTTGCAATCTATTTTTTATTTTACCCTGAATTCTAAACATGCCTGACATTGTTGTTTCCTATTTTGTTAATCTCATTTTCATCCTGATCTTCCCTATTAAGAAATTATATGACATTAAACTACAACTCTGACTTACATTTTGACCATGCTTTTTTCCCATGGATTTATGGATTACTTTTATGTCATCCTTTTTTATGTCATCCATTTTATGTCATGAGAACCAGTTTGGTCTAATGGCTAAGGTACCAAGCTAGAAAGCAAAGATTGTGAAGTCCACCCCTCAGGCATGAAAGCCAGCTGGGTGACCTTGGGCCAATCCCTCTCTCTCAGCCCAACTCACCTCACAAGGTTGCTGTTGTGGGGAAAATTGGAAAAGTATGTTGAATATGTTCATTATCTTGAGTTATTTGGGAAAATAATAAATGCAAGGTATAAATAAATAAATAAATATGTCTCCTTTGCTATGAAATGCTTCTGTGGAAGAATTGGGTTTATATAGATTAAATCCCGGAGAAAGAAGCAAGTTTCTGGCAGCAACTCTTTGTAACTGAATTTCTTTAGGTTGAGTGGGAACGAGACTCAAATGCAACATGGGCATAACTACGGTATTACATGCTGCATAGATCACAGAATTTTTTTTTTAAGTTGATGAAAGGCTTTTCAAACAAAGACATCTTAAATCTATTTATAACCTATGGCTGTAGTGTGGGGCTTCTTATCACACAAAGAACAAGAAACCGCTGTTGATTTACAGTAATTATTGGAGTGAAATTCAGCAATGTAGTTGAATGGGGCTCGGGGAAGCATTTATTGCTCACCCCTGCTTCAAAAGACTGTGGTAACTGAAAGTTACCATAACCTTGAACTCTGCAGAGGTAAGAAGATACGAGAACTGGATGAACCCGCTGTCTGTTTTTCATTAGAGGATAAGAGAAAAAAACGGCACCCAAATCTGATGTTAACACCATTTTTTTTAAAAAAAAGGTATAAAACGAATTACATATTACACCTACTGACAGATCAATATACCACAGTCCTCATAATCTTATCGACCTTCACAAGACACGGGGATGGCAGCGCTTCCTCTCAGTCAGCAGAACTTTACCTTACGAAAGTTCCCGCTCCACAAGCGCGATGACGTCTCTACGACGCGACAAATACCATAGAGACAAAAAATGCTGCACCGTCATGATCGCCGACTCCTGTATGGACCTTAAAGTACAGCATTGGAAGGTTTTAAACCATTAAGTTGATTAAGGGTAGAGCGGTGCTAGTATCTTCAAACTTGGCAAGTTTAAGACTTGTGAACTTCAACTCCTAACATGACTGGAGGAGGGATTCTGGGAGTTGAAGTCCACAAGTCGTAAAGCTGTCACGTTTGAAGACTCAATTTTAGACAAAAGGAGGCGAGGACAGCAGTTTTAGTCTTATGTACTAGGGAAAGAACTTTGATGAATTTAATGTAAAGTCAAGGTCGAGTCCTGGTGGCAGCAACACGTTTTTACCACAGCTTTTTTCTGATTTTTGTCCCAAATCTCTCAATCTAGTGAAAGCATGAAATCCCAGGCCGTCCCCAGCCAACTTTTAATTGAGTCTACTTTGCTTAGTTTCCTAGATCAACCAATTCATGCATTTTTACCCGTGTGGTAGATGAAAATACTGTTTATTGTTATCATGCCTTTATTATAAATGCCAAGGCGAACATACCTAATATTCCTCCCTCTATTTTACCCACAGAACATCCCTGTAAGGTGAGTTTGGTTGAGGGAACGACTTCGGTCAAAGTCACCTTTTGGTCTTTTTGACCGGGATTTTATCCCAATTTCCCAGTGTTATACAGTCACCGCGCTAGCACTGTCAACGCTAAAACCCATCTTCTTGTTACCGAGCGATTTTAGTAGTGTTTTTCAAATTTCGCCACCTTAAAAAGGTGTGGACTTCAATTCCCAGAATTCCGCAGCCAGCATGCCTCTTAATAAAAGTCGCCAAGCTTGAAAATAACTGAAATGTCTTTGAAAAAACATCACTCTTCTAAACAGACACTCGCATGAGCGCACGTTTAAACTTTTTCTCTCTCTGTGGATCCGTAACGGGAATGGCTACGAATCTTCAACGCGCCTCCATATAAACGGATTCTGGCGGGGTTGCCAGCCTTCCAGCCAGCCAATATAAAAAACCAGGAAGAAAGGGGAGCTCCCGCGTGTCGCGCGAGCATTTCATCCTAAAATTGTAGACGGGGCGGAGAATCGGAGCTTCCAAGGGGCTTAGACCAGGGGTCATCAACCTTGGCAACTTGAAGATTTGTGGTCTTCAACTCCCAAAATAAAGAATAAGCTTTGCTGGTTGAGGAATTGTGGGAGTTGAAGTCCACAAGTCTTCAAGTTGCTAACGTTGGAGACCCCTGGCTTAGACTATAACTTTGCTCTGAAGTCCTCATCTTGGTGCCTGGCGTCGGGTCCTTTCCAGAGCACGAGGGTACGAAAGGGTGTTTATGTGTGTGGGAGGGGCCCGGGAATTTAACCCATTCACCACGCGCATGCGCACGTGAATCAAGCCCCAGATTGGCACGGCGCGTGCTGAGTGGGAGGGGGGCGGGGCCCTGAAGGAGCCGTTTTCAACCGTCGAGATGGTTGCGCTGCTGACGTTATCTGGAGGCGCGCTTGCAACGGAGGCTGAGGTGGGTGAAGGCTGTCGCCGCTGAGGTGCTCGGCGTTCCCTCTGAGTAGCTCGAGGGGCCCGTTCGAGGGCTTTGCCCCGCAACCCGAAGAGCTGGGGAGATCCTTAGGTTGTTTTGGCACTCCTCGCTTACTGTCCTTCGGAAACGTTGTGCTGTGGCTTCCATCACTATTCGCAGCCAAGGAGCTTCCATCGGCTGCACAGCCCGATCAGTTCTGAGGAGACCCAAGGCGAGGCAGGGCTCTGCAGCTTCTTTGGGATCTTCAAAGCTCGGCCCTTGCTGAGGGAGAGAGCCACGGGCAGCTTCTCGTCTTCCCTCAGAGTTCGTACTCTTTGCTGTGTCCCAAGCAAAGGAAAAAGTCTGCGAGATTTTCAGTCCTGCCTGGATAGCTGATTTCGTTTTCAAAACGCTTTCATTAACTTCTGGTTCTGGCATAGAAAGTGCCTTCCGAAGATCAAAGTAAACCGGGATTAAACAGTATAAACATTGTGTTTCCAATAGTTACTTGGCGTGCTTTTTGGGGTTCTTGAAAGCGTTCCGGAGGGATAATTAGCGATTGTGGAAACGGAGCTTTTTGATGGTGAATTTTTATACATTAATTTATGTAGCGAGCTGCATATTCATATATTGAAAAGTAAAATATCTTGAGAAATGTTGCATCAGGGTTGTATGTTTGCCCACTTGGGAAACGGTGGTCTTGTTTTCCTTTGGCATTATAATTGGAAATATACTATCCTTAATCGCTGTGAATGGCCATCTCACAACAGGAAGTATATATTTGTATATATTCTTTAGTACATGGTTCTAAAATGAAATATCTACTAATGTCTCATTGGCAGAGAGATTGGAGAATGTTGCGTGGAATGCTTGCTTTTGTAACAGTTAAAACTTTGCTGATGTCGAAGGCACTTTTTTCTCTACTTAGAACATTTATAAGATTAAAAAGAATATTTAATTCTCCCATTCAAAAGAATATTTAATTCTCATTATGAAGCATATGGCAGAAATGGATCCTTCTTTAGCACAAGACTATCACTTTATATTTTACTCGGGACTGATTTGTTGGGTTCAGTGAGGATTTCAAGGTGTGATAAGTTGCTCTTTTAATATTTAATATTTATATATTTGCTCAGATACTTGTATGTCTTGCAAATATAACAAGAACTGCTATTCTTTCTTTGTGTTTTCTGATGTAAATACATGCATTTTCTGCTGAGTATTGCCATATTTGACAGAATGCTATATTTTAGAAATAAAAGAAAATGTAGTTATAGTGTTGGTCTGAGAAATGTGGAATAGCAAAGTACTATTGAAAATTTCCAGGCTGTTATTCTTTTAATATTTGCAAATGTAGTCCTTTGTTTCCCACTGAACAACTATCTCCAGTTTTGCTCCTCTCTCTATATATTTTGTAAGAGAAAGATCACTTCTTAAAATTACTTTGTTAATTAACATATTGTGTAATATAAGTATAAAGTAGATATATTTATGTTGAAAATCACAATTATGCTTTATTTTCAGATGACAATATGATAGGAATGGGAACAGAAAATATTAGAAGCAAAATTATGGAGAAAGAAACTACTGAACAAAGAAAGGAACGAGAAAAAAAGAAAAGATCTAGAGTTAAACAAGTGCTTTCAGATATAGCAAAACAAGTTGACTTCTGGTTTGGTGATGTTAATCTTCACAAGGACAAATTTCTTAGAGAACAAATAGAAAAATCTAGAGATGGATGTAAGTCTGCTTGTTTTTAATTAGCAATTAAAAATACATTATTACTGAAATGCAGTTCATTTATTTATTAAACAAATTTATATAACCACCCAAACATGGTAACTCCCCAGCGGCTTACAAATGTTCTTGAAAAATAGTTCCTGTTGGTTATATACACATAACATGCATATTATTACAGATATCTATATCAACTACAGATTTAGTTTATTTAAAAACAATTGGCCCTTTGCTGCTTTTCTGACTACTTTAATTTTTGTGCATCCATATAATAGAATACCATACATTAGACTTTTATCAGTTTTGCTATTCAAATAGGAAGTGTTTATGGTGGTAGAATTCTTTTTATGGGAGTCCTTCCTGGAATCTCATCTGATAGTCATATTGCATTTCTGTATAGTTATCTGAAATGTAATGAAGATTGTAATGAAACTTTAAAATCAATTATGGAGTAATTTATGAAACAGAAGCGTAGGCTTTATTGTAGAACTTAAATATACAAGGCTTTTCCCCAAAAGGAAGCATATTGTATACAATTTTGTACTATTGTACTATATATCTTCTTTGTTTCAGTAAATTAAAGTCCCAATAGTGACCTTACGCTTATGACTGATCAGTTGCCCTTAAACAATTCATTTCAAGAGTTCAAATTTCACTAAAACCAACTATTATTTTCCCTTGTCCAATCAGAAAAATTGAGCCTTTCTATCAATCAGTTCCCAAGATTGGTATAGCAAGTTTTTTTCAATTCAAGTTACAATGTCCTGTGCTAATTTTAATTCTTTTAATTTAGATGTTGACATATCACTTCTGATTTCTTTCAACAAAATGAAAAAATTAACCACTGACAGAAAATTGATAGCACGAGCAGTTAAAAGTTCATCTGTTGTAGAAGTGAGTATGAAAACTGTTTTTTATTCTGTAAGAGCAAAAGGAGGAAATATTTGGAGCAGGTTTTTAATTTAATTTTATACCTTATAGTTGGATTTAGAAGGAATCAGGATCAGAAGGCGGCAACCTTTGGGTGATGAGCCAAAAGATGTGGATTGTCGTACTGTATATGTGGTAAGATAGTGCCTATTTTCTTTCACTTTTTAATTTTTAATATTTCCTTAGAAACAGCCAATTAAGTATTGCAGGTTTTTGTATAAGTAGAATTTTAAAACACCCTTGTTTAGAACTTTAGCCAGTTGACACAATATTTTGACTTTCTTTAACATAACTATAAACATTGTCCAGCATAAGCCAGGAGAGTCTTGGTATGCCACCTCCTTCTCTCTCCTTTCAAGCAAATCCTCAATTTCTGAGTGCTGACGTACAATATTTTTTTCTGTAGATAATTGGACAAGAGTTTATGAAGGAATAGGATTCATGGAGAGGAATTTCTCTTTTCTTGAAATCTTCTCTTAATCCTGTAAGAATGGGATAGAGAACAGTCAATCCATTGAATGAAATCAGAACTGGTGCTTCTTTCACTGGCACAATTATAAAAAAAATATTTTGGCCATTATAACTTCACTTTTTGAGATTTTCCCACATCTTTAAAAGCACAACTATACATATACACATGCACACAATTATCATTTGTATCTTATTACTTACCTTCTGTTACCACTTCTTTTGAGTACAATCACTTTTTCCAATTAAAACTCACTAGTTGGATTAGAATATATGTTGGAAATGCCCAGATCAGGATTTGTAACTGAACTGAATATTTAGATTTGTTCTAAAATGTAAATATGGATATCAAGATTAGATATTCATGTTTTTCTTAGTTAATTTATTTTTTTAAGTCTATCCCACTAACCCAGTTCACCTTATTTTCCTCCATTGAATTGTTTTAGTAATGTTTCCTGGAACTGTTGTCTCCTCTGATCGTTTGCAGCCTTTTTTTTCTATTTCCAGTTTTATACCTGAATGAGAAACTGCAACCCATTTTAAAAGACCTTCAGTTGCAACCATATAGCTAAGCCAATTATAGATTTAATTAGATTCAGGCACTTTAATAGTTCATGGGTGCACATTTATGGAACAGTGTAGGGAAGAAGGAAAATTTCTTCTTCATCAAGAAACATTATAGTTTCTTTAGAAACATTGAATATGCATATTTTGTGGCATTTAGTTGAATTAATAAAGATAACTCCCAATTTTTTACTTGGGGTATTTTGTGCATAGGACAAAAGATTACTTATTATGTGAAATATAAAATCATAAACCATTGCTGTCACCCTACCACTGAACATTACTATGTGAATGTATTCATCTGTCAAAATTGGTTATAAACAATAGATGTCATATTTATTCGTGACACTTTGGGTTTGCACATCACTTAAATTGCTAGTTTTAATTATAAAATATTAGTATAATGATCCATAAATAAATGTGCAATCAAAGTTGGTGTTTTGGGGTGTATACATACATAAAAATGTAGCTTTATGTCTGTTCTAAATCTTTTGCTATAGGAATTGCTTCCTAAAAATGTCAATCACAGTTGGATTGAACGAGTATTTGGAAAATGTGGTAATGTAGTTTATGTCAGCATTCCTCGCTATAAGACTTCCAAAGATCCTAAAGGATTTGCATTTGTGGAATTTGAAACAAAAGAACAAGCTGAAAAAGCTATAGAGGTGAGTTATAAGCAATTGAAAACATTGCTTTGTCTTTCATTAAATTGTTTAATATATACAATTCTAGCTTTTATAAAAATACTGTTTTTATAAATCTTTTGTAATGTAATGTGAATCTTTCAGTGGTTAAAATCTTTTGTAGTTGTAGTGTGAACCTTTTCAGTCTTTCAGTGTGAATTTTTCAGCCACTGAAAGACTCACACTGAAATAGAACTTGGAAATACAGAATCTGTTATCTGAAGGAAGATATTGTGCTCTACTGAAAATGTCTTAATAGTGTCAATTAAACATTTAGAACTCTAAAAAAATACTTTATGAATGTTAAATAGTTTCCAGTTCCTGGCTCTGGCATTACAGAACTTGTTTGTCAATCTTTCTAGTGTTTTTCTCCTGCTGTTAAGAGGTCTGCATCAGTGGTGGGATTCAAATTTTTTACTACCAGTTCAGTGGGCGTGGCTTCGTGGGTGTGGCAGGGGAAGGATACTGTAAAATCTCCAATTTGAGGTGGTATTTGCTGGTTCTCCGAACTACTCAAAATTTCCTCTATCGGTTCTCCAGAACTGGTCAGAACCTGCTGAATACCACCTCTGTCTGCATGCCCTATCTGAAGCTTTCTGAAGCATCACCAAAACTGGTTTCAAGATGGTTTCAGGAAAAAAGGCCTGGTACAACTGGGAGCTATGTAAGATAAGCTGTGCAGACCTCTCAACAGCAGGAGAAAAACGTCTGAAGATAAGTGACGCGTGGCAGATCCTTAGAAGTGATGGCTGATGGGAGTGGGGGACAATTATGACATTCTCTAAGGCTGGTGAGCCTTGTGGAAACTGGTATTTTGAGTGATAGTGGTGTTGCTAGTGCTGATATCATGGCCTGGGGTGGCAGCTGCTGAGACTGCTGAAAGTCTTGGGCTTCTACTTCAGGCTCAGGTGTGGCGCTGTTTGAGTGCTGCTATGCAGGGCAGCCTAGATGCAGGAAGGAGTTCCAAGGGAACTCTGTGATTGCAAGGGAGAGCTGTCATATGGCTGAATTTCTGTTGTGACCATGGTGGCATTGCAACTTTCATTTCTTCAGGCATAGGTTGTAGCTTCCTTCATTCAGGCCATTGTAGTTTAGAATTGTCACTGAATGAGTGGTTGTTAAGCAAGGACTATGTATATCATAGATTATGTGTTCAAATAGATAGTATATTATCTGACTTTTGCATTTTTAGTTCTTGAATAACCCACCAGAGGATGCACCAAGAAAACCTGGTATGTTTCCCAAAACAATAAAAAACAAAGCTGTTCCCACATTACCTACAAGTGATTCTACTGTAGTTGGTGAGTATTAACTTGATGTTTAGTTTTGTCTGTGAATTTTGTTACATTCTTTAGTCTTCATCAAGTGGAGGAGTTATGAAAAATCATAGGAGGAAAAGATGCCCTTTGGAATATCTTAGCCATCCTCCTGTCTTTTTGTAAGAGCATTAAAATCTGATTGCCAGATGGTTTGGGGTCCCAGTGGGGAAGTTTCACACTGGAGGTGGTTGACTAATTAAAAGCTTACCCCTTCCCCCCGATACCTGGCCCTCTCTTTTTCCATCTTGTGTTAATGATTTTATTTTGTCTTTTGTTATTTTATATTCAATGATTTTAATGTTTTTAATGTTTATTATACTGTTTAGCTGCTGATGGGCTCCAAATAAATGAATAAATAACTATAAACACCTCTGTAGACTCCTTGGAATCAAAGAGGGCAAAAATGTAATTTATTCAGACTATTGAGATAAATTTTCTTATTTTGCGTAGAAGAAAAGAAGAAGAAGAAAAAGAAAAAATCTAAAACAAAGAAGGAAAACAGCCAATCAAACACTGGAGCAAAAGATGTATACATGAGCAGTTCTACAGAATATACCAAAAGTCATAGGACGATATCAGAAAGTTCTGAAACAGACTTGTCAGAAATCCAACGGCACTCTTCAAAGAAAGAAAAGAAGAAACTTGATAAAACACAAAGCTCAGGCCTAGGAGAAACTAGATCAGGAAAGAGGAAACGGAATCGCTCTGATGATGGAGAGATGTCAGTTGTAAAAGTGAAGAAAATTTCTCAGAAAGATAATGTTCACTCTGCAAAGGAGCATTCAGCAGGGCTGGAGGATTCCAAAGGTAGTTTTATATTTCTAATTTTTCCAACTGATTTTCTAATTGTGAACAGGTTGGGGAAAAAACTCTACGGAAACTGATGTTTTTATGTAACAGAATGAAAATTTGTTCCACTTCGAAAAAGGAAAGAAAATCCTATTTCTGTTATAACTCTTTCTTGGAATGAAGAAAGTAGGAAAAATAAAATAATTTTGTTAATTTTTGCAGCATTATTTATAAGTTGGATCCACTGTTACCATTCCCTTGATGTCGTTCGGATAGTGGACCAAATGCTGAATGTTTTCATATCCATATACACAGAAGTGTCAAACTCGCGCCCGCGGGGCAGATGCATCACATGCTAGCCACCCCCACCCCAGTTTAGCGAAGGGGAAAAAAAGTTGCAACACGTCACTTGACGACAACATGTCGTCACAAGTTTGACACCCCTGATATACAGCAGTGTGTTTTATCCCATTATGTGATCTAAAGCGTGCTTAAAAAGATTTATTAATGGGTATATATTTTCATTTCTGTATTTCCAAATATATACATGATGTTTTCAAAATGTTTGCATTAGGCTAGAAATTTAATGGGAGATTTAAAAAGGAGTTTAATGTTGTGTAGTGAAAAATGATACCATATATGTCTTAAAACTAGGGGTGGAATTCAAATTTTTAACAACCAGTTCTGTGGCGTGGCTTAGGTGGTAGGCGTGGCTTGGTGGTCATGTTTTATTGGCTGGGTGTAGCCAACTCAGTATCACTCACATCGAGGCACGCATCTCCTCGCCTAGACTCTCATGATTGTGGGGATGCTGTAACAATTGTAAGTGTGAAAAATGGTCATAAGTCACTTTTTTCAGTGCCATTGTAACTTTGAATGGTCACTCCACATAAGCAAAGTACCAGCAAAGGAGGGGAAAAAACTCCAGAGACGTTCCTGAAACAAGAAGTCTAGTCCTGCCAAGAATGTAATAAGGGTTAACAGAGGCAGTTTCTGTAAGCAACACCAGAATTCCTGCCTTCCTTATAGGATTAGGCCAGTAATTTCTTCTAACAACCGGTTCTCGAACTGCTTAGAATGTTAACAACAGGTTCTAGCGAATAGGTGCGAACTGGTAGAATCCCACCCCTGCTTAAAACTAATCAAAATGCCAGTTTGAGTGCATCACTCTGGGTTGGAGAAATCAAAGTTCAGTCTGAAAATCATGGGGTAACCCTAATCAGTTACGCTACAATATAGAATTATATTGCATATGAGAGAACCAAATTGGTTCTCTCATATGCAATGGCCTGAACTTCTTGCAAGCTGTTTATAGTAACTTTAGTCCATTTTTATTTAGAAATTTCTACTGAAGAAGAGAGGGAGATTGGTGATAAGAAAGAAACTTCTCTTTCAAAGACTAAAAGAAAACATAAGAAGAAACATAAAGAGAGACATAAGATGGGAGAAGAAGTTATTCCACTGAGAGTTCTCTCAAAGTATGTTAAAATATATGCGATTTGTTTGCTATATTAGAGAACAGTAGCTAGTATTTTTTACTAGCTAGTTTCTAATGAAATGATAGCATGTTTACTTACATTGTTGACCAGGAAGGTGGGATAACAAGTGTTAAGGACTTTTAATTAATTAATTTTTTTTCTGATTTAATTATTTGTAAAATGTTAGTGTTGAAGATGGCCAAGCAACCTTAAGCATTTACCCTGTTTTAACTTACAGTTATTCCTGAAATTCCTATCCCATAAAATTTCTCATATACTTGTATAGTAACCTATTTTTATTGAATTTTTTTCTTTTTAACTACTGTAAAATGTTCATTTGATTTTTAAATGTATTTTAAATGTAGCACTTTTTAAAGGAAGTGTTTTGGTAACTAAGGAGAACTTAATAGCGTAAATATAAATTTCTCTTTCTTCTACTGCAAATTGTGTCTTATTCACTGTGTTACAAGAAAAGAAAATTGATTATATTAAATAAAATATAGTTCAGTATCCCCTACTTCAATAATATTTTTTTCAGTCTAGAAAATATCTGAAATCCAGAAATCACTTATTTGTTCCTTAAACAATACTAGCAAATAAAAAATGGGACCACTGTTTAGGGACAATAATTGGATTCGCTTAGTAGTGACAATCCTAGCACTTCTCTTATTGTTGAGGCTTGTGGGTTGTTAAGCATATCACAAACAGGCTGGTAGGCAGGTACAGCACAGGGGTTTGGAGACCACTGCCAGGTGAGAATGAGTAAACAAGATGATGTGTGGTGCAAGTGGAGCTGAAACATGGGTAGCTTTGCTAGATGGGAGAAAGTGCAAGTAACTTACCAGAGTGATTTGTAACCTTCCCTGCTGGCTTCCCCATTTATTTTGGTCATGGGTAGCCAGCAGAGAAGGTTCCAAATTGCAATTATGTGACTATGGGATGCTGCAGCCATCGTAAGTGTGAGCCAACTACCAAGTGCCCATATTATGATCGGGTGACTGAGGGAATGCTGGGATGTCCAGAACGTCAAGGACCTGTCATAAGTACTACTTGTTCAGCACTATATCAATTTTTAATAGTCACTGAATGAGGACATGTATTCAAGCTTTGATCTACTGATATCTAGAATGAGTGAATATCCAAGCAAATTTTAATACAGTATTTAAGTTTTCTTAAACAGTTAATGCAAAACTAATCTTTGTGTAAAAACATAAAATATGCACAGTTGCTTGTAGATCCAAAATCTATCTAGTCTGGTATCCCTAGAAACTAATGGATTTTAGGTGATGCTCTAGAAACTGAATTACATTTTTTAGTATTTTAGAAGCAAATTCCAAGAAATACATATACAGTATATAAGCATACAATGAATTCAGATCTCTTTAGATAAATGAACTTCAAAAAGTCATATATATGCCTTTTGTATGAATGAGTGTTTTAGCCTCTCTTTTAAATCATCATAGAACCAGTTATGACATAGGAACCTTTCATCCCTGTATACAAAAGAAATTCCATTCTTTTTACATGTAGTGTTTTGTTTCCCATCATTTCCAACCTTTGTGTTACCATATTTCAATCTCCCTTCTATAGGAATGAATGGATGCAGCTGAAGCAAGAGTATTTGACCCTGCAGAAAGCCAGCATGTCATCCCTGAAAAAAGCAATGACCAAAGCAAATACTGTGCCTGTTGGAACAGTGGAAAGAGATGTCTGCCCGGCAGATGACTCTGCAACAAGAAATGGCAAATGTAAACATAATTGTGAATTTTTTGTGTTTCTTTTTAAGGAGAAGAGCTTATGGTTTAAGAAAGGATGAGAAACATATGCATTTAATTTTAAACTTCTATTACAAAATTGGTTTATTTTAATAAAATAACACAGACTTCCATAGAGTGAAGATTGATTTTGGATATGGACTACTTGTTCATCTTAGAACCTTCTGATAAAGATGTTCACATTGCATAGAAAATCAACCAGTGCAATCTCCATCTTCACTGGAGGTGAGATCTGCTCTCACCATTTTGTCCTTCCAAAAGGGACTCAAAACCTGACTCTGCTGGTTGACTTGAGGTTCCCTAAGGAGGAATTCAACGCTGAAGGAAGGGGAGAGGAGCCCCACTTCCATCCTGCTCACATACTGGTTCCTTGTTTGCTCAATTTTGGCTAATGTTTTGATGTAATATTTTAATGTTTTTGTATTTGGGTTTTTATGATATAAGCCACTCGGAGTCACTCGATGGGTGGCATATGAATTAAATAAATAAAATAGAAAAGCATAGTATTTGCTGATAGGACAGGAAAGATTTCGTGTAATTGCAAAGGGGGTTTTTTAGTGGTTCTACTGGTGAGGAATGGAATCCATTGTAGTTTACCACAACCAGTGGGCATCAGTGACTGTTGACTATTTTATGGCTTGGTATTGTCCACTCCCCTTAAATCTTGCTTTAGTTATCACATGGCTTTTGCATTTTTTAAAGCAAAATTCCTGATGAACGGCTTAGAACGATCAACCTAAAACAACATTCTCCAGCATCTGTAAATGTTCAGAAGGACAGTAGAGGAAAATACTGATGTTTTGCAAGAGTTGGCAATATTTGTCTGCAATACTTATCATGTTTTGTAATCAATTAGCCAAGTGTTACCTGTGCCTCAATAGAAATCATTAGAAATAAGTGACTATTTTAAAACATTATTGATGACATCTGGAAAGTATTCAGTTTTGTCTGTACTTTCTTTTAAGTTGCATGGACAGTTTATTATTTACAATATGTCTTTAGCTTGTTGAACCCTAGTAATAGTTAAAATTAGAAGATTCCCCTATTTATCAAGTTAGTTTGAATTTCTACTTTCATTAGAATGGGTTGTAGATGAAAGAAGGAAGCTGAATTATGGTAATGAAAACAAATTCTTAAGATTGAGCATGTTTATCAAACTTTCCACTTTCCAGTCCATTTTCAAGTAACTAAAGTCTCAATTTTTTGCTGTAGTCACAGCAGTCTGTTTATATATTGGTTACACAAATAATTTCTTAACTTGATTCTCTGGCCATTTAATTGAAAAGAGTCAAAGTTATCCGGAGTCACTGATCATTCAGAAATGCTGAGGGTCTCTCACAGATATGTCTTTCCAGATTCAATTAACTTTAAAAAGTTAAAATTAGCTAAATTAATAATGTTAGTAAACTTATTTGTTGAGAACCTTTTGGTAATAATGCATATAAAATGTCTTTTTAAAAATATTTATGAATACATATATGTTACCTACATATATGTTACCATACCTTATGTCATTACATAATTTTTTTCAAACTTTACTAACGGTTCTGTTGCCGTGGCTTGGTGGGCGTGGCAGGGGAAGAATATTGTAAAATCTCCAGTCAGAGATGGCATTTGCTGGTTCTCCAAACTACTCAAAATTTCCACTGCCGGTTCTCCAAAACTGGTCACAACCTGCTGAATACCTTTGCACTACCAATAGTAACCTGCGTATGTCAAACCGTAACAAAAGAAGTACTTAAGTCTAACAATATTATTCCATTACATATATGAAATCATAAGTTTATTATGAAACCAAACTAAGAATTTCCATTAATGTTCTTTTTCAAATTAATAGGTATCAGCAACAATGATTTAGCTCCTGCTGAAAAGATTCATCCAATGGGACCCCAGTTTGAGAGTGGAGTGATTGTGAAAATCCTTGGTACTGATCCACTGCCAGGCAGGAAACACATCAAGGTAATGCTTTAGTGCTCTTAGAGAAGCAATTATCTTTTTCTTGGGATATTATTTCTTTATTTATTTTTCACATTTATGAATCATCTCCTGGAGACAGAACTCGATTTTTACTTTGTATAGTCTGATTGTCAGCTTCTATAGTGATACACATGATTTAAAGAATCTTTACATCTGGATTATTTAACTGAAGAAGTAGAGTTCACTTTTTTAAAAAATTCAATTTACGTAGCTATAAAAGAGTCTCTATATTTCTACAAGTGTACCAAGTCCAACCCTTCTTGAATTCTATTAGGCCTTATCTAGCACCAAAATAATGCTAACCATTAGTTGACTAGATTTCTGTGCATTGGCATGACCAACAAATCAGTTTGTTGGTCATATGCATGTTAGTCATAGGCATGTTGGTCATAGGCATGACCAACAATTACACTGGGTCATATTTAACAAAATGAAATTCAATGTGGAAAAAAGTAAAGTCCTACATGTAGGCAAGAAAAACCAAAAGTACACTTATAGACTGGGTGAAACCAGGCTTAATAGCAGTAACTGTGAGAGGGATCTTGGAGTCTTAGTGGACAGCTAAATATGAGCCAGCAGTGTGCAGCAGCAACCAAAAAAGCTAATGTAATCTTAAATTGTACTAACAGAAGGATGCAATCAAGATCAAGTGAGGTACTAATACCACTCTATAAAATCTTAGACCACAACTAGAGTACGGCATCCAGTTTTGGTCACCACATTATAAAAAGATGTTGCGATTGTAGAAAAAGTACAGAGAAGAGCAACCAGGATGATTAGGAGACTGGAGACTAAAACATATGAAGAACAGGAGCAGGTTACAGGAACTGGGCTTGGCTAGTCTAGTAAAGAAAAGGACCAGGGAAACATGACAGCAATGTTCCAATATTTGAGGGGCTGCTACAGAGAGGGAGGGGTCAAGCTATTTTCTAAAGCACCCAAAGGCCAGACAAAGAATAATGGATGGAAACTGAACAAGGAGAGATTTAACCCGGAAATAAGGAGAAACTTTCTGACAGTGAGAACAAACAACCAATGGAACAGCTTTTCCTCGGAAGTTATGGGAGTGCCATCACTTGAGACTTTCAAGAAGAGATTGGACTGCCATCTGTCAGAAATGGTTTAGGGTCTCCTGCTTGGGCAGGGGGTTGGACTAGATGACCTACAAGGTCTCTTCCAACTCTGATTATCTGCTATTTATCTGTTAAGTTTAATAACTTAACATGTAGCCCTGGTCTTTCATGCCAGACATTGATTTGTATGTATTCTTGAAAATCTGTGTCTTAATCAATTGGATTTTAGAGAGCTACAACACTATGTATGAGAGAGGTAGAGATGGAGCGAAGGAGATGAAGATATACTGTATTTCACAAAGATAAAGATATAAATGGAATTCTTACTCATTTCTTGAGCATTATTGTATTGCAGTCAATTATATTTTTCTAAATTTGCAGCATTTATTTTTTTCTTTGTACATTTTTTGTCCCCACTGTGTGATTAAAAAATATTGTTATTTTCCTTCCTCTCTCTTCTTAACAAGTACATAAGTTAAAAAGAGATTGTAATATAATGTATCTGCTGTGGTGCATCCATTTCATCATAGGACATGCTAACAACACTCGCTAATGTTGCTTATGTTGATCTGCTGGAAGGAGATACAGAATGTCACGTACGGGTTAAAACACCTGGAGATGCACAACTTTTAATAAACTCACATAAAGACCTGCAGACAAAGAACAACTGGAAACTTGAGATCCTTACAGGTGAGGTTTAAGCATTTTACATTTATGTGGTGTGCACATGTAATATCAATTTTAGGAATAGTTTAACATTTGTTAAGGTTATAACTCTAGGTATTCTGGTACTTTTTCCCCAGAATTTTTTTCCAAATCTAACTGGTATCACTTCTATGTTTGTGTCTGGAACATAAACCATGCATTTCCCTTTGTTAAAAAGAGAATCACTGTTAATAGAGATTACAATTTGTCTGGAATGCCAATTGCTAGATACTGGTAGTCCTCGACTTACAACAGTTCACTTAGTGACCATTCAAAATTACAACAGCACTGAAAAAAGTGACTTATGACCATCAGTTACGACCTTTGCAGCATCCCAATGGTCACATGATCAAAATTCAGATGCTTGGCAACTGAGTCTTATGACCATTGCTATGCCTCAAGGTCATATGATTCCCTTTTGCAACCTTCTGACAAGGAAAGTTAATGGGGAAGCCAGATTCGCTTAACAATGGGGTTACTAATTTATCAACTACAGTGATTCAACTAGCACCTGAGGCAAGAAAGGGCATAAAATGGGACAAAATTCACTTAATAAATGTCTCAGCTAGCAACATAAATTTTGGTCTCAGTTGTGGTCATAAGTCAAGAACTACACACACACCTTTTAAATTAGGATGATGGAGAGCAGTCCAATAGTATATAAACAAACAAGCTGATTAAAAATGCTGTGTTTCTTATTCCTTCATTATAGTTTATTCTCTGACCTTTGAAATTATTACATAACAAGAAAAAATTCAAGTCCTATTTTCCTCTGCTTTCCTTTAATTTTTAACTATTGTTTTCAAAATGTTAAGGCCCATGTATACAACTGTGTAAGGGCTAAAATAATTAAAGATTTCATTTATCTTTTATAATTTTAACTTCACATTTATGTACAATATGTAATGTATTTTATTTCCCTCTCTCTTAGTCATATTTCAACGAATGTAAAATCAGGAACAGGTTTTGAGTTCTTACATTTGCTCTTCACCTCTTACTCCATTCCTTTTGATAGGATTTTAAGGCAGTATTTATACTAAGAGCTCCTATTAAAAATAAAATATTTATTTATTCATGCAGTACAGTCAGCAGCACAGAATAGAAACAGAAGGAAGATGCATGTTGTATAACTTGAAAAGAATTGCAGTCTTTTCTCTCATAAAATGTTTCCTTTTTCAGAAGTAAATTATGCCAGTCACTTTCACCCAAGTAGGAATAAATGGGGGAAATGGCTGTACATGATAGTTTCACTTCTCCTGTCTAATGATTTTGTGTGCTTAAGGTAGAGATTTAAATGGGTTTATCAGGAGTACCACTTATACATAGGACTTTATGTGCTTTTGGATTAACATCAGGGGTGGGATCCGAGAGGGTTAACTACCAGTTCGGTCATTTATGAGGTTTGGTGATTTACGATGTGCTTCCCTGCACGCTGCTGGTGCACGCCTGTAAATCGCTGTGTGCTGTGCTTTGCACGGCAGCTGAAGTTGAAAAAAATCAGGAAATAAAGATCAGGTAAGATCCCGGGTGGGCGGGTGGGCAAAAAAATCAGCAGACATAGAACCGATTCTATGTCTGCTGCTCTTCAGAGCTACCAGTTCTACAGTGGTGGACAAAAACGGTAGAAACCCACCCCTGATTAACATGCTTTCTGCCCGTGTTTCCCACCATGATTTAGTCCTGTTCATGTGAACACATTTCTTTATTGTTATGGGTGTGATAAGAACATATTTCCAATGCAAGAATAATAATGTATTGACACAGCATGTTAAGTTCAATGCATTTGTATTAAGGTGATCATGAACAAAGATACTGGCAGAAAATCCTGGTGGACCGACAAGCTAAACTGAATCAACCTAGAGAAAAAAAGAGGGGCACAGAAAAAGTAAGACAAATTATTTGGGACTTCTAATTTATACACAGATGTTAATAAAATCCTAGCTTTCATTTTTTTTCAATGGGAAATGCACAAATTCAGATGCACTAAGACTTTTGAGATCTAATGCCAATCAGAATAAGACCTTGTGAGCTAGACATAGCTTCTCTCCTGGCTGCTTAAGGACGAACAGTCCATAACTACAACGCAGGTGGCTAGATTCTGCACAGCAGCAGCACCGGGGATTTGTAGGAAAAATGTGTCTAATCCACCACAGTTATTTTATATAACAAATGTGGCAAACCCATTGCACTCCTTTCCCTTTTCGTATTAAACTGACTACGGGCCACACAGTTTATGGGTTGTAATTTTAATATAGTTAGACCGTGTATAATTGACAGACTGGATTTTATCATAGATTTTAGTTATTTATTATTTTGTACTAGAATTTTTAATTGTATATTTACTGAGTGTTTTTATTTGTTCTGGTCTCTGGTCTATGATTGTAATAAACTAAATTGATCCGTCTAGCACTGCTAAAACTACTTATCAATATAAAGCAGCTTTAATTTTTTAAGATAGTTCAGTGGTTCTGTAGTAAAATTATGTAGCATTTCAGAGGCAAACCAATTTGTTACTGCCCGGATTTTCCATCATCACATTCTGCTGCAAAATTATATGTAGTAATGCATTTGTTAGTTTTTAATATATCTCAAGATTTCTTTTTATTGAAACTGTTTGAGGAATACAGGAAAAACTATATTAACTGAATATAATAACTGAAACAAAGAAACTTTATTGTGGTCATTAAGCAGCACAAGGGAATTTGTATTCAAATATCCAAAACTAAATTGACAATATCAAGATAAAAGAATTTTGGCTAAAAAGCAGTATTAATCAATATTAATACAGGTATTCCTTGGTTGCCAACTACTTTTTACAATCAGTCCTCCAGATTCTGGCCATCCCATCCTTGCAGTCATATAGTAGCAATCTGGGTAGTTAGTAATCAGCTTGCAGTTACAAAACTGTTACAATGTTGCATGATTGCTATTTGCAATCTTTCATTGTTGGCTTCCATAAGCAAAGTCAATGGGTAAACTGGAGGTAAGATCACAGTACTCTTTCCCATTCAGAAGCCACCCCCATCACACTCACACTGCATCCCCACATCTCTCCGACCATTCACATTCCGTCCCTGCACCCCACTGTCTGAGAGCCACACATATCTAGCCATTCTTGTGCACACTCTCTGAACCTCATATTCACATTGTATCTACCTCACTTTTCTCCTTCCCAAGCCTCATTGAACTCATGCTACATTTTATCAGCCATCACATACTATCTCCTACATGGTAATAGCTTTTTGCTGGGTAGTTTGCTTGCAAGCTGTCTTCACCACAGTCTTTTGTTGTTGGAAGCTGGCAAAAAGTTGCAAAGAGGTCTTAATGATCCCTGAACCTCACTTAACAATAGCAATGGAGACTCCAGGGATTGCCATCATGAAGCGTTGTGGGCACCTGATGTCATGGTTAGCAATAGAATTGATGAGAATTCTAATGTTAGTCAGAATTAGGCATTATTTCAAAAAAGTATTATAGATTGTGCATAAAATTGAAGGATAACCTGCATCCAAAAGTAAATCCTAACTTTTTTGTTAAAAAAAATGTTTGAGACTACACCATCCAGAATTCCTCAGTCCTTGTGGAAGTTGTTAAGATTAAAGCCTCTGCATCAGAGACAAATTTTTTTGTGTTTCTGAACGCACTTGGCCAAATAAAAGTATTCTAAACCATGGTAGACTAATTGGCGCTAAATAAACCAAGTTGAATCCCCATTCCACCATGTTGCTTACTGAGGTTTTCTCATTTGGTAAGCCTGTATTGCATTTGTATTAAGGTAATCACTAAGTTTCTGCAAATCTTTTTAAAAATATTTGAGGATAAAATTAATGATTAAGTAGCCAGCCTTTTAAAGTATTTTGTTAAGTTGGAGATACATATGAAGAGCAATACAGTAAAATGCATAAAATTGTCAAAAGTAAGTTATGACTAATTAAAATAAAATTAAAATTGTCTACAGGCAATTGGGCTGTTCTTATCCAAATAAAGTATATATTTTATTTTAAAGTTTTTTGTTTCAAATGATAGTTTTATGAATAATGTTCATATTTTCTGAATTAAAATAGTAATACAATATATGTTTTTCTTTTTATAGCTGATAGCAAAAGCTGAAAAAATGAGACTGTTAAAGACTCAAGAGATAAGCAAGCATATACGTTTCTCTGAGGATGAGTAAATTTACGACTTACATGAAATGCTTATAAGGAGAGGAAATAAACTTACGATAAAGTATCTCATTGTTTCATAATGCAATCAGACAAATGAGATTGTGTTGAATTTGATAGAATGGTCTACTACTTGAGCCTGTGTGGAAGGAATACATTGAACAAGCTCCTGCACAAATAATTAGTACACTGAATTTTTATAAACTGTTGTAAGAATGAAATAAAAAACTGAAATATTTGTTTCTTAAAATAAATGGAAATGAGACATCCTAAAAAGTGCTTAAAATGGGAGATTGTTTTGCTTTCTGATGAGGGGGAAGAGGAGAAATTAGAGACACTGGCTTCCCTGAGTACTCCATTAAAGAAGACTTAAACTATAAATGGAATCACAGTTAAGTTGTACATCATCAGTTTTATTCCATTTGCAGTATCAAAGTTCCTTGCCATAGATTAAGAAGCAATTGTTTAACACCATATTCATAACCCAAAGTAATTCTTCAATATTTGTATACAATAAAAAAGCCTGTAAAGCTTTATTTCATAGTAACCAAAGAATATTTAGTAATTCTTACATCCTCTGTTAGTCAGTTCTCACAAATTTTCTACCAGTCTTCTGGAGCAGCTTTGTTCAATCATGAGAAATACACAAAAGAGAATTTGCATAAAAGAGCATTCTGTCCTCTTTCTTGTGGACAAGAAGGAAAACCATTTTTTCCAGCTCCAACCCATAGATGTATACTTTTACTTTTCCAGTGGTATATCCATATACTCGTGTGCTACCTATAACAGGATAATTTGTAGATATGAATGATGTAATCGGCATTATTTCTCATAACCATTAGGAAATGCTTTCAAACACACTTAAACAAGATTTTATTTTTCCATATTGCAAATCTTCCTGGACTCAGTCCTGATGGCTTGGATCCCACCTTTTTTTTCTGTTTAAGAAATTATCAGAATTGTGTATATGCAGTCCAGTTTCCCTTAAGCTCTCAGAAGGAAAGAAAGATACAGATGTTACATTACGTTATGCTCCCATGTAAAATTTTATGATATTTCACTGCTACCTTAGTGGCTGAGAATTCTCTATTTTTATACACCAGATATCCTCTACAGCAGGGGTGTCAAACTCAAGACTCATGAACCAGACTCATGGACTCAGCCTGCTGGGTGCTTAAAACTGGCCCACAGGCTAGCCTGGAAATAGCAAAGGGCCAGGTCTAGTGTCTCTGCTAGTGAAAACGGGGCACGGTGTTGTGGCCTATTGATGGAACTGGCAGCAGAATCAGACAGTAGCGAGGAGGTTGGGGAGGAACCTTGGCCAGTCTTGGAGGCTGCGGAGAGCTCAGACGAGGGCTCTGAATTGGAGGCAGGGATGGAGTCAGGCTGTTAGTCATCAGCTGACTTCAAACTCAGGCAGCGAGGCAGGGGAGTTTCTGGAACCGGTTCCCAGTCTGCGCATGCTCAGGGCTACCAGAAGACAGGAACAATTGAGAAAGAAGGGTCGACTCAGGAGTAAGGCCACACCTCAGAGATGATTGGCTCCTCCTATAGGACAAAAAAGAGAAGCAATTACCTTTTGTGAAGGTAACAATTTTTAGATTTTATCTGGACATAAAGTTGCTATATAATATGTGGAGAAATGCTTAAGTACTTTGCAGGAATAAGCTAAGAAATAAATTTTGGATTTGGTGCAGACAATGCAAATACTAATTTTGGTGCTAAGCTATTGGAGGAAAAATTAATTCTTTCTGCAGAATAAAAAAAGAGGCTCTAAAAAGTATTTGCAGTGATGAGTGTAATCCACACTATCTAGAAACTACTATTGACAGGCTACTTGATACAGTTATCTGTTATCAAGATTTACAAGTACTTTCATATTGATATCATTAAAACCATGTGAGTGAAAGAATTCAGTAATTTTGTTCATTTGGATTATCACAAGATTTCTGTATGTGCAAAACTTGATTGGCTTTTTTCTGTTTGCAGCGGATGATAAAATTCTTTCTAGGTCTCAGTCTCACACTAATTAATCCTAGCAACAACTTTTGTGTTACTTGATGATCTTTGTGTTGAAATATGGTTCTCAATAGCCCTTTCTATTTAACAACACAATAATGGCAACAAAACTTTCAAATTTTGAGACCTTATCCTTATGCTCACAATTATCCTAACCTAACAAAAATGATGGAAATAATGTTTTTAAATCCTCTGCTTCCCGCCATTATTATATAGTTTTAGTACCTTATTATTATGTTAAGCAATCATAACCTTTTTCTGATTTACATCTTTTAATAAAAGATGTCCCCCTCTCCCTTAGGTGGCCTTCGAAGCTCTCTAAGACCTTCCGTAATGATGGATCCTGGGATCCGGAGCGATGGTGGGACCGGGGAAACCGGGGAAAGCATTCTAATCCAGGGGTTGTCAAATTTTTAATGGGTTTTTTTAAGGGGGAAAGGTCCAGGGCGGGTGGGGGAGACAGCCCGCACGGAATTGGGGGCAGCCGGGCCGGCTTGCGCGCCTGGGGGGGCTCGGGGGTTCCCGTGTCGGGGGGGCAGACAGAGGGTGGGCAGCCGGGGGCCAATTTTATTAGCACGGTGACTGGGAGAGGTAGGTATGCGAGGGGTAGAGGGCCATATCCGGTTAGGGGATCGCGCTCCCGATGTTTACAAGCGGTAGCGCGCTCCGACCCTCCTTACCCATCCTGTAGTCCTGGTTGTCCAGAATCTCAGGCCCTGAATACCCGGCTGCTGTTGTGCAATGCCAGGTCCATGATTAATAAGGCCCCCCTGATCTCTGAGTTGGTTCAGGAGGAGGCCGCGGACCTGGTAGGTGTCACCGAAACCTGGTTGGGCCCAGAGGGAGGTGTCCCTCTGGTTGAGATGTGCCCACCAAGTTTCCTTGCATTTCACCAGCCTAGGGCTCAGGGAAGGGGTGGTGGGGTGGCGGTGCTTATAAAAGAAGTCCTTTGTCCTAGGGAGGCCACTGTCCCTCAGACGGCTGGCTGTAAATCTCTTTTTGTGAAGTGGGGGCAAGGGGTTCAGATGGGTCTTTTGTTGACGTACCTGGCTCCCTGCCACGTCTCATCAGCCCTGCCCGGACTCCTAGAGGTGATAGCCGGGCTGGCGGTTGAGACCCCCAGGCTTTTGGTCATGGGGGATTTCAACCTGCCATCGCTCGGTGAAACCTCTGGGTTGGTCCGGGAGTTCTTGGCTTCCATGACGGCCATGGACCTGACCCAGTTAGTTTCTGCTCCCACTCACATAGGAGGACACACGCTGGACCTGATTTTTGTCTCTGGGCAGTGGTTGAATGACTGTAAGTGTGGGGATTTAGTTATTACTCCCTTGTCATGGACAGATCATTCCCTCCTTAGACTGGACTTCTGTTCCGCCACCCCCCACCGCAGGGAGGTGGAGCCACTTAGATGGTTCCGCCCCAGGCGCCTAATGGACCCGGAGCGGTTCCAGAGGGAGCTTGGGCCATTTCCTGAGTCTCTGGCTCTCAGCTCGCCTGGAAACCTGGTGGCCACCTGGGATGGGTTGGCCGCCGGGGCTCTAGATCGAGTTGTGCCTCTGCGACCTCTGACCCGGCACAGATCCCATTTGGCTCCGTGGTTTACGGAGGAGCTACGGGAGATGAAGTGCCGGAAAAGACGTCTAGAGGGCATTTGGAGGGCGACTCGTTCTGAATCTGACCGAACACAGGTAAGATCTCATATTAAGACTTACCTTGTGGCGATAGGGGCGGCGAAATCTTCGTATTTCTCCGCCCTTATTGCGTCGGCAGGAAATCGGCCTGCCGCCCTGTTTAGAGTGACCCGCTCTCTGCTTGAACCGAGAGCGCGGGATGACCTCTTGCAGGGTAGAGCAGAGGAGTTTTCTCGATTCCTGCATGATAAAATCGCTCAGATCCGGGAGGGGCTTAACTCCAATTGGATGGTCCCGGGGGAGGTGTCCGGGGCAGGTCTTGTGAATGTTATTTGGGGAGAGTTCGATCCTGTGACCGCCGAGGGTGTGGACAGGTTGCTGGGGAGTCTGAATGCCACCACCTGTTTATTGGACCCGTGCCCTTCCTGGCTGGTTTCGGCCGCCAGGGAGACGACACGAGGCTGGCTCCAGGGGATTATCAACGCTTCTCTGAGAGAGGCTCCCGACCGCCCTGAAGATGGCGGTGGTGCGGCCCCTCCTCAAGAAGCCTTCCCTGGATCCAGCTGTTTTAAATAACTTTCGTCCAGTCTCCAACCTGCCCTTTGTGGCGAAGGTTGTTGAGAGAGTGGTGGCACGTCAGCTTCCTCAGTACCTGGAGGAAACAACTTACCTCGATCCGTTCCAATCGGACTTCAGGCCTGGGCATAGCACTGAGACGGCATTGGTCGCGTTGGTTGATGATCTCTGGAGGGCTCGTGACAGAGGGTTCTCCTCTGTCCTGGTCCTATTAGATCTCTCGGCGGCTTTCGATACTATCGACCATAGTATCCTGTTGCGACGGTTGGAGGGGTTGGGAATTGGGGGAACCGTCTTTCGATGGTTCTCCTCCTTCCTCTCCGACCGTTCGCAATTCGTGTTGGCGGGAGGGGAGAGGTCCACCTCTAGGCCCCTGGTTTGTGGGGTGCCTCAGGGGTCGGTTCTCTCCCCTCTTTTGTTCAACATCTATATGAAACCGCTGGGCGAGATCATCCGTGGTCTTGGGGTGAAGTGTCATCTCTATGCAGATGACACTCAGTTATACATCTCCACCCCGGACCACCCCAACGATGCTGTGGGGGCTATGTCCAGGTGCCTGGAGGCCGTGCGGGATTGGATGGGTGGGAACAGGCTCCGGCTCAACCCATCCAAGACCGAGTGGCTGTGGTTCCCGGCGCCCCGATATAGCCAGTTGACTCCGTCGCTGGCTATTGGGGGGGAAATTTTGCCCCCCACAGAGAGGGCTCGCAATCTGGGAGTCCTCCTGGATGTGCGGCTGTCGCTTGAACACCATCTCGCGGCCGTCTCCAGGGGGGCATTTCACCAGATCCGTCGGATCTACCGGTTGCGGCCCTTTCTGGATCGGGACGCCCTGCGCACGGTCACTCAGGCCCTTGTCACCTCTCGCCTGGACTATTGTAATGCCCTCTACATGGGGCTCCCTGCGGGGAGCACCCGGAGACTTCAACTGGTACAGAATGCGGCCGCGCGGGTGATTATGGGGGCGTCACGTAGCGCCCACGTGACGCCTCTCCTGCGCGAGCTGCATTGGCTGCCAGTGGCTTTCCGGGTTCGCTTTAAGGTTCTGGTTCTGACCTTTAAGGCGATCCATGGCATTGGACCAGGTTATCTACAGGACCGCATCCCACCGGTAATCTCCAGCAGGCCAGTGCGAGCACACAGGGAGGGCCTTCTCCGGGTTCCGTCGGCTGCCATGTGTCGCCTGGCGGTCCCAAGGGGTAGGGCCTTCTCTGTGGCGGCCCCTGCCCTCTGGAATACTCTGCCACTAGAACTGCGTACCGGCATGGACCTGAGGTCCTTCAGGCGCGCGTTGAAGACCTGGCTTTTCGAGCAGGCCGGCCTGGGCTGAGAGAGGGTTTTAATGTGTCTCCAGTAATTTTAATTTGGGGGTTTTAAGGGGGTGGGGTGGGCTTTTTATCCGGCCAAATATCCAATTTAATCTTTTTTAATTTTTGTATTATTGTTGGGGTTTTAGATTGGCTGTACACCGCCCTGAGTCCCTAGGGAGAAGGGCGGTATAAAAATTAAATTAAATATAAATATAAATATAAACCATAGTTAAAAATAATTCCAGAGCAACAGCATTTCAAAGTATGCTAACATACGGAATTATTTAGCTCCAGATGAAATAGTCAATAGTTTTTAACCAGCTTTCCACAACTTGGAGTCCTGCAAATATACAGCTTTATTTCTTCTAATTCGTAGCAGTATAGCCAGAACCTAATAGGAGGACTTAGATTATTGAGCATAAGAAAGGGTAACAATGATTTTCTATTATAAACTGGATTAAGTATTTAAAGTATGTTTATTTTTATATACCGGTACTTCTCTACCCTTTTAACATATTATACTACTCCTTTTGGGTGTATAGCTGGCCTACTGGAAGACAAAATGAAAGACTAATTGAAGTTTTTATCTGATCCAGTAAAACATTTTTTATGACCAATTTTTAGTATAATGGCAATTGGTTATAGTATGTGGAAAATAATGTGTCTCCTTCTTCTTGTGGCCAATTCTATTATTCTATTTATTTAAAATGTAGCTTTTTAAAAATCGAGTTCAACATCTGATGATGCCAGATTGTGCAACAATAATATAGAAGTGATTTGTCATTGTTTTCTTTCAAAATTCTCTGCCTGGCCTACAGCAGTAGAATTCCCTAGGGATCGGCCATCCAAGTACTTCACTTAAATTTTTCAGAGTCTGCCAAGACCAGCTAGGTGCTGCAAGTTGCTTGGATATTAATAATTTAAGTAAGTGTTAATTCAGTTATGCATTTCAGAATGTTAGGTAAAGGATTTCAACCAAGCAGCCTGGGAGGTACTCTGAAGTAAATCCCCTGAATTTTGTGACCTTTACCACTGTCTTTAACTAGTATTTGTTCCCTGCCAAGGAACTTCTATGTTATCCTAATAGATGCCAATCAGCCTTAGCTTAAAATCTACCTGCACAGAACAAGATTTGGACTTGGGACCTTTCAGTTTATCATATCAAAATTTTAGGGCCATAAAGTGGGATGTACAGGTTATAGTCCTCGATTTACAACCTCAATTGACCTCAGAATTTATGTTTCTAAGTAAGACATTTGTTAAGTGAATTTTATCCCATTCACGACTTTTCTTGCCACATTTGTTAAGTGAATCACTGCAAGTTGTTAAATTAGTAACAAGGTTGTTAAATTAATCTGGTTTCCCCATTGGCTTTGCTTGTCAGAAATTTACAAAAGATGATCACTGCAACCGTCATAAATATGAATGAGTTGTCAAGCATCCGAATGTAAATCCCATGACCATGAAGATGCTGCAAAGGTCATAAGTTACTTTTTTCAGTACCGTTGTAACTGAACAGTCACTAAATGAACTGTAGAACGCTGGGCTTTTTTTCTCAGAATATGCTATTAATTACACCAGACTGATCTAAATTGCTTCTGAAAAGTAATTTAATTTCAGAACTAGGGTGCACTTCCATTTTTCAATATAGATAAATCATGCTTCAACAAGTTTAGACATAGACATCCTTTCCTGTTCTTATCTCCAAATTATGGTTCAGTCTTAAGTTGTCAAAAGTTGCAAAAGGATTAGAATATTTTCTCTACTTTATTCAACACCATCTAATTTAAATCTATTAGGTTATATTATCCACTACTTTAAACATCAATCAGTTAATTTGTTTGGGTGAGATTGGAGGTGTCTTATGGGAACATGAACAGATGTAAGGTTGTTATGGATTTCTCAGAACTTAAAAAAAGGATTGGGAGTTGGGGAAAAAACTATAAACATCTGTACATTCTTTATCAGGAAAATATGCAACCCTCCTATACATTTTAAGGATAGTTAGGAAGACCAAAAGAATTAAGAAAGCTTTGGCCTAGCAACAAGAACTGTGTTCTAAAAATGACAATATCTAGTCATTGGCATTTCTGTAATATCTCTTCTCTTTCAATAAATCTGATTCTACAAAAGTTTGTAAAAATCTTCTTTCTCTTAACTAGGGTTTGATATGTATCCCTTTTCTCTATAGTCAATCTTTTTTTTTTCATAGTCCGATTTCCCCATGAATGTATTGTTTCCTGAGCTTATTTTATATCCATGATCTCCCTATCTTTGTTTTTGAATTCAACTTTCCAATGAAGAGATGACAGGGGAACAGTCTCACTAATATATTTGAGAATGGCTATTTTGCTTAAATGTAAAATTAACATAATTTCATTTATAAGCAATAAAATGGTTGGATAACTCTTTACTCCAATAGTGAAAAAAGTATATTTGAGAAAGATCATTACAGTAGTAGATCATTTTGATATATATGCTTTTAAAGATACAGATCGCCCATTTAGCATTTATATTCATGACATGCATACAGGAAGAAATAAATAAAAAATGGTAAGTTTGAGGTTGAAGGTTTGTTCTCTGAGCTTGAAACATGTTGGTTCCAAACATGTTAGGTAACAGCTTCAGCAGGGTTTTAGGGGATGTCAGTGTTATTCTGTTTATAAAGGCTTTGTGTGATCAGTAGGTCTTGTAATGATGAGATCACATCAAGCCAGGGTTGCATCAGGTCAGGGTCTTGTGATGAGTCAGATGTGGGTGTGTCAAGTGAGGATCCCAAATCGAAGAAACAAACCACCTACTCAATAACATATTCCCTGGGTTTAAATTCACACACACAGAAGAAACAGACTACAGACTACCATTCCTCAACATTGATATAAGAAGATTAGACAATGGAGAGCTGGAAACCCGCATCTACTGCAAACCTATGCACATGGACCAGATCTTCAGCTTCGCAAGCAACCATCCCACCACATAAAAGAAGCTGTGTCCAAACCCTCTTCAGAGGGGCCAGAACACATTGCAGCACCACAACACTAAGAAAAGCAGAAGAGAAACAGCTGCTTGACAGTTTTCTCCATAACGCCTATCTGAAAAACGTGTTCTAACACACAGCACCCAAACCACAACACACCACACAGTCAACCATCACAAAAACTAACCCTACCATACCTGAAGATGCAATCACACATTCACAGATTATGTTGGATACTTGCTGTTTTTAATCAGAGTAATGATAATAATTGTCCTACAGGAACAGACTTTCTGATCAAGTGGTTTAGTTAAGAACTGATTCCTAGACTCAGAAACCCGATTAATTTCAAAAGAAGCAAGGTACAAATTTTTATCAAAAAGTGAATTCCTTCATTATTCACAGAAAAACAAAAGCAAGGGCAGCTTATTCCCAATAGTGTTTATAGTACCTTCAAAATTTGATTTATTTTTGCCTTCTTTAATCCTCAATCCTCAAGTTCAGAATTTAATATATGTAGATGGCAATAGGTATCTGTAAGTTGTAGTTACTATGATGTTCTGCTTATGGTTGGCTTTTGTTGATACAAGTGAAATTGCAGTTATATATCACTCTTCACCAATCTGGCAATAAATCCCATTTAATTAAAATATAGGTCTGAGAATTTGCTGTATCTATTAAAAATTAAGACATTTTAAGACAATTAAGACATTTTAAAAGCCTCATTGAGTTAAAAAGAAACTTCATGTTTACTATTTGGTCTATGCAAATTTATTTTACAGTAAATGTATTTACATGTCAATATTCTGCAGTATTTCTTCCCCTTACCTCTGTTCCTTGTCATACTACTTCTTTGAATTTCTAAAAGTTAAATCAAAATAATATTACAAAATAATACAATTCACAAATAACCGTATAAACCTAACATTGGAAATAAAGCAATATCCATAGAATATCTGCATACTAATATCTGTTGAACCAGGCGAATTATAAGCTTAATGTATAAATAAGTAGATGCATGAAGGAATAACCTTCACAACAGAGAAGTGGGCATTTCTTACACTGATTAAGCTAACCATTAAATTAAATCAGAATAAGCTTGTATAAAAATCAGCATCATTACCATTTAAACACACATATCTACACCTAATATTTCTTCCTCCATCTGTTTTCCCCATGAGGTGTGAGTGAGTGACTAGTCCAAAATTGGCTGGTCCACATAGACTTCAATGCTCAGAATTCCTCAGAGGGGGTTCCATCTTAAAGTTACCAAGATTGAGAAACACCGCTTTAAAGAATGGGAGCCCATAAAGTATCCATTACTAAGCCCATATTTCTTGCTCACTTTCTATAGAAGCTAACTCAGTTGGACTTCATCCTAATTAAGGCTTCTCAGGATCATGCTATTAATCTTCATATAGATCTTTATTTTTCAAAATCAACAGGAATCTGTCTCATTTTAATGTTTAAATTTTTCAAACCAATATCCTAGAACTGTAGCTAGTTAACTGTTAATGGGGAAGCCTTTCTGAAAGACCTTTTTAAAAATCAGTATTAACAGCATAGTTCTATTCATAAACATTCAGAACTAAGTCCCTCTGCATTCAGTGGAACTTGTGCAGATAGAATTCTATCATAATTATTATTATACAAAATATTTACATTTATTAAATTGATATCTCACCATTCCTCCAATAAACACATCTTTGTGAAGTAAATTGAGCAGCAGAAGCAGCACAAGTCTTTCTTTCTCTCTTCCCAAACTCTGCCAGAAATTAGTCTTTGCCGATGCAGCAGGATGCCTTACAGGGTCCCAAAGACTCATTTCTGGCGGAGTTTGGGGGAGAGAAAGACTTTTGGTGCTTTCCTTGCATGCAGCCAAAAGCGGAAGAAGAAAGAAGTGGAAAGAAGCAGCCTGGTGACCAGGCAAGTTCCCCCCTCCCCTCATACCTCATGTTGTTCCAATGCAAGCCTTGTGTTCCCACAGACCATGTGGGCGACGCAGCCTGGTGTTTCCACGCAGCCTAGATTAATTGCTTTGGGGGATGCTCTGGGTGACATTTCTCTTTGGACCCCCCAAATTTTCTCACGGACCACCAGTGGTGCGCGGCTTAGGTCAGCGGTTGGCAACCACTGACCTAAGGAGTTCTTGCCACATATAGTTAAATCAAAGGGCACAACAACAATAGTACTGTATATTGGTATTGAAAAAGCCCTTGAAAAGATGAAAAGGTAAGATGAAGGAATAAAAATGGTTAATATCAGTAAAACATTAACTGTGTTGTGTAAATATATTTTATGCATGAAATAACTTGGCAGTAGATAGTAATGATGCAAGTGTTTTTATGGACTGATAGTTGTAACATTTCACAGTAAATATGTTACGTAAAACCTAAAGGCCATTTCTTCAGAAGGAACAACTGGAGTGTGAAATTGCTCTTATGGAAAAAAAGACTAAACTAATCCAAAGTAGGCTTAAACATACTGCATTTGGAATAATATTTACATCAAAGTATTGGTAAACATTCCTGATAATCAGAAATTTGACACAGCACTGTACACCTGGGTATTTGTTTACAATTTACTAGCCTGTTCTTCATCTTGATGGATACCGAGTAATGTGCAATAAAAGTACAATAAAATACAACATTACAACAATTAACCTTTACTGGAAACAAAAAGCAAGAAAATTATAACTTACTGGGAAAAATAGACAAATTTAAAATACTTTGGAAAATAGGCTGTTGGATCTGGCATTGAAGGACTAAATCGTTACTCCACAGATTTTTTTAATGGCAAAATTACTGCATATGCCTATCAGAGTTAATTCACTCAGTACTGGTGGCGCCAATGTATCCAGCAATATTTTATTCAGTGCTCATCCAGTGAAACTTCCAGCTGATACAGTATTTGGAGATTATTCTCCTCTTGCAAATGCTTAACGTCCTACCCCTTTTACTTCATTTTTCTCTCCCAGTTTTCTGGAATTATCAACAGAATAAAAGCAAGGAATATGCTGGGTTTAAACATACGTGTGCTCAGTACTGCTCATCTATCCATTGATTCTCTCAGCTGATCATTATCTGCTATTCTTCCATTGGGAGACAAATCTCTCTCAGGAGTCTTTTGCTCCATCATTTCCCAGAGACTAGGTAGGACTTCAACAACAACTCCAGCTATCTGTAGCCAGCTAGTTCTCTTCTTCTTGTCTTGAGTCTTGGATGAAGATTCTGTATCTCAGGGACTTTCCATCTGTTCCTCCAAGGAAGCCATGTGTCGAATTTTCTTCTCTCTGTACAATCTGGGAATCAACAAATGATCCACACATGCATGTCAATCTTACTCTCCAACTTTTGTTTCCAACCGCTCCCTCCTAGAACAGTCCTTAGTCTTTATTTACTCTCCTTTTCTAATTTTGGATTAGACTAGCAGCATGGGACATGGTCTACATCTGCCCCACCACAATCCTCACTAGCAGCCAGTTAAGTTTATTGAACTGCACCTGTACTTCAAGTATTTCAGATATACCTGTACCTCAAGTTTAGAATTGTCAAGTGCAAGCAACCAGAACAGGTTTAAGAATGGATCAGATACGTTTATTGTTGTTCACCAATTTACAAGGACCTAATTTTAGACTGTCTTGTCTTTCCTTGGGAAAAGTAGATATAGACTGAAGGGTTTTACCTTAAACATTTCCTCCCCCAAATGGACTCTAAACTATATTTTAGCCCCTCCCTCCAAAGGGCCTCCTGTCCTTCAGCTGGTGGTCATGAAATTGAGTTTCCTTTCCTCTTTTTTCACCCTTCGCTGACTTACAGCAGTACAACAGCAGACATTCCAGGCCATTAAAAAAACAATCCACACATAGATTGCTTATCCTACCAGATATATTTTCTTCTGGAACCACTTTTGGATATACAGATGTTCTTCATTTAATGACTGTTAGTTTAGTGACCATTTGAACTTCCAGTAGCAGCAGTACCCACAGCGTCACACAAATGTGATTTGGGCAGCCAACCTACATTTCCATCTGTTGCAGTATCCTGTGTTCCAAGATTGTGACTTCTTCTGCCAGTTGTCCACGAGCAAAGTCAATAAGGAATCTAACAGAAAGTCAAATTTCAATCCTGTGAGGTCTTTGGTTAATGATCCTTAGTGATTTTCTTAATGACAGTAATTGGAGACTGCAAGAACTGCTGTCACTAAGTATGTAACATTGCTTTTTATGAGTGTATTGCTTAGAGATGGAAATTCCAGTCCCAAATACCTAAGTAAGGACTACTATAATGTGAAAGTCTTGAAGGTGACTACATGCTAGATCAGGGGGGTTTTCTTGGAAGAGTAAGAGAACTGTAGATTCCAGATCTCTGGGTTATGATAAAAACTGATTAGTTAGGGAAAATATTTCTGCTAAGCTTCATTCTGAACTGCCACTTTGCTACTTCTAAAGTCAGAGAAATTGATTTTTCATGCAAACCTCTACCTGGATTGATGGAGCCAGAAAAATGACATGGGGTACTAAGCAGTAAGGTAGACAAAAACCTATAAATGGAGAATAGCATTTAATTCTCATGGAAACACAAATAACTAGATGACAAAGATTTAGACTTTGAATCATGCCATCCTGAGAAGATCTGTTGTTCAAATCAAGTTGTATTTTAAACTATTTTGAAAAGTATATATTAATGGTCAAATTGTTTGCCCAAAATATAAAGCAAATTGACAGATATGCACCTCTATCAATAGATGGGTGATATAGATATATGTTCTGAATGAGAAATGTAAGAGAGCGAAAAGAATCAAGTGAGCTGCCTGTGGAACTGAAGCCATTTACATCCCAATATAACCAAAAGCACTATAATGACTATTGATTTTTTTAAAAACAAGATGTGATCTTTAAAAATATCTTGATCCAAGTAATTCTGGGAACCCTTTTTGCTGAACCAAGCAGAGCCAACACTTTGCTGTTGCCTGCCTTCATTTTTACACTTTTAAGGTTTCAATTTTAAACAGATTTAACTGGACGTGCTTTTTATTTAAATCAGAAAAATGAGACAAAAATGAGACAATACTATTTGTTCATAAGACTATTTCCCTATATTAAAGCAAATATATTAAAAATTCAATTTCAATTTATCTATAACTTTTGAGGAAAAAGCAATCAACAAGCTTGCATTATCTAATGCTTGGTCCTTTTTTCTTCTTTACAACTCTCTACTTGTCTGGACATAAAATGTCCCTGCTTGCAGGCAGAAAACCCTTAAATATGGAGCCAGGTTTCTACCTTTTGGCAGGAACAACCATTGAAATGCTTCTTCTTTGTGTTTTCATCAGCTTTGCCACAGAGGACAGGATGGAAAAAAAAGAGAAACCTTTTATTAAGATCTGAAAATCAAAGCTCACATGGAAAATGTGGTAGCCAGCCTAGAAGAATCTTGTTATTCTTACATTTTTCAGGGTGCTAGTTCCCATTTTTTTTAAAAAATCACATATTCTGGTTGTTTCCAGAGGCCAGTATAAAAGACAGCTCTTGCACTTTTCCAATATAGAAAAATATCCAACCATCACATATACTACTCTAAGATTAGAGATTCCTGCCTGTTGCTTCAAAAGAACAGGTGTTGCATTTCTTTGATGTTTCCATTGATGGCAGCTGTGCTAACGGGAGACTTGAGTGATCCATTCTTTTATTTTTATACTCTAGAAAACAAGGCAGATTATAAAATCAACTAACCACAGCAACAAAACGTTGCAACAAAGTAATTGTAAAAGGCTGTTCCAAAAAAAAACAGAGAGGTTAAGCATCCTTTTAGATGGCACTTAAAACTCTGTTTAAAGACAGATTTATTACCCCGGATCAGGAAAGTTCCACTTTGCTAGTAGGTTTAAAAATTATATCGCACAACCGTCTCCTGCCTGCTGATGGGGTATGGAGCTAATGGGGCTTAGCCCCAAATACGTTGGCTGTGATGTCTTCGTTTCACTCAGTAAAACGTGCTTAGCTTTGGGCTGCAATCCTAGAGCCAAGGAAGACTCCCTAGCGGAGTTTGAACCAAGCTTCACAATCAAGCTTCGGCCACAGTGACCACTGGGGTAAAAAGGTCGCTTTAGCCTAGAATCTAAGACTTGGGGAACCACTAAGGTGACCTGAATAGGCTCGCTCCACCAACCCTTCCCCTCCTTTGCTTTTGCTTTTCCTGCGACCGTCCTGCCGAAGACAGAAGCAAAACCTGAAGCCTGGGCGGCGACCACACCTCCGCCGGCTTTGTGGCGAGCGCCGCCTGGCCACAACCCTGCAATTCGTTGAGAAGAAACGCCGCTAAGGGACCCTACGGCCGTCTGGCGTTATTGTCGGCGGTGGGATGGGTGGATTCTTAATATCCGTTTCCACGCCTCCGCTCCCTCCTCCCTCCTCCTCGGTTTTTAGCCAGCCGGTAAAAGGCACGGCAGCAGCCACCGGCCGTATTTCAAGGCGCTGTCCATGACCTCATCGCGAACGCAGCCTCCCCTTTTCTTCGCTCCAGCTTTCCCCACTCGCACCGCGGATGTGTGAAGGCGCGGGCGCGCACGTCGCGAGGAAGGGAGAGAGAGAGAGAGAAGGAGAAAGGGAGAGGGGGAGAAAAGAACGCTACGGTGTTCCCAGCGCCAGTCTCCCTTTTCCTCTCTTTCTCCCCAGTCAACCACGCACACGCACGCGCGCAGATAAAGCTGTTGCTGCTGCTGCTGCTGCACCAAGACCCGGAGGAACAGATTGAGCACAGGCGCTGAAGGAGCGCCACGGCGTCCGCCGCCAGAGCGCAAGGAAACAGCAGCAGCAGCTGCTGCGGCGGCTGCTGCTGCGCCTCCGACTTTCCCGGGGAAGGTCATTCCTTGACCAGTCGCGTGCCCTTCCCGGCCCATGCTTGCACCCCTCGGGCCCCCCCCGCCCACTTCCGCGGAGGCGGGCAGCTGTGAGGAATTCGGGCGTGCTTTCTGGCCGGCTGTGCCAAGTCTTTTTTTTGTTTGCCCGAGGCTGGAAAGAAGAAGGGCGACGGGTCACTGAGGAAGGTGAGAGAGACTGAGAAGGGAGCGAGAAGCCCGGCAAAAGCAGGTCCGCGTTGCTTTAGGGACTAGTAGTAGAAGGCGGCGATTGGGCGGCACTTGCCACCAGGCGATACTTTCGTAGGACTGGAGAGACGAGCGGAGTGACGGATCGCAGACTCAGCCCAGGGACGGAAGATGGCTTCCCCCTCCTCCCCTGGCCCTCCTGGAGGTGGGACATCACCCCAATCCAGCCAGACACGCCTTCGGCAGGTGGGTGCGCTCTATGGATCCCGCGAAGGTAGAGGGTGGCAGGCGCTACAATCACCCACCCTTTTACTCACTGGCATACACACACCGGCGTAAATACGCGCGCTTCCCCATTTCGGGATTCCGCTTGTATTTACATCTGGGAAGAAGCTACCTTGCGACCGGTGGTGATTTGGGCTGTGAGGAGGCGCGGTTGGGACGAGACCATGTCGGGTGGCAACTCCAACGCTAGTAATTATTCTTAAAAAGCTCCATTTCATCAGCTGCGCTGGGGAATGGAAATGACCAAGTGAGGTTTGTGCGCGCAAGTGCAAAGGAACTGACTGCTTCACCGCGCAAGGTTGTCATCAGACAAGCTTGTTGACACCACTGGTTCCCTTGTGCTGTTGCAGCCTGCCAGACGATCACCTTCTGTTTCAGCTCCTTGCTTATATCAAATTCCTTTACTTTCCTATCAGCATCCTCTCTTGTACCGCCACATTTCATAATAATTAATGCCCTAACTCTGCCTTTCAGTCATATCAAATGAGCTTTCTAGCCTTCATATTAGCGTATCCTAAGGAGAGACTGAACTCCATGTTGTTTGTTATAGATGGGTAGTACAGAGAAGTTTTACCCTGGTAAAACCTGCAAATGTCTTGTGCACAGGAGCACCCCAACATACAAGCTTATATCTGCATTACTACAATACAGAACATGTCCGTTTGCACAATATGCAAGATCACTAGACAACATGTTGCCTGGTTTTTATTACTATTTCTTATTTTTCTGCAGAGGCTGATGTACTATACGCAGGTACAGAATTTCATACAGCACACCACACAGCAATTGCTGCATCCTCCTTCCAAATGACATCATTTATCTATATAACATTTATCCACATTTGCTGCCTAGTTGAGAGATCATGCAAAATACAGTAGAGGATCCATGTATATATTTTGTCATACTATCTACACCATTTCACATTTAGTGATGACATATAAAAAGTTCCATTTATCTCATTAGTAAACATACATAATTCATATTACTATTGCTTTCCCCTTGGCAAGCAGAGATAACATTCTAGTTCATTTTTCCCAGCAAACAAAATATTGATAGCAGGTCTGTCAAACATGAAATGTTACATAATGTTTCAATGTTAGGTATAAAAACCATATTTTGAAGGTGATGCAGATTTGCCACAGAGTACAGTTTCAACCAATAACCCTGGGTGGGAAGGAAGGAGGGAGGGAAGGAAGGAATGCAGGCAGGCAGGCAAATATAGCATTTAGTTGTCATAAGCTCTGTGTGATAATGCAGAGATACATTCCATGATGTGTTACTGAATGATACAGAATGCAGTTTCTACTGTGTAGAACAGAATAGTGCTGCAGTTAGAGTATTTCAGGATTGTGATTTTGTATGAAAATGGAAGAAGCACTCAGTTCTATACTGCTGATTAGTTGGAAAACGCAAAGGAGTACATGTTATTTTCTTCACCTGAAATGTATTTTATCATGCATTTATAATACAAGGGAGTAAGAGTAGCTCCATCTCAGTCTGTATTCAGTCATCAGTAAATAATGTGAAGAATGAGAGGGCTGTGATTTAGCAAGTAGCTTGAGCTGCAACATCAGCAAAGGAAACTAAAAATATTTAAGTGATAGTGCTAAAAAGTTTAGCACAATAATCTCAAAGGTTATCTATTAATGAAATGTCATTTAGTCTTTATTTATTTTAAAAATTGAGCATTGAACTTTTTAGCGGGCTGCTCTTTTAATTTTTATGATTGCAAATATTTTATATGTACAATTCATTTTATTTGTACATACATTTGTATTGTCTGTTAATTAGATTGTTTTATATCTATATTATGAGCTGAAACTACCCTTCTGTTGTCTTACTTTCTTTTTGGCTTTTTTCTTAGACTGATAAGCTGTGTCATGGATAAAGGTAATGTCTAGCTATGTGATTTGATAGATAATGAATTTGGTTTCCAGTACCATCCATTAAATTATCTAAAATGAATTTGTCTGCTGCAGTGAGCAGAGCCTTGCAAAATACTATTAAGATTCTAATAGGAACCACATGGTTTTAGCAGGTCTGTCTCCTCCCCCCCTGCATAAGGGTACCATAAAAATATGCTATCTATCAAAGTCTGAAAACAACTATAGAACTATATATCTATACTTGTACCATATATTTACACTTCTTATCAAAATGTATCTGTCATATGAAAACAATTGTTAATCAAATTGATGCTTTTAGTTTAGAAACAATTATGCAAAGTGATGCATGTTTGGAATTGCCAATTATTTTCATTTTGTATTGTCTTTTGTGGTACATGAAACTGGAAGACATATACGTTTCAGAGAATACTGCATTGCAAAGGGTTTGCTAGCATTGTTTGCCTGCCTGATCTCACTTGATGTTCCAAAACTACTGCCAACTTCAGATTTAAGAAAATACATTGCCAGTTCTGATTATATCTAGATTAATTTAAAATATGGAAGATTCTGGAAATGAATAGAGATACTTAGGATGGTGTCCCTTTCACATTCACAGGGATTATGTTTACTTTAGATTCACGAACTATTTGTTTTTCATGTAAAACGTTTATAAAATATTTGCAATAAAATTTGTATTGTTATTCTGTCTGTTATGTGACAATAAATGATTAACAGTGTATAACTGCAAAGATTTGAAATGCAGATAGATACTATATTCAGATTGTTACTTGAATAACTAATATTTAATTCTATTAAAGGTCAAGCTGATAACTCTAGTTATTTTTTATTTGTTTGTCTGCTCTTCTTGTTTCAGTAGAAACTAGAAAGACTCCACTTCCAATAAGTCAGTCCAAGTTTATTTTTAGTAAAAAGACAACTGAATGAAAATTTATTCTGAGTTTTTCAGTGTCAGGACTTGTGAATAAAATATAATGAAGTATAAGACTGAGTTTACAGATCTTTGATGGTTGGTGTCTACTTAAGATTCATAAAGCTTACAAGAGACAGTTTGTATAATCAGTCATTTTTGAACTTTATCATTCTAAATTGCTGGTAAAGGTCTGTGCATTTAAATACTGCATACATTTTTACTGAAGTGCAATTAATTTTGACTTCAGTGGTGCAGTATGCAGCAAATTTCAGATGGAACTCTGGATCATATATTGAAATCCATACCTTGCAGTTCATACCTAGTAATGGATTTACTTGTCCATTTATATTTCTGCCTCTTCTGCCTCAAGTGTGGGTTGCTTCTTAAATTATTATAATCTGGGAAAGTTCTCTTACAGTCTTGCTCCAGTGGCGAATTATTAAAAATCTGGCAATTTGTTAAAGGTAGGTACATCATCTAGTTTCTTAGGAGGTTGGAGACTAGTTAACTAGCATTCATTTTTAATGTTTAACATGATTGACTTTAAAAGTTTGGGTGTATCAAGTCACAGGCCTATAATACAAGAGCAAATAGACAAATCATTTATTACTTTTAGATGCACAAATATTCATTTTAGCTCATCTTTATTTTTTTATACTTAACTCAAGGCAATGAACACACCTAATACTCCTTCTTTCTCCTATTTTTCCCACAACAATAACTCTGTGAGGTAGGTTGGGCTGAGAGAGAGTAACTGACTGAAAGTTACTCAGTTGGTTTTCATGCCTAAGGCAAAACTATAACTCATAGTTTCCTCCTTTATAGTCTGATAACTTAATCTTATTTTACCTAGGCCAAACTGTCTCGTGCCTTCTGAGCGGTTCTGTAAATTATATACAGTATATTAATTGACAGTCCACCTTGACTGTACAAATATAAAACCTTCGGACTGAAAAAGTCAGAAAATATAAGATTTTCCATGAGGAATAAAGCTGATGTTCATATCTTTATTTGCTTAAGCATGGTTTATTGAACTATAGTTACATGATAATAGCTTATTAAATTTATTTGTTGTGTGTCTCCCAGAAACTCATGATTGATTTGATTGAGAGAAAACCAAAAACTTTGCACATAGATTTTATTTGTTTTTGTCTTTTGGCAGCAATATGAAGACAATTCAAGAATATATATGTATTATATTACTATAAACTTTAATTAGTGTTTGTGTGCTATTATTTTTACTCCTTTTATCACATTGCCTTTTAATTGAAGTTATTTCAATACAACAGGATTACCATTTTGCTGGTTAATAACAAATACAAATGTTTGCTCATTCAGTCATTGATCTTCTGGAGTCCCTTTAACCCAGACACTTTATATTATCTTTGTAATAAATTATAGCATACATTTAAAATGCTATAAATTGCTATAAAAAGGGACCGCCCCGAGTCCCTTTTGGGAGAGGGAGCGGTATAAAAATACGATAAATAATAATAATAATAATAAATAATAATAATAATAATAAAAGGATTTAAAGCATATTAGTATTTGATATGCTGCACAAATCTGGAACTTAGAATAAACGATGGTTAATGCTATGGATACTCTCCATTACCTTGCATACAGGGCAAGTTTCTAGTATACTTATCTTTAGTTGCTTCATTTTCTCTTTATGTGTTTCCATTTTTCTTCCCACCCTCTATAGGGACATAAGATGTGTGTATATGTATCAGACTTGGAACAAAAATAGTACAGATAAAGATTCTTACCCAAACTGGACTACTTCCAGTTAAAATAAAAGTTTTGGAACTGATTAAATGACAACACAAAATGATAGCCAACACAAAGATGGTTGGAATGTTGCCAGAGGAGCTGCTCCCAGGATAACCTGGGTAATTTGAAATTTCTTCAGTTGCTTGGCAGTGGATGACTTATTTACCCATAGCTGCTGTATTCTAGTTCAAACATCCTGTGTAAACATGCTGAATGACATCTGACTAGAAGGTGGTATTTTTTTAATCTGTATTTCAAAACATTTGTTACATTTTTTGGGAACAATCAATTAGAATTTCTCAAAAGTTTCTCAAGATTATGAAAATCTAAAATCATTTTTCTTTGCTTTTTTAAACCTATACTTGTTTCATAAAATAATTAAAATATGTAGCTATGTAACCTTTTTTGGAGGTCACTCTATCCATGCAAACTTGTTTTGAATGGTGAATTCTTCAGGTGGCTGAGTGACAGTAATAAAGACAGCAAAATCAGGTGGGTTTTGTTCAGGAACAAACCAAGGTAGAGCAGTGCTCAAAAGTGAAATTGGAGAGATAAGTCTTGTTTTTGCTTAGCTAGCTTTCGGTTGCCCAATGTTAATGGGTGAGAACTGTGCAAGGATGACCTTGGTATTAAAGGCTTTATTCTCTGTATTTGGAATGGGAATGCTTGGTAAGTGTAAGGCACACTTGTAGGCTTCATACTGAAGTTGAAGCCGGTGGCTATGGACTTGATCCAGGGGATCACTCCCAGTCACCCACCACTACTTGGTGGTAAGCGATGCATATGTTTATCTTGCTTGTTGATTAGAACAACTTGACAGCATCATCTCAATCTTTGCTTTGAACGAGACTTCTGCAGGTAGGTAGAGAAGTTTACATCACAGCAGAGTGGTATTGCTTGAGGTGCTAAAGTGCTGACTTGGGGGGGATAATCAAATTGATTTGATAAAGATTTGTACAACTCTACATGTACAATAACGAGTAGCAGCAGAGTCAGGCCAGGTACACAATTACTTTCACACGACATTCCTGCAAGCTGTTTGTAGAACACTGATGTGTTATGGAATGTGTGCTTGTCCAGCCAGTGTATGGGAATTGGATAGTTAGGTAGCAATTGTGAGCTGTCCCCTTAAGGGATTGCATCATGGTAAATATAGTTAAAGGTATCCTGGGAAATGTAGTTCATGTCACGTGGCCACATCTGTAATCCCGATTGGTCACTAATTTGACCCTTGATGGTTGGGGGAGTTTTCCTCATTTTTGCCTGAATTCCCTAACTCATGGCAGCTGCTTTCTATTGCTACGAGATGGGTTAGGAGATAACCATCTTTTACTTTTCTGTGTTCTGTACAGTGGTGGATTTGTAAGCTGTACAGATGCAGACAGATAAACTCAACAAAACATCAATACAAAGTATTTATTATTGATTCATCAGGTATCTTCATGACTCACATTTGTGACGAAGTTCTTTATGTCCAATTACTTTGCATATCTGATTTGTAGGTAAAAGATGGTTATCTCTTAACCCATATTGTAGTGATAGAAAGCAGCTGCCATGAGTCAAGAATTCAGGCAAAAGTGAGGAAAACTCCCCCAACCCATCAAGGGTCAAATTAGTGACCAATCGGGATTACAGATATGGCCACATGACATGAACTACATTTCCCAGGATACCTTTAACTATATTTACCATGATGCATTCCCTTAAGGGGACAGCTCTCAATTGCTGCCTAACTATCCAATTGCCATACATTGGTTGGACAGCACAGAATGTACTTAAGAAATATTGCTCTGCATGTTCCTGGCTACTGCCTAATCTATTAACAATATAAGAGCTATCATTCATAAAGTAATTGAATAGTAAGCTAGATGCTAAGGTTTGAACTGGTTATGCTCTTTAAGAAATGTATATGTATGTGGACCTTAGCTTTGATTCCTGGTGACTGTGGACAAGTCCCAGCAGTTTTTATGGCAAAAGGTTTTTTTTTTGGAATTGTTTGCTCTTGTCTGACTCTTAGGGCTCAGAGAAAGTGACTGGCCCATTCAGTTGGTTTTATACCAAAGGTGGGGCCAGAATTCACATTCTCAGTTTCTAGACTGGTGGTGGCTAATCTTTTTGGGCTCCTGTGCCAAAAATTGCATGCATGTTAGTACGCACATACTCACGTGCCAGCACCCAGAATGCAATGCATGCCCTCTACGCTCCCTGCAGATGCACACACAATCCCCACCACCTCCTTACCTGCACTGCACCTCACAGCTGATTTTTCAGCTGGTTTGAGGCCTTTTTTGGCCTCCCAAAGGCTTGGAAAAAGTCTCTGTAAGGCTTTTCAGGACAAATAATAGGCCCGTTTCGTGACTTCTGGTATTACAGGAAGTGATGAAACAGGCCTATTTGTCCTGAAAAGCCTTGCAGAGGCATTTTCCAAGCCTCTGGGAGGCCGAAAAAGGCCTGAAACCAGCCAAAAAATCAGCTGTGAGGCACGCGCATGCGCAGTGAGGTAAGTTTGCCTGCATCTCGCATGGCAGCACAAATGGCTCTGCATGCCACTTGTGGCACGTGTGCCATAGGTTCGCCATCACAATTCTAGACTGATGCCTTAACCACTAAATTGGCTCTCTTTAAGAGATATACTGACTAGCAAATATAGAATTAGAAATAATAACTCAACTTAATCCTGTACTGGATTAGATTTATGATTAACCAGACTCTTCAATTTCTTATTAATTTTTATTGAAAATAAATATGAGCATTTGCTTTGAAGTTATATTATTGAACATAGTATTGGAAAGAATTGTTTTGCATATGTGTACCTTGAAGCAGCCTTCATCCACCCATCCTTTTTTTTAATTTGATTGTCAGTCTTCTTAAGAAGAAACTTCTATGGAACTCTGTATCATGTAAAGAGTCTCTGGTACTATTGATTGGGCATCCTATTACCAAATGGAAAAATCTCTGGAATGATAAATTTAGCTGAAGATTTTATTCTTTTCTAAAGGTGTAGGTGCAAATGAAACTGTGAAGATTTAAAAAAAAGAGTGTCAAGATGTATTATTTTTTAACAGTGTTGTGGGTGACTTGCCATGACCTCACTTGCACTCTACCACAACACAATTATGCTCTGACAGTGCCACTCTTTTCTCTTAGTTATTGTCAGGTATACCAGATTTAAAGTAGTTGTTTCCTCTTAAGACGATACCAGCTCACAATTGTTTGAAGGTGTGTAAAATCTAACACGTTATTATATGTTACTTGTAATTGAGGCTTGCTGACTTGCTGTGGGTTCAATTAGAGATGTATTTTGCCAAATTCTGGAAATAATGGGAATGCCTTCACACCAATTATTTCTTCTTCAGCATTTGTATTTTGTTTTTTGAGTTCTTTCATATCTATTGCCTGCTTCCATTGCTTTTGAAAGAGAACTATTTCCTGGCTTCTAAGAAAGGAGGGGGGAGAAATTTATAGGGGTATTTCACTGTAATTGTTTTCTAAACTGTACCTTTACCTTATACAGTTCCACTCATTTCAATTTCCAGAAAACAAGGTGGGATGTTGAATCAGACTTTTGTTACTGAATTGCCAATTTACTTGGCAATTTCACTTTCTGATTCTTGACGAATAGCTAGTCAATTTCAATTCTCCAGCTTCTTAGGACTTAGTCCACAATCAAGGCAGGACTTAACTGTTCTTTCTGGGGTACTTCTGCCCGATTCTCTTGCCATATCTTTACATAGTTGACATTATTTTAGCTTGGGAGATGCTAAATGAGATGCAAGAGGAGGGAGGAGACAGAGATAAACCAAATGAGAGAAACCAGGCCCAATCCAATACTTTTTTTGGATGTTTTCCTCATTAACAGGTGATGAAACCAGTATTGTAGCAAGGAGAAAAAAGCAATAAACTTTCCTATGATGTGTGGCACAATATCAGTCAGCAGTGATTCAGGCACAAGGGACAGGATAAGAGTTTGGCAGTGGGGACAATGCAAGTTATACTGGCATGGTTTGGGTGACACAAGAATAGTCAGGCAACCCTTTAATTCTGTACTGGGAAAACAAGATAAACAGAAATATACTGCATTATAAATAATATATGAAATGCCTGTTTGGTATCTTACACAATAAAATGTATTTAGCTTATTATAATTGAATTTAAAAAAGAATCATTGTATTACATTTTAATTTTTATTCTCTTTTCCATTCTGTTTTCTTCAGTATGGTGTCCTTCTAATTAAAAAATTAAGGTGAGACTACCTTTTTGAATGGAAAACACTTGTATAGCTTTTCACTAAAAACAAAAGGATTAAAATTCTATAATTTCTCAAAACAGTTATATAATTTTTGAAAGCAGATGTGGTCCAAGAGATTTTTGAAAGTGGGAAATTAAATCTTAAATTCTTTCTAGACAATGACCATAGAGAAAATTTACCAACTTCTGCATTCCCAATTTGAGTACAGGAGATAATCTCTTCCCATTTTATTTCCATATAATAAGTTTACACAATCCACTTTTATTCTGCTTTAGTTTTTAACTCTGGATTATTGCTTACATGCCTGAAAGAATTTATTTTTCACAATTGGGACATCCTGCAGTTTTCAATAATTACTCCCCCCCAAATTCCACATTTTTAATGTCACATCTTACATTCTGTTGGAAAACCAGCTTTCAGTTGCGTAGAGAGGCTTCAGTGTTGAAGAAGTTGGGAAGCTCTAATTCATGAGTTCTTTTATATCTAAAGCAGACAGACCTCAGGTTTGGAAAATCTTTTTAAAATTATTTTTATTAAATTGTAATGTACAGTAACCAGACGCTTATACAAAAACATAATATTAATTAATGACATCTGAGTTCAGAAATAAAACCAAACCATATGCTCCAGCTTTTTCTTGCTTTCCACATATACATCCATTCTGGGTTATTTCCTTTGGGTATTATTTATGTTATTTATTTCAGCACTATAATGCAGGATAGAACCAATCATTACACTATTATACAAGAACTGAAAATCAGAAATATTTTCTGATTTATTTATCATTTGAGATATACAGCAAATTCTGCTGTATTTTCTAGTTTTCTCTGGTGGGAAATAAAGTATTTTAAATATTTCATTTTAAAATATTTTAAAGTAGGAATATCTCCCCCCCAAGCTGGCATTAATTTGACATAGGAACAATATTTTCATTAACTCTGAATGAATCAAATGAAGCTCTTAATTACAAAGGAAAAGCTTTGATTACCTTCAGAAATAGTTCTATACTAAAAGGATAAAATTACCATGGATAAAATTACCTGAAACTCCTGGTTAGTGTAAGGTAGAAATTGTGATAGAAACATTTGGAAGAACTAAAAAGAAATGTAAATATGTGAGTGTTTTGTTTGTATTTTGATTTTGTTTTGGCTCAGGGTGAAACAATTAGTCAAATTGGTAAAAATAATTAGATTACACAGTTAAAAATATTATACCTAGAGCTAGTTCAAATTATAGGAACCTTTTGGAAAGATTTGTGAAAAGTTACGTTTTTTACAGTAAGTTTAAGAAACTATTTACACCTGTTTTTCTTCTATCTACTGCTTGATATATTCCCACTGAGTTCAGTACAAATCACTCTCATGTAAGATTCCAAAGGTTTGCAGTCATTGCCATAAAACCTATTGACAAAATATGAAATTTGGGTTATTGAATATAATCCATAATCTGTAACAACTGCCGTAACAGATTATAGCCAACACGGGTTGATTCCTTTATGCATGAACTACTTGGAAGATCCAACTTTGCAATTAACATACAAATATAGATTTCTCTGTAATTTGTCTGATAACATTAAAATAATAGCTGTTTTTGTTTTTCCTACCAACTGCTGGGATCAATTATATGTGACTGTTCCACATTTTTCTGTTGTTGGTAATCAAATCATGGCTGTGGTTGAGTCCAACAATACGGCTGTGGTTCCCACCCTAAGAGGAAAAAATCTGACTACCCTGCACTGTGCAGTCTGAGAACTTTTGTCAAGTATCTTGCACTGCATATTGTATAACTAATTTAGTTTTAAAAAGAGAAGTCTGCATGGTTGTAAAGTACTCTGGCTTATCTGCATGCTTTAATTGCTCCCACAGAATATAGGAGCACAATGAGGCAAGGACTTGAAACTTTTCAATGCTAAAGGAATCTTTGTTTACGTAACAAAAGATTCATTCATCAGAAATGCTTGCAAAAGATTAGACATGAGTGTATGCTGCGTTAACCAGTTGATTCCAGCTACACTGCTGTAACTAGGCTCTATGTATAACCACATCTCTTCTGTGCGTGTGAACAAATTTCATGTAGCATTTCCTTGAACACTGGTGGTAAGCAGAGTACTAACTGGTAGGTAGTGGTAATTTTTTTTGCTTTTTTATTTGTGTCTCTGCCAATCCAGTCTGTTACATAACTGAGTGCTTGAAATTTAGGCTGCCTGTCTTGATTTCTTTGCTTTTTGTTTCTCCACTTATTTGCTTTTCTGTTTAGCACATACTAAACACTGATCTGTTTAGCCATTTTCCTTCAAAATTCATACATTTTTAAAAACAATAAAATTTGAATTTGGTTCACTAAGCCTGACTTATTTTAGTTATGGTTTTGTATTATGTCTGAATCCTGAATTGTGATTTACTCATGTTTTAATTCTGGTTCCCCCCCCCACCCCCTTTTTTTTTTTTTTACTCCTTTTGAAATCTGGGTACTGAAAGAAAAACCAAACAGGAAAAACAAACTCGAAACTGATAAAACAAGAGATGATTATTTTACTTTTCTATCTGTTTTGCTCAACAAATTATAGGGAATACAAATCGTGTCTTATGCTAAAAAAAACCACGTTAATTCATTTTCCAGTTCTTCATTTTGTTCATCAAATCTGTCACAGGGTGCATGTCTGTTTCTGCCAAAGTTTGAAGCATAAGGTTCATAGCTGGTAAATCAGAGGCAAAATCTTTTTTAACCCTGTGTTTGGTGCTTATGTTGAAATGTGTTTAAAATGTCATTCCACTATTATGAAATTACAGGATTCTAATGTTTCTTAATGATGTTTAGGTCTTTTTGATAGACCTGCAATCACAATAAAATTTTTAGTTTTTCTGCCCATCTCCTCAGCAAGCTTTCTCTGTGTGCATATTTGCTAAACAGCATCCGACTGATCTGGCTGTGTGATCTTTTCTTTGTAAATTTCTGTCTCGTATTAGCTTTGAATGAGAAAGCGTCCATATTTGCACTGGTCTGTTGAGAATATACACAACAGGATAATAGAAAGGAAATTATTATAACTGGAAAATGTCTGTTCAGTATGAACAGCTGTTGTCTCTGGCAATTAATTCTGGGGAACTTAGAGGAACACGATGTGCACACTATCAACATGAAAAGATTCATGGTGATTTTCTGGATAGTGTAGGCTTCATCCATAAAACAACTTTGCCACACATTCATACCTGGAGCTGGGAGGAAATCATAATGGCATAAGTCACTCTGGACCCCAAACTCTGCATCTGGAAAAGGCCCATGGTGTGCTGCTATCAATGCAACTCCTCTCCGTGACATTATAAGAGCAGTGATTGGTGGCTTTTCCTAACTGAAATTGGAATATCATGAACTAAGAGGAAAGTCGCACCCTACTCATCAATGAGTGGTATTGTAAGATGAAATGCTCCATCCAATCAAATTTATTTCCTATTAACTGTTAACCAATCAACAACTAGTAGTTTGTAATAAAGAATTCATCCCTTTTTATTGCAAAGTAGTGGTGATATGGCTTTGTGTTGCTCAGTTGCAGCTACTGTTCAAATGTCCTTGGAGCCAGAATTCAACAAAAAATGTCCATGTGGCTGTTAGAGGTGCTTGCTTCTGGAATTTTCTTTTATCCATTCACAATTTTTTTCAAAAATGATTAATTTGTTGATTTAGCAGTCTACCAATCAATAGATGGCAGCAAAAAGGTAGGGTTTTTAAAATATCTTTGACTACTAGGTAGTGGCTGCCAGGATGCAGCCATTAGATACTGTAAATGTTGAAGAGTTACACTGATTTTGCATACATTTTATTAAAAGTTTTAAAGAGAAGATAAAAAAATAGCAAAAACTAATACAGAAAAAGAAAACAAAGAAAAAACATACAAAAAAAAGTGCAGAAAAAAGAAATAGAAGTTTCCAATTTTTGTTGCAGCAAATTTATGTATGATTACAAAAATACCTTCTCTATGATTACAAAAAAGGTCACATTTTTTATAATCTATTTTTTCTTATTATCAAAATCACAAATCACATTTTTCTGTTTCATGCAAAAAGTGTATAAAAGATTTCTAGTCAGCCACAAATGTAGACATTGTCATTTCTTTGATGAAGGAAGATTATCAAAGAATTATTTAACCATCTGTGCAATTCTTCACTGAATATTCCTCTGTATGGATAACGTTGAGCATATAATAATCACCGCCTCAGCCTGGGGCCTTAGCTGTGCCAAAATGGCTGAAAAAACATCTTTCAGAGGGGATTCCCCTTTTCTAGAGTCAGCCAGATCTCAGTGATGCATGCCAGGCTGACTTGCTCCTTGCCAATAAGGTCTTGGATAAGGAGATCTTTATTTTTGGCTGACCTAGCATTCACCAGCAGTAGCCACCCCCAGAGCCTCAGAGTATATGCTGTCCAGGTACTGGAAATGAGCTCTAGGGGCCAGAACATGCCATTAATACTTGGAAGTAGCTCAGGAGTTCATGGCCTGGTCCTATCTCAGATTATTTCAGGTCCAACCCAGGACAGTAGTCACATACCAGATATGATCTTCTTTTCAGTTCAATGGCAATGTGAATTGGTGAGAGTTATTCTTCCTGTTATGCTCTCATGTCCCTGAGATTCTCTTAGGCTTACTCCATCCATAGAGTGGCCAGACTTATTTGAGTGGTTTGCCTCTGGCAACCAATGGACCTCAATCAGTTGGAACTGGGGGTTATCCTGGGACTTTGCTGCATGGTCCTACCAAAGCTCTGATCATGTCCTAGAACAAAAAGGTGACTGAATGGATAGAAATGTGCCTGTGTGGCTTCTTGACCCATTGCTCCCAACAATCCCCATGGGTCACAGAAGAACTGTAGTCCTGAAAAGGACTAAAGATACCTAGAGTATCACTGGAGGAAAATGGGGGATAAAGCCAACCAACCACAACTTAAAACTAATATTAAAGCCTGCCTTGTGGCAGTAATACCAACAAAACACCATGATTTCCCTCCATTATTACATCAGCAGAATGTCACCTGGTAGCTCTGTTCAGGATTACATGGGTCCCTCTGGGATCTTCAGGGTTGTGCAGAGAAATTTGTGAAACACCTGATGAACAAAGTTGCTCCAGATTCATTCTCAGTTGGAACCCCTGTGTGGGGCAGGTTTATGCGTGATGCCTCAAAAAAGGTCTTACCTGGTTATCTGGGAACAGTTCTATCCTGTTGAAGTTTATGATGTGGGCAAAGTCCTCAGTGCTGTCTGTGCAATCACTTGTCAATTAAATCCCAGTTCCTCTTTGCTGGTGAAAGCCTCTAGAAAGGTGATAGCCAGGTGGATTCAGTCAGTGATAAAATTTATCACTGCAGGAGGAGATACTTCCAGGATCTTTTGAAGAGGACCTTGTTCACCCTCGTTAAAAAAATCTTTTGATCCACATGGCTGGACAATTTATGTTCAGTCTTCTCTTAGAGAAGATAATAGACAAGATAGTTGCTTAGAAGTTTCAGAGGATCATGATTGAAACAGATTATCTAGATCAGGGTGTAAAACTCATATCACGGCATCGTCACGTAACATACCAGGACTACCCCCCGCTTTGCTAAACCGGGTGTGGCTGTGGCCAGTGCGTGACGCATCCGGCCTATGGACCGGGAGTTTGACAGACCTGATTGAGATCTATGCCAGTTTGGTTTCATTCATAGTTATAGGACAGACTAGCATTGGTTGCACTTGTGGATAATTTATTGGAGAGAGTGGGCTGAGGGTAAAGGATCCATCTTTGCTTTCTTTCACCTTTCAGAAGCTTTGAGTATAATTGAACATGGTATCCTTTTGGACTGGCTGTGGTGTTTGAGGCTGGGGGTAGAGTCTTGAGCTGGTTTGGTTCCTTTCTCCAAGGCTGGTCCTAATTGGTTTGATAGGGAGTTAGAGGTCCAGTCCATGGTTGCTCCTTTTTGGTGTGCTATAAAGCTTTGCTATCTCCACTGCATTTTAACATCTACATGAAGCTGCTGGGTAAGATTATTTGCCACCATGGGATGAGGTATCATCAGTATGCTGATGATACTCAAGTTTATGTCTCCATCCCAGGTGACACAAGTGATGTTGTTGCTTGTCCTTTCTCAGTGCCTGGAGTCTGTGGGAGTCTAAATGGGGGACAACAAACTTCTGCTGAAGTATATGCTGAATAGATTTGAGTGTGCAGAGCTTCCCATTCTGGATTTTTAATCTTTAGTCTGAATGGGGTTGCACTACCTCAGACAGATCTGGTTGACAATCTGTGGTTCTCCTGGACTCAAGACTCCTGCTTGATGAGCAGGTGGCAATCATGGCAAGGAAGAGCCTTTGCAAAACTTTGTGCACCAGTTATGCTCTTCCCTGGATTGGGAGTCCCTGTGCTCAGTCACTCAAGCCCTGGTCATCTCATGGTTGGACTACTGTAAAGTGCTCTACATGGGGTTACCCTTGAAGAGTTATTTGGAGCACGGCTGGGTGGGCAGTTCTTGGGACCCCTAGGGTGGCCCATGTTATACCACTGTTCCGGAAATTACATTGACTGCTAGTTTCCTTCTGGATCCTATTCAAGGTGTTGGTTATCACTTTTAAAGCACTGCCTGGCATGGAACCATCTATCTGAGAAACTGGCTCACCCTGATGGGATTAATGTGCCCCAGCCATGCCGGCAGAAGGGGCATGTTGTGGGCTCCGTCAGCCAAGGAATTTCAGCTGGCAGGGTCAGGAAGAAAAACTTTTCTGCCATGGCCCCCGCCCTGGGATATCATGCCCCCTGAGGTGAGATCCATATCACACTTTTGGTCTTCCAAAAGGCCTTGAAGACATGGCAGTGCCAACTAACCTGGGGCCCCAATGGGGGTATGGCATAACACCCCACCTTTACCTGGTGTGCATTTTGCTTCCTCCCTCTCCATCCTGATTAATTTTATTTTAATTGAGTTTAAATTTATGATACTTATTGTTTTAATGTTTTATGATGTATTTTAATTGAATATAAGACACCTTCTATAAGTCATTTTTAGTGAGATGGGTGGTATACAAGTTTAATAGCTTGTTTGAAACTACCTGAATTAATGCATATATTTATTTCCATTTTTTTTCATTTTCTTACAAGTCCATGAGACATAATGTATGCCTTCATAAAATTCACATTTCCAGCATAGATTTGAGATATCTTTATACATTCTAAATAGTCTTTTTGTTGAACAATACCAACAATACGTCATTTTATTAAAAATGTCTTTAAGACCTGAATATAGTGCAAATTTCAATCCTTTCACCTGCATATTTCCCATTAATTCATTTGTATATTATAATAAAAGTTTTTATTCCATTTTATCATAAATTATTTCACTTATTCTTTCTCTTAAAGTATGAAATTTCAACAACAGGTTATACACTTATATATGTTTATAAGTTCATCAGTTGTACATATTTCTGTTTCAAACTGTTTCTTACACTGTTCAAAGCCATAAAATATTTTATCTACTTTAAAGCATTCTGATATATGTACATAAAGAAAAATATAATTATATCCTTCCTTTATTAAATATTTTCTTGATTTTATTTTACATTCTCCTTGAGTAAAGATTAAATTAATTAAAGCTGTTTCTGATTGAGATGTTGTTATCTTGCTCTCTGAGCAGATTGCCTTTGCTTTGTCCTTGGAAGTTGCCGGTGCATCATAAGCCTAGGCCCCCTGCCAGACCTGTTCCCTCATTATCTGCATTGGCCCTTAGTTATTCCTTCTCACTGTCTCCTTTCACTGCTTCAGGTGATTGATTGCCTGTTGGCTTCCAAGGCTGACAAATCGTTGGATCAGATGGTTCAGCTTCTGACTCAGTGGAGTCAAAACAGACCATAGCACTTATGACTTTCTGTACTGTGAATCCTAAATTTCATCTGGAATATTTGTCTTGACTGGAGCATCAATTCTAGCAGTCTTTATCTTTTCTGCCAGATTGTTTCCAATGACAGTGCTAAAGATATTCTGCTCTGTTGTGGGCATCTCTGCCATGTTCCTCAGAACCTCCTTTATTCACCATCTCATGAAGTTGCTGGAATTATTTCATTTGTCTCCTGTTGTTGGTATTTAATTGGATCCAGAGAGAGTCATTTATGCTAGGAATAGAACATATGATGTCAGACAAACTGAAAGGCAGATGTACTTTGTGTAACTGTTGATGGAGGATAGTATTTAACTTATATTGGCTAGATTGTCATCATTAACAATGGATTTATGGCTTGTGGAATACTCTTGATTCATCTTGATCATTGGAAGTTCAATTTCATTCTGTGGAAAAATGATCTTTCAGCAGTTTTCACTATCGCTTATACCATCTGTGCCTTTTGTTAGAAAATGATGTTGCATAATGCTTTGGATTCAGCTTCAATAGGTGTTTCAAGGCATGCAGACATACAAAAGTAGCATGCCCGAAACTCTTTGGCAGTTTCATCATGTCCTAGGACATCTAGTGGTTGCAGAGGAAAATATATTTAAGTGTTTAAAATTATTTAAATTTGCTATGGCTGCCCACTCCAGTAGACTCTGGATAGTTTATTCAATCTAAATAAGCAGTTAAAACAGTTAAATAAGTAAAAAATATATACAGTCTGAATTAAAAACAGCCATAACAATAAAAGATGGCAGAGGTCCCACAACACACTAACCCAAGGCATGGAAACAGAGCCAAGCCTTAAAGGCCTTCTGGAACCCAAGGAGAATGTGCACTTATTGCTAAGTTAGTAGATATTATGGTTGCTTTAAAGAGTTGCATGTGGATGCTATATCCATTCTCTTGTATTTTCCAAAGCATCTTTTCTGAATAATTTCAGAAGTACTGTACTATTCTAAGAATCAGTTTTCCATTCTCTTTGTATGTTATCTTTTCAGTTATGCAACTGGAAGGGCCCATTTATGCACTGGGTACAATGCCCTGCCAGAAGAAGAACCCAATCAAAGCATCTTCAGGTTCACCTTGAAAGATGATTTAATATTGACCCAATGATGCATTTGTTATATGGATGTTGGTGAAACGAGCCCATTGCTCCCTTTCCTGAATGCTCACACTGGTTGTTACTTTATTTCCAAATTCATTTTAAAATATCAGTATCAGTTTGCAGTGTTCCAAATAACTTGGTACCAATACTTCATAAGGTTAAGGTAATTCGAATTTATAATACATCATATGGTTAAGGAAGTTAAATTTTGTCCATTTCTTCATTGGTTTGTCAATCTTATTGCATCTTTTTGAAAAGTCCTTCTGATGGCCCCACTTACATACCAAATGAGTATCATGATGTTATGATTCATTTGGCATCAATGTAAATATTGCATTACTCTATATTAAATGTAAGTATGATCTCCTGCTAATGAGATTTAACCCCAACCATGATGTAGGTATACTCACATTGGTTATTTAACAACTCTACAGCAGTGTCTTGCTTCCCTTTACCTATTTTATTTTATTTTTTGCTTCTTGGTCCAAGCTGTGGGTCTGGCCTTTCCTCTCAATCTCCACCCAGATATTAACCAGATCATATTCTCCTATATTTTGACCAGCTAGTATTCTATATGGGCTGTTATTCCTATGGCGAGGTAAATGTTCCATAAATGTTGGAGTCTATTCCATCTCTGATCATGATGATTGGAATTTATGGCAAGGAGTATATAATTAAAAATACTTAGAAAGCATTCTATTTTTATTGATAATTGCTACTGAATCTAATTATTTTAGTTGTAAATATGTTTTGGTGTTTTAAGTTGTAAAAGTACTTTAAATGCTATGAGTAGAAAGATAAAATGGGAATACTGACACATATTTGTTCCTGAAAATACTTGAATCTAAAACCAGCATATTTTGAATAGGTATGAGTAGTGAGGTCTGGAGAAAAATAAGGCTATATATGTCCCCTACTTAGCTGTTGTGCAAATTTTAAAGTAATAAGAACCCCCCCAAAATAAGAAATAAAAGAAAAACACAAAGTAATTCGAATTTACAATCTACCAAAGGTTAAGGAAGTTAAGTGCGCATTCTCAGGAAATTACTAATTTCATTATAAGCTGAATACTTTGTCATTTTATCTGTTGAGTAAGATAGGTATAAATTCAATAAATGAATAAAATGTTAAAATAACAAATCATTATTCAATTCACTTTATATAAGAATTTCAACAACACTAATCATCACCATATGAAATATACAGTAAGTGAAAGAGAAAAAGTATACTTACCTAGTCAGGAGAGAATCTACCTTTAGAAATAACCCATAAATTAAATGTTAAAACTTTAACTAGAATATGTATTTTAATGTTGTATAAACCCATTAGTAGAATGTCTAAAATGTTTCCATGTTAAAATAAGTTCTGAATCAGATTTATATTGCAGAGTATAAATTAATAAGAGATTAATTTAAACATAAAGGCTTGTTCAAACTTTACTTGACATTCTGTTCTTTCATGGCATGGGATCAAGTTAGGAACAGTCTTGTCTCAGTTATATTGACCCTCCCACCCAATCAAGCAGGAAGAGGATATGTTTGATTGATAAACCCTGCCTGTCAATTAAATTTATTTATTTTATTTATTTTATTTATTCGTACTTCTATACCGCTCCCTCTCCCAAAAAGGGACTCAAGGCGGTGTACACTCAACAAACAAGGTAATACAGAAAACAGAAGCGAAAACAGGTAAATAATCAAGATGGCCAAGAATCACCCCTATAAAATTACAAAATATAAACCCCAATGATCTTATTTGGCTAGACCGGCTTGTTTGAACAGCAAGGTCTTAACTGCGCGCCGGAAGGTTAGGATGTCTGACATGGCTCGTATATCCGGGGGGAGACAATTCCAGAGGGATGGGGCTCCCACAGAGAAAGCGCGTAGTCTCGGGGCTGCTAGACGACAGCGATCCAGTGGTGGTACCCCGAGCAAGGCAACTCTGTGGGAGCGTACTGGGCGGCGGGAGGTTGTTGGTGGCAGCAGGCGATCCCGTAAGTATCCAGGTCCCGAGCCATGGAGCAATTTGAAGACTGTAAGTACCACCTTGAAACGAATCCGGAAGGCCACAGGAAGCCAGTGCAGGCAGCGGAGAAGAGGTGTTATGTGGGCGTCCCGAGGGGCGCCCAAGATCATCCGTGTGGCTGCATTCTGAACTAACTGTAACCTTCGGAGACTTTTCAAGGGGAGCCCCATGTAGAGAGCATTACAGTAGTCCAAGCGGGAGATGACGAGGGCAGAGGTGACTGTGCGAAGTGCGTCCAGATCCAGAAAGGGTCGCAATTGGTAGATAAGACGAATTTGATAAAAAGCACTCCTGGTGGCGGCCGCAATATGATCATCCAAGGATAGCCGCACGTCCAGGAGTACACCCAAGTTGCGTGCCCTTTCCACAGGGGATAATGTCTCTCCTCCTATGGTCAGCGATGGAATAAGCTGACTGAATCTGGGGGCAGGAAACCACAGCCACTCGGTTTTGGTCGGGTTGAGACGAAGTCTGTTATGACCCATCCAACTCCGTACGGCCTCCAGGCACTAAGACGGCTTCGTTGGGGTGGTCAGGGGTGGAGATGTAAAGCTGAGTATCATCAGCGTACTGGTGGAATTCCACCCCAAAGCCACGGATGATCTCACCTAGCGGCTTCATATAAATGTTGAAGAGTAGGGGAGAGAGCACCGACCCCTGAGGTACCCCACAAAGTAGGGGCCTTGGGGTCGATCTCTGTCCCCCCGTCAACACAAATTGCGAACGGTCGGAGAGGAAGGAGGAGAACCATCGAAGAACGGTGCCTCCAATCCCTAACCCCTCCAACCGATGCAATAGGATACTGTGGTCGACAGTATCAAAAGCCGCTGATACATCCAAAAGGACCAGAACAGAGGAATAGCCTCTGTCCCGTGCCCTCCAGAGATCATCCATCAACGCGACCAACGCCGTCTCAGTGCTGTGCCCGGGCCTGAAGCTCGATTGGAGGGGGTCGAGATAATCCGCTTCATCCAGGTACTGCGGGAACTGACGTGCCACCACAGTCTCTATGACCTTCGCTACAAAGCGAAGGTTGGAGACAGGACGATAATTGGATAGCAATGTTGGATCCAAGGACGGTTTCTTGAGGAGGGGTCGAACCACCGCTTCTTTCAAAGCGATGGGTAGAAACCCCTCTCTCAAGGAAGCGTTAATAATGCCTTGGAGCCAGCCTCATATTACTTCCCGAGTGGCTAAGACCAGCCAGGAGGGACACGGATCTAATAAACAAGTGGTAGCGTTCAGTCCCCCCAGTATTCTGTCAACGTGTTCTTTTGTAACAGAGTCGAACTCAGCCCAGATGACCTCACCGATATCTGACATCGCCCTCTCGCCCGGAGATGACCAGTCGGAGTCCAGTTCGTTCCGAATCTGAGCGATTTTGTCCTGGAGAAATATAGAAAATTCCTCAGCTCGACCCTGCAAAGGGTCCTCCCGCGACTCCACATTCAAGAGGGAGCGGGTCACCTTAAACAGGGCGGCTGGGCGGTTTTCTGCGGACGCAATAAGGGTGGAGAGGTAAGTTCTCCTCGCCATCCTTATTGCCACTAAATACGTCTTAATATAAGAACGTAGTAGTGTTCGGTCAGACTCAGAACGGCTGGTCCTCCAACTACTCTCTAGGCGTCTTTTCCGGCGTTTCATCTCCCTAAGCTCCTCGGAGAACCAGGGAGCTACTTGGGAGCGGCGCCGGGTCAGAGGCCGCAAGGGCACAACCCGGTCAAGCGCTCCAGCAGCCGCCGTATTCCAGGCGGCAACTAGGTTTTCAACCGAGTTGTGTGTGTGAGTTTCGGGAAATGGCCCAAGCTCCATCTGGAACCGATCTGGATCCATCAGGCGCCTGGGGCGGTACCATTTTAATGGTCCCGCCTCCCTGCGGTTAAGAGGTGTGGAACGGAAGTCAAGCTTTAGGAGTGAGTGATCTGACCATGACAGGGGTTCTATGACTATATTCCCTATACCCAGATCACTTTGCCACTGATCAGAGACAAAAACTAAATCCAGGGTATGACCTCCAATGTGAGTGGGGTCCCGGATTAACTGGGTTAGGCCCATGGCTGTCATGGAAGCCATGAACTCCTGAGCAACTCCCGAGGTACCGCCGGCGGAGGGAAGGTTGAAATCCCCCATGACTATAAGCCTAGGGGTTTCAACTGTCATGCCAGCAATAACCTCAAGAAGCTCAAGCAGGGCAGATGATGCATAGCAGGGAGCCAGGTAAGCAATCAACAAGCCCATCTGAACCTTGGGACCAAACTTCACGAAAAGAGATTCACATCCGGATGTCTGAGAAACAGTGGACTCCCTCGGACATAGATCTTCCTTGATAACTAACGCAACACCTCCACCCCTTCCCTGGGTCCTCGGCCGATGAAAAACTCGAAACCCGGCCGGGCACATATCAACCAGAGGGACACCCCCCTCTGGGCCCAGCCAAGTTTCGGTAATACCCACCAGGTCCGCCCCCCCCTCAAGGATCAAATCATGAATGAGAGGGGCCTTGTTCATGACGGACCTGGCGTTACACAACATCAGCCGAAGGCCCAGGGCCCGATCACTCAGACCACCTGGAGAACGGGAAGTGATAATGGGGTCGGAGCGCGCCACAGCAGATAGGTAGCGGGGGCGCGCTCCCGAAACAGAATGTGGCCCCTTATAAACGCCAAATCTGCCTCTCCCGCTCACCATTTTAATAGAATTAATGACACCCTCATTTGAACAACCCCCCATCTTCAATCGAGCCATGTCAGAGTCCCAACCACTCCGGCTATGTTCAAACTGTGACCAGGTCGGAGCCCCAGATGGGTTGTCCCCCAGTTCCCACATGGTTAACCCTAATTTGTGTAAAAAATTGATTAAAAATTTTAAGTAACCCTCCCTCCCACGCTTCCGACGACCCCACCATCTCTCCGGATCCCAAGATCCGTCCTTGAGATGGGATTTGGAGAGATAAGGGGGCCAATTCTGAGATAGGGGGACATATCTCAAGGCTCGTAGTTCTGTTGAGGAATATTTAAGTATTTCAGGTTGTGGCCTCCCAAGTTGCCAATAGTCAGATAAAGAATGAAATGGGCGAGAGAGAGCAAGTTGTGATGGTGGAATTGGAAGTGGTAATTGAGGTGGGGAGTCCAGTGATGATGTTGGGCTGTATGGTAATGGACTTAGAGTCAGAGTTAGTGGGTCTGTATAGTCCAAATAATATTGTGCGGGAGGGTTTGGAGGATGTTCAGAAAGTAGGCAGAGTTCATGGTCAGGCCTCCAGGTAGTTGACAAGAAAGGCGGAGATCTCGTCCCCGCCTCTGGGATTGGCCTCCATAGAGAAGTTGAGGAAGGGGATAATCTCGGCCCCGCCCCCGGGTTCCCCAGCCATCCCAAAGAACTCTGCTGCAGTAGGGGAGATGGTCGATGGCTGGCTGGTGGAGTTGGTTCCGTCACCAGGCCTCGTCGCCATCCGAGCGGCATCCGATGTGATGACGGTGGCAGCAGCCAAGAGGGCATGGTATGGTCATACGGCGGTCCCGGCTCCCGTCTGTAAGGCCTCTGCTGTGGTGGAGGCGGCGGCCACGAGGATAGAATATAGCCGTGCAGAGGTCCCGGCTCCGTCCCCAGGCCTCGACGCTGTCTGTAAATTCTTTGCCGTAACGGCGGTGGTGGAGGCCACGAGGAAAGAACATGGCCATGCGGCGGTCCCGGTTCCGCCCTCAGGCCTCACTGCCGTCCGCAAGATGTCAGCGGTGGCGGCGGCAGCCGTGGCCATGAGGGCAGTCGATGGTCGATCGGAAGTCTCGGCCCCGTCACCATGCCCCGCCGCCGATCAAAGGGCAATCGCCTGCGGAGGCGGGGGCGGTGGGAGCCATGAGGGCAGCCCCGGACAAGGCCCCAGCAATGGTCGTGCAGGCAACGGGGCAACCGGATCCGGTCTCGGCTCCGCCCCCAGGCCTCACCGCCAGCCACAAGATGTTTGTTGGGATGGCGGCGGCGGCGGCGGCCGCGGCCATGGTCCCAGTAACGGTCGTGAAGGCACCGGGGCAACCAGACCCGGTCTCGGCTCCGCCCCTAGGCCTCGCCACCGTCCGCAAGATGTTTGCCGCGATGGCGGCGGCGGCGGCGGCGGCCATGGCCACAAGGGCAGCCGATGGCCGATCGGGAGTCTCGGTCCTGCCTCCGGGCCTCGCCACCGATCGAACGGCACTCGTTGAGGTGGCGGCGGTAACGGTCGTGAAGGCACCGGGGCAACCGGTCCCGGCTCCGCCCCCAGGCCTCGACGCCGCCCGGAAGATGCCTGCCAGAACGGCGGAGGCGGCGGCGGCCATGGCCACGGGGGAAGCCGATGGTCGATCGGGAATCTCAGTCCTGACTCCGGGCCTCGCCGTCGATCAAAAAGCACTCGCTGCGGTGGCGGCGGCGGCGGGAGCCACGAGGACAACCTCGGGCAAGGCCTCGGAAACGGTCGTATAGACACCGGAGCAACCGGATCCGGCGCCGCCCGAGGGCCCCTGCGAGGCCGCGGCGGTCGTCCCGGGGGCGGCAAAGCTCCTGAAGGTGTCAACAGTCTGGGCCCAAACCACGGACAGGTGGGACAGGCGGCAGCGATCCTGGTCCTCTCCCCGAGATCAGCCATCGTCCAAGAGAGATCAGCTGCCGAGGTGGGCCATTGCCGGTCGCGAGGACAGCTCCAGGCATGGCCCTGATAACGGTCGACCAGCCGGGGAGGCCAAAAGGATCTAACGCCGCCCCGAGGCTCCCCTAAGGCACCGGTGGTCTCCCCGAGGCTGCCCACCCTCCCCCAGGGTCCCTTTGACACCATTGTCATGGGTGAGGACCCGGGGGAGGGGGGTTCATCACAACATCGGATCATCTCGGGGGAGGACATCAACCGAACAGCCTCTGGTCGCCATAGTGGAAGCGGAAAAAAAAAATAATAATTTTGAATTGGCAGGGTCTAGGAAGAAAGCCTTTTCTGCTGTTGCCCTGCCCTGTGGAACATCTTGTCCACAAGAGTGGAGGTTGGCACCCATTCTTCCCAGGCATTCAGAATAGTATAAAAACTAATTCTGTCTAACTCGCCTGGGGATTGAAGAGGGCCATGCATTATTGAGAGTGGTTGGTTGTGTGAGGGCACTTCCTCCACCTTTTAACTTGCCTTTTAAAAGTCTGTCTTTAACTTCATTTTTAATTGTTTTTAATGGTGCTTTTATATGGAATATGCATTTTGTCTGTAAACCGACAAGAGTCACTTAGTGAGATGAGAGGATATAAATTTGTTAAAACAAACAAACAAACAAACAAATATTCTGTTCCTGTTCCTGTCCTTCCTCCTTGTGCATATATAATGAACAACTGAAACAAGACAGTCTTTTTCATTTGTATAGACTCTCCACATTGTGTAGATAATGTAAGGTTCTTCATTATGCTGATAGGTTTCTTGCCTCAGGATTTACAAAAGATTTGTAGAAAGTAATAAAATGGAAGCTAAAGTTGTGGTGCTGAGCTAACATACATATTATCATCCTTTTTCCTCCTGTAAAGCTTCAGGGACTAATCCTAGCAGACTTGAAGGCAAACACACACACACACGCACACACACACACCAGTGGTGGGATTCAATTTTTTTTACTACCAGTTCGGTGGGTGTGGCTTCGTGGGTGTGGCAGGATACTGTAGAAGGATACTGTAAAATCTCCAGTCAGAGGTGGTATTTGTTGGTTCTCCGAACTACTCAAAATTTCCGCTATCTTTTCTCCAGAACTGGTCAGAACCTGCTGAATGCCACCTCTGACACACACGCCCTAAAGTAACTTGATTTATTAAGTGCTTTTTAGAATGAGTGAAGACAATATCTTCATGAAACAAAGTATAGTTTCAGAAAACTGCAGAGCACCAAATTGACAAGCTAATTAAATGAAATTATTTGTAAGCATAGTTTATTTATTTTGTTTAGAAAGTATTGTACACCACCCATAGTCACTTTCACATGAGAGTTGGCTGTAGACATAGATTTAAATATGTCACCTACACACTTGATAGTTTTTTGAGGTTTACAAAATAGAATAAAAACCTTGATAAAAATAATAGGAAAAGTGTAAAAACAAACCTAAAGCAATAACTAGATTATAAAATTCCAGCACAAATTTTAAGGATATTTACATTAATTCTCATTCATTATGGTGTGTATACACAGACTCTTTATCCATACTATCAGTACATTATCAATAAATCCCTTATTATAGAGCCTTTATGCTACAAAAACAATATATCAAATATATAAAATGTATACATATAAGAACACACACATTGTGATGACCCAGGGCATGGCACAGAGATAACACAGGCAGCTGGCAGTTCAAATCCCCCCTTTATTGTTCCAAATTTCCCCAAACGCTCCCTCGTTTCTGGCAAGTCCCAGAGCAAAATGATGACAAACCCCCCACACCTCAAGCAGCCTCTGGCTGCAAATAGTCCAGTCCAGCACTGGGTACACCAAGGCTGCACAGCAATAAATCCAGCAGAGCAAATCAAGGAGTTCAAAAAACAAAGGATCCAATTAATTCCAAAAGCCAGAAAGAATGCAAAGACTCTTGGAAAGATCAAATGTCAGCATTTAATCATTTCAGGAACTCAGCATTTGTTCCCAAGAAATGCCCCTCCCACAACGTCTCCTTAAGTCTCACTCCCCAGGTGTGTCTTGTGATGATGGGTAGGGCACTCTTCTCCCTAGTAGGCTGCTCTGTCTGTGCTGTTCTCACCTTCTCTCCACTCTCCGTGCTCTCAGATCAGGAGGGGATGGTTCTTTCTCCTTGCTTGAGCTTTGTCTCTCATGTTCATCCTGCCCCTGTTCCTCCCTGTCTACAAGCTGCTGTAATCCTGAAAGGGCTTGTCCTGACTGGTCCTGCCCTTCCCCATTTTCCTCTTGAGCCAACAAAGCCGCTCCCACAATATATGTCAGCTCAGGTTCCAGCTTGTCTTTCCCCACAGATTCAGGCTCCAACGGGGTCATGACACATATCAAAATACATAGACATGAATAAAAAGCATAAAATACAATAAAATAACATAAAGTAATAAACAGTACAAACAAGAGTGGCAATCACCAATTAATACTAATCTTCATTCATACATAAGATGAATGGTCAGGCGAAAAGAATTAGGACCATCTGTTAGATTGCAGCATAGTACATTTATTGAAGTCTGTACACTAGAATCTAATCAACTAAAATTCAACACTAAATTGGTACCAAATAAGGGTCAACATAATTCAGGAAGACTTGGATCAGTTATGGTAGGGTAATGACTCTAAGCTAATGTCAAGTTTAACTCCGCCATCCCAACTCTGCCTGCTTTTTTCCTAGCTGAATAAAACAAATTAGTGTCATGGTTAGCTTAATTAAGATGAAGCCCTGGTGAAATCTTAGATTTATAATGAAGGAGAAAAAGGATGATAGTACATGCTCATTCAGCACCCACCCCCAAGAACTATAGGATTGAATCAATGGTTAGACTGATTTGGAAATCAATATTCCAGATACTCTACTTAAGAAGACTCCTGACATTTTCAAAACCTAATGGCCAAGTGCTTTCCAAAGAGAGAAAGACTGGAGTTTGCTGTGAGCTTTTGTTACTCAAATTGATTTAAAATGGTCTCTGAGAATCAGTAAGGCCAGACATAAGGGAAAAAAATAACTTTAACTAGAAATTAATGATTAATTATTACCAGGCTCTGGCACAGACATGGAAACCAAATTTGTCTCTAACTGAATTCTGGTTTCTCTTCATTTCATATTGATGTGATAATACTCCTTAAGGTAGGCTTTTCCAATGCATATTAAAAGTAGATTTTATTGTTTTAGCCTTTATATTATAGTAATTACAGATGAAATTCTGCATATGTGCAGTATTCGTGCTGCCATGTTAGTGTATAGGAAGGCAAAAGATGCATTAATGCAGGCTTCTTAAATGTTATCTGCATACATATCCCATGGTTTTTGGATGTAATAAATATCCTAAACAAGATCTTGATATTAAGTATGACTGTTTTGCAGTCTAATCCCTAGATTTAATTATGCATAGAAAAATATCATCCTAGAATATTCATAGTTTTTAAAAGGTCTTTGACTTATCTACTGATTATTCTCTTTGTAAGTCTTGGACAGTAGTCATTGACAAACATATTTAATATTTTATGTGCATACTATACTTTTCATATAAAATACGTAGATTGCTGGCAAACTTAATTTCAAGAAATAGAAATATATATGTACCTTTAAATCATTGATTATATCCACTTTACTCAATGTTATCATTAACAATATGCATGTAATTCTGTCATCTGCATAACAATACAATCGATTCTGCCTACTAATAAATAATATAGTTCTAAATGTTATCTGGTTAGTTGCTTAACATCTGCCAATGAGAAAGGCTGCATTGAAGAAATTCCATGCTTTATCATGACATGTAAGGCAAGATTTCAGGTTTATTCCCTTCCTAGAGTAGGGAACTTCCTAGAGTAATGAACCATGTTTCGTTCTTAGCTATCACTTTCCGACTTGTAGAATCCTGATTTGTACATTTTAATAGCCAATGGTGCAACCATACAATGCTGCCTAATCCTGAAGGCTTCTGGCTATGCTGATGTTTGGACATGTTAGTATTTTATCTCAATTTGCACTCAGCTTTCATTTCATACATTTTTTAAAACATGAAGTTAATGCTACTTAAGCTTCCTTCACACTTAATATATATGTATTATGTCCCACCTTTTGTATTTTTTCAGAACTGCAAATGACATGTACTAAATCTCTTTAAGAAAGAAAACAGTGGGGTAATACCAATAAAAGAGAATACATCCAGGGGTCAACCAATACAACAGACCTACAAATTACCAATTTGAAAAAGTTGCTCTGAAAGTTAAAAGTATGTCATCCTCCAACAATACTGATCAATTTTGTGGATCAGGAGGTTAAAACTTCTTGCATTTTCTTTGGCCTGTCAAGCAAGTTAGTAATTACTAGGCATCTATTTTCATAGCAGATAGTAGCATCTGGCTGACCTTTTCTGAGGCATGAACTAAGCAATATCCAGTCTGATTATTTCTTAGATGGGAAACCATCAGGAAATTCTCAGGGTTGTACATTAAGTTGGAAAAAAAACTTTGAGAAGGCAATGGCCAATCACTTTTGTAGCATTGCTAACATACTGGATATTTGTTCCATGTGGTCACCAGAAATAAAGCTCTACCCTAGCTATCTTATTTCATCTATCTATATACGTTACATATAATATATACCCACCAGAGGGCGCATGGATCTCTAAAGAACATGTGAGGATAATTTAAATTTATTAGCAGTCAAAACAAGGAAGTCTTTAGCTTAAATTTTAAGCTTTAAATTTTAGCAGTGGGAGTGGGAGCAACTTCTGATCCTGCTGCTTTCCCCATTGATTTTGCTTGTGGAAAGATGACAGGGTGTGTCGTAAATCACAATCATGTTATCACAGGGATGCTGCAACAGCCATAACTTTGAGAATAACACTGATCTGAACACTAAAAATTTCAATTCCACCAGAGTAATGAGTCCCACATCTTCTACACCTCCTATAATAGATTTTAGCAACTTCAATTCAAATTTTTTTGCAAAATCATTTGGGTTAACTTGATGGTACAAACAGACAAACACAATTTTAGTTGTACATAGATGAATGTTGGTTATATTTTGATAAAACATTCCCAAGAGATAGCAAACTCTTACGCAATGTTTATGTATGAATGAAATTTAATGTAGCTCAGATTTTCTGTTGATACAAGTCAGAGGCTATTCTCTAACCACCCCTAACATCTACTTAGTAAGCTAAAAGATATGCTAACAACAGCAACAAGAACATTTTTTCTGGACATTGTTTGTATTTAATCTGAATTATGATTCATATCCATGGATGAAAGTGCTAAGTGAGTTTACCACGGGGTTAAAATAATCTGGATTGGCCTTTTGGGGTGAATATAATTTCTGCGTTTCTCAGAATGCACTTCTTGTAAATCAACCTTTTCCAGGTTGATTCCCTTGAATGTCAGTTCCCATTGGCTCAGCCTGCTGACAATTCAAATTGCTATAACATAATTCAGTAAAAGCAAGATGCAGAAAGTTTGATTTGAGCTATAATTCATGCAAAATTCAGCATTTATTTATGAACTGCCCCTTATAGTTTCCCCCCATTGAATTTGTAATAATTTCTGTAAGGTAAGTTCTTTTCTTCTTGGAAGAAAATTGTCTGAAATGTGTTTTCATAAATATTTCTGTCATAGGAACCTGTAAATTTGTATTTATAAATCTTTCTTGGTAAGTAGTTACTTGGCTTCTACCTCTTGGCATTGTTATTTTGAGAAAGAATGGAACAGAAAATCTGCACATTACTGACAAATTTGCAGATTTGTTTCTGTGTGAAACTATTCTAATTAGAGATGTTCACAACTGATCATTTTAAAAAAATTGGCAAAGACTAAGCAGTTGCTTAGAGACCCCAGCTTTTTAAATTTCTGATAAAAAAATTGGCCTTGGACATTTCTATTTTGACTCTTGATTATCCATCATGTTTAATTGCCATATTGTATCCTCCTTATGCTGGTCTATTATTTTAATAAAAATTGGATTTGATAGTATAGGAAGTTAGCATCCACCCCTCTCCTAGAAAAATGAAATATCCTAAGAAATATTAAAAAGGCAGAATATTTCCCCTAAAAAGAGTAGAAACTCAGAAGCAGAAAGTCACCTCAGAAGTAGAAGCTCACCCCCATCTTTGTTAATGCGTGGGCCATTAAGGCCTGGGCTAGAATACTTTACATAACAAAGATCTCCAAATAAAGCTATAGCAATTGCTCAAAACCCCTTTCAGTGCATCATCATCCAGCAAGGCTCAACCAAGTCTGGAACTCAGAACAGTCGACAGAGTTGCCCCTGCATGGCCCCATGGGAATCTGACAACCAATCAGAATACAAGCTCCAATTCAAATCCCAACAAAGGTTATAAAACCCATGCACTCTCAGCACCTCAGCCCTTTCTTGATCTCTTCCTTCACCTTGAAGCATGTGATCATCCTTCCTTTTCACTCTGAGGCTCCAAGCTATGTGGTCCTGCTGTCCCCATTAAACTTTCTAAACAGCCTCCATGTTTCCAGTGTCTTTTTCCTCACTTGGAACTGAACCCAGAAGGATATTTCTTCCAACAATAGCATTTAAAAGAAAAGGCGAGAAAGACATAAAGCAAAGTCCATAAGGATCTATATTGTATCTGGACTGTGCTGAAATTCTAAAATAATACAATGAGAAAAATACAATGATTTTTTTAAAAAAATGCTAAAATCAAATTAAAACAATAACACACCATAAACTCTAATCAATAATAGTCAGAATTATGTATGCACTTGAGCAGTCTCCTGCAGAATTTAATAAACTACTTGGGTTTTTGTTATTTTTAATGTTAAATAGAACACTGGATAGTAAAAAAGAAATTTCATTTTTATTGGATGTATTAAATATGCAAGCTTGCTTATGTACATGTGGAAAGGATACATGTGGAAGATTGATCCACTGCTTATTGTTTCTTTCCTAAGAATTGTTTTGTATTAATATAAGTTTAGATATTTGAAAAGTCATATATAATTGGAAAAAAGAATGTCCAAACATTTTAACAATTGATAATATAATGTCAATTAACTATTAGGCTGGGAAGCTTTAAATATATAGTATTGTATGTAAGACAAATTTTATTATTAAATATTTCACTGAAAAATTAAATGGAGCAATTTCCTTCAGAGCCAGATGCTACTGAATACTAATTGCTTGGGGAAATGAAAACAGAAGACTGATTATTTTTACGCTACCTATGTATTTTTCAGTTGCAGTCTTGTTTTATTGAGACCACCATGGCCACTTTTTTAAATCAGAAAAAAAATTCAATAAACACACAGTATTTTGTTTTTCTGAGAAGTATCAGGAAAATATTCTGGGCTAGACAATATGATGGGTCTTGCACTTTCCAAACATCTTGTAGCTGCATTTTACCTAATACAACAGATATTTGCTTTGTTGCTGTTCCGACTTTTAGCACTGAACTGTTTTCTCCAATTTGGTACTTCCAGCTAGCCATGTTGGGAAATGGTAGCCCAACAAATCTGAAGATTACTATTTAAAGGAGGCCAGAATATGACTCTCCAGCTGACTTTAGCTGATCTTGAAATGTTAAACAAGGCCTGACCTCTTTAGTGATGGGAAGGGAGGCTATAAGGGCATAAGTTGGACTGGGAAATAAAGAAATCCTAGAAGAAGTTATGGTAAATTACTTTAATTTTGTTGGTTTAAAAAAATCTCATGGATGTGCCCAAGGAACCACTAGGAAGTAAGCTTGACTGGAAGGAGACCTTTTTTATTCTATTATGAAGAATTATAAAAGATTCTACAGGTTTTGATTAAGCTAACAATTCTTATTTCTCGGCTATCAAATTATAAATATACAAAACAATATATTTTATTAGTTTGCTTTCAGTAAAAATTGAATTTTATAATAAATATTTAGCATTTATTTTTATTTTAAAAAAGTATAGGTTGCTCTATAACAGGGTTGTCAAACTTGCGTCATCACGCGTCATCACGTGATGACTTTTCTCTCCTTCGCTAAACCAGGAGTGGGCATGACCAGTACATGACGCATCTGGCTTGTGGGCCACGAGTTTGACATCCCTGCTCTATAACATTAAATTTTCAGGGTGAGCTATAAAATAAAAGTAAACAAAGTAAAACCAATAATAACACAGTACATAAACAGCAGAGATTAAAGGACAACAAAATAGAACCAAGTTTGTTTTGCGAGATACTAGCGGTAGAAGATCTAAAAGAAAATAAAACTATTTGCATTGCACAATGAGGGTGCCACTACAGAAAAGGTCCTTTCACTTCTACCATACTTCATCTAATAGGGATGTCCAAAAAGAGATTCCTATGATGATTCCTTTATGGACCTTCGTCAAATCATGGAAAGCTCATGAAATTCAAATGTAGCACTTTGAAGTAGTAAATTTATACAATGCCTGAATTCACAAATCAGACTTAACCAACACCCAGTACACTGTTTCATGATGATATGTGAATTCAGTTCTCTAAATTTCTATAAAGGCTACAGTAAAAAGCTAAGAAGGTCTAACTTTAAATATTACTGAAATCAATTAATGAATGTTATATTTTAAAATTGCACGAGGAATATTACTATAATAATAGGGCACAATCAAAAATGTAATAATATGATTGGCTCTGCTTTAAGACTCTGTTCTGTTTACAGTCATTTCTACCGTAACACTGTTCATTCTTTTTACTGTATTTTTTGTACAGACAGCAAGGAGTTCAAAATCTATTTTTCTATAGTAACCTACCCTATATTTTACTATATTAACCTAACCTTTCTTATAAGCTGCCTTGAGTTGCCACGTGTGAATAGATGGCAATATAAATCTCCTAAATAAATAACCTAATTTACAGTTTATTTTAAAGAGGACAGTCCTCTAAAAAAGACTGTGTTGTTTGTAAACTTATTAGAGAACAGACATTTATATGAAATAGCCCTTTGCTTGAAGGATTACCTATTCCATGACCAGCTTAAAGACAAAGATTTAAAAGAAAAAAATGATGCTAGGACTGTGAAATTCTGATTACCACTTTGCAATTTGTCAGTCTTCCCTGCTATTGTAAGTTGTAGCTTTTCTTTACCAATTTTATATTAATGCAAAAAACAAAACAAAAACCTAACACAAGGCGGTTACAACTTCTGCTAGAAGTACTTTATCTTGACACCAATTAGGGTCAACATTCCAACATGAACCAGAACTAAAAGTAGACAGATCTACCTATTATTTCTTGTTCACATAATACCTTCTCTGTCTCTTCTCTCTTTTCTTCTTTTTTCCCACACAGCTGGTTGTCACAGAGAGAGTACATAACTTTTACTAGAAGCCTGATTTGCTTGTCTGCACTTTTAAAATTAAGCTGGGGATCACATGAAATTAAACCAAGAGCTACCCAACTAATATTCTATTTAAAGTAGCATGTATTTATATGTTTTTAGTAGGCTGTACACCGCCCCGAGTCCCTTTTTTGGGAGAGGGAGCGGTATAAAAATATGATAAAATAAATAAAAATAATAAATAAATAAATATTATTGTTTAGAAAATGCTTTCTTCTTTTTGCGACAAGTGACCAAATTAAGCTAAGGCTTTCCCTTGTTTTAGAACTTGTTTTTATAAAGAGGAATGCCAACAAACATCCATCCTTAGCCCATTATAGTTTGGTAAATGGCATGGACCAATTTAGAGAGTTATATCTGCAATCCTCAGTGTATTTCTCCATAGCAGTTGTGCATAAATTGGCAGCACTCTGTACACTTCCAAACTTGTTCAGTTTGAATTTTTCCATTAAAGTGAGAAATTCTTTGTTTTTCAAGTTCAGTATTGTAGGTTTTCTTTCCCTGTTTTCTTTCAGTTCTGTGAACAATCACAATCCAACATTATGTTACTGAGGAGAAAAACCTCCTAATTCTCAAGATTTATTATGTGGCTGCTTGGGCGTGTTTTGCCAAAGAAAATAAGCTTTCTTTGAGCTGTATTCAGCATACTCCTTTTCTCACCGGAACTATGCCAGAAGATGGCATTGCTGTGTGATGATTCTCCCATCTCCATTGCAACAAGTCATTAAGAACCTAGTGCAAAGGCTGCACTTTAAAACTCCATTAGCATGAGTCAGGCTAACAGGAAATGAATTTTCTTCTATATCTCTCATCAAGGACAATTCCATTAAATGCTTCAAAACCTGCAAGAAGTTGGATGGGATTTTTGTTCTTCTTGTTATTGGTACATGAATAAAAAGCTCGTATTACAAGATGCAGTTGAATTCTTAATAAGCTTTTAAAACCTCCAAATATGAAAAATGGACATAAGTGCAAATGCTCAGACATTATCAAAACCTCAGATATTGTTACTTTTTTTCTTTATATACACATACACTATCCTCAGTGAATGAACACTAATTCATGGATAGTATAACTAAAATCTTATAGGGTGTGGTCATACTTACAACTACATAAAAAGAAACATTTGATAACACTTAACTCTGTATAAAGGGACAGCAAATTGCTCTCTCTATTCCCCAAATATATTAATTAATCTATAATCCTGATAAGTCAGTTCAAAAGTAAGTTAAAGCATCAGATTAAAAACTAGGAGACCATGAATTCTAGTTCCACCTTAGACACAAAGGTACTAGGTAACTTTGAGCCAGTCATTCTTTCTCTCAATAGAAAGCAGGCAATAGCAAACTATTGCTGAAAATGGCAGAGATTAGAAGTTGCCAGGAATCAAGACTGACTTGAAACCCCATCCTCCCCTCCCCCACAAAAAAGTCCTGGTACAAAGGAAGGCATAAAATTGTATTTCTGTTTCCTGTTGCTTCCTGGAACTGTGGAAACAGAATATTAGCCAGGAATTATATTTTAATTCAATTGCAACATTTTAAAATTCAAAAAAACACTGAACAGTGATTTATTATATAAAATATTTCTAGGTTTTCATGGCAAAGCATTCTGAAGGCAGTTTACAAAACCAAAATGTAAAAGGCATCCCAATTCCAGCATTTATTTTATTGTAATCTCATATTTTATTCAAGAACTCAAGAAAATGTTTTCTTCACAACAACACATCCGTGAGGTGGGTTGGGCTAAGGGAGATTGCTCCAGAATCACCCAATGAGTTTCCATGACGGATGGTGTATGTCTCCCTGCCTCTAGTCCATCTGAATTACACACCATACTAGTTCTCATTTAAAAGCACTTTTCCCAAAAGTTAAAACACATCTCCCAAATTCTAAAACCAATGACATTTTTGATATGGATAAAAATCTGGGTAAATAGGTTTTCAAAAGATAGTAGTGAAAATATCTTAAAACGCATATGGCAAGCTAGTTAGAATTCAGTGGAATAATCCTTCGTTTTAGGCAATTCAGAAGTTGCAAGAAAGCACAAGTAAAACTGTATTCCTGAACTTAAAATGTAGCCAATACTTTAGAAATTGATCTTTTAAATTCTCAGAAATGTACTGGTAACAATTCAGGTTTTGTGAGTCATATGTTCTACCATTACATCCTCATTAACACTTGGTTGAATGTTTTCTATATCACTTAAGATTGGGGCTGTTCTTAAAAGAGACCCCAAGATAGAGTTCATAAGTAATTTTTAAGGTCTACTCCATGAAGGAGTGTAGCTAATGTACTCAGCGAAATGGGTCTTTTTAACTTTCTGAGCTATACAAATGAATAAGAGCTCTTCTAGACCAAATTAAAATGCAGTCAATATTTTAGAAATTAATCTTTTAAATTCTCAGAAATGTAGATAGAAACTTAGTCTCCGTTTAACACTAGAAACATGTAAGCAATATTACAAAAAAACAAATTTCTGGAATTAAGCTATATAAAGCAACTTAATTGGTCATACTTAAATAATTCTTTTTAAATAAAGCGAGGTTTGTTTTTCCAATTAAACTTGAATTAGGGAAAAGAAGTAGCATTAAATGTATCCGTATTTTTCCATCTATAAGATGTCCCCATATTTCATGTAGTTTCTTATAGTAAGCACATTATAAGCCATTGCTGTAAAGAAGCCATCTTGTTAGAGTGAGGAACATAAGAATAAGAAATGCATCCTATTCTTGGATGGAATAATAGAGATGAAACCTAGAATGTGATATAGGAAACAACTACAATAGAGAGGAATGATAGAGCTGCATATAAGACAGACTCATCAGGCATGTGTGGCCTTCTCCTCTGGCCTCCTGTGGTATAAGATGCCCCCCCCCCCATTTTCAAGTTAATATTTGAAAGAAAAAGTAGCATCTTATATACTGAAAAATACAGTATTTTGGTCTACTGTTGAATAGTTAGAAGCGTAAGCATATTTCCCTTCTTCTAGTAAAATTCTATTAGGGAAGAATACCAATCTGCTTTCTATATGAAAATGGTTCATAGTACAGATGCTCCAATGAAAGCAGTGCTTAGTATGTGCTCAGCCTAAATGTCTCTAAAAGAAATTAAATCATGTAGGTTTTACTTTTATGATTTCTGAAAATTTGCACTGTTGATTTTATTTAACAGAAAACAAGTAACAATAAAAAGCTTTGCCATATATGCACAGATGGCAAAGGTTTATTTTTAATTTTAAACAAATTAAGCAAGCAGTTGCTTGACTCTTAATTTATAGCACAGTTCTAAATTATGTTTACTGACAAGCTAGTCTTGCTGAATTCAGTCCTTACTGTCTTTTATTAGGATCCAATTTTGAACCCTGAAAATGGAAGCATCACCGATTTCATTTGGAGCAACAATATCCTGAATGTTTTTTTAAAAAACAGGCATTCACCAAAGTTCTTTTCTTTGCTAGTCTACAACAACTTCAAACTGGAATAGTGATTTTCAAGCTTTTTGCCTTTTGGGAAATGTTTTCTACATAGGCTTAATTGCTAAGGAAGCCTCACATACACTGAAGAGGACCCTTGTAATAAATTCTTACGGCCTGGTATGAAACTCACGGCGTCACGTTGCTGTCATATGATGTTTTGTGACATTTTCTCCATTTGTGGAGCTGGGATGGGCGTGGCCTGCATGTGACACATCCAGTCCATAAGCCACCAGTTTGACATCCCTGTTTTAGGGCATGTTAGCATCAGCGACATGGCTTTGGTGAGATTATTTGTGATACTCCAGAATAAAGAAAACAACCAAAATGACTGAAATATCCTGACGCATTGTTCTCACATTGGATCACACAAAATTTGAGCATTAAAAATTGTAAAATCAGTGTTTATATATTTTGGCACCCCTGTATATTTTACAAAATTGTACTATAGTCCTGACACCTTGAAGATATTCTATACTGTGGAGTAATCTGTTCTCAAAGAGCACTTTCTTGGATCTGTGGTTAAGCTATACAGTATTTATATCTGTGTGATGTTGCTGTGTATGGAGCTTTAATGAGTAAACTCTTCAATTGTTCAGCTTCACAAGCCACACAATTCAAATTTAGATAATTCTGGACACCTTAGCATGCTCAGATACCAAGTTCGAATCTTACTCAGTAAACCTTTAAAAAAAAGCAGTGCTCATCCAACAGCTTTATGTGGAAACTTGCCCAGTAAAAATCCACATGTATAATATATATGATAAGTGAAAATTTGATTAGGGGGAATGTCTACTAGGCACCAAACTGATATCCATGAAGCACTGGAGTCCATAAATATCCCTGTTTATATCACAGGATCGCCCCCCCTAAATTGAAAACTGGAGAGAAAAGGAACAGCCTACTTGCTTTCTCATTCAGACAAGCTGCTTCCTCCCAGATGCAGTTCATCAGAGCCAGAATCAGTGACTGCCAAAAACTGGTGTGATTTGAAGGCATTCTTATATTCAAGGGAAATCATGCGGTGTTGTATGGTCAGCAAGGACTGGCTGGAATGAAACACATGGATTACAGTTTAAAAAAAAAGGCTGCACTACAGAAGCTTTCTGTCTTTGACATTGTTTGCAAGAAAGGCTGAAAGGTTCTTTCTGTTAAGAGATATCGCAGTGTGGGGAAGAATAGCCAAGCTCTTCAGTGAGTAGCTGTATATTATTTTAAGTAACCAAATGATGCATTTTATGACTAGCAACTCTGTCTCTTTTTCTTGTGTATTTCTTTGAACAGATGTACCACACAGTCTTGTAGAAAAATCAGATGTTTTGATTTTTATTATTTTCTTGAAGAAAAAAGCATTTTGATTTGGGAAATAGGTATTTATGGCTGTGTTTTGCTTCTGAGGGTATACTACAGCCAGATATGAAGACAACTTCAGTAATTGAAAGCTAATTAAAAAATACACCAGGGAGAAAGAGCAGAAAATGGTGACTAACAAAGAAGTGTTACTTGTTTATTGATAAATAGCTTCATTGAATTCAGAGGTCAATCCGAAATATATTCAGTAGTTCATTTCTCAGGTGGTTGCCATACTTGAATTAGCTTTTGTTAATATGAATTTGAAAAAATATAGAAAAGCAACAGATTGTCTTATGACATCATTATAAACAGCTTATAAACATAGCTTACAATTTCCACCCTATTTTTGATTGCTCTTTTAAAACAGAAGTACAGAATATGATATGAGTTTAGTGATTTGGTAATTAATTTTGATTAACTATAATTAAAATAGGATGGGGGTGGTTAAATCCTAAAAGTCTGCTATGTGAGAGAAAAACGTAATTGGAATGAACAAGATAATGAAATTTGTCATTTTGAACTGATGGATAAGAAATTGATGGGAGAAACTTGACAAGAGAATATGTTTATAAAAGGCTCTTTGTAATTTGGGAAAACGTGAAAAACAAAATCTTATTCAATATAAGGGGTTCCCTTCACATCTATTACTTATTGACCCTGTGAAGATTTACATTTTATTGTAAGTGTTTTATAATGGAATATATATGCCATTGTTGGATTAATTAACCGATAATAAGTATATTGCTTTCTGTCAAGCAGCTTTTAAATGAATAGAAATAAATCTTTAGCAGTAAAATTTGAAGATATTTTATAATTCAAGACATTTTATACTGCAAATCTTGTTTTTATGCTTGTAATTGTGGGATAGGGATCCTCTGAATACAATTTACACAAAGCTGATATTCATAACCTATAAAACATTGGCTATATGTATGAGTAATGCATCTTTCATCTCTTGAGGGTTATTCAACAAAGAGAAATTAATCATATCAACTGGCTGCAATTGTGGAACTTGTCTAGAAGACTGATAGTTGTTTCCAACCAATTTCCTTTCTCTTGTCCCATTATTTCTGACCTGTCTTTGAAGGTGGTTGATATAGCATGTCTACCTTTCTTTCTATTTTCTCAAATAATTTTTTGGAACAACTACATAAATATTGTTAGGGTATAGGAAGCTGTATTTTCTATTTTTTTAAGACACGGATAATATTTTTTCTATATTAAATCCTTAGGATTTAACCAATATTTCCATATTGCGTACTGCCAAATGAGAATTTTGAGCCTGAAACATTATATTGGGGAGTGATCTACTGAGGTCAGTAGAACTATTCAGAGTAAATATGCATTGGGATAAGCAGTACTTATTCTTCATTACACTAGGCTATATAATAATTCCTTCCCAAATGGAATTACCTGCCTCATTATTTTATTCTCAGAAAATCTGAGACTTCTGTCTTGTTTTTTTTCAAGTGACTTTTTTTAAATTAGTTTTCCCAGAAAAACTATCGTACAAAAGATTTAACTATACAAAACAAAAACAAAAAAAATCTGATATTTTACCTTAAAGGTAAAATACATGAAAAAAACACACTGAATAAATAAAGGTAGCACAAATTCAACTTTGCTCTCAAGCTATATTAAATTTTGTTATAATTTAAAACATTTATATAACTTCCCATCTTCTAAGCAACCAAATAGAGCTTGAAAATGATGTTTTTGCTAAGGGTATAACTGATAGCTTTCATAATCTGGATTTGAAAATTTGAACAAACTAGTTAACGTTTGCTACAAAGATATTTTTAAAGAAATCCTGTAATTTTACATATTCTTTATAGGTAACATAGTATGTTTTTGGATAATTTCACTATGAGATACATTCAGTTTATCTCTCAAAACTTGAGCAATATTGTAGACTATATGCAACTCTGACTTTTAAGTGCACATTAAGTGACAATTGGGTAGTATGAAAATTACCACTTGCAGAAAATACTTGCTTGTAAAAATGCTATAATTATAGAACTATTCTAGGCCTAAATGTAGCTGCATTTTGCAAAAAAGGCTGATAAAGAAATGGATAATGCTTGTTACTCTCCTATTAAAGACATGAATGATTTTTGTACTGTATTCATATATCTATCTCTCTGTGTGTGTGTATATATATAATCCAAAGTAATTCACAATAATCATGTAATGAAACAAATTGTTAAAAAGTTATGATATTTATGTAGTTACTTACCAAGCACATCTAAATTATATTAAAGTAACCAAAATATCTTTACAATTCCCAAGGCGTGTCACAACTTTTGAGCACCCCTAATTTTTTGAAATTAAAAGTTGAAAAATTGGTCGCGCCCTAAAGATGGGTCACTTATCTGTAACCTAAAAATAAAAATAAATGTATGAAAACATAAAGGAAATCAAATCAAAGTTAATAGATCATGTACAGATTATGAACTGACTTATACAAGACAATATAACTTGGTGTAAAAACTGAAAACAGAAGAATCAGAAACTGCAAGTCCAGACACAATATTAAAACAAATGGGAGAAACTGCCTTTATAACAATCAAAAAAGCCAGGATATAAATTTCATTCATGTATTGGCTAGTACACAAAGTTTAGCCAGCTTTATAATAACATTATAAAGGTGGTAAACATCATTATAAAGCAAAAAATTAACATTACTTCACAGTAACGCTGGAAGAATAAAACATCAGGTTAATAAAATATAAGTCATACATATTCATAAAATGTGCAAGCTTAAGAGCCCTTTTAGTATTCCCCTGTCCATAGTCTTTCTACTGTTTTTATGGCAAAATGTTACAAATTACAATATAAAAGATGAGAAATTGCAATAGGCTTGACACAAAGTTAAAACTGTAGCTGGAAGTGCCAGTCTCAAGTGAACATTCCTTCCAAGATGTCCTAGTTCCTCCTAATTAAATAACAAAAGGCCATTTCTACCAAGAGATTGCCATCTCCATCTTCAATGTTAAATAACCAGAAATCACAAGCTTGGTAGGATACCTGAGCTCAGCACCCTCCCTTTTGGGAAGCCAGATAATTGTATTTTCTTGAAATTTCTAGAGCGGGGGTGTCAAACTGGCGGCTCATGGACCAGATGTATCATGTGCAAGTCACGCCGACCCCTGCTCTGTGAAGGCAAAAAGTGTCACGATATTTCACGTGATGGCAATGTGATACAGCAGGTTTGACACTCGTGTCCTACCTAGAGGGTAGGTATTTGTGCTGACTTTTGAGGAACAAAAGAAATGTTTTCTCGATAAGGAGATTGCAGGGGTGGGATCAGGTGTCCATCTTCAAACCAGCTAGTTGTGCTCTTAGAATAAACTTCACCTGATTCAAGTAACTATCTGGGTTCTGCGTTCTTTATTCCTGGCTTGGAATAAATTCTTTCTACATAGAAATCTGTTTAGTAATTGGGATTGTTATACAGTGGTACCTTGGTACTCAACTGCTTTGAAACTCTTCAAATTGGATCCTCAACACATTTTGATGTGAAAATTTTGTTCTGGTACTCATCATTTGTTTGCTACTCAACTCACAAGCTATAACTTGCTGCCTTGCAACTCACTACATTATTCCTCAAGGGAAAAATTGGTTTGGTACTCACCATTTTTGGTACTCATTGTGCCTCCCAGAACTAATTGAGGATGAATACCAAGGTACCATCCTGTATTAGCTTCAGGAAAGTTTATTTCTATTCAGTTTAAAATAGCTTGGGACCAGTAACAAATCCAATTGGTATTCTATGCCTCATACCAGTCTTTAACCTGAATACCAAAAAGGCCCTGGGAGTATGATCAGAAAACTGAAGCCTAATCTTTTGTCATAATGAATTGCCATGCTGGACTTGGAATTATGCAATTTAAAATATTAAAAAGTTAAAAGTTTTGTTTTCTTTCTGGTGGATGAAAAGAAGGCTCAGCGTCATTGCCTAATTAAAGTGTCACTTACCTAGGCAGTGTGACTGCCTAATTAAATCATCTGCCTTTTCCTGTAAATAGATAAAAGATTAAAAAAACATTGAGTAACGGAGGTGGAGATTTTTTGGGGGAGGCATTCCTGCAAGGACTTTTCAATGCTGTAGATTGGCAAAACCATGTGCATCGAGGGGAAAGAATCTTCTACTGGAGTTGCAGCAGGAGCAAGAAATAGAATTATCTGCTAAGTGAAATCATTGGTAGAAAGAACTCCATTTTCAGAAAACAGTCAAGATGCTGGAATCCCAGGCCCATAAAAGATCTGATTTATTTAATTCTTTCACTCATGCAGCTTATTTAGGAGGTTTTCATTTCTGGGCTTGCGTCTATCCTAGGAAAGGGAGAAAAATGTCAAATACTTTTAAGAAGCCAGTATTTAAAAATTGTGATTCTTGTGCCTCCCTTTATAATTCTAGAATCAAGTTTCAAAATGACATTGCAAATACAGATAAGAACTCAAATTATGCCCCTTATGTAAATTTATAGAAATTTTAAAATGACATTTCATCATGAATGACATATTAGAAGTTCTGCTGCTGCAGTTATCATTTTAGCTTGGTTAATTTTGTTTTAGCCTGGATGAGTTAGTTAAGGCACCAGGCTAAAAAGTGGAAGCCCATGAGTTCAAGTCCCACATTAGCCATAAAAGCCAGCTTGGGTGTCTTTGGGTCAGTCACTCTCAGTCCAATCCACCTCACAGGATGGTGTTGTGAGGGAAATAGGGGGAGACAGGAATGTTGGATGTCTTCGCTGCCTTTGAGTTAAACCTAAAAACAATAAATGTGAGATACATAATAAGTTATTAACAATGTTTATGGAAATTCTCAGTCATCCAGGTCATGTTGTATAGTGGTGGGATTCAAATTTTTTTACTACCGGTTCTGTGGGTGTAGCTTAGTGGGCATGGCAGGGGAAGGATACTGTAAAATCTCCAGTCAGAGGTGGTATTTGCTGGTTTTCTGAACGGCTCAAAATTTCCGCTACCGGTTCTCCAGAACTGGTCAGAACCTGCTAAATACCACCTCTGAGGTAGTCTCAAAAAGCTTCTTGGATGAGAAATAAAACGTCTTCAAAGAAAAACCAGAAAGTTCAGTTGCCTCTTGAAAAAGCACCTTTGGGTATTACAAATGTTATTTGCTTTGATTATATGTGAAAGAATAGTAGACACAGAGGTGTCTTAAGCTGTACAACTATGTTAAATTCGAAATGTTTAATATTTTCCCAGTTCTGTTCTTTTACATCAGTAACAAAAATAAAAATTTCATTTACTTTTTGAATAAAAACAATTTCTCATGTTTGCTTTGCAAACATAAGGACCATCTCTAGTGCACATGCAATTTTTATTTCAAATATGAAATTTCAAACAGTAGACTTCCAAGAAATGTATAATAGTCTGAATCACTTAAACCTGTTGGAAATGTTAAGGAGGGATTTGTTTAGTAGTTTAATGACCTTTATGAATTAGGAGAAAGAAATAAGTGACAGCGCATTGTTTGACATTGAATTTGAAACTGTATGGCCAAAATTGAATCTCATTTTGAAAATGTTATGTACGAGGGTTGGGGTGATATTGAAGGAACAGAAAGCACAAGCAGTTACCTCACATACACAGTCTTAAATTCATGCTAATGTATCCATCATTGAGCCAAAACCTTTTCAGGATTATTATAGCTTCTGGGCAGGCTGCCTGTCCATTTAAATGTTTCAATCATATTTAAGTTATGGATTGCCCTTTTGTAGTTATCCACAGAAGGGGACCTAATGCAAATGCTTTCACTAACATCACAAGAGTGCCCTACAGCTATAAAGAACTACAATTCCCAGAACATTCAGCCAGCGGCTAGATAATAACAAATGGAGGAATTACTGGGTTGGAGAAAGACTGGCCATTGTATTTGGCATTTGGACTTTGGGAAGGATTGGATAATTTGATTAAATAGTAAGGAGAAGTCCAGCTTATTATATAGATTTATTGAGAACTGCTTCATGTATGCTTTCGGATAACTTAGGTTTAAATAATGAGGATATTTATTTTCTTCTGGTTCCACTTTTATTTAAATATTAATTGAGAAAATAATGATTTTTCTATGCGTCCGTATTTTCTTTTCAGCTAAAAATTAAACTTGGTAATCTTGGTATTATTAGGGGCAAGTAAAATGTAGAAGCTGGCTGTTCTAGAAAAATATAATTACTGTTTTCTTTGAAAATAGAAGTTACAGCAGTATTTCATTTGTTTATCTAGATCAGGAGTGTCAAACTCGCAGCCCATGGGTGGATGTGTCATGTGCTGGGCCCACCCCTGCCCGGTTTAGTGAAGGGGGGGAAAAGTCCTTATACATCACATGACACTACGAATTTGACACCCCTGATCTAGATTCTAGGTCTAGAATATATCTGCTTGTTTCTGAAATAAATGAAATGCAGGTACTAATTAAAAGGGCAAGTGATATGTAACAATATGCCATTAAGTCACTGTCAATTCTTTAACAATTACATAATTAAACTTTTCCCAAGGATTTAGCCACAGTGAAATCAGTTATCGTGGGGTAAATTATATACAGAATATTTGACTTGTTGCAGATCCAAAACCAGTGGCACTGAGCCAATACTACTTTATCGCCTATAGACTACAAGGTGGCAGTTAAATATATTGTAGATAGAAATACAGTTAAGTATACTATAGATAAAAGGATTTGCTGTGAATCATACTCTTTCTTTAATAAATTGCTAACCTGAGCTCATTTCCTTCTGAAGCATACATACAAAGAACAAATACGCTTTGATTCTTCTCTGTTAGGATGCACTTCACTAAATACACTTGTCTATCCCTCTAGTGCGTTTTCTGTAAATAAATATGTTTCCTGCTATAATTATAAAATCTATTAATCATTATTCTATACACAATCTGTGTTTCAAAAATAAAATATTTTATTGATTTATTAAATATATTACTTTTGAAATGAAGGACTCTATATGACAAATGTGAAAGAAGAAAACTATCCACTTGTATTCCATCTACAAAAATAATATGATTGCTAGTTTTCATTTGCGGGGTATTCCACAAGTTGAAGCTTATCTAGTGCTTTATACAGCTTCTGGTTCCAGTTATAAAATATATATTTTATTCAAAAGTTAAACAGATGCTGAACATTGATCTTGGTACAGCGCTATAGCAATAACTTTAAAAAAAAGAAAAGTTGCCATAAAGAAAAACAAATAGCAATGAAATATTTTTTTTATGTAACTTGAGACTTTCAGGAATTTTCCATTGAATAAAATACTATAAACAGATAAAAATATAAAACAAAAAATTGGGAGGGAGGAGTCAGGAAGAGTGACAATAGTTATTATTAGAGTCAAACTAATAGCTGAAAGGAAAAACAAGGTTCTTATAACTAAAACCAAAACCAAAATTAAACTTTATACCAACTCCCCACTACAGTGTTTTCAGAAAATCAGCGACCTAAAAAATAGAAGTTGAAATTGTGGTTTTGTTTGATGTCACAACATTCTTTACATCCACAGACCTAAAACTACTGAATGAACCCATGGCAGCAGTGCTACACAACACACCTGATCTATTGAAATATACGAAGATTGAAATATCCAGAATCATGGATTTGATCAGCTTCTGCCTCACTACTTAAATTTGTTCAATTGACAAATATATCAATAAATCAGCATTCATAGCAGAGACTGTAACATAGTGTCTAGTAACTATCCACTCCAATGCATTCAACGACTAGTAGGAATCTTGTGTATAGCAACATCTTCACTCTAATAAAAAAAGAGCAACTAGAGAAATCACATAAAAAAGCAAACCTCTTCCAAAGAATAAAATTTATGATTCCTCCCCAAAATGGTTGCTGTACAGTAAGGAACTTTATTCTCTTGCCAATGATCTGCTGTTTTTGCTGCCAAAACTGGTTCTATGGCAGTGCTGCTCTGTGGATTTGAATGGGAGAATTTAGGAATGACTAAGATTGGCCCCACTTGGAAAGGGGAGTCTTGAAAATTCCAGTTCCCAGTGGGAGGGTTGGAAAGTCACTGGGTAAATCCATCTTCTTTTCAGCAGTTTGTTTTCTAAGCAAGCCTGGATTTTTAAAAATTTATTGTTTCATGTTGCTTTTTGTCTTTAAAAATTGACCTGCTATACTTACCTAATCTGTTTTCAAAAACACGTGAGAGAGAGAGGGAGATATATATATATATATATCTAAGCAGCTAGTTGATTCTTGTTAACTAGCTGCTATATTATTTATTAATAATATAGCTGTTATATTTATTGGCTATTTTTATTTATCTGAATACTTTAATTTTGTAAACCATGACAGTGCAAACTTAAACTCCCAATTGTAATTGAAATACATTTGAAATACAGCACATAAATACATTATATGTAATGCAGTAGTCCTATGCACACTTTCCTGAAATATGATGTTTGCACATTAATCATCATGCATTGGAGTAAACTGTCAACTCATAAAACATTTCTATGGCCGTTTTATAGTTGTCAACCGAAAGGGAGGGGGGGGAAAGGGGTTTGAAAGAACAGTGCAGCAGCTTGGAAATCGAAAGTGCATTCCTTACATAGCTTTTCAGAGATTGTAACTAGGTGACTGAAGTTTCTGCTGTGCAAAAGTATAACTGGAGGACATGATTGATGACTCTTGGCTATGGATGTGTCTCATTGGAGAATATGAATTATGATACATCCAGAGGGCTGGGGGAAAACCAGGTCAAGGATGACAGTGAATTATGCATCTCAGAGTCGGCTACACCCAGGTAATGCTGACATGTTAACTCCCAATAAATCCTGTTTAGTTTTGGAAGTTTGGCTCGAGACTCATGATTTAATTGGGGTAACTGTCAGAATCCTGACATAGGAAGCATTTTAAAATACCACTTTAGTTTAAAATGTACTATTGATAAAGTTAAATTCTGGTATTAGTTACACAGAGCTGTAATTATGAATTAGTGATATATAAATAAATTTAAATTTATATTAAATTATTTATTTCAAAGGCTACACTACAGCACACTGTAGATCCAATTTATAGGTAGCACTTAGCACTTAGACTTGTAAACTATTTTACAGTACTTTACAAGTACTAGTACATACAGTTTTTGTACTCGCATCAGGAGATTAAATATTATATTTTTCAACCATCCTAATAGTTTTAAAATGATTTGAAATATTTTATGACATATTGTTATTCTTCGTTTTAGTGATACTACAAAAAGAAAGAATCCATGTTCTTCATTTTCCTGCTCCAAGAAAGGTTGGAGATTAAATGATGATCAAGGAAGAGTAGAATTAGGCTCCTCAATCCATGACCTGATTAAACAGCTAAAGGGATATAGAACTAATTGAATGAAGAGAGATAATATGAAATACTGGAAATGTCAATATTCCCTGGGATTGAGATGTAGGCTATGGAACATCTTATAGATGCTTCTATAATTGATGTATGGAATTGTCTCTAAACATGACTATCAATTTAGGTAGATGTGAGTAATTAATGGTTTTCAGGGCTGTTTGTTGCATCTGGGATGCTAGGTAGGATATTTTGCCTACTGTTTGAGTGAAACTGTGAAGGAAGATGATTGGTTTCTGGTCTATGTGAGCTTTCTAAATAAATTTGGTTGGACCTCTGTGGAATATACTGTCACTGATCTCATCTGACAGAGGACTTGTGTTTAAATATTATACTAATAGAGAAGAACCATATAATTAGGGGTGGGATTCTACCAGTTCGCACCTATTCGCTAGAACCGGTTGTTAACATTCTAAGCAGTTCGGAAAACTGGTTGTTAGAAGAAATTACCGGCCTAATCCTGTAAGGAAGGCAGGAAGGAAACATTCTGGTGTTGCTTACAGAAACTGCTTCTCTGTTAACCCTTATTACATTCTTGGCAGGACTAGACTTCCTGTCTCAGGAACCTCTCTGGAGTTTTTCCCCCCACCTTTGCTGGTATTTTGCTTGTGTGGAGTGACCATTCAAAGTTACAATGGCACTGAAAAAAGTGACTTATGACCATTTTTCACACTCATGACTGTTGCATCATCCCCACAGTCATGAGAGGCCAGGCGAGGAGATACGTGCATCGATGTGAGTGATATTGAGTTGGCCACAGTCAGCCAGTCACATGACCACCAAGCCATATCCACCACCTAAGCCACGCCCACAGAACCGGTTGAATTTGAATCCCACCCCTGCATATAACTGCTATTCCTGTAGTGAATTCCTATTGAGGTATTTTCACATTCAGAAAGGTTTTCATGTTTAGAACATTTAGCTCTCCACAATTGTTTCACCACTGATTCTTAACAATTAATTCTCATTCTCAACTTATTACATATCATATACATCTTTCATCAAACCAGGCTGATTTCAATTAAACCTAACTATGTGCTAGAAATATTTTCAGCTGTTTATAGTAGAAATTTCTGGCTGTTAATGTTAGGGTTGCATATTTTTGCATACACATTTGTTTGCTAAGGACCAGAAATGAGATTGTAGAGAGCTGAGTATTACGGAAATCCTGCTTTGCATCATGATGATTAAAGAAGACAGCAGAGATTTGAAACAAGGTAATTCTGCTTGATGGGCAAGGCCTGTAATGGCTTATAATATGTTTAATCAGACTGAATTGGCCTGCTTCACATCCGTGGGTAAAATCTACGAACATTGGGGACATTTATTTCAAACTTATACCTATATAATTCCTTGAGAACCGAACACATGTTAAAGCTAAAAAAAATTCTAAAAATCCAAAACAAGGTAGAGATAGAAAAAGTAAACCAAAACCAAAACATTACAAGCAGCAACCAAATATCCAGAAGGATTCCTGAATGGAACTGAATGAAATGACAATTCAGAGGGCTCTTCAGGATCCAGAAATAATATTGATAAAAGCAGCATTGCACCATTGCAATACAACCTATCAGTTCCCCTTTTGTATGTACATACGGTGTAAATGTGCATCTACAAACAAGTCAAAGCTTGCATTGCAATGTTGCAATGCTACTTTTGTCATTGCCTTTCTTTCCTTCATCTTCGCTGTGGAGGAATGCCTCTGTCAGCAACACCAGCCCTAAGATGGGCCAGTTTATTCTTCTCTAAAAAGTTCAAAAATCATTTCAAAAAACCTTTCATAAAGCTAACTATTCCTTTAAAATTCTCCTATGAATATACATTTCTTAGCAGCAGCTGAGTCATACAAATTTTTATATCTTGATAAACAGAAAATGCTAAAGACACAACAATTAGTTGTAGGGTGAGTTTCATTGAATAGCTTTTACTTTTGAGCTTTTCTGAAATCAGAGCTGAAAAGATTTTTTGTTGTTGTTTCCATTTGAGTGTTTTGAACTTTCATGACAAATATATAAATAGTCCTCTACGGTAAAGCATGGGTATCTCCAAAACCCACAGTATTTGAATATGAGGTAGGTAATTCCATCAGCCATGAGACATTTATTTATTTGTTTGTTTATTTATTTATTTGTTTGTTTATTTATTTATTTTATATTGCTGCCTATTCGCCCATGGCGATTTGAGGCGGCTTACACAATGTAAAACCATATTTAAAACAAAAAATAATAAAAAACAATAAAAATTAACAAAAAGAATCAAATAAATTAATAAAGTATAATAGAACAAAATCTGGAAAAAAGAAAATAAAAATAAAAAATCACTCCCAACGCCCACTCCCTGCCCTGACGACAGTAGATCATTTGATGGCTTCATCCTGTTCTGGGTTCCCCAGGCCCGCTGGCAAAACCAGGTCTTCAGTGCCTTCCGGGAGAGTGCTTGAGTAGGGGCTATTCTAATCTCTTGGGGAATGATATTCCAGAGAGAGGGAGCCACTTTGGAGGAGGCTCTTCTTTTGGATCCCACTAGTGTACAACATTCCCTGCTCCTCTGCTCTAATGGGTCGGGTAGACATGAGCGGCAAGAGACGTTCCCTCAGATAACCAGTCCCAAGCCATTAAGGGCTTTAATGGTGACTACCAGCACCTTGAATTGCACCCTGAAGCAAATTGGCAACCAATTAAGCTCCTGCAGGAGAGGTGACACATGCACACTGGGGTCCATAAAAAACCATGCGGGCCATTGCATTTTGCACCAACTGGAGCTTCCAGATGCTGTTCAAGGGCAGCCCCATATAGAGTGTCTTGCAATAATCAAAACGGGAAGTGACTAGGGCATGAGTGACTGTGAGTAGGGACCGCTGATCCAGGAAAGGGCGTAACTGGTGCACAACCTGCCACAACCACTACCTGCTCTAATTTATGGGCCATTGATACAGTTTTTATCTTCCAATATCTTACAAGCTTTGAATTAATACTTTAGAATTAGTGTCAGAAGACATTCCAGTGAAACATCATTCACTTGTTTTGTGTCAAATTATATGACACACCTTTTATGATGACCTGGGGCATGGCACAAAGGAAACACAGTCAAATAAGCAATAAGAGCCCCTTTAACAGCCCCAGGTTACCTGTGGCTAGAGAAAAAAACTCTCCCAAGAACAGTCTTTAAGTGGAGGAAATTCAGTCTGAAAACAAAGTACATACAAACTGTAAATAAAAATCCACACAAACCACACTGCAGTAATTAACTTGAAAGGGCAAGACAAGGAATTACAGGCTTGAAAGGCCAACAAAATACACACAGTTGGGAAGATGCCAGGAACCCAGATAAGCCTTGACAATAACAGACAACTCACGATTTGCTTCCAACAACTTTGCTGTGCATAGCTTCCCTTTTTAAACACTGTGTTCCCAGCTGCAGCTAATGAAGGGAATCAGGGCCCTTTCTTCCCCCGTAAGCCACGCAACTCACATTGCTCCCTTCTCCATTTCTCCTTGCATGTCCTAGGATGAAGAGGGGGGTGGCCCTGAGTCTTCCTCTAAATTCCCTCTGCTTTGCTCTACCTCTCTCCTGCTCTGCCCAGCCAGCCTTTGACCTTCCCCAGTTTCTTCCAAAGCCAACAGAGCCACACTCCCACTCCCTGTCATCTGCTCGGCCTCCCTCGGAATCAGATTCTGACAGGAGCACGACACCTTTTGTCTTTGTATTGGATATTCAAAATTTGTATTGAAAGATAAAAAAATAGGTATCTGCTGGTGTCCATCTGTTGAAGGGGAAAAAAAGACTTGTTTTAAAATAAGTGCTATCCACATTCCATCTTTGCAACTTTTCATAATGGACTACTGTATATAAATACAAAGTTAGTCATTATCTGGAAGCCATGGTTCTGCTTGCCTAAAACATGTTAAATATCAGAAATCTTTGACCATCTATGAGAGTTTAGGAATCTGATATGATTGCTTAATTTTTTTTCATAATATTTCAGTATTTTTGCATGAGATTTCAGGCTGAGGCCAAGATCTTCTTGGGTTGGCCATACCCAGAGTCTGAAGTGTTGCTAACCCCAAATAGGAAAGCATAAAACAAGCAGTGAATCAAGCACATTTTTAAAGATATAGGACATTTTAAAACCAAGCCACTAGAGAAAAACTGAGCTTTACTTGGAGCAATAGCTATTTTTAAAGGCTTAACCAAATACATTTTTTTTTCAGAAGGAATAATGGGAGTTAGGTCATTCAAAGCCTGAATAAGAAAGTCTTACAGGCAATACTCCTTTTGTGCAGTAGGTGTGAAATTATGGTTATTTGCATAAAAGTTCTTTCAATTTAGGAACTATGCCAGTCACACTAAAAACACTTTTTATGTTCTTTTATTTTGCCTGTATTTGTTCTCCTGAATTGCTTTGGGGCAATTATACATTCTTTCCTTCTTCCTTCCATTCTGGTCAAGATATCTGAATGCAAGATATATCTTGTCATCCCCAGAGCTGTCGCAGGGATAAACATTTTCTGGGGAGGTGTGTGTTTGTGTTTTCGAGACAGTTTTGACTCCTGGCTAATGTCTGGACAAATCCATGAAGTTTCTTGGCTACATTTTCGAAAGTAGTTTGCCATTATCATCTTCTTAGGACTGAGAGAGAATAACTGCCCCAAAGTCATCCAGCTGGCTTCGTGCCTAAGACAGGACCAGAACTCACTGTCAACTGGTTTCTAGGCTGCTGCATTAACTACTACACTGAACTGCCTCTGGGGATGACAGGAAAGTACTGTATATTCTGTACCTGTCAATAGTGGCATCCCCCAAGGCAGTGTTCTAGGACCAACCCTCTTCATACTCTACATAAATGACCTCTGTGATCATATTAAGAGCAACTGCGTTCTCTTCACTGATGATGTAAAGCTGTTCAATACCACAGACAATACTGCTACCCTTCAAAAAGATCTTGACTATGTATCAGAAAGGTCAAACAAATGGCAACTTCAAATCTCAGCAAATAAATGCTCTGTCTTACATATTGGCAAAAAAAATCAGAAAATAAAATACAAGCTGAATAGTCAAGACCTTGTTGATGATCCAAACTCTGTAAAGGACCTCGGAATACTCATCTCTAATGATCTTAGTGCTAAAGTCCACTGTAAATACATAGCCAAAAAGGCATTAAGAGTTGTTAACCTAATCCTATGTAGCTTTTTCTCTGGTAATATCACGCTACTAACTAGAGCATACAAAACATTTGCTAGACAATACTCGAATACAGCTCATCAATCAACCCACATTACGTATCTGATATTAGCACAGTTGAGAAAGTCCAGAAATATTTCACAAGAAGAGTTCTCCATTCTTCTACTCATTGTAGAATATCTTATTCTACCAGACTTGAAATTCTAGACCTAGAAAACCTTGAATTATGTTGTCTTTGGTCTGATCTAAGTATGGTATATAAAATCATACATTGCAATGACTTACCTGTCAATGAATACTTCAGCTTCAACCATAACAACACAAGAGCACACAATAGATACAAACCCAAGGTTAACCGCACCAAACTTGATTGCAGGAAATACGACTTCAGCAACAGAGTGGTCAGTGTCTGGAATACTCTACATGACTCTGTGGTTTCTTCCCCAAACCCCAAAAACTTTAACCTTAGACTGTCTACTATTGACCTCACCCCTTTCCTAAGAGGTCTATAGGGGGCATGCATAAGCGCACCAATGTGCCTACCATCCCTGTCCTATTGTTTCTTTTATTTTTCTTATATGTACCCATTTCATGTATTCATAACTATGTATATACTTATACCTATTATCTTGTAAGCGATTGACAAATCAAATAAATTCTAAAAAAAGTTCTATATATGGAAGTAGTCCTAGATATTGAAATCTCATCTATGTAACTACTGCCATTGATGATACATGCATTTCATGTAATGCCTTGATTTGAAGTGGCTGTACACACGGGCACAAGCAGTCAAGAATAGCTTTCAGACATAGCTGCTTTAAACTTTTTTGAAAAAAGATACTTCATTGGTGTCTTGGCATGCTGTGAATCACTTTGTTCAAACACTTTGCTTAACTGTATGGGAACATTGCAGGCATGATGGTCTCCAATGTGTGGAGTGTCACAAGGTTCCTTTTTCTCCCCTGCTCTTTATCTCCCAGCGGCTTCATATAAGGCCACTAGGAGAGACTATCCTGATGATTTGGGTATGTGATCATCAGTGAGTGCTCAAGGGTAGACGATGCTCCTAGGTCATATTTTACTGATGGCAACACTCCTGCCAATGCAAAGATTTAAATTTTTAGAATGAACCAGAAGAAGGTAGCATTGACACTGAAGAAACCTCAGCACCACAGGCCAATGGCCTTAGCGTATGGCCATCCCTGAATATCATAATACTCAGCTATACAGGTAGTCCTCGACTTATGACCACATTTGAATCACAGATTTCCATTGGTAAGCAAGACAGTTGTTAAGTGAGTTGTACCCCATGTTATGATCTCTTTGCAAGAATTGTTAAGCAATGAAGTTGTTTAGTGAATCCATTGTGGCTGTTAAGCAAATTCTGGCTTTTCCTCATTCACTTTGCTTGTTGGAAACCAGCTGGGAAGGTTACAAATGATGATCACGTGACTACGGGACAGTGCAACTGTCATAAATACATGACAGTTGCCAAACACCTGAATTTTGATCATGTGACCATGGGGATCCTGCAATGGTGATAAGTGTGAAAATCAATTGTAAGTAATTTTTTTGAACGGTCATTAAATGAATGGTAGTAAATCTAGTACTACCTGTACATCATTAACCTAGGCCTTGAGGGAGATAATGTTGCTATCTTCCCCAGTGAATGGACACTGTCATGGTCTGAATGGAAGAGAATAGGCTGAAGGCAATCAGTGGTGGGTTTCAAAAATTTTTCCTACCAGTTCGGAGAGCTCGCTTCTCATTTAACCATCGCTAAATGAAGAATAGTTGCAAGTTTAGGACTACCTGTACTATTTTCATAGTTGTTGTATTGTGGATTGATCGATTGACTGATTTATATTTATATTTTATGTGAACTGTGGAAAAGTAGAAACATGGAAAACTTAACTAACAGCAGGCAAACAATTGAAATGATGCTTAGAATTGTTTAGATGTGCACTATTACTGGCATCACAAGGAACTACAGTTGGACAAATGTCTTTCTAGAATATCTGAAATGGGTCCCAGGCAGACTCAACCAAGCAGACTCAATAAGAATCCATGGCTGGAATACATGTGTTGTCCATCCAGGTTATAATTGGTAGAGAAAATAAAGTCTGTTTTAAGATCCTATGATTTTTTTTAGGAATTTCTGCCTTTCTCTGGATTAGTCAGATTTGTTCTTTGCACCAAAATATTAGCATTTCAAAGTAGCTTCAGCAAGGGTTCTTAAAATAGTCCCAGGGAAATTAATTAAATCTGTTATTTCCCCTTTTAATAAAAGAACTGTGCCACTAAAATGAAAGCTTTATAAAAGTAATACCTAACTTAACTCATGTAAGAAAGATATATGGGGCATTGATGGTTGTAGAATAGTGATATTAACTCTCAAATTTCAATGATTTTAATTACCATTAAAGAAATAAAGCTGAATGTGAAATCTTATGTATGTACTTAAATCTTATATTAAAAATACGCCTCACTGTGTTTAATGGGTTTTGTATTCAAATAAATGTAAGTATATAGTTTTTGATACGGGCATTGAAAAAGGCAAAAAACCCAAGTAATTCATTTTAAAGAGTACAATATAATAGTCCTCAACTTACAACAGTTCATTTAGTGACCATTTGAAGTTACAATGGAACTGAAGAAAGTGACTTAAGAGTCTTTTTTCACACTACCATTGCAGCTTCCCTCTGGTCATATGATCAAAATTTGAGTGTTTAACAGCTGACATGTATTTATGTGTTCTGTGATCTGGAATGGGACTCCAGGCTCCTAACGGCTATGCCTCCTCTTCCAGGCTTCCACCTCCGCCCATTTACCTCAGTTTTCCTCCACGGCTGGCCCTCCCCCTTTCATTAGGCCTGGCCAATGGGCCTTGGTCCACACGCTTCGGTACAGCCCATTAGCTGAAACACCATTTGTCTTGGGCCTTTGGCCACATGGGACAGTTATACCAACTAATTGGGTGGCAGACAGAAACCATGCTGCTTCTGCCTACCAGCATGAGAGATCGCAGGGACTGTGGGGCCATGGGGAAGGTATAGCAGCCAAATGGCAGGAGCACACGGCCTCAGGGGCTTGTTAGGGGAAGGAAGGGAGAGAGGGCCCCATGCAAGACTGCAAGAAGCTCCCATCTCAGCTTCTCTCATCTCTCGTTCTTTCCCTCCCCAATGTCACAGCCTGCCTGGAAGTCTTCTTCCTCACCACCCCTCTTGCAGCCTTTTGTAGGAATTTATTTTTCTTTTTTCGGTCTACTTTATTATTTTTTTTAATAAACTGTACTTATCAACTTCTGACAAGCAAAGTCAATAGGGAAGCCAGATTCACTCACCAGCCATGTTACTAACTTAGCAACTGCAGTGATTCACTTACAACTGTGGCAAGAAAGATCATAAAATGGGGCAAAATTCACTTGACAACTCCCATTTAGCTCAGGAATCTCAAAATTAGTTTTGGGAGAATTGGCTTGATGTCAGAAATCTGACCAGTGCCCTAACACAATTAAGAATCTCAAGCTATTTGGCAATAAAAATTCAGTCTTTTATTAGGAGCACCATGTTATCATTACCTAGGTGAAGCCAACTCTGACTTCACCCCTTCACACCTTGTCTCTGATACTGTTTCCCCCTTCCCCCAAAGTGTGTTACCCATCACATTCCCCAACAAGATAATTTCATGGGTTGTGGAAATCACTCTCTCCAGGCATTGCTGGAATCCGTTGGAGATGGCCTTGACTGCTCTTCCAGACTGCGTCATGTTATGACTGAAGAGTAATTACTTGGTGTAACTGCGAGGTGCAATTTCCCATCTCACTGCCTATGACAACTCAGGAACAGGTCAGGGAAGCTTCACGAGTTGACATAGTGACTGAAATTTTCAGCTCAGTTATGGTCCAATGTCAAGAACTACATCTAAAACATTTCTTTAAGGTTTGTAATGTATATACATTGAGATTGAAGCATACTCTAACAAAGTTCTAAAGGTCTAATATGTGTCTTTTCTGTTCTAGGTAAGTACTGAATGGAGATATGAAGAATTGGCATATTTCTAATGACCACCATGTTGCAAAAGGTACCCTGGTATTTTATTTTAACAGCCACAAAGTTTTATGAAGGAAACTTCAGCAAGTATGGTTGAAATTGATGCAGATAATTGCTAATATTATTTTACATTCTGGATAAATAAATAAATACAGAGTTAAAATGCCACAAATGCAATTTTCTAATTTGAATATCATATTTAAGCAATCATAACTGTTGCAATTCCTAGTTCCTGAACTAGTTCTTGTATTAATTTCCTTAATGGACTAAATTTAATTGCATTCTTCAAACATTATAGATATTTGGAAGTTTATGAAAAGTCCTGTTTATGAAAGAAAAATATATTCTTGTCATCATACATTTGTACATCATACAAATAAAAGGTATTGATAGAAAGTTGAAAGCATAAATGAGAACCATAGAAAAATTGTTGCTCAGACTCCAGAAATAATGTATGGTTTTCAAGGATATAGTTATAATGAAATAAAGATTGGATTCATTTAGTTGTAATAGTGTCTTTTATTATTTTCATTGTGTTTCAATGGCTTATAGCAGCTTTCTTCAATCTGGAAATGTCTGAGAATCTCAATATTTTTCAAGAATGTCCAATAGGAGAAAGTTATCATATAATTTATTTATTATGCATGTAAACCAATACTTCAGAGTGGTTTATAAAATTAGCAGATTTACCATTATGTGTGATTCCTTCAATATATTGCACCACTATAACCTTGCAAGAACCAAAAGATTTATTGGATGTTTTCCAGATTGATAAATCTGTGTCAGCCACAAAATGGCTTCAGAACGTAAGGGCTTGATGTAATATAACATGATTTGCAACTTTAAAAAATCTTGACTACATTTTGTTTTCAGAATTTCTCATTCTAACAATTAAAAAAATATCTAGCTTTGCAAACTGTATATGAAAACTGGCATCCTGATTGATATTCCAATAGAATATTGCATTTTAAGATGCATTAAAAAATGAACTAGGTTAGATCGTCACTTCTGATATATTAAATTTCAGTCACAGGATGCTTTTAAGGAAAGAACGAAAAGCAATTTAAGGGACATTGTGAGTAACTGTAATGACACAAGCATCTACTAGGAAGCATAAAGATACTAAAAATGGTTTCTTCCTCTTCTGCTACTATAAGCCAGGAAACAAACAAGATTTAGGATGTAACCTGTAGGCTATGTCTGCACAAAAGTGTAATCTAACCCAGATTATTAATGAGTCATGGTGGCACAGTAGTTAGAGTGCAGTACTGCAGGCTACTTCTGCTAACTGCTGGCTGCCTCCAATTTGGCAATTCAACTCTCACCAGGCTAAAAGCCTTCCACCCTTCCAAGGTGGGTAAAATGAGGACCCAAATTGTTAGGGGCTGTATGCTCTGTAAACTTCATTTGGCCTTGTTCTGTGCTTCTAAACTGTTTTCTTTTGGTAAAGTAACTAACAGACCAGAATATATCCACAGTGCCCAGGCAGGGTGTGGACAGGGCTATCTAATTTCTAGCACATTGAATCCAATCAATGTTTTTCTTCTAATCCCAATCATCAGAATTTTGATTAAGATTGGATGCTGCCCACTAATAACCTTGATAGCCTCCTATTCAAAGTGGCCATAGCATTTCCTATGATCTCAAATCTTATTACATAATAACTGCTATTCTTTGATAAAGATTTCTTTAGGTTCTTAGAAATCTTGATGTACATGGAACATTAGTTGGGTTAAAATATCTAAAAATGATGTGACATTACTAAGATATTTTAAAGATAATCAAACTCATGTCTTAAAATCTTTAAAGATTTTAAAGATTTTTTTTTAGTTTTTATATGCAATATATTTTAGGATTTTATATGGAATTTATGTAAAAATAGAATTTACAACTTGGGAATTAAACAAGGGATAGCTTAAATGATTAAAAAATGAAATTATATTTATTTGTTTCAAGCAATTTTATCTAATGCTCTGACATACTGCTAACTTCATGAAATCTAAAAAGCCTTCTTTTTGAAATGCATCATTTCGAACTATCGTATCTCACCACTTTGCAACGGTAATTAGTTTCGCATTTTCATTGCCGTGCTTCAGTTGAGATTATTAGATTTAAAAGCCTGCTCACAGGATGCTATTGCAGAAATGGATGTTATTCAATATTGTTGAAACAAGATAGACAGATTATGTGCAAGCATCTGGGACTAGAGTACATTTCTAAATGAAGAATTGAAAGTGAACCACTTCAGATTTTGTATGAAATTATAGTACCGGAATGGACGATTAATTCCATAGAGAAAGCCAATTTTGAATATTTCTAAAAAAACAGACATGAATATAATGGTGAATATAGATTAGGTTTCACCTAATCTATATTTATCATTATGTATTACACTTTGTGTAAAATTTGTGTTATGTTAGATATAAATCCGTCCTTGAGGAAATCAAACAGGAACAAGATAGGAAGATATATTCATGGATAACTTTAGTATCATGGGAGTCAGTAATCTGTGCACAAATAGAATTATAATATTTCTCCTATAAATAAAGCAAGATTTTTATAATGTATAAAAATATAAAACCACATTGGGAAGAGATGGCTTAGATCAAATGAAAAGCAACACATATACACTAGATTCCAACCAAGTTACTGATGCTTATCCAGTGTCTCTCTTCATATTATTACATGATTATAAGATTTTTGATTAAATGTTGAAATGGATCACAAAAGACTTAAATTCTATAAATCTATACATAACAACAGAGGACCATAAAGATCTGCTAAAATAAATGAGTGTTTAGTGTGGCCTTTACTTACAGCAATAAATACTTCTGATACTTTAGTTTTCTGCCTCGTCATTATTCTGCATTTAGTCAGATTTGATATTTAGACATTGCTCCATTTCCCTGCAGTTTGTCTGTTATGAAATAGATTAATCCGAAAACATGTTTCTATTTCCCATTTTACAATACGTGATTAGCAGAATTTTTTTCTACATATAAATGATGACAAGAAGATAGCTTTGGATATATCTTGTAGCATTCATACCTATCAATATCTTACACTACTCCAGAAATTGTTATTGTCATTGGCTAAAAATAGAACTGCCCTAGGAGTAGCTATTTGTCCTGACTCATTAGATTGCAGGCCTGGCTGCAAGGACAGGTCACAGGTGGGTCTTGAGGACTTGTTATATGTCAACAGAAGCAAATTATCATGTTAAAATAAATTACAATATATATTACATTTTATTTTGTTTAGATGATTTAGTTTTCAAAACTGTAAGATGATGATAACAACCTATGGGAAAGAGTCCCGTGAATATTAGTTTGTGGTAGATGATGCGTGATGATTGCTCCTTGTTGACATGAATTATTCAGAAGTTTTATGCTATTAATAAATAATTATGTCAACAGCTACTTTATTCACCTGGCTGCAGGTTGATAAATTACCTTGCATATAACAGCTGAGTTCTCAGGCAGATCACAATTTGGCTGTTTTTTTAGAGCAAATTTAGAGCTTTCAGAGAGTTATTACTGTTCTGCATAATGTAAAGAGTCAAGAAAATCAGGTTTGTTTCCACTTTCTACTGAACAAAGATATTCATGTCTAGAATAGTTCATTTAAGCTAGATGGCCTTCCCAATGTTGTCCAAATCAAACATTTTATAATTAGGGCTACTATATTTGTGCTGTACAACTGTCCCTAATATGATAGCAAAGAGAATTCCTGAGTCAGAAAACACTCTGTGTTATTTAAATAAGAGTTTTGAATCTGTGTCACAAACAACCCTAGGATTTCACAAGAACTAAAAACAAATTGCATCAGGGGCTTCCATAGTAAAAAAAGCACATGTTGGAATGTTCACTTGGAGAATGGAAGAGCATGATCAACCTGGTTTCCCAGGAAACAATGAATTAGATTTTTAAGAGTTTGCATAATCCCAAGTTTGATGAAAGGAGGAGCAAGAGTGCAGGATAGCCATACCCTAAACTAGAGCAGGCCTGTCAAACTGGTGGCTTGTGGGCTGGATGCGTCACATGCAGGCCATACCCACCCTGGCTCCGTAAAGGCAAAAAAGTCACGATAAGTCACAATACTGTCATGTGACACAATTGTGTTTGACACCCATGTCCTAGAGAAGGCGTGTCAAACTCAAGGCCTGATGGCTTGGCTTGGTTAGATCTGACCCACGGAGCGGCCCTGGAAACAGCAAATGATCAGCCTCTGGCTCTGCCAGCAAAAATAGACTTTGGGAGGGCTGCAGGTAGCCCTCCCGATCTCCTTTTCACTGGCAGAGTTGCAGGAGGCCATTGCAGCTGAAAACGGAGCTTGGGAGCCTGTTTTTGCTGGTAGAGGGTTGCAGGGTGCCGTCACAGCTGAAAATGGAGCTCGTGAACCTGTTTTTGATGGCAGAGCACCACCAGGTGCTCCTGACCCAAATGACATTGAACTGGTCACTCCCATCCTTACCATGCCTACCCTGGCTCCCTGAGGTCAAATACAATCTTGATGTGGCCTCAATGAAATCGGGTTTGACAACCTTGCCCTAGAGTCTCTGAAGATTAATATATTATATTCTATAATAGGTTATATTAGATGTATCTGTTATATTAGTCTAGCAAGATTCTATGATGAGTCGTGGTGACACAGTGGTTACAGTGCCATACTGCAGGCTAATTCTGACTGTGGCTAACTGCAGTTTGGCAGTTCAAATCTCACCAGGCTCAAGGTTGACTCAGCCTTCCATCTTTCTGAGGTGCATAAAGTGAGGACCCAGATTGTTGGGGGAAATATGATGACTCTGTAAACCACTTAAAGAGGGCTGTAGACAGTATATAAATCTATATAAGCTGTATATAAGTTGAAGTGCTATTGCTATTGGGTGTAAGCAAAGAGTTGGACTCACTTGAATTCACTATGTTGTCTTTTGGCCTGGCAGTGATGGTTGTCAGTGATATTCAGAATGGTCCTTCTTGACAAATTATGCTCATGATGACTTACCACTTTACACTAGTGGGTTCCATGGCCTGAAAAAAAAAAATCAAAATTCTCTAATCAAGTACGATGTCTGGATTTTTGCATCCCACACCTGTTAGCCCAGGCATAGTATATAAATGAAGTATTCAGTGTTTTATTTGATCTTTTTATTTTATCTATTTGGCCCTAATGAAGTAGCTAGGGCCATTGGAGCTCTTCACCATTTGTACTTCAGATATTGTCTCTTCTGATTGATCCAGCTTTCTTGGAAGATGATGTGAAGCTTTTGGGGGTGGGATTCTACCTGGAGAGGTAAAAAGTTCTTTCTTGTCTAGGACATTGAGGTAATGAACATTAATATACTTTAATAACGTTAATATAAACATTCTATTCCAAATGACACTGGTTCAAATTTCAGACAGAAATTGTTTGTTATTTGTCTGGCAAATAACAATAGATAATAGAATTTGAAATGCTTACACAAAGCCCAAATCACTCATTAGGATTATTTACAAATTGTTACTGAAAACAATGCACAGACAGCACAAATACAAAGGTGCATGATAAAAATGGATGCAGAAACTTCAAAGAAGCAATTACAGTGGATCAATGGGAAGGCTTATAGGACAAAAATCAATAAAATTTAATCCAAGCTACAATTTGAAGGAGGATGTGGCATTGCTACATAATGCTATAAACAAACGATTGCCAAAACAAAACAAAACATAGAAAAATTGGAGAAAATACCACCACAATCAAAAGGAACATTTTCTCACATGTGGTGGTTATGTAAAAACCACAAAAGTACAGGAAAGAAATGCATCAAAATATTTAGAAAACGCTAAAAAGAAAATTTGAATTGAAACAATATATATATATTTATTTGGTATAATTCCAAAAGTACAAATGAAAGATATAACAAATTTACCAAGATACTGTAGATGTTGACAGCTGCAATATAAATTTGGCACAACACTGGAAAGGAGAAACCTTGTTGATGATATTTAGATTAAACTAAAATGGAGTATGCTGCTATGGCAAAATTGTTTAATAGAGGTTTAACCAAATTCAAGCAAGAATGGGTCCTTTATATACAACGTATCTCACAGCAAGACATGTTTATATAATTAGAATATGGTTTCTTGGACTTAAACAGAAATATGGTTTCTTGGAATAAGATTTCCAAGTCTTACGAACAGAAACTGCCAAGAATCTTTAAGTTAATTAATACTTCAGCGATAAGTATTGATGTCCAAATTGCAGTCAGCAGCTGGGGACATAAATGAAAGGGAAGGAGAAAAATGTATTATAGAAAGGTTTTTCATAATCCAGATTCAGTAGCTATTCCAAAGGAGTTTCCAGTACCAGCTTTGTCCACAATGCTCTTGTACAGAAACTCATGGCCATATGATTTATAAGGTACAAGTTGCACGGAATGCCGAATGAACACGCATGGTTTTCCCACTGGATCTTATTTTCTGCAAGGCCGGTAATAATTGGGACAAAGAAGGAACACTTTCATTTTACTGCTGAGTAAAATTATAGTTTTAATTTAGCCAACGAGGGCCCTACAGCATGATTATCTTTGCTATGACTATTGAAGCAAACCTATCCAAGAATTATAAATATTTATTTTTACTAGTTAAGATAAATAATTTTAGTTTAGATTAAGCATAGGTAATTTAACATGTAAGCTGTATTGTGGGAAATTTAAAAGCCACTGAAAGGCAAAATGTATTGCCATACTGGTAAATATCATTTATTATTGATAATAAATTATCAATAATAATACAGAATAGATTTATATTTGGACATGAAGATAGTGATTTTTTTTTTTGCTTTACTGAAGAAATAGTAGTTCTTATTCAAATTTGATGTTAGTAGCAGTATTTTTTTCCTCTCTCTCTTTATATAAAGAGCTATTTCTTAAGGACTGATTCTGATTTATAAGTATTTCATTTGTAAACTCTGATTTTTAAGCAGAGCTATATCCTTCAAAAGTCATCTATATCTATATTTTACATCAGTCTGAATATATTACTAATGCAGATCATTAGCTGAGTTTCCATTATTTCAACGGCACAACATTCAGTCCATTACTTGTAAAATATAGAGGATACTACAAGGTTAGAATGATCTCACTGGTTTTGTTTTGGAAAAAAATGATGTAACTCAACAAACTGCCTATGAACATTTATCCAGAATGCCAATTAAATAAAATTTATTAACCTTTCCATGACTAGCACACTATTCATCAATTTATCCTCATGCAACAAAGTGTCTGGATTTTCTTCAGAAAATTACCTATTGGTGGCATCATTAATCAGTCAACACATTTTACCCTTGACCATGTAAAGAATGGTGTTTAAAGGCACCAAGACCAAATATTTTATCCTTCAGATTTCAAAGGATGTAATGTATTTTTTTCTTGCATCTCCCACTTTCCTTCGCCTCTTTATTTCTGTACTTTATTGAAGTGTGCTGTTTTCCACCTCATTTTGAGATAGTTATGAAACATACATCTGAGTTCCAAAGCTTGCACAGTCATTCATCCATTTGCACTTCCAGTCTAATCAATTAGCAGATTGCTGACGGTAAAGACTTTGACATGAATATGACTGTGTGATCATTTTGCCAACATATGCAAGTGATTTATTATTGCCTGCTACTGTGATTTTTTATTTGTTATTTCCCAGACTACCCTTCAATCCTATTTATACCAAACAAATAGGGATGGAAAATAGGTAGAATAAAAAGCAAACTGCTAGGTTATTTTCCTTTATATGACAAGGCAAACTTTTTTTTATACTGCCAAAACATAGACACAAGTAAACTGGACTAAAATATGGGAGAGACTGTAGACAAATGACAAAAGCAGTAATTGTTATAATTGCCAGATCTGCCAGAAAATAAATTATTAGTTGGTATAATCCAACCTCCTTCAACATGGGCTCCCCCAAGTTTGTAACAGTCAACTATAAGAATTCCTTCATCACCCAAAACCATTGCTGAGAATTCTGAGAGTTGAAGCCTACAGATTTCGAGAATTGCCAAGATTGGGAAACACTCTCATAAACAGTAAACATCCTAACATTTTCTGCCCCCACAGAAGTGGGTGATACATAGAATATGAATGCCAGAAGGTACACATAATGAGAAACTATTTTGAATATTTGTTTGTCATGATCATTTACATGAGCAATCTGTCTGAAAAAACTCCAAGATGATTCTAATTATCATAATTGTTTTTGCATACCCTAAATACTGAGAAAGTTTGATTGACTTTTTCAGCAATGTAGAACTATATGTATGTGGGGACGGACTGTTGAAACATGTTTGGTTCCATTTAAAAATGGAAAAGCAATACTGAAGAAAATATACATGATTTCACTATACATACAGCAACAAAGAAAGATTTGAGCAATGATGGTGCAATGGTTAGAATAGAATATTTTCATTGGCCAAGTGTGATTGGACACACAAGGAATTTGTCTTGGTGTAAATACTCTCAGTATACATAAAAGAAAAGATACATTCATCAGGAGTCGAGAATCATAAGGTACGACACTTAATGATCATCATAGGGTACAATAAGCAATCAATCATACTAGGAAATAGTCAATATAAATCATAAGTATACAAACGACAAAGTTACAGTCATACAGTCAAAAGTGGGAAGAGATGGGTGATAAGGAGTGATGATAAGATTTAACAGTAATAGTAGTGCAGACTTTGTAATAGTTGAACAGGGTCCAGGGAATTGTTTGTTTAGCAGAGTGATGGCTTTTGGGAAAAAACTGTTCTTGTATCTAGTTGTTCTTGTGTGCAATGCTCTATAATGTCATTTTGAGGGAAGGAGTTGAAACAGTTTATGCCTGGGATATGAGGGGGTCTGTAAATATTTTCAAAGCCCTCTTTTTGACTCGTGCAGTATACATGTCCTCGACTGAAGGCAGGTTGGTAGTAATTGTTTTTTCTGCACTCCTAATTACTCTCTGAAGTCTGTGTCTGTCCTGTTGGGTTTCAGAACCAAACCAGACAGTTATAGAGGTGCAAATGATAGACTCAAAAATTCCTCTGTAGAACTGTATCAGCAGCTCCTTGGCAGTTGAGCTTTCTGAGTTGGTGCAGAAAGAACATTCTTTGTTGTGCTTTTTTGATGACATTTTTGATGTTAGGTGTTCATTTTAGGTCATGTGATATAGTAGAACCTAGAAATTTGAAGATCTCTACTGTTGATATGGTGTTGTCTAGTATTGTAAGAGGTGGTAGTATGGGAAGGTTTCTTCTAAAGTCTACCACCATTTCTACGGTTTTGAGTGTGTTCAGTTCCAGATTGTTCCAGTTACCACAAGGCAAGTTGTACAACCTCCTGTCTGTATGCAGATTTATCATTGTCTCGAATGAGGCCAATCACTGTTTTGTCATCAGCAAACTTCAGTATTTTAACAGATGGATCATTTGAGATGCAGTCATTGGTATATAGGGAGAAGAGAAGTGGAGAAAGCACACAGCCTTGGGGGCCCTCTGTGCTGATTGTACAGGTATTGGATGTGATTCTGCCTAGCTTCACCTGCTGCTTCCTGTCTGTTAGGAAACTTATGATCCACTTACAAGTGTGTTCAGGTACCGCTAGTTGGTTTAATTTATTTAGAAGAGTGTCTGGAATGATGGTATTGAATGCAGTACTGCAGGCTACTTCTGCTGACTGCCGGTTGCTAGCAGTTCAGAAATTCAATTCTGACTGGCTCAAGACTGATTCAGCCTTTTATTCTTCCAACATCAGTAAAATGAGGATCCAGATTGTTGGGGGGCAATATGCTGAAAAGCACTTAGAGAGGCTGTAAAACACTGAAGTGGTATTATATAAGTCTAAGTTATTGCTATATTGTGTCAGGATTACTAACCAAATTAACTACTCCAAAACAAATAATAGTAAGTTGACATTTCCTTTTCAGAATTGTTCTATTACAGTAATTTGAGATTATGCAATCAGGAATCATTAAAACAGAAAGTTTATCACACACAAAGTATGTTTATACAGGTAGTCCTCAACTTATGACCCCAAAATTATTGTTGCTAAGTTAGACAGCTGTTAAGTGAATTTTGCACCATTTTATCACCTATTTTTGCCAAAGTTGTTAAGTGAATCACTGCAGTTGTTAAGTTAGTGACATGGTTGTTAACTGAATCTGATTTTCTTCATTGATTTTGCTTGTCAGATTTCAAAAGATGATACCATGAACCATCATAAATGAGTCAGTTACTAAGTATCTAAATTTTGATCACATTACTATAGAGATGCTGCAATGGTCATAAGTGTGAAAAATTGTTATAAGTCATTTTTCAGTGCCATTGTAACTTTGAACAGTCATTAAATGAACTGTTGTAAGTCAAGGACTATCTATGTAGGTGCTGCTTTCATAATCTTAAAACATTGCTCTTATTTGTCTATCACCACATTCAGCTACGAAATATTAAAAAGAAAACAAAATCCACAACTGATAGGAAAAGTTGAATCTTAATAAAATAAACAGACTCTTTTTATTCATTCTCTCTCTACCCACTCATCCACCCACAATGCCATGCATTTTTGTCTAGGATCCTGAGAATTAATAACATCCTTATAATTAAAATGAACATTAAGCATTAAAAGCATTTGTTTTCAGGGAACAAGATCAGAGAACTGATGAATTTGTCTTTGTTTGAGGTTTCCTTGACCCAGTTAAATTTGTGAAAAACAATGAAATATTTCAAATGGGTGGATTCCTTTTTCCTCCCACCTTCAAGCTGTCCCACTTCTGCCTGACATTAACTCACTAGCTATTGCGAAGACAAAATATCCATTTGTTCAGGGAGAAATAGCCATTATGTCGGAGTTAGTGGCAAGGAAACTGAGTCAGCCTCAGGTACATCAACTAACTGGAAAAAGTTCTTCAAGAAAGAGAACATGTTCCTCATAACTGCTACATTGGAGAAAAAAATGGTTTTGTAGATAGGTGGATCTATGAGTAGTATACTCTTTAGGAGTGCTGATTTACCAGCTGTTTATCTAGTACTCAGGAGACGAGTATTTTTCAGAAGCAAACAACAGCCAATGACTTAAGAGCCAGGTATCAATACCCTAGTCAACATCTAAAAAGCCACATACATCATATAAATACCACACAGAGCCCAAAGCACACACTCTGCTAGAAAGAAGTTCCCTGAAGATGGGCTCCAGTATGAGTACGAAAGCTCAGAAGACAAAACTTATGGTCCCGATGACCGACTGAGATTGGATCCTGCAACATTATCCTGGGACACGTATATTCGCCTTCATTTGTAAGTTTCTAAACAGCCTAGCAAAGGATATTACTACCATAGATGGAATCCTTGGCCTTTCACATGTATGTGCAAGAAATATTTCCATGCCTGGTTACTTGAATTCATTCCATTTAGGCTTGAGAGCCTTGTGGAGGAATGCTTGCATAAGTGGTAACACCAAATTGTAATCTATTTTGAATTTAAAAATATCTGATAAATCGTCTATAAGTACCTTTACTATGAGTGTCTTTACTATGAAAAAGAAAATCTCAGTTATATCTGACTCTTGGCAATTCCATGGGCCAGGTTTCTCCATGTCTTTCAATTTTGCACTGTTTCTTTGAGTTGTTTTGTGCTCTGGCTGGTGTTAGCTTTGATGATGTCTAAACAAATATAAATATTTAATTATATACACACTTAAATATGTATTCTTTATATATTTCCCCCCTAATATTAGCAGACAAGGTTCATTTCAAGATGAACAGAATTCTAATAATGTCAGTAGAGTATACAGCTTACAATTGTTCACTCGACAATGGTTTGAATTAATAATGACTTGGAGAAGATGCTATATCCTGAAAAGCAATTCTGACCATCAGAAAATGTCATACCCTCCATGTCACATGATAGTCTTTGGGTGCTTAGCAACCTATTGGTACTTATGACCAGTTGCCAAGCGCCCCATGATCATGTGATTGCCATTTGCAATCTTCTCTGCTACATCCCTAGAAGCTAGTGGGGAAAGTTGCAGGCTGCTTCTGCCTGCCTGGAATACTCCCTCTTGTCCCTCTGGGAGCTGATTGAAAGAGCTGCCTGCCAAAGGATTTCAACTCCATGCAAGCAGGCACAGATCTGAAATCCTTCAGCGGAGAGTTCTTTCAGCCATTCCCCAGAGTTGAAAAGCAGCCAAAATCCAAGCAAGATTTTCAGCCCTTGACTGGAGAGGCAATGTTGTCAGATAAAAAGCAGAGGATGCTGAAGAGCGTGGGTAAGGCCCAGGGCAGCCCAGCGCAGATGCATGCCAATGTTCTTCCAGTAAATGGCTGAAAATCCTACTTGGATTTATTTACAGGTAAACCTCGATTTATCACAATTGAGATTGGAATCTCTGTTGTCCAACAAAGCAGTAGGCGAAACATCATATGGCTGCTTTGCTCAACAACAACCATCTTGACAGCCCCAGTTGTAGTTGTTACGTGATCTCATGGTCATTAAATGGACAAGAGTGCAATTGAGAGTGCCGAGATTGCGATAATTGAGTGAAGCAATTGACCCCAACTGTGTCCTTCATCTTATTATGTCTTTACTGTTGCCTTTTTGACAAATCATATGCAGTGATACAAATGCTAAAAATTAGAATATGCTTTACATAAAATGATCTGCTAAAAATGAATAATAGAACTAATCAATACAGAGTTCTGACTTGAGGATCATAAGATCAGGCTCAAATTATATTTGTTCACATTACATGAAAATGTAGGTCCTTTGAGAAGTCCATAAGGCTAATAAGAGTGAAAGGAAATCCAAGTAAAGGATAACCAGCAATAAGGTGGATGGATTTAATTTAGCAGCAATGAATGCACCCTTGGAAGACTTCAGGGACCAGGTTGGGAAAGATAATTTTAGAGAAGATCCATCTGTGTGATTGCTACCAACTGGATACACACAATCAACCAGTTTTCCAATAGATTCAAGGATGTATTAGCCATTATATGTTTGGCTTCATTATGAAATGCTAACCTTAAGCAGATGACTGTGGAGATTGCCCTGAAGAAAATATGTGGCAACAGTTAAGAAAACATGGGCTTAGTTCAGGAAAACAGAACAGTGTAAGAAAAAGATTGCCCCAGCTGAATTCTCATTGGTATAAGGAAGGAATGAGAAATACTATCAGACTTTCAAGATTCTTGGGGAAAAAAATCTACTGATATTGTTATATCAGTAGAGTTCTAGTATTTCTTATAGCATCTATTTTCTCAATTTGCCTAACTCGAAGGGGCTGATACAGGGGTGGGATTCAAATTTTTTAACAACCGATTCTGTGGGTGTGGCCTAATTTGTGGGTGTGGCTTGGTGGTCATGTGACTGGGTGGGCATGACTTGTATGTAAATATTATAAATATTTATGTAAATATTGATTTTTTTAATAAAAAAGAGCAACTTTTACCCAAAAGCAGGCAAAGCAGGCAGGGAGATTGAGTTGCTCACAGAATCAGAGATTAACATAGACAGACTCTATCTGAGTCTGTCATATAAAATTTGCTAGCAAGCAAACTCACAATATTAACTCATAACACACCATGTATGTAAATATTGATTTTTTCTATATAAAAAGCAACTTTTACCCAAAAGCAGGCAGGCAGATTGAGTTGCTCACAGAATCACAGATTAATTTAGAGATTTATCTATCTGCAATTGGCTAACTGAGTCTGCACTGAAAAGCTTCAGTCCTAAAGAAGGTTCGGCTCTGCTTTTAGATTAACTAGAAAGCAAGAAATCCAAGGATTTCCTGCTTTCTAGCTAATCTAAATCTCCTGGCAGAGTAGAACAGCTAATGGTCGGGGGAAAAAAGGAAAAATAGCAATTTACCAAATCAGGCAAGTTGGATGGCTCGCATGCCAGGTAAGGAGTGAGTGGACGGGGAGGGGCAGGCCAGCCAGTGGAACGATTTGCCTGTTCTCTGAACTGGGGACAATCGTGTGTGCAGCGTTTGCAAGAAATCATCAGCTGTGCTGCCTGGACAGCTTACAAGCACTGCGCTCCATGCGCAGCATTGAAAATCCTCTTGTTTCCTGCTTTTTCAACCTCAGCTATGCTGCACAAAGCAGCTGAGAAAGGAAAATCAGGAATAAAGGACAGCCTAGAGCCCAGGCAGGCAGGTGGGCCAAACACCGAACTGGTTTAGTGTCAGCTGTTCTTCGCAGCTACAGGTTCTATAGAACTGGGCTGAACCGGTAGCATCCCACCCCTGGGCTGATACCTTATTAATATATTAATCAAATGAAAACAAAGTTCTTTTCTGCCTACAGGATGAACGTTAAACATAGCAAGTTCTTCACATAGATTCTAGTTTCTTCCAATATAAGGATTTATTCTTAATTTAAAAAAAAATGAAGCAAAGAACTGTTGCAAATAGTTTTAAATTTTGTACTTTGACCATCTAATACAAAATGCAATAATGAGATTAATTACCCCCTATTTTCATTTTCTTCATTAAATAATTATTGGAACATGTATGGAGACGCATGGCTGTAGAATGGCCAAAATTGTTTTCATATTTGTAAAATGACAACACTATTTTTTTTAACTTCAGAATTCTAACTTCAGAAAATAATTTTGAATCTTACAAATAGATTCAAATGTCATATAGCTGTCAGGGCATCCATAATAGTCAGCCTTTTTGCTGTTCCATACAAGGCTTAAAGCAATGTAAGAGCTTTTGAAATTGGAAGATACATACACCAAAATCAATCTTATACAGTTAGTGCAGAGGTCATACTTAATGGCCATGAAGGACAAGAGGAAGAGCCACTCCCAAGGCAACAATCAGAGAAATGAGTCTTGAGCCCATTCCAAGAAACCATTTTGAGTAAATGTCTCAAACTAGCTCCTTACGTGTAGAGAAAGCACAGAAGAAACTGTCTACAGATTCAGCCTTGCAAGATTTTGTCACTATTGCTGTTCCTATAAAACTAGTTTTAGACATAGATATCATTGGTTTATTGGTCTGATCTACCTTATAGGATTGACAGCATGGTACTGCATCTTCTGTGTGGTGATGCATTTAATGTTAATTTAATATTTATCATGTTGTACTTCAGTCCCTAAAGTATGAATACTTTTCCAATCTTCATAAAATGAAATTGTATTTTTGGCCAACCATGAATAAGAGAGTCAATATTTAGCCTTAATAAATTATATATTTCTATCTTATTAAAATTGATATCTTTTAAAAGATGTAGCAGTTTTCAAATAGATAGAATGTGGATATTTTAAAAAATGTACTATAAATGAAAAGGCAAAGCAATAGTGCCCTCTTATGGAGAATAAATAACTTACATTATTTTTCATACAAAATTCAACAGTCTAAAGTCTCATTCTCAGCATATAGCTATTTATCATAGGTGTTTTAATATTAAATATTTATATATACCAATATTGTAGTTTCTGGGAATCAAGTAAGGAATTAATTTTTAAAAAAATTTAAACACCATATGAAATTGACAGTCTAATCAGACCAATTATTTTCAATAAAAGTTTAGGATATTTAACACACAGTAGAGACCGGTTCAGAGTAAAAAACTTAGGTAGGAAGCAGAGGTGGTATTCAGCAGGTTCTGACCAGTTCTGGAAAACCGGTAGCAGAAATTTTGAGTAGTTTGGAGAACCGGCAAATACCATCTCTGACTGGCCCTGCTCCCATCTATTCTCCGAGTCCCAGCTGATTGGCTGGGTCTTCTTTAGTTGCCCTGCGCAGGAGAACGGAGCTGGAAAGCAGGTTAGTGGGGTGGGAAGGGAATGGGGAATGCAGTAACCTTCTCCTGCCACGCCCACCAAGCCATATCATGCCTACCAAGCCACACCCACAGAACCGGTAGTAAAATATTTTGAATACCCCCGACTGGTAGGAAGCATTCCGGGTTTTGAAGATGGCCGACGCGGTGCTCCGCCGCTGCTCGCTCCGGCCTAGACGGCCTCAGCTGCGGCCCCCCTTGTCCCCTAGGTCCCCCCGCCGGTGGCAGAGGCGGGGGAAGATCGGGGGAGGCCGGTTGGGACATCTGGAAACCGGTCGGGGGTCTGCTGGAGCTGCGGGACCGGTGCAGAGGGCGGCGTGGTCGCGACGGCCCCGGCGGCTCCGAGTCGATTGTGGAGGCCCCGGAGGCCTTTCTCGGCGGTCGGCGGTCGGCGGAGTAAGTCGGCGGTCGGCGGAGCGGGGTGACTGTGGACGAGCGCTTGGCGGCAGCGGCGGCGGTGGCCGCGGTGGCGGCGGCGGCGGTGGTGGCCGCGGCGGCGGCAGCGGCCTCTGGGGTCGTTGTAGCGGCGTCCTGTGTGCTGACGGCCTTGGCGGTTTCCGGATAGAGACTCTGTCACGGCATGGCCCCAGCGGCCCCCTGAGGAGCATGGTTGTCCTGGATTTCCCAGGGCGAAGCCGATTCGGGGGAGCCATCTGGAGGGCCTTGGACTGGCCTCGGCGGCTTTGCTACAGCCGCGGAGGCCCTGGAACAGCTGCCGTGACACCCCCGGAGTTCCAAGGGGCTGTGAAGAGGCCTTGGCGCCCCCAGTGAGGTACGGCGGTGTGGCAGGCTCGGCGGCCTCACTCGGGCCGGGGCGGTCTTGGGAGGCCCCGGTCGGTCCTGACATGGGCCTGCTACGGTTATGGCGGCCCTGGAGTGGACCTAGGGCACCCTTGATGGCCCCGAAGACGGCGCAGAGGCTGGGGGACCCACGGAGGGGCTCGGCTGAGGAGTGGTGGTGCCGATGCCCCCGTGGGCCGCTTAGGCGGAGCCATGGTTATTCCCCTTTCTTCCCTGGGGCCCCCACCGGTGGCAGAGGTGGTGGGCCCAGGGGGGGGATTAGCTCTGCCTGTGACTCTTTCCCCCCCGGGGATCCCACCGGTGGCAGAGGTGGGACGACTGGGGGGAGGCGGCACATACCCCAGCCTACCTGGATTTTATCTTCCGCGGCCAGAGGATGGCAGAGACTGCAGGCGCTCCGAGACTGTCGAGATGAGGTGGCCGGGACCACGGACGTACTCGAGGGCAGAGCTTTGGGCCCTGAGGGATGTCCCCCTCTCCCTTAGGTGGCCTCCAAGGCTCTCTAAGACTTTTCGTAATGAGGGATCCTGGGATCCGGAGCGATGGTGGGGCCGAAGAAACCAGAGGAAGCATTGTAAACCCAGGGTTAAATTTTTAATGGGATTTTTTAAGGGGTTGGAAGGATCCAGGGCGGGTGGGGGAGACAGCCCGCATGGAATTGGGGGCAGCTGGGCCGGCATGCGTGCCTGGGGGACCTCGGGGGTTCCTGTGTCGGGGTGGCAGACAGGGGGTGGGCAGCTGGGGGCCAATTTTATTAGCACGGTGACTGGGAGAGGTAGATATGCTGGGGGTAGAGGGCCGTATCCGGTAATGGGATCGCGCTCCCGATGTTTGCAAGCGGTAGCGCGCTCCGACCCTCCTTACCCATCCTGCAGCCCTGGTTGTCCGGAATCTCAGGCCCTGAATACCCGGCTGTTGTTGTGCAATGCCAGGTCCGTGGTTAATAAGGCTCCCCTGATCTATGATCTGGTTCAGGAGGAGGCCGCGGACCTGGTAGGTGTCACCGAAACCTGGTTGGGCCCAGAGGGGGGTGTCCCTCTGGTTGAGATGTGCCCACCAGGTTTCCTTGCATTTCACCAGCCTAGGGCTCAGGGAAGGGGTGGTGGGGTAGCGGTGCTTATAAAGGAAGTCCTTTGTCCTAGGGAGGCCACTGTCCCTCAGACGGCTGGCTGTGAATCTCTATTTGTGAAGTGGGGGCAAGGGGTTCAGATGGGTCTTTTGATGGCATACCTGGCTCCCTGCCATGTCTCATCGGCCCTGCCCGGACTCCTAGAGGTAATAGCCGGGCTGGCGGTTGAGACCCCCAGGCTTTTGGTCATGGGGGATTTCAACCTGCCATCGCTCGGTGAAACCTCGGGGTTGGTCCGGGAGTTCTTGGCTTCCATGACGGCCATGGACCTGACCCAATTAGTTTCTGCTCCCACTCACATAGGAGGACACATGCTGGACTTGATTTTTGTCTCTGGGCAGTGGTTGAATGACTGTAATTGTGGGGATTTAGTCATTACACCCTTGTCATGGACAGATCATTCCCTCCTTAGGCTGGATTTCTGTTCCACGTCAGGGAGGCGGAGCCACTTAGATGGTTCCGCCCCAGGCGCCTAATGGACCCGGAGCGGTTCCAGAGGGAGCTTGGGCCATTTCCTGAGTCTCTGGCTCTCAGCTCGCCTGGAGACCTGGTGGCCACCTGGGATGGGTTGGCCGCCGGGGCTCTAGAGCGAGTTGTGCCTCTGCGACCTCTGACCCGGCACAGATCCCATTTGGCTCCGTGGTATACGGAGGAGCTACGGGAGATGAAGTGCCAGAAAAGACGTCTAGAGGGCATTTGGAGGGCGAGCCGTTCTGAGTCTGACCGAACACAGGTGAGATCTCATATTAAGACTTACCTTGTGGCGATAGGGGCGGCGAAATCTTCGTATTTCTCCGCCCTTATTGCATCAGCAGAAAATCGGCCTGCCGCCCTGTTTAGAGTGACCCGCTCTCTACTTGAACCGAGAGCGCGGGATGACCTCTTGCAGGGTAGGGCGGAGGAGTTTTCCCGATTTCTGCATGATAAAATCGCTCAGATTCGGGAGGGGCTCGACTCCAATTGGATGGTCCCGGGGGAGGTGTCCGGGGCAGGTCTTGGGAGTGTTATCTGGGGGGAGTTTGACCCTGTGACCGCCGAGGGTGTGGACAGGTTGCTGGGGGGTCTGAATGCCACCACCTGTTTATTGGACCCGTGCCCTTCCTGGCTGGTTTCGGCCGCCAGGGAGACGACACGAGGCTGGCTCCAGGGGATTGTCAACGCTTCCTTGAGAGAGGGGGTGCTCCCTACCGCCCTGAAGGCAGCGGTGGTGCGCCCCCTCCTCAAGAAGCCTTCCCTGGACCCAGCTATTTTAAACAACTATCGTCCAGTCTCCAACCTTCCCTTTGCGGCGAAGGTTGTTGAGAGTGTGGTGGCACGTCAGCTCCCCCAGTACCTGGAGGAAGCTACTTACCTCGATCCGTTCCAATCGTGCTTCAGGCCTGGACATAGCACTGAGACGGCATTGGTCGCGTTGGTTGATGATCTCTGGAGGGCTCGTGACAGAGGGTTCTCCTCTGTCCTGGTCCTATTAGATCTCTCGGCGGCTTTTGATACTATCGACCATAGTATCTTGTTGCGACGGTTGGGGGGGTTGGGGATTGGTGGAACCGTCCTTCGATGGTTCTCCTCCTTCCTCTCTGACCGTTCGCAATTCGTGTTGGCGGGGGGGGAGAGGTCCACCTCTAGGCCCCTGGTTTGTGGGGTGCCTCAGGGGTCGGTCCTCTCTCCCCTCTTGTTCAACATTTACATGAAGCCGCTGGGTGAGATCATCCGTGGTCTTGGAGTGAGGTGTCATCTGTATGCAGATGACACCCAGTTGTACATCTCCACTCCGGACCACCCCAACGATGCTGTGGGGGCTATGTCTAGGTGCCTGGAGGCCGTGCGGGACTGGATGGGCGGGAACAGGCTTCGGCTCAACCCATCCAAGACCGAGTGGCTGTGGTTTCCGGCGCCCCGATATAGCCAGCTGACACCTTCGCTGGCTATCGGGGGGGAAGTTCTGCCCCCCACAGAGAGGGCTCGCAACCTGGGAGTCCTCCTGGATGTATGGCTGTCGCTTGAACATCACATCGCGGCCGTCTCCAGGGGGGCATTTCATCAGATCCGTCGGATCTACCGGTTGCGGCCCTTCCTGGATCGGGACGCCTTGCGCACGGTCACTCAGGCCCTTGTCACCTCTCGCCTGGACTATTGTAATGCCCTCTACATGGGGCTCCCTGCGGGGAGCATCCGGAGACTCCAGCTGGTGCAAAATGCAGCCGCGCGGGTGATCATGGGGGCGTCACGTAGCGCCCATGTGACACCTCTCCTGCGCGAGCTGCATTGGTTACCGGTGGCTCTCCGGGTTCGCTTTAAGGTTCTAGTTTTGACCTTTAGGGCGACCCATGGCATGGGACCAGGTTACCTTCAGGACCGCATTCTGCCAGCGTTCTCCAACAGGCCGGTGCGTTCCCACAGAGAGGGTCTGCTCCGGGTGCCGTCGGCCGCTATGTGTCGTCTGGCGGCGCCAAGGAGTAGGGCCTTCTCTGTGGGTGCCCCCGCCCTCTGGAATACTCTGCCACCGGAGCTCCGTACCGGCACGGACCTGAGGGCCTTCAGGCGCGCGTTGAAGACCTGGCTCTTTGAGCAGGCCGGCCTGGGCTGAGATAATGGTTTTAATTTGGTCTCCATATTTAATTCTAAATTGGGTTTTAAGGGGGTGGGGTGGGGTTTTGTTAGTTTTATCAAGCAGCCGATTGAAATTTAATATTTTTTAACTTTTGTATTCTTTGTGGGGTTTTTAGATGAGCTGTTCACCGCCCTGAGTCCCTCAGGAGAAGGGCGGTATATAAATGGAATAAATAAATAAATAAATAAATAAATAAATTTATACTTTCATTATAGCAGCATAAGTAGTCCACATGAAAAGCAGGTTTATGAATATTAGAAATTATGCAAATTATGCTTCCTTTAAACTATAATGGCACACGGCTGTAAGGTTAATTGGAGCAAATGACTTTGCTCAGAACTGACAAGAGCAAGGGCAAATTAAGAGGTGGAGAAGGAGAAAATATTAGTGGCATCACAGTCTCTGGCTCCTGCACAAAAAAAAAACTTTGCCAATTTAAATTTACAATTTTAAAGTACAACTAGCTCAACATAAAATCACATCTCATCTACTCAGATTTTGGTCATCACAAAACTGAAGGTGCATGTGTCCCATCATCCCGCAAGCAGCACCCACATTTTTATATAACAATCTTTGGGGTTACCACTACAAAAACAACATTCTGTGAAATACAAAAACCATGAATAGGGAGATCTGGCTGCACTGGAAAATTACAATCTCTGTGATATTTGTAAATTCTTTGTTTTTTGGTTGGTTTTTTAGTGTTTCTTATCTTTGCCAGTTTATTTTTTGAGAGGTTTAATAAAAACCCATTTTAAAAAATAAGTTGCCTTTTTTAAATAAACAAAAATGCATCTCCCCTATATTGTGAACACCTCATTGTGTTTTCAGCATTGCCCTTCAATGTGGAGGCAAGGAACTATTTTAATAGAACCACAGATATGGTTAAAGTAAGAGCTTTTCTCCTTGATTCTACTGGGTAAGTTTCACTCAAGTTGGAAACCTGAGATGCAGCTATACAATTGTGGTCTCATCACGCTAGCCTTGTAATTCCTAGATTTCGTAGCTGTAATTTCCTCATAGCTAAAGAAGCTGCATGGCCACAGATAATGGGCATTGATTTTAGGATCCCTTTTTGCTTTGAGAAAGTATTTGCCAGGCTAAATATATATATATAAACTTGATATTACAAAATATCAGGATTTTCACACTAGCACATTTCAGGAGTTTGCCTCATCCTTACTTGAAGCATGATACTGTTGTCTTCCCTTGGTGAAAAGGTTCTAGCATGTTGTGTAGGAACATCGGTGGGTCAAATTTTATTACTAATTTTATACTGATACTCTTCTCTTTTATATAGCTCTAATTCTAGATTTCTTGGTAAATATATTTAAATATTATATTTAAAATCCCCTACAAATTCTAATAATGACATTAGAAATTGACATTGGCATTTTAAAATTCTGTACTACTAGAAACAAATAACCCTAGCAATTGTATCCAGTGTTTATTTTATTGCTTTTGTCCATGAAAGCTGTTATTGTTATAAAACAGAACAGATAGTTCCGATTAATCATGATGCAGTGATGGGATTCAAATTTTTTTACTATCAGCTCTGTGGGCATGGCTTGGTGGGCGTGGCAAGGGAAAGATACTGTAAAATCTCCAATCAGAGGTGATATTTGCCGGTTTTCCGAACTACTCAAAATTTCCGCTACCGGTTCTCCAGAACTGAATATCACCTCTGCCATGATGATGATGATATCTGTTCAGTTGATTCTTGGCGATTCCATAGGCCAGGTTTCTCCACATCTTTCAATCTTGCACTATTTCTTTGAGGTTTTTTTGTGCTCTGACTGGTGTCGGCTTTGATAGTATCCAGCCATCATACCCTATGGTGACCTAGTTTTCTTTTATGGCTAACTCTTCCAAACACAATTGCTTTCTCCACTGAATCCCCCCACATATTTTATTTATTTTATTTGTCAAAAGCTTACAATATAACAGAAACAAGAATAAACTTAAGTTTAAATAGAAGAAATAGGAACTAATAATTGGGGACAATAGGACAGGGATGGTAGGCACAATTGTGTGCTTATGCACGCCCCTTACAAACCTCTTAGGAATGGGGTGAGGTTAATAGAGGTTAGTTTGAGGATAAAGGAGTGGGGGTTTGAGCTGGTGACAACAGAATCAGGTAGTGAGTTCCAGACATTGACCACTCTGTTGCTGAAATCATATTTCCTGCAATCGAGTTTGGAGTGGTTTACATTTAGTTTATATCTGCTATGTGCTCTAGTATTGTTGTTGTTAAAGCTGAAATATTCATTAACTGGTAAGATGTTGTAACATGATTTTATGTACTATGCTTCAATCTAATCTTAGTCGGCGTAGTTCAAGGTCTAGAATCCAAGAAACTGTGAACTCTAATTCCATCTTTGGATACAAAGTCAGCTGGGTAAACATGGAGCAGTCCCTCTTCTAGTCTTAAGAAGCAGGCAGTGCCAACCACTTCTGAAATCTTGCCAAGAAAATTGCAGGACTTTCTTTAGGCAGTCATCAGGAGTCAACACTAATTTGAAGACACAAAACCAACAATCATTAGGAAAAAAGGAAAACAAAAAATAGTAATGATCAATTACACTTATACAGTTACAGTGTGGGATACAAAAGAGGACTAAGAACAATAATAGTTATTGTTATAGTTACGTTATAGTTTGGTTTGGTGGTAGCAGTGCCTCAAATAGATAATCCATACAGAGAGTAGTAAAGACAGCTGAGAAGATTATAGGAAGACTGCTTCCCATTACTCAGGATACTGCTTATAAGCACTATATCCTTAGAGCTCAAAGCATTTGAGCACACCCACTTTATGGTCTGTTTCTGTTGCTCCCCTCTGTGAGGAGATTTTGAAGTATTTCTAGCAGGGCTACCATATTCTGTAACAGCTTTGTTCCCTATGCCATCTGACTGGTAAACTCACAAGATTTGTTTTTCTTGCCATGTATATGTATAATCTGAACTAGACTGTGTTGTTTCTCTGTATCATATAATATATGTGACTATATGCATAAATTTGTATTGATTGATTGATATCTGAATCAGAGTTTGACTTGGATTTTCCCAGTCATGATAAAATAGTCTAACAATCCCACTAATACAAGTTTGTATTGACTATGATTTGTTGAATTAACTAGAACTGACTTAAGTTCATATGTAATTTATGTTATAAATTACTGTTTATAAACAATGATTGAATTCACAAAATATACTGAGCCAAAAGCAAACAAAACAGATTATAATTTAGCATTTGATATGATATATGAACCTTTTGTCTGCTCATAAATATGTATTTCACACTTTTAAACATATTAGTCACTTTCTGGGGTTTTTTGGGGAGGCGAATAATTTCTTTTTACTAAGATAGTCCTCCACATATGACTTTGATTGAGATAGGAATTTCAGTCATTAAGTCATGTGGTCCTTAAGCAAACCATTACATGACTGGATCTGATTTTATGTTCATTTTTACCACAGTAATTAAGCAAATCTGATTTCTCCATTGCCTTTGTTGGAAGTTGGCAGGAAAGGTTACAAATCACAACCACGTGATCACAGAATGCTGCAACCATTGTAAATGTGAATCCGTTGCCAAGTGCCTAAATTGCAATCATGTGACCATGAAGGTGGAGAAATAATTGTAACTTCAAGGCATGTCATAAGTCACGTTTTGCAGCATTTTGTAACTCCAAACCATCATTAAACTAATGGACATAAGTTAAGGACTACCTGTGTTAAGACTTGTATCAGTAATATTTCACAAGCTGCTGAAGAGACAATTCTTCTATACAGTGTTTGGTGGCTAATTCATTGTCACTCTTTTTTAAAATTTTTAATAATCTTTCTCTTCTGTTTCATGTTATTTTGCATTTTATCTTTTATTTTTATTTATTATTATTACTGTCATTTTTAATGCTTTTATTTGTAGTGCTGTGTATGGTCTGTGACCGTAATAAAAACTGATTGATGTTCATTTTGTCTTGCATTGTGATCTTGTTTATTGTTTCTTATGGTTTGATTACTGTGTTTACCATGGCGCTTTAATTGGTTGCATCTTTTTATTGGATAAGCCTTTATTGATTGATGATGAAGTATACAAATAGGATAAACCAACGAACCAAACTGAATCCTGCCATGCAGGATGTGCAAGTGATACTCTCATACATCTAGAGTGAATTAGCTCAGTAGGGTTATGTCTTAATGCAGCAATTCAACTAAATTGGTAATAGGCTGGATGACAGCCAATTAAAGGAACCAAATTCAGACAGATGGAGACATTGTGTCTAGATGCAGCATTTTTTTCTGGAACTCTGCATATGTGTAGCAAGGGTTGTTTCTTGATTTAAATGTTCACGAGAGGCCCAGATGGTTTTGGTGACTCACAATATTTTTTACTGTCTTCATTTCAATTTTTCTCTGAATGTTGGCTACTGCTCAACCTTTACCTATTACGAATTTATATTTTTCATTAACACAAGTCCTTTGCAATTGAACCCTTATGTTGCAAATCACTTATTAAGATCTGTTTGCATTTATATAGGAAATTAACATTTCTTGTACATAGTTCATTTTGTGTGATTCATTTGTGGCCATTTCAAAGAATTTTGAACTTGCAAAAATCTATAAATCTTAAGATATTTAAAGACATTGCATATTTATTATTGGGAATGAAAAATATCTTTGGGGCTTTTTAATCTGAAAAGTTAAAAAATGGAAAAGTAAGAATAGCAGACTCTCTTTTTTCTAAATGAGCAATAATGGGGAAGAATTTTGATAATTGTTTCCTCATTATATTACATCTCAATAAAATAGGTCTGATAATCCATTCAAGATGGATAAAAGGAATTATTCTGACATACAGTTTATAATGAAATTACAAAATCTACTGCTATAAGATGCAATAAACATTTCCATGTGTGAAGCATTATGGGTTAGATTTCTAGTTTGGGGAAAGCTTATATCGGGAAACACTAGCTATCATATAGGAGAGATGATGTAAATAGAAAGGAAGGCAGATATATGTTTGTGATTGTTCAACTGGTTGTCATAAATCTTTCAAAAGAGTCAAGCCAGATAGATATAAAGGCAGGTTTTAGACAGACCACAACAGACGTGAAAATATAAAAGTCAAGAGTTCTTGTGTAAATTACATCAGCTAGGCAAGGCTGTTTGCTCAAAGTAATTGGAGGCCAGAAAGCTGGGTCATTTAAGCACAGGCCATCAGTCAAAAACAGAGAAATTGCCAAACACCTATTCACAGTTAAAACAAAGTTGTATTCACAAAGCAAATTATAATGTCACAGGAACACCTATCAGAAAGCAGAAGAGTTTCAAACAAAGAAAGGAGGATGGGAGCATGTTTTAGAATTTTTGATTTTGTTTTCCTAGATTATTTCATGCTTCTGTCATGTGGATGTTTTAATTTCCACTCCACAGTTCTTTTTAGCTGATGGTATGATTTAGAGCTGTATATTGGTATAAATTATATTTATGAAAACTTCAATCTTCTCATTTCTTAGCATTGTGTTAAGCCTTGATAAAGTTATGAAAAACACAACTTTGTTCCTGTATTGTCCCCACATTGTCCCCACATTGTTTCTGGCAGCAGCCACCTCCAGGACCAAAACTGCTTTCGCCTGCTAGTACAGCCACCTACACATCCTCCACCCAGTGGCAGTTATTTACCTGCCTGCCAGTCTCCTTGCCAGTTGCATGGGACTTGCAATTTCCTACTGTCTTCCCCATTGACACTAGTTGCTTAACCTTCCACCTGCTTTCCAACAACTGAAACTGCCTTGCTGTTGCTAAGTTATGCAGTTACAAGATGATGGACTTTACAATTAATCTTTAGTTATGGGAATTCTAGTCCCAAATACTGTCATTAAGTGGTGACTACCTGTAATATGGTATTTTATGTTGCTGATTTCAAAACTTCTGGCATATTTACTTTTCTAATTTTGAAATTTGAATCCCAATAAAATATATTCCGTAGATTTCAAATGTTAAGCATTTACTATGCAGATATTTTGCCCATTTGCTTACAAAATAAGAAGAAGATTCTGTGGCTTCCTAAAACCTTTCTAATTTGGGTCATATTTAGTGAAAAAAAATGTTTTAATATACCAGAATGGGTAATTTCAAAGACTTGACTAAGGCTACTTTGCACTGTATTGATATTTTCCATACAAGAGTCTTAATCACTATATTATATCAATTACAGATTGAGGTAGACTTTCCATGATAATATTTAAATATTTTTAAAATATTCTATCATAATTTTCAAACTTGATTTTATTTTTCATTTCTGCAAATACCCAGTAAAAACAATTGTTAGACAAGAATGACACAAATTCTTTCTTTCAATACATTTCAGACAAAAGTCCCCTGCGGTTCATTTATTCTCCTTCCTTCAAAACTAAGATGTGTCTTTGTTTATTCAAATATGAAACTGGGACAGTTTAATTCATTATTCTCATGGGTTAGGGTTTATTTTTTTTAAACAAACCTTTAATTGTTCTTTCTGTAAGAATATATGCTTTTCACTAAGCCAAGGACTTTCTTTTTAGGAAGGGTATTGACTTCTTATTTTAATATTAGCCCTTGATTGCTGCCAAAAGTCAGAAGATCCACTGCAACTGTTCTTTCAGTAAAAAAACAAACCCTTCAGAAATAACATGATCATTCTATTCTTATGAATATATTTTAGAAGTAATAGGAGTGAATCAGTGGTGGAATTCAATTTTTTTTACTACCGATTCTGTTGGCGTGGCTTATTTGGTGGGTGTGGCTTGGTGGTCATGTGACTGGGTGGGCATGGCTTGGTGGTCATGTGGCTTGGTGGGCATGGCAAACCCGACATCTCTCATGTCAAGGGGTGTTTCGCCCAGTCCCTTCCTTCCCAGCCACTCCTTGTTACCCCCAGCCTCAATGTATCTATAGTTCTGTAAAAAATTTCACTTTTTTCGACTTTATTATCTGCATCCACATACTATAGATGTACTTTTATGGACCACTGAAAGGAGGAAATGGCTCACATGCTTTGTCCAAGAATGTGATAGGCAGGTCACAAAACAGGGTTTTGCCACAAAGAAGAGGGGGCAATGTATTTTCCAAAGCAGCAGAAGGTAAAACAAGAAGCAATGGATCGAAACTGAACAAAGAAGAAGCAACCTAAAACTAAAGAAAAAATTCCTGACAGTGAGAACAATTAACCAATGGAACTGCTTGTCTCCAGAAGTTCTGGACGCTTCAACACTGGAGGTTTTCAAGAAGAGACAGGACAAGCATTTCTCTGAAATGGTATAGGACAGGCAACCTTGGCAACTTTAAGACTTGTAGACTTCAACTCCCAAAATTCTGGGAGGAATTCTGGGAGTTGAAGTCCAGAAGTCTTAAAGATGCTAAGGTTAGAGACCCCTGGTATAGGGTCCCTTCCAAAGTTTATTCTGATACCTTTGCCTGGGCCTCCCCTCAGACTTGGCATCCTCAGTTTTCCTGCCTGAGCAGAGGGTTTGGACTAGAAAACCTTTCTCTCTTCCACTCTCATTCACCTTTTTTTCTCTTTCCCTCTTTTTTCCTTTCTGTCTCAAAGCCATGGCTGGCCAAATGCTCTTCCCTATCTTTCCCTCTCTCTCCCCACTCTGTGTGTGTGTGTGTGTGTGTGTGTGTGTGTGTGTCTCCCTCAAAGCCATGGCTGGGCTTTCCTTTCCTTTTTTTCTTTTTGGAATCAAGACTGGCTGAACAAGGATCGCCAGCCGTGCTGGAAGCATCCCTTCAGGTGACCTTTCTCCTCCTCCTCCTTCTCCTTGGGTGTGCACGTCATCCTCCCGGCCCTGCCAAGGCTGCCAGTTGCGAGAAGAGAGGGAGGGGGAGATGGGTCGACCAAAGAGATGCTTCCAGCGCAGCTGGAGATCCTTGTTCAGCCAGTCTGGATTCCAAAACGAAGAAATGAAAATAGCAAGGAGCACCAAGGAAAGCCAAGCCACGGCTTTGAGGGAGACACACACACACACACACACAGAGTGGGGGAGAGATGTCTATCCCCTGCCGTCATCCTTACCTTCTCAGGCCAGGTGAGGGAGGGGAGGGTGAGGGGCAGAAGGACCAGCCGCTGCAGGCATATCAGGACAAAGGAGAAGCCCCGGGACATCTGCCCACCCACCTGCTGTCTGTCTGGGCCAGGCTGGGCTGGAAGAGGCGCATCAGCTGGTAGAAAGCAGAAAATGTGCTCTGGGAGGGCAGGCAGGCAGGCAGATGTCTCGGGGCTGTTGCACATGCGTACTGCATGTGTAGCAGCTGCACATGCAGTGTGCATGTACAGCAGCCCTGGGACCTCTGCCTGAGCTGCGCCATGGCCCCACGTGGTTGGGAAAGCCAGAAGAGCGAACAGGAGAAGTGGGACGACCGGGCGACCCGGTTCGGGGGCGTGGCAGCCAGGGGTTGCTACCACTTCTGCGACCCACAGCAAATCACTGCTACCAGTTCTCCTGAATAGGTGAGAACCGGTTGAATAGCACATCTGGAGTAAATTATTTCATGCACTGTGTTTCATGCTTTAAAGATGGATACAGCTACAGAGGAATTATTAGGAAATTTATATAAAATACAACAGCATGCATTAATTCCTAATACTGCTTCCTGGAATTCCAGTGTCAAGACTTTTGCCCAATAAATAATTATATTCTCACTCTGTAGCAATAATAGAGGTAGTTCTCCTTTAGTGACCTTGGGAGCGACAACCCAGGCATTAAACAAAGCAACCACTAAGTGAAATCACAGCTGTGTTTACAATCTTACATCAGCTTCTCTTTGATTTACAGATTTGTGAAGCTTATAAATGTGAGGATTGGTTGCAAAGTTACATTTTCATCACAGCCATAACTGTATGGTCAATGTATGTAATTGCTAAAACTGAGGCCTACTTGTATATTGATCGATTGTTCCTGTGACTTTAATGCTTCTCAAATGAGACATTTTCTATTACAGGTAGAATGAAGCTTTATATAGTTACTGATTTGTCATGGCCTACATCCTAATAGTTTCTTCCCATCTGCTACTGTTTGTCATTTAGTCGCTCTCTAGTTCTTTTGTTCTGACCTGCAGATTGGCCAGATTGGTGATAGAGAGAAGACAACAGAGACAATAGCAGCGGCAATGAAATATATTCATTGCCTTATATTCTGAAAAAAGATTGGTGATAGCAGTGATCAGAAATGCTAGGAAAAATAGGAGTTGGGCAAATTATTAAGGATGATGCAGCACATTTGATATATGGTTTTGCAAGCCTAGAGATTAAATGCCTTTAATTTAAAGAAATAGAAGTTTTCATTCATAACAGAATATAAAGCAGAACATACCTGTTTCTTAATATACTGAAAGCATTTCATATACTTTTAATATTTCCTATAACTCTGGATATAATATATGTTGTAAAAACAAATGCATACAGATACATAATATTAAATGGATATATACATAAAGCATCAGCAGCATGAACTTTTACTTCCTGCTTTTCTAATATCTTTTAGAGCTATCTTTACTATGAATGCTTTAAGAATGGCTATAAGTCTTGCCTTTTAAGTAGAAATGCAATAGAATTTTCTGATATTTTCCCTCCATTCCTCTGAGCTCCTTATATTTTTCTAGTGGTTTTTGTTTTTAAATTCAGTGGTGCACTGTTTCATGTTTTTCCACTCATCTGAGGTAAAAGGATTTTACACCAATTCTCATATAATCTATTTAGACTAAATAATTTAGGGTGAAACCCTCTTATTTTAGCTTGTTGGACAAATAGTGAAATTATTGGACTGTAAAGGGAAAAAAAGAGAAGAAAACTAGGAAGCTAAGAGTGGGGGGGAAGGTGGGTTGTAGGATGAATGGGATTTGAATCAGAAACTTTCTATTTGCAAGTCAAAAATTATAGCTATTATGCTTTTATATGTCAGGCACGAGCCTAGAGATGAAATCTAATTGAATCCAATCCTTTATTTATTTACACCTAATGGACAGAGTTTTGCTAAACTTAAAGTAAAAATCCTCTACTTTAATAGATACCGTATATCCTTAGAGATTCTAGGGTCCAAATCTGTTCTCCTCTTCCCATCTAGTTTAGGCTTTTCTCTGGAATATACTGCCTGCTCTCTGGGAAGGCTCTTTTCTGCCAAAACTCTTCTCCTGTTTCTGCAGGTGCACATTCCATCAATTTGCAGCTCTCATAATAACTGTAGCTCTAAAATTGTGTTATGGACAATTGGGATACCTGCAGAGGGGAGAATATCTGAAAAGCCAAGAAGGTGGTTCTTGGTTGAACTCACATGGATCATATAAAAAAACCCTTGTGTGTTCATAATAGCTATTTTGTTTCATGATTAATGGACAAGAGTTCTTAAAATGATGACATGAAGAGCTGTTGTTTGAAAATGGGACAGAGGAACATGGCCTGACAGTGCCTTGATGGTATGTGAGGAATTAGAATAGAGTAACATTTGTTTCTGACCTCCAAAAGCAGTTGTCTGCCTTTTCTGGTGAGGGGGACAACTGACCATTAGAATGTATAAAACATCTAATATTTTCTTGTGCATTACGAAGGAATATGATTTGGTAAAATCGGAAATACTCTACCAAATTAACATATTGATTTAGAAGTTATGAATTATTAATATAAGTGCATTCTTTTTAAAATCTTTTTCTCTTAAATGTGGTTTAAGAATTATCTTTATAACAGAAAAGTTGTTTAAATAACAGCATTGCAATTTTCCCCCCCTCCCCCTCTCCCCCCTTTTATGCAAGGTCCATAAAAATTACTATAAAAAGTTAACTTCTGATCCCATGGACATTTTCCTTTTAATAAAATCAAAATTGCAGATTTTCTGGAGTTATAATAAGAAATGGGTACTTAAAACTGCATATCTTTAATCAAATACTTATAGTATATAGGATATTAGTTCTACTGCAACAAATAGCAAAAGAAAAAAAATTAATAAATATTTTTAATTGGAAAAAATCCAGTGTTTTTCAAATAAATGATCACAATTGTTTTGGTAAAATATAAAATCTATGGACTGGAAAGAATCCAAAAGCCCCATCTGTGAATAGAGGACCAGTTTTATAATTACAGTCTACTGAACAGACCTGGGGAATAACAGCATACGTTCCCTCTCAGATATTTTCATGTCTCTTGAAAGAACCTCAGGAGACATCTCTAGTTTTTAAAATTTATTTATTCACTATATATATGTATTTTTGTGTGTATTGCAAAATCTAAAACAAATCCCACACAACTGTTTAAAATATAATAGTTTTACAATATAACATCACTATTATAAAACTAAAAACATAAGTATAAAACCAAGAAAAATACGTAAAATAAAATAAAGGTAAAGGAATCCCAGTGGATTTTACTCCGCTAGTCTAAGCAAAGGAATACTAATACTACCGTAATATTTAACCTCAAAGGTGCTTAGCTGTAGCTGATAGGAAATAATAAGTACTGTTCATGATATTCAGTGTTATCTTAAAACTATTCTAATTATTTTTTTAAGAGGAAAGAGTGGCTTTCGTAAAATATTTTTGTTCAAAGACTATTATATTATCATATTACCCAGAAATAGAGTGTGATGCTTTAATGTAAACTTATTTTTAAAATGTATTGTTTAGCTTATGTGCAATATAGTAACAACAGAACTTTACCTTTAGCTTAATAATTTATTTCATTGCATAATTTGCATATTTCCTTTAATGTGCTGCTGAATAGAATTTCTATATTATACATTTTTGTCTTCCGTAGGCAGAATTACTAGTGATAAAAATGATTTTTAAAAAATCTTGTAAGAGTTTTTAATGAAAATATTGTTTTATGTTATGTTTGTGTAGGTACATGTGTGTGGATGGATGTAAAGTAATCCAAAATCTGGTTTATTATTTTAGTAGAATAAAGGAAGAAATGCCATCAGCTTTATTCCCCCCTCACCCTGGCATTTCAAATAAGTGCTACCTCCCCAATTCCCAATTCTCATAAATATTACACTCAAGAAATAGGAGGACTCTTATTCCCTAGCACTTTGCACAAAGGTTATAATTTATTTATTTTGCACAGATAGGATTCCCCCCCCCCCCAAAAAAAAGGTTTAGAATATAGTTCAGAGGTGCTGCATGCTGGCAAATTGTAAATGGGTTACAATAAAATAGCCTTATTTACTGGAATGAAAGCTTGAAGGAAGTCTACAAAGCTATGTATAATCATCTCTTTTTCTTTGTGCTTCATGCTGACCAGACCAAGTTGTTTTGTTCTTTTTTTAAAAAGCAGACACAGCTGTAGTAGAGCAGTTGGCAATCTTCTTTTGTTAATGGACCCAGTTCTTAGATCATATGGACAGATAGCCTATTTCTGTCTCAGCAGGGATAATCTTTACAATTCCTATGCTTAGCTCCTTCCGAAAGGTTATTTCGAACATAGTAGTACATCTGCATGGTTTCATTTATTTGCCACTAACTAACTAGATTACTTAGGTAGATGCAGTACAAGAAATATGTTAGTGACACATTGGACAGAATAGGATCTATTGTTATCATAACCGTTATTGCTTGCAAAATGTAGGTGAGTTTAGGTGATATCAGCTGAATAATAGCTGGATAAAAATATTAATATTTCTTATGTTTCATGATATCAATAGTAAAAATTACATAAATTAATAGATGGTTGTGAGATAAGCAAACCATTTTGATATTCAAAAGATTATACTTATTAAGATTATATTACAGTATATTTGATAAACTGAGGTATTCCCATTTAAAAAATAAGCATAGATTAGTTGCCGATTAGTTGCATGTCTTCATTTTTACCACTTTCTTTGATGTTATTAGTAGCTGTGGTTAAAATAATTACATTTATATTTTTTAAAATAGTAAATATTTGTAGTAGAATGTACATCAGTTTAAGTCATTGTTCATAACACAGACTATTCAAACAAATCTTAGAATTATGTACACATGTGATTCAATAGTGGGATTCAAAAATTTTTACTACCGGTTTTGTGGGCGTGACTTGGTGGGTATGGTATGGCTTGGTGGGCATGGCTTGGTGAGTGTGGCAGGAGAAGGATATTATAAAATTCCCATTCCCTCCCCAATCCTGGGGGAAGGATACTGCAAAATCCCATTCCTCCCACCCTACTAACCTGCTTTTTAGCTCTGGTCTCCTGTGCAGGGCAACAAAAGAAGACCCAGCCAATCAGCTGTGACTCCGATGAGCTGTGACTTGGGAGGCAGCATATAGATGGGGGTGGAGTCAATCAGAGGTGATATTTACTGGTTCTCTGAATTACTCAAAATTTCTGCTACCGGTTCTCAGAACCTGTCAGAACTGGCTGAATAGCACCTCTGAGTCTGTTAACTAGTTCTGAATTTAATATAGTGTCAAATTTTATTTTCAGATCTTTCCTTAATTGTCCCTAAAATGGGTTTCATCTTTTTCACAACTGCCACACATTGATTTGGCATTTCATTTACCCTGAGATTAGTGGTAGATAGCTCATTTGTGCATATCTAAATTTTGGATTTTGTTTTTGTTTTAAATTGAGTTGAATTTGTCATTGAAAATTCGTCCAGTTTGAAGCGCTTTTCCTCAGTATGAAGAATTTACTACATTCTACCTTGTGATTTACCCCAGGTTAAGATCATTTATGAACAAATTAAAAAGCATTGGTCTCAACACAGATTCTCTATGGACTCTGCTTCTTGAGAGAATTGCCATAAACCAGTTAGTAATCCAAAAAAAGATTTTGTCCTTTTATCCTGTGACCATTTAATTTACTCATAAGTCTTGGATCAGGAATTATGCCAAGGGCTTTTTTTAAAAAAATAAAAATTTACAGTGCTGACAGGGTCACCTCCAATCATATTTCTGTTCATAAACTCAAATAAAAGGCTGGTGAAAGCAGGACATACATTTGCGGAATTCATACTGATTTTCTTCCCTTGAAGGAGTTTTCTCTTATATGATAGTTTTATTAGATTACTAGAAAGATAAAAACTAACAGAAACTAATAATTAAAATAGGAATGAGAAAAAAAATGAATAAAGTCCAAAACACAGAAAGGAAAGAAAAGAAAAAGAAATGCAAAGAAATGACTTCCAGTTTTCTTTTACAACTGTTAAAAGTATGAATTTAAATTGGCCTCTTAGTTTATAATATAATTTTAATTGTTTTTATTAAATATTATTTTTTTCTAATAATCAAGGCAATACATAATTTCATTTTTTCCTGTTCCAAGCGGAAAGTCCAGATGGGGTTTCGAGTCAGCATTAAAATTAATTAATGTCTTTTCTCTAATCAAAGCTAGTGAAGCCTTTTCCCCAATGTTCATAGTTGTTTCTACTAACAGATGTAGATAAAATGGAATGGAATGGAATAGAATAGAATAGAATAGAATAGAATAGAATAGAATAGAATAGAATAGAATAGAATAGAATAGCAGAGTTGGAAGGGACCTTGGAAGTCTTCTAGTCAAATCCCCTGCTCCAGCAGGAAACCCTGTTAAACTGACTGTCCTGTAATTTCTGGGCCCCTTTTTGAAAATTTATGTTGCATTGCAGTAGTAAAGACAGATGTGACTGTCTTGGGCATTCTTTTCATTTTAAAACAGCGGATCTTGACTCCTTTTCTAGAATTAAAATCCTGCCACCATTTTATCAAAGTCATTTTTTAATGTGAGTCATATTGCTCCTTTCACCTGATATCATGAAAGTACCAATCACACTCAGAATCCTACATTTTGTTCCATAAAATACTTTGGGTGGGGAAGAGAAAATCATTAAAACACATTTCTGATTAATTTCAAAAGTATGCATTAACCTTGGCGTGTAGTCATTCTGGCCACATGACCACAGGACATATCTTTGGAGCTGGCAGTTCAAACCACCCCTTTATTGCTCCAGATTTCCCCAAACACTCCCAGGTTTCTGGCAAATCCCAGAGCAAAGTGATAACACATACACACAGACACACACACACACACACAAACACACACACACACACAGAGCCAGCAGCCTCTGACTGCAAGTAGTCCAGCTCAACACTGTGAGCACGACAGCTACAAAGCAACAATTCCAGCAAGTCAATGAGTCCAGAAAGCAAAAGAGCAAGGCAATTAATCTAGGAAATCCAGAAAACTTCAACTGTCAGCATCTCCTTAAGTCTCAGTCCCCAGATGTACCTTGTGAAGAGGGTAGGATGCTCTCTTCCCAAGTCGTTGGGTCAGTCTGTGCTTTTTCGCCTTTTCTCCACTCTCCGTGCTAGAAGATCATGAGGGAGTGGTCCTTGCTCATTGCCTGAGTTCTGTCTCTCATGTTCACTGCTTCATCTCTCTTGGTCATCCTGCCCCCCACCTTCCTCCTTGCCTACAAGCCATCCCAATCCTAAAAGGCCCTGGCCTGATTCAACCTGTTCCTCCCCACATTCCTCCGAAGCTAACGAAGCCACCCCTTCAATCTCCAGTTCCGGCTTGTCTTCCTCTGCAGATTCAGGCTCCGATGAGGGCATGACAGTTGGACACAACTGGACAGGGAAAACTTTTACCTTTAATCAAGATAGAAAATTTGGATCCAACAAATGAAGTACATATTTCTCTTATGTCTTAATTGTACAACATATATTTGTAGTTTCAAATGCAGTATTTTTAGGCATTTTAATATTTTAAATGGCGTTTATAGTAATGAAAGAAGTATGATACGGGTGTAGCTTTATTTCTTAATGTATCAGTTATAATATTGCCGTGAATAATATCACAAGTAAATCAAAAACTATTAATTTGTTGCATTTTTTGTTTTGAATAAGACTATCCTATCCATATATTTACCAATACATTATTTGAATCTGAACTTTTATTTTTAAAATGATTAACCCATGGTGCCTGGTGATTTCAGGAACCACTTATCTTTGATAGTGTTTGCTTCACCAGTAAGAGATGCAGAGGTGGTATTCAGCAAGTTCTGACCAGTTCTGGAGAACCAGTAGCGGAAATTTTGATAGTTTGGAGAACTGGCAAATACCATCTCAAACTGGAGGTTTTACAGTATCCTTACCCTGCCACACCCACCAAGCCACACCCACAGAATCAGTAGTAAAATTTTTGAATCCCACCACTGAAGAGATGGTAGAGGGTGCACTTCAGGTTCTCTCAGTTAAACAAGTCACCTATTGTAGCCTTTTATTCTCAAAGATTTTGCTTCATTTTCATTGAGAAAGTGCAATTCTTAACAGTAAATTACCTTCCATTCACTTTTGTTTGACGTCTTTAGCATTCTAGTTATCAGGAGCTATTTCCATTGCATACTTAGTATTGTCCCAAGAGAAATAAAAGAAACAACTCAAAACTCACTCCCCCTCACCCTTTGGTTTAAGTTTCATATAGTTTAACCACCTTAGATCAAATCTAAGAGTTAACAATGCAGTTTAAAGAAATAATACATGACAAGAAACACTAGAAGAAACCAAGATAACACTTAAGTATTTTAACTAGTAGTTGATTGATTTTAACTAATTGATACTAACAGTATTTTAACTCATTAATACTAATAGTATCAATAATAATTCTATGTATCTTAAATATAAAAAACAAATACTTTTAAGTATTTGGATGGAATTGGATGAAAAAATCAATACTGAATAAATTACCATTAGAAAAAAAAATAAGGAAATAATATAAGGAAAATAATATTTGCACTTTTCAGTTTTTGATAAAATCTGTTAATAAGGGAACAAAATGCAGCCACAAAAGCTAGAACTTTTGTTCTGTTAAGAAATGAGGTGGTTGTTTTTTTAAAAAGAAATACTTGTTAGATATGAAAACTAAACAAAATATGTTGCTGTAGCATAACAAAATATCATTCGAGTGGAGTCCTGCATTTTAGTATATTCTTTTCTAGAGTACTAGTTATAATATGTATTAGTATATATTATAAATTTTGAAACAAAATGAGACTTTAAATTTGATAACGTAAGAATCAGTATGTTGTGGTTGTTTTTGTATTGGAAGCACCAAAGTGCTTCCAATTTGAAAGGATTACGTGGTGAATCACTGTTGCCTGGGAGATGCCAGATAACTTCATGTCCCAGTTAATGAGCCCACTGAAGTGATACCTATTTATCTACTCTTGTTTGCATGCCTTCAAACTGGTAGATCGGCAGGAACTAGACCAAATGATGGGAGCTCACCCAGCCACACAGCAGGGACTCAAATGTGGGCTTGCAGATTATCAGTCCTTATCATGTGAGCCATTGCACTCCCCAGAATCAGTCTTATAGTAAGGCATTTTTCTACATTGTTATAAAGGGTGTTACATAGCAGATGAAATGTTATACTATTGATCAATAATTAGTCAATGAAGGATCAAGAATACTTAACTGGAATAAAGTAAGCATTCAAATATTGTTCATTGGGTTTTTTTTACTATAGAGATATTCAAACAGAGACTGTTGAATACAGATTGATAAAAGGAAACAATTGATTCACTAAATGAATGTCTTAAAACTAGTAGTTATATATATATTAGTTATGTATACTAGCTGTAGTATACATATGATGAAGGATCCCAGGAAACTTACCAACTGTATCTAAACCATGGCCAAACTTTGTACTGCCACAACAGTTAAAAATGAGAAAATAGATGAGAAACATTTTGAAATGATGCAATGTCATAATTGAAAAATATATTTGACTACAAAGCATGGTATTTATTGCTTCAATCTTAGGTCAGGATATTTATTTTGGTTCTTTTAAAGTAAATTTTTTATCACAAGAACATTTATTTGCAAACTAGCTAGCCTCCCAATCAGCTAAATATATTTCCTACTTGTAGTAGAAACAACAGAAAGTCTTATAAAACTTTAAACAGAAATCCATTTATTATTTTTAAGGCGTGACAAAGGTCTTGCAGTAATTTTTGTTATCTCAGCTTATGCATTTTCTGCTGAAATCACACACTATGTGGATTCCCCTGTCTTGTAAGACGTTGAATCTCTGCTGATTGCTTCTTTGTTGTACTGCATCTACAGTATCCATCAGTCTTAATAACCTTCCAGTAACATTTGAAGGTAGATCTCTGTGCCCTAATAGACTCTCCAGGGAGGCCACTGTGCATATTTTAAATTGGAGAAGCTTTGTGGCTTGTCATAAGTAGCAAGACAAACTATTCAGGCGAAAATAATTGTAGGGTCATATAGAACAGAAAAGCCTTACATGGTCTTGCTCACATAATTTTGATGTGCTAATTGGTTAATTTTTGTCATGCTTGAAAAATTCACAGCTAGTAACATTTATTTTTGCATTTGTCTATAAAGAGTGCATTCTTCTTGAAGAAAAGGGTGACTATGATTGTTAACTGATAAAAAGAAAAAGACATCATAACTCTACTCAGAGTAATCACAGTCCACTGTTCACACTTCCTCCTAATAAAACTAATTTTTCATGAATTATTTATTGGGGAGATTTTATGGGTAGGCGATAAATGCTAAAACTCTTGACTGAAAAATATGATCCAAATGGCAAAGAGTTTACAATAATTATGAGAAGAAAGGAGCAAGTGACTTTGCAAAAGCAAATAATAGAGATACTTTGTATTACATCAGATAATGTTCTATTATGTTGCCTTACAAATCTGTTTAATTTATTTCTTCTCCATATGTATAATTGACCTAATCTGAACAATTTAAGGCAGTGGACAAGTTAATCTATTTAAAAAGAACAGTAGAAAGAGACAGACCACAAACAACACAATATTGCTATTATTAATACCACCAACACCTGCCTATTCCAAGTTCTTGGGAAGGACTTGACAGGTGGATAAAAATGCCAGATCCAATCTAAACATCTGACTGACTGTGAAGCCAACCACAATACATATTCTATAATCATTGACGGGATCAAAGAGTCATTAAAACATCTCATCTCAATATTCCAAACGCATTGAGAGCCATGCCATAGAAGAATTTACAGTGCTCTTTAATGGAAAATTAATGGTAGCCAAGGTAGCAAATGCAGAATAGGTGCACTACTTCAAATGTGAATTATCAAGGACTACTGTATATATAAGCCCAAAAGTTTAATAGAAAGAAAAACATACTAAAGCCTTTTAGGGAAAAAAGTATATAATTAGCTGGTATTTTTAGTCTTAGAGAAAACTCAGACTCAGCATATTCCACCAGCATTCTCAAAGTTGGCAACTTTCCTAGAATTTTTTTATAAAGCAATGTGATAATAAAAGATATGCAGCCTTCCCCATAAACTATGTATAGGGAGCACAGTCTATGAAGAAGGAACCCAAGGTGGTACCAACTACATAGTCAGTTGTTAATTTCCACGATCGCATTTTACACCTTCTTTTTTAACTGAAAGGATGGGGCATGGGTTGATTAGAATAGCAAAAGCCCGATACCCAGATACTGAATCTCTTCTAGATAACATGCTTCTAGGTAAAATATCTTCTTTTTCAGGTTTTCTTGTCATATTTGCCAATGAATTCCAGTTTAGTGAATGTACTTTGGATAACTCTTTTTAAGCTCCTTTTTAAGTGTCTTTGGTCTGTTATAGAATGTCTATGAGCTTGAAAACATCCTTCACTGATTTTTGAATAATATCATTTTAGTGTCTGATTATTCTCAACTAATATGCTTGTAAATATATTGACCTGCCTGTGTAAAGATCAATATATTGATCTGCCTCCATGACCTCCATGATGGCCTTGGACCTGACCCAACTAGTTTCTGGACCCACTCACATGGGAGGACACACGCTGGATCTGATTTTTGTCTCTGGACAGTGGTTGAATGATCGGTTAGGGGATATAGTTGTCAAATCTTTGTCATGGTCTGATCATTCTCTCCTTAGACTAGACTTCTGTACCACCAATCCGCATCGCAGGGAGGTGGAGCCGAGGAGATGGTTCTGCCCCAGACGCCTGATGGATCCTGAACGGTTCCAGACGGAGCTTGGTCCATTACCTTAAACTCTGGCTCATAATTCAACCACAGACTTGGTAGCCGCCTGGGATAGGCTGGCTGCCGAGGCTCTGGACCGAGTTGTGCCTTTGTGACCTCTGACCCGGCAGAGATCTCGCTCGGCTCCGTGGTTTACGGAGGAGCTGAGGGAGATGAAATGCTGGAAAAGATGTCTGGAGGGCGTTTGGAGGGCCAGTCGTGCCGAGTCTGACCGAACACAGGTTAGGTCCTATATTAGGACCTACCTAGTGGTGATAGAGATGGCGAAGCGTTCTCACTTCTCCGCCCTTATTGCATCGGCAGAAAATCGACCTGCCGCCCTGTTTAGAGTGACCCGCTCCCTGATTGGGCCGGGAGCGAGGGATGATCTCTTGCAGGGAAGGGCGGAGGAGTTTTCATGATTTCTGCACGATAAAATCGCTCAGATTCGGGCCGGGTTGGACTCTAGTTGGGAGGTCCCGGGGGAGGTGACCGCAGCGAGTCTTGAGACGGTTATCTGGGATGAGTTCGACCCTGTGACCACTGAGGGTATAGACAGGTTGCTGGGGCGGCTGAATGCCACCACATGTTTATTGGACCCTTGCCCCTCCTGGTTGGTCTCTACCACCAGAGAGGTGACGCGGAGTTGGGTCCAGGAAATTGCTAATGCTTTTTTGTTGGACGGCTCGCTGCCCACTGCCTTGAAAATGGCAGTGGTGCGACCCCTCCTCAAGAAGCCCTCCCTGGACCCAACTCTCTTGAACAACTATCGTCCTGTCTCCAACCTTCCCTTCATGGCGAAGGTTGTTGAGAGTGTGCTGGCAGGGTCAGCTTCCCCAGTACCTGGATGAAGACACGTATCTGGATCCCTTCCAATCGGGCTTCAGGCCTGGACATAGTACCGAAATGGCATTGGTCACACTGGTTGATGATCTCTGGAGGGCCCGTGACAGGGGTTATTCCTCTGTCCTGGTCCTATTAGACCTATCAGCGGCTTTTGATACTACCAACCATAATATCCTATTGCGGCAGTTGGGGGGGTTGGGGGCACTGTGTTGCGGTGGTTCGCCTCCTTCCTCTCCAACCATCTGCAATTTGTGTTGGGGGGGGGAGAGATCCACCTCTAGGCCCCTCGATTGCGGGGTGCCTCAGGGGTCAGTCCTCTCTCCTCTCCTGTTCAACATTTATGTGAAGCCACTGGGGGAGATCATCCGTGGCTTTGGGGTGAGATGTCATCTGTACGCTGATGATACCCAGCTGTATATCTCCACCCCAAGCCACCCCAACGATGCCATGGAGGTCATGTCCCGTTGTCTGGAGGCCGTGCAGAACTGGATGGGCGGGAACAGGCTCCGACTCAACCCTTCCAAGACTGAGTGGCTGTGGTTTCCGGCGTCCCGATATAGCCAGATAGTTCCATCGCTGGCTATTGGGGTGAGATTTTGCCCCCTGCAGAGACGGCTCGCAATCTGGGTGTCCTCCTGGATGTACGGCTGTCTTTGGAAGACCATATCACAGCCGTCTCCAGGGGGGTGTTTCATCAGGTTCGCCTGATTCGCCAGATGCGGCCCTTTCTGGATCGGGATGCCTTACGCATAGTCACTCATGCCCTGGTCACCTCCCAACTGGACTATTGTAACGCCCTCTACATGGGGCTCCCGAATGGGAGCATCCGGAGGCTTCAACTGGTACAGAATGCGGCCGCGCGGGTGGTTATGGGGGCGTCAAGGTTCTCGCATGTGACGCCCCTACTGCGCGAGCTGCATTGGTTGCCAGTGGCCTCTCGGGTGTGTTTTAAAATTTTGGTGTTAACTATTAAAGCGCTCCATGGCATCGGACCAGGATATTTGCAAGACCGCATTCTGCCATTTTCCTCTCACCATCCGGTGCGCTCCCAGGGAGGGTCTCCTGCGGGTCCCGTCGGCATCTATGTGCTGGCTGGTGACCCCGAGTAACAGGGCCTTCTCTGTGGGGGCGTCTGCCCTCTGGAATGGGTTGCCCCTGGAGTTACGGGCAGCCACGGACCTGGGGACCTTCAGTGCCTTGAAAACCTGGCTCTTTGACTAAGCTGGCTTGGGCTGATTTTAGTTTTGGGTGTTTTATTTTTTATTAAATTTTAGGGTTTTAGGGAAGGGTTTTAAATTGTTTACAGCCAGGGTTTTGGTTTAATTTAGTTTTATTTTTTTCACATATTTATTGTTTTCATTGTACGGCTGTGCACCGCTCCGAGTCCTTCGGGAGAGGAGCGGTATATAAATAAATATTTATTATTATTATTAAATAACAGAAGAATACATTTCACAATTGATGGTATAATTTATATTAGAAAATTACCAGGTATTTACTTGCACTATTGATCTAGCTATGCCTGCTCATCATGGGCCCCAGGATGAGTCATAGCTATCAATATTGGATTTTATGTTTGATGTTAATCATGTTTCCACACATTACTATGGCTTGTATCTTAATGTTTTGAAGACAAACTTTGTAAATATTCCTTTGTTTATCATCATCAGCTTATCTCTCTGTAGTCCTTAACTTACAAATTTCAATTGGTGTTGAAATGTCCATCATAAATCCTTATGGTCATAAATCAAGTGAAGATGAATTTGATTTTATCACAGTTTTTATCTTTAAGCAAATCACAAGGTTGTTAAACAAATCCAGCTTCCCTAATGGGCATTTTTTGTGTGATCACATGACTTCAGGACACTGCAACCAGTCGTAAATGCAAGCCAGTTGCCAAGCACATGAATTGTGATCATGTGACTGTAGGAGATGGTGCAACGATCATAAGGGCAAGCCAGATCCTAAGTCACTTTTTCCAAGGCCATTGTCACTTTGACCCATTGTTAAGTGAATGGTGGTAAGTCGAGGACTATAACTTTACATCTACATATTTAGAGTTGCACATCTAATGAAAGAAATATGATCCCTGAAATTCTCCCCCTTTTTTTTCATTAGAGTTGGTTTCTGTGTGATTGTCTTTTTGCTGCAACAAATACCCTGCAGCTTAATGTTGTATTTAAAAAGTATTTGGAAATGCTGGATTTGGATCTTACCATTGAGTATCTCAAAGCATTGAAGTGAATGACTATGCTATGCCATCTCAATTTGTTTTTGTGTTTGAATCTAAACTGGTGAGGATGGAACTTGTCAAGTTAGATGTCTCTAGTATTGTCTTCAGAAATTTCTACATGAGAGAGGTTGGAATATAGTGAAAGAGGAAGACATCTGTTCCTGGGGTTACCCATTGTTGACTGGTAAAGGCATTGTTTTCCCCAGTCTATGAGAACCACAGTATGCATGTGGGCATTTTGGAATGAGATCAAAGAGTGAAACTGAGCTCAACAAAAGGGCCCTATAGGTGGCACAACATTTGACTTAACAGCCACCACAAGCCTAGCAAAGATACATTTGTGAATGTTACACACATGTGTGTGAACAAACAAAATGTGTATTTTACTCTGCTCCTCATAACATTTTCCCCTTATATACCTTGGTACCAGATATCCTGCCCATCAGGGTAGGAGCAACTACCAACCCATGTGACCAGAATCCTAAATAACTTTTAACAGAAAGACCTTTGCTTTTCTTCATCTCAAATGAACCTTTATTAGAAGTCTCCATAACACCATGTAATCATGGATGAATGCAGATAAAGCACTTCAAGGAACTCTTAAGTTCACAGCCATTTGACCAGTGTAGCAAATGCTTGTTTTCTCAGTGCCCTTGCCCTGCTGTGATTCCATCAAAGTCAAGAGAATAAAAGGCTTTTTCCCCCACTTCCCCATAAAAGAAGCTTTTGTTGGTGAAGAGAGCATTCAGAATGTTCTAACAGTGTCTGAGAACATGCCATTCTTTCCAATCCCATTATTGTCTTTTCTAAACCAGTGTTGGATTTTATTTTTACTCACTGTTGCAGCTTGAGATCTTCCCAGATTTTAAAAACACTTTTTAATTTTTAAATATATTGCTAAGAAAAGAAGAGGCCCTTGTCTAGACAATACTGTTAAGCTGTTCTAGAGTAAGGTGATATTTCTTGATGGATCTGGCAAAAAGAATCATATAACTGTTGTTATTCTTTATTTACCCTGGCAGTAGTTGATGACAGAATCTTCATATTTTAGGAAGGTTCACTGAAAGCGCCTTGCAAAAAAGTGGATCCTGGGCTTGTTTTTGAGGTAGGACAGAATTGAACCATTGTGCCAAGCTTTTCTTTTCCAATGGTTTCAGGATGAAGTTTTCTCATCTTACTTGAAAACTGACTCAATGTTTCTTAGACACTCCTAAGTAAACATTGTTTACAACTTGTTATCGCTAGATTTGTAATATGAACATTAATCATCTCAGGAAGAGATACTTAGAAGCAGGGATGGGATTCTCCCGGTTCAGACTGGTTCGGGTGAACCCCTAGTTGCGATGACCAGCTGGCTCTGAACCGGTTCGATCTGATGATCATGTGGGCGCACTCACCTCCGCCCCTGTGCTGTACTCACCTATGTCTGCTCAGATGATTTGCGTAGCAGAGCGGATTGCCACGCCTTAGCTGTGTTACTTTCCTGAAGGAACATTGAAGGTAAGTAATTGCGATAGCTGTGCAGGCAATTAGCAAACCGGTTGTTACACCAGGAGAATCGCACCCCTGCTTAGAAGTGACCCCTTGGGAGATAAAGGATGGACATAACAAGTCTTTTCATTGGAAGTCCTATTTTTATGGATCTTACTGCATTCTGGAATCCACAGGTTCTCACACACTTCTACTTTTCATAAGGAAATGAAGACCTGACCTTTTAGCAGACATTTAGAGCTAAAGATAATGTGCCATAGTTATTTTTGACCCTTACATATATTTTAATCTTGTTTTGCCATTTATGCTGATATTTTATGTTAGCTGCCCAAAATCTTAGAAATTGGGCAGAGTATAAATTTTAGAAAAGAAGCAAACAGAAAGGTCAGCCAGTGTGAAAACAAATAGTTTTTCAGATGTTAGAATGCCTCTGCTTCCCGTTTCTCCTTGGTACAATAGTTGCTGCCAAGCAATACTTTTTCAGGGAAAACAGTATTTCTACAAGGCTGTCCTTTCATCTCTTTCTTCATTTCAGCTCACTGGAATAGCTGTTGGTTGTATTCACAGAACACAGTTCACTAAGCTAGCTACTCCCTTGGAGAACAGATTTATGATCATGTAATGGCAGCACACAATATAGATGTTCAAATGCGAAGTGGCATCTTTGAAAGCCTCCTAACCTCTACAAAGGAGATTCGGAGGCTGTTACTTTTTGCTTCTCTTTTTCCCAGAGACTCATCTCCAAAATTCAAATATCTGTTATGCCCCAATCAGAATCATTACTACCACACATGGATTTGGGGGCTTCCTAAATACCTTTTACCTCTTATTCTTTCATGTATTTGTGATGGAAATTAAATAGGGGTAAAATTAGAATATTTCTAGGTCTTGTTGTCTGGCATTGTTCTAGGGATTTTTGGACACATGGATGAAAACGTTGCCCCATCATTAAGTCTTGATATGGACCAGTTGTTTTAGAGTCAAACACCCACTAATGCTGTTTTCAGCTATAACTACTGGTAATTACTTCCAATGCCCTCTTTGTGTACTTAATGGTTTTTGCTGTCCTCTACATGTTATTCTCTCCTCTTGTTGTACCAACTAGGTTTGTTTTCAAAGGCAGCTTCTGGTGATAGCAAGAGAGGCCCAAGGTTAGGGGTCGCACAGCAGAATGATGGACAGTTATTAGAGCTGGAGAACTTTGTAATTCCCAAGAGTTCAGGAGAGACTTTTAAGGTGCTTTTAAGAAAAGAATAAAATGTAAATGCGAGCAGTATAATTTAGTATTTTGTCCTAATTTTGGAAACTGTTCCAATAAATCTTAGCGAGACTTGGTCAAAGTGTAGACTTTAAAAACCTGGCTTGTGTTTGTAGTCCCTTGTGCTGATATGAATAAAAAAATTGATATCTTCTGCTCTTATCTATCATCTATATTTCTTAAAGGTGGAACTTTAACAGACAATTCTGTACTTGGCATGACATATGACTCCTTCAGAATTGATACTGAATTGATATTTTTTGGCCAGCAGAGTGCTGCTGGAGCCGGGAAGATCGAAAACAGGTCACACAGGGGCGTCACAGGGCCTCCGCGCAGCCTGTTTTTGGCTGGCAGAGTACTGTTGGAGTGCTGCATGCACTCCCCTCGCCAGCCCATTTTGGCTGGCAGAGGCAAGGTTCTTTGATATTTCATTTTTTAAATATACGTATAGGAGTTCCTTGATTTATGATGAGCAACTGTTTGAAGGTTCATTAGATCTACTGGAAATACTTACAATCTGGTTTTAAAATTCTGATGGTCACTGCCTCCCCAGTCACATAATTGCAATTGGGCTCTTGGCAACTAAGCCAGATTTTCAGCTGTTGGCAGCATCTCACGTGACCCTTTTTTGTGACAGCTTTACATTTACTTCTGGTAAATCCATATCCATAGAAAACCATTAGTTCGCTTAACAACTGTGGATGTGTTTAACAACTTCCACCAAAAAGTTTTTTAAATTGGGCTTGTCATGTGACCAACTTGCTTTATGACCATAAGTTATGACCATGATGGGCAGGCTCCATTGCGGTTGTAACTGTAGGACTATTTGTATCTTGTATTTATGTAAAGTATCTAATGAAATTATAAACACACATACAGAGATTGTGGATGTGGGTGTGTATGTGTATGTGCACATATTTGTAGAAAGAAACTTGTGTTTTACCGTTTTAAACTTTATACTTTATGATAATGAAAGATTGTGTAGCATTTCCTGGCCTTTTTTTATTACCAGTTTCACTAAATGTTATGGAATAAAACATGATGTAATGATGAGTTTTATATGACTGATAAAAAAGCTGGAAAATGTTCAGAAATGTACATTACAAGGACAGTGGTGCTATTATCGAAGGTTGATAGGAACACTATCTCTTCTGCTGCTGATATATAGATAAAATGGTCTCCCTTTTGTATTTGCTATTTTCCATTAAGCCATCTTTGTTTTCAATAGTCAATATTGAAAAATCTCATGGGATTACTTACTTCTACAGAATGAGAGATAAATTCTGAAAAGTATTTTATTTCATTAAATGCTAGCTTGCCTTAGTTAAAATATCTTCTCTTTCAGACAGTGGAAGAAAGAATAAAAGATTCAGTTGATTTTCTCTTCCAATCAGTAGAGAAAACTTAAATTGTCTTTTCAGTTTATCTTGCCATGACTGTGGGCCACCAACAGTTTTCTTGCAAATGAGAAGGGATATTTTCATTACCTCCCCTGCCCCTCTTGCAAATGCAGATTCCAATGGCGTTTTCCTGTTTCATATTTAAATGTACATTTTTGGACTTGTAGGGTTCAAGGATTGCAGTCTAGTTTTCCTGATATACCTTAATATCTTCTAGGTAAACTGTTGCCTACATTGGCGATTATATGAAATAGCAGGATATATTATAAATAATAATACTTATTATTTATAATTTAGTGTATGACATACAATGGAAACCTATACATGCTAGACACATAATATTGACAACCCAGTGTGCTACTTCATTCTGTTCAGTACTTATGTGCCTATCTTTGCTGTACCATGGGGGCGGGCCACTAGTTTTACACTAGCTATCTAGTGGTGCTTAGGTTGCGAGTCTCACGTCACCTCATCCACGATGCCTTTCATCTAGCCAGATTCAATGCCAGTTTCTGCTGTCTGTGCACACAAATGCAGCTAGATTTTTCCTACTGAAGTGATACCCATTTATCTACTCACAACATTGCATGCTTTCAAATTGCTGGGTAGACAGGGGCTAGGAATCAAGCAACAGAAGCACACTCCATTTTACAGAACCAATATTCTATCTTGCAATTCCAGCATCATTAACCTTCTGTGTCACTGTGTCCCCTAGGATATTATTATTACAACAACAACAACAACAATCACCACCACCACCACCTGGACTGGAAAATGCATAAACTTTTGAATATATACCATGCCTTACATCCACAAAGTGACATTGACAGGTTATGCCTGCCAAGAAGAATAGGGGGCAGAGAGCTATTGCAAATCCATCAAGCTGTAGAAGAAAAATGAAGTTTGAATGATTATGTAAACCAAAGTACAGAAAAATTGCTGTAGGCTGTGAAAATGGACAGTATTATAAAAACAACAGAAACAAAGGGAAAATGTAAGGAAAAATGGACATGGCTTAAGAGAGGAAACATCAAGAAAGAAATGGAAGGTTTAATACTTGCTGCTCAAGAACAAGCACTACAAACGAATGCCATGAAAGCAGAGATAGAAAAATCCACTGACAATCCAAACTGCCGACTTTGGAATGATAAAGTCGAAACTGTTTCACACTTAATATGTGAGTGGAACAAAATCACGCAAACTGACTACAAAGTTAGACATGATCGAGTTGCTAAATTAATCCACTGGTCATTATGTAAAAAAGTATGCTCTACCTGCATCTGAAAAGTCATGGGAACTTAAAGTGGAAAAAGTTGTCGAAAATGAGACAATGACAATCCTGTGGGACTTTCGAATACAGACTGATCGCCATTTGGAACACAACACACCAGATATTACAGTTGTCGAGGGCCAAAGCGTACAATTTATTGACATCGCTGTACTAGGAGATGCCAAAGTCGAAGACAAAGAACTGGGAAAAATCACAAAATATTGCAACCTGGCCATCGAAACTATTTGATTATGGATGAAACATGTAACAGTGATACCCATTGTCATTCGGGCACTTGGTACCATGTCCAAGAATTTTACAAAACACATAAAGAAATTGCAGTTTCTTGCAAAAACACCAGCAGAACTGAGCAATTTGGAACATCGTATATTTTAAGAAGATTCTTGGTTGATACCTAGGACGCTGGCAGCAACCCGTATCAACCATTAGCACCAGTCACTGGTATTTGCAATACATTTTTAAATGTTCAGCTGACTTTAATGAATAATAATAATAATAACAACAACAACAATAACAATTTTGTTTCCATAATTTGTACATTCTTTTTTGGTAGCCTTGTTTTTCTGGTTCTGCTTTGTAGTAGCATTTCATTACAGTGCGGTTCTCTGACAAGGTGTATTTCTGCCGCTTCTGAGGTTGTTCAGCTTCCAGTACCGCTGCAGGCCCATGCCCTGGTTGCTCAGCTATGGGACCTGTGGCCTGTAGCCCATTTGTTGACGGGTGCCCAGGTTCCCCAGTATCCGACAGGGTCCTTGTTAACCTGGGTGACGACCGAGCTGGTATAGGCTTCATTCGGTTGTGTTTCACCATGATTCATTGCATGGGTTGTTGGGTGCACTCAGTTCTGCTCCTTGGCCTAGACTTCTCTGACATGGTTGGACCTGCTAGTAGTTTGTTCTACCGCCAGCACATCTCTCAACTTCATTGGAACAATTAAGCCCCCCGCCATGTCAAGGTGGCACCCCATGGGGGGATACTGATATCACCAGATATCAGGACTTGAGAATTGAACTGCAGAGACTCTGGCATAAACCAGTGCAGGTGGTTCCAGTGGTAATCGGCACACTGGGTGCTGTACCTAAAGACCTACGCAAGCACTTAAAAACAATCAGCGCTGACAAGGTCACCATTGGTGAGCTACAGAAGGCGACCTTACTGGGATCCGCCCGCATAATTCGCCGATACATCACGCAGTCCTAAACACTTGGGAAGTGTTCGACTAGTGATTTGTGATACAAAACTCAGCATGGTTATCTCGTTTGCTGTGTATACTGTCATTTTTGTGTATAATAATAATAATTAATAATAATTAATAATAATTAATAATAATAACAACAATAATAATAATAATAATAATAATAATATACAAATACCTACAAATAGAAATAGAATGACTATGGCAGAGGCAAGCAAGGATAGTAATAGGCGCCTTGGGTACAGTCCCAAAACAACTAGAGCACCACTTGAACACCATCGGCATTGACAAATTTGCCACCAGTCAATTGCAGAAAGCAGTTTTACTTGGAACAGCTTCCATCCTGAGGCGATATCTGTTATACCATCAAACATCCAGATTTACCTTTCTCAGTCCTTGATAAGGACTCGATAGGTAGACAAAAATGCCAAACCCAGTCTGAAAATCTAGCTGACTGTGTGATTAATAACAACAGCAACAACAACTACAACAACAACAATAATAATAGAGCCTGTACAGTCCGATTCCAATAAAGAGAAGGATGGCGAAAATCTACTCAGACTTGCAAGATTGTGTTACTATAACATTATAATAAATGTATTAGAATTCATACTTTTGGTTTTCCAATCTGATCTAATTTGAAGGATTGACACATTGGGACAGATTGTACTGATTCAGAACTGGGTCAGTGTATTTGCTTCTCTGAATACTTATCTTTTTTTTCTTGAAGTTACCAAGATCTGGAGAAATATTACCAAGTTTAAGAAGAGACCAGCAATTGAATGGAATACAGAAGTTGCTAGAGAAGCTGTCTTCAAAACCAGCTTCCACTTTTATTTTGGCATCATCTTTCAGAATTTCTAACCAGCTTTCTTGAAGGTCATAGAAACTACAATTTCAGTACAACAAATTGGATCAGAGGCAGCTTTTCCAGTTATTATTCTTTGTTAAAATAAAATGAAAAAAGTACCTAGAAGTAAGAATGTTTCCCATATTATTTTAATTTTGGAGGAAGCACAGATGTAATTGCTCAATGTGGGATTTAGAGGACTTAAAAACCAAAATAAAATAATTACTTTGGTCATATACAAATAACATAAAAAACCATTACACTATACCAGTTCTACTAATGCAATACAAATTTAATGTACTAAAAGTTATTTCAGTCAAAAAGAAATATACTATAGGAAATTTATTTTTAACAGGTATAATAGGTAAAATATAGCACACATGTAGTTTGTTTTATAAAAATGAAAGAAGTTGCTCTAATGCCGTCAATAGTGTGATAGATTTGTATGAAGGTTTTTATCATATTTATCTATATATTTCTCTATCTCTCTTTCCCTCTATTGTCATAAGACTTATTTCTCAGTTCCATTCTGGACTCTTTGCATTCAATTCAAACATTTTGTACTGTAAGAGAACCAAGATCTTATGCTAATTGGATAAATCAGATTTAACAATGCAGTCAGATAAACAGTTGTGGTAGCTGCTACCATAGCAACGTCATCATGTTCATGTCTTCTTCCCTCCCTCCTCCCTCCCTCCCCCTCTACCTCCTCCTCCTATCCAGTAAGTGACATATTTGCTGATAGTCTGTATGTTTGCAAGGGTTTAATGGCACAGCTCTTTGCTCTGAAGAAGGATTCAAAATGATGAATGAGGATGCAGCTCAGAAGAGTGATGGTGGGGAGAAGTATAATGGAAGTAATCAGAGGAAGAAAAGACCCAAGAAGGTAATGTAGATGGGAGAAGCAAGATGTGTGATGGAAGAGTCAGGCAGTAGGAGTGGTCTGAAGTCTTAAGAACGAAGGTGTAAGGTCTAACAGCCCTTCAATGTTTGTATTTTCATACCATTAGTGATTTTCATGTTGTGTAAAACATGATTATGTTTTTGGTGGATGGTCCTGTGTGATATTTCTGCAAAAAGAAAGCAGTAACAGCAGTGTAATCATTAAAGGCATTATGGCGGGTAGAAGTCTCTGGTGTGTAAAGGCTGTAGTAGCGGTTTGTTGTCATTGCTCATAAATAGCTAATTTGCTGATAAAGAACACAGATTTTGAGTGTTGTTAAACATTAAACAATACAAACATTAATCCCAATTAGCAGTGAACAAAAGGGCTTTTAAAAAACACATTGCTATGCATTTCTTCAATTACTATTGTTATGCCTTGCAATCTCAGTTTTGTGGTATCATGCTCTGTGTTTTTAAGAAGATAATACCGTTGTGATGGAGAATACTGTGAATGAATGGTTGGGCATGGCACCTTGCTTTTTCTGGATTTGACAGCAAGTATTTTCTGATCTTTTGAGATTTATCTCAAATATGTTTAATCAGACAAATATGTTTTAATCAGGTAAAAAACTACAGAAAGCTAAATAATTATTTCCCCCCCTTTTTAAAAAAAATGCATGTAACTAAATGCTGGTGATAGTAGGCTACTACAATACATGGCCACACCCAGCTTTCAACCAGTATCTCCATGGGAAAGAGTACATTTATTAAACCATTTTCAGACTATAAATAAAAATGCATTTTTACTCAGAAGCAATTGTATTATATTTGGTGAGGCTGACTTCTAAATATTTCTGAGTATGATTGTATGCCCGGTATTATTAAATTAATATTTACACAGCTTCATCTGTCCTTAAATCGAGTTATTTTTAAAACCTGCTTCATCTACATGATCACATTTATTGGTGTGTAAATATAGATTGCAAAAATGAAAATTAACTTCAGAATAAATATCAGGTTGCATGCTGCCTATCACCACATATCTTCCTACAAGAGTAGCTATAATGAAACTCCCTAGTTATATCTTGATGAAGATGCTCGGTTTTGGTAAAGACGATATAATCCTCAGGGGGGAAATGCAGCAAATAATCACTGATACATCTTGCAGTCATTTACTTCATGTTTGTGTATAATTTATGCAATGCAATAACATAGATTTCCAAAATATAAACGTCTATATTAAATAGGAACTTGAGAGGAACTCAGTACATCAGGATATAAGAAAAAACAAACTTGTCAAAACCCTTGAAAATGGGAAGATATATTTTTCCATGCTTATGTATCAACTTCCTAAATTTAAATAGACATTTAAATGTACATTATAGAAAGAATACCTATTAGTCCAACTGAAGAAAACAAAAGTAGCAAAAGATATGGTAGTCCTACCTTGCTGTATAGTGAAGATTATTGTGAGTGTACTTAGAATTACAGATTTATATCTAAGCAAAATGTATTTATCCCACATTATTACAAATTATAGGTTTACTCCTTTACAAAAACTAGGATCCAAATTATTTTAAAGTACATTAGTAATCCCAACATCAATGAAAATATCTGTTAATGATCCAAGTGGGATTTACTATATTAAATAAGGGTATTTTTTGCCATTAGAATTCCTGATAATTTTAGGCATACAAAGTTGCCCTTGATGTTTGAATATCAGTCAGTTCAAAGGTGCTAACAAAGTATATTCCTTAGCTGTATATGTAAATGTCTGGCTATATTTCAAAAGATACACACTATATTATTTATATATCACGATTGGTCAGATACTCAACTAGATGTTCAGATTAGACTTGGCATTTTTATTCACAAGGCACGTGATGTTGTTTGCATGATGTTAAAGCAGATGTTGTTTGATGATGTTAAAGTTGTTGTCACGGGATATAAGCTGTTCCAGATAAAGGTGCCTTTTGCAATTGATTTGTGATGATTTTGTCAATCATGATGATGTTAAAGTGCTCCAGATGATTTGGGATTGTACCCAAGATGACTATTACTATTCGCACTATCTTTGCTTTCTTTTCCACAATCATTCTACTTGCAAGTCCTTGTATTTTGTAATTGTCTCCAATTCTTTTTCTTTTGGTTTCTGTTGCCTCCAAGTATTACAGTGTCCACTATCCAGATTATTTTGTCTTCTTTTATTAATAATTGTCTGTTTGCATTTTAAAATTCCAGACTGCTTTAAGCTTTTAAATTTTCTATTACTATTTTGTAGTCCCATCAGTTCTTGCTTACAGGCAAGTGGCATTTCTAGCAGAGACTTCAGTGCCTCTGTAACTTCTGCCATGTTGTTGTTTGTAGTCAATCTATGTGATTTTAAGAACTGATTAGAGGGTTCACTGTTTCTTCAGCTCCTTTACAGAGGCATTATTTGCTATATATTCTCAATTTTTGCTTTGTATGCATTTGTGCTTAAGGCTTGGTCTTGTGCAGCCAGAACTGATTCTTCTGTTTCAATTTTCCTGCTCTTATTTATTGCCAGTCCTTGTTATCTGCTTTGCCTGCTTTTTTTTGTACTGGCTATGCAATACTTTGCCTTGTCATGTCTCTTTTCTATTTTTCCTTTTGTCTTTTTTGAAGGCCAGTTTCATCTCTTGAGTATTCAGTAAGCCTTCATGGTGTAACTAGCTCAGTGCATCTTCTTCACCGTCCTTTAGATTATTATTATTATTATTATTTAAATTTATTGGCCACTCAACTGCATTGTTATTCCACATTGTTATTGTAATTATTGTAAGGATTATTCCAGTTGTGTATACAACACACATGAAAAGGGTGGGGTTTCAATCATACAATTATGGATGCTATCTTGATTTTTTTGACTGCCTTGAAGACACTCCAGTGGCATTCCAAGAAAGGAGGGAGAAAGAAATATAGGCCAGTCACTCACTCTCTCTCAGCCCAACTGACCTCATAGAGTTGTTGTGACCTTCTCCTGCTTTGTGCCCTCTCTAACCAAGCTGACATTTCAAAAGGCAGAATTTGTGATTTCAGGGTAACAATAGTGTTAATTATTATCTCTTTCAGCCCTGTTTAACTGTGGCCGCACACCCTGAACTGTTTTACAAAAATGTCCTGGCAAATGGTTATAGTCAGTAAGCTAGCAAGTGTACCTATTCACACACTCACGCAATGTTTAAAAGTGAGTAAGGTCTTGTATGATAGACAGTCCACAATTTGAAAGAGTACAATTAAATATGCTGCAGGAGTACAGGTATAACAGAGTTTAGGCAGGTTTGGGGTAAACAAACTGAGGTTTGTTTAAACAAACAAGAAGCAAACAGGATTCAAGAACATGAGAGCACAAAACCAAAGTTTGCTGCAATTGCTTTTAATCAGGGGTGGGATTCTACCAGTTCGCACCTATTCGCTAGAACCGGTTGTTAACATTCTAAGCAGTTCGGAGAACTGGTTGTTAGAAGAAATTACTGGCCTAATCCTGTAAGGAAGGCAGGAAGGAAACATTCTGGTGTCGCTTACAGAAATTGCGTCTCCATTAACCCTTATTACATTCTTGGCAGGACTAGACTTCCTGTCTCAGGAACGTCTCTGGAGTTTTTTTCCCCTCCTTTGCTGGTACTTTGCTTGTGTGGAGTGACCATTCAAAGTTACAATGGCACTGAAAAAAGTGACTTATGACCATTTTTCACACTTACAACTGTTGCAGCATCCCCACAGTCATGAGAGGCCAGGCAAGGAGATGCATGCGTTGATGTGAGTGATATTGAGTTGGCCACACCCAGCCAATAACACGACCACCAAGCCGTGTCCACCCAGTCACATGACCACCAAGCCATGCCCACCATCTAAGCCACGCCCACAGAACCAGTTGTTAAACATTTTGAATCCCACCCCTGCTTCTAATAGAAAAGTTGGTTTGGACATTGGCAATTTCATTTCTTGAAATGTTGTGCAGAGCATCTCTGCAGTGCTCATTGGAGCTAACTGTTTGTTTTCAAAAGTGTTCATAAAAGGTATGTCTGATTTCCAGACAGAGACTGTGGTATATTATGGTTATGTTCATACAAACAATACTTCCTGGCTTTGTCTTCATTCTACATGTGAAGGTGTGGAAGCACCAAGAGTTTCTTGTGGGATGAATGCACTGAATGGAATGTTTCAAACTGGAAAAAGCAGCCTTTAACTCGATTTCAGGCAGCACCCACACAGCCTCTTTTCACCCTCCCTGCTGTGTAACTTATAATAATGCTTACTATTGCCACCACCATTGTCAGATGCCTTCCTCCAGTCAGCCACCATTAAGTTCTAGGCAATAATTATTTTAAACTCTTCTTTCCTGTTGCCTTTCAGACAGTCCACTGAGAAGCACACTAAGACAATCAAGTTATGATAATATCTACCGTAGAACACTACCTCCAAGTCCGATTTTAAATCAACTGTTCCGCACATAATTTTTGAAGAAGTCTATTTAGAAATTTATTGTCTGAATTCATAGTTTATGGTTAAAGAATAAGTCATGTGGGTTTGGATGTAAGAAGTAGTTTATAAGAGATAATCTCAAATCCATCCAAGTGTCCTAATGCATAGTGTAATATTTGTAAGATTTACTAGATGGGGTTGTGTAACACCAGTTTTTTAAAATCTGTTTGTTGTTCTGTGAAATAGATTTAGCTAGGAATGGTTGCTTGGGCAGTTTTGTCCATAATACATAGCTACATGTGATCATTTTGTTTTTACATTTGAATATTAAAGTGTATCTTCAAATGTGCTGTAAGGCACATTTGCTATTCATGCTATTTAAGTAGCTGTGTTTATGTGACTATAGCAACCTATAAGAACTTAAGGTACAGTAAAATATGAATGTAATATTTGGGAAACCTTATAAATACACTTATTGGAAATACAACAGTCTTTAGCATAGCCCTGATTCAAACTAATTGACTTGAAAGATGACTGATGAATTGGCAATTCCATTAAGTTTTAAACAGTTTACTCCAGTTGATAAGACTGTGGTGACTGCCAGTGAGTGAGAATGCAAGCAAAGATTAGAAACACATTCTGTTCCTACTCCAAATGTCACTGCTTCATCAGAGGCATAATACTTCAGTTGGAGAACACAGATCTTCTATTCAGCATCATGAATAGAAAACCATCAGGATATTTTATGGGAAATATAATGTCCATTTCTTCAGTACAGGGATTGGTTGCACTTGGAACGGCTGTAGGAAATTTGAAAACCCAATGGTTTTGAAAAGGAAAGTTTCCCATGCAGAAAAGGTCAATAGATAATACTATTGTCTACTTTTTGGCTACATAAGTTGGACAGGTTTCTTTTCCAAAAACAAAGATATTTGGGATCATTTGCAATGGCCGTCCTAAGACTTTTCCCATGGCTGAATCGAAGTACTCTCCACCCATTCTTGAGCTAGCAGAAAACAATACTAGCATGAGATGTGTTTTTCTTAATTAATTAGTAATTAGAAAAATAGAATAAAATGTTTTCCAAAGCCCAAATCAATTCAGCACTTTATAAATATATCTCACTGCTTTTTCTACAGTTACTGTTTTGCATTTTAGAAATCTAGACAGAGTTTTTATTTAGCCTACTTCTTTAGATAAATAGTAACTATTAAAAAGCCTGCTTGGCTTTATAGAAGTAGAATTCAGGGACTTTTCTGCATTTTGCTTTTGGGTTGTGTCCTTTGTACTTCAAAAGAACCCAAACAAATATGATGCTGGAGTGTTTTGCAATGTCACGGGATATGAGTGCAGCAAATAAAATGGGAGGTTATTAAAATGCATTTTTATATGCTTCTATTTTCTACATTCATATTATTGTAGGTTAATTATTGTGCCAAACTAGGTATATGAAGGTGAATCTGATTTGATTTTGTTAAGCTTAATCAAAAGCAAGCAGATTTCTTCTGGGAACTCCTGAGGCCATCAGGAGAACAATGAGAAAATTACCCAGTTTCAATAAAGCAATGAAAGGTTAACTGCCTTATTTAAATATTCTTCTAAATACATTTTGTGGCACAATTAAATATCAGGATTTTAAGGGAAGTATTCTTGTCTTGCATATGTTCTGAAGGTGAAAGCAATGAATTATTTATTGAGAATACCATTAAATCATGTTCTTCTGGGAAGGCTTGATTCTTCTCATTGATTTCTTAAGAAGAATAGATTACTTCTTTTTTTTAGCAACTATAAAAATTGTGTGAAGTTTTTTTGATGCCATTATTTGCAATTTTTTAAATTATTCCTGAGTTCCTGAAATGTTTTGTTTGTGTAAGAAAGGAAGAAAGGAAGGAAGGAAGGAAGGAAGGAAGGAAGGAAAGAAAAGAAAAGAAAAGAAAAGAAAAGAAAAGAAAGATTTAAACTACAAAAGGTGCTTATTTAACTGTTTGTTTTACATATGAAATGCCCAATAATACAAGTTATTAGGTGGATTAAAAAGTTACTAAAACATTTTAATGCCTCATTCCAGCCCAACCTCAGAAACACTTAATTTATGCAAATTTGTTTCATCAGCTGCACATAGAGAAAAAGAGTTAAAATTAGGCATAGGTATCTTTTGATAATCACAGTGATGCCAACATTTTGAAAAATGTATCATGATGCAATGAGGAAAGCTCCATTTTTTATATTTGTGTTACAGTATGAAGGTAAAGTTGTGATGCATGTTTTGTTACTGTCCCCCTTGGTCACATTGTTCTTCTCAGGAGTACCTACGCAGTAGTTTTCCATTTTTTCCCCCCATAAATGTTGTAAAATAAAATGTATTTAATTTACAGTACTATTTAAACTAGATAAATATGTATCAAGACTTATTAAGAATCAATAATACTTTTCATAGGTTCTACTGAATATGTGAGTTCTAAGCAGGTTAGAAGGTTGGGACCATATCTGCTGGCATAATCAATTTTTCTCACGATCGATGTAAGCCAGAAAGGAGATGTATTGAGTCTCATAAGAGTCATAGATTTTGTGATTATCAGATGTTGTGGTTGTTTGTAGACTTGTTCAAGAAACCGTGTACATAGTGGCGCTCCAGATTTCCTTCCTGGATATGATGATGAGCAAAGGGAAAGATACAAAGGTATACAAGTCTTATTTAATGTACATACCTCTATCCTTTCATTATCTGCCTCTCTGCAGATAATTCTATTAACCTAGTAATTAAATTGTTGTAAAGCTTCCCATTGTGGATTTACTCATGCAGAGTTATTTAAAATTTAAACATTCAAAACTGAATTAAAATTTTGCGCTGTTTATATCACATGATATGTTTCAGCCCCTTAATACTAAATAATCAACAATTAAATGCCCTAAATCATTATAAAAGAATATTAAAAATGTGAATATATGAAATTTAAATTCTAATAAAATTGCAGTTGGTTTTAAATCTTTAGTAGGTAAAGATTTATAAATCTCCACATATTCTGATTGTGCTGTGAAATTCAGACCTGGAGAATCTATGACATTAGGCAATGCATTAACTGGCTCAAGCTTCCAAAATATGGTCATTTATCATAAGAGGCTCTCTCTTATAGTTCAGACAAAGAACTTTTCTGAGTGCTGAATCACTATTAAAAGAAACATCCAGTTTATCATCACCAGTGATACTGCATAAGACACCTAAATTTTATTGAACATGCTATTTAAAATGATAGTGTGGTTTGTGTGCCAGAAATGAAAACGATTTGGATCCAACTCATTTATAATGGAACCTCACAATGCATTTACTTATTATATAGCATGGATCACAAATTTCTAAAATGGAATCTCATCAACATGCCTTTTAAACTCTGCCAAAATCAACATTGAAGAGAAAACGTTTGAAGGCTGTTTTCAGGGTGGCCCAAGTGTATTTTCTCACCTCTGCAACCTCTACAGTCCAGTTTTCTGTCAGATATATTCCTCAAACAGCATTCAGATCTGATTTGGCCGTGGAAAACAAACTGAGCCAGTTGGCTGGTAGGAAAGATCATTAGTTTTCTGCTGTTAGAAACAGGAAACCATTGTTTTTGAAAAGAGTGACTGTGAAGAAGAGAATTTGTCTTCTTTGCCAGTGATTCTGTAGAAAATCAATGGTTTCTTACAATGGGAAACCACCAATATACCAGAATGGCTCTGGGAATGTGGCATTCATTCTCATTCTCATTCTCCCCTCCCCAACCCCAACCACTATTTCTGCTTGGATGAAGGATGGGGCAGGAGATAAGTTTTTCTTGACTCCAAATACTGATCCAGGAACTGATGTGACTTTTTAGGCTCATTTCTTGCAAACATGCAAACTCACACCTCTGCCAGCTGAAAAAAAAAAGGATTCTTGTCTACAAAAGCTGATGCCATAAAGTGTTGTTGCTTATCACACGTGGTGGATCATGCGTTCAACTCTCCTCAGGATAGCACCCTTGTTTTGATTTATCATATTATTTTGGTCTACAAACTAGGAAATTTCTACAAAGGACTAATATTAACTATCTTTTCAGGAAACCCAAGTCAGTTACCCAAGGAAACTATATCATTTTGTGTAATGGCAGGTCAGGTCTGATCTTCATGATGCTACAACAGGTTTTTGTCACAAGAGGGTAATACAGTGGCCTTCTTAATATAATTTACATGGGACTTTCACATCAATCAATTGATTGGCAAGGATTCTTGAAACATTTTTTTTAACTTTTCATTAAGGTTTCCAAAACTGTTATCAATCAAGTATCCCTAATGCAAGAGTTATGCTTCCTGTGCACACAAAGAACAGTGGGAACTGGAAGCCTGGATTCTGACAGTCCACCCTCTCTGAATTAATGAGCAGTATCTCAACTGACAATGGCACTGCATTTACCTTTTCTTTCCTCTGTGACAGAGAGTCCCTTCCTCCATTGTAACCCAGGCCTCATAGGCTGCAAGATTTCGCCAACTATAGAGGTGTATTGTTTCCTGCATATTCAGCTGCACTCATTTTGTCCAAACATATTTAATTGTGAAATTATATATTATGTACACAGTGCACTTGGTGGAAAGTTTTTTGTTAGCCTTTATATACTTTTAAAGCCTTTTTTTTTTACAAGAAGTAGAATTGCATTAGCAGTAATAAGCCTTGTCCTCTGTATTATTACTGCATCTGTTATGGTGCCTGCTTCTGCATGAAGCTGGAATTAAATAATGCTACTGATTATACCAAGGACTGTTCCTGAAAGGCGTAACAGCCCAGGAATCCCCAATTGCTTAGCACCTTTCAATCTATAAATAAAGGACTGATGGAGAGAGCTCCTTAGCAAGTATCTGCCCTGGGGAAACCCAGTCAGTAGGACTCCATGTCTCTTGCTGCTGGAAATGTTTCATCTCATTTGGCTGCAAAATGCATAAGAGTGTTTAAAATTCCTTTATGAATCAAAGGTAATTGGTTCTACTAGTTCCTTATAGACTGCTCCCTCATTTAGGATAATGATAATATATTCATAAATTATTAAATTTATATGGTGCCTCATTCCCAGGCACACTGGGTGGTTTTAAGCATTGCACTGGATATATGTTACCATATATATTCACATATAAATATAGCTGTAACTCTCTCCTTTAAGGGGAAACAACAAACACATTAAAGAGTTCCTCTGTGTTTCCTCTACCTACTTTCCCACCAGCAAAGCACGCTGATTTCTTCATAGCAGCACTTTTCTTTTTGTTACTGAGAACTTGGATAAAGTTATTATTACTTGTAGTATCACACAAGAGATCTGGAACAAAGACCACATCTTATGACTTCATTTTTGTAGCTGGATTCCTTCCATGGATATTTTACTGTGCCTTCAAACTGTCATGCCTTGTCATTCTTTATTAGTTATGGCTTCCTCAGCTTAGTGCCTTCCAGATCTGTTGAGCTACAGCTCTCATAATTTTAACCAGTGCCTGCAGGGTAGGAATTACAAGAGTCTTAATTTCAACACTTCTAGAGGATACTAGCTAGGCAGGAGAAATTTAGATGAAAATAATGCTGGGAAAATATGTTGTGAAAGTCTCCATGCTTAATCTTCATGGACTGACCGCTGACGGAAACATTTGCAAGCTTATAATCAGGTGTAACTGAATGGTTTTTTAATCAAAAACATTATATTTAGCACAACCTATTCACAAATCATTGTAGTTTAATTCATTTACTGACAGGACTGCAAAAGATCCATGAATCAGAAACCAGGAACTTGTAGTTTTTCATATACAGTAGGATAGCCAAATAGCAAACAAATGGTTGTTGGACTGAAGTCCAGCTACTCCTGATTAGGTAATTAGGCTTAATTGAGTACAGACACTTGCATGGGGATACTTTAATCAATTTAACTGCAATTCATCTCATGCAGAATAAAATTGCCTTTTTAATGCCTTTTTGAAAGCCTACTAGCTTCAAATGGTATAACTAAATCACAATAAAATATATATCTAACATATTCATCACAGTTGTTTTCTTCTGTTTCATTTGAGGATTATTTATGCAGCATGTTTTATACAAACCTATACATTTCCTAAATGGATTTTTTTCTAGTCTGTGTCCATTACTTAATGTAGTCCTCTATAAATAATGTAGAATCATTTGCACATTCTTCTTAAGGTATCTCTGTTGGTTTTGCAGCCATATTTCAGTTTAAAATACAGATATTTTGCAGTTACCTATTAATGACAGATACATGTCTTCTATAAGAAAGTTGATTATATTTTGTATTGTGGACAAAATAGCATCTGTAGATCAGAAGTACAAGACTTATTAAATCGTCTATTGAATCCCACAATTCTAATACTCCTTTTTCATCTTTTAAAGCTTGTTTCTTATTTCTGTAGTTTCTGCAAATCAACCTTATTATTATAAATTATATATAGCTTTTTAATACAGTATAAAGACTGTTTTAAAGACTGTTTGATAGAAATAGAGGCGTAGGTAGGATTTAATTGGGCAGAAAAATAAATATTGTGCACTTTAGTGACATACTGTTGAAATTGTAGGAATGAGATAATACAAACAGGCATTTCCAAATGAGTTAAATATCCAGAGTTTTTAAAAATGGGCAGCAGTTTCTACATGATCATGCTAAATTGAAATAAAAAAAACATTGTATGTATCCATTTTGTAGTTCATGCTCTTCTTTTTCAACACTTCATTGTACTTTCATAATAGATTTATCTTTATGTAAGTGCTGTGGAAAATCTAAGCCAGGACCCTGAACCATTTCAGCTCATGCTTATTTAGACAATTTATTGGAGATGATTCAACTTCTTATAAAGAAACTTTTGTAACAAGAGTTTTAAGCTGGTTTATTGATAAGTAAAGGCAAAGGGACTTATACACTCTAGTAAATGTATTTGGTACTGCAATCAAATGGTTAAAATGCGGCCATGCAAAACCTATATAGCCTATTAACAATTAAATGATTCTTACAAACAATAATGTGTAGATGGTGGTCAGAATTAATCTTTTAATGGAAAGGAAGGCTTGGTGTGGTTTCATAATATCTGAAATGTGGGCTTTACTTTGAAAAAAGCTCTGTTTATTAATTTGAAAGAGTGTTTCTTTGCTGTAAATCAATTTATCTTAAAATTAAACTTGTAGTTTGAAATTCACTAACAGGCTCTAAGTTGTTTTAGTTTCTATTTATCCCAGCACAGTCATACTCAGATAACAGCCAAAGCATATTCTTTCCCATTCAACTTGCTCTGTCTGTCTGTCTTGTCTGTCTGTCTGCTACTATCTGATTTATTGGCCACCCATCTTGCCACAAGATAACTTTGGGTGCTTACAATATTAAAAAATAAAGTTATATAAATAAAATACTACAAAAGTATAAAATACAATAGTTAAAAGACAGGAAGGGAATGAATAGGATGAGCAGGGTAGGTAGGAGCATCTGGTCGGGGGTGAATGAGATCTGATATTAATCTTTCAATCTATTTATTGCCTTCTTGCAGTTTTTCTTTTTTTAACTTCTATGGAACTGGTTTTCTTGTCTCTTCAAGGCCAGTTCCCTCTGGAGAGTTAGTGTATTATATCCTTCAGACATGCTTGAAAGAGAAATGTTTTTAAAAATGGACTTCATACAGGAATGTGCAACCATTTGATATTATTATACCGGAAGTGAAATCTGTGTAGAAGGCACTCTTTTAAACGCAGTGTTATGTTGTAGAAGTAAAGAAAGGAAGAAAAATAAGGCAAGAGCTTTTATAAAAAGGTAATGTTTCTTTCCTTGTATCTGTAAAGTAACATAATAGTGGAGAGCTGAACACTGATTAGAAGATCAAACACCTAGTTACTATGGTAACTGTGACCTGCTTGCAAGAATAATTAGTAGCACGAAGTAATAGTGTCAGAAGGGATACCAAACTGCCCCAAAATCCTAATGTAGTTACTGATCTGAATCAGTTCCATCTGGTTCAATCAATGCAGACATATGATAGGGGCATTCTTTGTTCCTGGGGTTTGCCAATACGTTTTCTTTGTGTGATCTAACACCTGTGTTGTCCTTTCTGTCTTTCCCTTGAGGCTATGACTGGAAACCTTGCATGTTTTGAAGCAGAACACTCTTGTGAATTGCCTCTGATGATATAATAAGAGGATTTGGAAGTTTAATTCATAGAAGATGAGGTTACATAGGTAGCATATCATGACCATTTGTTATTATACCAAAGCATAAATTATGCTTGGTTGTATACTGTATATATGGACATCCTCATATTGATCATTTGGAAAATAACAATGCTTTAATACAGGGATCTTCAAACTTGGCAATTTTAAGACTTGTGGATTTCAACTCCCAAAATTTCTCAGCCAACCATGCTGGCTGGGGAATTCAAGGGGTGGGATTCTACCAGTTCGCACCTATTTGGTAGAACCAGTTGTTAACATTCTAAGCAGTTTGGAGAACCGTTGTTAGAAGAAATTACCGGTCTAATCCTGTAAGGAAGGCAGGAAGGAAACATTCTGGTGTTGCTTACAGAAACTGCCTCTCTGTTAACCCTTATTACATTCTTGGCAGGACTAGACTTCCTGTCTCTGGAACGTCTCTGGAGGTTGTTTTCCCTTCCTTTGCTGGTACTTTGCTTGTGTGGAGTGACCATTCAAAGTTACATTGGCACTGAAAAAAGTGACTTATGACCATTTTTCACACTTACGATTGTTGCAGCATCCCCATAGTCATGAGAGGCCAGGTAAGGAGATGTGTGCCTTGATATGAGTGATATTGAGTTGGCCACATCCAGCCAATAACATGACTATCAAGCCATATCCACCCAGTCACATGACCACCAAGCCACACCTACCACTGAAGCCATGCCCACAGAACCGGTTGTTAAAAAATTATAATCCCACCCCTGGGGAATTCTGGCAGTTGAAGTCCACAAGTCTTACAGTTGCCAAGACTGGAGATGCCTACTTAAAAATGATGTCAGTAATAAAGAGTTATTGGTAGCATTTGAAGCATAAAAATGATGTCAGTGAAAATATTAAGCTTCAAATGCTACCAATAACTCTTTATAGTGAGAGTTAATAGCAGGGAGGGGGAGATGAAACAGTTGTACAATTTATTATCAAAGAAACATAGTTTAATGAAGAAAAATAAAACACTATTTATTGATTTAATTCACAATTCATAATCAAGACCCCTCCCAAATGATCTACTGTTATATGGTATTGTTGCATAACAACAAAACGTATTTTAACAGTCCAGGTAAATCATTTTCAGCACATTTTTTGCCTCTCATCTGTAATTTTGGCAGAAATGCCTATTTAGGAAATAGATATGCATGTAATGCGTTTGCTGAGTATGGATATATTTAGCAAGACACATTGCGCGAGATATGTTGGAGACAGGATTTCTTCCATACATCATTCTCTCTGTGCTCCACCTTCACCCCCTCCATTTCAGATTGGAATGTGGAAATGTTGACAACCAATTGCCACTTGCAAGTGAGAAGCAGAACACAGTTAGTCCACTGAGCTATGGAAAATATGGGTATTAGAATTAGTCCTCACATAGTAAAGAACAACATGATGACAAATTTTATGGTTGCAAAAATACAGGACAGATAGAAGCAAACCAGCCAAAATAAAAGGAGGCAAATGGTTTGTTTCTTGGATAAAATAAGAGAGAGAGAGAAAGAGTTTAGATATTGTTTTATAGACAGTTTTTTTCTTGAAAAATTAACAGTTGTTGAAATTGTCAGGGTTATGGCTTCCTAACTTTTTTGTATTAGTTATCAGAAGTTCCTGCACTTGTGAGCTTGTCTAAGTAGCTTAGGCTTGTAAGTGTGGTGAGGTATGATCGTGGGAAGTAATCCACTAAAATTAATCCAAAGTTATACAATGAGTCAATAGCTTTAATTCTCAGAAACAACAGCTGCTGGAAATAGTGTCCAGACTGGTATTTCAATAAGTATTGACTTCCAACAGTTTCCTGGGAAACTTCAGCTAAATTCAAGCTTGTCTAGAACATGATAGATGGTTGTCTCAGATTGTTGCCTTTCTATTCCTGCAAGAACAGGAGGAGGAAAGTGTGCATATCTCCAAAATATTGGAGAGCTATCTTGCAACCCATTAGGAACTCTGCTGATAAGTGATAAGCAAGCAAAAGGGCTTTAAGAGATAGTAAATCAGTGTCAACTGTAAGGCATAACAACTGGAAATAGGTTCTGTGCTATTGTAGAATTAATTTACAGTATAAATTGCTTTGCTATGTTAAGTTTTTTGGGAAGTTTGGATTTGACAATATAGGAGATACTGGTTTGTCCCAAAGAATGTCACTTTATATTTTATTAAACTGAATTACCGTACTGACTAATTTTGTCTGAAGCTTGACAAGTTTGCTTCTTATGCCTATGTTGTTAATTTTAAATTGTTTAAGAAGCACTAACCTTAATTTATGGCAATGAGGAACTTCAATACTCCCTTCCTACCTTAAGTCTCTTGCCTGTTTCATTTTATTCTTGGCTTTTATTTTTTTTAGCTCTTTAGCAGTTCAATAGGCAGGCTCCTTATCCCAGCTACTTGCTCATCTTCATGAAATATATACTGTTAAAGACATGTCTAAATCGTAAAGTTTATGATGTATAATGAAAAGAACCCTTGATTAGAGATTAAAAAATCTGAGAATCTTCTATCTCCAGAAGGTAACTGCCAGCATTTTACAACAAAAATGGAAATGTAGAAGCCCAAATATATTCAACAGATGTAAGTTAATAGAAAGGATTATATATTGAATCAAGATAGAATTAAATTTAGCTAGATAAAATAATAGCTAGATAAAATAATAATATAATAGATAGAATTAAATTTAGCTAGATAAAATAAACTTGATCTGCAAGTGGTGTTCAAAGCTCAGGCTTAACAGACAACTGGAATGAGAATGAAAGGAATTATGTGACAAAAATGGCATTGAAACATAAGCAGGATATGTTTGGAATTTGGGCTTTCAGTGGAAAAACATATGAACATTGATCACAAGGCCTGCGCAGCTTTAGTTGCAAATTTGTAGGCAAAAGAAATAGTCCTTGACTCATGATCACAATTGAGCTCCAAATTTCTGTTGTAAGTGGGACATTTGTTAACTGAGTTTTGCCCCATTGTACAACTTTTGTTGCCACAATTGTTAAGTGAATTGCTGCAGTTGATAAATTAGTAATCTGGTTGTTAAGTGAATCTGGCTTCCCCATTGGCTTTGCTTATCCAAAGGTTTCAAAAGGTGATTACATGACCTTGGGATATAGCAAGGGTCATAAGTATGAACCAGTTGCCAAGCATTTTAATTTTGATCACATGATCATGGGGGACACTACAAAGGTTGCAACTGTGAAAAATGATCATAAGTCACTTTTTTCAGTGTGGTTGTAACTTTGAACAGTCACAGAATGAACTGTTGTAAGTCATTGTATTTATATATCCCTAAAATCAAAATCAAGAAGAACAGATAAAATGGACATTAGAAAAGGCCATCAGTGTTTAATGGGAAGGCAAAAGACAGAGAACAAGAACTAACAACCCTGAATTAAAAGGAAATCTGGGACACCAAGCTACACTGATTGGCACAGAGCTAGAAATAGCAACACAATATAAAGCAGAGCCACAGAACTCCAAGCATTTGACCTGCAATACCGTTATCAGGAGGATGGGATGGGATTATTTCATAAGGAGAGATCTAAATCAAAGCCAAGTGCACAAACACAGCTACGCTTTTCAGATAACAGATAATCAGAGTTGGAAGGGACCTTGTAGATCATCTAGTCCAACTCACCATTTCTGACAGATGGGAGTCCAATCTCTTTTTGAAAGTCCCAAGTGATGGCGCTCCCACAACTTCTGAGGGCAAGCTGTTCCATTGGTTGATTGTTCTCACTGTCAGAAAGTTTCTCCTTATTTCCAGGTTAAATCTCTCCTTGTTCAGTTTCCATCCATTATTCCTTGTCTGGCCTTCAGGCGCTTTAGAAAATAGCTTGATCCCTTCCTCTCTGTGGCAGCCCCTCAAATATTGGAAGTTTGCTATCATGTTTTTCCTGGTCCTTCTCTTCACTAGACTAGCCATGCCCAGTTCTTGTAACCGTTCTTCTATGTTTTAGTCTTCAGTTCCCTACTCATCCTGGTTGCTCTTCTCTGCACTCTTTCTAGAGTCTCATATCTTTTTTATAGTGTGGTGACCAAAACTGGATGCAGTACTCTAGGTGTGGCTTTATAGAGCATTAGTACCTCACTTGATCTTGATTGTATCCCTAATGTTAATGCAATTTAGGATTGCATTAGCTTTTTTGGCTGCTGCTGCATATTGCTGGATCATATTTAGCTGGTTGTCCACTAAGACTCCAAGATCCCTCTCACAGTTACTGCTATTGAGCCTGGTTTCACCCAGTCTATATGTGTACTTTGGTTTTTCTTTCCTAAGTGTAGGACTTTACTTTTCTCTACATTGAATTTCATTTTGTTGAATATGGCCCAGTGTTCGAGTCTGTCAAGATCCATCTGGATCTTAAGCCTATCTTCTTGGGTGTTAGCTATTCCTGCCAGCTTAGTATCATGTGCAAATTTGGCAATTTCCCTTCTATTCCCTTATCTATGTCATTAATGAAGATATTGAAGAGTACTGGGCCTAAGAGAAAGAGAGAGATAGATCAATTCAGAAAGAGAATGATAGATCAATCCATTTTTTGAAGGCAAAAATTCCAAAGCTGCTCAGTGTGATGTTTCCATATGTATTAGGGATTCCATTTGGTTATCTTTCTTACATTCATTTAATTTTTGGCTTTTACTGCACACAGTGATTTTAAATAAAAATAAACAGGAGAAGCTGGTAACTCCTTGTCATGGAGATTCCTTTGGCTACTGCTTTACATACAAATAATGTGTTGCATTCTGGTATTTTTAAATTTTACTTTCATTTTCTGTTGGGGATTTTTACCAATTGGGCAATATTTTTTTTCATAATTCTTTGGTTGGTTAATTTGTTTATTGGATTTATGTTTGCTACCTGAGATTTTCAGTGGTTCCTCATAATAACAATAATAAACAATTAAATTATCCATAGTCTGGAATTGGGTATGTCTAATTACTGAAAAGGACTAGGGGAGACATGATAGTAGGGTTCCAATATCTCAGGGGCTGCCACAAAAAAGAGGGAGTCAAGTTATTTTCCAAAGCACTTGCGGGCAGGACAAAAGCAATAGGTGGAAACTAATGAAGGAGAGAAGCAACTTAGAACTAAGGAGAAATTTCCTGACAGTTAGAATAATTAATCAGTGGAACAACTTGCCTCCAGAAGTTGTGAATGCTCCAACACTGGAAGTTTTTAAAAAGACATTGGATAACCATTTGTCTGAAATAGTATAGGGTTTCCTGTCATTTGCAACAAGCAGTGGGTTGGATTAGAAGACCTCCAAGGTCCCTTCCAACTCTGTTATTCTATCCTATCCTATAGTAAATACATTCAAGTTAAACAAAAGTATTTAACAGTATGAACTCTGCTCTCCATACCACTACATGATATATTAGAATAACAGGAATTTTAAAATAGATGGTATTCAGTGGTGGGATTCAAATATTTTTACCACCAGTTCAGTAGGTGTGGCTTGGTGGGCGTGCTTTGTGAGTGTGCACACACTTTGTGTGCGTGCGCATACCAAACGCGCACTTTGCGCAGATGCAGGGGCATTCTAACTCACCTCCTGCAAGCCTGCACGATCCTGGTCACTTCAGCAGCTGCTGCACGGCATTCTTCTGTGCCGTTCAAAGCAGCTGTGCTTCAAATTCAGAGGATAACGGTGACTATGGGAGCCGGGTGGGCGAGTGGGCCCAACAGCAGAGCTGTAGAGAGAACCGGTTTGCTCTCCGTGCTTATCGCTGCTATCGGCTCTGCAGAACCGGGCCAAACTGGTAGAATACCACCACCACTGATGGTATTGTAGGAGATGATGAAAATGAGCCCGAGGGATAGGTCAAACATGTTATCTGTCATGAGTTGCTTCTTGCCCACCTTGAATTCCTTCCATTCTTAACTCCCGCTAATTTCCCTTGCCTGTTAGTAGTTCAGATTCTTGTAGAGAGCTTAAGCTTACAATAAATCTTTATGCAAAGTAGGACTATTGGGATTTCTTGATTTCCCTGGTACTTGACAGATATCAATTCCATAAATCCCACCAAATGATTCTTTTTAAAATACCATTAAGTGTGATTTCCTGAAGGAGGCTATTCTGTAATGCAGATGTACCAGCAGAAAGTTCCTGTGAGTCTCATCCCCAACCTTGCAAAATGAGGATCCAATAAGAGCTTTCCCAGCACTTGTGAGTTGGAATGGTAGAATTCATTTGGAGCAAATGATCCAGCAAGTATCTCAGTGCAAAATCACACAATATTTATTATACCCCCTAGTGGTCTGCTGTTCCTATTGTTTTATATCATTTTGCTGGAGTTTCAAATGTTTAAATTAAATAGTTGGATATGGTGTGTAGATGGTAAATAAATAAACACTACACACACACACACAAGTTTTTTATTTCTCAGTGTTATAAAATATACCCATCATAGAAATGATGTCAGAATTTCTGATACACAAATGCAGGTCTACAGAAGGGTTTAAACCAGGATAACAGTTGATAGTGTAGAAAGCTTGACTTATAAGACTATAGTACAGATAATCCTCACTTAACAATCACTCATTTAGTGGCTGTTCAAAGTTGTAGTGGTGCTAAAAGAGTGGGTTTTACAACTGGTCCTAAAAGTTGTAACCATTGTATTACCCTTATAATTACATGATCGTTATTGGGTCACTTAGTAACTGGCCTGCATTACAGACCATAGCAGCAGCTGGCAGTCACGTGATTGTCATTTGCAACATTCCCTGCTAGCTTCACACAAGCACAGTCAATACAGAATCTGGCAGGAAGTCACAGCCACATGACATCCTTGCTTAATGATCATGCAGGTTCCATAAACTGCCATCATAAATTGGTGCATTTGTTTTCTCCTTTATGAGCTTGTTGTTTAGTGATGATGTTGCCAGTCCCTATTGTCAGTTTGGCAGCATGACTACCTTTATGAGATAACCAGGAGCAACACACATCACACACAGAGACTTAGACATTAACAGTGGTTTAATATACAACAGGGATATACAGACACGTGGTGGCAAAATACCTTTACAAGCAAGCTTTTCTTCTTCTTAACACATGGAGTACTGTACTGAATACTGGTCGCAAAGAAAGAGAACCACGCCCGCTAATGGCTACCTTTTATATACACACCTCTTAAAGGCTCTCTGCTCTCCAGTCTTAAACGGAAATACCCATATTATGCTGAATCATTCTTGTTATATCAGCCTACATCTGGCAGCTATTCACTGCTAGTCAGTTTCTAAATCTTAATACCTATTACTGTCATTAAGTAAGGACTACAAATACAAACTTATATATTCCAATTCTGTGAGATTCACTCAGAAGCTTTTCTGAGTTGAAAGAAATTTGCACATATGTCAAACACTTGAATAAATATTTGCATGTTACGCTTACACATTACACCATAACAGTTTATTTAGTTACCACGGCATTAGTTCATTAAAAGTTACCACGGTACTACCTGCATTTTAAAAGTTTGACTGGTAGAGCTCACATGATGCTGTTTTTCTTCTGAGAAATGATAAAAATGAGCTACTACCTTTCCTTTGAAACAAGTCCTATTCACTGAGATAGCAATATCCATAAGTGCAGAAAAATTTGTGATTTTTTTTTTTTTGCCAGATACACAATTTTTAAAATATTTATTTTGGTCACACATGGATCTTTAAATATACAGTAGGTATGGTAGTCTGATACCATTGCTATGGACTGAGTGACATCTAGTGGTAAAAAGAGGTGTTTTTATAACATTTAAAAAAAACTTTAGAAATGATTTACTCTCACTTTCATTATTCTTAAATTTAGAGTTGTTACTAGAACATGTCATTATAATATGGCCATAGCATGTGGTTTTCCTTTATTGTTCATAAGGCTTTTTACTATCAGCTTGACTGTAAATATAGTGCTTCTGTATTGATATATCAGCTTTCCTTTAGATGGGAGATGTTTCAGGTCTACATGCCAGGAATTATTTTATTTTTTAAAATTTATTTTATTTTATTGATATTTATTATTTTTAAATCACCCATCCTCTGCAAAAGTTTGATTTTATTAGTATGAAAAATAAATAATGAAAAAAATGATGTTAACTGTCATACTTTTGCATGCTTAACTTTTATTTAGATATGTCATTGGATATGACATATTCAATGACATATCTAAGTAAGTATAGGACATATTCACCTAAGATAGTAAGAATGAAACAGCAAGAATATAAAACTCTTGGCAAATTGTATCAGCAGTTTTGAGCTCATAGATTAGGAATCCATTTTGTGGTAAAAAGGAAAGACTGTCTGTATAAGTTTTGAATTAGCAGTGTTTTCAGGTTTCATCTCAGTTCTTCTGCACATCCGCAGTCTGCAGTAACTGGATAGGTTAAAGAATGGTAGTACCTTTTTTAGGTTTTGCTGCCTGAAGTTTTAAATCCTTTTCACACTTGCATCTTTTGGACATGGATTATTTGTTGCATCGAATCTGTTAAATTGAATATCATTTTGTGAGATATAATTTAACAACTGATTGTAATAAGATTTTTTTTAAGCTGACATTTATATTCTAACTTTACTGAATATGGCACATATCTATCTATCATCTCTGTGTGTGTGTCTGTATGTGTGTGTGTGTGTGTGTGTGTGTCTGTCTGTCTGTCTGTCTGTCTGCCTGCCTGCCTGCCTGCCTATCAAAACTACACTGAAAAAAAATAGAAAATATATGATTTGGAAACTAGTTATTAATTTAGGAAGTCCACCTGTGTTTTCTTAATGAGTCAGTTAATTACTCCATCTTATCTCTAGCATCTCTTCATGCACATAATTAAATTAATTAGATTTAAACTATTTAGATCCAGAGCAAATTTAGGAAATATGTGGTTTTGTGAACATCCAGAAGTTCCAACCTACATCACATTTAGCCACTGTGGAGAAAAGCAAAATCAAAGTCCAACAAGATTCTGGAACTAGAGACTGCATATATGAAAATGATGGTTTCTATATTAGAAACCTTGTGTGTTTTTTAAAAAAAGACATTTCAAAATATCTCTAATCTGGACAAAAAACTTTTTTGGTTTATAAATCGAGTGTTATTTCAAACAGTAAGCATGACCTCTTGTGGCAGCTGGGGTAAATAGCTTTTTCTTTAAACCATGAGAGAGACAAAGAGATCTACTGTCTGTGTTTACAGAATATGGTTTAAGGAATAACTTTATTGTACAGTAATTAGACTTAAGGAATCATAACAGTTTCTTATAATGGATTAAATATTTACTATCAGCAAATTGGTAGAATAATTGAAGTAAATGAAAGCAGAAATATGAAACTAAAGACTTTATCCAAAAAGTAATACAAATACTTAGAATAACAATTTATCCTTGTAGTGGAATTTTAGAGAAACTGAAAAAGAGCTGTGTTCTAGTTAAAAAAACAGGTACTTGTTCACCTTCCTTAACCACTGCCTTTCTCCTCTCTTCACTCTGAAAACAAATGGACTGTGATCTCATTATCACTGTACCCAGTATATCATTCTTTCACTTCAGGAGCAAAATATCGTCCTTAATCAAATTAGAGAAAACTGTACCAGAAAGTTTCTCTGACCTGTGAATATTTAGACTCAACCTGGTTTACTTGAACCATCTCTTTAGAACTATGGTTTTAGTTGTGTCCTGTTTCTCCTCATTTAAACATTTAGCAACCAGTGTTCCAAAATCACTACCTCCTATTGGTGGGTTGAGTAATGCATAATATAATACAGTACCCAGATTAATCTTAATTGTGACAATTTAAGAATCTCTATGTCACATTGGTACCTATCCAAGTCAGCTGGAGAGCTGAATTTTTCTACCTTCTTGCCATCTCTATTGCTGCTTCTATCATCTTGGATCTCATTAGGAAGACTTATCATTTGGTTCAATATTTTTTTAGGTTGCCTTAGCTCAAGGGTGTCAAACTACAGCGTCACGGCAGCATCATGTGACTTATCGGGACTTTTTTTCTCCATTGCTAAACCGGGTGTGGGTATGGCCTGCGTGTGACGGTGGGCCAGGAATTTGACAGCCCTGCATTAGCTCAATGAGTTTCTAACCATATTGGCTTTAAAACATTTGCACCAGTTGGGTGAAATTTTGATAGGAATTGATTACTTTCTGCCATAAAGACTTGAAGTTCCTTCTATTATTTTCAGGTGTCAATCCTAGCTTAGGTTTTGAGGTTGAATAGTGTAGACATTTCCCTATTCTCTCATGATATTTCATAGGTCATGAACAACAGGAGACTCTGAGAAGATGCATGTGTACTTTATCCCTCCACCTTGTAGTTGTGGTAATTATAATTTTATTTTCTCCATTTTATGAAAACATGTATCTTTCAACAGGAGTTGATATAAGTATTGAATTCGGCAGTGGAAGAAAACACTTCTTCTTCAACTCTATTGTAAATTGGGTGACTTCTTTCTTTTTCTTCTCCCTCTTCCCTCCCTCTCTCCCCAGCTTCAATTTTTAAAAATATTTATCTTGTTCCATTTTAGAAATGTTTTCCTCCTATATATCCTTTTAATTTTTAAAGATGAATTGGCATTCCAATACCCTGAGCACAAGTAGGTCAATGAGTCCCATTGAATGTGTTGGCCTCTGAATGGATAAAGATGGCTTCCCGTTGTTCAGTAGCATTCAGGAAAGGTGCCAGTCAAAACTGATGTTAACAACAGATTTCTTTCTCCATAAGCATTCAACAATTTCCATATATTATTTCTGGTGAGGAGAGAGCAAAACTGGATATGTCAGCAGATAATCTGTAAAGAAAATTTAGTGCAATAATGGGAAAGCACAGTTTTAAATCTGACCTGTATCTCGGTTTTTTAGCTGCAACTTAAATCAGGTGTTTCTGCTTTCTTGGAATTATTTTCCTATCCACAAGAAAATGCGAAACTTAAATGTATTCAAAATAATAAACATGGAACTCTCTTTTTAATTGCTATCTTATCTGTGCTTCAAAAGATTGTAAAGTCCTGCCTATTTGGTTGTTGTTTTCTAGCACATCATTTCTAAACTGTACATTGACCAAAATAATCCAGTATCTTTTAGAATGCATTTGCTTTGTAATTGCTGGTCAGCAATTCTATTTAAAACTTCAAGATACGATGGACATTTGGAATGTGGCTCTCTTAAAAATCTTAGGGAAGATTTATTTTTAAATGACTGTCTTCCAATGTACAGCAGATAGATTTCTGCAATGACAGTGTATAAATATTTGTACCGTAAGAGAGTTTTGCTCTACTTATATATTTCAGTAAGTCTATAGATTTTTGATGGAGAGGGAAGATGTCTCCAATTTAATAGAGTACTGTTCTGTTTTATTGACATGAAGATAAAACAATCTTGTCTGCATATGGAATTCCTGCAGACCAAAATAAATAAGGATTAATTATTTCTCACCCATTAACCCAAGTAATCATTGGTCAGAAAAAATAATGCCAGATTTTATAATGGAATATTAAGTGGAAGAAAAAAAAGACTGTGTGGAAAACAGTGAAGTGTGCATAGCAACAGTGCCTACAATTGCTGTTGCTTGTATTGTTGACAAGAATTTCAGGTGCCAGATTACTAAATTTGTGCTGAAAAAGATCTCTGGGTGTTTTTACCATTTTAATTCAGTCTGGTAAAAAAAGAACAGAGTCCTCAATTTCTTCTTCTTTTCTTAAAGCATTCCACTGTGCTTTCCTGACAAAGGCAGTATCTGTTAACATAAGATGGTTTCCATCCATTTGGTTCTGCTTTGAAAACTGCCTAAGATGTTACTTTTCCAGAAGGGTGGTTTTCTTAGTCTTTAAAGAAAAAGAACAACATATTTTCTGACTTATTACAGTTATTAATTAATGTTTATTACTTCAACATCTCCCAATAGCAATCCTCTTTTAAACCTAAAATATTGGGCCTTTATTATGTTTGCCCATAGCACTTGCTAAGTATGGCTTCTCCAGCAGGGGGCTACAAATTACTATTAATTTTCTTGGGCATAAGAATACATTTTTTTCTTTATTTGAGCCATCCTGCAATCAGAAATGAAGTGAGAGGATTTAATAATGGAACCTGGTTTGAAATGCTTAGTGAATATATGAATAAATATACGTTTATTAAAATTGGCAGAGTCAATCTTTTTGGACCATTATTTTTGAGCAGTAAATGGAAGTAGGACAATATTGATAAGTTTTGTTTCTTTTTGCAGGAATTAACAACATCTGCTTTTCCACCAATATTAATATATTCTGTTGCTGCGTTAAATTAAAAATAAATCCAGACCTTGAGTTTTAAGTTAGTGCTGTCCATGGTGCTAGTTTTTTCGAGTCATTTGAAAAGAAATCAAAGTGTTCATTACATTTACAGTAAAGCATATCATATTGTGTGTGTGCTTATTTTTTGGTGTGTTATATATGGGAATCTATGGGAATCAAAATAAAATACATAAGGTGATAAACTCAGTAAAATGTGCTGCTTACCATATTTAATAAATCTATACAATTTTCCAGGAAACTTTTTTTTTCAAGAAGTGAGGTTGCTGAAAAATTAATAATAGTTCTATTCTTCTTATTCATGGCTATTGTTCAAAATTAATAGGCTAAATATATCCCCTAATATCTTATATTCAGTTGCTAGTGTATAAAAAATTGGGTAGGTAGAATGGGGCACATAATTACTACATAGTTAATTTACTCCAGTGTTTCTATTCAACTTTAGTGTGATAATAATAATTGGATGGAAATACAATAATTACATTAAAATTGAAACAAATTGATTTGGGCTCAGAGTCTTGCAGGCAGAAGTGTTTAATAGCATCTGTTTCAATTTATAGAATTGATCTACAGTGTAATCTGTTTTTAGAAAACAAATAAAATGATTTACTTATTACTGAAGATGTTAGGAATGTATTTGGAGACTCAGAAGGAAGCCAATAAAAACCTTAAAATTGTTACCTCTTAAGAAATGGGATTTGAGACAGAACTAATAAAACTAGTCTGAAAGAAGTTTCAGATATAGTGAACTCTTAAATATCATTTTCTACTGCATGGGAATAAAATACTGTGAGCTTTGTCACTGATTTGGATGAAGGAATCAGATTTGTGGCTCTGATTCAACTCAGCAAAAATAGGTTTTCTTAAAATCGTGAAAGTATTAAGGATCATTTTGAATTTTCATATTTAGAGGCTGAAGAATTAACTGAAGAGAATACACTGGTGGAAGCTATAGGTTTGATCAGTTGACCTAGAGCACAAATTAAGGTCCCAAGCTGAACAACCTGTCAGAAACTATGAAGCAGGGCAAAGAAAATCATGATTTCTACTAGAAAGGAAAAAGCAAATTAGTTAAATTGGTAAAGTTAAATCTATAAGGTATAAATATTTATTGTGGCAAACAAAATTCTATCGTCCACTTCCCAAAGTTCCATAGCTGTGCTGAAGTTTTTATCTGACTTGTGAATTGTAAATATTGACTATTGGATCCTTAACTCTATTATTTGTTTCTTCAGACCGTTTTGGAAAAATAATCTCTTGTAGCTTTGTTTTCTGTTCAAGGAAAGTTATGTCTGAATTGTGCTTTATACTATATGAAGCAGAGATTTAAATCTACAATAAATATCTTGAGTTTGTAGCAAAATTTGGTTGTACGTATAATTGGCAGCATAGAATGTAAGCCATACATGTTAAAATAGGTCATGTATATTAGCACGTTTTCTTTATTCTTCTCTAAATGTTGAAGGAAACAGTCAGCAATGTCAAATTTTCTGTGCCTGGAGGCCACCAATTTAGTTAAATAGTTTTTAGGAAAAAATACACATAATAATGGATTTGAGAATGATTCTTCCAAATCGCTTTCTTCTCTTTAGCTTCTTGTTTAAGATTAGGAAATAAAAGTACCACTTGTATTACAGTGTGTTTGGCTGAAATCTTTCCTTCCTTCCTTCCTTCCTTCCTCCCCCCTCCCCCGATCTAATTCTGCAAAGCAATTCTGAGGAGCTTACATTTAAAGTAAAAAATATTAAATCGAGACAAGTAGCAAAAGGCAAGATCAGTACAGTGGTTGCATCATTTCTGTTAGTCCACCAGCCATCTCCAGCATAGAGGACTTCTGTCAGAGTCCAAGGCCAACTTGAAGAGCCATATTTTAATGCCCTTCCAGAAGGCCAAAAGGGTGGGGAAAAGGTTTTACTTATGATCTAGGATATAACAATTATTCTTCCTACTTTTAGAGAATCTGAAGAGCCTGTCATTGTGGAATAGTCATTGTGAAAAGCAAAAGCAAAACAGATGACATCACTTCACAGCATGGTCCAAGAAATTAGAATTACAATGCTTTTCAGTAGAATATGTATTGGACCAACAAAAATAAGTATTCTTTTAAGATTGATAAAAATCAATCTCCTTTTTTTTTTCAAAGTACAGACTTTAAATATAGACTGTGCTGTCATTAGATGTGATGGCCAATGGACACTACTTTAAATGGTTTGTAAAGTGACTGGACAAATCCACAGAGGCTATGCTTTCAATGGCTATTAGTCTGGATGGATGTGTGTATCTGAATTAAATAGAGCATTTGTTAAATATCTGGAAAGTGCCATTAGAAGAGACAGTTTGGCATAGCAGTTAGGGTACTAACTTAGAAATAGTTTCACATTAGTCATGAAAAACAGCTGGCTGAGCCTTAGGCCAGTCTCTTTCTCTTACCTCACAAGGTTGCATTGTGGGGTAAATAGAATGGAAAGAGTATTGCCATTTTAAGTTGTATGTGGGAAAAAAAGATGGGATAAAAATATAACCAATCCCCCCATCTGCCATGTTTAAACTTTTGATCTTTATGAAAGCATCTGTTGACCATATGTGACACAGAATGCTGGACTAGGTGACTTAACTTCATTCAGCTGTGATTTTTTTGTTCATAATTGTTCCTTTTCTCAGTAATCGTTTATTTACAATAAATGTGATGTTTAGTATGCGTTCTACAGATCCGGAATACAGTTCTCGTGTATTTGACCTACTTAAAGTATTTTATAAGGGCAGAAGAAACTCATCTATAGGATACAGGTAGACTTTGCTTATTGATCATTTGTTCAGCAACCATCAGCGCTGAATGAGGAGACTTTTGATTGGTTCTTGAAATTGTGGCCATCACAGTCTGCAATCACATCAAAACAATTAGAATGCTTGACAACCAGGATGCAGTTAAAACAGTTCAGTGTCCCATAGTCACATGATTAGCATTTGCAGCTTTCACTGCCAAGTAAAGCAGTAGTAGGATTCAATTTTTTTTTCTAATGGTTCTGTGGGCGTGGCTTGGAGGGCATGGTAGGGGAAGAATACTGTAAAATCTCCAGTCAGGGGTGGTATTTGCCAGTTCTCCGAACTACTCAACATTTCCGTTCTCCAGAACTGGTCACAACCTGCTGAATACCACCTCTGAAGTAAAGTCATTGGGAAAGATAGCAGCAAGTTGCAGTCCTGTGACATTGAACTTAACAGCAATATGTGATTCACTTAACAATTGAAACTGCTGATGTAAGTTAGCATGGTACATGATTTTTTTCATTTTACAACTGCGCTGCTTGGCCATAAAGTTGCCATTCCCAATTATGGTTGTTAATTGAAGACTATTTGAATATACATAAGATGCTGGAAAAATGAACCTCGAATCGGAGTATCCTTGAAGGAATTCTGTTGCATTTCATCTTTTCTTTCCACAATTAGTTGCAATACGCCAGTGTCAGAAGAGGCATATTTTCTTCTGTTCTTTTGAGCTCACTGTGCATCTGCTTCTTCTCCCACTCACCTCCTACATGCCATTTGTACAAGAATTTCAGCTCCACAGTGCACTCAAACCAGAGAGAAATAGTTAGAAAGGGGAAAAATGCTGTACAAAATTATATTTTTCCCCAAACAGGATGTTGAATATCTGGTCTTCTGATTGATACTACTGATTTCCTTAAATCCTGTGAGGAAGCACTCAACAACAGTCCTCTTCTTGATGTACTTTGATAAAACAAGGCCTGTTTTTTCCAACGTAATGTAGAACATCTTAAAGCCAATATTATCCAAAGCCTACCATCTTCTTTTCAATTATGTTTGCTTGCTTGTGATGGGCTATTTAGGGTTTTTTTTTTTTCAAACAAAACTACAGCCACAACTCTGCAGCAGTTGTTATTAGAAAAGTTTATTTCTAGTTTGCATAGCTTTCAATATGCACTGTGATGCATAAAATGTAGTTTTAAGTCCCATATTTGTACTCATAATATTGTTTTGTACTGTAGAATGGAGCTCAACTTTTGTTTCCTTAACAAACAAAGAAACCTTTGGAATGGTTAAGGTGTCAAAATGAATATTTTGAACCTTATAGTTGCTCAAAGTACCTATTTTAACCCTTTAAACCCATGAATTCCCTTTCCAAAACAGTCTGGATACTATAAATGTATTTCTTGAAGTATTCCTTAAACTGATAGAAGGTAGATGTTCTTACCTGCACAATGGCTTGATTTTAAAAGCATTTAAATATGTGTGCCATATAGTACTTTAGTACTTGAATACTACCAATAAAGCAAGAACTGCTAAAGTGCTAATCCAGCATAATCTCCCAGAACCAATTAATATTACCTGAACTGTAGATAAATCACCAGAATGGTTATGGTACACAGTGATTATCAATTTAATTCCTAATGAATCTGAGAACTAAGCTTCACTTAAGTTCAGTGACACAAAATTCCAATCAAGCAATAAAGGAAACTGAAATGGGGTTTTCTATTCTGTTAAGTCTTTTTTGGCAATATATTTTCCATATTTTCTATATCACTATATTTTCCAAGTGCTGAAGTGGAAAATTTTCCAGTCCTGCTGTGGAATCTCAGGTGATCTTCTGCATGAAAATAATGTATATTTGCTGAGCAATAGTTTAGGGCCTTCTCCTTCTAGAGAATGTTCCGAGCATAGCTATACACATCAAAATCAGCATAAAAATAAACATACTCTCTCATAAAAATAATTATTAAAAGCCTGTGACTAATACCACCACAGTAAAACAGCAAATTCATGTGTTTTTTTAATACTTTAGTACTTTTAACAGTTTAACACTTCTGCAATCTAGATCTAGAAGAAGGAAAGAAGAAGGAACCTACACTCTTATAACAATTAGCTCAGAGCCTCAAAAGCCCATTGGGACATTGTTATAAAGTGTGGAATGACACAGCACATAGTCTTCTTAAAAACCATCTTCTTATTTCATGTGGGATGTAATGATTTTCTGAGCTCTCATGCTGCAATATGATTCACACACACACACACCACGATTAAAAAGAACTCCATACACAAGCCTGAGGATGGCAGATGAGATTGTATGTTGTTTGATTTTGCATACTACAGTGCATGGTGGAAAAACTGGAAGGGCTTAGCTGATGCCAGTAGAACATCATGAGGTATGATACTATGATATGATTTAGGAACTGAAGGACAAAAAATAAGTAGTAATGAAAACATAAAGAACAAATGACTTGGTATATACAAACTGATCATTAGTAATGACAATTAAACATCCTAGTGATGACATAACTCCAACTGAATTGGTGAGAAATGAAAAGAAACACTTTAAAAGGTAGATATGAATATATTACCTGCTTAGATTGATACAGTCTGCCTTTCATGAATATGTAACATTTTCTCTAACTATGGAACCCAGAAGAATAGCTATATCACTTAGACATATACTACTTCATAGTCCTCTCTAAGCGGTTTATAGAATCAGCATATTGCCCCCAACAATCTGGGTCCTCATTTTACCGACCTTGGAGGGATGGAATTTGAACCTGGTGAGATTTGAACTGCCAAATTGGAACAGCAGTCAGCAGAAGTAGCCTGCAGTACTGCATTCTAACCACTGCGTCACCGCGGCTCTTATCAGATTACTAGTGTTCTTCACTAGCTATTCATCCTTCTCTGATAGAATTTCTAACTTTTTCTCTTATTTGGGTGACAAAATGTATTTTGCATTGATAATTCTAGTGTTGGTATCCTACTGTACCTATGAACTTGCAAGCAATTGCCCTTTATTAAAACATCCAACTTTGTGGCTCTGTTTTAGTTAAATCAATTTGCCAGACACTTTTAAGTTTCTTTTTAAAGTTGACTGTTAATTTATTATTAACACATGTGTCTTATGGTCATAAACATACAGAAGAACAACCATAAACATGAAAACCTCCCAAGAAAGAATAAAAAACAAAGTCTCCAAATTTTGTGTTTCTGTTTCCTAAAATTTTGTAACAGATTAAATTAGTAAAAAAGATTAAAAGATTCCAATATTAATTTAGCAAATTTTAGAAAGTTTATTTAGCATTTGACAGAATTCATACAAATTGCCAACACTGACTATGAATGTAGAGTATTAACATAATAGATTTCCTTGAAACATAAACAAATTTAAAAAAAGATATAAGTTTGCAAGGGAGCCGGATAGAGAAAATACCTTCAACATGACTTTGCTTTCTTTATTCTCCATTTTAATATTTGCTTAACTGTTCATATCTAATAAATAGGCAATAATTTTTCATAAAAGGCATAATAAACTACTTCTGCTGCAGCCAGCTGCCTATAATCTGGTAGTTCAAATCCCACAAGGCTCAAGCTTGACTCAGCCTTCCATCCTTCCGAGGTGGGTAAAATGAGGATCCAGATTGTTGGGAACAATATGCTGACTCTGTAAAATACTTATAGAGGGCTGTAAAGCACTATAAAGCGGATATAACTCTAAGTGCCAAGTACTATAGGCATCATAATAATAGGCCATCATCATCATCATCTCATTCAGGTTGTAATCTTGTATCAAATACCTGTCTGTCTCTATGGCAATATTTTTTATTTCCTGTGATAAATTCACATACTTGAAATATTCCTCAAATGTTTGCATAATAACTTTTTAAAAATATTTTCTGTCACTGATCTCTGCCTTTTTAAAATTAAACCATCATTTATTACTAGATAATTGATTTTCATTTTTATGATATCATCAAGATACCAGAACCAGAGTTAGGGTAAGGAATATAGGATACTTTCTGTCAAATTAGCTTTTAGCTTCTTTCAGGAATCCAAGGTATTTCATTAATATATGGGTCAATGCTTTTTGGGGAGATATTCTATATTAGTGATTCACTAACACTTATCTAAATTAAACTGTAAATGACTACTTCTTCTGACATAAAAGCCTGTGACTAATACCAGGTCTTTTAACTTAGAAAGGAGGTGCCATAAATACTGTGTCCAAACCCCACATGATTAATTGTGGACATACTCTTTTATTTTTAAATCTAAATTACGTATCTGATATTAACACAGTTGAGAAAGTCCAGAAATATTTTACAAGAAGAGTTCTTCACTCCTCTACTTGTTGCAGAATACCTTATGCCACCAGACTTGAAATTCTAGACCTAGAAAACCTAGAACTACGCTGTCTTCGGTCCAATCTAAGTATAGTATATAAAATCATACATTGCAATGTCCTACCTATCAATGAATACTTCAACTTCAACCATAACAACACAAGAGCAAACAATAGATACAAACTCAAGGTTAATTGCACCAAACTTGATTGCAGGAAATACAACTTCGGCAACAGAGTGGTCAATGTCTGGAATACTCTACCTGGCTCTGTGGTTTCTTCCCAAAAAAACTTTAACCATCTACTATTGACCTCACCCCATTCCTAAGAAGTCTGTAGGGGGCATGCATAAGCGCACCAACGTGCCTACCTTTATATTTTATTTTTCTTATATGTATCCATGTATTCATAACTATGTTTTACTTATACCTATTATCTTGTAAGCAATTGACAAATAAATAAATAAAAATAAATCAGAGTAGGGAAAGGTTTAAGGCTTCACTAGTATTGTGCAGAATGTGTACAAGGTCTTACTGTTCTGGTGATTTGAGGGAGAAACTATCTACTTACCCTGAATGATAAGGAATATAGGATTTCAGGCTGATAATCTGCATTTTTGGTGAACAGATGCACTCACCACTGGCACCCTGGAAAACATACTCTTTGTCTAAGTGGAATTTCCATTCGCTTCCCATATCTGTGTTTTGCTTTCTAAAGCAGTATTTTCAATTTCAGCAACTTTAAAGAAGTATGGATTTCAACTCCCAGAATTCCCTGGGCTGCATGCTGGCTAAGGAATTCTGGTTGAAATCCACTCACTTTAAAGTTGCTGAGGTTAATCTAATCTAAAGGCTATCTAATCTCCTTTACAAATAGTTAGCCACCCTAATAATTAGAAAGTAATGATACAGAAAAATATCTTCCACATAAATCAAATCATATTGCTTTACATCGTAGTGATGATATAAGTTCAGTTCTATTTTAACATGGAAAACAATTTTTAGTACTTTGAACATTATTTTAAGATCCATAATTTCTGTCTTGGAGCACTGACATTGCAGTTTTAATATATACTGTAAAATAATTTCATTTTTAAGTGTACATTTTGGATAGATTTAATCAGTTATTATCAGCAGCTGTCTGATCAATTTCACATCAACCTGTTTAGGTAAACCTAGAAAGCAACAGCAATTTCAAAATAGCAAATTCTATTTTGGAATGTCATCTTTATATTTTGCTAAGCCACTTTTCAGCTATAGGTTTTGCCATTGAAGAGAAATTCTACCTATCTAAAATAAAAACAAGTGACTGTATCATGAAAACACTGAGAAAGAGAGGCAATTACAGTTTAATTATACTGTAGTTTAAGGCACCTTTTTATTTTTAAAAAATTCCTTTTACTGTCATCCTGCTTTTTTATTCCTAACATAAGCATTTCACAATTTTGTTTGGAATAATGATACAAATCATGATTCCACAACAGTTGATGACGTTCTTCAGTTATGTATAATATAATGCAGCCAAAGATACTCTATGCTTTATTATCCTTCCCTCTTAAGAATCCAGCTGAGTAGCATAATAGAAACCCGGATTATGCTCTGGTTTTTTTCCTCCTTAAGTCCCTTCTCCAACCAGAAGCAGGCTGACTGTTTAACGCAGTTCCATCAGTGCAGCCCCTTGTGGAGTTGAAAATGACACAATAAGGATCCGACTGTTCCCAGACCTCACCCCCTCCCCTTCTTAGCTCCAGCACAGATTTAGCCAGAAAGCTGCTTTTTGCAGACAGAACAGACTGCAGCTGGTCTGCTCCGAATGTAGCAGTACTGGCCTCTTTTTATAACTACTTTGCTTTAGGGTGGGGGGAATTGCTGTGGTAGAAATGTGGAAAGGGGGAAAAACCGAAGTGGTGGCTTGTGTAGCTTGTCATCTGCTTCAGCAGAGACATTTGCAGCAGTAGTAGCGAGTAATTAAGTCAGACTGCACCATTTTCTTCTCACCCTGTAAGAGGGTGATGGTGGCAGCAGAGGCAGGGAGCTGTCCACCCCCATCTACCCACGGACCCACCCACTTCCAGCGGATGTACAGAGGTGGGTTTATCTTGGCTTTCCTCTGAGAGGCATAGTTCATCTGGAGGAATCCCAATAGATCTTTTCAATGTGAGGAAACTCTCTTATATTGGATGGATTTTTGTTTTTACCTGTCAGAGAAATTTCCAGATGCTTCATGCTTGCTGCAGGGAATTCTTCCTGTGCCACTGTGTGCATATTCTGTGTTCATGCAAGGAGATCACAAGAGACTCTTAATTCAGGGTATCATGCTGAATTATGGATCCTGCAGAGGCTAGAGCACAGCTGTGACCTATCACAGACAGCTTGAGGAGGAGGAGGAGGAGGAGAGGAGAGGGTTGCCCAGTGAATATCTGGCTTCCAGCATTACCTCGGCAGTGTCCTTGTAAGATAAACAAACCTTGGATTCCTGGGTACAGGAACGGAGACCTCCAAGTTGATATCCCTTTTCCAAAATGGCTCATGCTGCTGCTTCTATCAAAAAAGTTCGGGAGGCAGAAGTTGATGAAAGGGAGAAGGAGAAAGAAAAGGAGAGGAAAAGGCAAAGGAGAATATCTAGAGAAAATCGGAAGCGCAAGGTATGAGCAAAAACCATTTCCCCATCATTTCCCTTTATTGTACTGCATAGTATAGGATACCTTCAGCAAGATAATAACAGCATTTTTGTTGTTTCATTCCAGAAAGTCTGCATGCCTTTGCTTTTCAAAAATTATTCTATGCTTTCAGTAGTCTTGCTGCACTGAGAGAAGCACAGATGTGTAAATAAAGCTAGTGACACTAATACATTGTTTTTTCTTTACCTTCAAACCAATTAAGTCTGGTTTGATCATTTTTATGGCAGATATTTTTTAGGCCTCATCTAAAATCGTTTACTGGCAGGCAAAAAGGACTTTGCGCTCCATTTAATCAGGTTAGGTTTTGAGTTTTGTGGCACTGTTTCTCCTCTTTCTTATTCTTTGCTTCAAATAGCATGCAGTTTCACATCAAACCCTTTAAACAAACTTAAGTTCTTCTGCTTGCAGTGATGACATAAATGTACTATTAGGTTTTGATATTCTGGTAATATCTACTCTTTATATATTCCTACATTCCTTAAGCCAGGCATAGAAGAATGATGTTTAGAGTATTTTTGTTTAAACTAAATTCAGTTGAAAATAAAATTTGGCCTTATTGTCATTTACAGGTTAACCATTCTTGGATTATTTTTTTCTGAAGCATTGTAATTCAACTGATTTTGAATTGTGATTCAAACAGGGAAACAATTGACAGTTGATTTGTGTTTTTTTTTTAAAGTAAATACACTCATAAATATCAGCCAAATACTAACAAATGGTTCGTTTTGCTGGTTAACAACAGTTAGTTGTTTCACTATTTCACATATTGAATGAGAAAATAATAATTTTGAGCATATGCAGGAAGTACTTCTGAAATTATATTGCTTAGAGACATTTCATGTAGAGAATATGTTAACGGGCCTAGAAATTTTAAAAATGTACAGTCACAGGTATCAATCACACAAGTGTTTTTATTTCTGTATTTCACTAGTTAAGTAATGCAAACTGAATCTCTCCATAGGCGTTGAAATAGATATGAGCGTTTATTCCTTCACATTCTATTTATTTTGCACAAATAGTATAATTTCATATGGAAAAAGCAAATTTTATATGTGAAACAACCATTAATATATAAGAAATTCCTGCTTATTTTAATTCTTCTTTATTAATACCTTATCTTTTGTATAAGTTGTTCGTATTCCATAACACTTCATAGCAAACTGCACACACATTCTGTTATCTATAAGGTTAAATAAATATGTCCAGTCATGCTTTATTTTAATTTACAGATCTTTTCACAAATTACTAGAATTACTCTTCCTGCTGTTCTTGTTTAATACATGCCTAGTATGTTTATCATTTTCTTATACTGGCATTGTGAAATGAATTAATGAATGAATGTTAATACTTTTTTCTTAAAGTGCCAATTTATTATGGTGCTAAATACCTTTGTGGGACTTGAAGTGATAAATCCAACTCTTTAAAAGCTTTGCTTACTGTATTAATTGAGTTGCAATAGAATTTTCTATGAGTATCATTTCAAGTACATCCACAGCTTGATACTCCCAGACAGATTGTGTTCAGTATCCTAATTCTTCAAACAGAATGTTACTGAAATAATAATCCCTTGGTTGTGATTTTCTTTCAATTGACAGGTATACTAAAACATATAACACATGAATAGAGCTCAAAAATGCATGTAGGTAATGCTCAAGGATTGCATAGTTTGTGGTGATAAGATATTGCAGATCTCTGGTTTTTAAAATTAATTTTAAATGTGATGCTAGGCTTTTAATTAAATTGGATATAATTAAATCAGTATCTTCTGACATTTCCTTTTTATACACTGCTCTACAGCCTTGATTAGAACCACAGACACATAGAATTGACCAGAAGTTACTAATACAATGGCCACAGAAGATGGAAAGATCAGGATGTTCTGGTATAAGAATAGGCCAGTGTTGCTCAGAATAATCAAGGAAAATATTATAGTTAACGTTTGTTTTCTTCCATTTCATATTCTGCCATCAGCTTCCCTACGCCTGTCTTTTACTGCAGCAATACAGCAATACATAAATAGGTACAGGTACCTTAGCTGTACAATACACTTGCTTTGTAATAAGGTGAATTTGGTTTAAATTTATTGGGTTTTTTCCTTGCAGAGGTATATATTAATGAAAGCACATGCATGATAATTGCCAGAATAGTACATATGCTGTATATGTAGTTGAAAGTTGTAAACACTGTGAAAAACAAGAAGTGTCTTCAAAAAATTGGAAGGAGAAATGGCCATTGTTTGATGGCTTCTTTTTTAACTTTGGAAAAAGATGCAAGTTTTCTATATAGATATTTATACACATAAATGTGAGTTTGATAAACTGGATGAGAAATACTATCATGCACAGAAAAAAGTTTGGTGTATCATTTTGTTCTGGCCACCAAAGAGTGAAGTCACATGTTTTCTCTGAGTGGTTCATATAAACAGTGGGATTGTAACTCTTCCAAAAAATTCATCTTGGAGAAAGGAGGATGCAGGAAGTGTATATTGACGGAGGGACATAGAAGAGGAAGAGATCTCAAATCTTAAACTTTATGGAACAAATGAGTATGTGTAGAAATATGTGATTAGACTGACACAGGTATTGAATCCTTTATGTTCCCACTACATGTCTGATCCTGATCATTATACTGTATTTGCAAACCATGATTTATCTCTTTGTACAATAGCAAACCCAACAAATCATGGCTTAGAACAAAAATTATAAGAAATTTTTATTTCTTATAAAATGTATAAACAGAGAAGTTCAGTAAGAATGTTAAATGATATATGATTACTGAAATAATATTCACAATGTTAGGAGATGGATAAATTTCAATGTTTCAATTTGGAACCTATTTATAAACTAAGATAGAGAGGAGAAGATTCTGGCTCTCCAGTTGAGCTTTGGTCAGCAGGATCAATAGTCATAAATATGCAAATATAAAGAAATGTGGTTTCTGAAAACATTAGAAGGCTGCACGATTCCTACTGCTGGCATAATGGAAGATACTTATTTATTCATTTAATTTATTAATTCTTTATGAATCAAACCAAAGTCATAAAATAAACGAATAGATTTATCAATAGATTTCTGAGTATGATAACCAAGAAAAATCATAAGACAAACAATTACCTCAGCTAGTGAAGGTTATTGCTGAGTTAATCAAGTCTTAGAGAGCAGCTGAATAAGAAGCCTTAAAAATTGTAAGCCAAGAAAAGAAGAAAAAGCTAAAATAAAATGAATTGGAACATGGAATCCTGTGAAAAACAAGAAAAATACAGTACATTCAAATGTTTTCAACATGCTACATTACCTTTCCATTAGAAATTAGATAGAAGCCCATATCTTTTTCTAATAGGATAATTTTCTGTATGCATTCTAAAAATGGAATAATCCAGATATGACGGTTTCACTTCAGTGACTTTTGAAGAAATTCAACACAACACAATTTCTCAACATGAAGAGCAAAATATCATCATTCCCCATTTCAAACTTAGGATATGGATAATCCATTGTATTCAGTAGGATGGTTTGAGAGGTATAAAACACAGAAAACTCCCAAGGGTGTAGCATAGTTGGAATAGTTATTTAATTTTTTTTAGCACTACCTCTAAAGCCATTCCTTTTATTCTGCCTAGTTAATTTTACTCTGCTTTAGTGACAATGCAAGAACAGACAAGGACAATAGGAAGACAGAATAAATAGGAACGAGAATTGTAGGTAGCAGGAGGTTCAGGAGTAAGGAAAATATGTTTATTTGAAATAACAAAAAGTTTTGCTACAGTTTTTTTGTATCTTCTCATAATTTTGTATTAAAAACATCACAAAAGACTGTGGTGAGTGTAGAGCATTGGAATATTTCCCCCTTTTTGTGATCTGATTATGATTCAGTAGTCCGTGACTCAAGGTTTTTCTTTTTCCTTTGCTTCACTCCAACACCTTTTTAAAATTATTTCCAGATCTATCTAAACGCAGCCACAAATGGACGGTGTTCTGACCTAGCTACCCAAACACGACAAACCCTCTGAAGTTAACTCAAAGATTCCTTTATTAGGAGCTCCAGCAACCCCAGCAAAAAAGTTTTTCTCACCACAGGCTAACAGGTCCAGCCGGCTGGGAGATGTATAGTGGTTTGTCACATCTATTCATCTCTGCCCCCTGCCTTTTATCCCAGAGCTAAGGTGGAGCTTTGCTAGCAATGGTGGCTCTTCCTTCCCAAGGATCAGCCTATGGATTTCCATTGCTTTCTCTCCTCTGCCTTCTACACATCCACACATCAGGCACTAGACCAGGGGTGGGATTCTATCAGTTCGCACCTATTCACTAGAACCGGTTGTTAACATTCTAAGCAGTTTGGAGAACCGGTTGTTAGAAAAAATTACTGGCCTAATCCTGTAAGGAAGGCAGGAAGGAAACATTCTGGAGTTGCTTACAGAAACTGCCTCTCCGTTAACCCTTATTACATTCTTGGCAGGACTAGACTACCTGTCTCAGGAATGTACTTTGCTGGTACTTTGCTTGTGTGGAGTGACTATTCAAATGGCACTGAAAAAAGTGACATGACCATTTTTCACACTTACGACTGTTGCAGCATCCCCACAGTCATGAGAGGCCAGGCGAGGAGATGCATACCTCGATGTAAGTGATATTGAGTTGGCCACACCCAGCTAATAACATAACCACCAAACCATATCCACCTAGTCACATGACCATCAAGCCACACCTACCAACTAAGCCATGCCCACAGAACCAGTTGTTAAAACATTTGAATTCCACCTTGCACAAGACACAGATGTTTCACCTTTTCCTCATTAGCCACTTTCAGACCTGTGGGCTGTTGACTGTCCATCTAAGGGCTGACAGACAACCCAGGGGCCACAACAGACTGTTTGCCAAATAGAGGCATTTCTGTAGGATCTTTCAGAATATTTATACATGAATTCCAAATCTCTAAATTGGATTTGAATTCTTTGAATTCAAAGAGGGTATGACATGGTCTCTTCACAACCTGGCCAAAAAAGCTGGAATTATTGTTTTTAAGTACTTGAGAAGTTTATTATTTCATAGTTCCTATTATGTTTCCAGTCATGAACATCTTAAGATGTTTTATGTTTAATAATGCACATACTGCTTAATTATTTAGTTTTTTTTATTATGTTGTATAACAATTTTACGCTGCTTGACATTTATGAACTTTGAAGCAGACAGTTGGATTACCATGTAATGAAAATCATCAAGTAATCCTATGTTTCCTATAAAGTTTATTTTCAAACCGATATTTAATGATAGTAAAGTTGGATTATTTAAGTTTCTGGTAAAAAAGTTATAACAGAAAGAGTTCTTTGGATCCACAATAAATCTTTTAATATAGATTTATTCCAAACGTTCTATGTTTTAAGGTATATTTAAAGCACTTATCCCAATAACTTTAAATACATTATGGGAAATTAACTTTTATTTTATTTTTTAATAAATTTTATTAAGTTTCAAAATTTTAAAAACATAAAATAAAACTTTATACATTGTTATCAACATCAAGACATCTTTTGCATCTCCTCACATTTTTCAGTATATGTATTTACTTATTCCTTTACCATTACATCTTACTCTTACTATAAATCAATATCTTTTATCCTTACATCTCAATCTTCTCCATGGTATCCGTACATACTTACATATTCCTTCATTCTTTTCCTAATTGCCATTTTTTTTTAATGTCTAAACCACTCATACCAGGCATACCAGTCCCTATAATAAATTGAATCTTCTCTGTCTTTATTTTCATCGTTAGCCTGTCCATCTCTATACAATCTATTATTTTTTTTATAACCATGCCTTCCGGTGGAACCCTTTTTTCCTTCCAGAGTTGTGCGTACGAAATCATTGCAGCTGTTAATATATGTAACATAATATATCTATCTGTTTTATTGCATTTTTGTTTTATTATATCTAATAAAAAAGTTTTCAGATTAAATTTCTGATTTGTGATTTCTTTTATCTATTGTCTAATTGTATTCCAATATTTTTTCACTTCCTGGCATGTCCACCAGGTATGAAAATAAGTGCCCTTTTCTTTTCCACATTTCCAACAATTTGGGTCTGAGTTAAACATTTTTGCCAATCTAGCGGGAGGAAGGTGCCATTTAAAAACAAAGCTCACAGATAAATAACCTTTGGGAAAGGCAATAAAACAGATACCAAATAGAAACTTACAAAATGAAGATTAAACCAAATCTAGTCTAAGCCATATGGTCATACTAACAATTATCAAAAAGTACTATGTATAATATTAAAGGCCCAAATCAAACAAAAAATTGCACATTAATACTAAGCCTTAATTTTGCAGCTACCATATCTAGTCTATTTTTGTTGTTGTTGTTGTTGTTGTTATCTAATGATCTTCTGGACTTTTATAGGCCTGATATGATTATTTTATGAAATATAAGAAAACAGAAATAAAACAGTGGTATTATTTTTAATGTCTCTATATATGTGTTTTCCCACAAATATTGCCATCTAGTTGGGCCCAGTAAGTAATTTTTTCTATGGCAGAAGATGCACAATCAAGATTATGTTATTATAGCCAATAAAAGCAGTTTTAGCCTTCTTGTGAAGTTAATTTTATAATGTGGTATAACGCCTGGTGCTGATATTCCCGAGTATTGGAACCTTCAGATAGGAGCCTGATAGTTATATTTGGTGATGTACTAGAGAACGTTAGTTGAAGTGGCCTACCTCAAATAACATGCCCCAATATATCACTAAATACAGTTAAAGACTTAAATTAATCTGACTTTAAATTAAATTTGTCTGCATTTTAATACATAGAATTCCTGGCCATATAAGTCTTTTAAGTGAATGAAATGATAAATGAAATTTTGCTAATTGGTGAATTATGAAAATTGAACCCTGGCTTAATTCTTGTTGAAATGTGATTGAAACAGTGACAAATATCTACTCCAATGGAAACTACTATTCCCCTTTGTTTTCTTTGTTTAAAACAGATCAACAATAAAAGGGTGTTTTAAGTTACAAATATTAAATTGTGCCTATATGGAACTAAAAGGTTTTCACAAATTGAGCTAAAATATTGTGTAACTTTATGTTTTATTCCAAGTTAGTCGAGTGGTTTAGAGCAGTATGTGAAAACAGCTGTATTCACACATAGTTTGTTCCACCCATGCAAAAGTGAGGTACACATGCAGTATCATGTTATGATAAAGCTGTGTAAATTCTTAATTAACATATTTCCTCAGTCATATTAATGTATTTGGCTAGGTTAGTTAATAATGTGTTTATTGTCATGATAACATTGTATTGATATGACATGATTATGAGTCATTCTATGTGACATTAAATACTGTATAAATAATAGCACAAATAAATATTAGGATGGAGTGTCTTTATGTTTGAGTGTTGAATATAGAGACATATGTTTATGTCAGATAAAAGCTTGCTCTGTCTCTGCTACTAGCAAGAAAGGATTACTGTGATTAATGCACTGATGAATTGACACATCAGAACAGCCTTCTGGGGATTATTTTTAAAAGATGGCTAAAAATAAGCAGTTTTAATTGGTTGAGTATTTAATTATTAAACATTAATGGATAGTTTGGCTCAGATCATTGTCCACAAGATAGTTATTTCATCTTTATTGTCAAATCATCCACTAGATTTATGGATATTATCTAAAAATGAAATGGATCAGTTTTCACTAAATGTATGTCAAGTATACCAAAGCTAATGGGAAATACTGCTGTTGCATTTTACTTTATCTATATGGATAAACTCATCAGTAGGATAAGAGCTCCAACCTTTTTTCTGTAAGAAATAATTTTGCTGTGAGAGGATTTGTAGAAGAGATGAGATCAGTGGGATTTTGCACATATGGATCAATGGAATATACTGTTGGATTGCCTGCCATTGCTAAGTAAATGGTTGGTTTTAGAGAAGAATAGCAGCTTCATACATTTTAATGTTAACAATCTGAGCTTATTCTTAAATATCATTAGATTGTTTCTGATAATTTTTTTAAAATATAACAGGAAATCCATAATGCAGAGAGAAAGAGAGGGAGTAGGATAGATATCTCTCCTCTCCTTTTGTTTTTTTGTTCCTTCAAATCAGTATTGATTCCTAGAGACTGCCTGGGCAAGTCCCTAGAGTTAACATGGGGAGATTTTTCATTATCTATTTCCTAAGACTGCAAGAGAGTGACTGGCCTGTAGTAACCCAGCTGACTTTGGGTCTAGATTCTTCAGAGACTAGAACTTGCAGTCTATTGGTTTCTAGCCTGATGCCTTAATCACCACACCAAACTGGCTCATAGATATACCTATACTATATATCTTGTTCTATAAAGTGAAAAAGGATTGAGGAAAGCAGAAATGGTGCTGGTTGTATTTGATAGAAAAAATGGAAGCTGTTAGTGCCGCTGAAATTCGGTAACAAAATCTGGGCAAATGCTTGCAGGAAGGGGCACTTCTGGCAGGCTGAATGCACTCCATGATTATGAACCTACGTATTTGGCATGTACTTAAAAATCAACAATAGAAAAGTTTTCAGGCTCGAAAGGTTTTCAGCTTAGGGAATAATTTTCTCATTGCTTTTCCTTGTACATGGGCAGCCAAGTATTTTCACATCTCTTTTGTGTTTCCATTAATATCATTGTCTTTTAAAAGGTTAGCATTGCTATCTTACAGAGTTAGAATTGCTATATCATGTAGGCAAAGCACTTTGAATATTTGTCACCCATTCTATAAATGCAGACATAGTGCTGCTACATCCTTGGTAGCAGCACTGCTTTATATAGAATCTCTTGGATATATTTAGCAATATTAGTAAAATGCTAATACATTTGGTCACTTCTGTTAACAATAATTAATAGGTCTCTGGTAGCAAAGACATGTCTATTGTTTTAAATGATACATTGATGTAAACAATTGACCAAATGCCACAAATAGACAAAAATTGTATTTTAAGAAAAAATAAATCCTTTTAGCTCTTTCAAATGATTCCATGACTGTTATAAAATTGTACTTTAATTGTTATAAGCTATCTGATCCATCAGAGTCTCAAGTGATGTAATGCATTTACTGTTAATAAAGTGCTCTTTGAGGATTTGTTTTTACATTTTTTGTCTTTACTTCATATTGTGTGAGATCAATATAAATATATTTCCAGTTTAGAAAAGCTAGAAGGCAAATAAATGTCAGCTTTCAACAAGATAAATATTGTAAAGGTGCGTCAAAGTTTGCTAGAGAGAAGACCATTCCAGTAAAGAATATTTCAGCCTATGAATGAATTCCTGCAGCCTGTTCCTTTATAGTATATATATTTATTTTTTGACAAGAATAGGCCATTTCTTCTACTTCCAAAACCTGGTTGACTGGCCAATTCATATTCAATGCTGGAAGTTCATGCATTAGACATCTAATGAGCCTTCTTTCAATGGAAAAGAATTCAGAGGATATGTAAAGAAATAGAAATATATACAGATAGTCTTCAAGTTAGGACCATAATTAAGTCTGAAAATTCAATCATAAATCATGCCGGTCATTAAGTGGGTCATCACATTTCTAGCAAAAATGATGTAAATTGTCATCTGACTGCAAACAGCTATAAATACAGGCTGGTTGCCAAAAGTCCAAAATGCGATCACATGACCATGGAGGGGGAACAGTTATCAGAACTTCAAATTGGCTCATATGTATCTTTTTTTTGTGTGCCTGTCACAGCTTTGAAAAGTTGCCAAGTAACTAGTCTTAAGTCAAGGACTAACTGTAGAATACTTTTCTGTAGACTTTGAGCAGATACAGTTATGTATAATTGAGACAACATATGGAATTAGCTTCAAACTTTGTGTTAGCCATCCTGACTACAACTATTTGTAAAAATAGTACAAATTCAGTAAAGTTTCAAATGGAAATAAAGCAATGGTAAAGCATAAAGCATCTTCTAATGATGTTTTTAGAATTCCTAATGAATGTTAGTTTTTAAAACCTAATGTAGAACTGGAATGGAGAAAGTATTAGTTTCCCAAAGGGTACAATGTTTACAAATCCTAGGACCAAATCATTCATGGTACAACCAAACCAATTAGGTCAAAGATATCATGCATTTTTTCATTAATGCCCCTTAGGGTATTTTGAAAAAAAAATTCAAGAAACTTCAACAGTGAAAGACTGTTTTGCATTGTTTGTGCTTTCATTGTATAATGGATTGATATACAACCTAGATTACTAAAACAATTGGCCTGTTCTTGTTCCTTAGCTGCCATTGGATATTGGATACGATATACCAGATCCACAACAGCTGTATTAATAACACAATCCTGGGAAATGTCCACCCTTCTATAAAGACTTTGAAACTTGAAGTCCTTAATTAGAACTTCAGGGTTGGAATGCTGTTTACTTCTTTAATCAGACCAACAATTGGAATTATTTGCTTTATGAAATATTGTCTTTGATAACTTTGAAACTTGGAAAAATATGTATTCTTTTATTTTTGAAATCTATATAGGAACAAATAATCTGTATTACATATACTACTGAGTATCCTTCTTTCTATTTCTATTTTTCCCTGGTCTATAAGGATATTTACATCTATATATTTATATATTGCAAAAACAATTTTTTTAAAAAATCAGCAATATCAAAAAATTTGTAGTATCATAAATTGCTTAGGCAATTGCCCGTGTAAAACATGTTTCTTTTTAAATTTAAGCTTATATAATAATGAGAATGGTTGAAGTTTTCTAAATACTTCAATTATCTAACCAAAAGTGTCTGAATATCTCCTTATTAATGTTTTAAATACAGATAAATGGAACTGTAGCAAAAATATTGAGATTAATATGATATTCTAAATTGTCATAATATTACTAGTTGCCATAAATTGGATTTGAGAAACCAGAATTGCATAAACAAAAAATTAACCTGTTATATTTATAAAATACATTCTGCAAAACTTTGAGATTGCCAAATGCCAAATACTATATCCAAAGATACATAAAATATAGGTAAAAAATAATCTATACAAGGATTACACTCTGCTAAATAACTGGAGTTGCATCTTGAGGAGTAAGTTTAAAAATAAGTTGCAGAAAGTTATTGTGAGACAGTTTTCATCTATGTTTAGAAGTTGCATATATACTTGCTGATATCTCAGAGCAGAACTTCTAATTCCTGAAAATAATTATTTATTTTCTTTTTTTCTTTCTGTTCAGGCACTTCTTCCCACTTCAAACACTCATGGCAAACGTTTTTGTTTTGTTTTGTTTTAGTAGGAAATTCTGAGAGGTACACTGGATGTAATAGACATGGAGAAAGAAATGGAAGTGATGAAGGGGTTTCAACCTCCATGCCTTGGGTATAGGAGCCAGCTATCACAAGTATGAATAAACATAAATAATTTTGCAGGATCCAATGTGGGTCAGTTATCAGAATAAAAAGTTCGGAATCAAAGCCCAGCTCCAGCGTGACTCCGAAAGTACAGAAGACTTAACCTCTGGTCCAGGTGACCGACCCACATTGAATCCTGCAACATTATCCTGGGACATGTATATTGGTCCTTCATTCAATAAATAATGCTTTGGTCATTGAATTAGTTAATGGGTGCAAATCGGAGTGCTGATCTTAGCGCTCCATTGTTGCACCTACTAGTCCATCTCTGTAAGATTCTGCTTATTTTATACATTCTTTCCAAAAAGGGATACTGCACTATGTGAAATAAAGATGATGGCAATTTGGAGGTGGATTTGATTACTCCTTGCAGTTTGTGGACTCTGGTTCAGTAGCCTTTCAAAAGAATTTTGCCTCAACAACTTCAGTTGCTAATTGTCATGGTCTGCCTTTTTAATACATTTTTAAAAAATTACATTTAGTTTCCTTTTCAGTTTGTTTGTCTCATTAAAAATGATGCAGTCATTATTGTAAGTATCTAAAGTTTTTCAAACAGGTGGTATAGATCATAGAATGATTTTATATAAAATCTGCATGCTTCTTAAAAATGATTTCAAATGTAAAACTATAGACGAATTCCAATTGTATTCATTCTGCTGATATTATATGCTGGATAGTTCCTAAATATGCTATTATTTGTTTATGAAATTTATATTGCTCCAGTTGCATTTGAATCTAACTGGCTCTTTGGAGATTAAGTACATATTTCTAAATCAATAATTACACATCTAACAAGATTTCAGTTGCTTACTTTTAATGCATGCAATAAAATTATAAGACAGCACTGCTCTTTCTGAGAAGTTTTGATGGCACATATGGATTGATTGAGAAAATGCAACACCTCATGTGAGTGTTCCACAGCTCTGCTTTGAGTTAAGGGGCCAAAGAAGGGGGTCTCTCTTCCTCTTTCCTTCCCTCTCCCCCCTCTCTTTCCCTCCCTCCACTTGATCTTAGCTGAAAGGTCAAAAAGCAAGAAGCTAAGAGATCTTTCTTCTTTATGTGTTTGAGGAGATGCGGGGAAAATGATGCCTTGAAACTCTTACAGATTGTATAGACTCAGCCTGCTCCAGGAAAGTAATCACATCATCAATTACACCTCCCCAATTTAAGGCAAAAAAAATGTGTTCTCAGGCCCAAATACTGTCCTTCCCTACATTAGTAGAAATAACAATTACACATTGACGTCTTAGTATATATCCCTTTGCTTGATATTCCAGACAAACATCCAAGTGTATGGTATTTGTCAAAAAATGGCTTACTGAATCCTTAAGCCTAGTCAAAGTATTTAAACTTCCTTATCGATCTATAGGATCCCTTATCAGGGTAAGGTTCCATGGGATGGGGAAATCACAACCCTGCAGACTTTTCTAGGGGTGCAGATAACTAACAATCTGAATTGGTGGTGATCACCTTTAAAGTGCTCCATGGCTTGAGACCAGGGTATTTACAGGACTGCCTGCTGCCACCATCAGCCTCCCGCCGGCCAGTGCGCTCCTACAGGGTGGGCCTCCTCGGGGTGCCACCGGCTGGGCGATGCCGGCTGGTGACTCCGAGGGTACGGGCCTTCTCTGCGTGGGCATCCTCTGGAATGAGCTACCTATGGAGATATGAGCCATCACTGACCTACGGGCCTTCCGGCGTGTGCTGAAGACCCACCTTTTTCAGCAGGCTGGTCTGGCCTAGTGTCATTAGAAGGGTTTTAATTTTTTTAAATTTTAAACTTTTATCAGGTTTTTATTGGTTTTATTCTCAAATTCAGCCACTAATTTAATAATTTTTAATTCTATTTTAAATTTTTATGGACTGTAATGTTTTATTATGGCTGTTCACCGCCCAAGTCCCTATTTGGGAGAGGGGGTGGTATAAAAGTTAAATAAATAAATAATAAATGTCATCCTTAGTCAAGTGTGCAAACCAGTGCCTGCATTTCTTGCATCGGATGAGGAGAGCACATCTCTCTCCTTCTATCCCAGCTATTGTTTACAAAGGCACAATTGAGAGAGTTTTAACAAACTGCACCACTAAGGCAGTGCCTCAGATAGGCACTATAAGAGAGTGGTAAGGACAGCTGAGCATATTATAGGAAGCTGGCTTCCTGTCACTTAGGATACTGCTTATAAACACTATGTGCTTAGATCTCAAAGCATCGTTAGAGACCCCACACACCCATTTTATAGTCCGTTTTTGTTGCTCCCCTCTGTGAGGAGGTTTCAAAGTATTTCTAGCAGGATTACCAGATTTTGTAACAGCTTTGTTCCCTATGCCATTTGTCTGGTAAATTTGCAGAATTCATTTATTTTTTTCATCATGTACATGCATACGTCTGAACTAGACTGTGTTGTTTATCTGTGTCATATAATATATGTGGGCATGTGGCAGTGGTGGTATTCTACCTGTTGGGCCCGGTTCGGCCAAACTGGCAGTAAAAAATGCTACCGTTCAGCCGAATCAGTAGTAAAAAAAACAGCTACTGGTTCGGCCGAACCAGTATTTCTTTTCTTTTTCTTCCCAACGATCAGCTGTTCCAACGATCAGCTGTTCCAACAATCAGCTGTTCCAACAATCAACTGTGCTGGGATCCTCCTCGCTGTCTTACTGCTTTGCCCAGGAGGCTTCCCTGAGGCCAGGAGGCAAAAAGGGGCGCACAGGGGGGGTGCTGTGTGGGCCTCCCTATGCTCCATTTTTTGCCACCTGGGAGGCAAAAAAAATGGAGCGTGGGGGATTCTTCAAAAAAAGAAGCCATGCCCACCCATGCCCACATAACCATGTCCACAGAACCGGTAGTAAAAATATTGGTATGTGGCTATATGCATAATTTTTTTTTGTTTATTTATTTATTTAATCAGTCATGTTTATGTAGGGTATATTAGAGGTGGTGCCTCTTTGAGAGCTGCATGCGACAAAATTTCATTTTAATGTATGCCGATTAGTGTACATTCAAAGTGACAATAAAATTATTCTAAGTCTAAACTTTCAGCAGATCTTCATGGTATTCTAGAAATGTTTCAAATTTGGGTGAAGATAGACTTCTTATTGGTTTTATTCATTAGATTAACTGGAGTTTTCTTTAAAGGCCCATCGGGGGAGATGGAAGAAAGTAGTTGACTAAATAAAATTTCAGCATCCCTTACTTTTGTATAGTAGTTATGTTTAGGTCTGTTCCCAAAACACGTTTATATTACCATTAATCAGATTTGAGTTATTGTGTAATTTAACTTTTAGAAACTACTCAAATGCCATAGTCTTGCAAATTGTGAAAAAGAATTCTGGACAGCATGACTCATAATGCTATGAGAGAAAGGGAAAAACCACAGCATGAAGGAATATGCTATAATTGCATGAAATGTCACTTTTTAAAAGGGTATCCATATAGTTTAGTATTGTTGGAATGATAAATTCCTAATAGTTATCATTTTACAGTAAAAGGTTTTCAGCCCCTCTTAGAAACAAGCAGTATTAATGTAATGCTGTAAGCAAGCATTGATGTATAATGTAGTAGGGAGAGAAAAAAATCAAAACATTCAAAGGCACGCAGCTGGGTAATTCAATAACCTCCGTATGTGAAGGCATTTCACACAGTAGGGCCTTAACTCAGAGCTAGTCAGGCTGCCTCCCTCCCCATTCAATTTACATGCATAGCTGGGCTAGTAGGTGTAAAAATAGACAGGCAGAGCCTGAATTGGAAATGATCACTGAATGCTGGCTATAGTTGTTAAAGTTTCTTTTTAACCTAGGCCAGTAGAGAGAAACCTCTGCCAAGGAAAACTCAGGAGAGCAAATAAATAGAAACTACAAATATCATTCTCGATTTTCAAACTCATCTGCCCTTTTGGAATATTTTGTATGCTGCGAGGTCAAACCCACTACAGGAATTAACAGAAGGATATGGGCAATGTACCCATATGCCAAGCTTGCGGCACAGACAAGGGTGTAAGAGTGCAAGGGAATGTGCAAGATGCTGATAAAATTCCAGACTATTATGGATGCAATAATGGAGTGAATAAAGATCCTGAGGGGTTGGTAAGTCTAAAGAGAACATAGCTAAGAGAACAAGGAACTTGTTATAAAAGGATATTGTGGAAATACAGAATTAGTATTGCCATTTGGAATCAGTTAATAGCTGTTTTAAGGCTGGTTGTGTTTTAAGATGCTGTTGGTATCTGGGATTGAGTAAAATAGCTTATAGAGCATTTTGGTGTGTTTATAAAAGTCTATGTGTATAAAGTATGGTTGAAATGTAAGATGGCATTTTACACTTAAACAAAAAGAGAGAGATTAGCACAACTGGGAACCTACAAAATTGCTTCTGATAGAATACACATATTTTTGATGAATATATTTTCTTGTTTTAGAAGATTAAACCAAACTTTGCTTTTATAAGTCAACATTACCAATGTTTATAGTTACCAGGAACAAGACATACTGATGACTTTGTTCTGTACAGTTAACAGATAATGTTATAGATTTTGCTTGGAATTAGGTCTCAGTAAATTAAGTTAGATTTAATTTAAAGCAACATTCAGCTTGAGGCTACAATCTTTGTCTTCTAGCAGGAATAAACATGAATATGAATCTATTCTGAGAGTGAATAGCTTTGCAGTATGTTATAATCATCATCTTTATTCTTGTTCTTTTAAAACTGAAGTAGAATTTAATTGAAATGTTTTTATTTGTAGTTAGAAACTTTGCCTTAAATTTTCACATGGTTTGTTTGTATCTTCATTGTTCATTTCACTATTGCTTCTCTTGTGCTTGTTTCTTTGCAGACGCTTGTTCTCAAGTATAATTTCCTAGGAGATTTTAATATTTTATCATAATATAAATAGGTCGACTATTTATCTGGAGAATTTTTTGTAGACATATGAAGACGGAGAAAACAAAACACATTATTTTTACAGATTAGTTTAAAAAATCCAAACACCATCTGTAACAGATGAGCTTTGAGCTTTCTTTAATCCAAAGGTTAACATGAAACATGGTTCACTGAATCAAAGATTTCTTATGAATTCTAAAAGTATCAATATTTTTTAAAAAAACAATTAGTATTGCATGATTTCATAATTCCTAGTAATTTCACAAAAGTGAACAACATATGAATGTATACTGTATTTACTAATTTATACATTTACATTCCTGAAGATTAGACATTCTTTTATTTTAAATAAAGCAGGTTATATTGTTAATTTGTATTATTGTTTTGATAAGTAGGAAGTAGCATTAAATCTGGATTATCTATAGTATACTCAACCTTACAAAATTAGTTTCTCAGAGTGTCTGGTGCAATTCAGAGATTAATCCGTGTTATACTTAGGGGACATGTAATTAACATAAGGTAATACAATGTCTTTTGGAAGCCAAGAACTATGTCTCAACCTGCCATATGCTATATTACTACTCCACAAGTGTTTTTGTGCATTTGTTCAGCATCACTATTATCTGTTTACCATTGAAGTTCCAATCCATGTTTGACATGTCAAGAATATGCTACTGCAGAGTCCTTGATGCTCTCTGAACTTGGTTGTTTTTAGACATTTTCTTAGCAACTCAGTAACACCTTCGGTAGTGGGAGTGGGATTTACTGCCTTTTTATATACAGTATGCTACTGTGCTGCAGATACAAAGATGTTATTGATAAAGTCACTAGTAGCAAAATATATGAAGATGAATTGAAGATGTTGTCTATGCAATTGCATATATGAATGGTTGAACTGTTTACATTCTCTACATAGGAATGCATATAGTATTTAAATACAGAAGATTCTTCAATATCTTAATTGTTTTATGTATGAGAAAGAACATTAACAAAAACAATTTTCCTTGAATAGATTGATCCTTGTTCCATTACAGGCCAGTTTATTGCTTAGAATCAAGTTATGAAATCATAGGATTATTCTAATCCTTTAGTTTAAATGCAAATGGAAATAGTTGATTTAAAATGAATAAACATCAAAGAACCTTTGGACCAATTCCATAGGAACTTCCTCCTATATTTAAAAACGTAAAGCTTCACTATTGACAGTCACTTTCTACTTTACAAGCACATGGAATAGCCATTCCTAATATATGATATCTTTCTGTTTTCAAGAACATCCTTTGTAAATTTGACATGAGACAATGCAAATTCAGTTAACTCGAATAGCTTATTTATGTCTGATTTATATAAAGCACTTCTTGTCAAGAAAGTATCCAAATGACATAATTAGTTTGGGTATAATACCTTTAATTCTGATGTAGAATAGCACCAGCTGAACTCTTAGGAGATTTCTTTTAATATTTGCCTAAATCCTGCTGCTTTACCACTTCTACACATAGCATGTATTGCCACCTATGAAGAAACACATAATTCTGCAGTTTCATATTGAAAACATATGAAATCTTAAAGTTTCGCTAAAATCTTAGCTATTAGGAAGATCAGTGCTTGGTTTTTCAATTACTATGATTTTTAAAAATAAAAAAAAGTATTGACTGTAGTTTTCCTGGAAAAAGATCTTGAAACCACAATTGTCCCAGAAAAATATAATGAATAAAGTAAACAGTGAAACATTTCTGCTTAAACCTCCTCCTCCCCAATTGCCTTATCTCTTTTTTAAAACAACTTTATTATAAATTACTAAACTTATGGTCATGTTCCTCTATAATACAGTATATCCTTGCAATTGCTATGATATAGGAACATAGTTCTTTAACTTAGTCACATATTTTCACTAGTAGGTAAATGTCAAACTGTAGCAATAACTGGGCACATCTATATCCAATTGGATTAAAATCTTGATTTTCTCCTACTGAAATATGTCTTTCATTTTTCCAATGCTGCAGAGAATTCCTAATAATTAAAAAGTAGTTTCATGCTTTCCTGATCACTTCATGTTTATTTCTATTCCTTCCTCCAATTTCCTGCCAAATGCAATCCCCACCACATTTTTTGAATTCTGAACAGCTACTCAGCTGACAGCTGAAACCTGCCCGCCAACTTGGCTTCACAGCCATGGTCCCTGCAGGTTTGGTCTTTCAACACAAGTCAACCGGAAAGCAAAATTTCAGTGGATGCCATATCTTTGTTTGTTTGTTGCCTTTTGCAGTGCAAACATTTCATGGTAACCACAAATGCCCTAAAGTAAGCCTTTCTCTTCTTTTTACAACTGCAATTTTACTATCTTCAATCTGATACTATTTATTAGATGTTAAAAGTTCATGCAGGTTAATGGGATTTGACAGCATTGATTGAGACATAAAATTACTATATTTTAAAGTCTAGTAAAAGGAAGTTAATGTCTTGTTCAAAAATATATTATTGTACTTTTGGCTTGAAAATTAATATAATTTGAACAACAATTTTTAAAATCATATTAAATGTGTTGTTCAATCTTTTCTTGGTGATTTTAAATAATGTGATTCTGTAGAGAATAAAATGAGTATCATTTTTAAAAAATCAAAGCTAATTAGCATTTGCAGTTTGTTTTCAAAGTGACACCTTAATAACTTCAAAGTATTACCTTATCGTATCCTTTGACTGAAAGCAATTCATAGTCTTGATTGGCTAAGTATTTTTTTATCATCATGTTATGCATTCTGGCTACAAGTGAACTGACTATTTGGTAATATAATATGCATCCTGAACATACAGACTGAAAACTAATTTGAGTTAGATGCAAGGTTTCATGTCCACTGCCAAATCCAAAGGGCACCGTAAGACATTCCAAAGATCCCTCAGGGCTGCCTGACCTCAATGCCAGGCACACATCAAGAGATAAACATGTTAAGGTGGATTAAGGACAATTTTCATGTTCAACTACAGACCTCGTTGGCGAATTAATTTCACAAGGAAGGAAGCTAACATAAGCTGTTTAGATTGAACGAGGCACAAAAATACATTTTTTGATTCTTTATCAAAAGATACAAATATATCAATATATTTATTAGAAATATATAGAACATTAGAAATATTTAATATATTAGAAATATATTAAAAAGAAAGTATAAAAATGAAAATATCAATAGCCATTACCAAAAGGAATAAATAACAGCTTGTTTTGGTTGTTAGTTAACTTAAAGTCAACTCTCTCTCTCTCTCTCTCTTTCTCTCTCTCTCTCTCTGTCTCCTCCTTTGCTTCCTTTGTCTTCTGTATCATTTAACAAAAGTTCTTTGAAAGGGTTAAAGTACATGTGTGTATATGGATTCTTTACTGGTTGTCCAAATTAATCCTGCCTTCTAAAGACCCAATGAGAACTCAGAAATAGGAAGGAAGGGCTGTGGCCTTTCTTGCTATGTGTATTTGTCCCACTTTTTCAGTTTTAGATGTTGCTACTAAGAGAAGTAGACATGTTATTATTGGCTGTAATATATACCTAGAATGGAGACAATAAACTATTATTAGCATTCAATGTTTTGACACTCTTTCAGTAGTATTGGGTTAGGTTTTTTTGATGTAAGTTAACAATTTTTTCTATAAGTAGGGGACATGTGTTAAACAAGAAGTGAATAGAATGAAATACAAACATGTTGAAATAATATGGGAAAAATTGGATGAAAATAGCTAATGATAATGTATGAGTTTTGTATGGAGAACATACTATTTTGTCAAAGAATGGAATTTTTAAAAAAGGATACAAATATTAGTGTCCAAGAAAATAAAGATGAAACAAAACCGTTAATTTTATTAAAATGTTGAAAGTTTAATTTATTCAATTTAGACAATGACCTACTTTAAGTTGACACTGGACAGCTTAAAATAAAACTAAACCATGTAAAGAGAATGATTAAAAAAAGCATAAAGATGGCAAGTTTGGCCAACAATACACACACCTGCAAATATATCCAACAGGGGCCACTCTAATCTGAGACTTAGGAGAACACATGAGTCTTTATGGAATGCCTTCAAGGTGGGGAGCCACATGAATCTCAGCAGGTGCCATAAGATAAAAGTATGCTTTCTGTCCTTATAGATGATACTGCTTAATTAAAGGGACCTGGAGCATGCCAATCCTATCAGGTCATACTGAGCAGACACCATGGCAAATAAGTATTCTGTAAAATAATCAGGACTTACATCATAAAGAAATGTATAGGTAATAACCAGCATCTTGAACTGCACCTAGAAGCATACTGGTAATCAATGCAGCTGAAGAAATAGGGCTGTCACATGGATATACCCAAGTATGTCTATCACTGTCCATGCCACTGCATTCTGGACCAGGTGAAGTTTTCAAATGGTTTCAAGGTCTCCATTTAGAATGCAAAGCAAAGTCAAGCTATAAAATGACTAGGACATGAGTGAGTGTCTGAAGAGCCTCCCAATCCAGAAATGAATTGTACTTTTTATCTATATGTTGAACAAGACGGAAAAGTGTGAATCTATAGCACCTCATAAAGGACGTACCAAAACGTACTGCAATGTAAGGAAGGAAACAAATTACTATAAATTGGTGCAACCAAATCCCAATATCCTCAGAGCTAAATCACAACAATATTGTCAAAAGCTTCTGAGAGATCAAGCAGCAGAAGGCTATGTCTCTTGGCTCTGCCATATCCATATCCATCATGTGACCAAGGCTGTCTCTGTATTATATTCTGGCCTGAAACCCAACTAAAATGTGTTTAGATAATTTGCTTTCTTTTACAACAGCAATAGCAATCTTAGACTTATATACTACTTCACAGTGCTTTACAGCCCTCTCTAACTGGTTTACAGAGTCAGCATATTGCCCCCAACAATGGGGGATTTACCAATATTGGAAGAATGGAAAACTGAGTCAAGCTTGAGCTGGTGAGATTCAAACTATCAAATTGCAAGCAGAAGTAATCTGTAGTACTGCATTCTAATCACTGCGCCACTGTGGCTCATATGCAACTATCTTTCAATAACCTTCCTTTTTTAAGAGGCCATCACCACAACATGGATCCAACTACAAGCCATGTCTCTGGCCACTTTAAAGGAACCTGAGTCAAACAAACAAGAGGATGGGGTGGGGTAGTAAACAGTGCAGAATATTCTATTTCTTCAAGAACTAGATCCTATCTGAGATCATAGCCCAAGAGTGAAGCCTAGTCAGTTTAGCCAGACATGCCAATCAGAATCTAACCTGGCATGGGATTGAATGACTTTATTCACTATTTAGCCAGAATAACCTCTTTGTCCTGAAGAAGATCCTATGGCCTCTACTGGCCACTAAACAGCTATAAAGGTGGAGAAATATTAGCATTTTTCTACCTTAATCATCATGAGGTAATCTCTAATAGGGCTCTTACTGGTGTTCTGTCAGACTCACTTTGGGCCTTCCTCCAATAGCATTTTATATGTATTTCCTGGCATCTATTAAATCTCAATAAAACAAGACCTAGGAAGTAAAATGTACCTGGAAAAGTGTTTAGCAGAATTCTGATTCAAAGTGTAGGAAAGATAACAAAGTGTAAAGTTTGGGAAGCGTGAATGTGATACTGAATGTAATAAGAGCTCTACATAATAAAAAGTAAATGTGTATGAAAATAATTGAAATGCTAAGTGAATCGTTCAACAATAATCAGGAATAAAACTGGGCTGTGTGATTCTTCTTGTTTAATGCCTTTGCTGATATTCAAATTACATGTACATATGATGATTATACTGTGTGTTGGCCAAGAACTCAATTGATTCTTAGCTAATGTCAGATTTTGTGAGTCATCAAAAAATATGAATCTGAAAATACTAAAGACCAAGGAATTTACATTTGATAAAAAAATAAAGGAAATGATTGTTAAGTTAATATAAACTGTAAAAAATAATTAAGGAAGTGAATGATTTGTGTATCTTGTGTATCTTGATGGACTTCTAATAATGTAAAAATAAAATGCAAATAAAGGTAGCTAGGTAATACTTTCTTTTACAAAGTATAAATGCCTATAAATATGAAAAAAATAGTATAAGAACATGCTTTCTCTGTTTTTTTTATATGCAAGTATAATCTATGTCAGAGGTGTCAAACTCACAGCCCATGGGCCAGATGCATCATGTGCTGGCCACGCCCACGCCCAGTTTAGCAGAGGGGGGAAAAGTCATGATACTACACGTGATGACACTATGATAGCGCGAGTCTGATCTATGTGGTTTCTAAGAGTTGAAAATGATTTGATGGCAGATAATCAGATAATCATATGGAAACAATAATTGGGTGTGTCTGGTAAAACTTTAAAAAAAAGAGGGACTAAGAATGCATAGGTGCTCAGTGAATGTGGAGTGAATACAAAGAGTGATCAGTAAAAAGTATATTATTAGTATAGCATTGTTACAGTAATCAGGAGACCATAATGATAATGCAGGGTAGTGGTTTGGCTTCCCAAGGTACCAGCTATGTTATAACTGGCTGGGGAATTCTGGGATTTGAAGTCCATCCATTTTAAAGTGCACAAGGTTGAGAAACCCTTGTTTAGTTTTGTTTTCTAAGCCCTTTTTTATGAAAGGCTGTTTTTCTGAAATGATTCAATTTCAAGTTACTGTATTGAAAAATACTAGCTGTACTAAGGAATAACAATATATAAATATCTACTTTTATTACATTCATCATCCTAAAAAGTATTTTATTGTACATTTTTTAACATTTTCACTTCCTCTGTCATAATTTTTTGTTATAATCTGAATTTTCATACATCTAGCCAATCTTAAATTTAAGGTCAGTTTAAAAAAAAACATCTGGAATGTACAGAAAGCATAACAAACAATATTTTTGTTGAATTAATCTTCCCTATATTTTAATGCACATAGCTTATAATCTTTTAAACCATTATGAATTTATTATTAGTATAAATATTCCAACTCTGTTTGCTAGATATTTAGGAAATAATTAAAGTAGTTTATATTTTACTTTAGAAATAAATAATAATAGTGTTGGTCTTATATGCATGCTCAAGAGATCTTTAAGTTTTTTATCCTAATTTTTCTTCTTTAATTTTTCATTTTTCCCCATAAAGTAATTATACAACTATATAAGTACCTTTTGAAGGCATTCCAAATAGCTAAAGAATATTCCTCAAATTTTGGTTGCTTTCGTATAATTAAAAAAAGTAATTTCTTATTTATCAAGTCTTCTCTTTATTTATCGGCAATAGATTTAATGGTTGTCTTCTCATGAAGACTATATATTATGCCTTTTGTGGCATGATTTTGAGTCTAGTTGTGGTATAAGAAATGTGAAGTAAGAATTAAACAATTCATAATTAAGGTTGACAGCAATTCCCTAATGCCCAGGGGTGGGTTTCTACCAGTTCTGTCCACCTCTATAGAATCGGTAACTCTGATGTTTTTGCCTACCCACCCACTCGGGCTCTTATCTGATCTTTATTTCCTGATTTTTCAACTTCAGCTGCTGAACGAGGCACAGCTGCAGTTAAAAAAGCAGGAAAAGAGGGCTGTTTCAAAGGCTGCTTCTCTGCACGCAGCGTGCTGATGACGATTTATAGGCGCTGCTTGCAGCCTGCAGGAAACTACATCATAAATCACCGAACCTCATAAATCTCGAACCAGTAGTTAATCCTGTTGTATCCCACCCCTGCTAATGCCTTGCTGATCTGCAGAATGTGTTGGCCAGAGTGCCAGATAAGACTGCTTCTGCCAGATCTCTGCACAATCTTCAACCCCAAGGATTTCGAAAAGATGCCTATAGTAATAGTGGTAAAAAAAACCGGTCACAAATGTGATTGAACACTAATGTGAGTTTATGTTCAAACCTACACAATGGTGATAAAATTGGTGAAACAGCCATCCTTCTCTGCACTCACAGCAACTGCTAGGGAAAGGTAGGATGAAAGAGTTCCAGGCACGCAACATAAACATGTTGGTTGCTTTGCAACTAAAAACATTTGTGATGTGATCTGGCATTACTTTCTACCTATGAAACCTGAGGAAGTCAGTAGGATTCTTTATAGTCCTAACTTGCATTGGATCCATGCCCCTCGCACTATCAGGCAGCTGAATGGGGCAAGAATGATTAGATTTGGGAGTTTATTGATGCTCCTTTATTTTAAAGAAGCCATTTGGAAGTATTATATATATTTTTTTAAAAAACTTCATGTTGTAATTTTTCCAGAGGGATAACTGAATCAATAAGAATTGGGGAAAACATCAACAACATAACAAAAAACTTTTGTTTCTGTTCCTTATGTTCAGAACATTCAGTAATATTATTATTATTCTGTTTTGTTTTTCACAGTCGGATAGCAATGCAAGCTTCCTTCGAGCTGCCAGAGCTGGCAATCTGGACAAGGTAGTGGAATATCTAAAAGGAGGAATAGATATCAATACATGCAACCAGGTAAGTAAGAAGTCATATTGGACTCATGTTGTGCCAGCTCCAGATTGTACTGTAATATTGAAAGATAAATGGGAACCATCTTTTCCAGTGTTTTCTGGTCGCTAAAGAAGGCAATCACAGATAAAAATACATGGACCTGAAATGATTCCCAAAGGAGTAAGACTGATGGTCTTCTGAATTGTTCGTTATATGTAGAGATTGAAGATAGGATATTGTTACGGCCAAGTTGTCAATTTTTTGGAACAAATCTATGTTCCAAAAGTTTTTCTTGTTGAATATGCTTGTTGATTAATGCCAGTTCAGATGATAAGTCTATATACTGTAGTTCCATCTACCGTACACAGCATCACAGAGATAGAATATCAGGAGTGATTTAATTATATTTAATATACAGTTACCGTGTTTCTCATATAATAAGGCCGGGTCTTATTTTTTTTTGAGCCCCCCAAAAATGACTAGGACGCCTTTTCGGGGGTGAATTAATTTCTTCCTTCCCCCGCGCACCTTCGCCTAGGGCACCCCACGGACAGCCACGACTCACCACCAGTCTCTCCTAACGGCCACTCATGGTGTAGAGGGCTCCCTACCCCTGCCAAGCATCCTTTGCTGCAGACCCGGGTCAGCGGGTAGGTGGCGGTGGCGGCGCAGGTGTCCGCCGGCAGCGTTTCAGCCGCTTCTCAGGCCTCTGTAGCTTGCAAGGTTCCTGCTAGTGCTGGTGCCTCTCTTGCCAGCACAGTCTCCAAAAACAGCATCTGAGTCGCTCCTGCTTTTCCCCCGTCCCCTTCCCAGCAACAACAGGAAAAAAAAAACATTTTGAGGTACCTGGAAGTGCTGCGCTCTGCGTTTTGGTTTAACCCCGAGCGGCTGGTTGGGCATGAGAAGAGCTGAGTGAGCGTCTCTGCTGCTGCTACCCTTGGTGCTCCAGCCTTGGGCTCTGCAAATTTCCAAAAGTCCTGGTGCGCAGCTCATTTCTGCATTCCCAGGTCCATGCTCCCAGGTTCCTCAAAATATTTTTTTTTCCTGTTGTTGCTGGGAAGGGGACGGGGGAAAAACGGGAGCGACTCAGATGCTGTTTTTGGAGACTGCACTGGCGAGACAGGCGCCAGCACTGGCGGGAACAGTGGAAGCTACTGAGGCCCGAGAAGCAGCTGAACGCTGCCGGTGGACATCCATGTCCACGCCGCCTGTCTGCTCACCCAGGTCTGCAGCAAAGGCACTTTGTGGGGTAGGGAGCCCTCCATGCTCCGCCATGATTGGCCGTTAGGAGCGGCTGATGGCGAGACATAGCTTCCCACGGGGCACTCCTAATGGCAAGTTCCTCCCCGCCTCCGACCCCAATTTTGCATGGCCTAAATTACTAGACCTAAATTTGGGGGGAGGGGCTTAATTTCATTTCATTTAATTTCATGCCTAGAAAACATGCTGGGTCTTCCAATTGGCGTATTGTTGGAGAAACACGGTAGTTACTGATATGCAGTGAATGTTCTTTTTTATATTTTATTTTTCAAATAAAAACGTTTAAAATGTTGTAATATGTATGGACTTAAGCAATTCCCTCAAATCTTTTTTTGAGATTATCATTCTGCCAAAAGTAACAATTTCTATAAATATTACATATTCCCTTTTACCACAGTGTTCTAAATAACTTTTATATCTATTTTGTTTTAAATACAAAATGGCAGAGTTGGCATCTACAAAATCTAGGACCAAATTCTAAATCCTTAAATATTATTTTGTTGTTGAATATTTTGATAGAATTTTGGAAAAATTTGCAAATCATAATGCATATAAATTTAGCCACCATAGCAATTACAGATCAATGTCAGAAGTTTATATATTGTGTGACAAAGAGGATATTGCTTGAAAAACTATTAGAGATTGCACAGGTTAGGTTTCATAGAACGCATTAAAGGAACAATGAAAATTTAATATTGGGAAATATGTGTCATTGGGAAAAGTAATATTTTAATGTAGATCTTAATTGTAAAGTGTTCTTTGATTGGATTATATTTCGAATGCCCATGCAGACCGTCAGAACAATTATAGATAAATCTACATTCCTGAAGGAAGTTGCTGCAAGAAATGCAGTCCCAAATCATTTTTATTATAGTTTCACTGAAGAAGTAATATTGAACTTTCTTCAGCTGAAGCTTTTCTGTAGGCTAATAAATCAAGTTAGAGAGCTTTGCTATGTATATTAAAATCTATGTTTTTGACAGATAACCTAGTGAAGCATTATCTTTCAGAATACCTTTTTAAAATGGGAAATTATCTGTCATAGAATAGAATAGAATAGAATAGAATACTTTATTGGCCAAGTGTGATTGGACACACAAGGAATTTGTATTGGTGTAAATACTCTCAGTATACATAAAGAAAAGATACATTTATTAAGAATCAAGAATCATAACGTACAACACTTAATGATAGTCATAGGGTACAATCAACAATCAAATCATACTAGGAAACAGTCAATATAAATTGTAAGGATACAAGCGATAAAGTTACAGTCCTACAATCACAAGTGGGAGGGGATGGGTGATAAGGAGTGATGAGAAGATTAGCAGTAATAGTAGTGCAGACTTTGTAATAGTTGAACAGTGTTGAGGGAATTATTTGTTTAGCAGAGTGATGGTTTTTGGGAAAAACTGTTCTTGTATCTAGTTGTTCTGGTTTGCATCCTTCTCTTTCTCTCTCTATTTATTTATTTTATTTATTTATTTGTCAATTGCTTACAAGATAATAGGTATAAGTAAAGACATAGTTATGAATTCATGGATACATATGAGAAAACTAAATATATATATAAAAGAAACAATAGGACAGAGACGGTAAGCACGTTGGTGCACTTACGTACGCCCCCTACAGATCTCTTAGGAAAGGGGTGAGGTCAATAGTAGACAGTCTAAGGTGAAAGTTTTTGGGGTTTGGGGAAGAAATCACAGAGTCAGGTAGAGTATTCCAGACGTTGACCACTCTGATGCTGAAGTCTGTCTGTCTGTCTGTCTGTCTGTCTGTCTGTCTGTCTGTCTGTCTGTCTATCTATCTATCTATCTATCTATCTATCTATCTATCTATCTATCTATCTATCTATCTATCTACCTACCTACCTACCTACCTACCTACCTACCTACCTATCTCCATGCATCTATCTAATAGTTATAGACCAGAATTATATTTTTAAATGGAAAATTATGACATTATTTCGAAGAGAGGGGACAGTCAGAGGACCATATAACGATAAATAAAAAACAAACTCCAACCTTCATAGTAGGTCATACCCATCATAATTTAATGGCCTCCCTATTTGTTTCAATAAAATGGTCTCACATTAATTGATATACAATTGCTGATGGATGCAGTTGGGACAACATATTGAAAAGTGGACCAACTGTGAGGCTACCAGTGATCAAATGACATCTTGGTATATACTTGTGCTCCTTTAATTATGCGCTGGCACATATAAATGAATAGACTCCATCTTTATTGCTTTCCTGTGCCAGCTTGATATCCTGTTTTTCTAAGAATATTTTATCTCAAAATGGAGATGCCCAGCAATTGTAATGAAAATGTTTATGACATTAAAAGAAATGTAACTCATGTTTCAACTCTAAGATATAAATCAGCCAGTTGTAAGCATGTATGATAAAGGCATTTAAATACAACTTATTTATGTAGTAAATTATTTACTGTTATGAAAGTAAAACAGATTCTCTGTATCTTATGGCTATATATAGATATAAATATGTAAAGAAAAAAACAAAGCACAAATGGGCATGTATTCTATAAAACAGTAACATGAAGTCAGCATAGAAATATTTAAAAGGCAGTAATATTTTATCAATTAAGTCAGAGTAGTTAAGTGAGGTAGCATAATGTGTAATCTTTGGCTTTTTGCTACTCACAATCTTTCTCCACAATGGACCTGGCGAGAGGTGATATTCAGCAGTTTCTGGCCAATTCTGGAAAACCAGTAGTAAAAATTTTGAGTAGTTCGGAGAACTGGAAAATACCACCTCTGACTGGATATTTTACAGTATCCTTTCCCTGCCACTCCCATCAAGCCACGCCCAAAGAACCATTAATAAAAATTTTTGAATCCTACCACTGGACTTGGTGTTTAGTGATCTCACATGTGGAAGTTTAAAATTTCTTTCCAATTTAATGGAATATCAGGTAGTAAGTATTCTATTAGAAAGGCTTGAAGTATGATAGATAGAATAAATTTGAGGACCTGATGTTCCTCTGTGGCAATCAGAATAGTGACACAAGTTCTTTACTATAAAGCATAGTGTATGTAACATTAATAAAACACTAGCATTTTAGAAGCATGTTCCACTATAACCCTGAGCATATTTATATTCTCATAAATTTTATATACATGCTATGAAATATTTTTTAAAGAGGAAGACATAAGCAAAATGATTAAGTAGATTATTTTAAACTTTTGTACTCTTCTTTAGGGTGTGGAGAAATCCATCTAAACAGGATTTTGACTCATGCGAACAAGGGGTAGGTTCGTTTATTTATAGGTATATGTGGCAAAGCCTCAGTTTTTCAGTGGACAATAACATCCTTAACTTAAATCATACTCCTTGAATGATACTCTTAAGAAAGTTCTGACTTGTGTACTATCTGATTTTTCTTAAAGGTGGACACCTTTTTCCTTGTCCAACCACTTACTATTGAGATTACATTCCAAAGTTAAAAGAAAGATTAACACATTCTGTTTTAAATATTGTAAACTCTTAGGCCTTTACCTAAATGTTTTTGCTAAAGTCTTTTGTACAGATATTCACTATATATGAAATGATTAAAGCTATAAGGGTGCTAGTTTATTGCTAATTATTGCTAACTTGGTAGGTTAAAATCAAAATTTGGTCTCATCGATAGAATCACTTGAGTTCTGCTCAGATTACGTCTTCAGTGGAAGGATCTTTTTCTCCTTTTGCTGACATTCTAGTTCTGACCCCATTGTTGCTAATGGAATAACCTTATAGGAGAATATCTTGACCTGTTAAATATCTCTATTGGCTCAGAAAACATCTACTGAATGTATTCTTCCATTCTAAAAAGTATTTAAAGCCAAAAGATATATTTTACAATAGGAAGGGCACTTTGAGATTTATTGAGATTTATTAATGTAAACAGGCATGTTGTTTTTGACATGGTTTTTACTTTGATTGTCCTAAATTACATAATCTCCTTCCTTTTGGATATATATGGCAAATGTTTGTCATAAAAACTACATTTTAAGAACTGCAGAAAAAATCAAATGCTTAAACTCAGTTATTTCTCTCTCTCCCTCCTCTCCATGTCCCTATCTTTAATTAAAAGATAAAGAATGTTATTAATATTATATAACCCTTAAAATCACAATAAAATCAGATGCTCTGATAATTTTTTAAACAAAGAAGTTTACAATTTTCTGAATTTAAAGATTATCACTAGCTACCATAAATGAATTGTAGCCTTTCCAAATTTCCTTAGGTAAAGAAAGAATAAACAATTTCATTTACACATACGATATTTATTTACACATGATAGTAATGGAACATGGTAAAATAAACACTATTTATTTTTTTATTTGATTTGTTCTGTCAATCGCTTACAAGATAATAAGTATAAGGATAAACATGAGTAAGAATATAGGATATAGGTACAAATAAATGGGGACAATAGGACAGGGAAGGGAGACACAATTGTGTACTTATGCACGTCCCTTATAGACCTCTTAGGAATGGGGTGAGGTCAATAGTGGATAGCTTGAGGTTAAAGGAGTGGGGGTTTGAGGATGTAACAACAGAATCAGGTAGTGCATTCCAGGCATTGACCACTCTTATTGCTGAAGTCATACTTTCTGCAATCAAGTTTGGAACGGTTAACACTGAGTTTGTATCTGTTGCGTGCTCTTGTATTGTTGCGGTTGAAGCTGAAGTAATCATTGACTGGTAGGACATTGTAGCACATAATTTTAAAGATAATACTTTAATGTTTGTCACACTTTTCTATATGATCTCTTTTAATAGTGGATCTGGTTCTTGGTTGTATAAAGAAATGCAACACTGAAGTTTTTAAGATACAATCTTAATGCTAGACACAACTATTATTTAATTAGGGCCTGCTTTTCTATTTTCCTTTCATAAATATCACTTTCCTGTAGGTTCACAACAGTATTTTCTTAAAATAAAATAGGACACTTCAGTGTAAAGCTAAAAAAACACTGAACTTCTGTTTTCTGATCCCTAGAAAAACCTCTGGATAATGAAAAATCAACATGAGTTTTTTCCATCAGTGTCTTTTTTTCCAGCTTTGATCCATTTAATCAGTTAAGCAGTATTTGGTTTCTAGCCAGTTTCTCTGCTACATAGATTTGATTGTGCTCAACTGACCTTTTGCAGATTCCATTGATAATTACGACTAAATCTTATGTGTAGTGTTGTGTTTATTTAATGCTCAGTACCTTTGCCTATATGTATAACTTCCACATAACTGTCTCAACAGAATGAACTATTGTATGTTTTCAGTATATTTGGTGCATGGTGCCTTGTGTCATATTAAATACTAATAAATAGCAAGCTTGTGATCTATATACTGTAGCAAATCTATGCGGAGTTCTATAATCAAAGGAGAAGATATGATTTAAAGCGTGCACACTTAACACTTACATTTATATCTTTTCATGGACTTGCATGTCTACAACTGATGCAGAATCCTCCCCCACAAAATATGTTAGTTTTCAAGTATTCTCTGATAGCCCTAAAATTCCAGTCACTGCATGCCATACTATTTAAATTACGAAGCAAAGAGTCTAGTGTTTATCCATGAGCTGGGCAAGTGATGTGGGAACACACAGCTTTTGGAACTAATTGTTTTACTTCAAAGCTTCTCGTGGTATCTTATACCAACAAACTAAGTTCTCTAAAATTTAAGATATATATGCAAACTATTGGGAGATCACACCCACAAATTTGAATGAAATGTCATCAGTATTCTGATGTCACTTAAATGTTGCATTAAGAATGCTGTGGAAGTCATTATCTAGAAACGCCTATACGGCACAGCACTATATACCTGAAGACTTGATGTATTGAATCAATTCAAATCAAATCAGTGTCAATTCTTAATGACCATATAAATAAGTTATCCCAGCTAAGCTGTGATAAACCAGAGTATATCAGAACAAAATCCAAAACGTAACTAAAAGTCCTTTAATGCCTTCAACTTGGCTTCACTGTTTAATTGTTCACAGTGGAGGAGTAAACTATTTTCAAATAACATTTCAAAGGCAAGAAACACAGTTCAAATTCAAAGAGACGATAATGAAGCAAAAAACAAAAATAAACCGCATTGAATAAAGTTCCATGATAGACCAGGATAGATAATTGCCAACTTCAGGATAGATAATCAGAAATAGTCCATTGGAAGAATGCCAACCAAGATAAACCTTTTTTAGGAATAAAACACTAATTTGTTTCCAGCGTCTGTTAGCATGCAAGTCCATACTCTTATGCAAATCTCCCACCTGCAACCCATAAGGATTACGGCCCTCTCTTCCCGAATAGGCCACGTTTTACCCTGATCCTCTCCTCCTGTGTGCCCTAGGATGGATAGGGGATGGGCCTGGGTCCTCCTCTGACTGCTCAGCCAGCCTCTGCTCTTCTCCAGCCTCCTCCACCACCTCTAGAGCCACACTTCCACTCCCTGTTGGCTGTTTCTCCTCTTTCTCAGAGTCAGTCTCCACTAGGGGCATGACATAAGCTGTCCTGATCTGGTCCTTTAAATCTTCTGATGGTGTACCCATTGCTGTTATAATTACGTTCATCCATCTCTTTCAATGTATTTGCATTTACTTTTCCTTGCAATACATTCAGGAATGCCTTTTCAAATATAATTCTGCCGATCCTTTTTAACATCTATAAGGTAGAAGTTGTGGGTGTATATTTAAGGCATTATTGATGAGGGTGGTTTGTCTGGAGGTGAATCTGGACCCAACTCTCTTCTGGTTCTAAAAAACTCTGAAGACAATTTTATTTCCAAAGGACTTTGGCCCTTGGAAGGATGGTAGGCAACTAATGAGTTGATTTCTATGTGTTGCATGGATGTTATCTGTATTTATATTGTTTTTCTGGTTGAATTCTTCAGATTCTTGTAAGATTGGAAAATGTAGAAAAATGATAAATTAAATACACACACCTAAATTTTGAATTATTATTTGACTGATTTCTTTATTGTTCTATGCTGATTTAATCATTTTTCCACCCTGGGAATTATTGCTCCATCTTGTTAGGTCTATGATTTATACTGAAGTTGAGAAACGATGTGTATATTATGACATATTCTGACATGTCACTGTAACCTCCAAATTAGCAATATAATTTATGTGTTTACAGAATGGACTTAATGCCTTACACCTGGCTGCCAAAGAAGGCCATGTAGGTTTGGTTCAGGAATTGTTGGAAAGAGGATCTGCAGTTGATTCTGCAACAAAGGTACTATTTATTGTCCAGGTGCTTAGAAAAATATTAACCCAAAGGAATGAATGGTAAAATCTATTAGGAAATGTTTTAATTATTTAAAGTTTATTTCTAAATTATGGCCTTTGTATATTTCCATATAATTTCCCAAATAATGTTGCTTTCTCTTCCTAATCCTGAATGAAATTTCATCTGCACATGAATCACAATTTTAATTCTGTGAAACTGCAAGAATTATTGCAAGTAATGATCGTTTTGGATTTACTATACTAAAATCAAGACTTAATATTTAACTAAGGCAGGCAGGGCAAGCCTGAAACAAGTATAAACTCATTTGTTTTCCCATTCCCTGCTCCTTCTTATGTGCAGCAGGTAGAATTTTTAATTTCTATTATTTTTTTAAAGAAACCAAGAATTGGTTAGTTGCTAAATAAGCCAACAGTAAATTTTGAATTAATTTCATTGGATTAGAACCGTTGTTTTCTTTCAGCAGACATTCTAAAGTAGCTTAATTCTTCTGATTTATTAGGAATGGATATGCATAACTATATTTCAATGTTCATGTTGCTGACAGAATTTCATAATTGGAAACAACTATTTAAATAAATCCCAAATTGTGGGCTTCCTAATGAAAATGCCTACCAACAGTATTGATTTTATTTAAAAAAAAAGAATAAATATAATTGCTTTCATAGAAATGTATTTGGATAATCTTAATTTAAATCCAGTTATAAAGGAAATGGAAGATATTGAACATTTTATAATAGAAAAATTTCAACATTTAATTCATATTTTATTAATATTACAAAGATTGTACAATATATTGCTCTGAATTCTAGGTGCAATTTAAATTAATGTGTGCATTTTTATCTTGTGCAAAGCAGAAGGGAAATACTGCACTACATATTGCTTCCTTGGCGGGACAGGCTGAAGTCGTCAAAGTTCTAGTTAAGGAAGGAGCTAATATTAATGCACAGTCTCAGGTAAGTTGACATATATGTGCAACTTTCTGCACATATATATGCACTTTAATCTAAATAAAAATTGCCACAAGGTTAATTGGTGACTTATATAGTGAAGTACACAGTTTATTCAATGTCGTGATAGATTTCCAGCAGATGTAGCTAAATAAACTATTTTATAAATGATGCATATTATCATCAATAATATCAAATAATCATTTCCAGATTATTTAGCCATCCTTTATAATCTGGTATTCACATATCCTCTTGCAAAAGTAGACACCAAGCCCAAAATAGATTCCCCCGCTAAATTTTAGATATAGCTTTAAAATATATTTAAAGTAACATTTTAAAACATTCCTAAAATGTTACAAATTAGTTCATACACAGCTGTATGTCTAATAAACAAATACAGAATTAAAATATAGCGTTATTATGTTTTTATTTTCTGTAAAAGTCTAAAGTGTTACCATAATAATGAGCAATGATTATTCACAAGCCATAACTATAAGCTAGCATATGGAATAATTCTTTCCTACTCCCCCTCCCCCTTATATTCAGGAAATGCCTTGGTATCTGAGACAGTATTCTTTGATCTATTTTTGTAATTGCTGACTCACACCAGCAAAACTGAAGAGGCCTCCTGTTCTGGAAGGAGGGAAAGAACAGAAAGGAACTGACAAATCTTTTAATAAAGGGGCATCCATAAACAGATGAAAATTCTTAATCTGTGCATTATACTACCAAGGTTCATCACACAAAAGGTCCTCAAGGTATAAAAGATATAAAATATGTATTTCCATCAAAATATATGAAGGCATTTCTATATGCATCAGTATTTTTACAGCATTAATGTCCAATGATCATGATCCCGTGTCAAAACAATCTCAAATAATCACACATAGCTGGCACTGGCATTTACTTGGGAAATTTGGCAAACTCATTTGAATACAATACATTTAGAAACAAACATACATACACCCAAATTCATGTCTGCATAATATTAGTATATATAGTCTAAAGCAAGTGTCCCTAATTCCTGGGTCACGGCCCACTGTTGGGCCACAGCCTCTTTGGAACTGGGCCGCATAAGTGGTGGGGGAGCATGAATGCAGGTCCACTTACATGAGTGGTGGTCACTCACATGAAGCTCCATTTGTGCAGTGGCAGGAATTGACACGTGAGACTCCAAACACTGGTTCCACTCAACGGAACCATCCTCTCCCCCAGTCCCCCATTGATCCACCAAGCCAGAAAGATTGGGAACTGCTGGTCTAAAGAGCATTAAACTCTAAGGGCTGAGCTCTTCCCTCTTATAGTTGATAAGCTGTTTCAAAATATTGGAATAGCTGGGAGGTTAAGGAATGTTAATTTTAAAAAGCTGAATCAGAGTTCTTTCAACAAAAAACTGCATACATTATTATGACTAGATTCTGGTTAGCCTACTTGGAGATGGAGAAGTTGCAGCCAAGGTTTATAGGTGGCTTCTTTTGTATCATCCGTGGAATTCTCTCCAAATCCACCAGTGTAATTTGCCAAAAATTATCTGGGATGGCTCTAAAATTAAGTTAAAATTAAGTAGCTTGGGAACTATAAATTTGCCAAACATTGTGCCAGTAATTATAACTGGCATTCTTCATACAACATTAAGGGAAGCTGTTGGCCCTAAAAATGTTGTCCATGGTACCAGTTTGGTATAGTGGTTAAAGCATTATAAAAGAAAGCAGAGACCATGAGTTCTAGTCTTGCCTTGGGCCATGCCAGATGGGTGACCCTCATCCCTAGAAGAAAGTGGTGGCTAAGATCTCCAAACAAAGCTTCCCAATAAAAATTCAGGGATCTCCAGGCAGTCACCAGAAGTAAACACTCGAAGGCTCAAAAACAAATGAACAAAATCCCACATTATCTAGGTAGTATCTATGTTTGAATAGTTAAACATTTATAAGATATGCTTACATAAAATCTGATACCTAGATTTTGGTCAGGCATTATAATAAGCGATTCCCAGTTTGGATGGTTTTCAAACTGATATTTAGTTACTAAATCCCTAAATCATTTGTTGCTGGAATACTAGAATGGCATTTTCTGTATTTGTGAAGTGCTGTCTGATTTACTGTTAGTGATGTTCTACCATTAATGGAAACTAGCTTAGTAGGTATTCAAGACTGAGATCTCTCACCTTAGAAACTTTGTTAATTAGGCTTTTAAGGCTATGTTATATTTTGTCCCATTTTATTGTGGACAAAATTAATGTTCTATTGTTTTACATTGTTTCTTGATTTTTATGAACAGGTTCTTTAAAATTGTCTAGACAATTTTCAGATAACAGTGAGATTTTAAAAATAATTTTTAATGAGTTATCTATTTTTGAGCTTAAACTGACATAGTATATTTAGTATGCAATGCATATTATGTACAAACAAATGTATCTATAAACAAAGTATATTATAAAGTACACAAATATGCACCTTAATGATATGTTGTTAATGTGCTTGTGGTCAATTGGACTACTCTAAACATCATCTGTAGCTGACTTTGACTTTGCAAATAAGTATGAGTGCATGAAATAAATCCATGTTGCATAGATTTGGATCCTACATATTTTTTGCTGCATCACAGGCAGCAGTGTTGCATAACAGAAAGACTCACTGAAGATTCATATTATACAAAGGAACCGAATAACAAAGAGAAAAGAAAGAAAGAACAGAACAGCATCTTCCAGATACACAATTTTACTTGTTTTCTGCAACAGTGTATTAATGGCAACATATTGCATGTCTGCACAACATTAGTATATGTAAATATTATGAATAAATTCCATGGTATAGTATCATGGAGAAATGAAAAAGTAGAAAGTGGATTATTAGATGGGGTAGACACATCTACTAATATTAGTAAATGTGTCTACTTTTATTCCAGATCCTAATTTTTTTAAAATATATATACATGTTCTTTGCTAGATCACTATACCATAACTGTGGTCCTACATTAATGTTAACACAAGTGTACATCAATAATAGTTTGTTAAATTTGCATGACACTTACAAATAGTTAAAAAAACATTTAATTAACAAGGCAAACAAATCCCTCCCACAAAAACAGCACACAGTAAAAGAAGAGAGATGGCAGAGAAAACAAACCTGGATAGGAACAAGGAAAAGGAAGAAAAGGGACATTATTCATATTTGCCAAAGGCCTGCATGAAGAACATAATCATTACCAGTGATAATGTTGCCTAGTTTGGTTTACAAAATGTCTGCAGGGAAACAGCCAAGTTCAGAAAGCACCAAGGACTCCACATTTCAGCCCTTTGAAATAAAGGGTTTGTGTATGAGGGTTTGAATCTTGAATGGAGACCTCATTCCAGAGGATAAGTGTTGCTACGGAAAAGGGCTGCTTCTGGGGTCACAAAAGAGAGCACTGTTTAATCAATGGATCCTGAACACACCAATCCTGCCAAAATAAAGTACCTGGGGAGAAAAACTATGGAAGACAGTAATACAGGCTCCATGCCCTGTATATGTGGTAGCCAGCACCTTCAATGGCACTCAGAAGCAAATTGACAACCATTAAAAAATGATAACATAGGATGACCGTAAAGTGGTTAATTTATTTTGTTTTCGTTTTAGATTTTGGAAGTAAATGTTGACCAGATTTATCCTTCTGTTCTTCTTTCTTTTATTGGGGAAAGTCAATTTTATTTTGGATTGTATTTTATTACTATTTCATCTTAAATCGTATTTTGTCTAGATTTCATTTTAAATTGTATTTTATCAAGTTCCATTTTAAATTGTATTTTATCAAGTTCCATTTTAAATAGTATTTTATCAAATTTCATTTTGAATTGTTTTTATTAAATTTTAGTAACAAATTGTTGCTGAAACTTTGCACTTCGATATGGCCTAAGGGCTAATCAATAAAGACTTACTCTCTTATATTGGGGAAAGTTATGATAAATTTACTGAAGCTCAAGAAATTTGCATTTCTTTTTCTAATTAAATAAACTTTAATTACTAACCTTTGTTTACTGTATGCCAAAAATATATTGAACTTGAATATATAATCAAGATATAGATATAGATACAGATATATAGAGAAAAATATAAAATAGTCAATTAACTTTAAAATGCATTTTAAAGAAAAATGGAATTGTAATTCCATAAAAAAGCAAAACAAATCTTCCCCAGATGAAATGATTATTCCATTTTTTCAGCTCAATTATTGGTAGCACTTAATATTCTATCTAGGCACTGCCTGTAGTCATTATAACAGATGTTCTGTTTTTGAATTTTGATCCAGATTCAGTTGATCCAAAAAATAATGATAGTCTGACTCAGACATTAAATGGCAGGTATTGTAGAACATTATTACACCTTTGCAACTGAAATTTAATGCAGATTTATGTTAGGAAGAAATCAACCGGTAAATGTAGCTTGGTTTTGGAATTTATTGCCTCCTGATTTAATAGTAAATCATTGCAATTTCTTTTGATTATTTTTGGTAACAATTAAACTTTCCAAAAATGTATATATTATTTTGGAAATCAATAATTTGAGAATTCAGCGATAACAGTAGTTATAAGTGAATTAAATTCTTTCATATTCTATGCTGTTTTGTTTTTTTTAGTACTTAGATGTGGGGATATTATCAGTTTCCATAGTCCTTTTAAGAGAGAATTCATACAGGGCCAAGCGACCGGGTAGCCTCAGAGCCATGGCCTTATTCAAATGTGGTAATTACTTAGGATGTACGTCTGTGTTCTGCACACATGTAACTAAATTTCATTAAAATGGTCTCCTGATGCAAAATTAGAATCTGTAGTTAGATATTATATGTATAATTATGCAGAATTCATTATGTTTTAAAATAAAGATTAGCTTTTGAATTTAAAAAAAGTTCTCCAGAGAATGGAAGACATTTTATTTATAGAAATAAGGTGGTTGGTTTGGTTCTATGTACTTTGAACTTAATGGTTGAGCTATACCATGTGCTACTCAGCATTTGGTAGTTGTTTTGAATATCTTGGACTTGATGCATTCTCATATTTGAAACAGTTTGAACTCCAGTTTGGTTGGCAAATATATTTTCTTTGTATGCATGTTTTTAATTGATATTTTATTTGCTAAAATGAATGTCTGTGTAAATCTGTGTCTTTTCATGTTGCATTAAAGTTGCACTTCATATCACACATGCAATGACTGGTTGAGGATTTTTTAAAATTGAGCTCATATAATAACTAAAAATGAAATGGCATGACAAACAAAATTGTTTTAATGATGAACTTTTATTACCATAATGTTATACATTTCCAGAAAATGCATGCTGACCTCAAAACAGAAGTGAAGAACTATGTAATAATCCTGAAATAAAAATAGCAAGACTTGATGTTAAAAAACTGTAATACAAAATTCATCAAGCTGTTCTGAATTCTTATGTTATACGCTCTGTACACAGTGAATAATTTAAAACTATATTCATAAAACGTGTATTGCATATATTACTTTGGGTTTTATTCTTGGATGAATTAAACAAGAAGAATGAAAGTTGCTTTGTTTCTATTTTTAATTAATAAGATGCTTCAGTGTCATTTTCAAAGATATACATAAAATGCAAGAAACAAATATTTTATTTGACTCTGTTAATAGCCTGCTCACAACTGTATTTTTTAATCTGTGGCATTATAAGAATTAAATCTGATACTTAGAATGAATTGTATTATTCTTCAAGGCATTCCTTGAAAATATGAATCTTGCACTTGCCTTAAGTCCTGAGTTCACATGTTTTGTCTCCTGGTTAGGATATCAAATTGTAAAAGTTCTTCTGCAGTCCTGTTATAATCAAAACAGTTTATCCTTATATTATAGTGCCGTGGAATATATATTGTTCTAGCCTATAACTCTGCCATGATTAAGGTCACTGTTCTATGTTGGACAGTGAGTTACTTTTAATTAAATACAAGCAATAAATTCTTTTCTTCATAAATATTGTAACTTTTACATTATTTATTTGAAAATCCTATTTTTTGCAGTATATGCTAAATTAACAAGTGCTGCATAAAGAATCTGAAGGGTATATTAAGCTTTACCGAACCACATAAATTTGCTAAATAATTACAATCTCATATTTCATGCTTAATACATATTTAATAGGGCTCACAAGATACTTATTTTAATAAATTAAATGTTTAAAAAGGTACAAGCTTTAAAATCGTTTTGCCAAAAGAAGATTTTGTAAGTACCTGATATTTCTTAGAATTGAGTTGTTCAGTGGAATGTTTTGTTTGTTTGTCCTTTGGATTCTACTTGAGCTTGCTTCATGAATCACCTTTTTTGTGTGTAATTTGCTTTGGTTTTTAATATTTATGGTTTGTATATTACTTTATTTTCCCTTAGAATGGCTTCACACCTCTCTACATGGCAGCGCAGGAGAACCATATCGATGTAGTAAAGTATCTTTTGGAAAATGGAGCCAATCAGAGCACTGCTACTGAGGTACAGTATTCTGATCTTCCTCTTCCTCCTCTGCTTGTCCTTTTCTTTAAAATCATGGTATTCTGAAAACACAGTACATTTCTGTCTTTGCAAACTATCTTGTTTTCATTATGCCTTCTAAATTTCTAGGTTAAATATTTCCCAACTGTTTTGATATTGCAGTGCAATGATAACTTTTAACATTGTAGAAGTGCTCATTCATGAATAAATTTATCTACAAAACAATCTTATACTTTAGCATTTGTGTAATGTGAAGCAATCCCTTATCAATTTCTTAATTTGTCACCCTTCTTAGTATGCAGTAATCCCACTGCAGGGTATCCAAGATAGTACGGTATTTAATAGAGGAGCCGAGCTTGCCTTTATCAACAGCTGTTTTGCTATCCTTTCATTGGATGGATACTGTTCTATTTGACAGTGGCTTTTAAAATAACCTTTTCTGCTGCTGGAATGGATTAAGGTCATGTTACATTGCAGCTTTTTGTTGCTGGGATGGACAGAAGCCATGTTCCCATTGTAATTTTTCTGGTTATGGAACATCATGTGGTTACTAAGCAACTGGACAGAAACAACAGTGCAAATGAATGAATCACTTAGATGAGCTTGATGCCTACATTTCTCTATTTGATGATGGTGATGATGATAACGTATTGCATGGTTATCTCCCCACCTACATTAATTCATTTCTTGTGAGGATTTGAAATTGATAGTGCACTCATATTATGCTAGGAATGAGTAGCAGTTGTGTTATTCTATTTTAAGTGAATGCATTGGAACAGGATGAGATGAATAATACTTTTTCTCTGTTAGTTCTAAAACCACCTACTATATTAGCAGGCATTACTGAGTGTTTCTAGATTTGGAATGAAACCATTTTACTTCCTGTCTTCTTTAAACAGAAGAAAGTATATAACCCCAAACCAACAATTCATTTTTAATTTCTGTTGTCCTAAAACTTCTTTCTCTTATATTGCAGCTTGTTTTGAATGGCAGTATAAGGAAAGATTTACACATATTGGCCAACCACCCAAAATTGTGGCTAAACCAGGAATCCATTATTAGCTTGTGGTTGTCCTAACACTTCTTTTTTGCTAGATTGCAATTTGTTTTAAATGTGAGTAGAAGGAAGGCTTTGCACATAGTGGATACTTGCTGGGATGTTTGTATATATCGAAAAAGACAAGTTAAAGGTAGTCAAAGCAGCATTGCCATTCAATCCCTATTGTTTTTGTAATTGCATCAATACACATTAAAAAGGGCTGGGGATTGCATCAAGATGATACTTCTGTCATGTTTCACATTGTGGGTCCCAGTGTTTGCACATGATTCCTACGTCTCCAGTCCTGTTTTAATATTCTGTTCCCAGTTTCCAGAGGAAAGAAACACATATGATGATGAGAGACAATCTGTACTTTTCTTTATCACTTTGGCTTCAGTATTTTCTTACTGTCTCCTTTTATGTGTCACATGAATTGCAACCATAGTCAATATTATATTGTCCAATTCAACATATCCATGTTTTCTTATATTCTCTGCTTATTTTCTATCAAATGTCCTTCTAGGAAACATTCCTGAAATTTCAGTATTTTAAAGTTAAGAATTATGACAAAACTACATTCTGTACATTTAAAATGATATTCTTAATTACAATGATCTAATATATTTGTTCCATCTAAATGATAAATAGATAGGGTGGCTATACATTTTTCAATACCTGATGTACTACCACAAGAAATGTAGCTATGCCTCATACTTTATTTTCAAATTAGGTTTACTATCTGGAGAATCAAGGATATGATGCAATCAACAATGTGCTTTGATGTGGGATTCTACAAGTGAATATTCACGCTGAATATAATAAAAATATTGTCTATTGATTTGTGTGAGGACTCTTTATACCAAAAAGGGCCATGTGGATTTTGTCTTTCATTTACTTTTAGAAAACCTTTTTCTAAACTTAGATTTAATAGTCTTATAATGAATACTGTGTTTAAAATGGTAATATTACCTCAGTGATAAGCCAACATTGATGTGTGCTAGCCAAAAGCAAGCCTATTCCACTGAATGGAACTTGAGACTTTTCTTCCAAAGTCATGTCTAGATAGCGCCAAACTTTAATGCATCGTCTCCTTTTTCCCCATTCTAACAGGATGGGTTCACCCCACTAGCAGTTGCATTGCAGCAAGGACACAATCAGGCAGTGGCTATTCTTCTGGAGAATGACACTAAGGGGAAAGTGCGACTGCCGGCACTGCATATTGCTGCCAGAAAAGATGACACCAAATCAGCAGCGCTTCTTCTCCAGAATGATCATAATGCAGATGTTCAGTCTAAGGTAAAAAAGTTACCTCTTTTTCCAGGATGGTATCAAAAATATGATATTTCCAAGGATTACTGTATTTCCCCCCCAATGATCAGTGAGATTGGAAGTGCAACCATTTGCAACATATTATTCATATATTTATTAATTTATGGTTTATATCATATTTATAAAATATCTTAATGTGGATAATAAGCATTCAGCACTATAAAAGCTAGTAACATAGCTACTGAATCTGATATATCCAGCAAACCCTCCCCTTTTTCTTACAGTTGCAAGAAGATTTGGACTTAAAGGCATAATTCATTCTTCAGATTTCTTTTTCTTGGGTTGATTTCCTGTGATTCTTCAGTACCTTCTATCTTTGAAAATATAATCCAATTAATACTGTGCTTTAGATTCTGAAATATTAAATTTAGACTTTTGATTATTTAGTAGGGGGGAAACAACTATTAAAAAGTTTTGTTGTTAAGTAGTTTTGGGTTGTGTAATCCATGGAAATGTAAGATTCCATATACTGGCATTAGAAATTACTCATGCATATCAGCTTTTTTTTCCTAGTAACAAGATTGTAATTTATTTTAGTGAACAAGTGAGCTTTCTGTCATTCTACCAATCTGTAATATCTTTCCTCTTTTTTCCAAAACACGCTTCAACAGATGATGGTGAATAGAACAACTGAGGTACCAAGACCCAACAGTTTTGTTAACCTATTCTTGCCAGCCCTTTACTGAAAATCATTTCATTCCTCCACCGTCACCGCCACCATTCCATTCAGTTCAGAGTATATCACATTTCATTTTTATGTACTCTTGGCAGAAATATATACTGTCTCATCTTTTTTTATTTTGTTTTTTGGCTTTGAGATACTCAAGATTTTTGTATTTGTTTTTCATAGTAGAGTAGGGAATAAAATAGTGGGCCTGCAGAGGAATTATTAAGTATAGAACAATTGCCTATAACATGAATTTATTTCTGTAGCAGTATAAATCCATTCCAAAATATTCATCTGGACAATTGGTTTGGATTGTTTGTTGCTTGTAAATGGCATTTTTAATTTTTTGAGATTCTTTCCCTCTTCATAATTTATTATGTTTTCAAGTGCTGGGCAATTTAATATACTGAAATCAGTGGAACTCTGTTCCAATTTAAAGTATTCCCAGCTCAGCAGAGCACAAATTCTATTTTCTTGAAGGAAAAATGATAAAAATGTCCACAATTGGATGTTTAAAGCTTTACAGAAGCTACCCCTTAATTTCACAGAATTGCTTTCTGTAGACAATTATGGAAATTTGCCATAGAAGATGGATAGCTAAGCATAGACATCTATAGTTTATCAGCTCTTAGATCCATATTTGTTAGCAACATCCCTCACTTTCTAAATTATATGGAGAGTCAATAAGTAGCATGGCAGAATTTGATACAGTACTTGATAAGTATTAAAAAATATATTTTTTCTCAAATACAAAGAAAATGAGTTTTGCATCTGAACTAAGAAAAACAAATAAACAATGGAATGAACAAATAAGAAACCATAATATTTAATTCTTGTACAATTAGAGTAGTCCAGAAGTAGGAAAGCAATTCTGGCTTATAGTGGTCAATAGTGTTCAGTTTAGTTAACGATTGTCTTGTGGGAAAAAAAGAACTGGATTTTCTAATTAGGACTGTTTTATTTTTACAGAGTGGCTTCACACCTTTGCACATAGCGGCACATTATGGAAATGTTAATGTAGCGACACTTCTACTCAACCGAGGAGCTGTTGTAGACTTCACAGCAAGGGTATGCTTTCTCAATTTCTGCACATAGAATTTTCAAGGAAATTTTAATTAAATATACTGAAAGGGAAAGAAGAAAACAACGAAGGAAATAAGGAAGGAAAAGAAATAAGAAAGGAAAGGAAATCTATTCACAGATTATTTAAAGGCAATGATTCTCCATCCCCCTTTCCCTTAGAAATAATATCATGGTTTATAGTTAGAAAATAGTTGACTATAATGCATTCATTATATTTTTACAGGGTACCACTGTAAATGAGCAAAAAATATATTTAATACAGATAATTCTCAACTTATGATCACAATTGAGCCCAAAATTTATGTTGCTAAGTGAGACAATGGTTAAACAAGTTTTGCCTCATTTTACAACCTTTCTTATCATAGTTGTTAAGTGAATCACTGCAGTTGTTAAGTTAGTAGCAAAGTTGTTAAGTGAATCTGATTTCCCCATTGACTATGCTTGTCAAAAGATCACAAAGGTTATCAAATGACCCCCCAGGATACTGCAATCATCATAAATATGAATCAGTTGCCAAGTGTCTGAATTTTGATCACATGATCACGGCGATTCTGCAACAGTCGTGTGACTGTTTTCAGTGCCATTGTAACTTTGAACAGTCACTAAACAAATTGTTGTAAATTGAGAATTACCTGTATTAATATAATATGTATATTGCTTCATTTTAAAATAATCTCTATTTAAATTAAGAATTGCTATGAATTGGGGCATCAAGAAAAAAAATGCATGGTAGCTTTATTATTCTTCAGCATGCTTACCTTGACAGGTTTTAAGGCACCAGCTACTTTCTCTCAATCATGGAGGTATTGCTTATTCCACTCACATTTCTGACAGAAATGGTGCAGACTTTTTATTATGAAAGTTTCCTTTAAATTTTTACATGCATGTTGAAGCACAAGTAGGACAATATATGGGAAAGACCTTGGGAGGACTTGATCAAGGCATCATGCCAAGGGAATGGTCAGATAAGAATCAATATTGCCCACACCTGGATAATGAGTGAGGCAGGAGGTTTAGAAGGAACCTTCCATAGTGTCTATGCCTCTAAAGTGGTGGAAATGGGAGGATTTCAAAGTTCAGAGATTATCATTGAATCACAAACAGACAAATTCATTCTACCTTATTGTAAAGCTACATTGATAGAATCTAGCAGTTTCCTAGTCTCCCAAGATCTTTCCCACATATCATCATGGCTACAACAATTGTCTCAAGTTAGTAAATTGGGAAAGTTTGCTTTATTAATCCATTTTCCCCACATAGATCTTCATATGGATCATGTTACTTCTCTATAGTCATGGTACTGTCACTTAATAATTTGCTTTGTTCTCACTCTAAACTTTACAGTGATTGGTTTGTTTTACATCAGCACAAGATCTAAATCCACTAAAGTTTATCTTTATCCTTTGTTGGAGGGAAACAATTGAATCCTTCATTTATCTCTATGAAACATTTCATGATGATCAAATTTACCTCATTAGGGCATCAAACGAACTCATATTTCAGCAAGGGCAAACATTTGCATATTGCAGCAGCTCTTATTTAATTATATTCTTGTGGCGACCAAGGTGTTTATGTTTTAACTATTCTTGATAAACTGGTTTGTATTTTTTTGAAAAAAAATAGATATTGGCTTCTCAAATAAATTTAGAAATATTTTGAACAAGCTGTATAAGTATTTATATAAAGTTACTTTGTCTAATTCTTGAAATCATACAAATAAAACCTTACTTTAAAAAAAAACAGTACAGCTTTTCAGCTGTAAGTCACTTGCATCCTACATATTCTTACACAGAAGTTTTATTTGATTCAGTATGATTAATCTTGGAGCAAATATAGTATACACAGGATTGTGCTGTTAATTTTGAACATCTTATAACTCACCAACTAACTATTTTATTTATTTGTCATATTTAGACACTACTTATCTCTCTCTCACAGAGTAGCTATTATTAACTGTCTGATAGCTCAAATGTTTTCCCCTGTTTAATTTCTACATCTTATTAGGATTGATTTTCTTCATATATTTAAAGTGGTTTTTAATGTTTTTTCCTTCTATTTCCTTCTATTTCCTACCATCATGCCAAATCCTTATCTACTATTCATGAATAGGAAATGAAACAAAATCTTCAGACATCTTTAAGACATTTAATGCAAATAATTTGTTATGATAATTGGCTTCATTGTTGTTGCAATATTATGTTTATATACTTAGTTATTTAATAGAATATAAATATAGCTGTGAAGGTCATTTTGTCTTTCATATTGTTTGTTTGTGTATGTCTGCAGCAAAAATTTTGATGTTTTGATCTTTTAAAATTTTAAATAGGAGTGCACTGCAACACCCAAATTTATATTTAAAAGAATATGTAAAAAAACTATTTAAAACAATATTTTAAAAAAGCACATGTGATAATTATGGGTTTACTTGCATGAATCAATAGAAATTTGGAAATATATATTGCTTTTATTACATTTAATCTAGGTTACTCTAAGCCTTAATGCTAAATGCTATTATTTCTTTACACATCTAATTAATCTTATACACTTAAATGACACAATTATCAGCCTTTTCTAGTTTTCAAGAATTATTATTTTATTATTAAGTTTATGTAGCTCCCTTTCTAATGCTTGTGGCTCTGGGAGGTACACACCATTAAAATAAACAACAAAATCAAAACAATTAAAAACAACACTTAAAATACAATTAAAACAGCTAAAACTATCCTAAAATAAAAACCATAGGGGAAAGCATTCCAAACTTACAAAAAATATCATTCAGTGGACTCCATATTTCTTGGAATCTCAGCCTTGATGACAAAATAATATTTAAAGGATCTTTCAAACAGACAATAGGGTTTGGGCTTCACTACCATAGGAGAAAATGCTTTCCTTCTAGGTCATATCATTAGAGATCTACCCTCCTGCTGGATCTGAGGGGATGGGAAAGTAACTGGATAGAGATGTCTCTCAAAGGACTTGAAAATAGGTGAAATACTAGCAGGTGGCATCATTAATAACCTGCACATTGTTTACTGAAGTTAATGGAACTTGTTTCCTAATCGAAAAGGTTGTCCGGCTACCCTGATCAATTTTTATTTATTTTAAATAATAACAGAGTAACAGAATTGGAAGGGACTTTGGAGATCTACTAGTCTAGCTGCCTGCTCTAGCAAGAAAACCTATACCTTCTTAATTGTTAAGTTGTATGCCTTATTCATAACCCGTGGCTTATCCAGAAAGAAGTAGAGGATCTTGTTCTCGTTGTACACTGTAATAATGGAGGAGGATGTTGAATGACCTCAATTGATCTTTCAAAATGCTAAAAAGGGTTGGGCCTGGTTGGACTTGATGGGAAGATATTAGGAAATCCCAGGGCTAGGAATTAGAATCCTGATCATCAAAACACAATGTTTTATAAACCTTCATTCAGAATGCTTGGATCCAACATTTTTTCTAACCAACCAAGCACACCGTGGCAATCACTTCTGCTACATTGCTTAGAAAACTACCCAGATCTGTTCATATCATTGCCACAATCTGAGCAATGATACAAACAACTTGAGAGTCTTTTTACCTTTATTAATCATCTGTTCATTCTAATGAAATGCTAAACATGACACATCATAAATGTTATGTTTCTAATTCACATCTCTATCAAAAACATAACAACATTTATGTTGTGTCATGTTTACATAGTCATACTATATACCTGGAGTCAGGTTTTGATTGGCAGTCTTTATGAATCAGATATAATTGTTTTTAAATGTTTAATGTACTCTGTGATACATCTGTGTTTATATTCTGTACCATTTTGTGTCAAAATGCAAAACCATTCCCATTGAATGTCTCCAACCCCATCATGCTTTTGTTTGTTCTTTTCATGGTGTAGAATGGAATCACCCCACTGCATGTGGCTTCCAAAAGGGGGAACACTAACATGGTGAAGCTCTTGTTGGATCGTGGAGGGCAGATCGATGCCAAAACCAGGGTGAGTGTTTTATTCCCTGAATGTATGTTCTCATGCATTTAAAAATTTTGCTTGGTAGGGGCTAGAACTCTAATCATCAAAATACATTCTTTTAGAAGATTATTTTGTCTTTGTGAGCAGAAGGAAATTCACACAGTGCTATTTATTCATGGAAGAAATCCTTCCAGCAGAATATATATCCTTAGTGAAAACTCTTTCTTTGAATAGATAATCTTTCTGTTTTGGTTGCATGTACTTTGAAAATGAATTTGGGCCTTTTGATTAAGATCAAATGTAGCATTTGTTCTTATCAGAAAACCATTCTGAAAAAAGTGCTCCAGTACTTGTGCAAAAGTTCCAGTTCTCTGTTATTCATTAAAATGGCCTGATTTTTTTTTTCAAACTACTCTGTGAAAAAGATGTTACTGGGTGTTTTTTTTTTAAACCTTTAATTTTCAAAGTGCACAGAGCCTTGCTTTCAGTTTATAAAGGAAAACTTTGGGTGAAACTTCAATCCATTTGGATTACTGCAAAGTGCTCTACATGAGACTCCCCTTGAAGAAGTTACAACTGGTCCAGAATGCAATGGTGATATTTTGCACCCCTATCAAAAACTGCACCAGATCCCTGTTTTCTTCTAGGTGCAATTCAAGGTGCTAGATGCTATTTTTAAAATCCCACATTGTGTGGGATCAAGTAATCTGAGGGACTGTCTCTCTCTGAGGCTATCTTTCTGTACTACTAAATAGGAACACTTTTCCCTTAAACATTGCCAGCTTGTGAGACCTTGGCAGTATGCCTTTTCCATTTCAGCCCCTGGCTTATGGATCATTCTCCCTGCTAACATCCAATGGACCCACTCTTCTATCTTTGCCTAGAGTACTTAAAATTTGGCTCTTTCCCCAAGCTTTGCGATAGAGTGAGGTCTGGGTAGGATTAGAATATGGATGCACCAGGGAGGTGTGGCTTGATGATGATAAGATTTGATTCTTTTTCCTGTTTGTTTTTAGTTTGTTGTTGTTGGCTTTACATGATTTTATTGATTGCAAGCTGGCCATAATTGTTTTAAGATGGGAGATTATGCATGTGTTTTGATGTAATAATATAATTCTGCTAAAATGTGCGTTTACTTTAAACTCAATTATGTTTAAATTCTAGAACAGGTTAATAGAACCCATTGAGGAAATGATCAAGTCTTTAAAGTTTTCCTAAAAGCTGACAGTGAAGGTGCTTTAATGAAGTTGTGGGGACAGTAAGCTCAAGAAGAGCTTTCTACAGAAAAGTCTGGTTAACTTGTGCTACCCACCTAAACAGCTGATGAAAGAGACTGGAAAAGAAAACCAAGGGAACAGCTACGTCTATAATGAAGACAAAAAATTTATTTAGGCAGCTGATATAGTAGCTATCAATGGCCTTTCTAATTCAAGTTTCTGGGATATGATTACGGATAAAAGTATTCTAACAGATCTAACATTCCATAGTCTATTTTATTCTTTCTTCCAAACAGGGAACAATACTTGATGAAAATATAATCACAGATTCTATGATTTCTGTAAGATTACTCTCCTGAAAAAGATTTTAAATGACTTTATTGTTTAATTTATCACCAACATCAGATGGGAGTATTGCTCTGAACTGCCAGCACAGAGACATTGACATCTGAAAGGGCTGGCATCCAATTTGCATATAAATTGCCTATTTTTCAAGACATTTTTCAGTGTGGGAGATTCCAAACTTTTGGTTTCATTTGTTGGCGTCATGTGACTGTGCAATATCTTTGTGTTGAACTTTGATTCAGCTTGCATCATTTTTGTTCCTTGCTTTGTCTATTTTGTCATGGTCATATGTAAGTGAATTATGATGATTTGCATAATTTATAATATAAAAGCCTTACAGCTAAAGACATGACTGTCGAGTAGAAAAATAGAATATGTACTACCAAAATGGATTGTATTGGTATCTACAGGAAAAACAAGAAATCGTATCTGTTTTATCATTATTGCTAGGAGCCCCTGAAATCCAGTGTAACTCAATCAAGTCAGCAGTGCCCAAAAAGTATGTGTGAGGGACAATCAGTTATGCCATGTCACTATGCAACCTCCCTCATCCCAACAGCCTAAACTTAAAAAATAAGAAAATATTTTTATTCTGTGACAGGAAGATATAAGGTTGCTAAAACAAACCATAAAAACAAGACAGTATCAATATTCTATCATTAAGGTAAAACCTAATAAATTGTGAATAAATAGGGACTTGGCTCAGAAAGAAGAAAGGAACATGAATAATTAACGGAGGAGAAAAGAATATTCAGTCAGGGAAAAAGGAAAGGGTGAGCAAATCAAAAATAACCTTTGATATTTTTGGGTTTAAGATATACAGTACTAGAGAGAAATTATTTCAAGCTTCCATGCAAGATTAGACCAGCATAGAAAGATGAAGCTTGCACTACTAGGATGCTTGCTAAATCAGTCCTGCTAAACCAAGGGTCCCACTATGGGCTGTAGCCCATTCAGAACTGGGCTGTGCAAACGGTGAGCATTCAGGCATGCACACATATCCACTTGTGCAAATGGTGGCACTTGCACACAAAGCTCCATTTGTGAAAGTACAGATGCTCTCAGAACTTCGCCGGTTCACCAAGCTGGAAAGGTTGGAATGCTGTGCTAAACCACTCGTATTTATCTAAGTCAACTACAAGTTAAAGTGTCATTAAAACTAGTCAGCACAAACATTTCTCATCAAAGCAAACCTTTTGAGACCATGATCTTTGGTACCAAAGTTGAAGTTAGATCACTAGTCTGATGATTACCAAGTTGTAGGGTTACAGGAATTGACAAAAAGCTAAATATGGCAAGCAATAGAAGAAGAATATATAAGGGTTCTAACCAAACTGTGCCAGCAAATCTGGAGAATAATATAATAGCCACTAGTTTGGAAGAAGTCAATCTACATACCAATATCAAAGAAAGAAGACTTAACAGAGTGTGTAAAATATTGTACAGAGAACCTTATATGGAAAGCTGATTTTTAAAAAGGCTAAGAAACACACAAGTTATTGTTAATGCATGCTGAATAATTAAGAAAGCTGATGAATACCAAAAATAAGTTAGTGTATGTTTGTTCATTGACTATGGCCTTCAATTGTGTCAAATATGTTAAGTTCTGAAATGGGCTTAGAAAATTGGAAATCTCACTGTCCTCACGCAAAAGCTATATACACAAGTCAAGTCAGGAAGCCGCAGTATAGATAGAAAATGGTGAAACAGACTGGTTCCAGGTTGGTAAAGGAGTGAGGCAAGATTGTTTATTTTCCCTTTATTTTTTTGACCTATATGAGGAATATATATTAAGGAAAGCTGGACCAGAAGAAGATGAGTGTGGTTTTGAAATTGGAAGAAGTGCCTGTAACCCACACTATGCTGAAAACACAAGGATCTCCAAGCTATACTAACAAGTCAAGGAGCACGGTGAAAAAAAGTGTCTACATATACAAAAAACAGTCATACAATAATGGTCTTTTTCACTTTTGTTTATCTTCTCTACTTAGTATAAAAATTTATTTTCTGATAAACATTTGATAATTACTAACCATATTAAAAGTTTTGCATGTTACATACCAAGTTTATCTGCCTTAATGGGATTTATTACAATACTGTGGAGACATAAAATAAGACTAGGCCATCAAATCCTCTGGGCTCTTAGCAGAGACTACTTCTGTTAGTTGAGAAGCTAATAAGTTGAGAAGTTGGAACTGTGTTTCACTTAGTTGCAGAATACAATTCCAGGTTGTACATGGATTAAGAAATGAACCCAGGTGCTCTATTTTTGGTAGAAGGTTTCTAGATTGCCCTTTTGTATGAATATTATCAGTTATCCCATGGTGATAATGGTGTCTATTGATCCTGGACTTTTGGAGTTTGTGTCAGGTTAATGCATCAGAGCAAGACATTCAACTTTTTCTAGCCTGAGATCTGCTTAAAGGGACATTCTCTGTCTTCCACGAGTTATGCTAGAGGCTGAAAAAGACATTTGCTGCCTATGGCCTGAATGTAAACAGATCTACATGGGGGTCCCGAATGGGAGCATCCGGAGGTTTCAACTGGTACAGAATGCGGCCGCACGGATGGTTATGGGGGCGTCAAGGTTCTCGCATGTAACGCCCATCCTGCGCGAGCTGCATTGGTTGCCAGTGGCCTCTCGGGTGCGCTTTTAAGATTTTAGTGTTAACTTTTAAAGCGCTCCATGGCATCGGACCAGGATATTTACAAGACTGCATTCTGCCATTTTCCTCTCACCTTCCGGTGCGCTCCCACAGGGAGGGTCTCCTGCGGGTCCTGTCGGCATCTATGTGCTGGCTGGTGACTCCGAGGAATAGGGCCTTCTCTGTGGGGGCGTCTGCCCTCTGGAATGGGTTGCCCCCGGAGTTACGTACAGCCACGGACCTGGGGACCTTCAGGCGTGCCTTGAAAACCTGGCTCTTTCACCAGGTCGGCTTGGGCTGATTTTAGATTTGGGTGTTTTACTTTTTTATTAAATTTTAGGGTTTTAGGGAAGGGTTTTAATTGATTACAGCCAGGGTCTTAGTTTAATTTAGTTTTAATTTTTCACATATTTATTGTTTTAATTGTACAGCTGTGCACCGCTCCGAGTCCTTCAGAAGAGGAGCGGTATATAAATAAATATTTATTATTATTATTATTATTATTATTATTATTATTATTATTATTATTATTATTATTATTATTATTATTATTATCCATTTATATAGTTCAGGACAACTATAAAGTAGGGCCCTGGAACACACAGGGAAACTGTACTTCCATTTCAACAAATACATGTATGTTCTCCTTCAGGCTTCCATCTGGTGAGAGAATGGTAGAGATAAAATGTAAGTCCTACTTTCTACTTAGGTCGATTCCTTCACATATGAATATATGAACAGGCTTCAGCCACTAGGGTTTTCTTCTTCCTTCAGCGTTAGTGACACAAACAAAGGAAAAGAAAAGTAGCTAAATTTTGCTTGTATTTTAGTCTTTCTTTGAATAGTAAAGTGTGTTATTACAAAATTTATTTGTGTAGCATTTGTGTAGCAGGAGTAATGTGGAACAGTTGAGGTCCATTTAGAAATAGAAAATTCTTCGTACAACTATGTGGCCTTCCATGAAGAGCCCTGCCGAGCCATTGATGCTAAAAGTGGACTATCAAATTATTATCATGTCATCCAATGCCTCAGTGCATTTCTGGGATTTAGAAACTGATACCAACTTTCAAATATGACTTGCTTTATTTCTGTGGTGGAAAATTTTTTGCAACATTTAAGAGTACCATCCACTTAAGTACATATAAAACTTTACACACAGCTATTAGTAATAAAGTGACATTAATATTATTAGATTTTAAGTTAGTTACAGTTACAACTCTCAGGTCTTATTTATTTATTTGTTGCTTTTAAATAACAGAAAAATAAAAAAGGAACAAAACAGAGATAATCATGATAAAAATACATATATTATCAAAGGAAAAAAAGGAAAACAAGTGTTTTAAAACGTGATAAAAGTACCACCGGAAAGAGAAAAAGAAACAAAGTATAATATATTGTTTTAACAGTGAGTTTCAATTATATATATATATGTGTGGTGTGTGTGTGTGTGTGTGTGTGTGTGTGTGTGTATACAGCCAGGGTCTTAGTTTAATTTAGTTTTAATTTTTCACATATTTATTGTTTTAATTGTACAGCTGTGCACCACTCCAAGTCCTTCGGAAGAGGAGCGGTATATAAATAAATATTTTTTATTATTATTATTATTAAAATAATAATAAAATTATACGTATACATATATACATATACATACATATGTACATATACATACATGCAAGCATATGTACATATACATACAAACGTGTGTGTGTGTGTGTGTGTATGTGTGTATTTGCATTTTTAGAATAGAATTCTTTATTGGCCAAGTGTGATTGGACACACAAGGAATTTGTCTTGGTGTAAATACTCTCAGTATACATAAAGCAGAAACATTCGTTAAGAATCAAGAATCATAATGTACAACACTTAATGATAGTCATAGGGTACAATCAACATCAAATCATACTAGGAAACAGAGGATACAAGCAACAAAGTTACAGTCACAAGTGGGAGCGGATGGGTGATAAGGAGTGATGAGAAGATTAACAGTAATAGTAGTGTACACTTTGAACAGTGTTGAAGGAATTATTTGTTTAGCAGAGTGATGGCTTTCAGGAAAAAACTGTTCTTGTGTCTAGTTGTTCTGGTGTGCAGATGCTCTATAGCGTCATTTTGAGGAAAGGAGTTGAAACAATTTATGTCCAGGATGTGAGGAGTCTGTAAATATTTTCACAGCATTCTTTTTGACTCGCGCAGTATACAGGTCCTTGATTGAAAGCAGGTGGATGGTAATTGTTTTTTTTTTTTATATAATTTTGCAAATTATAATCTGGAGAGTTCAATGAGTTGAACTGGTTGAATGTTGACCTACATAGATCATTACTATGTTTGAGTGTAACATATATATTCAGAGTTTTGCAGCGTTAATTCAGCGCCAGAAAGTTAAACACAGATGGGCTAATGCTTCATTTAATATCTTTATAAACGTAATAAGTAGATTTTACAAACCAGTTGTAGAATTCTCCAACATGGAGTAAACTTGGACAGAAACATGTTGCAAGTAACTTCAGTAGCACACGAGCAGCTCAGAAACAGACATCAGTTTCACTTTAGTTCAGCAGGCAAGCATTATACACAGCAGAGGAGAGAAGCAGTTTCATTTTCAATAGACAAGACTCAGACATAGTTGCAGAGCTTAACATAGAGCCATGGGTAGACTACTTCTAGTTTCAGTTTCCAAACTGTCATCATTGGCTGATTTAGTTGCTATGCCTATTTATTGGCTGATCTTGTTACCATGCTCTATTCCAGTTCATGAATATATTCTGACAATATAGTATAATTTGCATGTTTTTCTTCATTTCTTTGGCAGTGTAGTAATTGGTTTCTTTTAACGATTTATTGTTTTTTCTGCGTTTTGTTGCTTGTTCTTAATAATCCAGTAAATTTTTTACTGGCTTGCCTTTTGATAATTAGTGAGTTTCGTGCTAGAAAAGCCTTTCATGTTATTTGACACAGGATCTTGTATATAAAAAACAAATAAATAAAATAATGCAAGGATCGTGTTCTGATAGAAAGTTTGTCAAACAATACTTACATACTGTTTAGTCTTCCTTGGCTGGCATCTTTTTTCCTATTTTATATTTTTTATTTATTTAGCATCATTTTGATGCCACCTTAGTCTTAAGATTATGGGACTCTCTTTTGATATTCTTCTTATTCTTTTTTATTGCTCCTTTCCACAATTCTTGTTACCATGGAACAAAATGTTTCTCTGCATTATTATATACTGCTGACTTCACATGGTCTCCTGGCAATTTGCAATTTAACCATAAACTGAGAATTAGTTATAAATAGTCTTTGAGTTGCAACCACTATTGGGACCAGAATTTCCATTGCTAAGCAAGGTAGTTGTTAAATGAGGCTCGTCCAATGTTATGCCCTTTTTACCATAGTTGTTAAGTGAATCATGCAGTCATTAAGTAAATCTGGCTTCCCCCATTTTCTTTGCTTGTCGCAAGCCAAATGGGAAGCTCGCAAAAGACAATCACATAACTTCAGGAAGCTGCAACTGTTATAAATACACAATGATTGCCAAGTCTCTAATTTTGATCACATGAACATGGGGATGCTTGATGATCATAAGTGTTATCTTTTTTGGTGCCACTTCAAACATTTGCCAAATGAATAGTTGTAAGTCAAGGACTACTTGTATAGTATACCATGCATAATAAAATAACAATAAACTACCTCAGCTGAACAGAATCCAGCCACATAAACTTTAAATTGTCTAGGAACATTCTCAGTCATCCAGGTCATGGTTGTCCCAAAGGTGCTTTTTCAAGAGGCAACTGAATTTCCTTGTTTTTCTTGAAGACAATTGCTTCTCATCCAAGATGCTTCAGCTAAAGAACCTTTTTGGATGAGAAGGAAAACAACTTCAAAGAAAAACCAGAAAGTTCAGTTTAATTTAAATTATAAATTAACATTTATGAAAATCAGTTCTGTTTTTTTCTTGCCAAAAAACTGCCAGAAAAGTACTAGCTATTCCACAGGAATGGAACACAAACAGAAGCTGATTGTCTTCTGACCCTCTTTTCCTTAGCTTGCATGGAAGGCAGGTCCTCAGCATCCTTATTTGGAATGCATACGTCCCGAACTGATCCACCCACACTTCAGAAATAATTACATAGTTTGAAAAGATTTTTTATACTTTTCTATTACATAGACAGACTAGATATTTCTGAAAGAGACATATTCTTAATGGTTCTTATTATTCCTTTCATTGCTAATAAATTACAGTTGGCATACGTATAACTATCTCTCCTAGCAGTAATTCTGTGCATGAGTGAGATTATCTAGATGTAATATACATAAATACTTGTAATTTAATGCCAGTTTTCTGAGCTGCATAAACTTATTAATGCCAGTGCAATTGCTCCCTGACTAATGATGGATCATTGCTGAGGGTTCCCTATTGGAGAGAACCTAAAGCAAATACTTCATCATTGCCACTAAAGATCTAATTTTGCTGCAAGATTTGTATTAGCAGTACAGTCAAATGATTGTTTGACTCCAAGATAAAAGAACATGGTTTCTGTTTTTGCTGTTTTCAAAGGATGGGCTGACGCCACTGCATTGCGCTGCACGAAGTGGACATGACCAAGTTGTAGAGCTTCTCCTGGAACGAGGTGCCCCACTGCTTGCCAGGACCAAGGTATGTTTATAGTTCAGACTAGTATTTTAAGGGAGCATGTTTGCTACTGAAACCCATAGCAGTAAAATAAATAATAACTAGTAGAGGAATTAATAAAAGTGTAATCAAATATTTTAAAATTCATTCATCTTTGCTCTCATATGTATCATGTGGTTATTTATTTTCTCATTCACTTCTGTTTCTGCACTGTTTCCATTGCTTTTTATGTAAAAATACATTCATAAACTTCTACAAGCAGACAAAATGCAGACAAAATAAAGATATCAACAAACTAGATGTACATTTAGGCGAAGCGGTATTAATATACTACAATAGACAAAGCACTAATGATGAATACCCATTTAGTTTCTAAAACAGAGTGAGGTTTTCCAAGTGAATAAACAAAATCGTAAGTTTGTATATGTTGAAAACCAACTTTGAAATTAACTAGACAATGCATTATTGTAACTTGATGGATGAATCTGTAAATTTTATAGGCTGCTTTTCAAGATTTAAATTTAGTTTTGTTGTGTGCACATGCATTTACAAATTGTCACTGCATAATGTTTTGCATTGTTTGTTTCAGAATGGACTGTCTCCACTTCATATGGCTGCCCAGGGTGACCATGTAGAGTGTGTCAAACACCTACTGCAGCACAAAGCTCCTGTTGATGATGTTACACTGGATTACCTGACTGCCCTCCATGTTGCTGCACACTGTGGTCACTATCGTGTCACCAAGCTTCTGCTGGATAAGAGAGCAAATCCAAATGCCCGTGCTTTGGTAAACTTTTCATGGATTTCTGGTGGAGCATAAAGGGAACTGAGTTACTGATTCCACATATTCAGTTCAGTGATTATATAAAGACACAGGGGAGAATTTTCAGTAGGATACTCTATAACTCTGCCATAAATCCATGTAGTTAATAAAGCAATTGAAGATATCTAATGGATACAGTGGCATGTGATAAGTATGTGAGGCAAACAGAATGGTCAGCGTACATGAGAAAGGGGAGCTTCTGCACAGAATTACAGTCATAGACTTTTTAAATCATTAAGGGTTTCCTCATCACAATTTACATTAAGATTATATTCTTCACCATAAGCAGTATGTTATAATGAATAATGCAGCCTTCTTCATGGGTGCTATGAAGTGTTGGTGTAGAAGTCCTTCATGGTAGTTTCTAGCCACTATATTTGTGCTGCTTGCAAAACCTGAGTGTTGTAGTCCCAACATCTTCTCCACTTGGGAAGTTTGATCTAATATATGTTTGGTAGATGGTCAGCAATATTTATTTGCTTAATAATTCTGATTTGATAGATATATTTGATTACCTGAGTTAGCATTTTCATAGCTTTTTTCTATTCAGAGTATGAATACTAGAGTTTACTCATCTTATTTGTTTCAGAACAGGATAAGTTCTTCTTCCAACTGCTCTATTTCAACCCATTCCATTTCAAGTTCCTTTCCTTTCATGCATTCATCAACTTCACAAAATTGGACCTCATTTATTCATTCATTCATTCATTTATTCATTCATTCATTTATTCATTCATTCATATCTATCATCTTACATGGCCACCCATTTCATATATATGGCTAACAATTAAAACAAAAAGAGACAAAATTTAAAAATGAATCAGTAATATAAAATAGCTGCATAGAGAACATCATTAATATCCAATATTTAAATCAGTCACGAATCATATTATTATGGTCACAGCCTAGCAGACCCAAGTAGGGTTCAGGCAAGTGTAATCTCAGGGGGAATAATATTCCAGAGGATAGGTGCCACACCCTCCCCCTTTTTTTAATTTCACAGATACCCAGTATATGTATTTTATTCAGAAATTTCTGTTCTTTACCATTTACCATTCACTTTATATGTTATAATCTTCTATACCTTGCCATGATCATCATCAAATGGATCCACAGATACTCCTTTTTTTTCTGCCCTCACAAGTTTGATCAATCAAGTTTTTTTTTTAGCAAAAGAAAGATATTGACTAGATCACTATTTTAAGTTATATCAGCATCACCTGCATCATTCCTAGCTAATGATAAGTATATTCCTGATTAGGCAAATGTTGGCCAATGTGCCATAAGATAACCAAAGGAAGTTTTACTCCAAGGATATTCATGCAGTACTATAGAAGCTAAAATTCTCTTCTAGAGATTGCCTTGCAAGTCAGTGTAATGTTGCCTACACCCACCACTTATGAAGTCTAAGTAGCTTATATTGATATAGCTGAGGAACATGACCTTCTTATCTAATATACCTTCATATAGTTGGTTGTACATGTCTACTGATTTCACAGCATGGTTAAATGTATAATGTATAAAGTCTTCCATGAATCTTTAGATGCTCAAAATTACTAAGGAAGCTTAAACTTCGGTGGAAAACTATAGACCGGATAGGAAGGCAAGGAAATACCCAATCAAACTGTTGCTAAGAAAAACAATGGATGTGTCCATGTAATAATAACCAAGTTACCAAAAATCAAGCTCCACCTAAAGGAAATGTTTCCTTTTTATGACATATGGATTCACTCATACACATTGTATGATTTATGTTTTAACCTTAAACATGATTCTTGATTTGATATTGCCTGGAAAGATACTGCGAAACATTTTTAGGCAGAATTAACATTTCAAATTATCAGGGATTAAACAAAATACCAGACAATACCCCAGAGCTTAACGTCAAACATAAGTGGCTTAGTGTCAGTGGACAGGGGTAAAGGGTGAGATTGCCTTTCAGCCACTGAACCAAAAAAAAAATTGAAACTTGAGAAAACAAGATTTTGTTACTGTTTTTAAGCTCCTTAAATAGTATTTTCTTTGAGAATAAGAGCATCAATAGCTGAAATGTACTACAGTGCATGAAAGCAAGTAGCATAGTAAATTTGTTAACATTTAAGATGCCCAAGTCTTTCTTTTTTGTTCTTGATAAAAGAAACAATTTATTCCTGAGTGCATGCCTTCTATCTATAAGTGCCCTTACTTAACCATGATAATGACCTAATAATGAAATGTGCAATATAGTATGCACATGACATATGTTTTACCCTTTCATATTATCAGTGCAGTATTACACACAAGTGTACAAGGAATGGAGTTTGTGTTGTAATGGCAAAACACATCCATCCTTTCCTATGAATGCCCATACTTTATATGTTTCTATTTTAGACATTGTATAGGTCTCTCCATGAATTCAGTTACCGTGTATTTGTTTTCACATGACTTGCCTGTGTTGTAGAAATAGTACAGTTTTGTAGCACACAAATCACACTGTTTTTTAGCTTAGTTAATGCAGTTCTGGAATATAATATATTGTGATTGTGTTCTATAGAATGTGTTTTTGAGTATCATGGATACAATTTAGGAATGACCTGAAATTGTATCCTCAGTTTATTCCCTTTATTTGTAGATTGCAAATGGAGGAGGGAAAATTTGGGGCCAAGAATAGGATGAGCCAAAAGAGGATGGACTGTATTAGAAGTGAGACAAGAAAGTGAACATTTCCTTTCTTTTCCATTTAATTTTATAGTTTAGAGATTGCTAAGCATTCTAACAACTTAAAAAAAGATTAAGGTTTTATTTGTGCCAATCCATATGCTAAGTTTTTGAGCTGAAAGAAATCAATCTGTGTCTATTTTTCCTTACTTCCAAATGGCTCTAAATCGTCATTAGTATCATTGTAAATAACTTCATTTCAGGAGCATCTTGGGAATGGGAAAGATGGCCATTGGTGCTTTGTTCTAACTAGAATTAGAAATACTTGCATCATTAAAAATTATTAAAAATTTAGGCAATAAGTAATTGGCAATACTGAAACAAATGGCATTTTTAAAAATCGAAGAAAGGAATTTATTGCTTTTACTGTAATGTGCATCCTCCAAGTTAGGAGAGAATCTGTGATTTTTCACTGGATAATGAGAACTATAAATATCATAGAGATTAAGTTAATTTCAATGATTCTCTATTCCATCATATCACTCTGCAAAAGTACTGTTAAAGTACCATAAAGTATGTTGTGTCAATAATAATTCAAACCCCATTACAAAATTTGTATTTTCTGTACATAGTGATGATTAAACTGGTCTGTTTTTAAAAAATTATGCAGACAGGGAAGTTCATGGATGTTGAGTTCCCTACTTGTCTTATCCTTTTGGGAATCCAAGGGGCTTTTCTGTGGCACACGATTCTTCTAGAATAATGTCATATGGTCAGCCCTGGCTTTCTACAGAAAAGGGTGTTGGGCACTAGTCATAGAGTTCTGTCCAGTTTGAAACAAATAATGTCCCTCAGTGGAGCTTCCTCTTATCCCACCCAGAACATTCAAGAGCAATTCTGAACCTTTAGAAAGCTTCTTGAGAACAGAGAGACTATAAGAGTGAGAGTAGGATTATACTTATTTGGGTTTCTTGTTAAAACCATAAATTACAAATTGACTGATACTTCTTATTGTTGTCATAAATGCCATTATTAAAGTCTCATAGCATTTTTCAATAATTAATCAGGGATCCCTTGTTCTGTTTCTTTGCAAAAAAAGGTAACATTTCAGCATTGTCATACAATTGTTCAAAATTCATAGATTTACAAGTAGACATTTATACAAGATAAGGTCAAATTAACTACTGAAGTAATCATTCCGTTACAGTTAACATAGTCTAATATTAATTGGATGCCATCTTATGTTGAGCCATAGAAAATGGTGACAATATAAACAGAATGTTCTTACTCAATAATGTCCTTCTTCCATATTCTAAGCGGCCTGGAAGCTCCTTCAGTGCAGTGCAGTGCAGTCCTATAATTAATGTTGGTGATTATGAGTGTGTATTATTTACATATGGTATTGCTACACTACTGTGGTCTTTGTAGCTAGTATTATAGCAAAAAGAATGAAGAATATCACACACATTAAACTTCCAATTAGACATTTTGTCTGCTTAAAATGTCCATTCACAAATTTTCCTTTGGAGTAATTACGCCAACTGCTCCAGTGACCCTGGTATTCCTGTTTTCTCAGTATGTCAGAATCTTGACTTTTTTTAAAAAAAGGGTAAACCTATCTATTTGACAATGGAAGGTGCATGCTTTAACTAACATGACTGTTTTTTGCACAGAATGGTTTTACTCCACTGCACATTGCTTGCAAGAAAAATCGCATTAAAGTAATGGAACTGCTGGTGAAATATGGGGCTTCAATCCAAGCTATAACAGAGGTAGAGAAATTTCACAAAGAGCCATCTCTTATGGCCATCTCTTCTTTCTCTTCACACTCTCCTTTTTATACATATATCTATATATATATATATAAATCCGGAAGAATTTAAAGGCATTTTGCAGAGGAGTAAAATTGCTATTGCTTTATTTCACAGTCGGGCCTGACGCCAATACATGTAGCTGCATTTATGGGGCATTTGAACATAGTTCTTCTACTACTGCAAAATGGGGCTTCTCCAGATGTCACTAACATTGTGAGTATGGCTTGGATTTGAATAATCTTAGGATAGCTGAATGTGATGTGTCTTAACCAGAAACTACACTAGATATTAGTATTTTGTAAACTTTTTTCTATCTAGCCTTCTTTCTGGGATGCATTCAAGATGGAACATGGTCCTTTTTTCGGTCATCTGTTTGGTCTTGTAAATACTTTTAAAACACACTTTTATTTCTGAAATCTCAAACTAATGTGTAAGCAATTTCCTAAATAAATAATTTCAGAATCTTTTTTATCTACTCCTCAACCTTCCTATGTTTTCAATTTTTACTGCTATAATAGCAGAGTTATGCCAGTGGTAGAGCATGCTCAGAAGTTTGTGCTAGTAAATTTCCAGTGATAAACAAGTATTCCAAGTATAGACTTTAGACTAAAATCTAAATCTTGCACAATTTACAAACTAGATTTATGTTCGGTAAATAAATATAAATAATTTTTCCCAGCCATTATGTTCAAGCATAAATAATTATATCTGTACTATTTACTGTTTTTTTTCCACTGTTGAATATATTTGTCAGATTGACAAATAAGTGTCATAAGTGGCATATGACGATAAGGTTTATGTTTGATATTATAACCCAAGGATTGAGTCTACTTATTTTCTGTTTAGAAAATTGTTAATTTTCTAGCAATTTTCTACTATCTAGGAATAGCAGAAACGCAGGGGATAATTGTTGCTGTGGTTCCTCACATTTTCCTTCCTAGGTCTTGCAGCATGTAGGAAAAAGTTCTATCGGAGGAAAATTGACATTAGATTTCCCTCTTGGATTTTATATATTGTCATTAGAATAATAACTTTAACTCACACTATGTGCAAAATAGGTACTTGTGATATAAGAGTAACTCACATGAAGTGAGTTTGAAGATTTTTAATTCAGATGGCTAGCAAATTTGACCCATTCATTCTTCTTCAGCGTGGGGAGACTGCTTTACACATGGCGGCTCGTGCAGGACAAGTAGAAGTGGTGCGCTGTCTCCTGAGGAATGGTGCTTTGGTTGATGCACGAGCCAGGGTATGTATTCACGTATGTCATACAATAATTTTTAAAAGCTAGAAGAATTCTAGGTGTACTATGATGAACAGGTTTCATTTTTTTTCTAGCAATCTTCTATAGTGAGAAGAACATAAAGATACATGGATGGATAGGTGGATGGATAAGATAGAGTAGATAGATAGACAGACAGACAGATAACCCCTTTCCTGTTTTGAATTGTAGGAGGAACAGACACCACTGCATATAGCTTCTCGCTTGGGTAAAACAGAAATTGTGCAGCTACTTCTACAACACATGGCACACCCAGATGCTGCAACAACCAATGGGTATACACCACTACACATCTCTGCCCGAGAAGGCCAAGTTGATGTAGCATCAGTTCTACTGGAGGCAGGTGCAGCACATTCTTTGGCTACCAAGGTAAATTCTCAAGTTTTGGTTGCTAATGTTCCAATATTAGCCAAGTAGCACCAACATTATAATTTTATCAATAGATTGTTGTGACTAGCTTGCGTAACTAAAAGCAATGATCTTGAAATTATATTGGTCCATTGTAGTAACAATGTAATCTTGTTATGAATGGCCAGAAGAAAGTGGCCTCTGTGTGTATGTGTGTGTATGTGTGTATTCATATATCATATATTCTATATTTTGCAGAAGGGATTCACGCCACTACATGTGGCAGCAAAGTATGGAAGCCTTGATGTGGCAAAGCTCCTCTTGCAGCGTCGTGCACCTGCTGATTCCTCTGGGAAGGTAAGCATTCCAGTTTGAATTGCAAATAACCAAGACATTTTTGTTCTAAGTGTTAAGTATCCTAATTTTGATGTTGCATTCAATATTATATAGCAAGTAGTTGATATTGAAATAAAAATATCATTTATAATACTACACAAATACTATGCTTATTTTATTTTTACAGAAGCTTTCCCACTATTATTCGTTACAGATACTGCTTATATTCTATTGTAAAAGGCAAATTTCGATGGATTTCATTGACTGACTTTTTATGGGATTATCACATTAAGGCTTCCTTTTTAGATGGTTGTTTCCATGTCATAAAAAGGGCAGAACATTATAATTAGCGAATATCAATGTTTCTATACATACTTCATAAGATCTGCTAGATCTAGTATGATTTAGTCTTACATGTACGTGCCAATTATAGTTATTGACTTGCAGTCGGATAAGAAAAGGTGGAACAAAAACAGATATTATAAAGGGAAGATGACAAAATTCATACATTTGGCAATAGACTGTTCTTTGCAATGTGTCACTCAGTGCCTATCTCAATGTCAATATTCTGTTACCTCATTAGATAATACACATTTAATTTTCTAACTCAGAGTTGAAAGGGGAGGAAAAATGTATTTTCTTTAAGCTAACATGGAATAAACAATAATTCCATGTTCCATATTTTGTTCAGATAGGCTAGGAAAGGCACTTGGTTGTGCATCATTCCTTACAAATTCAACCTTGATCAACTTAATGTTTTGACATGGGCTTGCTTTCCTGCCCAATCAATGTAGCATTTTGAGATTCCCAGTTTGGCTTCCTTCTTTTCTATAAACACTTTGGGGATTTATTTGGCAGAGATTTAAATAACCTTGTAGCAATTTCCTCCCTCACATTCCTTCTGCTTCCCAGTTTGACCTCACCTGCAAGTTTTTGGTAATTCTTTCAGCAGCAATGCAACTGTTTGGAAATGAGGCATTTTCCTGACAAATGATTAGCTTTTGCAGTTATTGTACAGTGAGTGGGATTAAGGGATCCCATAATTCTTTATTTTCTATCAATACACTTGCATGTAATTCTACCATGAGTATATTTGTAAGTAATAATAATAATAAGAAAAATATTTCAATGCGATGGCTATTTTCCAGGATTGCCAGAAATTCCATAGATAATGGAAGTGTTTTATTTTATTTTTTGCTGTGAAGCACTTGAAGATTGCAATTTCTTAGTAAAAGTATATGGTTAGGATTGCAATATATTAGGGCTGTATAAAATATTTTGTGTTGGAAACTGCTGCCCTAATCATAGTGAAGGACATCTTCTGATAATAGTCTAACCACTCTGGAAAAGTCTTTTTTGCTAATTGTCCTCACTCCAAATGCTCTGAGCTCAAAACAGGTCTGATTTAAGCAGAGGATACTTTTATGGTAGTTGTCAGAAAGTTTTCAATAAGAACAAAACACCTGGTATGAGTCAAAATAGGGTATTTCAAGCTTGAAACATTTTAAATCCAAACTATTTTGTGCTGTGCTACATAATATATCAATTCAGAAAATTTAATGAATTTGAAATGGCTTGTTCTTTTTTAAAAAAAACATTATTTTATCTAATATTGATTTAATACTATTTTTAATATTGTTATTGATTTAAATAACATGTCTAATATGGAATAATTCACTTTGAATTAAACATGCTGTGGGTTTTTTTTTTCCTGCTCAATTGCTTATTTAATCTATACTGTTGTTTTGTAATTAATGTTACTTTAAACAAAGCTAACCATCACTTAATGCCTTAACATAAACCACCCTTTCCAGAATGGTCTCACTCCCCTCCATGTTGCTGCTCACTATGACAATCAGAAAGTGGCACTACTATTACTGGAGAAAGGGTCTTCTCCTCATGCTACTGCCAAGGTGAGATTTACCATTCTACTCTAAATTTGTTGTGGTTGTTCTAAAACAGTGTTTTTCAAACTTGGCAATTTTAAGATGTATGATCTGCGGAAGTTTGTATGTTGGGAAAGTTTGAAAAACACTTCTAAAATAAATAAAATAAACAAACTAGAACCTTCCAGACTAATAGGATCCTAAGTATCTTCCATCTTAGCTGCCACATATCCAATATGTCTGCAAGGAATCCAGTTAAGGAAGGCAACTATGAATGGTGTTAGTGGTGTCATTTGGAGTATTGTTTCCACTAGGCTGACCTTGTCTGATCATAGAAGGCTTGGTTAATACCAGCACAGAAGAATACAAAGAAATATTAGGACAGTAGGCTAGCTAGAGAAGTAAAAAAAGCTTTGTGGGAAAAAAAGCAATAGCAAAACACCTCTTTATTAGTGCTGGAAGCTGTATGGATGTGTCTAACATGTCAAATTATTCTTAAAGATGACTTTATTTTCACCTTTACTCTATACAAGTTATATGAATTCCAACCAAGAACTATTAACTATTCTCAATAAAGGTTATGTATTTTATAATTAAGATTGGACATACATCCAACATACGCCTTACCTGGATTGCAACTGTGATTTTATGCAAAAAACTATGGCTAATATTATTATTTAGGTGAAAGCTACAGAAAATAATGGCTATTCTCTGAAGAGACAATTTATTGATATTTTATTATGAAAGAAAGAAAAAAATTAAAAGCTATATTAATACAAGGCAACTGGTTTTAGAATGGGTACACTCCTCTACACATTGCTGCTAAGAAGAATCAGATGCAGATAGCCACAACCCTGCTGAATTATGGAGCAGAGACCAATATTTTGACCAAACAAGGAGTGACTCCACTTCATTTGGCCTCTCAAGAGGGTCATGCTGACATGGTGAACTTACTTCTGGAGAAGGGAGCCAATATTCATGTGGCCACAAAGGTAACGCCTCCTTCTATTAAGAATTAATTTTTAAACTCTGATTTAGAAAATAATGTAAGTGTTCAACGAATCAATACAAAATATTAATTTATATTTGAGAATTAAAAGCAGGAAAATGTGTAAAAAGAAGGCTAATACCTTATCTAAAACAAACAAATTGCCACATTGGTAGGATTTCCTTTTTTGTTTTAATCTAGTATTAAAATAGTAGATAATAGGAGATAATATCAATAGTAGATAATATATTCATAGAGGTTTGTGTGGGTCTGATCTCTGCTTAAATATTAATTGGAAATTAACATTTAATTTGCAGTTATATATGTTAAATCATTTGAGGTTTCCCTGCTGAAGTAGAGAGAGCATGCAAAATTTCACCCCAATTTTATTCGCTTGCAGAGTATTTCATTTTTTTTCTGCCTTTCTTTTCCAGCATGTGTATGAAGTCACTATCCATGGTGTTCAATTCTTTTATAATACCAAGTTTTATTTCTTCCCTCCCTCTCTTGTCTTGTTCACACCTATAACCTTTGAGTTCTTCAATATATAACAGGAATTGGAAAGACACTGTGAATGAACTGATAGTCTGAAGAGTTCATGATAATTATTAGAAAGAAGTTATTTGAATATAAAGCCAACTGAATTTCATAATGTTTACTTCTGAGATGACATATTTAGGAATATCATACTACATTACAGCCTTTGCTAGGTTTGAGTTCCATGAGGCAATGTGGTCTCAGCTTGTGATATTTATTAATTTTAATTTTCAGAGCGGACTGACATCTTTACATTTAGCAGCTCAAGAAGATAAAGTAAATGTAGCTGATATGCTGATAAAGCATGGAGCAAACAAAGATGCTCAGACTAAGGTATAACAAACAATAACTTCCAAGACAATAAAATAACTTTCCAATGCCTTATCACATTCTCTACTTACGCTTTTGGGGGTCCTTTTCATTTAGCTGGGTTACACTCCACTAATTGTGGCTTGTCACTATGGAAACATCAAGATGGTGAACTTCCTTCTGAAGCAAGGAGCTAATGTCAATGCTAAGACAAAGGTAAATGTTAATTGTTTCCTTCCATTCTCATTTACAAACAAGCACATCGATATTAATTTATATTTAACAGATTTACAACATTATATTTGCAAGAAATTTGAAAGAAGAGGAGTCGATTTCTCAGTGCAGTAGTTTGTGCATAATGCACAAACTACTGCAAGTCAAGTACATTAATAATGTACTTGACTAAGTACAGAAAATAATGCATAGCTAATCATTATCATTGTGGCCATGGAATTCTGACATTTTGGATGTCTAAATGACAATGCTAATGCATTTCATTGGCATCAGTATGACGAAAACTAGTCTAAAAATATTCAGTTAAAATTTAAAGTGTTATGAATGATACACCAAATGGTACAGTGTTATACTTATTTTAAAATAATATGTGTAAAATGGTAGTGCATCCTGTAAATACTGTACTTTCATATTAATTTATTAAGCTTATAAGCTGCCCATCTCACCTTGAGGTGATTCTAGATAGCTTACAACCCATACAAACAACAAGATAAAACATTAAAATAATAAATACTAATACTCAAATTGACACAAAAATTTAAAACCAAAAAATGGCAAGGAAGAGAGAACAAGGTGCATACAGGAGCAGGTGAGGTCTTATCTCAGTCCATTAATCACCTCAAGTATAACCCATGCTCACGTATGACCCACGTCCCAGGCCAATTGTCTAAGCCAGATCTTCAGGCTCTTTCAGAAGACCAGAAGGGTAGGGGCAGATCATACCTTGGGGACATAATGTGCCAAGAGGGCAGGAGCCATGACAGAAAAGGCTCTTCTCCTGCACCCTGCCAGTTGAAATTCCTTGACTAATGGGGTCCACAGCATGTCAGTGTGGGTGGGGTAACACGGGTGAGATAGTTCCTCAGATAATACATATTAATGACAGAAAAATATCTAGGCATCATAGTGCATAACAAAGTAAACAGCACTTGAAAAAGGCATATTTTATGTAGGGATCCCTAGGAAAGGAAATAATAATGAAAATTCAAACATAATGCCATTATACAAATCTACAGTATGTCTGGCTGTAAAATACCAGGTACAGATCTGGCTGTTACACTTGAAAAAGATTATAACATACTTAGGGAAAGTGCCAAAAAGATCGGCCAAAATGATCAGAGCCCTTGAACATCTTCTGCATGAGAAAGGGTTTTAGAAATTTGAGTTCGGAAAAAAAAGTGAAGAGATGTGACTGAGGTGTATAAAGTTCTGAATGTATAAAGAAAGTCTCCACAGAAAATACTTTCTCCTTCTCTAAAAATCAGGACTAGGTGCCATCAAAAAAGCTGATTTGAAAGAGATTTGAAATGGAAAAAAAAGACCTTTCCACACAGTACAGCAATCCCCAATCTTTCTAGCTTAGCACATCAACATTGGTGGTGGCAGGAGGAAGGGGTTGGTTTTGCACACAGGCCTACTATGTACACAAATGGAGCTTCATGTGCTTTCTCACTACTTCTACAGCCCGGTTCCTTATGGGCCGCGCACAGTACCAGTTGAAAAACTAGGAGTTGGGACTACTAACATATTGCATAAGTAATTTGTACTATACTATGAAATATAGTAATGGCCATTAACCTGGATGGCTTGAAAGGAAATAGTATAAAATCATGGAGGATACAATTTGAAAAGTATCTTAACCTTAATCATGCTTAACCAAGGGTTACTTCTGGGTTGGGAATAGCATGCTTTCAAATATCACCTGTAGAAGAATAACAGTAGGAAAGGTGTTTGCCTCCATGTTGTGTTTGTAAGTACCTCAGGGTATCATTGTGAGAAATAAAATGCTGGACTGTGGCATTGGTAGAGTACTTCTATGGAAATATATGTTTATTTCTGAATTTTCCATACCAGTGTTATGTGCGGGAACTCTTAAAAGATAAGCCTGGTTGAAAAGATTTACAACAACAAAAAATTAGGAAAACAACTGTATAACTGTAAAAAATGTACTGTAAATAAATATAAGTAGATATAATTTAATTTTAAGTAATTTAAATTTTAAATGTACAAGAATAATAAAATTTCACTTTCTTATTATATGTAGTTAATATTATTCTACCTCTGTATTATGTAAACCTGGTTGCTTCTTGAGTTGAGAAGCAGTCCAGGAGGGAATACTTGGCTATTTGCATAAGAAAACTAGAATTAAAAATTCTGGGTTTTTTAAGTTAAATTTTCTCCAGAGCATGTACGACCACCAAATTATCATTGCTCACTTCCCATTTGCTCATTTGAATCTTTTTCAGTATTACTTAGAATAAATTCAATGGTATTACTATAGTGAGAATTTAACAGGAATATTGTTGGCAGGCTTAAGACAAAAACGCTGTGAAAATTGCAAGTTGTAAGTAAGCAGAATATATGTAACACGGAGCAAAACATAAATGCTTACTTTAGTTTTCCTATCTCTCTTCCCCCGCTCCAAATAAAACATTAACAACTTGAAGAGACAGTTACATATGCCGAAATAAAAGAGATATAGTATATAATTTTACAGAACATCAACACAATCAAATTTCATGGTAACCTAAGGTCTTATTTTTGTTGACCCATTGATTGCTTTTTTAAAAGCTTAATTTCTAAAAATTAATAGGGATTTGATCAATGTTAGCCAACTTCTAACATTAATGATATATGAAAAAATTGGTCATTGGTGTTCGCTGCCTGATGAAAACAGCTGGCATCACTGTGGTTAATACTTCTATGAAATCAGGAGAATATTAAAATAACTGCATTTTAGGATTTTTGACCACTTTATATTCTTAAACATGCTAACTACCCCTAATTTCAGAATGGATACACTCCTCTGCACCAAGCTGCCCAGCAAGGTCACACTCATATCATCAATGTTCTTCTTCAACATGGGGCCAAACCAAATGCAATCACTGCGGTAAGATTGTGGAATGCTTACTCATATATTTGCAATGATTTGTTTTTAAGTTTTGAACTCCAAAATGTCTTAAAAAGTAAATTAGATTAGTCAGCTGGGATCCGATGGAGGGATGTGGCTACTTGGAGAACTTGTAGTATGTCAGCTAGAAAGAAATTATAATTAATAAGAAAAAAGTTGTATGTATTGTATATACGAAGTCTTTAAACTATAGAATGGATATCATTGCACATGCAATATATGCATGTCATCATAGTTTATGATTAAACATGCAGCTACTGAAAAACAATATGATGCAATGGTAATAGTGAAACACGAACTTTATCACATGAATCATGGTGGTGCAGTGGTTGCAATACAGCACTGCAGGCTGACTCTGCCCTCAGCCAGGAGTTCGATCCTGACCAGCTCAAGGTTGATTCAGCCTTCCATCCTTCCCGAAGTTGGTAAAATGAGGACTCAAATTGTTGGAAATATGCTGACTTTATAAACTGCTCAGGCAGTGCTGTAAAGCTCTATGGAGCGGTATATAAGTCGAAGTGCTATTGCTATTGCTATTACTACAGACCTATTTTTATCACTCATTCTACTGCAGCAGAGGCAGATCTGATTGGTTTCCTTTACCTGATCATTCTATAAACATGGATTAAATACAATATATATTTTTTTAATTCATAGAGAATTAGTTAAAGGAATTCAGATTGGTTAGATCAGGGTGTCAAATTCGTAGCCGCAGGCCGGATGCATCACATGCTGGTTTAGTGAAGGGAGGAAAGTTGCGATACGTCACGTGACAATGACGTGACGATACAAGTTTGACACCTTGAGTTAGATAATATTGTGATACCAGTATATTTACTTTTCTTTTTATCTTTAATTAACAATGAGGAAACAGGGCATGATGCTGAAACAATAATACAGATACGAAACAATAGTTATCACTTATGCATTAGCTTATTACATTACTATATTGGCAATTAAAACAAAGTTAGTTCTTTTTTTCCTAAAGTAAAAAAAGATACACTTTAGAGTCTGAATTTGTGTATTTGAGGTTTTTTTTTGTAAATGAAAGAATGTATATATACACATTTAAAATATACTGAATCTTTTTTTTGTTTTGTTTTCTGGATGTGCATCAGCTGTACCATGTCTATATCTAATCTAATATTTCTGAGTTGGAATCTCTTAAATTCCTGCTGTATCTGGATTCTATTAACACTACCATCAAAATCACTGCCAATTAAAAACTTTTAGTCAAAATTATTCAAGAACACATGTAACAAATAAAAAAAAATCTAATGAGATGCAGAAAGCTGTGGGTTAAATTATTAAAAAGTGTGCACTTTAAAAAAATACAGTATAACAGACAGATGTTCTGAGTTTATGTTTCCATGGCAATTGCTGCTATAGTCTGAGCAAAGTTGCAAAGGTTTTTTCATAGTGAATGACTTATTTTGGATGGAAATGTTGGTTCATTTAGTTCTGGGTGTGATCTCATTGGTTCATATCACAGTATTCCTTTCCCTTCTCTCCTTCAGAATGGCAACACTGCCTTAGCAATTGCTAAGCGTCTGGGATACATCTCAGTGGTAGATACATTAAAGGTTGTAACAGAGGAAGTAATCACCACTACAACTGTGAGTACAGCAGATTTTTTCCCCATTATTCTGGTTTTGTTTATTTCAGGTATCTTTTAAAAGGTGTAAATTAATTACGTCCAGTGTAATTCAATACTTATCAGTATATCCATATGGGAGAAGTGTTAAGCATATTCATAAATGTAATAAAACATAGCTCACAATGATATTTGAATTTTATGCCTTTTCTACAGATCTATAAATATTTCCAGTTAAATTTCATGTTAATTGTGCATTGCCTTTGATATTTAGTTATTTGGGTCGTCTTTCATTATCAATATGATATTGGGAAAGGGTTCCTGTGGGCAGCCAATATAGGAACCTATGCTTTCTGTATCCCTAATTATAGAAAGGTTTTCATATTGCAACAAAGAAGTGAAAAAACATATTGTAACTAGGAAGGTAATGGAGGTGCAGTTAAATTATACTTTAGATGTATTTACTAGATGCTTCATTCATTGCTTACTTTGAATATTTTGTTTATTAATTAAGAAAGGGCAATTTTACATATCTCTTAAAGTTTTGATTCCTTCTTCCACATTATATTCATTTATTTAGTTAGTAAGACTAACTAAATTTCATATTTTCATATTTACAACAAATATGAAAGTGAGCTTGGATTTATTAGATATCCAGCTTAAAAACAATAGTCGCTTTGGTACAAACAAGGAATTTGAGGCAGAAGTGGATGGGTTAAAAACAGAAATGTTCCTCATCTTATACTTGTATTTTAAAATATTGAAATTATTTGGTTCTCTACCCATCAAGCTTATACAATGGAGCACATGGAAGCCTACTATTTACAAATAATTTACCAAAACTAACCTAGTCCTTTTAATAGTAGATGCTAACATGATCCATGTGCTTGGCAGTGACAAGACTGTTGATATTTATAGAGAAGCAGAAAAATATAAAGGAGGAACAGTTTTAAATAGAACAGACTGTTAAGGTTCACAAATATCTTTAACATTGTGTTTAAACTTACTGTATCTTAGGGAATAGGTATTCAAATGGAGGAACATTTTTATAAATATGTTTATAATATTTATATTTTTTTATAAAAAATATCTTGCTGTGTAACTTTTTTAAAAAATCCAAACAATTAAATTAATTCTTTAAAAAAAGAAATTTCAAACAATTCTTAAGATGAAGTCCAAAGAGTTGCTGTTTAGGAAAAGAATTTACTATGACATGAAAATGTCATATTTGAACAAGTTTACTGCTAACTTAAATATCTCTTTATGCTTTATGCATAGGCAGCTGAGTGTCTGAAAATCAGGCATCTCACCAATTAATACTTTTGTTAAAAAAAGAATTGAATTTAAACACAATCTTCTTTTTTGTAATCATCTAGACAAACAGAGAGAGAAACAAATAACCGCTCTTTTTTCTTATTACAGACTGTCACTGAAAAGCACAAGCTCAATGTACCTGAGACTATGACTGAAATTTTGGATGTTTCTGATGAGGAAGGTGAGTTCATTATGAACCACTTTGTTTCTTTATGTTTTTATAAAATGTATTTGTTGCTTTCATCATGGGTAGTTGCTAAAGTTGTAGAAAAGTTAAAATTTATTTATTTATTTAGTCTTTTATACCGCCCCCTCCCCCGATAGGACTCGGGGCGGTGTACAGCCAAATAAAATAGAATAGAAAATACAATACAATATTTAAAAGCAATTTTAAAAAGATTAAATTAAGTGGCTGATAAATAACTAATAGATAAAAACAATCAAGGATTAAAAGAATTAAAAACCGATTTAAAACCAATTAAAAACCCTATGCAGAACTCTAGGCCAGACCGGCTTGGTGAAATAAGTGGGTTTTCAAGGCACGCCGGAAGGTCAAAAGGTCAGGGATGGTCCTCATCTCCGGGGCAATTCGTTCCAGAGGGAAGGTGCTCCCAGAGAGAAGGCCTGCACCCTCGGGGTTGCCAGCCATCCAGTTGGCAGCACCCCAAGGAGGCCCACCTTATGGGAGCGCACTGGCCAACGGGAGACTGATGGTGGCAGTAGGTGGTCCCGTAAGTACCCAGGTCCCAAGCCATGGAGCGCTTTAAAGATGGTCACTAAAACCTTGAATCGCACCCGGAAGACCACCAGGAGCCAATGCAGCTCGCGCAAGAATGGTGTAACATGGGAGCTCTGAGGAGCCCCCAAAACCACCCGCGTGGCCGCATTTTGCACCAACTGGAGCCTCCGGGTGCTCTTCAAGGGGAGCCCCATGTAGAGAGCATTGGCATAGTCTAGGCGGGAGATGATGAGGGCGGATGTGACCGTGTGAAGCGTATCCCGATCCAGAAAGGGCCGCAACTGGTAGATCCTACGGACCTGAAAAAAAGCCCCCCTGGCGACGGCTGCTATGTGGTCTTCCAATGACAGCCGTACATCCTAGACGACACCCAGATTGCGCGCCCTCTCCGTGGGGCAAGAAAGTACTTATATCTTACTGAAAATAGAAATATAAATTGAAATATGTACCAAACTTATTAATATATATATATTCAGCTGTAGATATGTTTCTGATTAAGTAAAATATCTGTGACATTTTGAATAGTCTGGGCCATAGTAGTAGTACCAATAGTAACAATAATTGGCTTTAAAGTGGCCACCACAAGTAGGCAAACAAAACTCCGCCACCTTGCTGTGTTTACAAAATGTTTTGTTGCCATTTGGAAGCCAGTTACTATTCTTTCAGATGTCCCTGGGCTATGGCATGCTAAATTGGAAAAAAAGATAATACTGATTCAGAGGTACTAACAATGATCAATTATGGGGAAATCAATTATCCCAATGCCATTTTCCTTAGTGTAAACTGCCTGCAAGCATACACACATTATTGTTTCTTAATGTGTTCTCAAAATGGATCATATAGCTTATGTACGACATGATTTTCAAATGAAGCATATTACAGGTCATCCTCATTTAGCAACTGTCTCAAACATGACTTTTTGAAATTATGAAGCTAATGGCAATGTAACTTTGTGGACATTGCCTGTATTTAAGGCCTTCACGATGTCTATTTTTCAGTCATGTGTTCACTGTTACAGTCAGAATTGTATCACAGTGTTGTCCTGTTTCTGATGTGTTGCCCTGTCCTGTTCCTGAGCTGCTTTTGTCAGCAGCGTGGCCCATCCCTCAGTGTGCTAATTGCAAGTAACAAAAACACTTCAATGACCTTAATTGGTTGGCTAGAAACTTCTGCTTAGTTTCTAGCCAACCAGCTGCTCCCTAAAACTGACAAGATCTGACAGTTTCACACTGAAGGCTTTTGATTGCTGAAATAAAATCATAAGTATAGTGTGGAGAAGTAATTTCATTTAACAATTGATTTGCTTAACAACTGAGTCACTGGAAGCAATTTTGGTCACTAAACGAGGATTACCTATAATGTAACTTTGTTCCTTATATGTTCCTTTGTAAACAATTTCCCCTAAAATTAATGTATGTATTATGCAGCTTTAAAACATTCTGATTATGACCATTCCACTGACGAAGAAGCTTTTAGTGATGCAGGTACTGTGGAAACAACTGTTGGAGAATAAAAAAAAATATTTTTAATCTAGTTTAAATGATTTCCTTGTTTAAAAATAGATTTGAGCACCTAACACTTAGACATTAAATTTGATTGTGCATCTGTGCATGTTCTCCAAATGGAGAAAAAGAGCTTAAACTATTACTAATATGAATTCGAGTTATCATTTTGGGAATGTCTTACAATGTTAATTAAAAGTTTAATAATCCTATAATTTCATGTTATTAATTTAAAATGAAATGAGACACTATAACATTTCTTATATATCAGCATTTTCTAAGCAGTTCAGCATTATTAATTTGATTAATATAGAAGGATGAAGTTATGAGACAAGCCTGTCATTAAGAAGAAAGTTGACAATTCAAATATTGTCACATTTGAAATAGAAATTCCCCATCTTAATTGCTATGCTTTACATAGTTCTGCAATCCATAGCACATATGCAACTGTGTAATATGCAAAACACAGCTTTATATATATAATTTCCATCAACTTATTTCAGTTACTTGGTGGATTTAATGATTGAATGTATGTTTGTAAACGGCTAAAACATTTATTTTTTTATTTATTGTAAACATGTTTTACATCTTAAACTCCATAAGCTGTCATTATGAATCCAGAATGATGCTAAAAGTAAGGAACGAAGAGAGTAATATCCACCAGCAGTCATCATCTTTTGATGTACATCATATACTCACGCACATAAAAAGAGGTTTTGATCCTATGATCCAATGCACCTTTTTTAAATCAAGGATGCTGAGGCTTCTGCTAAAAAAAATTGCCCAGCTCTGTGTTAGAAAGTTGAAAGGACAGAATAATGGAAGAATTTAATGCAATATTAGGAGTGTGTAGCTCCTGGAGACTCTTAATTTGAGGCTGAATGTTCATTCCCTGGGGTTGGTTTCCAAATGTTTTCATTACCAGTCTAGGTAACATCAGAGTTTAGTGGATGTCAATGTCAGTGTTCTTCTGTTTATAAGGGCTTCAGGTGTGTCAAGTGAGGGTCTTGTGATGGGAAGGTTATGCCCAAACCACTACACATCACACAACCAACCACCATGCAAAAACTAACTGTACCATACATAAAAGGGGTGTTGGAAATGACAGCCAGGATTCTCCAACACCTAATAATAGAAGTAGCCCACAAACCCACAGAGAGAGAAGGATGAAAGAAACAGTATAATCTACAAAATCAACTGTAACCATTGTAACCCAGTTTGCATGGAACAGACTTCACACCAGTTAAAAACCAGGACCCATGAACACCAGCTAGAAGTCAAATGCCATGATCCCAAATCCTCAATCTCTACACATACTGACACCAAACACTACCAGTTCGATTGGAGCAATACAAAATCATTGGCCACACTATCACTTGCCATGCTTGTGAGTTCATCAAAGCCTGGCACTCCACAAACAATTCCGTCAACAGACACATTGACCTACAACCATCCTATGGACCACTCAGAATCCCACGCAGCTAACCAGAGAAAGCACCGAGTTTCAATCAGCCCATGCAACCCCCCTCACCAACAGTTCACCTCCCAGTTACCCTGACCTGATGTAACTCTCCATCACAACACTCTCACTGATGACTCCCAACTGACCCATCACAAGACCCTCACTTGACCCATCCACACCTGAAGCCCTTATAAACAGAAGAATATTGACACTGACATCCCTTAAACTCCACTTAAAATGTTACTTAGCCTGGTAATGAAATGTTCAGAAACAACCCACAAGCTTGGAGAACAAACCTTCACTCTCCTCCTAAATCCAATCTACATATATTCACCATTATTGAAGATTTAATTTGATAGATTTGGCATTAAAGCACACTATTGAGATTCACACTATTGAGATTTTCAGAAAAATAGTTTTAAAATTCTAGAGTTATCATATGTAAAGTATTAGAATATGCAGTGCATTTATTTAATATAGACAGTTCCTAAATTTATTACTTTTCAAAAGATCCACATGGACGTTTGTAGGCTGTGGCCTTTGACAGCCTCACTTCTCATCGTGAAGTAAAAGCAGATGTTGGTGTTTTTATTTTCCTAGCTTCCTGATGTGCTTTCAGAGTTATATTTGACTAACAAGATATAATGTTCATCTGCAATTACTTAACTCCTAATTCTTTGAGTCTTTAGCCAGACAACATGACTCTTTAAAGCAGCAGGGTAATATTTTCAAAACTTTGAGCTGAGTAGTAACCATGGTTACAAAATGAAGAACAACACTATAAAAAGACTGAAAGTAGATACCCAAATCCAGAGCTACTGCTTTCTGTAATGTTTTCAATAAAGAAATATCTTCACTGTCTTTAAGATAATGTTCTACTTAGCTGTTAATTAATACCAGTTACTTGATGGGCAAGATTATCACATCAATCCAGGAATGTTGATGAATTGACAGTGAGACTATTTTAATTTCCCAAAAAATGCATGTAGTATATATCTGTTACATTGCTAGGAAATGCGAAAATATTTCACAGAACCCAAGCTATTTCTCTCTGGGACAGGCCACAATGCAGTTATACACATGGTGCTCTTCATAATTCCAGGATCAGTGTCAGTGACATTTGAATTCAAATAATCAGATAGCAAGTCATGGGAAAGACTACTGCCTGTGATCTTGGATAACCACTATTAAAACAGATAATACAAAGCCAATTGGGGGTTTATTATTGTGACATTTATTACGGTATTTTTAACTGTTAGCTGCTCAGAGTTCTCAAAATGAGATGGATAGATGAAATCAACCTATCAATAAATAAACAAACAAACACTGGTCTATATGGATTCGTCTATAGCCTGAATTAGTTTTTCTTAGAATCAGCCTACATTTCTGATATAAATTTTATTTGTCTAGAATGTTCATATCTGTCCATTCTGCATTCCTACATTACTCTTGAAATCCTTATACATAATGTAAAACAAACATTGATTAACAATGATAAAAAAGACTTAAATAGTTCATTCATATAGTTTTTGTAACTAATAAAGCAATGGTTAAGATTTACATTTCCTAGACAACAAATATCTTCCTAAAAAACAAATTTTCAGAGAATGAGCCAAGGCAGAGAGTTCTACCAGGAAGACAAAAAATTGATATGGCAATAATTGAGTTATATAATATATAATATTATATGCCATATTTCAGTCATTATTGTCATATCATTTTTGATTTATAGATTTATAGAGACACAACATTCCCTTTTCTTATATTGAAAATATTCAGAGATTTTTCCAGAATCCCAGAAGTAAAACTCAGGAAATTAGTCCTACTAATACTATTCACTTTGGCACAAGACGAATTATTATACTGTAGGTGATTTGTAGAGATCTTATATTAATTTAATCCTATGAAATTGACTAGAGTTTCATAGATATATTAACTCTTTGTGCTTGCTGTGCTTCAAGAGTGACAGTAACCATGTCTGTTTTATATATGTCTCATTCAAATGCTAAAAGAATTCTATTGATGACTGGTTTTGGGAATTTGTGTATTGAATGAAGGTGATGACACAATGACAGGAGATGGGGGAGAATATCTGAGACCTGAAGATTTGAAGGAACTAGGCGATGATTCCTTACCTAGTAGCCAGTTCTTAGATGGCATGAACTATCTGAGATACAGCCTGGAAGGAGGCCACTCTGACAGGTACCACTTTATGAACAATACAGGAATTTTCCTACTGCAATTATCCATATTATTTTTTCTGAGCAGCCGCTCAAAATTCAGATGATTATTAGGGAGGAAATAAATCTGTTTTATTACTTAAAAGGCATGAGGAAAAAATATTCAGGAGATACTTAAACTAAATACGCTTCATTAAAAGAAAAATAAACTCTGCTGGAAAAGATGTTTGCAGTAACAATTGTAAAAATCTATTTGTTCTTTTATAAGTTTCTGAGAGCTCTGCTTTTTAGGTATTTGGTTATAAAAGAGCATTTTTCACCATAGAACAAAAGAAACATCTAAGGAGTACAATGTGTAATGCAGTTCTTGCATTATAAATTTAGAAAATGTATTTGTCTTTTGCATTAGAAACATATGGTTAAATACAGATCTCTTAAAACAAAGTGGTATAGGGATTTTAATTTCAGAACTCTGTAATGACACAGTATAAAAACAGGCTAGTTTTTTCTTTATGTGTCAGTAGATTCTTTAATTTAAGAATTTAGACAATGCAATTATCAAAAATATTCAGAAGAGAGGACTTTAAAATAAAATTCCATCCTTTATTATTGAAAATGAAAGTACAACATTGACTTCATTGTATAAATAAAAACAGGGTCATAAATGAAGATGCAATTGTGCAACCAGAAAAACATTTATAATAATTAAATGTTCAATAAGTTTTGATAGGTTCTGTTGGAGTAAATGTATAACATCTACCTAGTATTGTATAAAAAAAGATGAGAATAACATGAATAATAAAAAATCATCTTGTCAACCTTCCTTCACATCAAGGAACAAAATTACATTAAAGCAAATCATGGCATAAGTATTTAAATGATGCTCCAGGTTGGAGAAGACTGGAAAAAAAATAACTACTTAGAACAACTATTTTAAATACTTTTTAGGCATATTAGTTAAAATCAGCTTCACATTGAAACACAGTGATTGTGTGGAGACAGACAATATACAAAAGAGCCTTGTGTGTTTTGCAAAAGATGCAGCTAGTTTAACCATTCTAAAATTCTTTAGGCTACTGCATATTGTGAAGGATCTTGTTCAAATGTTTTGTACAGCCCAAATATATTTATCTAAGCACTTTCACAGGCTCCTATATACAATACAATATACAATCCTTTAATTTCCAGCCAAGATTGCCTTCCCACAATTTTATATTAGTCCTAGACAATCTATGACCCATTGGATCATTGTTTCAGAAATACTTCTTACCTAAACTTATCTAAGTGACAACAGGTAGATAAAAAAAGTGGAAGCTGGGGCGACTTCTGATTTCCTGTCAGCTTCCCCATTGACTTTTCTTGTGGGAAGTTGCCAGGGACTATGGAAAATGATGATTATGTGGCTATGATAATCGTTTTCCAAATTTTAATCCAATAGAGGATAATTGTAGCTCAGGATTGAAATAAGGGTTCCTTGATACTCTGAGCTTGATTGTTGTTTTTTGCAGACAATTCATTACCAAACTACATTGTCAATGCTAATATGAAGAGAAGTTTGCTCTTATTTTATATTCTAATGACTCAAGCCACTAAAATATAAAATGAGGGCAAACTACACTCTCTACTAACATTGATGATATTACCTAGTTTGGTAATGAAGCACCTGCAAGAGAACAACCAAGCTTAGAAAGCCTCAAGACCTCCTCAAATGTCAATCCTACAACTGTAATGGGCTCCAGATTTTAGATTCATTCTTTAAGTTGCACATCTGAGGTTTAAAAATTGTTTCCCTATAATGCATTGTTTCATGCAATTGAAAATTACAGACGAAAATTTTTTAATAGTAAGTGGATATGTAGCCTGTACATGACAAATGACCTTGTTTTAAAAATGGGTCTATTATAGAAAACAAAACTTGTTCTCAATGCCACTTGATTTCTGCTATGGAATATTTCAAACTCACCATCCATCTACACCAGGGCTTTCAAACTCAATTTCATTGAGGGTCATATCAGGGTTGTGTTTGACCTTGGGGGGCAAGGATGGGAGTACATGTGTCCAGCTCAACTTCACTTGTGTTGGAGGTGCCTGTAGGCCCAATTCTATGCCAGCGACAATGGTCTCCTGAGTTCTGTTTTCGGCTGTGACAGCCTCCTATAACCCTCTGCCAGTGAAAATGGAGCTTGGGAGCGCTGCGTGCAATCTTCCCGAGCTCAGTTTTTGCTGGCAGAAGCACCACGAGCCAGTCCTTTACTGTTTCCAGGGTGGGCCGGTGGGCTGGATCTGTGCCCCGGGCCTTGAGTTTGATGGCCCTGATCTACACAACCATATTTTAATAACTGTTTCGTTTTATTCGTTAGAATCTCAGAGGACCTTTAAAAGTGTTCCATGTTTTTTTTATTTCTATTTTCCTTCCTTTTTATGCTTTCAATAGTACTATGCCCAGGTAGGTATTATGAGGCCTAGAAGCAATGCTTTCTCTTCTCCTTTAAGGCATCCATCTTTTTTCCCCCCAAATCCATTTTGCAAGCTTGCCAAGGAAAAGCTTTTTAGAGTTTGTAAAGTTTACAGGACAACTAAAATCTGTTCTGACTACAGTTAGTAATTAGCTCAACCAAAGTTTTATCACACTCCATAATGACATCTACAAAAGTGCTAATTAAAAATCAGCTTTAGAAAATGCCACAGTGTGAATCCTTATTACTACTAGCTAAATTACTTCTTACAGCGGGAAGTGATGGGTATTATACTACGATACTGCTCTTTCTGGCCATTTTCTGTTCCGATATAGTTATTTTATTTTTCTTAACTAAATGAAGTGTATCAGAAATAGATAAGAAAATAATAGAATAAATTGCTCTGTGTACAATGTAATAGGAATGAATTCTTTGGGAAAACATTGATGACTGGAGAAAAAAAAGTCCTTGCATCAGAGCAGGAGTAAATTATGTTCTTATTTTGTGCTGCTTCAAAGCTGGAAAATCCAGCTTTGTAAAGAAGAAAGATATTGATAAAGTAATAGTGGGTTTTGAAGCAGATAAAATAATAGAATGAAGGTTTTTTGGTCAGATCAAATTTATCTTAATATAACAATTAGTGCATTCTTGATTTCTACAAATTCATCACAAATTTCCACTATTTTTTAGTGGCAAAATCCCTATTTTATACTAAGAATCTGTATTTAATTACATTTCCCATATTATAATATGTATCGAACAAATAATATGGGCTTTGTTTTACTACTACTAGAATTAGTCAAATGCTGTTCCCCAAAACTCATAATTTTAGTTTTATAAAGTCCTTATGTGTGAATGCTTGTTACTTATACATCATTAAATGAGAAGTAATGGATTTGGGATATTAAATCTTTTGCCAATTGTTTATGTCACTGCTTCTGATATTTAGAAAAGTATAAAAGTATAAAAATCGACCAGAATTTGCTTATTTAAAGGATAAATGTTATCACAGGCAATTTAACTACCCAAGTTTTATACATTTAGGAACAGTGATCAGATATGGTTCATATCTTAATTTTAAAGAACAGCAGAAAGTCATGGGGACTCTTTAACTGTATTAGTATCATAGCATGGGACAGAAAAAAATAATCCTTACTCCCTACGATTTCTGACTGGAATTAGCCACAGTAATGTAATAAGTCACAGTATTACTCCTGTTTAATCTCCTTTTGTTACAAAATAATATTTCAGAGAAAAAATGATGAAGACAAGAGAATAGTTATACTTTGCACTGGCTCTAGTCAGATTGTTATTAAACTTGCCATTCTAAACTTATTTAGCTGGCTTTATTACATAAAGAAAAATGTGGTTTAAGTTAGCAGCCATTTCCCATATGCTGTCCAATATGCTGGAGTGAGAGATGAGAAAAGAAAAAAGAAAACTTGGTTCTATGAACATGAATTGTGTTCTGTTGTGTCTGAAATCAATCTACTTCTTAAAATATAGTTCTGACTAGTTTTATTTAATCAAAATGAAAAGGATGATCGTACATATTACTGGCTGCAGAGTTGGCCAACTGATACAGTATAAGAAATATTAAAATAGAAGCATTATACATATTTTCTACAATTTATGTGATATTTTGTTTGCATGTAGCCCTGAAGAATATGTATAGTTCAGCATGATGAAGTAGTAAATTGTGTTGCTTAGGTAATATTTTAATGCTTATCAGTATTTGTAACCTTAAGTTTTTAATGATTCCAGGGAATTAGAAAAATGAAAATTATCATCTGGCAATTATTCCAATTCAAAAATGTCAAAATGAATATCTGAAATATATATTTTATAATTATGTGGAAATCATAGAGGCCTTAATATATTTGTAGCTTGGTTTTAACAAAACCTAGGGAAATTAGACTCAGACTTTAGTTGTGTGTAAGTCACTTTTTTTTGCTTTGCATCTCTCATTGCTTCAGCAAATGGTTTCTATAGTTTTGTTTGTGTGTGAGAGATAAGTAGTGGTTGTGACTGCAAACTTTTAAATGCTGTTGGCATATAAAAGAAGAACCTTGCACTGTAGTAACAGCAATTGGCTGGCCATTTTCTATGTACCTTCCAGGGGATTTTGTCTGTTTTTCTTCTAGAAAAATTCCTTCACGTTTTGAAAGACAAATAATGGATTTTTCTATCAGAAAAAAAAGAACATGTAGGACTGATTAGTCACGCAGCATGCACGATGTATTCGTAAGCAGAAAATTGAACATGTTGTAATTCTGTTCATGTGCATTGGAACGGAAAATCCAGAAGCATAACAAACTCCAAGGAATAATGGAGGTATATTAAAATAATTTCCCCTGGAAGTTACACTATTTGCTAATAGCATGCTTTTTTCACCCCTGTGCTTTTGCTCATAATCCTACCTACACCACTGCATCACAACTGCTGAAAATGTTGCCCAAATACCAATCTACCAGCCTGCGATCCTTCAGTTCAGACAGGTCCCGTACACTGAGCCATACCTCGTACTTGAGGGACAGCACTATGATTGATGACACCGTCATTATCCCAAGTCACCAGGTAAAATATCTCATATTATTTTGCAGATTTAATCAATATATAGTTTTATAGTAATCCTTGTTCTGCAGAAAGGGATTTGAAAAGGAGTATTAGAATAAGATTAGATAGGAAATAATAGAATACTAGAATATTAAAAACAAATTTACATTAAAATTGATACTTTTAAAAATGTTTTATCAAGAGAGTCTAAAAGAGGACTTTTCTGAAGGCTTCAGTCTTGTATACATTTATCTAGGAGTAAGCTGCATTTGGTTCCTTCTAAATAGACATGAAGGGTATTGAATTGCAACCCTAAGGTTATTGTAATCACTCAATACCATTTATGTTTTTCCTAGTACTCTATCTCATGAATTTTTAATAATTAAAAATAATCTATATTTTATTCAAATGTAGAAACATTTTAATGGGTTGATTAGAGACAATGCAAAGAAGAAAAAAACATATTTCTCTGCTCTTCCAGATAGCTGCATTAACTAAAGAAGGTGAAAGAAATTCATATCGTTTAAGTTGGAGTCCTGATAATCTGGACAACATAACTCTTTCTGCTAGCCCTATTCATTCTGGGTAAGTAATCTGTTCAAATTTTTTATTCAGATGTATTTTTTATTAATTTATTTCATTAATGAAAAATAATAATAATCTTAATTTTCAACCATATTTTGAATTTCAATCATGTTTGTTATGACATCTTCGTTAAAAATGTTGAAAAGCCTTTCTTGATTATCATAATGGCTTTATGGTTACAAAACATTATTTCTTACTATCGTCCCATTTAAATCTATTTGAAATGGATTTAAATCGTTAATTTGAACATACATTAAGCAGACATCAAACTTCTAAATATTTTTATTAATTTCTAAAATTATATGGTATTGTTATTGTGGCAATTTATGTTTCACAACTTATAAAATATTAGATAATGAAAATATTTGGAATTAAATTGTCAATAGGAATGGTACAGTTTTATGCTAGCTAATAAATGGTATCCAGTTTTCTGGCTCTTTTGCTGTAATACTTGTGGATGTTGTATTAATTATTTTGCCAGGTTTGATAAGATCAATTTTTAAATTTAAATTTCAACACAGAAAGTACCATGAAACAATTCTTTAACATAGGAGTTCTCAACCCCCGGGCTATGGTCTGGTACTGGCCCTTAGCCCATTTGGAACTGTGCAAGTGGCGTGAAAGCCCCTGTAGCTCCATTTATGCAAGTGGCAGGCATTTGCAGTTGCATGGAAAGCTCCATTTGTGCAAGCGGCAGGTACTCATCGTCGCATGCGAAGCTCCATTTATGTGAGCATGGGGCACACCCACTCACCTCTTGCTCAAATGGAGCTGTGCGCATGAGCTTGCATACCCGCTGCTTCCGCAGAACCATTCCCTCTCCGCAACTCGCCAGTCCACAAAGCCAGAAAGATTAGAGATCCCTGCTTTAAGACATCTTCATGCAAAAAAACAATAAACTAAACTCAGTGGACTTGTATAACACAGGTTCCATCCTCTGAATATCTAGAAGCATCCTACATGTGATAAACATTTCAGATATAAGCTTTTATTTGACAGGAAAGTTATACCAATTAGCTTCATCCGTAGGACCCATATTGTGCATAGTAGCATTGTGTAGACGTGGCCAGGTCTCATGATAAGGTGAAGGGTCAATGAAGCAAGGTGAATAGAAACAAAAAGGATAAGGTTAAAATGTATGGTTCTAATTCAGCAGCTATTAAAAGTTCTTGAAACCAAACCAACTTTTTTCACTTCAGCTGATAAAATAATTTTATAACTTATATCTGTGTGGAGGTGAAATTCTCTCTAATAAAGTGAAAATGAAACCCGTTCTTACTGGGTTTTAGTATAAGTATCACAATGCTAACTTTTAGAACGAGATTTAAAGAAAAAATGTTAAAAGATATATTTTAAGCTAAAGTTTTTTAAAATAAAAATAAAAAACATTTTCATGAATAGTGTGTGATAAAACATTTAATTTAATGATAAGTTTTCACCAAATATTGGAGGTGAGGGATTGTGAGAAGCAAATATCCTCATGGCCTTTACTTGTAAGAAATCTTCAGATTGCAACCATTTGGAGGAAAAAAATCATTTACATTGTTTATATTACCAATTCCAGGTTGATGTCTTGCACATTTTGTTAATAGCTGCACCCTTATAATCAATTTAGACAAATGCCTGCTTTGAAATAACTGACAGCAAAGCTTAGGGGCAAAAGCATTACTGACTTATTATGCTGAATGTGAACGGTTTGTTGGTTTTCTCTTAGAGCAGCATGACAGTAGCCAGCCTTTCTACAAGCCACTCTTTTCTATGTATATTTAGTGTTAACATATTGGAAAAGATGTATGGAAAATATTTTGAAGGATATGAAATAGGAAATATAAATATACATTCAATGTATTGAACTGATTTAATTATTCATTTAAAAATTTAATACTGTCTTTAGTTACTTCTGTGGGAGAAGAACATTTTCTAAATATTTAAGCACCATTCACATAGTATATTTTATATTTAGAAAAAATACTGAATCAAAGAAATCTTATATTCATGTATATTAAAATTCATCATTAAAATGTATGTAATTAGTATATTATAGATAGACTGGTTGCTTCTACAGTATTGTCTTCTATTTTTGGGAATTGTAGTCTATAGTTTATAACAAGCGGTTTATGCCTGGGCTTTGTCCATGCAATCTGTCAATATACATGAAACTATATGCACAGTCTCTATTATACAGATATTCCTGGTCATTTCTTTCTTGCAAGAGGATTCTGGGCTGAGAGATCCTAATTCAACATAGATAACATATACATACGTATCTATAGCAGTTATTATAACAGTAAATTTTCAAATAGTGTATACTTTTTTGAATATATTTAGTTGTAGAAAAATTAGCCCACCAATTATTTTATTAGAGAATTTTCTAATTTTGATTAGTTGTTTCTTTTTTCTTCTTTCTCTCTCTCTCTCTCTCTCTTTTTTTGGTGGGAGGTATATGGAGGGACCAGTACTTAAATTTGACAAATAATTAGAGTTGTTATTCTTAGCTGCCTGTCTTCCAAAAAGGATATTGGATCATTGCTAACAAGGTAAATGCTATTTCTTGCTTTCAGCTAATATAGTATCTTCACAAAGATTGATAAGAAATAGGACCTAGTAGCTAGAAACCAGGCTTTATAAAAATATTAAATCAAATAAATTTACAAAGTAGTAATATATTTATAAAGTTTCTGAAACTTTTTAAAAAGTTAGTGATGTCAGATAAGTGAACAAAGTATACATGACATATTTGTTAATTTTAGATCAGTACCATGGAAGAAAGAAATGAAAATTTTGTTCCTCTTTTCTACAAACAAGAAAAACATATGTTGCAATAAACCTAGAATGAAAATAGTTAGGGAAATAGTGACAGCATTTGAGCTAAACATTTATGGGGAAAAAAACATTTGGAAAACTAAATGCAAAATATTTTCAGATTATCATAACCAGAAAAGGAACTGATATGTGTAATTAAATACTAATGAACAGATTTTTGGGGGGGAGGAAATTAAAAACGGATGTTAAAATTGAAGATATTTTTTTAAATCCATTTTCACAAATATCCATAAGTTGAGAAGTTGCAAACATATATAGTTACCTAGAGATAGCTTTAATTAAACTTAATATATTAATTCATTAATTGAATTTAATCAAACTTTGAATTTTTAGCAGATACAGATAGAATGGTGTTATAAGTTATCTGTGCAGTCAGTATTAAGGTCTTTGAAATTTGCTGCTGCAATATTATGCTTTGTTCTTTTTTTATAATTTGTTTTTTTTTAAATGGAGAACAATTTAGTAAGACACATCATGCTTAATTAAAACATTGTTGGCTTATCATATGAATGCAAATGATTATTGTTCAGCTGTATAATGTTGATATCATAAAAGCTCTATAACTATATACATAAATACATGCATGCATGCATGCCAGCAAAGTGGACTGAAACATGTCCACAATAAATACAGGTAGTCCTGGACTTATGACCACAATGGAGCCCAAAATTTCTGTTGCTAAGTGAGACATTTGTTAATTGAATTTTGTCCCATTTTACAACTTTGCTTGCCACAGTTGTTAAGTGAATCACTGCAGATGTTAAGTTAGTAACACGGTTATTAAATGAATCTGGCTTCCGCATTGACTTTGCTTATCAAAAGGTTGCAAATGGAGTTCACATGACCCCAGGACACTGCAACTGTCATAAGTATGAGTCAATTGCCAAGTATCTGAATTTTGATCACATTACCATGGAGATACTGCAATGGTTTGTAAGTGTGAAAAATGGTCACAAATCACTTTTTTCAGGGACTATTATAACTTTGAACAGTCACTAAACTGTTGTAAGTCAAGGACTACCTGTATGGCTAGCCAGCAGATTCTTGACACCTGTTGAGTTCCTAGAACATTCATAGGGAATGTTCCACATATGAAAGTCCTTTTAGATAATTTTAGGGCAAGACTATCATTTAAAAGAGGTTACAAAGGAATGTATCTTCCATCTTAGTTACCACATATGTTCTTCATGCTGTATGTTTAACGTTTTCATCTTCTCCATTTGTAGATAGATATCTTTTCTGATTTTATTTCATTTGTTCATTCATTCATTCTTTTTTGTTTTGTTTTGCTAAATTATCTCTTCTGTTGCAGCCACTCCTCTCCATATTTTGACCATGAAAACAGCAGGTGAACTTATATATAATTTCATGTTAATGCTAACTTCCTTTTCCCTTCTTTCTTCTACCATCTGTTTAATTTACTCACTTTAAGATGCTCTACTACTTCCTTGATCCCATTCATTATTTAGTGTAGGAGATTCATTCTCTTATATTTACTATTTGATCTAAGGTTTTGTTTCATAGAATAGCAATGCAATTATCAATAAATATTCCTGTAGGAAGCCTTCCAAAGGATCAAAATGCACTCTTTTTAGTTTTTATGTCTCTACTGCACAAAAATTGTGGCTACTAGAATTTGGTGATTTAAAGTAATTTACTTTTTAAAAAATATATATTTGTTTTGAAACATTTCTGAAGGAACAAAATTAGACCATCAGTTAAATATTCAGTCAATTAAAAGAAGTCATTTTGAAGTGTGTGGATTACATACTTTCAGCCCTGCTTAAGCTTTTCCAAAAGCTCTAACATGCATATGCCTGTATCTAATAAGTTTAGTAAAAACTTTAAAAATCTGACGTATGTAAAAATAAATGTGACTATACACAGAGTGCGTATTTATAAGCTGGAAATCCAGTTTAAAAACTTGAATTATATTCAATTTTTTAAACTGCTCTCATTAGGTTTTAATTGGGCTCTTTAGTGGTCTTTTAATTTTGATGTATCTTTAAATGCAGAATATCCTGTTTGATGGTGGTCATTATTATTATTATTATTATTATTATTAGCTGAAGCCATTACTCAAACTCTAGATATTTCACACTCTTGACTAACTGGTTGCTGCTCCTTCCTTTTTTCCCTGCCTGACATGGTCAATACAATACAGTTCTGGTATGGGGTATTGTGGAAATACTTCAAAAAGGATTGTCCTTTCCATCTTTATGGCAATGAGCATGTCTACTTGTCTGACTAACTATTGTACCTGAGCTCATTATGCATAGAGTTTTTTATTCCCATCTCCCCCAGTAAAAATACACATCTACAGTTAATTGGCTATGGTTACTTTCACACGAAAATCTTATTTAGACATCTAAAACATCTAGTTTATATTTATTAATATAAATCTTTTTTATAATTTTCCATATGTCCTATCCTTCTCAAATATCTTTTCTAAGCTCAACTGTGCAAAGTTTTGTGCTTTCTTTTGATAGTCCTCCCAGAAAGTTATTTTGTTGGAGAAATGTAGTAATTTAAATTAAATGTTTAATTATATAGGCACCTTGGGGTATATAATGAGATGCATTTTTTTTTAAAAAAGACCATGTTTTGCAAGTTTTAAATTGAAATTTCCTGGAATAATCTCAAATCATTGGTAGAGGTTTTTTTAAAAAAATCTTTATCCAAAAGTGTGCCATTTATGTAAAATGTGTGGTTTTATCAGAATTATTCTGCCTAGAATAGTCTTATCATTTCTTCCTTTAATATGAGCAACTTAAATGAATTAAGAAGACAAATGAAAAGATATACATCCAAAGAAATTGGCTCTGATATCTAGACTATGAGCCAGAAATGTGAAATGTAAGCATTTCTTTTGATCTAAGAGTACAGTTTTTAAGGGTGTTTGAATACTTGCTACAAAAATGGAGGGAAATGATATGTTTTCCCTTAGATTCTGAAGCACCTTGCTAATTTATTGTTTTAGGATTTTAATAATATATTTGCCTTTTTGTCTCATGGCAAGAAAACATTCTGCTAAAAAACAAAACACAGGGACAGATACAGACTCTTTTTCCAATAGCTATTGAATTGATCTATTTATGGTTAGTCTTTTCCAGACTTGGGATATTATAAAATACTCTGCAATGACATAAATAATCTGCAATATGAGATGCACTAAAATGTCTGTCAGATTTTTGTGGATTTGTATAAGATTTGATGTTTTCAAGCAGAATCTTGGGAGATTTTGAAATTTAACAAACTTTTGAAATCTTTGAACATTATTTTATTTACTTGGGGGATCAGTGGAGTATAAAAGATGGATAAATATTTGGGACAAGTGAATAATTTATTTTCATCCTGTAATTGTCAAATAATATTTGCTAGGATTATTCAGAAAAAAATAAGAATTATTAAATCAAAGATTTGACTATACGCGATTTTTATACAGGTCTATAACTTATATAACTTTGATTTTTAAGAAAAGATAAGAGATACATATTTAAAAGTAAAAATGGAAATCCCAGGCAAATGTATTAGGAATTAAGTTTCATTAATCAAAATGGAACTTACTTCCCAATCCCCCGAAGTCCAAAACACAATTCAAAACCCTTAAACAATAAAAAAAATGAAAATTAAACTTTAGCTAACATATTACCTCCTTGTTGAAACCACAAATGCATGCACTTCTCCATAACTTTGTGTTGCTTGTTCTCTGTGCAATTTTATACTACAAAACTACCAATTGTTTGTCTACAGTCCATTTCTCTTTAAACATTGAAATAAAATGTCCTTCTTGGCTCCCTGATTGCATTTGGTAAGATCTAGAATTGGCAAGTCCCCACTTTCCTTTGATATTTGATAACTATACATTAGAAAGTGTGATTGGCATTGTAGCTGTAAACATGGAGCATTATAACTGCTAATGTTTTTTTTTACTGTTATTGAGGAACAACAACACTTTGGTAAAGGTACAGAGGAGGGATAAGAAAGACTTTAGGATGCATGGCATGTTTCAAGACGGCAGATCATAGTTCTTCATCTTCATCCACATTGATTTGCTTATTTATATTTTGCATGTGATATTGACTTGGAAAAAAATTAAAATGTAATAGATGCTTTAAAAGAAATAAATTCAGTATTTGTTTTTTATACAAAATATTTATATTACCTATTAGTTTTACCTTAAGAGACAGAATTTCAAGAAGATCCCAATGAAAAATGTGTAAGCCACACATGGCCACATTTCCTTACATTTTACATTATATTTTGTTAGTTATCAAATTCATTAGTTATTCTTATTACATTTAAACTTCAGATGACAAAAAATGGTATTGTGCATCAGGTGCCTTATATGAGTAGGAATTCCAATGTCTTTTAACATCCTAAAGATTTTTGTCCTTGCTAGGATATAACATTTAGAAAAGTTGACACTGAGAAAACGCCTTCCCATTTTCCATATTTCCTTTTTTGTTGATAATTTTGTTGTATTCTTATATTATCCACAATTTTCTAATCAACATTATTAGCATAAGTTGTAGAACTGGGTGTTACTGCAGCACTCTGTGTAGTATCCAGGACAACTTGTACAAATTAATCGATTGAGTTCTTGTTACTATTATGCTAATTGGTTTGACTTCCTAAAAGTAATAAAAATATTTCTGATCTTTTTATCTATGTAGTTAATTAAAAGCTCCAACTACAGCTTAACCATAAGTACATAATATATATATATTAATTCTGATCATTAAGAATGGTTATATCTAAAATTTGTTGCTTCTGAAATATTTTTGTAACGTGCATTATAGCTCATTTTCATGCCTAATTTTTCTTCCCAATTTTCAGTTTTCTGGTCAGTTTTATGGTTGATGCTCGAGGTGGTGCTATGCGGGGTTGCAGACACAATGGGCTTCGAATCATTATTCCACCTCGGAAATGCACTGCTCCAACTCGAGTTACTTGCCGGTTGGTCAAACGCCATAGACTCGCCACAATGCCTCCAATGGTGGAAGGAGATGGTCTTGCTAGTCGCCTTATTGAGGTTGGGCCTTCTGGCGCTCAATTTCTTGGGTAAGGATTTTCTTTTAATAATCCAATATACTAATTAAGAAGAAAATAATAATTTCACTTGAGCCAGTGTTGGGGTGGCTTGGCATTTTAACAGTAGAAGTGAAAAGATTTGCATTGCAAAGAAAGGAACTGATAGTTCAATCAGTTTGTGTATATTTTAATTTAAAGCAACAAGTCAGGTTTGCTGTGCTTCCTGAAAATCAACTGGTGTAAGCCATGCTGAGCTGTAAAAGAAAACCCATTTTGTTATAATACCATCAATTAATTACCTATTCTCTTTTAAGGTTAAATAAAAATAGCAGCAGAAATGTCGATACAGATGTAATACCTGTTGAAAAATGCAACACAAGGAACTTGTGTTCTCTCAGTAGGTATTTTGTCAGTAATTGAGACTTCCTGGGAAGCAGAAACCAGTGATTTTTCTGGGGCCAAGCAATAGAACCACTTCTCTGACTGCAATTTAGCCTTATATTGCAAGGCCTCCCAGAAAGATCAAACTTGCTGCAAATGTTTCAGCAATTTTTGTTTTTGTTTTCCTTCTGTTGTTCTTTTTTGTGCTGAAACTATCATTTTCAATACTTTTATTTTTACCAACATTTTCCCTTATCAGTGGTGGCATCCAAAAGTGGATGATCAAAGGAAAGCCCTCTATTGCTTAGAATGAATGGCTTTTGCTGGAAACCAAAGATGAAGGCGTGAAAGGAACAGCTTAAATCTGTTACAAAGCAAATTAGACATATCTAAGGCCGTTAACCAAGTTTTAAGTCTGAGTTGTTTTCTAATAATATCTTGTTTTAGAGGTTGGGGTTTTTAGAAGAAATCTGGTATGCAATATAGCTAGGCAAAGTATCAATCTCCTATCATCTTATTATTTTGTTATTGCTGTATTTTAACAAGGAAATGAGAATACCCCTACATTTAATCAATAAGTAAGGGCAAATTTGTAGTGAAGGATTGCTGCTAGAATTTCACTGAAGCGCCATTCAAAACTACATACAGGTTTACATTAAAAAAATGCACCAGATCCAAATCAAGTGCCTATGCACATCATGTATTTTAAGTTCTTATCTTAATTCCAGTATAAAAATGACCCAGATTATTTTATTTTCTCGGCCTTGTGAGGATTGCCTATGAAAACTGGCACATGTTGAAATGTTTTCATATAATTTCCTAAAGGCCACATCTTATACCATGGCATTTTCCTGGGTGCTGTCCTGGCAGTGAAATCAGAGACACTGAACACTTCTAGCCAAACCAAATCTTGTTGCCATATTGTCATGCAGTTTTTCATCAGTTCTGAGTGGCTCCCATTAATTTCAAGAAGTGATGCTAATGTATCATTGGACCTATTAATAAACTATAAGGTTCTCTGTTATAGGAGAGTTATTTTGTAAATTGCTGTGATAAGAGGGTCATTTTCAAATAAGCAAACAAACAAACAAAAAAGGCAGAAACTTGTTCAGTGGAAGCCTAATTCCACTCTGAGCAGACAGTGGCACTGGGGTTCAGTTAAAAAAAAATAGTACATAAAGATATTTTTTTTATTTCTTTCTTTCACTGCTGCTTTGGATATACTCAGTAAACTTCATCTGCCTACGGCTCCTCCCCCACTTAATGAGGGAGAAAGTTTGGTCAGCCGAATCCTACAGCTGGGGCCTCCAGGGACCAAATTTCTTGGGTAGGAGAGACTTAAAACAAATTGATGGATGCCGGCCTTCCCATTCTTCTCCTTCTGCAATATTGTTTTTTATGTCATTGTGCCCATGACATTGTCCTTTCTATGATTTTATAGTATGTATTCCTAACCTTTAGTGGACCATTTCTAGCCCTTGTGATATGTGGTTGTTGTTTTAGTGATATGTTTCTACTTTTTCTTAAAGTTCCTTGACCTCACCTTTGATTTAGCATGAGAAAATATTAGTTATAGAATGTACCAGTCACTTCTGCTGTTATGTGCTTGATGTCTGTAGCAAAGCAACCTGGACTGAAAGCAAAGGAATCTGTTGGATTATTACTATCATTATTTTGCTACCATAGTCCCCAGTACATATCTTATATAACATAACATTTAGCATGATCAATAAATACGGCTGTACATAATTCAATTCTTCTTGTGAAATTATTAATACAATGTATGTACAGAGTTTACAAAAGTAGAACGCATGTTTTAAGACAGTGAATTAGAGATATGCATAATAAACATTTTTAAATCTTTGCATTTATAAAATAATCTGAAATGAATTATTTCAATATATTCACTATATTAAAAAAAGTTTCGAAAATGTCAGTTAAAATAGAGAGCCAATTAAAACCAATGCAAATAAAGCACAAAAAGTTCCTGTTACTTAAAGTGGTTTCTTTTATCCTCTACAGGTAGTCCTCGTCTTACAACCATTTTGAAGTTACAACAGCACTGAAAAAAATTTGTCACACTTATGACAGTTGCAGCATCCCCAAATGATCCAAATTCAGATGCTTGGCAACTGGTTCATATTTATGATGGTTGCAGTGTCCCAGGGTCATGTGATCCCCATTTGCGACCTTCTGACAAGCAAAGTCAGTGGGGAAGCCAGATTGTATTAAAATAACCATGTTACTAATTTGACAACTGTGACAAGAAAAGTTGCAAAATGGAGCAAAATTCACTTAACAACTGTCTCGCTTTAGCAACAGAAATTTTGGCTCCATTTTGATCATAAGTTGAGGACTACCTGTATTATAAAACATAATTTATCTTTAACATTTACACACGCAGTGCATTCTTTATAAGGATTCCTGCCTACAATTCCATTTTTCAAAATAACTTTGAATTTTATGGATTTTATCAGCGTTTAAAAACTAAATATATATATTCATATCTGTGTCTTTTTGAAAGGTTCTATTTATATAGAATAAAACTAAATACTCACTGATCATAATAACAAGGCAGAGTTCCAGGTCTTTTTGTTACAGGCTTTAAACAAAACTATCTGTTTGTTTCTCTATTGTCACAATCTTTTAACATGATGTATTGCTGTAATAGGCCTGTGATTGTTGAAATCCCTCACTTTGCGGCATTACGTGGTAAAGAAAGAGAGCTGGTGATTTTGCGCAGTGAGAATGGGGACAACTGGAAAGAACATTTCTGTGAATTTACGGAAGATGAGTTGAATGAAATACTAAATGGAATGGATGAAGGTACATGTTTTTATAAACAAGATCTTAAAGCTACAATAAAAAGAAATCGAAGTAGCAATCCTAGCTGGAAGATATAGCAATTCTAATTTGCCTTATAGTTACTGTAAATTACTTATACACTCAAAATAATGAGAATAATTATATAGTAGAAAGTTAACAGATTTTCAGAAAGAGGGCAAAATGCAATATAAAATAAATTCCAGTAATGGAGTTCCTTATCTACTAAAACTCTCATGTCTGGATGAAACAGTGCATCATGGAACAGAACTTTTTCAAACAAGTTATCTTTAATGAGCTAACTTACAGAATGCAACCAAATTCTGGGACTCAGGACTCCTCTAAAATTGACATTTGGCAAATTTTATAAATAAAAATCATATAAAGCATTTATGTTCAACCTGGGCTGTTTTTGAGGAAGTGACACTTCTGAATATTTTACTAAATTTTAAAGAATTTTTCAAATACATTAGAAGCCCTGCCATTGTTGAATACATTGAGAATCTGATGGGGAAATATCTCTGAAACAATGAGCCAATGGGGCACAGATTGTCTAGTGATATATAAATCTAATTTTCTACACTACATAATCTTCTTGGGGATGCTTTTGATTCCCCAATCCAGGGATATCCAATTTTAGTATTCACAAGATCTGTTCCTGTTTGCTTTATGAAGTTAGCCAGGTGCAGAGTGCTGAAGTCTAATTGTCCATAAATGGAGCATGGAATGTGGAGTGTTTATCCATTATAAATTGGAATTTAGAGTAACATGGATTGTGTACTCTGGGTAGTTTAGTTAACTTATTTCAACTACTATTTTATATAAAACTATTTTGATAATATTTACATCAGTTAAAGCAATGTAAAAGCAAACATGAAACATGTGATGAAATTCACATTGTATACCATATCAAGCTTCTCTAAACACATTACAAGGTATTGATCAAGATTCTCTATAATCCACGTAGAATTGTTTGAAAGTTGAGTCATTGCATCTGGACTAATTCTTGTTGTTAATTTGAGGTGTTTTGCTGCTCATCCAAGCAGCTTCATCAATCAGAAGAAGTCAGTTAGGCAGAAGGTCATTGGAATGTACCAACTCCTGCCTCAAGGGTTTCGTCCCCTAGGGGCATTGAAATATGTCAGTGAATATTCTCAATAATCCTGATAGAGGTGTTTGAAGATTGTGTCATTGCAACTTCAGTAATTTTTGTTGTTAATTTGAGACATTTTGCGGCTCAGTATGGACCCAATAATAGACTCAATATGATCTTGAATTTATGAATGAGGTCATCCATTATCAGCTTTTAAATGGAACTGTTGTAACTGTGTGTAAGAAGCAATTAGTGAATTGTTCTGTTAATGTGAAATTCAAAACCTGAATCTATTCAGAGCAAACTTTAAGAAAGTTATTCTGGCTTCATCTCTTAGGATTAGAAGCACAATTAGCCAAAAAAGGTGTGTAAATATATATTAGGACTATGCAAGCTTTGAAAATTATCTTGAAAAGGCAGTTTGATCTCAGAAGAATACAGCATCTCTCTGATGTTCATTATAATGAACATATTTTTTAGCTTCTGTGTGATCCTGAAAAGAAAAAAAAAGGCCATTCTAAGATGGTGTTACTGTTAATGAGGTACTTTCAAGCAGCTATAACTTTTCTAGGGTATCATAAAAGCTTGAACTGAAATTGTTACCTAAAGGAGTTCTCATTCATTTTAAAATATTTTTTGAAGCATTAAAAGGTCCATACATTAAAACAGGGGTGGGGAATGATGGCCCTTTTATGACTTGTGAACTTCAACCCCAGAATTCCTGAGCTTGGCTGGCTCAGGAATTCTGGGAATTGAAATCCAAAAGTCATAAAAGCACCACTGTTCCCCACCCCCTTGCATTAAGAGTATAAATATAAAGACTTTCTTTTAACAATTCCAGTGTTTACTATTTGAAATAATGCTTGCTCTCACCCAGTGCTCGACACCCCGGAAGAGCTGGAAAAGAAGCGCATTTGCCGTATTATCACCCGAGACTTCCCACAGTACTTTGCAGTCGTTTCTCGGATTAAACAAGACAGTAATCTCATTGGACCTGAGGGTGGTGTACTAAGCAGTACTGTAGTACCACAAGTGCAAGCAGTCTTTCCAGAAGGAGCATTAACTAAGAGAATTCGTGTTGGTCTTCAGGTATGAGAAAACAAATCAAAACATTATAATCCTTGAAGCCAATATTTCTGTTGAGGATAAGAGTGGTTTCCTGTAATTCTATTTCATTATAATTTCTCTATGGTACTTTTTTTTCTTTTTGCCCAGAATTTTATGTCTCCTGAATTCCAGTTCCACTGGAGGAAACTGGCCCCATTATAATTTGTAAAATGTTAGCTAAGCATATCCAAAATTTGTAGCAAAAGTTTGAACAAAATTTCTTCATAATTATATTTAAAACTGATAATGCATTCAAAACATTTAAATAAAGAGTCCTCTTTAAGAGGCTAATTAAAATGGTTCTTGTCAGATTTGTTTGTTTGTTTGTTTGCTTGTTTCTTGAATTTATATGGCCACCTACTCAAGTTTCAGTGACTCTAGGCAGCTTACAAAAAAAAAAAAAACCAAAATAAAAAGAGTTAAAGCAATAACTGCCCACCTCACAGCGACAACAAGGAATCAAATAAGCTACTTCTTGGAGTCCATCCCACTCTGGGTTCCAAAGGTCCATTGGCAAAACCAAGTCTTCAGAGCCTTGTGAAAGAGCTTTTGAAACTTCCTTTCATCCCATAGCATACAAACATTAAACTTTTATGTAGTGCTTTTTGTAAAAACTTATTGTGCAATTAATTACCTACTAATTCTTTTAATGGCTACCAGCTCACGGTGGCAAAAATCTAGATTAATCACCCAAAAAATTATTTGCTGCCATCTAGTAACTCTGGATTTTTTTAGTCGTCTTTTGCTATTGTGCCCATTTTTGTAATATGTTCTAAGTTTTAGTGTTATACTAAATTTAGAAGAATACTAAAATATAGGTTCAACTTCAGTAAGTCATTAACTTTTAGTAAGTCATTTATCCAAAATTTAGTGAGAAAATCTAACGAGAAGGACTGGTAACAATAATCTAATTTTTATAGCCAAGATATATAACAAACAGTAATGTATTCATTGTTGTATAAGAAAAAAAACCTGTCTCAGAGAAAGTTATTTTGAGTTTATAACAGATGTTTAAAACTAATGGCCATATATATAATGTATGTATCTGTGCATGCATATTGTATAAAATCTATATGTCTCCTTTTTAAAACATTTAGGCTACTAACTGGCCCACTTTTCATGGGCTGAGTCTTATTAAACTTACTAAGATTCCTAAATGTAGGATTCAATTGTGAGCAGTAACTTAGGTTCATTTCTCCCAGTTTTGTCTGTTATCAAATTTATGATCAGTATGCCAGAAGTCTGATTTAATTCACAAATAATCCAAAAGAATTAAACTTTTCACTGGAAGAATTCTGTATACAAAATATAAAAGGACTTTGTTATAATTTTATCATTTTCAGTAAATAATGTAAGAACATGAAGATATTCAGTTTATACTTATCTAATGGCTAGAGATAAGTGAATTTATCCCATCATAATTCAAATGGATTGAAAGATCTTTCAGAGAATTGTCACAGTTCTCTTTTCTTGAGAATTCTGTGAAACCATAATATCTCAGAGTTTTGGTAAATGATAATTCCTAGCAGTGACTTCATGGCCAACAAGTAAGGGAGGAGGTATTAACAGAAGATATCAGTTAGCAGCAAAGCAAGAGAAATCATCACCACATAGGACAAAGTGTATTATTGTAGTTAATTATTATTCAAGTAATTTTAATTAAGATAAATTTTATTTTCTCCATATCTTCGAATAGGCCCAACCTATGCACAGTGAACTTATAAAGAAAATTTTAGGCAACAAAGCCACATTCAGCCCTATTGTTACACTGGAACCTAGGCGAAGAAAATTCCATAAGCCAATAACTATGACCATTCCTGTTCCCAAAGCTTCCAGTGATATGATGATAAATGGTTATGGAGGTGAAACTCCTACTCTAAGACTACTATGCAGCATAACAGGTAAGCTGTGTCTGCAATTTCATACATGATGCTGAAATAAAATATTGGTGGTTTAAGTCATTAACATTTTCATTGAAGATCTATTATAAAATTATGTAAACTGACCTCCCTAGATCATAGTTAAAAGCATTGGTTTACAGCGAAAATACACATTGTCTAAGCAAACAATGAATACTGTCATTAAAATATTCAATTAATTGTCATTTTAACTATATTTTAAAAGTACGCTCAGGAACTAGAATAGGTAGTTTAAGAATAGGAGCTGTCCTATTGAAAGAGTCATTGATAATGTTATTGTGAAATAATGTGATAATGTTATTGTGAACATGTAGTTGTGGGGAAAAATAGCTTTTAAACATTATGGGTACCAGCCAATATTTATTTATAACATTAATATAACTGCTTAATTGGTTTTGTTTTATAATTTCTTTGCCTTGTAAAACAAAGGGCAGACCTATTTTTCCAGAGTTTTAAATTGTCAAAATATAAGTACATTGATGAATTGTAAGATTTAAGAAGAGATTGGACAACCATTTGTCCGAAATGGTATAGACCATGTCTCCTGCTTGAGCAGGGGTTGGTCTAGACCAGGAGTCTCCAACCTTGGCAACTTTAAGTCTGGCAGACTTCAACTCCCAGCTGTGCTGGCTGGAGAATTATGGGAGTTGAAGTCCACCAGGCTTAAAGTTGCCAAGGTTGGAGACCTCTGGTCTAGAAGACTTCCCAAGTACTTTCCAACTCTTATTCTGTTCTGTTAGAAGAATATTCCTGTTGGATCAGGTTGAGAGGCATCTTTGTCCAGCATTGTTTTCTGAGGAATTCACAAGGAGTAAAGGTGGTGACGCACTATATATTCTTTTACCTGTAATTCCCCTCAACAGGGTTTTGGTAGTGATACTTATGTAGAAATTTCTGTTGTTATGAGATTTCTCAATGACAATTTTAATAAGTCAGTGTTATATCTGCATCATCTCATTGTGAAAATTATTCTAAAATATAATCATTACTGTTTTTGTCTGTCAAAGCCTTGAATAAAGAGGTTTGAAATATACAAAAACCTATTTTTTCTTATCAATTCTAATTTATTTAAACAAAATAAAAAGTTTTTGTCTTTCAAAGGAGAAGAAAATACTGGAGAAAAGAGATAAAATACTGAAAAGAAAGGAGATAAATATTTTCTGTTCTACAATCTGTTCTATAATTTGTTCTTCAATCATCTAGCCAGAAGCTACAGTCTCCTTAGCTTCTCATGCCTGAATTAAATGTCAGAGAAATAATAATGAGGAAATACTCTCATCAGCAGCTTTCTGATTAGGTAGTGTGGGTGAGAAAAGTAGCTTTGAAACAATACAAATAATAAGTAATAGACTCTACAACCCATAATTCAAAAAATAATCCCAAAACTATCACCAAAATAAAACAACACAAACTCTAAAGCATCCTAAACAAAACCGAAGCTACTTTGCCAAGCAAGAGAAATTGAGTTTGCAGTGCAGATTTTAGCACAGTATTAATGTAAAGAATTTACTATTTTTTTCATTTTGTACCTTAAAATATGTTCTGGATTCTGAAGATCACAGACTTTATAATTGTATATTAATGGAGATACAAATTGCTCCTATGACTTGAATAATATGTATATTAGTCTTCTATACCAGAAGTCGCCAATCCCCAACCTGCCATGACCAATATCAGGCCATGGCCTATTAGGAACTGAACCTTGCAAGTGAATGAAGCTTTATCTGCACATGTGCGGAATCTAGGTAGAGCATGAAACCACACCTCTGGTCTGTTAAAATTTTGTTTTCCATGGAACAGGCCCAAAAGGATGCTGTTTTATATTTGTCATTGAAACCTTGGGAATACTCTTTCGTCAGAGTTTGCATGATTGGGAATTTAATTAAAAGTAATTTTATACATTCAATTCTACAATTTTGCAGGAATGTTTACTGTTTATCCCTATTTGTTTCAGGTGGAACAACACCTGCTCAGTGGGAAGACATAACAGGAACAACACCATTAACATACGTAAATGAATGTGTTTCCTTCACCACAAACGTATCTGCCAGGTACCATAATACAGAGCAGTACCCAATAATAAAATTGTAAAAAGCATTTCAGAACCTTAACCTTAGTCTGGCAGTGAATTATGCACATGAAACTTGTCCATAAGTCACGTACTAAATTAAGAAGGATCCTTCCTTAATTTTGATCTAATCCTGAGATAAACCAAGTTATAATTAACTCTAAATGCTATACTAAATAAATAAATCTAATGCCAGCAGTGCAAGTAAACTAACTGTTCTCTGGTATCTGCTCCTATGTCAGCGTTCTAAACAAATGTTTCCTTGGGATTCCAAAAGACTGAAGGTGTAAGAAACTTCTTGTTCTAGAATGTGGTCCTGATTTAAAGAATTGAGCACTCTAATAAGGATTTTCTTCTTGACTTTCTTTTAAAGTCTGTTGCTTAGAATAGTAATGAAGAATTCAGAAAGAGGGCAACAAAGTACAGTTTGGGTAGCAAGATGGGTGACATATCAATTTAATAAATAAAAAAATAAATAAACAATTGCAAGAGATAGAATGGGAAAAACAAGGTATAATGTATTGGGACAAAGACTATTCATACTTTGGTTTAAATTAAGGTACAAGTGTCATTGAAGACATTCTATAATCCTGAGTAAACTAGCAATACATTCAGATCCATTTCAATCCTCACATCAAAGTCCAGAGGGCAGTTCAACTTCTGTCAAATCTGAATTATTAAGTAAAAATTTGGATTTGTCTGAAATCAGACAAATTCCTAGTGTTTTAGAAGTTTCATCGCATTTATCATTGCCTTCCCCACTTGTTAGATTTTTTTTGGCAATAATTTAATATGTTTGTTTATTTTCAGATTTTGGTTGATAGATTGTCGACAGATACAAGAATCTGTAGCATTTGCTTCCCAAGTCTATAGAGAAATTATATGTGTACCTTACATGGCCAAATTTGTTGTATTTGCCAAATCTCATGATCCCATAGAAGCCCGACTAAGATGTTTCTGCATGACCGATGATAAAGTGGATAAAACACTAGAACAACAAGAAAACTTTGCTGAAGTTGCTCGAAGCAGGGATGTAGAGGTATTATTTTTATTTTTGGACATGTTAGTTTAAAACAATTGTTTCCATTTTCTTATGAGTTAAAAAATAAGGAATAGAGAAAATATCTTATTATTTTACAGAACCTAGGTGGCACATGAATATTTAATTCATTAATTCAAAATCACAGCATGGTGGAAAGGATTAAACTTTTCATTTATGTTGTTTTCTTTACAAAAACAGTTACTATCTGGTAGCTTAATTTGCTCTGAGATGAAATATGCTGTAAACATAAATAGAACAATAAATGTTAAATGGGAAAAGTGTAATTAAACCAAACTATGGATCTTTATTGCATAACAGCATTTTCAAATTAAATGTCCTTACACATAACTATATAATCACCTCTCTTTCCTACAATTCATATTTTTATTCAGATTGAGTTGGAATTATATTGGTATTATGATTTGGGTTAGTTCAAAATATCAGAATTTAGACTACTTGAGATATTAAAAATGATAAGAATTTCAATTAAATAAATTAAAATATTGTTTTTGTTCTTTCAAAATAAAAGTACCCAAAGAGGATATAGGAACTATTGGCTATTTTTTAACAGCAATCTTGGTGGTTAATGATAATAATACAAACAAACAAACAGGTGTCTCAATTAAAAGCATGATCAAGTATAGGAACAAAACTTACAAAACCCAAGAATCTTTCTAAAAATCCTACCAACTTTTCCTTTAAGATGAAAGGGGAAAATTATTAACTATATAGCAATAATATGAAGAATCTGAGAGTGTAATATTGCCCAGATTATTGTTAAGAATCTTTGTTTTATGGTTAAGGGTATATATTACTTTTTTAATACACTATTGACATAGCTGACTATTTTGTCATAAGATGTCATAAAACCATTCCAACATAATCTGCTTTATGTCAATTTCTTGCAAAAATCTCTATTAACTTTGGGCTTTAATTAGACTGATCTGCTCTTAAAACAATAGTATAGGGATGTTGCAGGACCTTATCTACCAAGAGACATATTTTAGAAAACAGGTTTATAATATCAAGCTAGCAAATCACTGGAAGAATGATTTCTTCTTCACTGGAAGAAAAAAGCTAACTTTTAAAGAGCTAAAATTCAATTAATCAATTAGCATTTGGTGTGTTTTCAATAGCTGTATTTAAGGAAAAGATAATTCCATATGCTTTCCACCTTTTTTCATGTGGAGTAGGTATCAGTAAATTTTCTTTTTACTTTTATACTGTGATTTTTGTAAAGATTCTTCCAAATTTTAATTAAGTTCCTATCAGTCTATCCTTACTATTTATTGCTGAATCCAAATCTCTTTAAACGTTGCAAAATCTGTTGTACTGCATGCAGAACCCATCAGAAGTTGAATATTTTACCTTAGTTATGTATTTTTGACAGTTTCTTTTTTGCTTTACTATGGTTTTTGGTTGTTGTCCATTACAAAGCAGTTCATGAATTAAAAACCCAGGGAGATGATGCTATTAAGTCTTTAAATTTAATTTAATATGGTATTTTGTTTACATTTGATTTAACCAAATTTATATAAATTGCTTCTTGCTCTGATATTTATATCAAAGATTTTTTTGACTGTGTAAAAGATTAGGAAAGAAAAACACAAAAATTCCTAAAATGTTTCAGCATTTTGCATTCATTTGAGGAAATATTGCATATATGTAATATTTGATTTAATTACTAAGAAATGTTGATTGTCTAGAAATAATATATTTTTATATATTTAGAACTTCTTGCATACATGTTAATCTATATTTGCTGTTGCTGTTTATTTGTAATTGCAATGGAGTGAGCTTGCCCCACTACTGCTAAGGTAGCAGTTTGAAACGCATGCAAATGTGAGTAGATAAATAGGTACCACTTCAGTGGAAAGGTAACAGCTTTCTGTGTATGTTGACAAAAGTGTCTTTGGACAACACTGGCTCCATCAGTTAAAAAATGGAGATGAATCCCACTCCTTAGAGTTGAAGACAACTGGGACAGGAGAAACCTATTTCTTTATATTAATAATGTTTTTTTTAAAAAAATAAGGGTAACAATATATTCTAACTTAGCTAAAATAAAAATAAGTACAAAATTAATGAATATTTTATTTTCTTATTAATTATATGTAGGTATTAGAAGGAAAACCTATATTTGTGGACTGCTTTGGGAATTTAATACCATTAACAAAGAGTGGCCAACATCACATATTCAGTTTTTATGCTTTCAAAGAAAATAGACTTCCATTATTTGTCAAGGTAAATTTGATATAAATATGTATGTCAAGTTTGGTTTTATTTTATTTCAATACCAATAATAAAGTTATGGTGTGTTGGTCTGTTTTGTTTACCCTCAGGAGAAGGGGGAGGCAAGTGACAAAAAGACTGTAATGCCATGATAACTAAATTTTTAAAAGTGGATTGTCTATATATTCCATTTAGATGCTAACAAATAATGTCCTGTATATAATATTAGTTATAATTAATTAATTATTAATTTTTTAGGGGTCTGCAAAAGCTTCATTACTTTCTAGAAGACATAATAATATAATGTTCTTATTTACACAAGCTCAGACTGAAAAGGATAGTATGGTTTAATTTAGGAATATTGTGGACATTTCGGCCCAGTTTATATTATTATACATTTGTTGTCCCCTTTAGAAATTTGTTTTCTGAATTGGCAATCTATAGGCTACATTTGAAATGGGTATGTGTTCCCCATTTTAAGCTATCTATCTGCCAGATTCTCTTCTTTAGTCTCAGAATGATACCCTGTTCCTCTTGAATAATTAATTTTTCTTTCATCTATTGCTTTGCAATTTGATCTACAGTCATTGTCCCTTTATGACCAATTTAGTTTATTTTTTCTATTGGTCATTCATTATTATATTCCGTCCACATTCAATCAACATCCATACATTCTGTATCTCGTATTTTTATCCCATAGACTTCTTAAGAATCTTATTTCCAGTATGTTCAGCGTATTGTGGTTTTTGTGGCACAAAACCTCATTTTTGTGGCTCACTTTCATATAACAAGTAGGCTAAAACAATCCTTATACTCTTTGCTTCTTTTAATGAACATTCATCTGTTGCCATATATTAGTCATTATCAGCATTTGTAGAGTTTATAATTTTCTGTCCTGGTAAAATTCCGTCAACATATACAAATCCACTTGTTTTAGTTTTTTATCATTTATATATAACTTGCAATTATTCATTCCATTTTTTCATCAAATTCCACTGCCTTAGCCTTTGATACTATACTTTTCAGATCTATATTGCTCTGTATAGAATAATCACTAAGGTTCTTAGTTAACATTTGATTAATTTCCATTGTTTAATATAATACTCCACTCTAACCTGTAAATATTCCACACACATTTTGGCAATTTGTAATATGATTGTTTTGATTTTGTTCTAAGCAGTTTCAAATCCTCTTCCCGTATATCCACTCTCTATTTATTCTGTTGGGAAATTAATCTGTCTTTTAACATTGTTTCATATAGAAAATATCTTCCTATAACCTTTTTTCCGTTTATGCATCTTTCTTTCCTTTTCTAGCATATCCATTTTTCTACAAGATCCAATCTTGACATTTATCCTTTTATCCTTTATTATTTACTAAGGTATTTTTAAAACAAGCAGAACTTTTTTGAAGCAGATATCCACTGAACAGATATAATACTCTTTTGTTCTTGGATGTATGAATGGAGTCTCTTGACTTGTTCCTGTTCAGCCAATAATGGAACCTAGCAGAGCTCTCAACATATTCCTCTGAATTCCATTGATTCCTAGTACTGCATTATTTTTTCCAGATTTCATCCCTAGTTCTTTCATTATCACCATTCTTTGGACATGCCTCTATTATCAACTCATGTATTTGTATTTTCAAACCTACTCATAGCAAGCTGGATAACCCTAGTTTGATTCATAATTAAACCTTCACCTTCACCTTGTTGTAAATACTCATTAACTAAATTTCAAATGTTGCATTATTTTATTTCCAAAGATCAGCTATACAGATGACCAAATTAAATCAGAAAAAAAATGTTGTCAGGTTGGGTTGGAAGTTAACTGTTGCCTCTTTTTAATAGCTACAATATTATATTTGGCTACCATATAGGTAGTTTCCTGATATGAGTTTGGAAAAAGAAGGTGGACATAAAAATCAGACATTTTCCCAGGTACAGTTAATAAGAGATGGTCCTTTTGAAGATCCCTATAAAATTTATGTGGCATCATACTGATCAAATTCCTTGTGATTGAAGAATGTTGGTATATCTGTCATGTGATAATGTGGATGGAAGGATTTGCCTAGCCATGAAAAATACTTTCCTTAGACTAAAGGAAGTTAGGGTGTGCAAATACTTTATGGTTCTCAGAAGCTTGTCTCCAGCAATATCCTAAATCTGACAGAGTTAACTGACTTTGGACATTATTTGATATAGCTCAGTATTTTTAACACTAGCTTTTTGACCGGAGCATAGTCAAAGTTAATAAGGAATCTACAGTCCCGCAGATATTCTTAATTTCTATTCTGTTGCCTTTGTCCATAAGCAGCAGCTAAAACTAGCAATAGCAACTTTATAGAAAAGGAAGTACAAGTATTTCCAACATGCTACCCTTCATCTCCCATTGTTTGTCCAATTTTGGGTATCTCCAACTCAAGCCTGAATACAATGTTGGAGTATCCTACAGTATGGCAAATAATGACCTTAAAACTTGGTTTGCATTTTTGAGGGGCGTTTTTCTTCATATGTTGGTAAACTTGAGCTGCATAAAATATTTAGACTAGCATTCTAGTTTTAAAAAGCTTTATCATGACAAGAATCAGTTAATATTATTTGGAGTAAAGTAAACTTTATGTAGTCTCTTCAGATCATGACTTCATTTGCTGAATATATTCATGATAGACTTTCCATGGTCTGTTGTCATGAAAAACAATTACTAAATATTTAAAGCAGTATATCTGTTCAGTCCTATTCTGGTAAATTATACAAGTTTGTTGTGTTAGGATTGTAGAATGTAGATCTCCGGTAATTTATGGCTAAGCTGATTTTGATACAGTGATGTACAAATGTTCTCACTACACAAGTATAATAGTTTACAAGAAATTACTGTGGGGATACCTGTATACAATAATATCAATAATACAATAATAAAATATCAATAATACAATAATAAAAGTCCAGAAATATTTTACAAGAAGAGTTCTTCACTCCTCTACTCGTTGCAGAATACCTTATGCCACCAGACTCGAAATTCTAGACCTTGAAAATCTAGAACTACGCTGCCTTCAGTCCGATCTAAGTATAGTATATAAAATCATACATTGCAATGTCCTACCTGTCAATGAATACTTCAGCTTCAACCATAACAACACAAGAGCAAACAATAGATACAAACTCAAGGTTAATCGCACCAAACTTGATTGCAGGAAATACGACTTTAGCAACAGAGTGGTCAATGTCTGGAATACTCTACCTGACTCTGGTTTCTTCCCCAAACCCCAAAAACTTTAACCTTAGACTTCTACTATTGACCTCACCCTTTCCTAAGAGGTCTGTAGGGGGCGTGCATAAGCGCACCAGCGTGCCTACCGTCCCTGTCCTATTGTTTCTTTTATATTTTATTTTTCTTATATGTATCCATGTATTCATAACTATGTTTTACTTATACCTATTATCTTGTAAGCAACTGACAAATAAATAAATAAAATAAAAATAAAAAATATGAGGGCTGTGACCTGCAGTCTTCGGCGCATAAGAATTTGGAAAGCAACTCTGCTTAATAAGATTAGATTATCTTCATTCAGATCTATAGTATTTAATTCTGCCTGGTCTCATTCATAGTCATGCTTTTTACCCTTTTCATTCTAAGTCACAGTAAGTGACACACTAAATGACAACAAAGTAACAGTTGTCATCGGATGGGCCCTCCACCACTCATGCTTTGGCCAACTGAAGATTTTATCTTTATTTCTATCTGTGACATGCAGTAATACTTGCTGAGAGTAAGGAAAGTACTGATTATTTCAGGCACATTTTTGCCAGCATATCACAATTAAAACCCAGCTATATTCCTTGCAAGTTAGGATTCTCCTTAAGATATTACTTTGGAAGCCAATACACTATTGCCCATATCCCACCAACAAAGAGATACATGTAGTACTGACATGTTCAAAGTGTTGAGTTTGAACTCCTGCTATTTTTCAACACTAGGTTCGGGATACAACACAAGAATCTTGTGGACGTCTATCATTTATGAAAGAGCCTAAATCTTCAAGAGGTCTGGTACATCAAGCTATCTGCAATCTGAATATCACATTACCAGTGTACACAAAGGTATTCCTCAGTTAAAATATAACCTGCTCATATATTACACTCGTATACTGCAATTTAAGATGCACTAAACTTGTTCTATGGTTTTGTATTTTTCACAAATTCGTAATAGCATTATGTAAATATCCATTATTTAAAATTGCATATTTGGGATACATAAATTATATAACATTCTTTGCTGTCAGAGAATCTCTAGTTTCCTTGAGTGTTGAGGGTCATATATATGGATTATTTTCAACACTATATGGAAGCAATGGCTCATAGGATGAGTTAATGTTTATCAATAATTCGTAACAACCAACATTGTTACCACTCACTCATATGATAATTAAGACATTTTTGTGTGCATTTACATACATAATGCACTTGATTAGCAGAACAATGCTGGACAACTTTAAAGTAGATTTGGTATCTGGCATTTTTTATTTATAGCTTTCTTGCTCAGCCCCAAATAGTCTTATTTTCCAGCATTGTGTTGTTCATAGATGACTCGTATAGTTAGTTAAATGAACAGGAATACCACATGTAAATATTCTAACTTTCAATCCAATTCAAACATAGCAACATTAAATTTGAAACTTAACTAGTGACATAAATATAAATCTATGCTAATGCTTACATTTTCTTGTTGTTATTTTTAAGAAGATATCTTTAAGGAACTTTTCTACACAGATTGAATTTTGGCATATTTGAGAAACAGTGTTGTAAGTTTAATACATAATAATCAAACAAAAAATCCTAATCTGAAATAGCTTTTCTTCTTTGAACTTACTTAAATCCCCACTTTTCTTAACTTGAACCAACTTTCCTGTTCTCTTTTCTTTCCTTCTAAGGAAACAGTGCAAAAATTGTATTCATTATGTATTCTTACCAATTAAATGTGTCCAGAAACCATACTTTTCCTTTAATTGCACCCTATCTTTCCTTGCTCTGTTTTTCTTTTCTTGCATGGCATATTGGATTAAAGGAATCAGAATCAGATCAAGAACAGGAAGAAGAGGTAACTTTGCTAATTATGCTGCAAAATTGCTAGGATATGGATCTAAATTGGGAAAGAGCAGTCAGTTGAATGCCAAATGACTTTATGTCAAGTGTAAACAACTATTAACTATTGACCAGAAATGGCCCCATCTCAAATTAATTATTCCATGTAGATATTGACCCAAATTTCACAAGCCCTTTGCAATCAATGCAGTTATAAACTCTCTATAATCCATATTTATTCTCTTACATTTTCTGTTTTGGAAAGAGAGAAGAGATTAACTGAAAGAGAAAAAGAAATATATATATTTATAAGCAGTTAATGTTAATTGCTAATTTGAACCTAATTTATTACCATTGGTAATATATATTACCAATGAATGAGACACATATACAATAGTAAATTATCTAAATACATAAAACGTATATCTGTAAGTTAGCTAAGCTACTTTAATAACATAGCATATATAACAGCTTAGTCCACTCCACTACTTCTGATGTGAAAGCTTACGTATTTATTAATGATATCCTCAAAGGATAATGAAAGTTCAAGCTACTGCTAATTTAACTTTTTACATTTACATCCTTGTAATTGAGGTGAGTTTGTTCTTTTAGCAATTTTATCCAGGAATAAATGTCAAGCAAAACAGTAATTAAAAAGAAAGGATGTCTTTTCTTAAGTTCTTAGAATCTTTTATAATATCTAAAAATAACTGCAATTGTAGAGTTTTTTTCAGTTAATTGGAGTCGTTCTGTTGTAATTCGTCTCCATTATAATTACCTTCGCAACAGTGCAAAATGATCTGAATTGCAGTAAGCAAAAACTGTTCCCTGTTGACTTATTTTGATGAAATAGTTTTTCTCATAAGGCTTTTGCAGACAATGGATAATTATTAAAAGCAAAAAAGTAAAAAAATTGTAGAAGAAAAATTTTGAAATTCTACTGAGAAATGATTCTCTGTAAATATAAAATCATGAGTTAATTAACACTTAACATCTTCAGTTGCTGACCAATAAAGAACATATAAACAAATAGGTATATGAATAAAAATAGAACTTTCAAATGTAATTATTTAGAAGAAAATACAAAGAATAAAAATATAGAAGAATAAATACCATGTAAAATATAGTATCCTACACTTAAAAATACTTTAATAAAATAGATTATTCCAATTCTCTGGCAAAACATGGCAAAAATATAAATATAAATGCTTTGAATCTTTAAAGAAGACTTTAGACTATTTTTAGCTATATTGTATGTTCCCATTTTGCTATTAACTTCTCAAAATACTTTCCTAAGTGCAGGATAAAAATAACCCACTTTCCATTTCTGTATTATTTACCATTTCACCCTGTCCAATTCAATGGCTTCTGCCCTCACTTTTTAACATCCAGTATAAATACAGAGAATTAACCATTAGCATTGTGTGTGTAAATTGAATTCATGGTCACTAATGACTTCAAAGCATGGCTAATTCTACCATTCTTAAGTAACTAACTTAACTACAAACCTAAGAATATTTATCAAGAAGAATTTAGTTTGGTTCTTTTTTGTATGAGAATATTTAGAATTGAGCTGTTTATTTCATGTGCATTTGTAAAATGAAAGATAGTAGCCTAAAGTATAGTTCAGGATAATAGTTTCCATTGGTTATTGTAACATTATATTTCTATAACCCATTTATTCTTTGTTTTCTTTCAGACTGACATGACATCAGAAAAACGTAAGATTTTAATAAAACTATTATGGTCTGCATGAATTGTCTAATAAAGCATGAAAAGGATTGTAAATTTTAATTGCCACTAGTGATCATATTAACTTTATAAATATAAGATTATAATACTCTAACTATAGTCTGTAGATGAAAACTGTTATTTGTTATTAATAATTTAAAATTAAAATATTTAGTTCATCTAAGCATTCTCGTTTTTTTTAATTACCTGATAATCCTGCTATTGCTGTTAGCCCTCTATATACTGTAACACCTTCCCCCTCTTATTTTAAGTACGTGACCTGAATTCATTTCATTTCATAAACTAATTACAGTATCACTTTTAAAAAATTAAAATATTAATACTGTCAAAACTTGTCACGAAATTATTCACATGAAAATCCCTAGGTGCTAGTATAAAAGTGATACTGTTAACAGTAACAAAGATCTTTAAACCATCTATCTATGTCTTAATACTCTGGTGAAGTATTTCTCTGGGAAAAAAATAATCTCTTAGAATTTGGTTTGCTGGAAATGAATTATTTTTGCCACAAATGAGGATAAAGTTAGGTGATCCTGGCAACTTCCTATATAAATCTATGCCAATTTCTTGAAAATATGTTTGGACGTGGCTTGCCATTGCCTTCTTTCTAGGGCTGAGGGAGAATGACTAGCCTAAAGTCACCAAACTGATTTTATGTTTAAGTCAGGACTAGAACTCACAGTCTCCTGGTTTCTAGTCTGGTGCCTTTGATGTCTATACCAAATTGACTCCCTACATCATGCTACAAATGGCTGTTTGAAACAAGCATTTATTTATTTATTTATTTGTAATATTTATATACCGCCTTTCTCCCGAAGGACTCAGGGCGGTGCACAGCCAATCACAGACCCCAGTACACTATACAAAAGTTAAAAACAAATTAAATAATTTAGGCTGTCTAAAAATTATGCCCCTCCCCCATAAATTAATTAAAACCCAAATATTAAAAACCTAATTAAAACGTGCCAGATATATGTTGTGTATTTTGTGATAGCTGCTGAAAAGTATACAGAGAATTAAGTCACATTACAGAAATAGGTAATTGAGACTAGTAATCCAACAACCCTATCTAAATCAATAGTATGTGGGAATGATCTTGGGAGACAAAGCAAAGAGAGCAATTTGATAAAAAGGAACTGAGCCTTCAGCCAGAAGAGCCTTCAGCAGGGTAAGAGGCTCAAAAGAGTCCCTCCCCAGTTTCTTGGCCTGTAAAGGGAGATAAATCTACATAAAAGATTTGCTAAGATAACTTTACAGTAAAGTACAATTGGCCCAGCTGGTTGTATTTGCTATCTGGTTTACTTTATAAGGTTGTCAATCAACCTGCTAACTCAGTCAAATCTTATTTGACAATTGCAGTAGCTAAATCACACCTTGTTATTTGGAGAATACCGAGTCCCTAATCTACATTATTCAAGAAGTAGATATACTACTTTGTTTGTTTTCGTAGATTGTCACGGGTACAGCTATGCAAGTCTTGGTGTGTTCGGGTCTTTTCCTGTGTAAGATTGAGAATATCTGGCAATGTTTCGACGAGATCTCACTCGCCATCTTCAGGCTGGTGCTTTCGGCTTTGTGCTTGTGCGAGACACATAGCCAATACCTCAGCCACACATGTTCTTAAGAAAAAGCCAGCCAATCTGCAAACATCAACTCCATCAACCAATCAAGAAATGACAATACAGCCAATCTCCCCACCAGTATATATAGGGAGACAGCAGCTCAGATCACGCTTTGCTCGCACAAGCACAAAGCCGAAAGCACTAGCCTGAAGATGGCGAGTGAGATCTCATCGAAACATTGCCCTTATAGTCTCAATCTTACACAGGAAAAGACCTGAACTACTTTATTTATACATACCATGACCTGTCCTACTAGAAGAATACTAGTAAGCTTTCATCAATAGCAATTAGAATGAACTCTTCAAACTCTTCACAAAAAAGAAAAGAAAGAAAAACAAGTTGAATATATACAAATAGCATTGGGCATATCTCTAATATCCACAGTCCACAGCCACAGCTGGCTGATCATGAAAAAAGACAGACTGACAAACTAAATTACAAATAGCTATATAGTCCTTGATTTCTCTAAAGGGAGCCTTACTGCAAAACTTTTTAATCTTTATTCTTGTCATATCTAATTCTTTTTCCAAATCAGATATGAAGTATACTGGATATAGAAAGTCAAACTTCACCACAGTATTTTCCTCATCATTTAATTCCATTTTAATTTTTAACCTTTAAGTTTTATGGGCTTCTTTTAATGTAAGAATAGTTACCCTGCAATGTATGCAACAGCTTTGCTTTGCATGGAAATAACTTGGCTTACATATATATATATGTATGTATATATCGTGTGTATGTTTGTGTCTGTATATCTCTGTATGAATGTTTCTGGTTGCCATTCATTACATTTTCTCCCTGAACATTTGAATTCTCTGTTCTATGGTGGTGGTGTTTTAATTAACCCCCCTCCCCTTATTTTCCCATCTTATTTACTTATTTATTTCAATATGAGGATGTTCCAAAGTAGGACCATGCCTCTTGAAATAAGTCTTGTGTCTGTGTCATTATTTGGATGTAAGATTCCCCTTAGATGAAATGCCGGTTTGCAGCTACCTCAGATATCAATGTATTTCATTTATTGTAAAGTATTGTAGAATTAAATGTAAACATAGATATTTTTACTTTGATTATTGAATCATGTTTATATAATAACTACTTATGGTTCTGAAGTTTGCTACCACTGGCTTTCTCTTTGAGGATATCAGTTTTCAACCAATTACAATCCTTCTTTTGTTCTGTTTTTATTTTAGCATTGATCTGTAACATCTGAACAATCTTGAGATATCTATTTTTGTGTAAATTCCACACTTTCTTTTCCTTTCCTGAATTTGTTTTATGGTGTCTTGGTTTATAAAAGCTTTGGTGTTTGTGTGTATGGATGTGTTGGACTGCAAAAACTAAGCAAGTTATTTCCTGCTTACTTTCCTTTTCAGTTTTCCCTATTAGCTTTGCTTTGCTTTTTTTTTCCACCATCAGATTTGTGGACCCACCATTCCCAGACCATTTTGTTGATCCTCCTACTGCTGCAATCAAAAACAGTCATTTCAATCCTGATTACATTTGACAATCTCTATTTTTGATTTCCATTTATTTCCAATGTTTTCCCCTATTTCCATCAAAGATGATGACGAAACAGAATCTACAGAAACATCTGTCCTGAAAAGCCATCTTGTCAATGATGTTCCTGTTCTAGCAAGTCCAGATTTGCTGTCTGAAGTCTCTGAGATGAAACAAGATTTGATAAAAATGACTGCAATTTTGACAACAGATTCTTCTGAAAAAACAGATTCTATTAAGGTGAAAGATCTTACAAAAGCTGGAGATGAAGAGCCTGGAGAACCATTTGAAATTGTGGAAAGAGTTAAAGAAGACTTGGAAAAAGTGAATGAAATTCTAAGAAGTGGGAGCTGCCCCAAAGAAAAGCCAGCTTTGCAAAGATCTGCTTCTGAAGAAAAGTTGGTGGAAGAAGATTGGGTTCTTTTAAGTGATGAAGAAATTGAAGAGGCCAAGCAAAATGCTCCTTTGGAAGTTTGTGAGCCTATTTGTGTAGAAAATAGAATAGGCAAAGGAAAATCAAAGAAAGAAACAAAAGACATGACAGGAATGATTGATTATCTCAGCGAGGATCTAAAAGTTTATGTGTCTTTGAATGAAATGCAACCACAGCCATTTCAAGAAGATATAGTAGAAGAAAGATTTGAAGCTGTTGTTGTAAGCAGAGGTTCTGAAGCAGATAAAAAAGACAAAAAGAAGCAAGATCAATGCAAACCTACCCTGGAAATTAAAAAACCTGTTAGAAAGAAATTAAAAGATAAATTAAATCTAAAGGTTGAAGAAACCCAAGGAAAGGATAAGCCTTTAGGGCTAAACAAATTCAGTTCAGAGGAATCTTTAGATGAAGAACAACTATTATCTACTGCAGAGCCTGTGAAAGATACTGCTGTGTCTCCAGTTATAGAAGAAACCCCTATTGGGTCAATTAAAGATAAAGTGAAAGCTCTTCAGAAGCGAGTAGAAGATGAACAGAAAGGCCGTTCAAAGTTGCCAGTTCGACTTCAAGGAAAAGAGGGATCTGAGAAGCCTGTTACAAAGCTATCACAGACTAAAAAGATTATTTGTAAAACAAAACCTCCAGGTTCTCCCTCTTCCACAAAGACTTCAGCTTCTTCATCAGCCACAAAGATTCCAACTTCTCCAAAGACTTCTGCTGCTTCTTCCTCTCCTTCTAAACTGTCATCTCCTTCTACTAAGAAACCAGCTGTTTCTCCTACCACAAAAAAGCCAACTCTTTCTCCCACATCAAGGAAGCCACAAGTTTCTCCCACAGTTAAAAAGCCATCAGTTTCTCCCACAGCTAAAAAACCTCCTGTTTCTCCTACATCCAAGAAGCCTTCTGTGTCACCATCTTCTAAAACAGAACGAATTGAAGAAACTATGTCAGTTCGTGAACTAATGAAAGCTTTCCAGTCAGGTCAAGACCCATCAAAGCATAAAGCTGGACTTTTTGAGCATAAGTCTGTAAAGCAGAAACAACAGGATTCTGACAAAGGGACAACTAAAAAAGGACCTACTCAGGCAGAAAGTGAAAAGAAGCTAGCATTAACCTCTAGAGACACACATAAAAAAGACAGTCCTAAAAGCAAAAAGAACCAGGAACCTCAGGCAGAGGTAGGTTTGCAATCTAAAAAAATCACGCAGAGTATACCTCATATAATCTTGAAGAAAGATTTAATCACAAAACCACAGAGTGACAGAAAAAAAGAACCTCCTGTCATTGTTGAAGAAAAATCCAAAGATGTAGCCTTGACATTTGATGATCAAGGGAATGCTGAGCTTCAGATTAGTCCAGCCAGAAAGACATCAACTGATTTTTCTGATGTCATAAAAGAAGAGCTGGAAGATAATGATAAATACCAACAGTTGCGGCATATTTCAATTACAGAGGAAGGTGAGCTTCACTTAGATCAAGTTCTGACCAGTCCATTCAATGTTACATTTCCATCAGAATATGTGAAAGATGGGTTTTTGCCCACACTCTCCTTGCAAAGTGGTGCTTTGGATGGCAGCTCAGAAAGTCTTAAACATGAAGGCGTAGCAGACTCTCCAATTGGTAGCCTGCTTGATGGAACTCCCCAGAACAGCTCTGAGGAAAGTTATAAGCATGAGGGCTTGGCAGAAACTCCAGAAACAAGCCCTGAGAGCCTTCCATTTTCATCTAAGAAAACAGAGACTGCTGACCAGATGGAAGAAACTATATTAGCCAGTGCAGTGCAGAGGACATCAGAGACGCATTCACCAAGGGGGCTTTCTCCAACAGAAAAGCAAATTACTATTTGTGACAAAGACCTAAAAGATATGACAGAAACCACAGAATCCCATTCCCATCATATGTCAGAAGAACACTCCAAAGGCCTAGATTCTAGCTCAACTCTGATTGATAAAGATGCTCTCCATGATAAATCATCAGTGCTGGCAGATCAAAGACATTTAACTAAATTAGCTGAACCAACTGATTCTTTTATTGAAAAAGATGAGGATACATCCTTTGAGCCATATACCATTAGCCGAGGACTAGAGCTTTCATTTCCTAGCCATGAGGGAGAAGGTCTTAGCCCAGCTGCAGATGAATCCATAGCTATAAGTCATAAAGATTCATTGGAAGCAAGCCCAGTGTTGGAAGATAATTCTTCACATAAAACACCTGATTCCCTTGAGCCTAGTCCAACCAAAGAATCCCCCTGTCGTGATTCTCTGGAAAGTAGTCCTATAGAACAGAAATCAAAGGCTGGCTTCCTTCCAGGTCCTGGTCCAATTCAGGCTGCCCCTGCTAAAGCTGAAAACTTTCCAGAACTAGCAGCTGTGCGATCTAGACTATTACGTGATCCTGATGGAAGCGCCGAAGATGACAGTTTAGAACAAACATCTCTTTTGGAGAGCTCAGGAAAAAGTCCTCTTTCACCTGAGACTCCTAGCTCTGAAGAAATTAGTTATGAAATCACACCAAAAATAACTGAATCACAGATTCTTGCAAATATACCCAAGTCCGCAGTAATTCCTGAGGTTAATGAAGAGCCAGAAGATGATTCAGAAGATGAACCAAAGAAAAGATTCACTCCAGAAGAGGAGATGTTTAAAATGGTGGCCAAAATTAAGATGTTTGATGAGCTGGAACAGGAAGCAAAACAAAAGAGGGACTATAGAAAGGATTTCAAACAAGATGATATTTCAGGTTCTGATTTAGAAGGTGCTTCTGAAACTGAAAGGCTTCCTTCAACAACTCTAGAAGATAATCCTTTATCTACAATAATGTCTTCTGGAGTTGTATCTAGAAAGAGCTCTTCATCCTCAGAAAGTGAGCCAGAATTAACAAAGCTGAAAAGAGAAGCTGATTCTGGGCTGTTAATGGAACCTACAATAAGATTGCAACCTTCTTCACCTCATCTTTCCAATATGGATTCCAGTTCCAGTCCTGAAGAGACAGGATTTCAGCCTATAGAGTCTAAGCAGGAAGCATTCAGTACTGAGGAGGATAACACAGAATCTGATAAACCAACGGAGGAAACCAAAATGTCATGTGATACTTCACTTGCTTCTGATGCCAGCATCATAGCACAGGCTAGCGAATCAAAGTGCTATAGTACAGATGAGAGTGACACAGTTAGTCCTAATGGCCCTATGATGCCACCTGAAGAATCTTTCTACCATTCTGCTGATGATGATGCTCAAAAAATTACTGAGTTATATGAAACTTCAGTGGCATCATACCAGCAGGATGATTCTTTAAAAGATAGTGTAGCTTCTGAAGGGGTAATACCAAATGACTTAGTTAGCATGGAAGGAACTTCAGAGGGATCCTGTACATCTGGGACTTCTCATTGCTGTGTTTCACAAAATAATGTATTGGCTACTAATGTTTCACCTGACCACTCCCCTTTGGGAAGTGATATGGCTGGAACAGATCACAGGTTAGAAATGACAGACAGGGCTTTTCCTAGCATAGAGAACATCACAAAATATTCATCTCCAACAACCCCAAAAAGTAAATATGAAAGTGATATAGAAGAATTTGGCAAAGGTAGTGCTTTGCCTATGACAAGCCCTTATGAAAATGTCCCTTCACAACATTTTTTTACTAATGATGAAATTAGTACAGAAATTAATTTAAAAGCAAGAATAGACCAGTCATCTGAGGAATATTATTGTGATAAAGAAAATACTAAAATGGCTGAAGGTAGAAGCATGAATTCTCTTTATAGAACACTGTCAGAAGGTTCTGAAGTTCAGGTCCCAGAAGGTATTCGTATGGAGATAGAATCCAAGCAAATGGACACTTTTCAGAAAAGACCAGCTTCAGCATCTTCAGCATCAGTCTCTACATCACTTGATGAAGCTTCTCTACAAGATATCAGGTATGAAGCTGAAGAAATAATTAGCCAAATAATTATAACTAGGACAGATGTGGATTCTGACAAGTGGAGTCAAATTCGTGAAGATGATGATGCTTTTGAGGCTAGAGTGAAGGAGGAAGAACAAAAAATATTCGGCTTAATGGTAGACAGGAGATCACAAGGCACCACACCTGATACAACACCAGCTAGAACACCTACTGAAGACGGGACTCCTTCCAGTGAACCAAATCCCTTTCTTTTCCAGGAAGGAAAATTGTTTGAAATGACAAGGAGTGGTGCCATTGATATGACTAAAAGGAATTATTCTGATGAAAGCTTAGACTTTTTCCAGATGGGAGAGCCATCTCAGGAAGAAGTGTCATTATCTGAAGAAATGAGAGAAGCCGAAGGCCTAGAATGTCCCTCTGAGGAACAATCTTCTATTTCAGTTGCACCTTCTGAATTTAATAAAGCAGAAACAGCTGTGAAAAGTCCCCTTATATCTGTTTCAGAGGATGAGACGGCTGCTTTATGTAGCACAAAAGAAGATGTTAAATCTCGAATTCCTATTAAAATGGGTATCTCAGCCTCTTCAAAATCACCAAAGAAAGAAAGAACAGCTTCTGATCATGACCTCTCCTCTAGTGAAACATTTGATAGCTCCCAGATGCCTTGTCCCATCTCTCCTGAGCAGACAGTGATTGATGTACACTTAAATTTTTCCACAGTCACTAGGTCTGTTTGTGCTGACAAAGAAGATGATTCCCCAGATTCCTCCCCAGAGGAACAGAAATCTGTGATTGAAATCCCCACAGCTGTCATGGAGAGTGTGCCTTCTAGTGAAAGCAAATCCAAAATCCCCATTAGGGCTACTCCAGCTACATTCCCATCATCAGATAAGTCAGAAGCTGAGAGCCTTTCTTCAGTTGGCTTCCTAGACAACCTGGAAGAACCACAGGATGATGCTTCCAAACCAAAATCTAAAATTCCCGTTAAGGCAATTTTTCAAAGAGGTGAGCAAGAATCTAATTTAGAGACAGAAACACCTGCCTGGCAGTCAGAATCAGCTAAAGTCCCTGATGTTACCGGCAAAGTACCTATGAAACAAGACGTTAGGAGCAAATCTGAATCTGATGCCAGTGCCTCCATGGACTCAAAAGCTAAGCATTCAGTCAAAGCTAGAAGTTACACTGAGGCAGAAGAGAGGGTGGGTGAGATGAAGCTTGAGCTAGAATCAGATGAGTTGATGACTGCCCGACCAAAGATATTTTCTTCACGATTACCTGTTAAGAGCAGAAGTGCCTCAGCTTCCCGAAATGCTGTTAGCCCCTCAAAAGAAAGTAAGGAACATTTTTTTGACCTTTACAAAAATTCCATAGAATTCTTTGAGGAGATTAGTGATGAAGCTTCCAAGTTAGTGGATAGACTTACACAGTCAGAGAGAGAACAAGAGTTAGTTTCAGATGATGAAAGTAGTAGTGCCCTAGAAGTTTCGGTTATTGAAAATGTGCCATCCATTGAGACCCAGCAGTCACTTGCCGAGGACATCTTTGACACCAGGCCCATTTGGGATGAGTCCATTGAGACTCTGATTGAACGTATTCCTGATGAAAATGTCCCTGACCATGTTGAAGGTATTTGCCAGCCACTGGGTTCCCTTTGCTACTACGCATGTCATAAATCGCAAGGTTTTGCCTGTTTCTTCTATTTTATTCCTTGCTCTGCTCTTGGTGTGTGGTTCGTGTGTTGTTTTAAAAAGCTTCCTATGTTTATTAATGTGCTTTGTGTGAGCTCCATTTGTTTTTGTGTTTTTATGTATTTTACTGTCTCTGAAACAATCTCAAGATTGCACAATGCAAATGTTCATGGAAAGCATAAATATAACAAAATAAGCTTTCTCATGTGAAAAACACACACTTCCTTAATGTTGTATTAACACTAATAAACTTATAACATTATTTCACTTGTAGTACAACTGACCAATGCAAGTTTTAGTTTTTGATTTTTCATCACTGCTTGAATCTTTTTAATGAAATATTTTTGACACAGAAAAAGACAGGTAAGATTACTATAATTCTGGATATGTAGATCCATTTATATGCGTCAAAGTTATCAGAATCTAGAAACATACTGAATTTTGCTTCCATAATTAACTGAAGGCTATTTTCAAATACTGAATGTATTGATTCAGTCCTATAAAATTTAGAGAGGAATGTTCATGTACTTTTCCCCCTTAAGAATCCACTCCTATAGTAGTACTATAGAGTACTAAGGAAAAATGATAGTCGAATTATGAATATATTTCCTAATAGACTTTTTGAAGATCTAAAATGTGTCTATGGGAAAACAAAAACTCAAACTCTGCTGATACTGCCTTGGCTTTTGGATATATCTATTTTTCCTGCTGCTTTTATGCATATTTTCTCCAAACAAGTTTCTGCTTGCTTTTCCATGCCTACTTTTGTGAAGAAGATAAAAATTGAGGGGGGGAAACATGAAATGTTGGGCTAAATATATGATTTAATATATCATCCTGACATAATAATTCATGATTTGCTTTAACTGTTAGAAGTTGTGTGGCTTAAAATGTAGGTCAGTGTTTGAGAAAAAGAGGCCACAAATACGCATTTAATTTGTTAACTGAAGTAGCATGGAAAAATAAAATCTCTGTCCCAGCAAAATATTTAGTTTCCCTTTGTTTTATTTTATTTAAAATAGATGGGAACTTACATAAAATTTAGGACAGTGTTTCCAATAACATATTAATGCATATTTTTGAAAGAAATTCTTAATGAATGCTGAAGAGTAGAATATTTTAAATCTAGTCATTTATCAAGATCTTTAATTCACTTAAAAGCAGCCACTGTTCTAAAAACACTGGCCTATTTTATGGAGACTCCTTTCATTTTTTAAAAATTATTTTCGTACAAATAAACAACTGTCCTATTAATCTTATTTTAGAACAACAAGATGATCAGGAAAGGCTAGAAGAAAGACTAGCACATATTGCTGATCATCTTGGATTCAGCTGGACAGGTAAAGTATAATCTTGGAGAGATCACAGTTGTTAATTGCTAGAAACAACACTACTGAACAGTTGTAATTCAAAAATGCTAAAAGCAATCCAATGTCTTCCTTGATTTTAACTCTTCTCTGAATCACTATTCAGTAAAATGTCATGAAGTTTTAATACTATTAGCATGGTGTAAATTTAATTGGTATATCTATATATACTTTCTTGCTATATAAATATGATATGAAGACATGAAGTTATAACACTGGGTTCTAAAATAAATATGTACTAAAATAAATATGCACTGTTATTATTACTAACAATCTTTGCTGACTCACTGTGGTTCACAAAATGCCAAAATACTATAAAATGACCACAGTAAAGAAAAAGCACCCTGTATTCATTTAAAACCACCTGAGAACATCAGATAGTATTTTTAAATAAACAAATGGAAATCTAAATAGCAAAATTTATCATTTCCTAAAAACATTTTGGAAGAGTTCAGTGTTTAGTAATTTCCAAAAAGCCATTGCCAAGAAGATCAGGCTATCATGTCCCCCACAGTCCTTCTCTGAGGAATGTGGATAGTTTTAAAAAATTGATAAGCAAATATGAGGGGAAAACAGCATTTTCTGTTCTCTCACAAAAATGCCACTTCACAAAATTGGGCTACTGTAATGCAGTGCAAAATTGGGCCACCAAAATGCAGCATAAATATAATTATGTTTTATTGTTAGAATAAAAAGGAAAGGAGCACAAAGAAAATAAAATTCTAATTATAAATCTTTCAGTTCTTCTTGAGTTGCACTAAATGTGAATGATCTGTTTTGCACATAGTAGAAGACCAGCTGATCTATATACTTATGGAGTAATGTAGATGTATTATTGTTGCTTTGAATTAATGTTAATAGAAACTGGGCTGTATATCTAAAATAAATAATACTTAAATATAGTTTGAACTCATGCGTAAGTTTTCCATAAAAACAATAGAACGTTAGTCTCATAAGGTACATTTTAAAAGTACATTAAAGGTAGATGCATTAAATTTATTGGAGTCTTAATGCACCTATTTGAATTGCATACTCATATAATCTAGCAATTTGCCCACAAAATTTGATGGTTGTAGAATGGGAGCCCAGAAGAATAAAAAAGGGGTAGAAAGAGTGCCACTCCTGATCCTGAAGCTACAGAGAATTCTTCAATTAAATAAACATTATGGTAATAGTGAGCAAATGCAGTATAGTAATTAAAACTGGCTTGCAATTATAAGTTATAATTCAAGTATAATCTTAACAATGTTCCATATATATAGTAAAAGAAAAACATTGTCTACAATTTGGGCAATGCTGTTAAATATTATCAGAACTACCTATGTATGTATCTGGATAGATAGAGGGAGGGAGGGAGGGAGGGAGAGAGAGAGAGAGAAATCGATATATAGATGTGTGTGTGTCTATGTATGTACTAGGTTTATTCTGAGGTGAGTATAGAATTGTAAGCTAATAGTAGCAATAAGTGATATTTAAAAAGAATTGCAACTGGTCAAAATTATCTGAATACTTTGTGCTTACAGAACTAGCAAGAGAATTGGATTTCACTGAAGAACAAATTCATCAAATTCGGATTGAGAATCCTAATTCCCTTCAGGATCAGAGTCATGCATTACTGAAATATTGGCTGGAAAGAGATGGAAAGCATGCTACTGGTATATTTATTTTAGCAGTTACTATCCCTCACTCCTCTTCCATTCTGACAGCCAAGTGTACATAAGAGAATGCAAGTGTAATACAAATGCAAACCAATATAAAGCTCCTACATACACCCAAGGACACACATACTAAGTATGGACTGCTATAGATGATAATTATCTATGATTTAATCTGCCTCTAAATGTAGCTACACTGTCTAATGAGATTACAGTACAGATGAAAATGACTTCTAATGTTTCTTTTTACTATGTTCTCAGTGATATAGAATTGTTCATATCCCAATGGTATAAATTAACGTGCTCATATTCTGTTTGTATGCTTTTCTTGGAAGACACATAATAACTTTATTTTATTTATTTATTTGATTTATTTTATTTGTCAATCACTTACAAGATAATAGGTATAAGGATAAACATAGTTATGAATACAAGAAATGAGTACATATAAGAAAAATAAAAGAAACGACAGGGACGGTAGGCATGTTGATGTGCTTATGCACGCCCCTTACAGACCTCTTAGGAAAGGGGTGAGGTCAATAGTAGACAGCCTAAGTTAAAGTTTTTGGGATTTGGGGAAGAAACCACAGAGTTAGGTAGAGTATTCCAGACATTGACCACTCTGTTGCTGAAGTCATATGGTTTTAAACTAAAAAAATGATTCAAGCAGAGTAGGATAAATTTACTTTCCTATGCAATTGTCATTTTCAGAGCAACTATACCTGCATAATTTCCAGGTAAATTCTGTGTATTCTCCAGGGTATCCTGTATTTGTATATACTCAAAAGAATAAGACAGCTCCGTGAATAGACATGTCTTTCCTTCCTAATATGATTGCCAAATATTAGTAGTACTCCTCCAATATTTTTTCTGAGAGGTAGGTAATATGGTAATATATAATAACTCTTTCATAAAATCATCTTTTTTCTTTTTAATTTATAGTGTATTTAACTAATTTATATATTATAGCTGCCAATCTCACATCCGTGATGTGGGGCAGCTTATAAATAAAATATAAACAGTACCCCTACTCTTATTAGCTACTTCATCCCCAAGAAATAATTTCATTTAAGCAACACAAGATAATTAGTATCTTTCTAGTACCATATTATGTATAAGTAATCTTTATTTAGTTACCACAATTGGCGCTGGAAATTCTATCATATTATTAACTGGAAAGGTTGCTAAGTGAAATTGTGACTACGTTTATTGTGTCATTTCAGTTTTCCTTTGCAGGCCTGAAAAGATTGTAAATGTGAAGACTGGGCATAAACTTTTTTTATCACAAACTGATAACAAACCATAACTGCAAATAGTCGCTAAATGAGGCAGTCACTAATCAAGGGATACCTATATTGCTAGAATCTCCTAGTTAAGTACTTGCTATTGGAATGAAGAGACATTCCATTAATAGTGCAATATTTGGGGCTGCTTGCTTCAGAAGTATGGATAACTTGTACAAAGCTACCACATGGTCACCCTTTTCATATATCTGAATATACAGTATTTAGTGGGTAATTGTTACTTGGAAGATTGTCTTTCAAGATCTTTCAGGAGGCAATTCATATCCATCCCCAAGAATACAATCAATCATATATAACTGTGATTACCAGAACAACTAGAAGGATCAAAAAGAAAGAAGAATAAATAACCACTGCTTTTCAAGTGATTAGAGACACTGGTTTACAATCTTCCTTCCTATTGGCTGACTTCACAGCAGTTATCCAAAAACTGAGTAGATGGTATTCTTCATGCATACAAATTGTTAAAAATAAATGCTGTCTCTTTCATAATACAGATTCAGGTCTTACAGAGTGTCTTAAAAAAATAAATCGAATGGATATTGTTCACCTAATGGAAAGTAGTATGGAAAAGTCCAGAGATCATAATCGCACCTATGCAGAAATTGAACAGACAATGGTATTGGATCATAGTGAAGGTGAGAATGATGGTTTTATGGGTGTTATGGTGAAGTGTCATCTAGATGAATTTCAATATGCACGTCTATTATTGATCTCTCAATATTCGGTGATATAGTATAAGATGATTCACTTCTGATCGTTACTATTACAATGTTGAAAAGCACTATATTTATTCCTATATAAACTGATGGGAATGCTCTCTTTAGTATAGAATCCCTGGTAGTTATATCAGTGATAGCTGATAGGTATTATTTGATAACAATCAATTACTGAATAGTAATCATGCATGTGTAAGTACAATATCTTCAAAGAAATCCAGATTACCAGTGAAGAAGACAATAAGAACTCACTACTCTTCCTGAACATCCTGATCAGCAGAAATCACAATGGGAAACTAGAAACACAGACTAGAAAAACCACCCACACCACTAATAAGTGCTCCACTACCAAAGCAATAGTCCAACCTCCCACAAGAGAAGCTGCTTAAGAACTTTATTTAAACAAGGGCAAACTCATTGCAGCAACCTGAACAGCAGAAAAAGGAAATAAAAGCAGCTGTACATCTTCTAATAAAATGGGAATCCATGCAACTTTATCAAAAAGTGCCTGACCACTCAAACCAATATAGCACAAATAACACAAGCCGTAAAAAGCATAATACCGCTATACATCAAGAATATCTCAGAAACTACTGACTACTACAACCATATGAAATCAGTGTAGCGCTCAAGTTAACTAAAGTCTCACAAAACTAAGTAAACCAAAACTAAGTAAACCTCAGTAAACAAAAAAAACTCAGTATCCCCAGGGCAAAAAAAACCAGGAATCATCTACAATATACAGTGTAATGACTGCAACAGCCACTACGTAGCACAAACAGGAAGAAGACTGCCAGAATGCATCCATGGACACAAAATAGCAGTCAGAAGACATGATGAAAACTACTTTCACAACATATGGACAAAGCTAATTATAGCTTCAATTGGAAAACTCTGATCATTTTAGATCAGGGGTGTCAAACTCACAGCCCGCAGGCCAGATGCGTCACATGCTAGCCCTGCCCCTGTCCGGTTTAGCAAAGGGGGGGAAAGTTCTATACGTCACATGATACCGCCATGATGATGCGAGTTTGACACCTCTGACTTAGACCAAACCAAGTCCAAAAACCCTTTCTAGAAGTCTGGCATTCTGATAAATTACGCACTAATAGACATATAGATTTAACAATGTCTACATACTTTGTAAAAGAGACAATAAACAAGTCAAAAAGGGAACCAAAAGACCAAAACATTCCCCAATACCAGCAATCAAGACCCAGATGTACACAGATTAACTCCAAGATTAACATCAGACCAGAATTTAGAATAACAGAGTTGGAAAGGATCTTGGAAAGGACCCTTTGCTTAGGCAGGAAATCTAATCTCTTCTTAAAAACTTCCAGTGTTGGAGCATTTACAACTTCTGGAACCAAGTTATTCCACTGATTAACTATTTTAACTGTCAGGAAATTTTTCCTTAGTTCTAAGTTGTTTCTCTCCTTGATTAGTTTTCACCTGTTGCGTCTTGTCCTGCCTTTAGGTGCTTTGGAAAATAGCTTGACTGCCTCTTCTTTGTGGCAGCCCCTGAGGTATTGGAACACTACTATCATATCACCCCTAGTCCTTCTTTTCATAAGACTAGACATATCCAGTTCCAGAAACCATTCTTTATATGTTTTATTCTTGAGTCCCCTAATCATCTTTGTTGCTCCTCTCTGCATTCTTTCTACAGTCTCACCATCTTTTTTACATCGTGGTGACCAAAATTGGATGCAATATTCCAAGTGTGGCCTTACCAAGGCATTATAAAGAAGTTAACAATACCCCAATCAAGCAAGCTAACAGTAAACAACCCAACCAAAGAACTCCTACCAACACTGATAGGGCAAGCTGTTACAATATAAATTGAGAGCAAACCCCACTCTTTACTAGCACTGATGATGTTACCTAGCTTGGGTAATGAAATGTCTGCAAGAAAACCATCAAGCTTAGTGAGAACTAAGGACCACTCATTTCAACCGTGAGCTACAAATACTTTCCTTTATTGGAATTCTGGCTATATAGATAGGATCCCTAGAAATCACTAGCAAGTTCTTACATTTGAATGCATGGCATGGTTATTTATCTATGGTTAAATATAACAAACTTCATTTATGTTTTGAAACTGTGGAGTTGCTTGTTATATGGTCTTTTAGCATGAAATCTTTGCGCCACATCACATTATTACAAATCTGCATCTAGACAGCAATTACTTCATTTATAAAGATTAAACAATTGTTGTTTTATTTTGCCTTCAGGTTTCTCTGCACTTCATGAAGATCTATGCAGCACAAAAGATAAAAAAGAGGAAGAATATTCCTTTTCTAAAGACAGTGAGCAATCAGATCATCCTCCCATTGTTTCAGAAGAAGACCTTTCTCTCAGTTGCTCACCCTTGCATGAAGGCACATCAAAAGCTGAGGCAGAAGTATCTGTGGTAGAACTACTACACCAAATACAGAAAGATCATGTGAAAGCTGAATTCTCAGGGAAGCCTCATGAGCTGACAGAAGATTCACCTACTACACAGGAGTATGTGTAAGAATTCTACAGTAGAGCGGCGTATATAACAACAGGAAATACTTATTTCATGCAGATCATATTTCATAAGCAAGGAACAAGTACAAATTTTGCAAGACTAGGAATCCTTCAATTTTGCCAAGAAAAAAAATCAAAGAGCTAAATAATTTCTAAAACTTTAGAATAAAGCAAATATATGACCGATATATCATTTTAAAATACTCATAGACTTCTTAACTTAAATAAAAATAGTCATCAAATTAGTTACAATACGATTTTATTATTGTTTCTAAAGATTTGTCATATTTCTGAGCACGTTTTTAGTATGGCAAAATTTTGACTGGGTTAGATAATGGTACTTTTTTCTTTTTCTTTTGAATGAAACTCAATTCATGGTGAGATCAGCCAGGGTTCTCTGGATACTGAATTACTGGCTGAATTTTTCATTGAGGAGCAGACATTGCTTCCATGAAAGGAGTGTCAATCAGTAAGAGGCCAAAGATTCCCGAAGTGGGTAATCCTTGAGCTTGCCTATTCCTATTCCTGGAAATAAACAGGTTCTCAACCTTTTCTTCACACAGACCCAGGGGTGGGATTCTACCAGTTCATACCTATTCGCTAGAATCAGTTGTTAACATTCTAAGCAGTTCGGAGAACTGGTTGTTAGAAGAAATTACTGGCCTAATCCTGTAAGGAAGGCAGGAAGGAAACATTCTGGTGTTGCTTACAGAAACTGCCTCTCCATTAACCCTTATTACATTCTTGGCAGGACTAGACTTCCTGTCTCAGAAACCTGTCTGGAGTTTTTTCCCCCTCCTTTGCTGGTACTTTGTTTGTGTGGAGTGACCATTTAAAGTTACAATGGCACTGAAAAAAATGACTGATGACCATTTTTCATACTTACGACTGTTGCAGCATCCCCACAGTCATGAGAGGCCAGGCAAGGAGATGCATACCTCGGTGTGAGTGATATAGAGTTGATCACACCCAGCCAGTCACATGACCACCAACCATGCCCGCCACCTAAGCCATGCCCACAGAACCGGTTGTTAAAAATTTTGAATCCCTGCACAGATCCCCTTTAAATACCTTTTGTGGTCACAGACCTCCAAGACTTAACTCAAGATTTAAATCATAAGATTTCTTGGAGCCTTCACGGACCCCCTGTGATGACATTGAGGTCCCTCAGGGTTCTGTGGACTACAAGTTGAGAACCACTTACTTAGAATATGGACACTTATTCTATGAATACTAGTCTCAATTAAATAGTCACAAAGAGACAATTGTTATGACACACATGACAGACTGGAAAGAAAACTATTAATTCTATCCTGTGGTGGCAATGGAACAAATGGAATGAATGGGAGCAGTAAAATTGCTGACAAGAATTCAGGAAAGCCAAATATTTTTTTAAAAGGGAGGAAAGTTCCACTTCTCAAAATCAAAATATATCATAATGGAGTACTAGAAAGCTAGACTATTTTGGTTTAACAGAAATGTCTACAAAATATTGCTAGATGCTAGTTTTTGTCTGATGAAACAGTTTACTTGCAGATAAGTTCTAATCTTTTCCAAAGGAATATGATAACTTGAACAATATTAGATCTGTAGTCATGACACTCGGTATTGAATTGTCACTTGTATTCTCATTCAATTTTACCCCGGGTTATTCATTTCAAAACATTACGTGCCACTTTTCAAAACAAGCCAAGTGGCTTTAGAATAAACCTTATTCCTCAGAGACAGACTAGAGGAACTAATCATTTGTTTCCTCCAATCTTTATTAACAGTATCGCAACTTCTGGAGCAGATTTGACACAAGTGCCCCAAAGTGTGAAAACAGCCAGCATTGCCAGTGACAAGCCTGAGGATTTCACCGCAGGATGTGAAGATCTTGAAAAGCCACCATTGCATACTCCAACTTCTAGTGACCGAACTGATTCTCCCATTGTGGAAGAACCTGAAGACCATCACTTTCAGCAAGAAGATACGCATCCAAGGAAAACCAGTCTGGTGATTGTTGAATCCACTGATGAACAGCCTGAAGAATTAGAAAGACATGAAGAAGAACTGTTAGAAAAAGTAAGTTGTAACACTAACATGATTCATGAAGTAGTGCCCTTTGAAGAATTAATGAAGAATAAAGTATTTAATGTAATCGTATTTAATACTTGGAACAGTACACCCAGATAATAAGAAATAAGAGATGTTCACACACTGTAGATTAAAATACAATTCTAGCAAAAATACAATTGAAAGACAATGCACTGAAAAATGTAAAGCATTAACACAGAAGTGAATAAAGAGAAATATAACTAAAAATATGCTATCATCTGAATAAGAGCAGAATAAACCTGAACTGAAAAATATGAAATGGATGTAAGAAGAATTCTTTGAAAGAAAAAAAATTAGCAAGATTAAAATACAATATTTTTTACTATATGATTTCTGTATGGAAAGAAAAAAAAGGCAAGCAATATTTTGAAAGCTTTTCCAAATGTATATATTTGCAGAAAAATAATAATTCGTTAAAATTACACACTTCACACTTCAATTCGTACAAAGAATGTGTTAGTAAGTAGATTATGAATGAAAATATAGTTTTGTCCCATGGCAATTGAGACTTGTAAAAAATTTTCATTATAAAAATCAGTTAAATCAGAAAATAATACAGCTGCACATTTTTCCAAAGAGCTGCATGGGAATATTTAAGAGCATGCATGGAACATCTGTCTTTAAATGGAAAAGCTGGGTTGTATGAATGCTTCCCAAGCTATCCTTGACCATGCACAACAATTTCACTTACTGGAAAACAATGAAACAAACAGGCAAAAATAGAGGTAGTTCTTGACTTATCACAATTTGTTTAGTGACCATTTGAAGTTACAATGGCACTGAAAAAAGTAACTTATCACTGTTTTTCACTCTTATGACTTGCAGCATTCCCACGGTCATGTGATCAATTTCAGCTGCTTGGCAACTGGCTCATATTTATGACAGTTGCAGTATTCCAGAGCCATGTGATCACCTTTTGCTACCTTCTGACAAGCAAAGTCAGTGGGGAAGCAAGATTCACTTAACAACTGTGTTACAACTGCAGTGATTTCATTTAACCATTGTGGAAAGTAAGGTCATAAAATGGGGACAAAACTTACTTAACAAATGTCTCCTTAAGCAACAGAAAATCTGGGCTCAATTGTGGGGGTAAGGTGAAGGCTACCTGTACGTGGGTACATCCAGGAGCATCTTTGGATCAGTGGTAAGATTCAAAAAAATTTACTACCGGTTCTGTGGGCGTGGCTTGGTGGGCGTGGCAGGAGAAGGATACTGTAAAATCTCCAGTCAGAGGTGGTATTTGCCAGTTCTCTGAACTCAAAATTTCCGCTACCGGATCTCCAGAAAAAAGAATGGCTACTTTAGTATAAAAAGAGGTCTTTCACCAAACTGCTTCTTTCATGGATTTTGTTCAACTGTAGAAAATAATTTATTTTTTTCCCTTGAATACTCACAAGTTAGAATGTTTGGACTGACCAGTAGAGCAGTAACCTAAATGCATCCCACCTAAGGTCTTTCACAGCTCCTTGACACTTCGAAAGTTGCTACCATGGCAACTCAGTCATCATTATGAACCTTTAAGAAACGTGTCCCAACTCCCATTGAAGAAGAATCACAACAGTAAATATGTAGTGAGAAAATTTTATTTCCAGGATCTTTACCTGAAGACACTGCTGTTGCAAAAGTGAAAAGGATTTCAAAAATATCCTAGAACTATTTAAATCAAAATTAACTGTGTTTTCTAAGTGTAAAGAAATTATACATATATTTTACTGGCTAAAACACAGAAGCAAGTATAGTAATTATTAATTAACTCAAACTTGCAATATAATCTAGTCCAGTGTTTCTCAACCAAGGGTCCGCGGAATCCTGGGAGGCTGTGATGGTGTGTCACAGGGGGTCCACGAAGGCTTGAAGAAATATTACAATTTAAATCTTGAGTTAAGTTGTGGTGTCCCGTGGTCATGTTCCATGGCCACAAAAGATATTTAAATGGGTTCTGTGGTGAAGAAAAGGTTGAGAACCACTGATCTAGTTCATAATTATCAATTTGTTGGAAACTCTTATCTGTTTAGTCTAATTGGGTTTATGGAAGATGAAGTTGTAACTATATTTGCATTCCACTGGTGCACTTCTTGTAGTACATGGTATTGAAAGAAAGTTGAAGGCAAGTTTCCTCAATTTTGCAACATCAAATGTTTAAAGAAGATTTTGAACATTCAGCCCCAAAATAGAAAGAAAAGTAGTATAGCATACTTTGCAGTGTATCTCATTCCAGCAAGTGTTTGTATGGTGTTCGTTGTGTTATTAGAAAGAGGCCCAATTATTCATTCATATGTACAGTACCCGTATGATGAGAGCAATGCTTCCATGCTTCCACTAGGAGCTAGCAGAGGAATTAGGTGAGCTGGAGGTCAGCTCAGATGAGGAAGAGATGGTAACTACCAGGGTCGTTCGCCGCCGGGTAATTATTCAGGTACAGGAGTATTGAACTATTGCACGTATCAGTGGCAACTATGCCCTGATTATACCTCTTAAACCCACCCTTTCCCTCAAAATCCTGTTCCTGATACATCCCCTTGGCTGACAATGCACTGATGAATTCGGCATGTTCCTGGGTAATGCATGTCAGTTGATTCACATAAATATTTTTTCCTCCAATTTCATTTGGAAACTCAAGGAATGTAAATCAAAATGGCAGGTGTTTAATTTGCATTTTGAAAGAGACTTATCTCTCTGAGAGGACAGTTTGACTTGCTGCTTCAGCACTACCTACAAGCCAAATTCTTTCTTGTTCCAAGTTTGCATGCTTTTTAAAAAGGATTTATTTGCAAAATGTTTAATAACATTGGAGCCATTTGCTTCAGTGCTTCTTACCTAACTTACGTTGTTGTTGTTTGAGCCAACTAACTTCTGCTATGCAGTTTATTTAAAATAGCCAGTTATTTCGTTTCTGAACTCTGTTCTTTGTTCAATAGGCTGATGATGTGCCTGAAATTCCCCCAGAAGCTGTAACGGAGGAACAGTATGTGGATGAACATGGCCACATTGTAGTGAAGAAGGTATTCAGTTGATGGTTTATTAGGAGAATACAAAGAGCATTTTAGTAGATTAATTATATCTGAGCCATTTCAAGGTTTCCAGAGTTAAATTGAGGGGCTTTAGGATATTTTACTACAGGTTGTCCTCAACTTACAACAGTTCATTTGGTGACCTTTTGAAATTACATAACTGAAAAAAGTAACTTATGGCCATTGGTCACATGATCAAAATTCAAAAGTTTGGCAACTGGCATGTACTTACGATAGTTGTAGTGTCCCAAGGTCATGTGATTAGCTTTTGCAACCTAACAAGCAAAATCAATGGGGAAGTCAGGTTCACTTAACAACTGTGTGACTAGCTTAACAACTGCAGTGATTCACTTAACATCTGTGGCAAAAAAGGTTGTAAAATGGGCCACTTAACAAATGTCTCACTTAGCAACAGAAATTTTGGGCTCAGTTCTCGTTGTGTGTTGGACACTACCTGTATATGTAACAAGGGAATCTCTTATGGAAAATGAGGATTTAGGCGCTATGCATTTCATACCACATGAGGTAAAGAAAAACATTTTATCCCATGTAACTGTTGTACAAAAATAGAAAGTCTTTATTCATTTTAGGAGAGAACAGAATAGTTGAAATTATATTTTGCAAAATTTGTTCATTTTGATAAAATAGTTTCTTCACTTTATTTTCAAACTTTTCAGAGTGGGAGCATGTTAAAATTGTAATGTATTTAATAATATATATCATATGATGGATATATGAAAATTGCTTTGAAATAGCATTCTGAAGATCTGTTAACTGAAATTGTGCCTCATGTTACCTGCTAACAAAATAGCAAGTTAAAGCTTATTTGTGTATGCACATGAGAGAAAGAATGCTAGGTATTTTAAAGGACAAATATGATTGCCATGATTTAAAATTCAAGAACATGCTAACATAACTCTTGATGAACATGCCATCCTGCTAGGTTACTAGAAAAATCATCAGGCGATTCGTTTTACCAGATGGAACAGAAAAAGAAGAAGTTGTGATGCAGGGAGAACCTCAAGATCCTGTTACTGTGGAAGAGGGAGACAATTACTCCAAAGTCATAAAGCGGGTGGTGTTGAAAAGTGAAAGTGAACAATCAGAGGTTAGCTTTTTTTTCCTGCCATGGTTTATTTATTTGAAGTGAATTTTTGAAATTGGTATTAGAATTACCCATTATATTGTAAATTATTATGTTTATTACATTTAATATAAACTTTGTTTCATAAGGTTCACTTCACATGTCCTGTTTAAACCCCCTTGGAAGATGGCTTATTCAATGAAGAATTGTAGAGCAATTCTTTAATAAGTCTAGCACCCAACTATATCATTTTCCAAGAAATGAATGAATTGGTAACGTTAGCGCAAACTTTTCACAGGAACGTAGCAAAACAATGTTTTGGGCATTATCTAATTAGCCAATAGCCATGGTTCTGGAGTCCTCGATTATTGACATAAGCAATTATTCATGAAATCTCTTTCACAGGTGACCTTTTCTGAGCCAAGCATATTACCAAGTGCCTCGGAATTCCAGACTGAACCAGTAGAAGGCCGTAAGGTCAGCAAAGTTATAAAAACTACCTTAGTGCATGGGGAGAGAATGGAAAAACATCATGGAGATTCTAGTTTAGCAGTGAATCTTCCATCCGCCAAAGATGACTTCGAAGAGGTGAGATAATTATATGGTTTTGGCAACACTGTTAGAACTGCAATAGTACTAAGGGCGGAAACACATGCAGAAAAATTAGAAATAGCTAACCATAATGAAGTATCATTATAGAAATGTATTCTTGGTTTTTTTCAGTATGTTTAGAATTATTTTTCTTTCTGAAAAAGATCGGAGAATATCATCTAATGCAATCCAGTGAGAGATTGCTCTGAGTCTTAATTTTAGGTCCCATACAAAGCTGTAAAAGGGTGCTTTGCTGTGCTTTGATAATGCTTTAAGCAAAGCGTTCATTTGAAGCTACTTTGAAAAGGAGAGCTGCCATCCCATTTCTAGACAACAACGCAAAACATCATATCCTTCACTCACATTGTCACACTAATAGTCTCCTCCAAGATATGCAGCACCTTAGAAGAACTTCTATATTGAGGTTGCACATACTTATGCATGCACAGGAGCCTTTTTTGCTGTTTCCTGTTAGTTCACTAGTTCACTTCCAGTATTTCATTAAAAAGAAGTGATACTGGAAGAGGCACATTAACAAGACCATTTTCTACCTACTGAATCTGCTAGAAGAAGCAATTGGAAACAAGTGACAAAAGTGCTTCAGAAAGACAGTTCATGCCACCCCATTCTTGGTAAGGCCAACTGGGGCCAATTTGTATAGAGAAATCCATTACTATACAATGAATTTAGTTGGAACCTTTCACAACTACCATATTTTTTCAGACATAAGAAATTCCCTCAGTTTGGAACTAATGGTACAGCGGAAGCTTATCATTGATTAGTAAATATGAACTTTAATCTAGATGCATTTGGAGCAGGATTGTAAATTCAGAATATCCTATTTGAATAAAAATATGACTCTGTATTGGTTGAATAAATAGAATATAGATAATTTCTGTTCAGATGGGAGTGATGTCAGCACATCTTTTTACCATATTTCCAGCTTAAACAAGACTCTCCATTCTTAGATTGAATACATTTAAACATAGTATGCAAGAACACAGTGGAACGCCGATAGTTGAGGACTTTAGGAAAGAAATCTCCAGTATAAATGTACTCTTAACAATATAACTCAATTTGCAAATGGGGTTATTTTATTTTTAAATCCAAAGAGTAAGCTACTCAAGGTATAAGAACTATGATCCTATTTGAAATATATATGTGATTCCAAGGATAATCCTGGATCAAATCACTTTTATTGTCTAAGAGCCTTCTTCCTAATGAACCAAACCCCATCTGTTAGTAAGACTGGAGCTCTTTCTATTCTTTCTGGGTTCCTTCAAGGAGAAAAGACCTCTTTTTTCATAAGAGATCGTTTGTCTCCCTGAGGAGTTCAGCATGACAATTCTCAGAAAAAGTAGGTTCTATTGTTTTGTGACACATTTCCAAATACTTAGTAAGTACAGAATTTGCAAATTATGCAATTAATACTTTTTTTTCTTAATTTGTTTAATTTGTCTCATTAGGTGTTCTGATATTTTAGCAAGTTAATATAATTAAGTTGTATTTGGGTTTTCTATGCTACAGTTATGCTTCCTGTTTTACTTTAGGCCCTGAATTACATAGGTAACAAAATGAAAATTGAAGTCCCCCCATTAGTAGAGAAAGAGGTCACAAAAGAGGATGGGTCGCTTATTAAAAGGTTTGAGTTGGCATGACACTAGCCTGTGCAATGACCAAAGATTTAACAGACTAACTGTAATGGTACTTGAATAAATGTCAACTTACAGTCTCAGTGTCTTAAGCTTTATTTGGAAACTAACACACTTGATGGAAGAGGGGAGAATCAATTGGTGGAACAAACAGTTGTTTGGGAAATAGCAGAATTATAGTTCTGATTTTAAGTTCTAAATATAGAAAAAACTGCATGACATGTTTTAAATAATGTTTTGGGAAGTCAGAGTGTCATGAGGACAGGAAAAGATCTGGACAGTTACCTAATTGAAATGTTTTGGCTTTAGATCCATATATCAAAAGAGCCTGGTTTTGGAGGGGAGGGGCTAAACTAAAAACCCCAGTCAATGTCCATGTCACTGAAGCTAATTCCCTGGGATTAATTATAATTTGAATGCCATTATTATTGCTATGTTCATATCCACAACTATGTAGGCAGAATATACCCTATATTGCAATGGTTCCTGACCTTTTTAGTACCAGGTACCGGTTTCATGGAGGACAATTTTGCCATAGATTAGGGTTGGGGAGAAGGAGCATGCATAGTTTACAAATTACAGGTTCATGCCCTTATGAGAATCTAATGCCTGATGGTCTGAGGTGGAGGTGAGAAAGTGGCTGGGAAGTGGCTGCAAATACAGATGAAGCTTTGGTCACTCACCTGCTGCTCACCTCCAATTGTGCAGCCCGGTTCCTAACAGGACCTGGAATGACACCATTATGGTTCCCTGCTATACTGTACAAGAAATGTGTGTGTGGAGAGGGCAATTCTGCCTATGCTGACTCCATCTGCTGATACTACTGCTTTTTAGGCATTACTTTTTTGTTTAAAAGTGTTTAATGAAGGACTATCAATGTTTCCCAAAGCTTTCGCCTTTTAACTTTTATTGAAATTCCATTTTTTTTGTAAAGGAGATCTATTGATTCAGAACCTAAATTTTGTTGAAATGAAGAATACATTTGGTCTGACAACATGAAGAGGACTATGTAAAGATGATTTTATTAATTATCTTTTCTAAATGTTATGCATACCCATTTTCTCCAATATTTAAATTGCCTCTTAGATCTTTGAGGACTGTGCTTCAGGCATAGTCAGATCTTCTAAACCAAATTATCAGACAGGACAAACCTGGTATTATGTTTTAATTAATTGATGGGACCTCAGCTCCCAAATGGCTCTGGGAGACTTACACAATTAAAATATTAAACAGTTTTAAAACTCTGCCAGCAACAAACAAACAGTCAAAATGAAGAAAGAAACCTATTATTCTTCCTGTTTCTTTCTTGATTCAACTTTTTGTTTATTTTTCTGCCAATAATTTGTAAAGCGTGTGAAGCCAGTCCAATAATTGGCAAAATTTCCAGTTTCCCATTGTAACCTTCCTTCTCTGATGTCAGAATGATCAAAATCAGTTCTCAATGGGAAATCTGATGCTGCATTTCCACCTTTGAAGTTAGAACATGTTTATTCTCCCCAAATAGATAATCAGATCATATCTTCACCATATTTTGTACCAAGCAGATGTGTTGGGAATATAGCCCAAGTTTCTAGGGAACGATAGAGTATTTATTGTTCTTTTTTTTTTACTGACTTAGGAAGAAGAGGGCAATAAGATATGTTTTGTTTTGTTTTTTGTTGCAGTTTTTGTTTGTTTTGGTTTTTTGTTGCTGCTGATTAGACATCAGACATCTAGTGTATTGCTTCTAATTTCCTCTTTCTACAAAGGTTGATAAGCTCTCACAGGTGTGAGTGTCTGTGCATATAATAGCACGCACATTTCCTAAGCCATGGATCTTCCATCATGTGTGTGAATGACATATTTTAGCAATATAACTAGCATTCATGGGTTGAATATCAGAAATAGAAGGAACAATGAAAAGGTCTTAACAATGTATAAATAACAATAGTATGAGTTTTTTTGGTTATCAAATGGTTAAACAACCTAGTTCATTTGTTTCTTGAGCTTACTATGAACTTGATAGTCAGTAGAGGCTATTTCTATAAGTGGGCTGTGGTTCTCAAGGAATATAACCCAAAGAACCCAAAGAAATAAGCTGTCTTTTCCACTGAATAAATTATTTCTGTGATGTAATTTTGTGTATTCCCATCACTGCAGAAACCTCTTATTTGAAGAGGACTAAAAATATGAATACAATAGAGCTTATTTCTCTTCACTTGTCTCAATGTATAAAACTGAATGACAAATTTATTTGTTTATTGACCTGTATTCCATCCCACTATCAGTGAGAACCATTGAAGTTAAATATTGTAAGTATGGGCAGGAATGACAAAAACTAGCAGGTTTGTAGTGAGGGATATGGAAGGTTCTCTTATCATTTATCTTGTTAATGATTCCCTGTTGCAGGATTTTCATACAAAGGTCGGTGTTGCTGGATTAGAAACTATGTATGTAGGCACTAATGTTACAAAGCAATAATGTCTCTCAGAATAATTTTCCCAATATCAGGAAGGAAAAGATCTTAAGATACATTTATAACAGAAAATTTCTGATTGATACAATGTTTACATAAAAAGCTTGAACCGTACAAAAGTTTAAACCAGGGGTGTCAAACTCGATTTCATTGAGGCTGCATCAGGGTTGTGTTTGACCACAGGGGATGGGTGAGCGTGGTCAGAGTGGGTGTGGCCAGCTTGACATCACTCATGTTAGGGGCACCTGTGGAGACCTAAGCACTCTGCCAGTGAAAATGGCGCTTGGGAGGGTTGTACGTGACCCTCTTGACCTCCGTTTTTGCTGGCAGAGGGTTGCAGGAGGCTGAAAAGGTAGCAGCCAAAAACGGACCTTGGGAGGGCTGTGTGCGGCCCTACTGAGCTCTGTTTCGCTGGCAGAGGCACCATGGGCTGGTCCTTCACTATTTCCAAGGCGGTCCCTGCAGGCCAGATCTAAGTACCCCAAGGGCAGATCTGGCCAGGGGCCTTGAGTTTAACACCCCTAGTTTAAATTATCCCATTCTAACTCTACATAACAATGTGAACTATGCAACAACTCAACTTTTGACCTTAGTCAGAAGCAGGATACAGCCAGGGGTGAGATACTACCAGTTCGGCCTGGTTCAATAAAACCGGTAGCTCTGAAGAGCAGCAAACATGGAACCGGTTTGGTGTCTGCTGCTCTGTTGGCCCAGCCACCTGTCCGGGCTCTTGGCTGTCCTTTATTTCCTGCTTTTTCAACCTCAGCTGCTTTGCGTGACACAGCTGAGGTTGAAAAAGGAGGAAAGAAGAAGGTTTTCAAATGCTGCGCACTCACACGCAGTGCTTGTCAGCTGTCCGGGTAGCACATCTGAAGTTTTTAGAAAATGGTCTACACATGCACGCAAAATGCACTCTCACCAGGGGTGGGATTCTACCTGCTGGAGAACCGGCAAATCAGTGGGCTGGCCCCACCCCGCCCACTCACTCCTTATCTGGCATGCGTACCATCAAACTTGGCTGCTAAGTTGCTATTTTTCCTTTTTTTCCCCGACCGTTATCTGTTCTGCTGTGCCGGGAGATTTAGATTACCTAGAAAGCAGGAAATCGTCAGATTTCTTGCTTTCTAGCTAATCTAAAAGCAGAGCTGAGTCCTGAAGCTTCTATTATTCAGTGCAGACTCAGGTAGCAGATGGCAGAAACACATCTCTAAGTGAATCTGTGATTCTGTGGGCAACTCAGTCTGCCTGCCTGTTCTGCCTGATTTTGGGTAAAAGTTGCTCTTTTTTAATAAAAAAAAATCAAAATTTGCATACATGGTGTGTTGTGAGTTAATTTTGTGAGTTTGCTAGCAAACAAATTTTATGTGACAGACTCAGCAGATGGCAGAAACACAGATCTCTAAGTGAATCTGTGATTCTGTGAGCAACTCAATATTCCTGCCTGCTTTGCCTGATTTTGGGTAAAAGTTGCTCTTTTTTATAAAAAAATTCAATATTTACATAAATATTTATAATATTGACATACAAGCCATGCTCAGCCACATGACTACCAAGCCATGCCCAGTCAGCAATCCTTGCTCAGTCAGTCACATGACCACCAAGCCACACCCACAAATTAGGCCACACCCACAAAACCGATTGTTAAGATATTTGAATCCCATCCCTGGCTACAGCCTACCTCCACAGTCCCTTTAGGCAGTCATTTCTCCCTGCCTGTGCAAGTTTATGTCACACACAAGAAATTTCTCAAATTTCTGCTGACATTTTAACAAATCTACCAGTTTAAATCTAATTGTAAATTTAGGCTTGCATTATGTAAATGTAGCATAAGAAAGGAAATTAAAAAAAACTAATGTTATTGATATTTTATATATAAATATTTAGCACTTTTCTTAGCTCTTTAAAGTCAAATCAGTCACTGTCTTTTCACCTACATACAGGAACTCAAAACTCATGCTAGAATTTTGAAATGAAAAATAGAATGCAATTTCCTTTTTTAAAAAACCCTACAAATTCACTCATTGCCCCTCTTTGACTTCTTGTAGGACAACAATGAGTAAAGCTAGTACACAGAAGAGGACTGTGGTTAAGGACCAGTATGGAAACCGGATTCATGTGGAGCTGCTGGAGGACACACCAGAAGCCCTACCCCAGGATGATCTTCAGCATGATCTTCAACAATTATTAAGGCATTTCTGCAAAGATGAGCAGAAGAAAGAGGCCAAATGAGATGCTGCTAAATCTCACCCTTAGACCACCACACATATCCATTAACTGTCCAGCTTTCTTTTATCATAGGTGTTTGTTATTTAACATAATCATCAGGGAACACGGCTGTTTCTACTTTGAGCATATAGAGCAGGTTTTCCATTTCATTTTCTTTGTTTCTAAATATCTGTAAGCTAATTTGTGACCAAAGATCACATCCTTCATTCTGGATGGTTTTACCTACCAAGTCATAGACTTTGTGCGCTCTCCTGACTATCTTGTCACCTTTGCCGTTTTTATTGTTCTTTATTTTTGCACCAGATCCATAAACACATAAGTTTCTTCCACAGGCCTCTTAAAACAACAGTGTACATGTGTTTTTTTAAAGGATATTATTAACTTTGAAATGTAAATAGAGAAAATATGTGGATTCACAAAACGGGAAAGAAAGAAGCACTGCCCAGTGTGACTACTTTTAGCATCAGGACTATAAAGTTCGTTGAAGAATAATTCATGTAATATTGCTAACACAATCCATTACAACTAGGACATGGGTCTATCAAGAACGAAGCAAATCAATCCTCCTCTGTTCATAAGACTTCCAGTGTAATAAATTATTACTTGACTAAAAAGAGTCAGAACAAAGCCTCAAATTTCAGCTGTTTCCCTTACAAGACAGTTGATTGCAGCCATTACTGCTTCTTTGCTTCCTGGGAAAGCCACCTCAAGATTTCCTGAAGAAAAATATACCCAGTTAGATATAACGTGCTAGCAGCTATATCTGTGGCACTTTTGCATACTGTATTTAAATCTTTTAGATCAGGGACATGATATGAGTGCACTCAATAGTTTTGATCTCTATACTGTTTTGGTCACTCCTTTAACAAACCATGCTGTCTTAGAAGGGGTTGTTTCTGCTGGCCACTGCATTATACACATTTTGAAGGAGGAAAAGAAACTGTTACCTTTTTTTGGGGGGGGAAGAGATTTCTCACATTCTGTCAAGATTATCTCTTTAATCCGGCACATGCATGTGGCATTGGAGTATAAAACATGACCTTTCTATAATCATGCCAATTGCTTCTCATCTTTCCTAGCACTGAGCGAGCAGATGTTACCATTGTGTTTGAGGTTTTTCTCTGGAGTTTTATTTATAAGGAGACAGGAATCCACCACGCCTTTGTTTGGTTTTTTTTTCCTTGCTATTTTATTTATAGTCCTTAACCACCTTTCAAGCATTATTCATGTAAATGTCTGCACTTTGATTTTCCAAGAAGGCATAAATGACCCTGGAATTATTTTGTGGTCTGTATCTAATTCTAATAGTGGTCTGAAGCTCTGTAGCATTTTAACATATATATGTAATTAGATATATATATATATATATAATATATATATATTATATGAAATGATATACATTTTGAGTCAGTTATTTGATAAACACAAAGCATATTCAGCAATGATGAGTCAGGTCCTCTAGGGCTGAATATTTTTCAAAATCCTGCTAGCCTTTGTTTCTTTAAACAAAACAACCCGACTCACTCAGTGCTTAGGACGCTGAAAATAAATGTTACAACTGGCACCTCCTCATTAAGCAACAATGCCAAGGGAAAAGAAACATTTGAGGAGGTTTTGGTTTCCTGCTTTAAAAAAAAAACCCTACTCAGTTCCATGCAAATTCATTTTGTTGGCAAAGCAGGACACAAGCACTTAATGACTGCCAAAATGAAAGGAGACGTAATTGCAGGACACACAATAGCTCATTTCTCATTGTCAAGAACATCACTGTTTAACCTTCAAGACTGGGACTCTACAAGAAATGCATTTCTGTTGTGTTATTTGCGGTGCAGATGATGTTCTGTGTAACAGCATAATGGCTATTCTCCTTTTTTCAGTTTTGAATTTTTGCTGTGTTATCAGAGAACTTGAATACTGTGAGAAGGTGATTTTAAGTTGATAAATCGGCATCTTGTTCCCATGGTGATAACACTTAACTGAATATATCTATGAGGGCATGTATTAAAGATGTAAAACAAACAAACAAACAGCACTAACAATACATAGCTGCAATGTGTACAATGGCTGATTTAATTAAATAAACATGTAAAAGTGTTAAATGTAGCAATGATAGTATCCTCTCTTTTTTGCAACTTTTTTGCAATCGGGAAATTATTTGGAAACTTTAATTGCAAAATTATAAAGCGGGCGGCCTATTTTGTTATGATTAATTTTACATCTGTTAATGTTTGACTTTCAAAGTCCCAAAGGGCTTAAAGGATGTGGGGTCATTTTCTTCCATTCTGTCCATCTTAATCTTTCAAATCTGAGAAGAAAATTTTCTCTACGTCCCAACAATGGCAAAGGCTCATTTGATAGGAACAAAGAAAAAGTCTACCTCAGTGTAGAACTTCCAAAAGGAGGCAACTTTTCAATACCTCTTTTTTTAGAAAGACTTTCACTCTAAAGGCAAGAGAAATATGTTGCTTGCTATCTCTGCCTGTTGTTATTAGGGGATTTTTCATTATTGGTTTGAGTTTGTTTTGTTGTTCCTTTAAATTTTAAAATAATTTATAGAATAAAAATCAAGAGTAAAACTAATAATTTATTTTGTATGGTTGGACAATCTGATGCAGGTTATATATAAAAACACACATGCATGTAATGACATACAGGTAAACTTTGCTTAGAGACCACAACTGGGATCAGCAGCTTCATTGCCAAGTGACATGATCGCTAAGTGAGACATGGCTGTGACTTAAAATTTTACTGCTGGCTTGTCAATTGACTTTGCTTGATGGAATCTGGTTGTAAGGTGCACAGATGGTGATCACAGACTGACTGCAGGACAGTGCGATGATGGTCATAAGTGCTTGTACTAGTTGCATTTCTATTCAATATCTCAATATCTTTATTGTCATTGTACATCATGTATACAACAAAATTGGTTTAGCCTCTACTGGTGCAGTCCATACAAGAATACAAGACAACATGAATAATACAAAGTATAATCCTTATACAAGTAGGAAAAAAACCAGTCATACGTTTCCATATGTACGTCATATTCTGTGCAACATGTATATTACTCTGGTGTATGATCTTATATCATGGTATATACATATTACACACTACACTGGCAACAGTGAAATTCATCACATTAACCTGTTTGTGGTGCTTATTGTATTTAGGAGTCTGATAACCCAGGGGTAGAAGATGTTTTTAAACCTGTTTGTCTGGCTGATTATACTTCTGTGTCTTCTGCCCGATGGTAAAAGTGAGAAAAGACGCTGGCCAGGGCGTGAATCGTCCCTCAGTATCTTCCTTACTCTGCTGAAACAACGAGACCTGGTGATCTCGTCCAGTGGTGTTAGGGGGCAACCAATGGTTTCTTGTGCCGAATTTATCACTCTCTGTACTGCCTTCCTGTCCACAGCTGTTGAACCAGCGCACCATACTGTTATACAGTATGTAAGGACACTTTCTATCATGAACAGATAGAAAGAGATCATCAGCTGTTGTTCCACCTGATTTTTCCGCAGGACTCTAAGAAAATGAAGCCTCTGTTGAGCCATCCTAATCACCAGGGACATGTTGTATTTCCAGGTGAGGTCTTGACTAATAAGCAGTCCCAAGAATTTAAAAGAGGAAACCCTTTCCACATAGCCCCCCACTTGATATACAGTGGGGCAAATTCCTCTCTGTGCTTCTGGGAATCCAGCACAATCTCCTTTGTGTTGCTAGAGTTTAAAGTAAGTTGTTTTTTTTAAACACCATGTAGATAGCTTCTGGACTTCTTTCCTGTATGCTGATCTGTCCCTTCCAGTTATAAGATCCAGCACCGTTGTATCGTCTGCGAACTTTATTATGATATTGGATGGATCAGAGGATATGCAGTCATGTGTATACAGGAATACAGGTAGGGGCTGAACACACACTCCCTGAGGGGAGCCTGTGATCAGCTTCAGGGTGGAAGATGTAAAGGACCCAACCCTTACTATTTGTAGACGGTCTGTCAGGAAGTCTTTAACCCAATCATAAATGAGAGGAGGGAAATTCAGGTCAGTCAGCTTTTCAATGAGGATGCCTGTTAAGATGGTATTAAAGGCCAAGCTGTAGTCTCTAAAAAGCATTCTGACATAATTCCCAGATTTCTCCAAATGTATCAGTGCAATATGTAGAGCAGTGGTGATGGTGTCCCTTGTCAACCTGTTGCTTCCAGATAGGGCTTGAGGTATTGCAGGACCAATCTCTCAAAGCACTTCATCACTATAGATGTCAATGCAATGGGTCTATAGTCATTCAGGATGTTTATGACTACTTTCTTCAGAACTGGAGTAATTGTAGCTGCTTTCAAGCATGATGGGATTCTAGCCAATTGCAGGGAGATGTTAAAAATCCTTGCCAGGACCCCTGTTAATTGGTCAGTGCAGGTTTTTACCATTTTCCCCAGTACCCCTTCTGGACCTGCAGCTTTGTTGGGATTTACGACCTTCAGCACATTGATGTTCATGCACGGTGGGTGGCTGGAGGTTAGAGGGCCTTTGAGCTAGAGCCACAAAGACAGATCTTTTAATCTCCTATTCAGCTACTCCACCAGCAGGGCATTAGCATTGTCTATTTTCATCGTATTGCCCTTATAGTTGCTTAGATGTTGTAGCCCCTGCCACACCTATCTTGAGTTATTATCTGCCAGATGCTTCTCTACCTTTTGTTTGTATTTCTGTTTAGCTGCCTTAATGCCTATTATGTCATTATGAGAATACTGCAATGGTCGTAAATGCAAAGATTAGCTGTAAAATTACTTTTTCAGCATTGTTGCAATTTTGCTCACTAAACAAAGCAGTTGTTAAGCAAGGTATACTTCTACAATGGCGCCCATAGTTTTGTCTTTTCCAGCAGAACTCTGTATTTGTGCTGAACGTCTTGCATATTAGCTGACACATTAGAGGCAACTGCTTGTCAGTTCTAAAGGAATACAACTTGATAGCAGGTCCTAGTTTTGTCTGGACAGATAAAATACACTAACATGTAGAATTCACATCCTTTCCATTCTTCTTTTTTCCTAGTATTTACTCACAAGTGCAAGACTTGCTTTTTTTCAGATCAAAGTGAGTGAATGTTGATCCATTGGTTGCAACAGGAATTGGTTCCTTGGCTTGTTGGCCAAGCTGGACATCATGGATTGACAGAGAGTCTGGCCCAAAGTTACCCAGCCAGCTTTCAGGTAGGACTAGAACTCAGTCTTTAGCCTGATGCCCTTAATACTAGACCAAACTGGTTTTCTGCCTTTTATTATTTTATATTTTATTTTTATTTTATTATTTATGTTATAAGGCTACCCATGATATAAACAACATCTCTAGGCATCTTACAACAATAAAAACATAGAAATAAAACAATATTAGTAAACAGTACTACCAAACTTTGCTCCATTCTAGCTACATATTTTTTTGGCTCGATGCTGTCCAAGCTGGAAATAGAACTTCAGAATTTTGGGTGCTATAGTCAAAATGTATAAGGTTGGAGAATGTAGCAATTGAAGAATAAATTTCTATGGGTTTTATTGCATGGATTGAGCTGAGAAAAACATTTGAACATTGCAGCTCAGATATTGTACATTAAGTTGTTAGGCAATGTTAGCTAGAGGATTAAGCCACCACATACATATATAAACAGATCACATAGATTATTACAATCTGACACCATTGATAACAAAGATGAAAGGCAACACAAGAAAAAATTGTCCTGATGAAGGCTTCTTAAGTGGGTCTATGACAATTCACCATGGCCAACTCACCATGGTCAACTTGCCACAGCCAATTCTCCATGGGACAAGAGTTACACTAATATCAAAGAAATGGTGGAATAGAATCATTAATGAAAGAATGAAAAAGTAGGAACAAAATGAAATGTGAACGACAAAAATTAAAATAATTATAATGGATCATTAAATAGCCCCTTGACGAGTTATCCCACAGTCTGGCAAGTTGCTGCAGCAAGTTGTCAGCGAGTTAGCCATGGCGAGTTGTCCCATTTTGTTCTTAGGCACAAGACATAAGTCATAGAAGAATTCCAGAAACTCTCCAATGTTCCCTGATGGAATGCGCACAGAACAAAAACTATGGTCCACAGAGAAACATGAAAAAATTGGAGGGATATTAAATATGAGGTGAAGCTTAATCCTGTTGTTTTATATGCGGAAGTAGTGGTGTAATTAAATTATTAAAGTAGTGTTTAAAATATATAGTAGATTACATACCATGCCAACTATCAAAGGGATCTCCAACTTAATGGGGGCTAATTTGGAAATTTGGAAGTTGTTGTATTTTCCCCAAAGACTGTTGGTGGGACTTGTCCATTCACGAATTGTTGCCATGCAGCACTTAGGTAGCTGTGCAGCAGCTGTTTGCCAAATGCTGCTTCTCTCAGATTTCAACAGTCCAGCAGAAACGTCCCGTTATTATTACTTTGTCCTTTTTGAGCAGGTGGACCCCCAAAACACTGAGGTAAGCGGTCAATATTTTAATTTAAGAAGCTCATGAAGGCCATTTAGGGCCTGGGGGAATAATAGAAACTAAATACGTTGTTGCAGGCTGGCAATATGTTTTGCTTTGCATACAAGTGTCGTCCTATCAAGTCTAGGTTGAAGTCTAGAAGCCTCTGTGAATCATTGCATCCTTTGCCACCAATATTGCAGGAAAAGCTAGACACCTGGTTTTTCCTCACAGCCTCATTATTCCATTATATACCCAGTGCCCAGCTCATATCACATCACTCCTCAAACTCATATAACTTGAACTGTACTGATCAATTTCGGGGGACAATTGGGCTTTGCACCTATCATTTCTGGGACAAGGGATCATAAGACATCCCTTTTGGTAAAATTGGTGGGGACTCTGTTTTCCCAAATTTTATCTATTTATACTGGTTTTATGGCAAGAGAACAACTGACAGATTTTACTAGGTTGGTGGCTGAATGAGTTGTACATTGTGGGAACAGATTAGCAATTATCTGAAAAGTCTAGGGATGATTCAAACTGCCTTTAAATTAAGTTTTTGCTCGTTCTTGTTAGAGATGGCCTAGAAAAACTGAAGCGTGCAATCCAAAATACTAAGTGAACCTCCAAATATTTTCACTTCTTAAAAAAAATGTGTTTCATGTTGTTTTTTAGTTAATTTTTAATAGATAATTGATAGGATTACTCTTCAACTATATAATTAAGAATCTTTCCTTTTATCACACGAAACATTAAAAATAGAGACTTCTGGGAGTTGCATCAAAGATTTTCAGCAATCAGTGCATTTCTACATTAGGGTATTCCACACTAATTCAGCCTTTTTTGTGGCTGAAAGCTGTCAAAAGCTGTATTATTCTGTTCATTTCTTCTCTTTCTGAGGAAAACTATTCTGCAGTTTACAGTTAAAATATACTCAATAGACCATCACCGACATTCAGACCTTCCGGCATGCAGTAAAGACCCACTTTTCCAACAGGCTGGCCTGGTCCAGTAACAATTGTGGGGGTTTTAAAATTGGTTTTTTAATTTTTATCTGTTTTATCTGTTTTTGATACAATTTTTATCTTTTGGCCACAAATTTAATTATTTTAAATTGTTTTTAACTTTATAATTCCTATAGCTTGTTCTGTTTTATCTGGCTGTATACCGCCCTGAGTCCCGCTTTTGGAAGAGGGGCGGTATAAAAATCCAAAAAATAAATAAATAAATAAATAAATAAATAAATAAATAAATAAATAAATAAATGTCCTTATAGTCAAATGTATTCTGTGCAAATGAAAATACTGTAGTGCCACAAGAGGGCAGTAGATAGTAATTTTCCAGCAATTGCCAATATGTAATCTTTTGGGACAGACTTTTGTGAAAAGATTGGCTGAATTCTGTGCATGTTAGCTAATTCTCAGGGACCTATTCCAATAGATTTACTATTTTAAACAACACATTAAAATTGCTCTGTTTTTATCAGAACATTAGATAAATAAAATGAAAATCAATTAGTATTTGTCCAGGTATTAAATTTTATCTTCTACTTTACATTACCTATCTATTGCATTATTACTTTTTCCATTTTGAAACTGATTTTGTTCAGCATGCCTTTAATATCATACTAATTTTAGAATTTTTCTTCTTTGTTTTTCCTCCTAATTATTTATTTATGCCCAACTATAAAAGTTAGTTAACAGGAAATGAAAGTGTTACATATTTCTCTAGAATGATTTATATTCAAGTACAAATATATGCAGACAGATTTTAGGTTATAATAGGTATCATTAATTAAGTAAGATTCTGTTGGATATATAATCTTTTATAACTTCCCTCCCCCCCCGCCCTCTTAATTGTAGGTTTATAAGAACAATATAAATCAATAGTAACATACTCCCTACAATCATTTTTGAATGGAAAATTTAGTTCATTCAGTATGATTTCATCTCTCATTCTTCCATCATCTCTGTTTCAACAATTCTAGAACTATCTTTCTTAAAGCCAGTCACAATCTCATTCCATAGTTTCACTGACAAAATGCATACAGTATGAATCAAATTGCAAACCACGTTCCCATTTTGTTAGAACAATACAATATTTTCTCTCTCCATCCGTAACATTTTCCTCGTGTAGATAAAATTTTAAAAATCACTTACACCAGTGTGTAATGGTATGTGGGAAACACAACTTGTTTCCTGAGGGATAGAGGGGTTGAGGGAAGAACTGTATTTTCAAACAGGCAAGATTCTGTGTAGCTTTACAATAAAGCAGAATTCATCCTGTCTGGTCTACCTTGTAAGGTTGGCACAATGTGCATACTGACATATCTGAAATCCACATGGGGAAGTGGTGTTATGAATAATCTAGAATGCTGTCTTGTATCTTGCTTCTACCATACCATCAATTCCAATTATAGGGGTTTCCTGGGTTTCATGCAGAGCTCTTCTTGCTTTTCAGCCTAACCCTTTAGCTGAAACTAATGAACCAATGATCACTGAATTATTATCCTTCTGAAAAGACTTTAGTCCATTAAAATTAAATTATAATTTAAGAGAGAATTTCTACAAAATGGTGTGCCATTGGTATTTGGCACCAGAGACAGCAGTCCTCATCTTTCTGGCTCCATGGACTGGGAACAGTGGCAGCGGTGGTTGGGGGGGAAGGGGTGGTTTTGCACATGCAACCTAGATACTATGCATGTGCAAATGAAGCATTGCGCACTTGCCCACCGCTTCCATGACCCGGTTCCCAGCAGGCCATGGACCAGTAGTGATCCACAGCCTTGGGGTGGGGATCCCTGTTCTAAGATATAAAGATACTTCTTTCTGTTCTGGAAATGTAAAAAACAAGCATGGTGGGGTTGCAAAAAATGAAAAATATTGGACACAGATGTATCAGATGATGCAGAAAATTTTGAAAACTTTCACTTGAAACCAGGACTATTTTTACTAGAACTTACGAACGTGATTCATAATGAATCTTGATGAATCATTTTGTGGAAAATTGGTTTTAGATATTGTAACAGCAGCAAAGATATTATATGCACAAAGATAGAAAAATATAAAAATACTCACAATAGAGGAATGGATTGTGACCATAGCAGAACTTGCTCAAATGGCCAAGTTGATTTTTTTTTAATTAGGAAAGGAAATCAATAAATAAATAAAGTTAAAGATTAGGAAAAGAACAACCATTTTTTACAAAGAATGGAAAGCCTTTCTGGAATTTTTCTTGAAAACGAACAAAAATGAACTGATGATTGGGGGATTTACTAATTAAAAGGGGTTGTTTATGGGAAGAAGATAAGTATGATATATTATTTGGAGGGCTGAAATAATAGTTGTTTCTAACAAGATAATTCAAAATAACTTCTTAGATATTTTTCTTTTTCCTCCTTGTCTTGACTTTTACTGCTTTTTAACTTATATTTTAACATTTAATATCTTTTCTTTTTTCTAATTATTTGTGTTTCAGTTGTTTTTAAATCTTGTAAATTTTGAAAATTGTATTTTAAAAAAAATACAATAAAAACTGGTCTAGAGGTATACAGACAATGGGAGCTTAGAACACAATTTGTCTTTGAATGGAGTGTAACTCCTAAGCAGCACCTACATAAGATGGATTGCCAGGACAAGAAGCTTTGTTGATTATTAAAAGATGAGTTTCCCACTTCTTAATTTTCATTGATTATAAGTTTAGGTAAAGCTTTTTTTATGCAAGTAAACTCATGGCCCCTAGACAAAAAGCAAAACATCAAGGAATGATTTTCTTGTAATCAAGGAAACATGAACAGACTTGTGGTGGTTTACAATGTTAGGTATTATCCCTAATAATCACTTGCAGTATTTATGGGTAAAACCTTTAGTTATATCTTGATCTGGACTAGCAGAATTTTCAGGTTCAGAGTTACTAAAGAATTGTATATGATCCAGGGGTGGGATTCAGGTTTTTTAAACAACCGGTTCTGTGGGTGTGGCTTAGTTGGTGGGTGTGGCTTGGTGGTCATGTGACTGGGTGGGTGTGGCCAACTCCACATCACTCATGTCAAGGGGCGCTTCTCCTCGCCTGGCCTCTCATGACAGTGGGGATGCTGCAACGATCATAAGTGTGAAAAATGGTCATAAGTCACTTTTTTCAGTGCCATTGTAACTTTGAATGGTCACTAAATGAACTGTCAAGGATTACCTGTACAAAAATACAAAAATCTTCTTTACTTGCAAAAAGCTGCCCTAAATACCAATTATTTTATTAAAAATACCTGCAAGCCGGAGTTACAAATCAGGCAGGGTGCCAGAGCACCTGGAGGAATGAAAATAGTTAATTGCAGTGATAACTATCAAGCAGCCAACTCTTGCTCATAAAGTGAAACCCTTTAGCAGAGAGGTCATTTAAGCTCTCCAGAAAAAGCAGACCCAGGAAAAGCAATCCTTAGATCCATTTGAACACTTAAAAATACCAGCTGCTCTCACTCATCTCACAAGATATCCTAAGGAAATCACCCAGATTTAAAGGAAAGGTCACATGCTCCCCAAAAAGCAGTTTAAAAAAATAAGTACCAAGCTTGCATCCTGCCTCTTGGAAGTATACCCCAAAAGAACAGTGCCAGATAGTACAGTGCCAGAAAGCAGTGAAGGAAGACCTCCCTCCCTAAATAGAAAAAGAAATCATGAGGCAGGAAAAAAATTCAAACACAATATAAATAATTAAATCACAACAGTAGCTGTTGCTTGTTGAAGATGAATAGGGAAAATTATCCCATCAATTAACACAGGATTAAACTTCACCAAGCACAGAATTAATCTTCACCAAAAACCAATTTTAGACCTAAAACTCAGAAAGAGTATGTAAACTCACATTTGAATGTCAATCCTTCTAGCTACCCAAGAAGCCTTGCTGAACGTCAGTCATCTTGGTTCTCTGTCACTAAAAGTTTTGCTTCATTATTCAATTATTTCTTCAAAGTGCTGAGTGTCCAGGGAAATATTTCCTCCCAACAGCAGTGTAAAAATCTTAAAACAACCCTTCCCCTTTAAGAAAGTCTCAGAAGTTCCGGAGATAGGAAGTCTAGGCTGTCTGCCAAGAATGTAACAAGGGTGGAAAAAACCAAGAAGAGATTGCTTCTAATTACCGGTTCTCCGAACTACTTAGAAAGTTAACAAGGGGTTCTATAGAATCGGATAGAATCTGTAGAATCCAACCTGATATGATCACTAACTCCTGAGACAATCACTCCACAATAGATCTTTATAAATACTTGTTATAAATAAATTTAAAGCTGATTGGAATATGAAATTGGAGATTTCCCACTTGGTTAAACAATAGAAAACTGTCAATATTAAATATTCCAATAAGTGTTAAGTTTATGTCTTCAACTTTATTTATTAAATAAATTTATATGGCTACTCAACTCACACACAAATGATTTTGAATGGCTTCCAACATTTAAAGATCCACATCATAAAAACCCATAACAACCCCCTTCCCATGGCAGCAGTAACGTCTTGTCCAACAAAAAAGGTTCTAGACTAATTGGACCCTATTGCATATGTACTGAAAAGGAATTACTAAATTGTTGTTGAGAGTTAGTGAGAATAATGCTCAATCAATGTTCAATTGAAACATACTGGTGCAGTGTGATGGCTCAGCAGTTAAGATGCTGGACTTTTCGACTGGAAAGCTGGCAGCCCAGGTTTGAAACCCAAGTGCCACATGATGAAGTGAGCTCCCGTCCTCTCCCCAGCTCCTGCCAATCCTGCAAATGCAAGTAGCTCCATGATATCATGCTGGCCACATAATCACCAGACGGCTTTGGCTCAAAGGTCTTGAAACAGAGGTGAGCACTGCCCCTATAGTCAGCAACAACTAGCAGAGTAAAATCTGCAGGGCTTCCTTTGTCTTTTACTTTGAAACATACAGAAGTTATATTCTGGAAAGAAGTAATTACATTCATTCATTTGACTCCAAGACAAAGCTTATATTTTCACATGTCCTTATTGCTCCGAATAACATACCTGTTGCTGGAAACTGATGGCAGGCAAATGAATTCTCCATGATCTATTGCCAAGAGACTAGTCCTTCAATTTATGGCCCCTGTTATTCATAGGATTGAAGACTTAAGGTTACTCGTGACTTATGAATGGGTCAGTTATAGAGATAGATTACGTATGAACAATTGTAGTGAAATAAGGTCATCCTTATTGAAACTCTTTATGAAACTTGCGTTGGTGTATTGCTGGTGTATGACTTTTTAAAAAGGGTATCTAAGGAGCTATCTTATCCAATGACACTAGAATAAGGAAGACCTTATTCATGCAAGTAGGAGAGTCTTTCTATGGACCCTGTCTGCTAAGGAAATTCAATGGTCGGGAACTTTCTGTTGTGGCCCCATCCCTGTGGAACAGTCTACCATCGGAGGTAAGGACTGTTCCTACCCTTTTGGCCTTATTAAAAGTTGGCATTGAAGTTTGGTTTTGTTGGCTGGCTTGGCATTCTATGGTGGGCATTCAGTCAGTATAAGGCCAACTTATCCGCAGGTGGTATTCAGCAGGTTCTGACCAGTTCTGGAGAACCAGAAGTGGAAATGTTGAGTAGTTCAGAGAACCAGCAAATGCCACCTCTGACTGGCCCCCGCACCCATCTATTCTCTGCCTAATGAGTCCCAGCTAATTGGCTGGGTCTTCTTTCGTTGCCCTGCACAGGAGAATGGAACTGGAAAGCAGGTTAGTGGGGTGGGGAGGGAATGGAGATTTTGCAGTATCTTTTCCCTGCCATGCCCACTAAGCCATGCCCACAGAGCTGGTAATAATTTTTTTTGAATCCCACCTCTTATCCCTATGCCATCTATCAGTCCTGCAGGGTTTTTTGTTAACAGTTTTTATTATTTTAATTGCTTTTTTATTTATCTTTTTATAATCTGTAAACTGCCCAGTCACCTTATAGAGGTTATGGGAAGCATAAAAAGTTAATCAATAAAATCTTTTTCTTGTTTCCTTCGATTCTTTTTTCCCTTTCTCTTTTTTATTAGAAGCAAAACCTTAAGACAAATAGTAATTTAGTTATGTTTCACAATGTTGTACAATGGCATAGGGCATGCTGTGTTACATCCATGTGTTATAGTATTATATTTTTCTTTTTTGGTAACACTTTAACCATTGGCTTTAAAAGACCTTGGCTACTGAAGGAAATTTTTCTGATGTGTTTGCTGATCAGAATAAAAAAGTACAGCATATTATGCAGTGAGATTGAATGCAGGAGGAATATCTGTATTTATATAGCACACATGTACAATGAGAAAATATATACAATAAATTGAAATAAATATATACATACATACAAATGGGTTTTAAAGCCAGTTTAGAGACTCAATTGCTCGGCTCCTAATATATTATTTCATTTTTGTGGTCATAGAAACCTGAATATGAAATTCTGATCTCAGGCATTATAGTAGTGTAGTCATAAAAACTAAGCATTAGACCTCATGATTTAATTAGAAATGGAGTTTCTAATTTTGCTTTGGAGAAGCCTGTTTAGTTTCTATAAAAACATATAATTCATTATATGAGCCTTTTATTTCCAACTTCATCCATATCATTAAATGAGATCACTGAATGAAACCTAAAGGCATTTTTTTGGAATTAAGAGGATTGACTGCTGCAATTATAAATGTCATTTATGTGCTAAAACAATGTTAACAGCAGCACATTTGTCTTGTGAAAGCCATCAACCCCAAATAAATCAGTTAGCTCGAAATAACAGTCATTTGGCAGCATACCTGACAGGTTTTAGAATTCAAACTCATCATTCCCATGAACAGCTTTTTGTGCCAGTAGGAATGATCATATTTAGACTGCTCTTTCTGGAGAACCTCTTTTCTTCTGTGCAATAAGAGCTGGTTCACATATTACATTTTCTTCTTTATTTCAGCATAGTGTTAGACCATCCAAACAATTTGACACAGAATGTGAAATAATTCATCTGTCTCAGCTACATCTGAACTTTAAAATCTGTCAGCAAGAAAGAAGAGGCTGGTGTTTTTATTGTCCAATGACTTCTCCGATTCTTTTAGTTTGGGAAGAAAAGTAACAGGGAAATTGCCAATATGTACTTTAAACCTATGTCACTGGTATTTCTGATTATGTGCCAGGCTTTTTGACTCCTAGTAACCACAGAATTTTTCTCCAAAACAATCCATCCTCACCTGTTCTTTCATGTCTCCCAAAAATGCCTTCATCACAAGTGACTCCATTCACCTTGCTTTTGATCATCCTCTCCTGTTTCATTCTACTTTTCCCAGCATTGGATCCTTTTCCAGAGAGCTGGGTCTTGCATAATTTGTCTTAAGGACAATTTGAACCTGGTACAGAGTTAGTACAGCCCTCTGAGGGTGAATCCAGCCTGCAATAGGCCATGGAGTTGGCCCATGGGCCATCCCAAAGACAGTGAGGGACCTGTCCCTGCCACCCCAGCCCTGGTCATGCCCACCAGTCAACAGCAGAGTTTCCTGCTTGGCAGGGGGTTGGATTAGAAGACCTCTAAGATCCCTTCCAATTCTGTTATTCTGTTCATTTGCAGGTCAAGCAAGAACTCTGGCTTGATTTGTTCAATGATCCATTGGTTTGTTTCCAAAAGTATTAACATGCTTTCTATCCTGCTACTTTAAAGTCCAACATTCATTTTCATAGTATGTCACAGGAACCAGGAATGGCTTGCGTGATTCTGATCTCTGTAGATAAGACACATCAGGGCATCTGAATATATTTTTCAATCATGGCTGCTCTACTGAGATTTAGTCTGTGGCATATTTCTTGGCCACTTGTTCTTTTACTATTGGTAGTTGATTTTAAATGGAAGAAACTACCCATCATTTCAATATCTTTATTATTGATCCTGAGTAGTTGTACTGATTGTTTTTCATTTTAGAGATTTTTTTTACTGTGGTCTTTGACTTTTCAGTAATAGGGCTTGCAAATCCTTTGCAATATTATTTATATAGGCCCGAGTTCTTCCTTTTCTGAGAAAGAACTGTGGCTTTTCATAATAAACTAGAAGATAAAACAGGGGATGCAATGATCTTGGCAGACCTGTAAAAACTAAACATTTGGATGTAAAATATTAGGAAATCTGTGTGTAGCCTACAATGGAAAATTAAATATTTTAGAAGATGGCAGTGGAAAATAATTTTTCATGTTGTTGCCAAGAAATTTACATAGATGAATCAACAATCACCAGATGTCCAGCTTGATTTGATAGAGACTTTATCTGTTTCCTACAATGGGTGCTCATTACAAGTGAGAACATGTCAGAAATGCATCAGCTAAGAATGAGATTCACAACACAGCAACACAAGCACATATTTTGCAAATGGAATTGGTAGATCCTGTTTTCTAGCTGTGACTTCTTTCCAATATGATACAGAAATACTGGAAAAGCAAATGCTGTTGGTAAATGTCCAAATGAGCATCAAACTTGATATTAAAAAGAAACTTCAAGGAGGGTTTAGACATTAAACTAACAGTAAAAGCAGCACATAACAAAAATGATTTTTAAAAACATTTATATCTTGCCTCTTCTCTGGCAATTGATAGGATACACAAAGTGCCTTGTATGATGTTATCGCCGAACAATCTAGCACAGGTTGTCAAACTCAATTTCATCAAGGTAGTGTTTGACCTTGGGGTCCAGTGTGGGTGTGGTCTGCTCGACATCACTCATGTTGGGGGTATCTGTGGTGATCTGACTGTTCTGCCAGTGAAAACTGGCTCCCAAGCTCCATTTCTGGCTGTGATGGCTTTCTGCAACCCTCTGCTAGTGAAAATGGAGTTCAGGAGGATGGTCCTCCTGAGCTGTTTTCACTGGCAGAGATATCATGGGCCGGTCCTTCACCGTTTCCAGGGTGGACCCACAGGCCCGATCTAAGCACCCCGCAGACTGGATCTGGCCTGTGAGCCTTGAGTTCGACACCTTTGATCTAGCAAGATGTTTGTGCTGCAATAAGAGCCTGCCCCAGAATGTCCACTGATCAAAGCAGTCAAATGGAAATTTGAATATCTTCCTGATCCACAGTCAACCATTACACATATGAAAAGAAAAAAATGTGCATTTTTCTTAAAAAAAAATAATGAAATACTGAGAATTTTTTTTAGTGAGTTTTTCCTTTCATGATCCTTTCACTCTCTTTTGACAAGATACTTTGGTTGCCCAAATGAAATTAAAATGAAGCTACAGAAATGAATAGAAAGAGACAGTAGGTTGTTTTATTATATTTATTGCTTTTGTTTGGAGTTACATAAGTCCTTGTGCTCGAGGATCTATGTTCATATCCCTAGCATTCATGTTTTATTGTCTATCAGAGGACAAAAAATAGCAGGACATTCAGGAAGGCAGCATCGATTATATCTGGAAAACAGATGCTGAAACTCTCCCAACATTACTTTTGGCAGAATGAGTAGTATCCTAGACAGAAGAGACTCTGAAAGAACATCCTTTTAAAGTTCAAGTAAGACCATAAAACATTTGTTTCTACTGATTAAATTTTAAGTGTATCCCAGAGTATTTTTATTTAATCACATCAACTAAATCATACTTAAATAAGAACACTGGTGAACCACACTCTTTCTTCATCAACTTATGGTTTAGCATAGGATAATTTATATTCATTTATTCTACATATTTCCCCTGAAGCATGTGGAATTGAAGCATAGAAAAAAATTCTTCTCTTCATTGCATGAGTCAGCTTCTGGAGACAACCAGGAATTAAACAAAACCCCAAATATCACCATCATTTTCTTTTGGTGCTTCGAGTTTTACCTTTCTGTTTCTGGACAAGACCATTTTTTAATCACATCTTTATTAGTTTGATAAATAACTCCAGGTGACAAACACATAATATTCCTTTATCCTCCTATTCTTCCCAAAACAATCCTGTGAGATTATAAAGACAGAGCAACTAGCACAAAGTCACCTAGCTAGCTTCCATGTCTGAGGTAAGACTAGAACACATGGTCTCCCAGTATCTAGTTTGGTGCCTTAACCACCGAATAGACCAAAAATGGCTCTGCTATGCTTACATTTATCTGGCCAAAGGAAAATTGAATGTAAATTTTTAGTGGAAAATATGACACTGACCATCAATTTAAGCATAAGCAATTATGCATTGATTCGGTTTACTTTCCTCAAAATTGAACTTTTTTGAAAGTTATTTTTCCCACACTCATGTCAGCCATAAACTGAATGCAACCCGTTACAAGTAGTTGTTTTGATATGAAGTATTTTCAGAAATTCTCCATAAATTCTGAAAAGAAAACAATGTATTATTCATTTGGCAAGCTACAAGAATCAAAGAAAAGAGCCAAATGGCTGCTAGGAAAGGATGGAAAACAAAATGAAAAACAGATGGATTCATGAATATTAATTTATGAATACTGAGTGTGAAAGTAAAATAATTTTGCCATTGCTGTTAATAAAAACAGGGGCATTGTGGTAAATGATCTGATAGATGATGTACTGCATGCCAGCATGTAGGATCATGGCCATTTCCACTTGGGAGAAAAATCCAAAGATCAGATTACATGTATTATATCCAGCCAAATTCAGTCTATCATTTATATCAGTCCTCCAGGCTTAAAGTTGCCAAGGTTGGAGACCCCTGGTTTATATTTATATTTATTATGGGCATTTGATAGTATTTTGATGGATGAATAGCAATGGTGGATGAACTTTTTAATTGTGATAAATATAAATCGAATCAACCTATCTACATAGGAGGCATAGGGCATACTTTGGAAAAACTGATTGGCTTCTTTGGCAACCTATTTTTTTTTATGGGTTGGGTTTTTTTCCTCCCTTTGTTAGATCATTTAAGTCTTCATGGCTAAGGACGAACTTGAACCTGAGACAGTTCACCATGAGAGCCACACTGAAGCATTATACTACACTGAAAACTGAAAAATACAGTAAATTATCCAGAAACTTTATCCGTCTTTTCAAAGCAAACCACATTTTCCCCCATAGACCACTATTTCTATATAAATATATAAAGGTAGTAAATATAATTAATAGGTAAATTAAAACAGTTCATGTGATAAAATAAATTTATGAATTTTTTAAAAAATAGCACAACCTCTTCAATTAAAATATTAGTGAAACTTGGCTTTCATTAGCTTTTGGTATGGAAATACCTGTCTTGGTGTAGCTGTCTTGAAACCTATTGGCCCAAGTTTTGAATAGGTCACTGCATTCACAGATGTTTTTGCAGCACTGAAAAATGCTCTAAATTGTTTATATGATGCAAAATTAACCCCAATACAAGTCACTAGTACAGTAAAGTTTGCAGAATAATTAGTAGAGAACAACAAAAAAACCACGTCTTAGGCTTATAGTGCTCTGACACCAACTCTTGGAACACTAGAAAATAGCCTGCTAGATGGCAGTACATTATAATAACACAAGTTGTTTGAAATAACTTGAAATAACTTATTTCAATTGTTTGAAATAAACAAGTTTTTTTAAAAAAAGTCATCTATGACAGGGGTGTCAAAACTCACGGCCAGTGGGCCAGATGCATCATGTGCTGCCCATGCCCACACCTGGTTTAACAAAGAGGGAAAAAGTCATGATACGTCATATGATGGCGCCATGATGATGCAAGTTTGACATCCTTGATCTATGACATGGATTCTTTAGCCACAAACTGGAGTACCACCACAGATACTCTTGTAAAATACAACAGTGATGCTCAAAATATTTCCGGAATGGATAGAAGAGTATAGGAACATTTCTGGGAAGAGAGAATATCCAGTTTTAAACTTGAAACACAACTATCATTTCAATGCAAAATATTTTGAATTCAAATCACGTTGCCTAGCCCCAATACATTCAATCCTTTATGATAATGGTCATTTTGATAGTAAATGATAGGTAAAGAATGATGAAGCCTGCAATCTCAAAGGAAAACAATGAAGCATCAAATATCAGCATAAATCACAAATTTATTAATTCTTAAATATATCTGTCAGTTCTTTACCATTATGGCAGGAGATATATATATATCTATATATCTATATCAATATATAGATACACTCACACACACATATATGTACATATATATGAATATACACATATATATGTGTACATAGAGAGAGAGACATATATATGTATAAACACACAAATACCTATACACTGTCTCATAGTAAACTGCAGTGTATTAAAATGCAAAAATTAGGTGTATAATTCAGGTGGAGTGCAGAGAACTAACTCACATTGTATTTCTCACATCTTAGTGTGGAAGACAAACAATCTAGAATAATATGGCATCACCGCATGCTATGGTAAAAGGGTAAAGGAAATTATAGGCCATATTTCCATAACATAAAAATACACTAATGCCACCTAAATCTGCTTCACAAAAGAAGAAATTTATTAATAAAAATTATGCATGAGGCCATTATCTTTTCACAGATCCCACTAGCAGATTAATATGGCTTGAGACATTTACTGATGATTGTTCTAAATACTTCTGTGGGTTGAAAGTATGTAATAACTATCACCAGAAAAGCTTAAATTTTTCTAACATAATTTTTTACAACATCAAGGTATAAAGAATAAGATCCACTTTTGATTAATAATCAGTATAGAGAAATGAAAGTTATACAAATTGGGACTTTTTTTCCTCTGTCTTTAAAAATTTAAAGCTGTTAATAAGTTGTAAATTTTTACTTACCAAAAAGAATATTAATTAAAATATCATGCAATATACAGTGTTACAGAAAACTGATTGCCCTACTTAATGAAAGAAAAATACTTTAATAAGAAAGAAAAGTATTAATATATTTAAAAAAACTGAAATAGAAGGAGCAGTACTTTTGGAAATATAATATTATATTTATACAAGAAAAGCAAACAAATATTATCCAAATAATGTGTTTTAACTGCTTGTTTTGCAGGTATATAGACATTCAAGGTACATTTGACACGTAGGAAAATGAACAAATTAATAAATCTATAATTATTGTTTTACTTCATACTTTCAAGGCTGTCAACAAGCCATGAAAAATGGATAAATTACTGTTAAATTTGACAACATTATTAGAAAACAGGCGTTTCCCGGTAATAAATTGATACAAAGAAAAATTTAGACTTCTCCTGATACTAAGCTTTTAAGACCTAATTGTTCTAGACTGCTACATATCTTATTAGAATATCAGTTAAAAAATCCTCTATATCTTGCTTTAATAAATGTTACTGTACATCCAAAAAATGATTAAAAAAAGTTTTTATTGTACCCATAAGCTAAATCGTCAGAAGCTACATTGAATCTGTTCGCTGTTTGGCTTCTGAAAGCTAGAAATGCTATTTTCCCCCCTAAAAATAGTGCTAAATAAGCAATTAGAAAAGAAAGAAAAAACTATTTGTCGTTACAGTTGCTGAACAAATGACAGCAGTGACAATTATTCTTGTTGAAGTCAAATCTGCAAATTTTGTCCTTTTTTTTCAGTTATACATAGTGAATCACAGCAAAGGCAACTTCCCAAGACCTCAAACCTTTAGAAATGCTTTGATCTGTCACTATGTCTACCATACATCCTACATTAAAGATGCTGTTAGTAGGAATTTCATTAAATCCTCATTAGGCAACAACCTTTAAAACAAATGACTCAGAAAAGAATAAAAATTAAAACAAAGTTAATTATTTTTAACCTTTGTTTTTATAGGGTGCACATGCAGATGATATTTGTATTTTTGCTGGAGATGTATAATCTGAATATACTCTCGCATTTTAATTTTCCCCTTTACCCTTTATTCTTGTACCTCTCCTTCCATCTGCCATGAAACATTTCCTTCAATGAAAGTTAAACAAAAGCTATCAATGGAATATACAACAAAATGATGCAATTATAAACATATCACTTGAAGAAACTTCACAGCTTCATGCACTCGGAGAACATGCATGAAGAGGGCCAGAGGATAGCCCGGGGGAGCCAACCAAGTGCGGAGTGCGTGGACACAACGTGGGTGGGGCTGACATTTAGCTAAAAGACAACAAGAAAAGAGAAAGACAGAGAGAGAGAAAGAGAAAGGAGGGAATGAATTATTAATTCATTTTTTGTGCTAATTCTTGGGAGTAATTTTCAAACAAATTTAAATTATTTTTATTGTTCATTAAAAAGACTCAAACAAATCAAATGCTAAACCTATTTTCTCCTTCAAATACTGATATTGAATCTAAACATTTATATTCAAATGCTTATATTTTTTTTAAAAAAAGAGTGAAAACTGATTTAAGTTTGTACAAGAGAATTGTTTTTCTTTTTGCATCTAGCTATTAACAATGATTGAGTAATAATCTACATCGTATTCAGACAACCAATTCAAATTTATTGATATTGGTTTTGTGATTTCTGAATCAATACTATAGTATTATAAACTCACCACTTTCTGACTATAATGGAGGAAATTAAAAACATGTGAACCAAGGTTAGATCCTTCCTGAACTTTATTTAGCAAGCCAGGAATTAATATGAAAATTATCCAACAGAAGATGGAGCCTTGGTGGCGCAGTGGTTAGAGTGCAGTACTGCAAGCTACTCACACTGGAATTTGGCAGATCGAATCCCACCAGGTTCAAGGTTGACTCAGCCTTCCATCCTTCCAAGGTGGGTAAAATGAGGACCCAAATTGTTGGGGGCAATATGCTGCATCTGTAAACCGCTTTGAGAGGGCTATAGAGCACTATAAAGCGGTATATAAGTCTAAGTGCTATTGCTATTATACTCTAATTAAGACAACCTAAGCTCAGATACAACATTCTGAAATCATTGCATAGTTTTGAACCTCATCAGTTTAAACTTAAATTGATTTTTGCAAAGCTTTTTCCCTATTTCTGGTACTTTCTGGCAAAACTTACCTGGATATTTAGGTTGAAGGGTTATACCATGTTATGGTATGCTTAGTCGTTTTTTAAAAATAGTCCAAAGCTATGAAACAGATGGAGGTCACAGATTTTTGTTCATTTGTTGACACAATAAGTAATAATTTGTAGTTATTTCGACAGCCAAATTAATATCAGAACATTCATCTGTTACAGCCTAGTCAACTCAGTTCTGTTCTTGAATCTGTGAATATTCATTGAAGCAAATTCTAAAAAACAATCTGTTATCTTTCCCAAAGCTGATTTAATAAATGTAACAAAGACACAAAGTGGAAATTACTCTTGCAATCTTTTCTGCTTGGCTACATCCAATATGCCCCTAATTCTGTTAATTTCCACCAAGTCAGTGTGATTTATTTTATTCAAAATAACACTGAATTCATGCTATGGAAGTATGCCTGATTTTATTAGAGTTATTTATTTTAATTCTTTAATGCTATGAGCTGCTTCGGGGCACAGCCCCACTGAAAAATAATATGCAAATCACTGGTGATGTAAACATGGGGCTTTATTTATTTGACAGTAGAAAAGTTGCAATGAGGGGTCTTGAATCTGTTACTCACTTGATAGGTACTGTTGGTGATCCTGAACGGTGAAAGTGAACATTTTGCCATTTTCCATCACGGCGGTGCCAAACCCTAGTCTCTTCTGACTGCATCGTTTTGGGCATTCCACTTCCATCCAGATATTGAGTCAGTCGGATATATGCAATGCAGGCAGCATCATCCCCTACCAGATGGACATGGGGATTCAGGATAATGGTGTGGACTGGCTTGTTGCTTTTTGACAAAGCTATGGAAAAAAAGACATATGAGTTCTAAACCCTTAACGCACAAAACAGTTGTGCTCCAGATCATTAGGATCAAATAAATAGAAATTCTGAGCAGCCACTCATAAATTCATTTAACATTCTATGGATTGTGTTCATAGAGTCTATACACCAATGAATATATCATGCAGCAATGTATGTTTACTGGGACAGGAGATCTTAATTACACAGTGAGGTAGTTAAAAACATTAATTCTTGACCAAATTAGGTGAGGATCAAAATTGGATCTTTGACATTTTAAAATATTTTCCACCTGTTGCAGCTCAAAACATTTCTCACATACTCTGAACAGGCACTGCTGCTGTGAACTATGCCATTATTACATCAAATCATAAATTCCTCTGCTGAATGAGTCTTCAGGCCTTGCCATTTTATTTATTTATGATTTTGTTTTCCTCCTTTAGAGAGATCAGTATAGATTTAAAAATTATCAAATAATAAAACCCACATTTATTTCCTAGGACATATACTAACTGATAGCAAATAGGTTTCTAAAATTCCAAACATCTGATGATTAATCTTCTGAAGCTGGGTTTTTTTCCCCTCCAGACCTGGAGATATGGCGGTTGGAAGGAGCAAAAAGAACAATAAAAGTGAAACACTGATTTTCAGTTTGCTTTTTACTGACAAGATCATTGGTTGTTCATTCTATATACAACTAGACAACCCATTGACCTCTTAGGTCATCCTTTCAGACATATTTCTTTATCAAATTCTTCAAATGTCTCCAATAATGCACATTTAAGGTATATTAGTTCAAAAGATTTTGCTCCGTTTTGCCCAAGAAAAGGTTATAAGAAAAAGAGTTTAAGTAGTATATTGATGGGTTCTTTCCAATACGGGAACCTTTTTTTTACAACACCTGTATGGAACCATTATTCTAATATTTCAAAGTGTTAAAATTTTAATGTATAGTTTATACAAATTAATTTATGGAATACTGTATATCTTCAACTCAAGTCTTTGCTTTACAGTGAAAGAATTTGTACTCCTCTTAGTAAACATGAAATCTTGAGCCAGAATCTTCAAGAGGAATCATGTTCTTCACAATGAAAAGAATAAAAAGTCCTAATAAGATACTGACGCAGCTCTACCATTTAAAAAACATAAGTGCTTAAATTTAGTGCTAAGGAAAAAAAAATGGTTATTGAGCATTAAAATAGGTCTTAATGAGAAAGTGCAGATATAAAATATACAGATATATGTTCAAATCAAATGATTTGGTTTACAAATAGTTCGACCTGCTGATAGGTAACATTTTGCTATTCTTTACATGTGTAATATTTAATTATTTTTAAATCAAACTAAAATGTAATCCTTATTATACTATCTGAACTTGTTAGTTGATAAGAGCTTGTTTGTTCACATTATAATTCAATTTTCTGGATACAGAATATGAATATAAAGCTTATTGGGTAGCACATGTAGTTGTCTCCCAAAGTGAAATTATTTTTTTTCATACATCTATCTATCTATCTATCTATCTATCTATCTATCTATCTATCTATCTATCTATCTATCTATCTATCTATCTATCTATCTATCTATCTATCCTTTCCAATTGCCTTTGTTTCCCTCTGTGAAGAACTATGCACTAGATTTGGTCAAATTTCATCTTGTCCTCAGTATGTATGTAATGTATGTATGTATGTTATGTATGTATGTGTATGTAGGTATTTATTTACTTACTCACTTACTTATTTATTATTTATTTATTTATTCAAATTTGTATACCGCCCCCTCTCCCTAAGGACTCGGGGCTGTGCACAGCCAGATAAGAACATATAAATACAAATAGAATAATTTAAAATAAATTAAATAGATTGGCTTTAAGAGTTAAAAGTGGGGAATTAAAAAAGTTAAAAACCATTTAAAAACCGGATTTAAAACCATTTCACATAATTCTAGGCCAGACCGGCTAGATGGAATAGGTGGGTTTTTAGTGCGCACCGGAAGGTCAACAGGTCAGGGACGGTCCTCATCTCCAGGGGCAATTCATTCTAGAAGGAGGGGGGCCTCAAAGAGAAGGCCCAAACCTTCAGGGTCGCCAGCCGTCCAGCCGGCGGCACCCCAAGGAGGCCCGCTCTATGAGAGCGCACTGGTCGGCGAGGGATTGACGGTGGCAGCAGGCGGTCCTGTAAATACCCAGGTCCCAAGCCATGGAGCGTTTTAAAGGTGGTCAGCAACACCTTGAATCGCACCCGGAAGGCCACCGGGAACCAATGCAGCTCGCGCAAAAGTGGTGTAACATGGGAGCTCCGAGGAGCCCCCAAAACCACCCGCGCGGCTGCATTTTGCACCAGCTGAAGCCTCCGGATGCTCTTCAAGGGGAGCCCCATGTAAAGAGCATTGCAATAGTCTAGGCGGGAGATGACGAGGACAGAAGTGACTGTGCAAAGTGCATCCCGATCCAGAAAGGGCCGCAACTGGTAGATCCTATGGACCTGACAAAAAGCCCCCCTGGCGACGGCTGCTATATGATCTTCTAACGACAGCTGTACATCCAGGAGGACACCCAAATTGCATGCCCTTTCTGTGGGGGCCAGAATTCCCCCCCCCCACGGCCAGTGAAGGAGTAAGCTGGCTGTATCGGGGTGCTGGAAAGCACAGCCACTCGGTCTTGGCCGGGTTGAGCTGAAGCCTGTTTCGCCCCATCCAATCCCGCACAGCCTCCAGGCACCGGGTCATCATTTCCACGGCTTCGTTAGGGTGGCCCGGGGTAGAAACGTACAACTGAGTATCATCAGCGTACTGATGGAATTCTACCCCAAAACCACGGATGATCTCACCCAGCGGCTTCACATAAATGTTGAACAGGAGGGGCGAGAGCACCGACCCCTGAGGTACCCCACAAATCAGGGGACTTGAGGTCGATCTCTGCCCCCCTGCCAACACAAATTGCGAGCGGTTGGAGAGGAAGGAGGAGAACCACTGTAACACGGTACCTCCCACTCCCAACCCCCCCAGCCGCCGCAATAAGATACAATAAGATACATCTTAACTCAAATTAATTCTGGGTGGCTTACAATCAGAAATGCAGTCCTTTCTGGTTTTAAGCAAAATCAATTTCTACCCAAGCAGAATAGAATAGAATAGAATAGAATAGAATAGAATAGAATAGAATAGAATAGAACACAATAGAACAGAATAGCTTTATTGTCATTGCATTCCACGAATACAATGAAATTTGAAAGCTACTCCAGCACAGTGACACAAACCCCACATCACAATCACACTAGAGTATTTAAATGATAATGATGATAATAATAATAATAATAATAATAATAAATTGCAGAGACTTTGGCATAAACTAGTGCAGGTGGTTCCAGTGGTAATCGGCACACTGGGTGCTGTGCCTAAAGACCTAGGCAAGCATTTAAAAACAATTGGCGCTGATAAGATCACCATTGGTCAGCTGCAAAAAGCCACCTTACTGGGATCTGCTCGCATAATTGGCCGATACATCACGCAGTCCTAAACACTTGGGAAATGTTCGATTAGTGATTTGTGATACGAAACCCAGCATGGTTATCTTGTTTACTGTGTATACTGTCATTTTGTGAATAATAATAATAATAATAACAACAACAATAACCTAGTCTAAAACCTATCTAAAACATTTAGTAAGTTAAATAGTTTTAAAATGCCACTATATACATAGTACTAAATCACAAATGCACTGTTTGATTCAAGACAATTACAACCTTGGAAAATAAACTGTTTCTCAGTCTATTAGTCCTCAATTTAAGACACCTATAATGTCTCATAATGGTAACAGTTCGAAACATGAATGACCAGGATGAGAACAGTCTGTGGAGATTTTTAGTACTCTAGAGAGGAGTCTGGTCTTCGCAATCTCTGTTCTGACACACCATAAACAACTTTTTGAGAGCAGAAAGGACTCTGAAGACCTATACTTCTGTCTGAACCACCAAAAGGAGAAGATTTATTTTCGTCCTCTTCAGGGGATGTTACTTGTGACCTTCCAGCTGGTTGAGGGAACTAATTGTGGCTCTTGATCAAAGAAATGTTGCCTCGCAACGTAAGTTATTGCCTTAAATAATCTGAATTATCTGGCTTTAAAAATGGGTTGGACCAATTCACAGTTAAAATGCTTGGCAACTGACTCATATTTATGATGGTTGCAGTGTCCTTAGGACACATAATTACTTTTTATGACCTTCTGACAAGCAAAGTCAATGGGAAACCAGATTCACTTAACACCTGTGTTATTAACATAACAATTGCAATGATTCACTTAACAACTGTGGCAAGAAAAGTCATAAAATGGGGCAAAATTCAACAAATGTCTTGCTTAGCAACATAAACTTTGGGCTCAATTGTGATTGCAAGTCAAGGACTCCCTGTATATGAACTTTGTAGCAATAATCTAAAAGGTTTGGCTCAAAAGTCATAAACATCAGGTAACAACGTACCGTTTTCAAAGTAAAACCGGTGGAAATCCATCCCTTCTACAAGATTTCCCAAAGCTTCAGGCTCAAATGAAGTAAGACCAGGATCACAGATTTTCCTACAGAGCAAGGGGGAAAAAAATCTCCTATACATATTATGCAACAAAAGTGAAAACCCATCATGTACATATTGAATCCGGTAAGCCTACATTTCAAATGCAGTCTGCAGAACATCCTACAATGTCTCAGCTCCTGAAATCCTGAATTTCTTGTAATCCCCTTGGAGAACCACTGCTTTAAAGCACTAGTTTTGCCTTGAAACAGAGCTGTCCTGGTGTTTTTCCTATTCCTTTCTTTCATTCATTCATACACAACTGATGTCATCGTTGAAGCAAGCTCTGAGGTAGCTGTTCTTAGTTGGGATTGTCTTCAGGTGGCCCTTCCATCTCCTACTCATGCAGGGATGTCAAACTGGGGGCCCGTGGGCTGGATGCATCACGTGCAGGCTATGTTCACTCCAGCTCTACGAAAGGGAAAAATGTCACGATCCGTCACGTGACAGCAAGGTGACGCTGCGAGTTTGACACCCGTGCACTAATGCATGCATTTCTGCAACATGAAACACAACGGATGCTACTAGATGACAATGTTCCAAGAATGTTCTATTGCACCTTTGACCCACCTCTTTTTTCTCCCTAATTTTTAATGATGTAAATGAGATAAACATGATCCAGATCACATATCACTCTCTACAGTATGCTTAGGAACTATATTAAACATATCAAAGTCTTTATGCTGAGCACTATCTAACAATCCTGGTTGTGTGGTTTCTTACCAACCTGAGGCAGAAAATACAGTAGAACCTCTGGTCACGACCATAATTCATTCCACTTTGGCGATTTCGACTTCTAATGTTTGGTCTTCAGGAATTTCTGGGTCAGGGGTCATGTTTGATTGCTACTGAGTATGTGTTCGTGACCAGATTCACAATTTTTGTGAATTTTTTGGTCAGAACCAGTGGTGGGATTCAGCCAGTTCGCACCATTTTGGGAGAACTGGTTATTAACTTTCTGAGCAGTTTGGTGAACTGGCTGCTGGAAGAAATCATTAGGGCAGAGAATCGGTTGTTAAATTATTTGAATCCCACCACTGGTCAGAACCCAATTTGGTTGTGGTCAGAAGGTTTCATGACCAGAGGTTCTACTATATATGGAAACTTCAAACAGTTAAAAGTAAGAAGAATTTAACTTCTCTTCCCTGAAAGCAGAAAAATCCAATCTCTGTCCACGATACGAACTTACATCATGAGCTGATTTATCATAACCCTCAATAACTGCTTACCATTAAAGGGTTGCTTATCTCCAATATGAGAATTTTTTTCTTCTCAATATGATCCAGGGAACTGCAACTGCATCCTGGTTACAATAACCAGTTGCTGAAAATGTAGTCTAATATTATACTGATATCCAACTAAGAGAAAGCAGAAAGCAACTTACGTGTAGGCTTCAAAATCCCCATTATTGATAGCTTCTATCAACTGCTCAGTAACCTTGATGATCTCTTGTTTACGAGCTAGAGACAAGAAAGAAACATGTACAATGACAAGATTAAATATAAAATGAAAGCCAATGGAACAAAAGACTGTATGAATAACAGTCTCAATCACTGAGTTGTCTCTGTTTGAATTATGATTGTCATGCATTTCGAGAGGTTGAGTACAGTGGCCTAGAGGTAGAACTCTGGCCTCACAATCAGGAGGATATAAGTTCCATCCTAGGCAGAGACAGTTATTTCTTTTTCTGGGCACAATGGAAATATATCTGCTGAATATAACTCAGCACTGGCAACAGAAAGGGCATCCAGCCTGTAAACTCAGCTCCATTCAGTTGTCCAGACTCCACCCCACAAGGCATTATGGGGACATTAAAAGATGATGATGATGCATTCAGATAGCCTCTGCAGTTCCCTCATCCTTTGCTGTTAACACAGCCAAAAGTTGAATTGCATCCAATTATGTGCAATGGACTGACCTCTGCACATATTTCTGTATGGACAAATCAGAAGCATGGATCAGAAGCAAGAGTTGGAGATCTATGGCTTATCCATTTTTCTGCCTTCAGTGAATTTTGTAGCTTCAAAACCATTCAGAAGAATAGGAAGAATAGACATAATATGAATTAATCCTTTGATGAGTTCCATGCATTTGACAGAATATCCTTCTGATACTCCTTCAGGTTTTTGTTTTTACTCTCCTTGTAATTTCAAAGATAGGTTAAGCGGCATTTTTAAAAACTGTTCTTAATTTCACATCACATGGACAGATTTAACCATAGTTTAAACTAGTCCCATGTTGTTTGCCTATCTATCCATCACATAAAAACACAAAACAGAGTAAGATTGGATACTTTGTTGAAACTTACTCTTTAATATTTTCTATGGGACCCTTTAATTGCAGCAATCATTTGCATTTTTAAATTTAAATAGGAATAATGTTAGATCGTAATCATTCACATGTAAACTGAGTGCAGGTACATTAGTTATGACTGCTGATAGCACACAAACAACATCTTCCCCAGAGCAGGAGAAAGTAGTATTATTCCCCTTTGCAATTTCACTTCCAAGAGAAGGTACATTTTCCTCAACTGTAATCAGATATCTTCCATTCCTCCTTAGTTTTCAGATGACTTCCTCCCCCCAATCCTGCAAAACTGTTCGGGAAGAAAATGCAAGCAGGCAAACTTATAACTCCCATTCAATATATTTTAAAATAAGAAAAGGAGGACAGAATCAATGTTTTGATCAAGGTACATTGCTCTGTCAAGAAATATGTATGCTATACATAGAAATATAGATTATAATAAATCCATGTTATAATAGATATATACATATTTTATGCAAGCTTTCTAACATGGAGAACAACAATCAACAGAATCTCAGAAAAGGAGGAGTAAAACAAGGTGTCTAGTACTATTAAACAATGAAAATTCATCCATGAAGTAAAATACAACGATACATTTCTTATTGAAATTCTTATGAAATTACGTGCTGAAAAGATCCTGTGTGGAAGAGATTTTGGAAATCTAGAAGAGGAAGCAAACATTGAATACACTCTCTTCATTACAAGTAGTTTAGTTATTTATAAAAAACAATGGGGATATATATATATATACGGCATTCAGCTTTGTTTGGGTATTTTCCCACGTCATTTTAGTTGTGCTTTTAAAGTTGTAGCAACATTTCAGCAGAATCTCATCTGCCATCATCAGGCCTGTGTATTGGGTTCGTCTATATATCAACTTTCGCAGCCATGTCTGTTTTAAATTTGGTGCTAGCCTCGTGCTGTGTTAGAATGGTTTTTTCTTCATCCTGATTGGTCTGTGGTCTGTGTTTATTGGTCTTGGAGTTTGCTGTGTTCTGTTTGATTGGTGTTTCTAATATCTTCTGTCTGTTTTGTAGCATTTTTTTTGTCTTGATTGGCTGGCAACATTGTGTTTCGTGTATTGGGGGCTTTTAGTGCAGCTTGGCTTCAGGTGAATGGCCGGCTATCATTTATTAGGAAGCTAGGTTTCATCTGGGTGGCTGTCTGGGCTGTGTTTGGGCTGGAGGTATCGGGGGGGGGGGGACTGTTTGTGCCCAGGTGTTTGCTTGGCTTGTGGCGTGGAGATTTTTGTTGTTGTTGTTTGGATACAAACAAACTTTGGATACTTGCAATTCTTTGCAAGTTTGTAAACTGCAGAATGGTTCATACAAAATATATGAAATAAAATCATGTGAATCTACAGAATAAACACATTTCCACAAAATAAAATGCAACATTTTTATTTTTAATATTTCTCTCCTGCAGGAATCAAACATTCCCCAACATTCAGTCAAAGCTGAAAAAGCTTCTTAGATGAGAAACAAAATGCCTTCAAAGAAAGACAAATTGCCTCTTGAAAAAGCACCATTGGGATAAGCAAGGAACAGAATGTGTAATATTTGGAATCTGGACCACTGTGCATGTTAAAAGCCAATGGCCCATGCATTAACCTGACCTCTAATCAGACATTAGAGAAATATTTGCTCTCTGTTCTTTCTGAAAGAAGTCAATTTATTCATAAAAGAGACAGCCTTCTGTGGGTGTCTCCTAACTCTAGAGTCCTCTTTTCACAAGAGTCCATCTGGTGTCAACATTGTACCCCTAAGAGCATCATAAAAATGCTTATAATGTAGGTACTTGGCATATGTACAGATATTTCAATTAAGGCTTTAAGATATGTACATTTAATCTTTTGAACTAAGATTCAAAAACAAAACCAATCCCAATCGATGAAAGTCCATTAAGCCATACACAATTTTCAAACTTACAAAGTAGCAACTCTAGCCCAACTAGATAAGTAGAGCTGACCAAGAATTTAAACTCTTTTACTCAGGCAATATTTAAAAGAATTCTGATTCCAAAACGATTATATTTGCTACTTCTAAGCATGAAATTCAGAAAAATGAGAACTTTCCTCCATCATCCAAACAGAAAAAAATGTCTTATGAACATTGTGAAAAACAATTAAAATTTGGAACAAATAGAAGCAAGATTTATTATTCATACTTAATGGTCTTAAAGACTACTACGTAGAGATTTCCTGCAAGAAGTATTAGAAAATAACAACAGTGGTGATGATGATAACAGAATGGATCAGAAAAAGGCTTCCAAACATGAGAGATACTAGTTATTATAGAGATTATGGCTGTCCAGTTCAAATGGAGACCATAATTAGGGAATAAAGAAACATAATGTGTTATGGATATTTTAGATTTATTTTTTTTTTACATTTTTACCTTTCTTGATGAAAGTGGCTTTCTCAACTTAAATGTAAAGCTCTAAATTGAGACAATCCAATTTTTCTTGATTTTCCATTCTAATCTTGAATCCAACTGCTTTTCTTACTTTTGCTGATAATATCACTGCTCAGATTCATGAGATTTTATTTCCATTACAGCTTCTAAATTTTTCTTGGTATTGCTAAACTATACCATAGCTCATTTAGGTAAGCTCTATCCTTTTGAAATGTGTCTTTATGTATCTGTATCTTTTATATTTACAGAGAGTTCATGAAACATAATACTCATCATCTGTTGGATACCACTTGGACAATTAGCTTGAGGTTAATTCACAGTTCTGGCATAGAGACATTGTAAAAAATTTATCGAGACATTAAAAATACCATGACCAAAGACAATTTGAGAACATCTGGTTAAGTTATGATTTAAATCACATACCAGAAGCTCTTTCATATTTGCAGTAAGATGTTAATTATAGAGACTATACACCCCCAGTGTATTAAGCCTATTATATACAATTTTAGCTTCCTATTTGTACTTAATTCAATCTATACTTGCATATAAGCCCATTCATGGACTTTTTAACCAAAGTATCATGAAAGGTGGATAAGGCCACCTTTTGAATTTTGGTATGTTTAATCTTCACATTTATCTTATTCATGGGTACATTAGCTAAACATTTGAGGGTCAGGTTATCCGCAGACAGGCTTTCTGTGAATATGTCTGGGATATATTTCTTAAAAGCGGAGGGGAAAACCTACTGTATATACTTATGTATAATTAACAGTGTGTATTATCTATGTATAAGCTGAACTCTATTTTGGGGTGTATTTGGATACCTAAAAGTTTTGAGTATATATGACAAGTAACAAGGATATTATTTACATTACTCAACAAGGTTCTATATAGTATTTCCTTTTTTTGCACTTTCTCAATTGCCACAACATAATTCTCCCCTTTAAGGACTGAGAATCATGTTTCTTGGCCATGCATTTTCTCACTTTCTAGTTCCCATATTTCGATAGGTCCTGTTGCAGGTTGGGGCTGCATTTTTCTGAATTGCTTATCAGCCCGTATCAGGTTATACGTGTGTGTGTGTGTGTGTGTGTGTGTGTGTGCATATGTACGAATTGTTCGTTGGTGATTGGTTGTAGCTGATATATATCTTGGAATGCTTGTGAGGCTGTTAGGCCCCGGTACTTCTCAATTTATTTATTAATTTATTTATTTATTTATTTATTTATTTATTTGTCAATTACTTACAAGATAATAGATATAAGTAAAACATAGTTATGAATACATGGATACATATTAGAAAAATAAAATATAAATGAAACAATAGGACAGGGACGGTAGGCACGTTGGTACGCTTATGTACCTGCCCTCATTGCTCATTCCACCATATGTTCAGTTTCAGCACAACTTGCTTCTCCTTCAGTTTTCCAAGTCAATTCCCTTTCTCTCTTCCATCAAGCCATACAATGTGCCTTCAAAGTTTCTCTTCATCTCTCTGTAGCACAAGTGTGAACCTCTCCACTTTTAAAGTCCCAAGGGACAAAATCATAGAGAGCAAAAACTCATATTGGAAATTTCAAGGTTTTTTTCTTTCACGAACCTGCTTCAACAAAGGTTTCAAACTTGCTGATTCCAAGAAGAGCAATTTATCTCCTAATTTTATACTGAGTCTACATCCCTTTGTTATATATGTAGTCCTTGACTTACAAGCACAATTGAGCCCAAATTGAATTTTGCCCTATTTTATGATTTTTCTTGCCTCTGTTTTTAATCACTGCAGTTGTTAAGTTAGTAACCCGGTTTTTAAATGAATCTGTATTCCCCCATGACTTTACTTGCCAGGTCACAAAAGGAGATAACATGATCTTGGGGCCCAGCAACTGTCATAAATATGAACCAGTTGCCAAGAATCTGAATTTTGATCACATGATCATGGGGATCCTGGAAAGGTAGTAATTGTGAAAAACAGTCATAATTCCCTTTTTTTCAGTGCCATTGTAACTTTGAACGGTCACTAAACTAACTGTTGTAAGTTGAGGATTATCTGTATTCAGTCTGTACAACTAATTCAGTTTTGTAGAGTCCTTGTTTGTTGTTTGCTTGTACATTTCATTACCTGACTAGGTAACATCATCAGCCCACAATCTCCAAGCAAGCAATCAAGCTAAGAGAGCATCAAGGACTCCACAATTCAGCTCTGAATTCTTTTCTTTTCTTTTATTCTTTTCTTCGATATTTCAATTTTTCTTATGATCACAGGTAGGAATGGTCTGCAACTTTGTATGCATATGATGGTAACTAACTATCACAGACATTGACCTTGTTGTAAATTAACACAAATGAATCAGATACTTTAACTTGTACCTTAAAAGAGAACAAAACTAAGCTCTTAGTAAACAATGAATTTAACAACTGTTCATTTAGTGACCATTCAAGTTACAATGGCACTGAAAAAACTGATTTGTTTATCACACCCATGACAAACATCTGCATCCCCGTAGTCACGTAATCAAAATTTAGAAGCTTGGCAACTGGCATGTATTTATGACAGTTGCAGTGTCTTGGGGTCATGTGATTACCTTCTGAGATCTTCTGACAAGCAAAGATAAGCCAGATTCACTTAACAACTGTGTTTCTAACTGAACAACTTAAGTGATTCACTTAACAACTAAGGCAAAAAAAGTTTATCAATTGGGGCAAAAATCATTTAACAATTGTCTTGCTTAACAACATAAATGTTGGACTCAATTGTAATTGTAAATTTAAGACTGTATAATATTACCTGTATAATATTCAGTGAAGACTCAGAAAGAACATTCCTAGCAATTTGCTCATTAGATCTTACAATTAATTTTTAAGAATTAGCTTAATTCTCTCTTGTTGTTCTCTCATGAGGTTTATGGGACATGGCCCTGGAAATCATCTTCTAAAATAATGAGGAAAGACTATATTAAGGAATGGTATATTTCAACTGGAGACATAAGAAGCATCTCCATATGCAAGCATCCCATATGACGAGAAGCCACAATATGCGGGCATATTCACAAAATTGAACATGCACAGTAAATTTACTAGAATACAAACTCTTTTTATTGTCATATATAAAGAGTTGCAATCTTGGTCACCCATCTGCAGTATAACATCCTCTAAATTGCTGGGGAAAATATACTACTAACATAGAGGAATATGATAGGCTATTTTCATACCACATATTTGGTTGAATATTGACTTCAGGTTGATTGCATTAAGGCTATAATTTGATTACTGGTAAACAATCTTTGAATTTCATACAGAAAAAACTCATAAGAAATATTTAACTATGAAAAACAGATTATTCTGACAATGCATACTACAAAAAAGAAGCCAGGGACTCTTTTTAACGCATGTGAATAATTTTATGTTGCTTTTAAACAGCATGAACAATTCTCTGTACAGTAATCTGGCTTTCACATTTCTGGAGCTTCAAGCAATTCATTCAGTAATGAACTGGCAAGAGTATTAAGATAGCTGATTCTCTCTTCAATTTCCTAAGAAGCAAAGATCCTCCTGAGATTCAATGCATGCTTAGTGAAAACGCAAACACTTCATTCCCTAAAATGAAAACCAATAAAGTTACTGTATATCTTTTATTCAAACATACTAATGGATATGGGTATCTCTTCAACTGTAACAGTTATATTAGAATAACTGGCACCTGGCCACAGGTAAATAAATAATTACCCTTTCTCAAATATGCAAATCCTACTTCTGCATTTGGCATGAATCTTGATTACAGACACGGGATCACAGTGGTGGAAAAAGTCTGCACTATGTACTTTTGTCCAAATGCAACAGCAAGATACTAGGGAAGCTAAAAAGCCAAAAATTTATATTCCCTCATATTCTACATTCACTGAATACTAAAAATTGCTAGCCAGCACTGCAGAGGAATTTTTTTTTATCATTGTCTTTAAATTAGTGATACTATGAGTGAGAACATATTGCATGTGAATTTCTGAGATAGGTTTCTTCTGGGATCAACCAGTTATTATTAATACTGACTAAAATTTTTAAACAGTTCTTCTTTTGTAATATTATGTCTTATACTCTAAGTCTAATGCAACAGCTGTTCGAAAACAGAAAAATGAGGACATGTTCTTGATTAAATAAATTCACATCAAAGAGTGAGTTTGATTAAAATGGTAGGGGTCTGCATCACGCTCTTCTCTTTCTTTTCTGCCATTTCCCTCCATTTTACCAGCAAAGTAATCCTTACTCTAAGAAAAGGATTGTGGAAAATAAGAAGATGGGAAAGGCTATCCCATGAGTTTTCCTTTCCTAGAAATCTTGGGGCTTGTAGCTTTACAGCTAATTACACCAAGAAGGATTCAAAGTCATAGAGAGCATGAACCATTTCTTTTCTTGCATTCTCAATACAATACAAGTCTTTCCTTTTGGGGAGCAGAAGAAAGGAATCAAGGAGTTAATGGGAAGGTTAAAAAAAAATTAAGATTTAGAACAGATTCTGGAATTTGAGGTCTACCCAATATATCCCCAGTCATAAAAGCTTCCTGAGTGATTCTGGATCTCTTAGCTCAGGAGTGTCAAACTCATGGTGTCATGTTGTCATCACGTGACGTATTGCAACGTTTCCCCCCTTCGCTAAACCGAGAGTGGGTGTGGCCAGCACCTGATGCATCTGGCCCATGGGCCACGAGTTTGACACACCTGTTTTAGCTTGAATCACTTCACAGAATTAGTTTCTGTGTGGAGCACAAATGGAGAGATTGTATGTATGTTATCTTGAACTCTTGGAGGAAAGACAGGGTATAAATCTAATAAACAAACTATCCTACATTTGAAATAATTTTTTTACTTATACCTGGGAAATGAGGCGCATCTCAATTATTTCTAGATAAGCAAGACACAGACCTGCTTTCCTGGGGGAGGTTTCACTCTCCCTCTGTGTCCAAAGTTTGGTTATGGATGCTGTGTAGAGCATCCTCATTAGCCCCATCCATTTCACAGATGTTTTCTGAATCAACACCACCATCTAAAAAAGAAAAGGGCTGCAATATCTATCTAATAAGAAGTAGTTACATATTAATGTTTTCTATACGTTTTAGGAATGAGATGCTTTCGGTTCCCAAAACTAATGATTGCTTTGTAATCCCTTTCTGAAACGCACTAATATCCTTCGTTTAAAATGCTTAACATTTTCCTGCCCACTGATATTTCTAGCATAGATTAACATTCAATACAAAACTCTATTATGCTTCATAATAAGGAATTAATGTGGTATTCCCCCTCTATTTACTAAGGTTTTGTTTTTAGTTTTTAATTCTGGGCTTCAAGCTCTACTGTTTTTAGACATAAGGTAAACTTTATCAAATGACCTAAATATTATTGGTCAGGGTGCCGAGAACTTAAATGAAGCCTCTCATCAATTTCATAATATTCTATTTAAACAAAGCATTTGTAGTCACATTATTATTATTTAGAATTTACATTGGTTTACATCAGGCCTGTCAGAATATGTTTTGTCCAGGCTACTCCAAAATGTATAGAAGTTACTTATTTGTGGTCTACCAAGGTCTATGTTTAATCTGATGGAATTTGGGCAGGAAAACTTTTCTCTAAATATTCAAAGTGAGGGTTCATGGATTTTATGCAAGTTCTCATTTAAAAAAAATGTTTTATTTAAATATAATTGCATGTATACTCAATTATGTTTTAGAAAATGTGATTATTACAATCTGTTTCTAGCATAATTACTGAATGTTCCAATTTCACAGCAAAGCCATCTGTCATTAAAATTTTACTTTTGGTAATTTTCACCTAAGAAAGTCTCTCTTATTTTTCATATCCATCTAGAATCATCATGATCCTAAAATATGAACAAAAATATATCACGCCTAGAGTATCATAGGAGGAAAGATAACATAATCCATTCCCTAATAATATATTTCAATTGAAGTAATTACAATTTGCATATACTTCATTATATAAGCAATTTTAGTCTTTGGCAGAACACTTTCCTCTAGTGCTCTTATACATGAATTAAACTTGAACTTCTTTGTATGTGTGTAAAAATAGCTACCCTGATTCAGATAACATGAAAGACAGTTCAATTAATCTGTCTGTCAAAGCAAATCATGTATGATCAACTAATATGTGGGTAATTATTTTTTTAAGTTTCATGAATGGAAACTTAATCATGGAAGTAAGAAAATACATTCATCAAAAGAGAAGCACCAAGTCTTCATATAGTAAGTGCCTATTTTCACTCCACCTCTAAACTAATTTTAAATGAGTCATCTCTTAATTTCAAGGGAATGAATTAGTAACTACACAGACTGCATCTCTCAACTTTCGCAAAGGAGAGGAAGGGTGGACTGAGAATGCTCATATTGAAGCAACATATCCTATGAATCTTGCAAATCCTTGAATCCTGCCACTGAATTGATGGAAACACAACAGTTGAGTAAGGATGAAGCTATAGAGCATTAGGAGGAGACATTGATAATAGGAGTAGGTACTAAGACAATAAAAACATGATTAGTAAAATGAAACAGTAAGGGGAGAGGTCAGATTCAAGCAACCAGAACAACTCTGAATAGTATAAAGCTATCCTTTATTGTTGAACACTTATTTACAAGAATCTTATCAGACTAACTGCCCTCCCTTTGGAAACAGTATATATGTAGTGGTTTTAACCATTAAATCTCAGACATTTTCTTCCCCAAATTGGCTCTATGCTGGAATGTCTCTTTATTCCCCCCTAGAAGGACTCCTTCTACTTCAGCTGATAATTCCACAATAGAGAAGAATGATGAATAAAATTTAATACCCATACGTGACCCTCCTTTTTAAGAACTGTATTGGGGGTGGAGGGAGATAAAAGGAAAAAAGAGGGCCAAAACGAAATATCAAAGTAATAATTTAATTACACACAACAAATGGGATCAAAATATTGCAACATCAATACAATGTGTAAGAAAAAAAGAGATGGACAAATCACATTAGGTTTCAATTTACATACCAGTAGCATGAAAGATATTCTTAGATTCCCACAATGATATATGATCTTACAAAGATAAATAATTATCATAATAAACAAGGTCAATATACCTTGTCTGTTTATAACATTGTGATACAACCGCAAATAATATAAATCAGTAAATAAACCTCTAATTAATTTATGAATTTCATTCATTATGCGGACATTTACTATAATGAAGGGGAAAGACAGATTCTATAAAATGCATGGAAGTATCTTGTGTAAGAATAAAAGTATCAAAATCTGCTGCAACTAATCTAGTTGTGTACCATTAAATATATGAACTATTATGTTATACTATTCTAATAGTTTTCTGGCTCTAATGATAAAGTCCAATGCATAATATTGAATGAATAAATGAATCTAATCAAATAAATTTAAACAGCACCACTAATCCTAAAACCAGGACTTGCAAAAGAAATAATTGATGCAGTAGTTTATATTATGTTATACAGCAGAAGTATCAAACTCAAGGCTCATGGGCCGGATCCGGCATGAAGAATGCTTAGATGTGGCGCATGGAACCAGCCTGGAAACAGTGAAGGGCTGACCTGTGGTGCCTGCCAGCAAAAATGGAGATCGGGAGGGCAGTGTGTGGCCTGTCTGGGCTCTGTTTTTGGCTACAATGGCCTCCTGTAGCCTTCTACCAGCAAAAATGGGAGTCCTGGGAGTCTGTTTTTACTGGCAGAGGGCTGCAGGAGGTGTCGCAGCCAAAATTAAAGCCTCAATGAGTGATGTTGAGCTGGCCATGCCCACCCCAACCATGCCCCAACCTAGTGCCCCAAGGTCAAACACAACCCTGATACGGCCTCATGAAATTGAATTTGACACCCCTGTTATATATATTTAGCAAGATACTGAAAGGCCCCCATTTTTATATTTTTTACATTTTTATTCTGACTAATTTCTAACATACATTTAACTAAGGATAGACACAGCATTAATATTTGTAACATTTCTCACTGTTGAGAAAATCTTGTACTGAAACAATCAATCACGTGTGGTGAAGTACAGTATCTTAAAATTTATAATTTAAAAAAAAACCTATGATGCTGTTATTAGTATGAGAAGGCCTTCTTAATTCTTCTTTTCCCTACAATTCCTCTCCGTATCAGCCACCTGTAAGGTATATCTATATATTACTAAAACACTGATTTCTGTAATCTTTTCCTGGGTAAAATAGTGCATCATAGGTTAAGATTATACTTCAAATTAGCTAACTTACAAAATGCATTGAAAATCTTGGATCAATGACTCCCATGGAATTTGGCAAATTTTATAAAACATTTTATGACCTAAATCAATTTCATATCATAAATACAAATGATGTTTGATTATGCTATATCGTTCAGTATGTGCTATTTTCATATCAGATACATCTCTGAATGTATCCCAACATTTCCAGTGAAGGCAATAGATTAGGAATGATGACGCAACATCCAACCTTATTTACAAGGGAGTACTCCATCTAGAAAAATATGCCTTTGAACTTACATGGCAAAGTCCTCTTCAGCCATTTAATTTTGGATAGATCATAGCTCTAGAATAAATGTAAGGAATGATGGCTATTTAAGTTGTTTAAGTTGTGATTTGTATCATTCCTTAATGAGAGGTGTGTACTAATATCCAAATGGCCTGTGTCTTCTACTCATACCGGAATTATTTTGAAAACATGCTATTGTAATAGGAGTCAGTCAAAACTTTTAAAGGTTATCCAGAAAGCTACAAATACTAGCATTTAAATAGGTTTTATTTTTGGAAAAAATCCATAAAGCTCTATCTGTGTTGTTGTGTATGTCTACATCTATAGCCATACTAGTCCTTGATATGATGGAATGTGCACTTGCAATTGTAGAAGGGAAACTTTTGGCAACACAGAGCTTTCCCAGTAGGAGATCCAGAGTATGAGACTGTAAAATCCGGAATGGGATGGGAGGGGACAGTGCAATTCCCAAGATTGTCATACATTGCAATGTTTCAAGCTGAATCTAGTATGTAAAAATTATAGCTTTACTTTGGCAAGATTCTATCTAGTAGATATAAGCAAATAAAGGGTGAAACTCAATTGGGTCTTGCTATCTCATCTTTTGGCTTGCACCTGATTCTGTTTAGATACAGATACTGATTAACAGAGTTGGAAGGGACCTTGTAGGTCATCTAGTCCAACCCCTCACCCAAGCAGATCCTATACCATTTCTGACAGATAGCAGTCTAGTCTTTTCTTGAAAGCTTCCAGTGATGAAGTTTCCACAACTTCTGAAGGCAAGCTGTTCCATTGGTTAATTATTTTCATTGGCTCAGTTTACTGATTGCCTTGTCAGTTTAAATTATTATTATTATTATTTATTAAATTTTTATACCGCCCTCTCTCCCAAAAAAGGGACTCGGGGCGGTGCACAGCCAACTAAAAACAAACAATATATACAATTAAAAACAAATTAAAACAATTTCATCAGAGGCCGAAATACAATTTAAAATATAAAACTAATACAAATTTAAAATTTAAAAAATTTAAGAAACCTAGTTATTAAAAACCCCAAAAATCGTTACTGGGTCAGGCCGGCCTGTTGAAAAAACAGGGTCTTTACTGCGCGCCGGAAGGTCTGAATGTTGGTAATGGCCCGTATCTCCGGGGGCAAATCGTTCCACAGGGAGGGAGCCCCCACAGAGAAGGCCCGCACCCTTGGGGCCACCAACCGGCAAAGACCAGGTGGCGGAACCCCGAGGAGGCCAAACCTGTGGGAGCGCACTGGGCGGTGGGAAGCTGTTGATGGCAGCAGGCGGTCCCGTAAGTACCCAGATCCCAAGCCATGGAGCGCTTTAAAAACGATCAATACCACCTTGAATCGGATCCAGAAGGCCACAGGAAGCCAATGCAGCACGCGCAGAAGCGGTGTTACATGGGAGCTCCGAGGGGCTCCCAAGTTCACCCGCGCGGCCTCATTCTGGACCAGCTGCAGCCTCCGGACACTCTTCAAGGGGAGCCCCATGTAGAGAGCATTGCAATAGTCCAAGCGGGAGATGACGAGGGCAGAAGTGACTGTACGAAGTGCGTCCAGATCCAGAAAGGGCCGCAACTGGTAAATCAGACGAATCTGACAAAAGGCCCCCCTGGTGACGGCCGTAATGTGATCTTCTAAAGACAGCCGTACATCCAGGAGGACACCTAGATTGCGAGCCCTTTCCATGGGGGTCAAAATTTCTCCCCCCACGGCCAGGGACGGAATAAGCTGGCTGTATCTGGGCGCAGGAAACCACAGCCACTCGGTTTTGTTTCAAAGTTATGATGGTTGAAAAAAGAAAAGCAGCTTTACACCCAATCTTTGCATTTATGATTGTCACAGTGCTCCGTGGTGATCACCATCTAGGTGCTTTGCACTAGCATGCATAGTCACTTACCCTCAATTTTCAACCTCACAACTGGCTCCCCAAAAGTAGAATTAATGGGAGTGGAATAGCAGCCATGGTTATACATCTATCTACAGGTCCTCAAATTATGATTGTAATAGAGCCCGTACATAACAATTGTAACCATGACAGTCATAAATCAGCTTGTTCAAATATCTATATATCATATGACTGACTCAATTTTACAACTTTTTTTGCAGAGATCGTTAAGTAAATGCCACAGTCATTCAGCAAACCAATCATTCACTATGGGTGTGGATTCACTGAAAACCAGAAATAAATGTCAGTTTTCGAAAAAACCATTATAAAACATGGCCACATAACCATTGGATACTGTAAAGAGTCATTAATGCAGCCTGATTGCGAGCACTCAAATTGTAGTCATGTGACTGTGCAGGGGCAGAGGGGGGAAACTATCGGAACTTAAAATCTGTCATAAGTCTCCACCAAGCAGATCCATCAGAACTTGAAATGACCAATGGTAAGTCAAGGACTACTGGTTTAACTCAGTTGAATAGGTGTAAAATGGAAAAGTGTGGATAGATTATATACTTGACCATAAATACAGCATTAATTTATATATAAGAGATTCTATTTATTTAGTTTTAATTTAACAGAAGTCCAGCCCAAACAGGGAAACAAGTTCACATGATGATGATGAGATTTTATCTGACATTTTATTATATCATTCAAGCTTTTCAGAGACAAAACATTCTGTTGAAATGTTTAGAAGGCAAATGGATGCACTTAGCTGGCAAAACTAAGCAGCATGGGAATACTTCCACAAATACTATACATTTAAATAACCATTTAAATCGGAAACAATCTTATTTCTTTTGACAGTAGCAACCGAAGAAACAGAGAAACCAAGAAACAGAGACAAAATATATTCCGAGAAATCTGAGGAAGTAGCACAACTATGGTATGGAGTCCTGTCCACAATATACTTGCCAGTTAACATAGGATGTTCAAGTTCAGGGCTAATGGATAATGGTTAAAATAGCACAAACAACATACAGCTACTGGGAAAATAAATTACTAAAGTTCTAAAGCCAACAAACTCTTGGATGTGATGCAAATGCCATTATTTGGACAGGTGAGTTGATGCATCCCATCTCCTATTCCATTAATTCTTTTTCTAATGAGATAATGAAAATTTTTACTTAGTGCGTTAAACAATACTAAACATGATACTAAACATGAATAACTGTTACATTTGTATAAAAATATGACATCTTTTCATATCATACCTTTTACATCTTCATCTTCAATGGTTGTGTTGGAACTCTCTGTTGATTCCTGTTGAGTACAAGAGTAATTCATTAAATGAACCCACACTCTTAACATCTACTTTGGATATACTGTATTAAACAAATCATGCAAAGCTCTGAAGCAGACCATATGAATTTAAGACTCAGACAAATAATCACAGCGAATGATGGCTTCTGTCTTAAGTCAAATGTCAGGCAATTCGAAAGGAACATTAAAAGAGATGCATTTCCTATTGACCTATGTAGAACTTCACAGGAACAAAAAGGAAATACAACTGTGAAGAATGAACAAGTTTGGTTTTCTTAAGCCCTTTTGACACTTTTTAGGCAAATGGTAGCAAAATTATAGGCACTGTCTGTCAGAGCTAGCCATTTAAGACTGGCAAACACAAGACATAAAGCTAAATAATCCCTATAAAAATAGGCCAATATTGTAGCTCGATCTACAATCTTTTAATAATGTTGTAGACATAGAAAACCTCACATTGATTAGACCTTGACCCAATTCATCCAAGGCATTTATTTACTTGTATTCTGCCTTTTTATTATTTTTACTTAAGTCAAGGCAGAAAACACATCTTCCTTCTCCAATTTTCCCACACAACAACAACCCTATGAGGCAGTTTGGGCTGAAAGAAAATGACTGGTCAAAAGTCACTCACTGGCTTTCATGGCTAAGATGGGAATTGAACTCATGGTTCCCTGCTTTCTAGCCTGGTGCCTTAAGTACAAGACCAAACTGGTTTTCTATTGCTAGGATTCAGAGTACTTTAGAATCAAGAAGTCCCACTGTTCAAGGGCCTTTGAGCATGTGCTTCTAATACAGTAGCAGCTGTTACCCTGCCATTCCCACTTCCCCTGATAATGTGAAAATGGGAAGTTTCAAAGCACAATGTTGTATAATAGATTTCCAGTTCTGAATGCATAAAGAAAGTGTTGCTTTATTAAAAGTATGGCTATGGTATGATTTAAAAGAATTTGAATCCTTTGCTTAAACAGCAAAGTACGATCTGGGTGTTGATGATTTACAAGGATTCTTATGAATATTATATTTTTCAATCTTGAAAATTTTGCAGTACAAATATAGCTGAAATATAAATGAGACTTTTGATTTTGTTGCAATCATTTTTTAAAAATAATATATTCAACAGAGAAGTAGTTGTTGGCAAATTATATAACACAGATGTGCTAAAAAAATCCATGTTTATGTTTGTTTCTTATGAAATTTTCACTCTATCGTTTTCAGACATGTTGTTCTCTGCCAGTTTAAAATTATTTCTCAGACAGCAGATTTTAGACCTCTACTTTAGTATCAAAAAGGCAAGAACCTCTGATGTTTGATGGATTATAAATAACAAAAATAGTTAGTTGACACAGTTAAAAGGACACTATCAAAGATAGCAAAAAGTGTAACCTTATATTTTTTTTAAAAAAAAATGACTTTGCAAAGGTTTTTATGGAAACTTGGAAAAAAAGGGGGAAAAAACAAAAGCAACAAAATATAAGATTAAGAAATAAAATAAGAAATAAAATAGGAAATAAATAAAATAAAATAAAAAAGATAAACTTCATTTAAGAATTAAGGGTAAGTGACTAAGAATTATAGGGGCACTAAGACCTTTAAAATATGCTTAATTAAACACAATTCTTATATTTGAAGGATAAGGTCAACAGCTCATCAAATATAGGTTTACACAAAGTATAGACTTGTATATGACTATTGGTTTAACCACTTGAGATAACTAAGATTAATCACCAGGTTAAAATAAGAGACAATTCTTTTGTTCATTTCCCAAATGTACATGTGGGAAAACTACAATACTGTATTATGCAATTGAGATTTATCAATCTTAACTTATTTTAATGCCTTATTGTTTGGGAAAAATATAATTCACAATCAGTATCAACAGAACTTGGTAGTGTCCTTTCTTTCTGTAATGCTAATTCAAATGAAACATGTATTGTCAGCAAGATATATGCACACCAACAAATGTGTCAGTGAATGTCACATCCCAAATATTTGTCCATCCATTCAAAATAAACCATCATGCTCTGACTGGTTGAAAAATGATATATACAGAAAGTTGCTTGGTTATAAAAGCCACTCTTAGAAATGCTTATGAAACCAAGACACAAATATGCAGAAGAAATTTCATGCATCACCTTTGAAGCCAACTCCATGGAAACACTGAATTTGCCCATCAAGTTGGGCTTTATTTTTATTGGTGGGGGGAGGGTAAATGATGCACATTTAACAAATATTTCTTCTACAAAAGTTTTGTTTTCTTCCATATTGAAACTCATTTTGGCTTCTGTTTAACAGGAAGTAGGAGGGGCAGATTTATAACCATAATAAATAATGTAGTCATGTTAAAGAGTTATGATGGACTTTGTAGGTCAAGTAAAATTCTGATATTAATGAAAATATACAGTGTAAATTTCATATTGTTTACATGTAATATAAAAGCCAAAATATGATGTAATGAGGAAGTGGTAGCAAAGCGAACATAAAGATCGAACATACATAAATATGAAAATGTGTCACAAATCTATATAAAATAAACTAGTACATGTGCTTGAGAAAAGATTATAATATTAATGCTAATGCTCAACTACTATCCAGAAACACAACAGAATAGTTACAAGTAAATTAAATCACACAAGAATACGGATGATAAAGTATATAGATATTTTCTTCAATTACTGGATCAGGAAGCAGTAATCATATTGTAGAATTAAACACTGTAGTACAGGGTTTCTTCTTTAAAGTGATAGTTGTTTATCTCAGGATTTATCAGTCACTTAGCCCCTTTTCAAGTTTATACAGAAAGAAAATAAAGGTGTAACACAATTCAATCCTACACATCACAGCTGAACACTAGAACAAAAATGTAACAGATAATACCCACAATAACATTTTTATCCCTGAAGGTGTGAGCAGCTGATTGATTTTCAGAAAGAAGTCTGAAATTCAAGGGAGAAGTTATTCGTCTATTTAGAAGTGGAAAGCTTCTTTTCTGGACCATATTGTTTTTGGTTGGTTCTACATCTTCTTCAAGGATCGTATCAACCTTTTATATGCACTGGGTTATTGGAATCCTCAGGAAGGCAAAGAGGAACATAGGGGACATAAATTTATTTTAACAGCTTAACAGATAATTAGAGTTGGAAGGGACCTTGTAGGTCATCTAGTCCAACCCCCCACCCAAGCGGGAGACCCTACACCGTTTCTGACAGATGGGAATCCAATCTCTTCTTGAACGTCACAAGTGATGGCGCTCCCACAACTTCCGAGGACAAGCTGTTCCATTGGTTGATTGTCTGGCCTAGGAATAATGGATAGAAACTGAACAAGGAGAGATTTAACCTGGAAACAAGGAGAAAATTTCTGACAGTGACAACAATCAACCAATGGAGTAGCAATGGAATATTTTGACTGTAAATAACAGAATTGCTGTTTATAACTGGAAAAGTTTAAGATATTGATTGGGCTGGTGATATCCTGAGATGGCTCCCTTGCTTGATCTAATCTCGTATGTTTTATGCATTTTTAACTTTTTGGTTTGACTGCTTTGGATTTGTTTAGTACGCTGCCTAGTCACTTCTTGTGAGCTGGGCAGTCATATAAAGTTTATCAATCAAGAAGTATATAAATAACCAAACGTAATTGATCATCTGTATTCAAGTTTCTATGGAGGAAGAGATATTACAACTTTCTAAGAACAGCATCTGCTAAAATGCATACGTAGGTGTAGCCCACCAGAGAATTTAAAATTAGCAGTGCTTTGCCAAAGAATCCCTAGTTTGATTGCATAAAGATGAATGACTAGGCTGAGAAACAGAAGATAAAACAGACCTCCATGTGTATCTTCCTTGAACTTATTGCATTAAAAAAAGACCACCCTGCATTTGAAGAAAACTGTGGGTTTTTTTCCTATTCCAAACCAGAAGCCTGAAATAGAAACTAAAACAATTAAACAGCTCACACTATAATTTCTTGGTTCTCAACCTATCTGATCTCTATTGTGGTTGAGAAAAGCGATCACCAGGATCAGGTTACAAATGGCATAAGGCTCTACAGACTTCATGAATTCCTAATTAATTTCCTAGCTAACACTTGCATTAACATAGCGATTTGGAAAACTGAATGGAACATGGAACTTGAAAAGAGCAGAGCAGTCTTCCACTTTCTGAATACCTTATTTCCATCTGGATTGTGGATTACTGTAGTTTGGGGCTCCTGAGTAAGAGTAAAATAGAGAGAAAAAACAGTTCTTGGTCAACAGATTTTGCATTAGTAAGAGAAGGAAGAATGAAATGACCAGATGAAATATACTAAATACGGACAAGAGCTAAAGCAATGTTAACTTCTGCCAGAGGATGTCACTGGGCAAACTGCTAGAAAGGTAATCATATCTAGTGTAGCAGCATGCCAATATATATATATATATATATATTTTAGTGATGATCTGGAAACTCGCAGGGCTTTGAAGTTCTAGAGATCTAGAGAGGCACTGAATTTTCCAAGCAAATGCACTGATCATTTGCATGGCCATCCTATTCTTTACATCATTTATGCCATCCTTTTTTTATATATATAGTCTCCATGAGAGAAAGTATATTAATTAACTGATTAAACCACAATTAAAGTTACAAAAATACACGGCACCATAATGGGCTAAGCACCTGTGTGACGTGCATTTATATGTTTGCAACAATCCAAAGAACCATGAGAAGTGCTGACAGCTTCTAATTCATTTTATTTAGTCTTCCAGGAACACACAATCTTTAGATGTGAGCCCAGCATTTCAATCTGGCATATGGATTTAAGTGTTTTCATAATTTGTGCAAAGGCATTTGGGAAATACCTTGTAAACTTATTGGAGTGTCTTGTAAACAAATCGAAGTGCCTTGCAAAACTTAACAAAATCAAAATTTCTTCAAACTTATCGAACTATGCAAGGTGGAATGCTTCTGCCAATTAATAAAAATAGGCCTTAATTTTAAAGCTTTGCCATATAGCCCTGAGAAATCAAGAATAAACAAAAGAAGCAAGGTTATGATATAAATAGCCAAACTCATTAGTTACACATTCCCTGCAGAGGCTATTATGGCACAATGATTTTTATATAATAAAATATAACTGTGGAATATAGTAAGCTTTCAGTATTAGATGCCTCTAGATCTCAGTAAGCAAAGTCATGCAAAGTCCTGCTGAGAAAGTAAAGGAATGAAAAGCTGAATAAGGTCTACTTGGTTGTTGCCTAGCAATAATCTCATTAGCTCTCTGTGACTTTGACACTCTTGTTAAATTGAAGAAATCTGGTTGGAACCTAATTTGTAAATACTGAAATAGCAATCAGGCAAAGAAGCTAAAGGCAACACAAAAGCACACTCTATTCACTTTCTTACACAGCATGCAAAGAAACTCAACTGTGGCAGTGACCAATGTTACTGCGTTAAGTGCATCCCCTTCAATGGCACACCGGCTAATTAGAAATACACTCTTTGACAACAAACTACCTCCTAAGAAGCACAATCCCCAGCTCCCAAGAAAGAGAAAAAGAAAAAAGCTCGACAATTTTAAAAAGCAAACAACAAGTAAAAAAAGTAGAAATGAAAGAGAGTGAGGAAAAAAGATGGAAATGGAACTAAAGTTAAGGATAAAGCCAAGTATACCAGCGCTGGGGTGGAAATATTTTCTTTAGGGCTGGTTACTACGTTGGTTTTGTTGTTTATCTGTAGATATGCAGAAAATAGAAACAAAACAAGCCTTAGACCTCTCACTTCAGATAATCATATCTATATATCTGCCTCTATAGAATGTTATTGAGTCTGTCTTCTACAGAATACTATTAAATAAGCGCTCTATGATGATAAAGATAAATTGATGAATTTACAGCATCAAAATGGCAAGAACACATTTATAAGAAAGGACTGCAGCATCTTTTCAATCCAGTTTAACATTGCTGTATAGGAGGAATTTCACAGATTATCATTTCAAACGTGTTACGAAGCAGCTTCTTAAAAATTGTATTAAGCAATATGTTATTAATGCAAATTTGCATAGGACTAAAAGCTGACTTGTCAGTTTCCACATTTATATGAGATATTACTGAACATGACAAACAAAATGTTTTCAAGATGTTTTGTTCCGACTTCCATCAACCTTAGCTAGCATTGCCAATTATTAAAAAAATATGGGAGCTGTAGTCTAGAATATTTGAAAATCAAACTGTTAATGGTTTGCTGTTGATTACTACAGAATAACAGAATATCAGAGTTGGAAGGTCTTCCAGTCCAATCCTCTGATCAGGCAGGAAGTGTATAGCATTTCAGACAAATGGTTGTCCAATCTCTTCTTTAAAACTTCCAGTGTTGGAGCATTCACAACTTCTGGAGGCAAATCATTTCACTGATTACTTGTTCTAACTGTCAGGAAATTTCTCCTTAGTTCTAGGTTGCTTCTCTCCTTGATTAGTTTCCATCCATTGCTTCTTGTCCTGCCTTCAGGTGCTTTGGAGAATAGTTTGACTCCCTCTTCTTTGTGGCAATCCCTGAGGTATTGGAACACTGCTATAATGTCACCCCTACTCCTTCTTTTCTTTAAAGTAGATATACCCATTTCCAGCAACCATTCTTGATATGTTTTAGCCTCCAGTTCACTAATCATCTTTGTTGCTCTTCTCTGCACTCTTTCTAGAGTGTCAACCAAAACTGGATGCTGAAGAAGTACAAATATGAGTTCAGTTTCAGACTGACATATATCTTAGTCTCCTACTATAAGCATAAGGTTAATATTTTCTTGCTATTGATTGCATGGGTTCAGTATCTACCTTTAAATAGACTCTGTCATTCAAAGTCACCTGGTATTATGGGTTGTATAAATATTTATTAAATAAATAAAATAACTAACTAAATATGTCCTTAGATAAGGCTACTTGTATGAAAAGCATTTCTTCAAAAAAACATTAATTTTATTTTACTTGTTAAGTAATATCTCTTAAATATGAAAAATTATATTAACTCACTGCCAAGGAAGAAAAATGTTCTTATCTGAAGTTCAGGTTAAATTTTCAGCACAATATAATATTCTTTTCCAGATACAAATGAAAATCATTTTAATCAACAACAAAATATTTATTATTAACTACTATAAAATACATCTTTATATTGAACCTTTAAAACAATGTAGTCAGAAAGATTGGTTTCCTGAAATATAACTTTAAACATGATTTGAATTAATTGAAAGCGCAAATCAATAATTAGCATACAGTATTCATAACACTGAGACATATATATATTTTTTCCTTTGGTACGCACATTTAAAGTGAATTACATAGAAAATTAATTAAATTAATAGAAGATCAGTTCATCCAAAATTGGCTGGTTTGTCTGTATACAAATTCATCTTTCAGTCTAATCTACATTATGAACTAGATTTAAACTCTTAAGAACTAAAAACGCACGTACCACAAATGCACCCTTAAAAATTGCAAATATTTTGTATCTGCAGCTTAAAAAAACCGCCTCACATGTTAAATGTAATTTTTGAAATTTGATTAATAAATAAACTAAAATTTAGAACTACCATGAATATATATATTTTCAGGCATGGGTGTTTATGTGTCTATATGTATACTTGTATACCCACATATATAAGCATAAACACAGAAAAACATAGAAACTGGAGAATGGAAGCAACCATTGAAGCAATATAGCTGATCAGATAAAAGATTTAACTGATCAGCAACACAGAATATTTGAAAAATAAATAAAATAAAAATAATTTTGTTGTTTTTCACCCATTTTCTTTGACCAACATTAAATGAATACGGGCCAGCTAATGATATCATATTTAGACTTATTATTGGGTTATGCAAGTATTCTTGGCAGACTATACTGAGATGTCAAATGAATTACTATCCTTAAAAAAAGCATGAATGGGAGTAAAAAGCTGGAGCTCCAGAAATGATGAATCTGAAGTGGTTATTTAAATACAGCAGAGAAGGTAGTAAAAAATTTGAAATTCAAAGGGTAGCTTAAGGCAAAAAGATGTTATGAGTATCACCCATAAAAATAAAACATTTCACAGAAGTGATAAAATAAATGAAACTGTGTTATGGTTTAACTTGCATAGATCTGAGATACAATAACATGGTGGGGGATATGTCCACTATGTTCATCTTTAACCTTTTACAGTATACTTAAAATGGGAAATATTCACAGTGCTTTTATCAAAAATGCAGTATTAAACAATAATTTTGTCTTGAAGTATGAGGAGAAGAAATCATAGCAAGCTCTGTAAATGGCAATTTAAGTAATCTTCAAACATGAACTACAGATATGTCCCACTCCTATATTGTTCAGGAACTTCTGTATCCTTTCAATTAAACATTTTTTTAAAATTACCAATTTATTTTGAATTAAAAGATGGGTGAAAAAACTAATTTCATGCTTTTTTTCTATGTAACACAAAAAATAACTTATAATCTCAAGCAAGCTCATAACAAAAGAAAGTCATAAAGTTAATATGAAAAAAAGTTGGCATACCACAAAATTAGTACTTTAAAATAAGAGGAAAATATCCACAGACAAAAAGAAAAAAATATTGTTTATCAAAATCCTGAGCAGGAATCAAATATTAAGTATTAGTCAAGCAATTTTAATCTTGAGAAGAATATCTGGCCAAGAGAAAATACTTTACAATGTAAATCTGTACATCAGTGGCATAAATACCTTTCAAAAAGTACATGCGGTTTCAGGATCTATCTGGATAGTCATTTTATAATTATATACAAACCATTCAGAAATTACTTTGAAAACATTATTTTCACTACTAATGGTAGTTATCACTTCAGTGCATATAATCTGATATACTTCTTTTTAAAAGGACTAACATTTAAGAAAAGTTTTTAGAAGCTAATTCAAAATTTTATGGCTCCAAAGTAATATTAAACAATACCTTCTAAAATGAATGTGGTATTGTAGACCCCTTTTCTAAAAACTGATTTCCCATGAATCAGGATAAAAATATTTTCTTTTGTCTTAATTTAGACAGAGTGCATCTTTGCAGATGTAATACAGACATGATAGAAATAGAAAAATAAGGAAACTATTGTGACAGAAAAATCAACATTTACTGACTGATTCACACTTCTAATCTATTTTGCCACAATATTAAATGTTATAACAATATTTAAATCACCTAAAAATTTTACAAAAATTTAAAATCTCCCAGGAAACACACAAAACATAGCCAAGTGGGATTCAATATTTACTATTCACCAATGTCATTTTACTTTTTTAAAAATTTGAGTTAACTATTTATGATACTCTACAATATGTTAACTTGTTTTCCATTTGCTCTTTGTATTTATGAATGAATATCTGTGAATCCAGTTCTAAGCACAAATAGTGTTGTACATTAAAATAGTACAAAGGAAAAAAAGCTACCTTTCCCAACAGTTTTTATTAAAAAAAAGATTAATTGTATTGATAAAATACATATTACAGAAATAAACTCAATTGAATTATCTGATTCAACATATATCACACTTGATTATATTTATTTTATAAATATAAAGTTTACTCATTATATTTATATTTACATTCTTATTTAAAATAAGTATGTGATAACAGAAACCAGACTGTACTATTTGGTAAATACTGTATAATACCCACCAGTGAGTGACGGCTCCCGTGATAGTTTAAATTGACATCTCCAAATTCCTGCCAGGTTCTAATACAGGGGTGTCAAATTCACAGGCTCGCCCCCACCCAGTTTGGCAAACGGGAAAAAAGTCCCGATACGTCACGTGAATGATGCGAGTTTGACACCCCTGTTTTAAGATTACTGGAATGAAGATATCACTTTTTTCTTTACCTTTCAGAAATCTACCTGCTTTAAGTACAAGAGTATTATAGGAAAAATATGGAAGGCTTTCAAATAACAATGCTACTGTACTGAAATAGGGTCATGGCCAGTATTCCATCAGTTTTATGCCAATATTTGTACAGTGTGTAAAAAAAATGCAAATGATTTATTTAGGATGTAACACCACAGTGATTACAGAAGCACAAGTGTGCATTTTAAAAGTCTTGTAGCTTCTGATGTTACATTACCAACTCAATGATAAATACATCTATTTCATTTCTAAGTGTGAACATTTCATAGGATGAAAAGTCTGGCAGAGAAAGATCCTCACCATCATTTGAACACTCGAACTGGACTTCCTTTTCTGATATGACCAGTCAGAGAGAAAGGAAAAGAAGAAAACATGACTGGTTGGATTTAAAGAATCAATGCATGGAGAACAACATGTTTGTTGTAGTTTGGCTGCCTGTTTTAAAAATGCCCAATTTGCAGAAATGGGAGAAATATTCTGCATATGAATAGAATCTCCTCTTTGATAGGCACTGAAAAATGAATTCTTCTTTCATGGTGCCCTATGAGAATGGGTATGAGAAATAATTCTGAATATTTATCATAATACCTCCCACTCCAAGAATAATACCTGCAAATTGCTGGTAGTAACTATCATCAGCACATCTGTTTAAATAGACCAATTTTAACCAAGACTATTAGAGAGTTGCAATAAAATACTACTGAATACCTGAAAATACTAATAAAATACCTGAATTGGGCATGCAGTATTACAGATACATTAAGGCAAGGCATTTCTACTGAACTGACCAATAGGGGGAAAGAAATAGCCATTTTGTTCCACTTTGTTGGATACAGAGAAGTCTCACATAGTCATTGGAGTTAGTGGAAAGAGGAGTAGAATACATTCTCAGTACCATAAATAGCATTCTGCATTAGGTCCAGCTAATCTTGGGAAGTGCACCGGCTGGGTCCAGAAATAAATCATATTGAATTTGGCTGTTTCAGAGTGGCTGGTTTAGATTACCAATGTGCTTATTCATGAAATATATAAATGTATGCATATCACAAATTCAATGGAAACATACGAGTTATATACTCCAAAGGTCAGATTCAAGAAAAGAAAAATGCAAGAGTAGAAATTTAACTCCAAGAATATTCAAATAAATGGAAAGATCTATAGAAATTACACTTCAAATAACAACTGAAACATTTCATTTAATGCTAATAATCTTGGTTCTCCCCCCATTTTTCTTAAGCTAATTTTCTATGTACCAAAACATTATATATGGAACAATCTCTCCTTGTATACTGTTCTAGGGCCACAGGCTCAGAAACTCTAGATCATATAGGAAAGCTACAATTTTTCCATTTCTTACTAATTTTGCTTACTCAATCTGAACTTGTAACTGAGATCTTAAAATGTATTATTTTCTACCCAGGTATACTGATTTCTTTTGGCAGAATACAGGTCAATGATTGGCCAACTTTGTGATAATTTTTTCAATGCTAATATAAAATGGATGTTATGAAAAAAATGACTAGAAAGGAATAAATCACTAACACGACTAGAAAGTAAATTAATTAACACACTGATTTATGCATTGCCCTTAAGAAAATACTCTAAGCAGTTCACAAGAAAAATCTAAACATTTGCAACTCTGAAACATTAAAAAGTTAAACAAGTAAAATGTGTTACATGGCTTTTGAACTAAGTAATTATAAATTATCCCTGCCTCACCTACTTCTAAGTAAATATTACTTGCTGCCCCAAAGTCCTCTTGAAAAAGTATTCTATTAACTGTTAATTTTCTGTTAAAAAGAAAAAGAAAGAGAACTGTATTCTTAACTTTCTGAAATAAACAACAGGGCACTGGTGATACCATCCTCTGTTTGTATTTGGGTGTACATGTGTGCACATATTTGCATGTTCTTGTGTATGTGCATACATATATAGATGTCTTAATGAAGAACAGGACCAGTTATATCAATGCCCAAAGGCATGGAATTTAGAAGGTGATTTGATAGTGAAAAATTACTGAGACTGATTAGCTGCCCTTTATATTTGTAACTTACCTTTACCCCATCGGGTTTCTTCAATAAACTCTTGGCTGCTATAAATCAAAAGGAAATAAATACTGTTAGTTGACTAATTTAACAAGAAAACTATGAAAAATATGTTTCTTTCTTTTATTGAATTTCATTTATCATTATTTGTTATTTTATTGTTCTACCATCTCTTAGTAAACATTTCCATAAGAATGTGATATTTTTCTTAAACAATTATGAGTCATCCAAAACCTTTTGGAAAATATGGAGGTTGGATTTGATTTCTACCGGGTAACATGATAATTTTAAATTAGATTTTATCAACCATCTAGCACAATCCCCTTGGGTTGCTGGTAAAAGAAAGCAAATATAATGTAATATCCAGCTCTTACTCAAAACTGTAAGCATCTTGATATGTAAAATATACAAAAAGGAGAAACAGACAAAAGTGGAAAAAATTATCGGTCATAATTGTATATGACCTTACATTGTTGATATAAAAACTTTTCTTACTGTAAATTCTACCTTCTAACTGTAAAAGGATTAGGCTATTATCACATTATAAGGTACTATACTATATATGGCAAAATATATCCACGTTACTTATAAATGACTGATAAAACAAACCTACTCATAGATAAGAAAGAAATTTCTGAAGTTGTGTAAGTGAAGAACTGAGGTAGGAAGCATTTATTCTCTCTTATAATTTTGCTTTAAATTATCCCATGTGAAACTCAAGAGAATTAATTGAGGCCAGCCCTCCCCACTTGGATCAAAAGAAAATAAAGGGGATTGATCAAATTGAGATTTTTCACAAGCTCATTTCCTTTCCTCCTCACTCCTACCTAATGCTTTGGGGAAGATTCTAAGTTCTGGATCTTGTGATTTAAGAATTCTCAGCAGCAGAGACAAAAAAAAAAGATGGGAAGAAGTATCAAGCTAAATTTTGTCCTCCAAAAAGGGACAAAGCAGAAAGAATAAAAAAAAGATCAAATGTTCTATGTTGACCCCCTATGATCCTGTGGCATGTCCTTGCACACTTAAGAATAATGAATGTATTTGATAAGCTTTTGTAAATGACCTAGCTATTTTTTTTGTTTAGTTTTTTTCCAAAAGAAAATCAGATTTAGCAAACTTGACCAGATATGCCTTATTCTTCCTTGTCACCTTCACTTGTAGTCTTGTTGAAATTATATGAGAATAACATTAACATATATATGGAAAATTAATATTTAAAAGATAACTAAAATATTGTTAGAAGTTACACTTTAGATATCATTATTTCTATATAAATGAAGTTTGTATAGCAATAATTTTACTTGTCATAAAATAAGTAACTTTTCAAATTATAAATGCATTTGGAACTGGATATTTAACAAATCACTTTGAGCAAATGGGTTTCTAAATTATATCATATAGTACTAACAAACAAAAATGCAATTATCTTAATGAGAGCGAAGCATTATCTGTGGCACTATTATCTTCTGAACAGAAACACTATGGATAGGAATTCTGTTTTCGTGATGGCTGAAGAAAAACATACAAGATTGTATCTGCATAACCTATTTGAAAACTGACTTTACACTCTCCCAAATCTTCCTTCTGTGGCAAAAAGATTATGCTGCTTTTATAAGTGGTAATTTCGTAGGAGTACAAAAGTCTGCATAGCAACAATTGAATGCCTATTGCACGTTCCAGCACAAATGTACTTGTTAGCATTGTTTAATTTTGCTTTCTCCATTGCAAAGTCTAATTTATTGGACAACTTGCATTGAAGTTGAAGCAAGGTCCCCCTTCCCTATTGTACTGTAGGGATGCTAATTATATTTCTTTACTGAAATAGAATTGTTCAGATTTTTAAAAACTGAGTATTTATAAATTTTAATATTTTCATTTTTTCATTTTTGTGTTTCTTATTTAAGACATTTTATTATTGTTATTTTTGTACATTATCAAGAGCCATTAAGGAAATGAATGAATGAAATATATATTTTCTAAATCAATAAATACTTTGTGGTAACATTATGTAAGTCTTGTCACTTCAAGAACACAACTAACAAGGTTTTATTTATTATGTTTACCACAAGAATGTATTAATGCCTCTTACATTCCAAAAAAATAATATCGGTCTTCAGTAACTATTTGGCTGAAGCAATGAGGCAATGTTCCTGTAAAACATTATTTGAGGAATAATGCTTCCAGCAGTTGCTACATAACTGGGTCAAAAACATGATATGGATAAAGCTAAAGAAAGCTTCATTCTAAAGAGGAATAAAGTAATGCAATTCTGAGAAATAACAATGTGCATCATAATGACTGGATTGTGTCAGATGTCATAACACAAATACATAATTGTGACATGTTTGCAATATCATAATGCACCTGTTTTGAAATCATTGTGGATTATGGATGCTACAGTAGAGAGGTCTTTGCTCAGATATCAAACTATATTGTAGCCAACTATAAAATATACATCAACTCAGTGGTGGGATTCAAAAAATTTTACTACCAGTTCTGTGGGTGTAGCTTGGTGGATGTGGCAGGGGAAGGATACTGTAAAACAGGGGTCACCAACCTTTTGGGCCTCAAGGACCACTAAGCTCATAATTTTAAATCCCAGGGACCATTAACCGGTTCTGTGGGCATAGCCTAATTTGTGGATGTGGCTTGGTGGTCATGTGACTGGGTATGGCTTGTATGTAAATATAAATATTTACAAAAATATTGAATTTTTTATAAAAAAGAGCAACTTTTACCCTAAGTCAGGCAAAGCAGGCAGGCACATTGAGTTGCTCACAGAATCACAGATCATTCAGAGATCTATCTGCCACTGGCTAACTCAGTCTGTCACATAAAATTTGCTTGCAAGCAAACTCATAAAATTTGCTAGCAAGCAAACTCACAAAATTAACTCACAACACACCATGTTTGTAAATATTGAATTAAAATGAAACAGGTGTTTCACACCATTCCAGTTTTTAAATATGCCTAATCACTCTAGGAATTGGGGAAAAACTATCTGGCACTGAGTTCATTTTTCTTAATTAAAAGACTATTACATTGAAAGCCCTATTGATTGGTAAGCAGTCCAACCCAAAGAATGAAAATGAGGCTGAAACTAGAAGTTATGGGAGTCATAACAAGAAGTGTCCAGAAGCTTCCTCATTCTGCCTCCTCAATGATATTTAGGATTTTGAAACATGTTATCCTATTATGAATTTCCATGGTCACATAAGCACTAGACAATTTAATGGAGGGTATATTCAACATGATACTATGATGTACTTCCTGTAAGATTTTGTTCTGTCCTAAAGCAGCATACAAAAGGCAACAACATCACATGTGTTGGAGGAAGCATTTCTTAGGAGTTTCAGCTTCTGAGGAGCTTACCTCACAAGAAACAAATATTCCACAAATATTTGGCTCTTTATTAAAGTAAAATATGTTTATAAATACATTGAAATGCACAAAAAATACCAAAAAAAAAGGAAAAGTAGCATATTGTACACAACATGTATATTAAAAAAATGAATAAATTAAAATCCAATGCTCTCATGACATCTGGATACCACCTTGTTTTAAATTATATAGAACAGGTAACATGACATATGTTAGCAAACTGTTAACACACAGGTTGAATGGAATTGATCTACAGTTATTATTTATTTAGCGCAGAGGTCTCCAACCTTAGCAACTTTAAGATTTGTGGACTTCAACTCCCAGAATTCCTCAGCTAGCAAAGCCAGCAAAGGAATTCTGGGAGTTGAAGTCCACAAGTCTTAAAGTTGTCAAGGTTGGAGACCCCTGATTTAGCGTATGGCAGTGTTATATTAGCCAGGAGACTATAATGCTAATACAGAGTAGTAGTTTCCTGTCCTAAGTCTGTTAGCCAATTCAATTTACGCTCGCACACTCTCCAAGGTGCACCACAGGGGGCAAACTAGTTCCACGCCAGGAATTGATCTACAGTACTCTTGATTAAGAAAACAGTAAAGAGCCAAATCAAGATACAGAATCACATATGACATAGTGAGTGGATCAGCAAGTGCTGAAAATTATAGGTATGTGTTACAATGTTTTTTAATAATAAGGAATCTTATCTGAAATTCTATTTAGAGTTAAGTAGACAAATGTATTTCACAAAAGTTTCATACATAATATAAAACATATAAGCATCTTGGAAGAAGCTATTCAGGAATCATTACAAAATTGTTCTGGCTCCAATATACATTCCTGAAATATTAAGAGGAAATGAAAGAGCAGGGTTTCCTTTGGCCATCAAAACAGGCCACCTGAAAGGCAAGTTTAAATTCCTCCTGCGAAATTAAATTTAAAGCAACAATGGAACTTGAAGAACATTCAGTTCTGCTCATGCTTCCCTCACTTTTATAAGAAAATTATAACATTTCTTGGCAAGCTATACCATCCCTGAACAGCAGAGGATAAATTTTGCATGACAAATTGCTTAGTTTCCATTATTAAGGAATATATTTAATTTTAAAAGTTAGGAGATTTGTACATTCTTAATTTTTCTTGGTTGTGTAATAGAAGGGATTCATAGATTATAACCGTGAGGATCCTCTGGATATGAACGGCCAATCCTCCCTCCAAATGTTCTGAGACTACTGTTCTATATTAAACCTTTTCTTGGATTTATTAGATTATTGAACAATGAAGTAGCATCGCCAAATTTGAAAAAAAACTAGACAACAAACTTTTACTTGTAAGAAATATACATCTCTCTGCCATCAATAGAATGATAGAAAAAGTAATGCAAAGAAATAAATTTGATCTTGATTCTGGTGTTCCAAATAACACATAAACTCATTATATTGTATGTGCTTGTTTGTGCTTTTTATTTTTTGGCATTCTACATGAATCAATTATCACTGGATCACTCTAAATTTTCAATTTTAATTTGTGTATTTTTTATGTAGCTTCCATCAAAGTACAAAATAATTTCCATCAGTTTTTTTTTAAGTATGCATTTAGTAATGTACAAATATGGATTTAAAATATAAAGGAATACAGAAAATATATGCTAAATTCCACATTTTTCAAAATCTCTATTAACAAAGGGTGAAAACAAGAGGAGTGAAAAAGACATCTAAGCAAATAATAGATTTTGAAAATAATATCATTAAATGACTTTTCCATATTTCTATTGTACATCTTATCTTGAAATGACAATTGTATTTATTTTTATAAACTTATTATAGAATACCATTCCACCCACTTTAATATATATCATGTAAATAGACAGAAATAGATAAATATATTCATATTTACTAAGATACCCAGAGTCCGTGTGACTATAATAATTAATGTGGAAAAGTTAAAAATGTGATTAGTAAAGAATACATCTAAAGCAGGGGTATCAAACTCACATCATCACAGTATTGTCATGTGATGTATCACAACTTCCCCCCTCGTTAAACCAGGCATGGGTGTGGCTAGCTTGTGATGCATACATCCCGCGGGCCACAAGTTTGACAGCCCTGATCTAGATTGAGAAAAATGCTAAAGACAAAATTGAATGGTGGAAACTTCATCAAAGCCATCAATACCTATGATACAAAACACCCCTGGCATTATTAACCAGACACAAACTGAACTGAGTAGTTTGAACTGAAAAAACAAGAAAGTTATTGACTATTCAATTATGCACAACATCCCATATTGATATTGTTAGATTATACCTGCCCCACAGAAATGGAGGTAGATGTTTACTTCAATTAAACAATCAGTCAAAGAAGAAAAGCAAACTTTGGCTGATTACATGTAAGACAGCCAAAAACAAGCATTGATGCCAGTTAAAAATTGGAACTTACTGAATGTGCAGGAAACAAAACATGAATATTGAAACATTGCAATAAAACAAGAAAAGAATGCTGGCAAGTAAAAGTATTACAAGGTCAATTTCTACAAAAGATCAAGGGAATGGTGGATAAAGATAAAACTTGGCAATGGCTTACAACTGGAACACTTAAAAAAGAATCTGGAGGCTTAATTTTGGCTGCTCAAGAGCAAGCTATTTAAACTAATATAATCAAAGTCAGAATTGAAAAATCGTCAAATGATTAAAAGTGCAGATTGTGCAAAGAGGCAGAAAAATAGTGGATCGTATACTCAGTTTGTGCAAGAAGATTGCACTAATTGTTTATAAACAATGTATAATATGGTTGCCAAAATGATTCACTGGAACATCTGTAAAAATTATCACATGCCAGTAATTGATGCTGAAAAAATATTTGAAAATGAGCAGGTTAAAATACCGTGATATTTCTGAATATAAACTGATAAAACTTGGTTCATCACAAACCAGGTTTAACTGTAATTGAAAAGAACCAAGTGTGAATAATTGATGTAGCAATACCAGGAAATAGTGGAATAGCAGACAAAAAATTGGAGAAGATCACAAAATATCAAGATCTGAAAATCGAAGTTGAAAGATTATAGCATACAGTAAACAGGTGAGCCCAGTTCTTATTGACAGTCTAGGCAACATACCAAACAATCATGGATGGCACTTAGAAAATCTGTTCATTGACAAAATTTCCACCTGTCAATTACAAATTGACTACTTGCTTGAGTCTGCACATATACTACACTGATACAACATCTATGGTCTTTAGATGAACTCAATGCATATGAAGGCCAACACCAGGTAAAGAACTGTCAGCTAGGATTTCACACTGTTGTTTGTAACAGCATCAGACAAAAACATCTGCCAATCCTAAGTCCTTGGAAATAGCTGAACAAAAATGCCAAATCCATTGTGAACATCTGGCTGACTATGCATCAAACCATAAAAATAAATCCTTGGGAAAGACAAAAATGCCAAATCCAGTTTTTCTGGTTAACTGTGAGACTAACCATAATACAAAATAATAAAGAGAAGTTAGAAAGACTATGGCAAAAGAAAGATAGTACCAACAGTAATAGGACCCTGGATGTAATTCCAAACAATCCGCAGCACCATTTGAACATCATTCACATTGACGAAATTGCCATAAATCAATTGCAAAAGGCAGCCAGATATTTGGAATAGCTTATATTCTGGGACAGTATCTTCAATTATAAATTTATAATAAATTATAAAACAATGATACCTGCCTATATCAGGTACTTGATAAGTGGAAAAAATATCAACTCCAATCTGGCTGACTGTGTGACCCACTGTAATAATAAAATTACTTATTACAATCTTTGCTAATCTAGTGTCAGTTCTTATGGTCGCTGGAAAGGTCTTATCTAGAACAATGTAAGTAAACTTAAATAGAAGCATTTTAAGGTTTCAACGAGAGGCCTTCTGCTATATATTTGGCATGATGAAGAGATTATGGAAGAAATTTGATATACCAAGCATAGGAGTCTAGGAGACATCTACCATACATTTTGAACAAGATGTTTTTCATCACATACTGCATATGGCAAGAATGTAATCTAATACAGGAGGAGAACTGTCTGAATGCTGAAGAAAAATCCTCATATCATGTACCCAACTATTCCTCCAGACACATTTAAAAGGAAAATGTAACCCAACAATTCAAAGAAATGTTTTAATAAAGTCTGTCAGGAATTAATTGTAGAATTCTTTTCCAATATAAATATATAACAAAATGTGGGAAAGAAGTGTTTTGAATCTCATGTTTGTGTATTTTAACAAATGATTTCAAATCTTGTAGGATGTTTTTTTTTTTAATTTGCATTTATATGCCGCCCTTCTCGGAGACTCAGGGCGGCTTACAGTCTATGGAGCACCATGCTAAGTGCTCAGCAATAGCCTTCATTCCATTGTATATGCCTGCTTATTACTAGGGCTTTTGGCCCCCCCAAGCGGCATTTTTACAAAGTCAGCTTATTGCCCCCAACAATCTTGGGTCCTCAATTTACCTACCCCGAGAGGATGGAAGGCTGAGTCAACCTTGTTGTTCAGGTGTAATATCAAAAGAAGTTAGAAAAAATATTGTAGAAAAGATGAAATAACAAAAGGTGGTTATTTCATCCCATTCCACTTATAATTGGACAATGCATAAGTCAAAATAAATATATTCGGTAAAAACAAACAGAATAGTATGTCAATAAATTGAAGATTTTTTAAAAATACGTTCCATGAGTGCATAGCAACAGTTAGCAATACAGAGGCATAGAAGTACACATACCTGAGAAATTTCTTGTAGCCAACATTGTTGTTAAAATGGCTCCCTGAAAATCCAACATAATGACAATATTTTAGAAGATAAAACTGTATGATTTTTAATATCAAAATACAATACTAAATCTACTCATCTTAATATATGGTATTTATAAACATACTAAAGTGTATACTTTTCTTCTTATATTTGTTGAAGTTTTGCTTTCAAATATAGTAAAAGTATGTGTCAGTTATATTCCCTATTAAAAACATAAACTGACAATGCTTGGTACTTTTGGGCAGAAAAGCACTACAATGTCATGTTAAAAAGAGAGGTATGCTTGCATTTATTTCAATTTCACACATTAATGCAAATTTCCCCCCACCTTTCCAATGTACACATATATACACATACATACAGCCCCATAGAGAAAAGAGGAAAAGGAACATTAAAAGAGAAATCTCTCTAGGGCTCAAATAAGTGTAGTTTCAGACCATCAGTATCTGCTACATTATTTTCAATATTGGAAAATGCTGTACTTCCAGACACAGTGAGCAATAATTTGCAGATACAAATTTGGAAACTGGTTTTATTTTATTAGTCTGACTATTAAAACAAAGGAGTACTTGCATCAAATTCTGCAACAAGGTAATACAAAAACTGCACAAAGAAGAATAAAAGCCATCATACATGTAAACTGAATACTTCTGCATATAAAATTAACCACTATGGATTAGTTAGAATATATTTTTGGAAATGCTATGAATAAATAAAGGAAATAAAATGATCTATAAAAATTGCCCTCTTACCTTGAGTTTTCTTCTTGCATTGAACTTCTTCAAACAATCTACAGTCTCCTGTCTGTGCATCATAGAAGCAACAGTAGAGCGTTGCTGAAAGACAAGAACAGAGTATATGTTTCAATGCATGCAGCTTTATCTACACTGTCATTTAATATAACTCTTTTTTAGGTGATGCATCCAGAAGTCAGTGACAATTCTAGAGTTCCCAGTCAGAATAACAATGTTATCCCCCAACATTTAAGTTCAATTTAATTTGTGTTGCCGCTAAATATTAGATTACCGATAGGGACTTTTTGATCGTTGAACTCTTTTTCTCTTTAATTATCAATTACAATACATTATTCAGATCCTGCTTTTATACCTTCTGCTTTGTAGGGTTGATTTAGTTGCTTAATTAAAAGTACAAGTAGTCTTCATTTAGTAACCACAATTGGACCTGGCAACCTGGTCATTAAGTGAAGCAGTCACTAAGTAAAAATGCAACAAATAGTATTTGTATGCTTTCTCCCTTAATTGGGGCTTAACAGGGTGTTGTAATACAAAGTATATACTTATTCCCCTGCCTCTGCTGATAAGGATAGAGCCAGTGGTGTAGTGGCAATTACAACTGCCTCACATGTAATACTTCCCAGTAAGGGTATGGCTAGCTGAAGAGAGCTAACTAGCTCGAAATAGATCTATACTAGTCTCCCTTATTTATTATTTAAAATTATCAGCTTAAAAACCTTATACACATGTAAAGAAAAGACAACGAAACAAATAGCTTTCTGTCGGTATGGTCTCTGGTGATGAGCCGAAAGACAGAAAAGAAAGCAGTATGCTTTCTCCCTTCATTGGGGCTTAACAGGGTGTTGTAATACAAAGTATATACTTATTCCCCTGCCTCTGCTGATAAGGATAGAGCCAGTGGTGTAGTGGCAATTACAACTGCCTCACATGTAATACTTCCCTGGTTCGAATCCCAGTAAGGGTATGGCTAGCTGAAGAGAGCTAACTAGCTCGAAATAGATCTATACTAGTCTCCCTTATTTATTATTTAAAATTATCAGCTTAAAAACCTTACATATATATATATATATATATATATATATATATATATATATATATATATATATATATATATATACTTTGTATTACAACACCCTGTTAAGCCCCAATTAAGGGAGAAAGCATACTGCTTTCTTTTCTGTCTTTCGGCTCATCACCAGAGACCATACCGACAGAAAGCTATTTGTTTCGTTGCCTTTTGTTTACATGTGTGTAAGGTTTTTAAGCTGATAATTTTATTAAGCTGATTATTTATTATTTAAAAATTATCAGCTTAAAAACCTTACACACACACACACACATATATATATATATATATATATATATATATATATATATATATATATATATATATATATATATATATATATATATATATATATATATATATATATATATATATGTTGATAGTGGATGTGGATGAATAACCAAATACCTAACCTTGTATTTTGACCCCAACCACATGACTTCTGGGCAAAACTTAATTAATGAAGTAAATACTGCTTACACAGATCCATGGGTGTTTGAGGGCCTCCGATGCATTGATACGTTTGGCAGGATTGATTGTAAGCATTTTGTTGATAAGATCTTTTGCTTCTGGGGTCACCGTATCCCATTCTGGTGAAGGAAACTTGAAAAACACGTATTCATGTAAAATCAAACTGATACAGCAGCCCAGAGGGAAGTGAACTGTTTTAATTTGTGAATTACCATGAGAAGGTTTTGATAAAACATCAAGTAAATAAATATGTCTTCTAGCTACATTGCCATATTTTAAGAAAAGATAGAATAAGTATCATGTCCATTTACCATTGTACATAAATGGCAAGGTGGTGGAGAGGGTTGGTAATTTTACATTTCTGGGCACTTTTACCTCAGAGGACCTCTCATGGACTATGAATACTAACATGCTTGTGAAGAAGGTACAGAAAAGGCTTTACTTCCTGAAAATGCACAGGAAGATAAATCTATCTCAGCATCTACTCCTGTCCTAGTACTGCAGCACCTTTGAGAGTGTCCTGACATATGCATTCTTGCATGGTATGGGAGCAGTTCTATACTGGACAAAAAAGCTCTACAAAGAATCATTAAAACTGCCCAGAATATCATTGGGCTCCAGCTACCAGCCCTGGATGACATCATCGCATCTCGCTGTTTGAGGAAGTTGCACAACATTCTCAGAGACTCCTCCCATCCTGCTTACAATCTTTGTGAACTGTTGCCTTCTAGCAGAAGATACAGACCAATTAAAACTTGGACCACACATTTTCTGAACAGTTTTTATCCCAGAGCTATAACTGCACTTAACAATGAACTTAAGGACCATCATCAGTGAGCTGTTGGACAGTATTACTTGGTCTGTTGTGTGGATGCTTGTGTGTTTTTAGGGGGCGGGGAATTTGGTGGGTGGGGATGAGTTTGGGGATTGTTATGTGTGTGTGTGTTGGGTCTGGTCTGGTCTGGGTCTTATGTGAATTTTGTTGGATGTGTACATAGGTATATAGGTGCAATGACAATAAAGTATTAACTATTAACTATGTCACGCTGAACTAGAGTTGCAGCTTTTGTGGGAATCTTTACTCCTTGAAAACAAAGCAAGGATTGTTTTGCGGATGATGAGACTTTTCTCCCTCTCTCAAATATGGCAATTTTCCCTCTCTTCCCATGCACTTACAGAAGCATTTGTATAGCTATTTCCTCCATTCACTTCACTTCAAATTCTTCCCATTCTCACAAATTGAGCAATTGAAAACAAAGTGAATGTTAGAGCACAGCACTAATGAAAACAAACAAGTTAATTAGTATTGAGCTGAGACACAGAAAACGTGAGTCAAGAGTAGACTAGATAAAAGAAAACTCAATTGTATGAGGCATGAAGAGAAGGAGTAGCTGTAATAGGTTCAGATAACCTTCCAAATAATTGGGAAAGATAATCTATTCTTGAATTGACCACTGCATGCCACTGATTCTTGTCTCTTGATTATGAAAAGCCTTCACGTACATTTCAGCATGGCTGAAGCCTGTAAGACTGCCCGCCCTTCTGAAAGCAGGCTATTATTTTATGAAAAGCAATTTGTATGATGGACTCCTCTGAAATAGCAAGAAGGATAATCATGCTGCAGAAGAGACATTTGTCGATTTGGAAACACATTCCAACTGGCACCCGTGCTTAAAAGGCAGGGTGGGAGGAAAACCAATCTTTTTTTTTTTTAATGATTCTTGTGGCTGCAATTGACGGACTTGAAAAATATGAGGGTGAGAAAATAGGATGGAAACATTGTGGGTGGGACCAGTTCTTCATGGCTCATTTCACATTTTTTTGTCCCAGATCTACATAAATAAACTTGTAACAAAATCAAGACAGATTATAGGTGTGGGAATCTGTAACAAAATGTGGTCAATGAGTGATGTGTCAGGGATGAGCACAATACAGTGGCAGAAAAAACTATGCCAAGAATATTTATTTACATCAGCATCACTAGGTACCTTCCAGCTCTTTTAGACTACACCTCCCATTAACTGTGGTTGGTATGATAAAACTGCAGTCTAACAGAACTGGAGGACTGTGGGTCAGAAAAATAGAATCCTCAAGCTGAAGGGTCAATTAGATCATCTAATTCAACCTTGTGCTCAACCAAGGAATCCAAGTAAATGCTTCATAACCAGATGGCTGTTCTGCTTTTTACTTGAACATATATCTCAAAGGGAAAAAGGGAAATATATGGATAACTAGAGCTCTGGAAGGTTGATTTTAAGATGTAAGGGATCAGTTAGCTTAACGAGGGGCCTATGTGGTTCAGCATGTTGTGTTACACAGTGGGAAACAATCCCCATTCAGGCAACCCACAAGTAGGAACAGGAGGGTGACAGACTTCAATGCTCGCTCTTTAGTAATTAATATTTAAGGCTTGCTGCCTAGAAGATTAATGAATTTGGCTATTTATCTTTTTGTGTGGTGTGTGTTTATGTGCCTTCGAGTCAGTGTTGACTCCTGGACACTGCCTGGACAAATTCCTGCAGAATTTTGAAGAAGTGACCTGCCACTGTCTTTTTCCTATGGCTGGGAGTGGCTGGTCTAAGCTTAGCCAACTAGCTTTTTATGTGAGAATTCTTCATTTATTGTTTCTAAAATAGATTTTTGACTTTGCTTTTAAAATAAATCAAACTACATTACTACATAGGACTACATGCCAGTCACCATGCACCAATGTAGTCTTATTGTGTCTTTTGAAAGCACATATTCAAGATTGCACAATTACTTGAGTATCACTAGTAGTGTGTCATACTACATAGAAGAGAAAATACTACAAAAGGGAAAAAAATAAATCACCAGAACAATTTCAGAGGTTGGGAGGGAAGTACGACAATGCCAGAATCACAAATACTTAATTGTGTTGTGTTTTTAGAGGTAATAAACGATCATGATAAAAACAAAGACAAATGGAGGTCTATGTTACTTACATCATAAGCACCGGCTTTGATCTGTTGATAGAGTCTATGTTGATCTTCATCCCAAAAGGGAGGGTATCCCACCAAGAGGATATAAAGTATAACACCTGCAAATGGTATTAAACTATGAGTAAAAGTAGCACACATAAAGATTAACTGGAGATGATATATGGGAAATCCATAGTAAGTTCTCCAAGCGTGTAAGGCAATGATACTAATTTTAATCAGAGCAGCATGATAAGGAAAGATCAGCAGAATTTTCTTTCCCTGAACCATCTTTTCCTGAACATAGGGATCCAAGTACAGGTGCACACACACGCACAGAATGAGGGGGGGGGAGAGAGAGAAAGGACAACACAGTTGTCTGCTTTAGATAACTTAGATAACTTTATCTAACTTTTAATAATTTTATTTTTAGATAAGTTTTTTTAGATAAGTTTAGGTGTTATGGCCCGCCAGAGGCCAGCAGAACTGGCGGCAGAATCGGACAAGTGAGAAGGTTGGGAGAAACATGGGCCAGTCCTGGAGTCTGGGGAAGGCTCTGATGAGTGCTCTGCGTTGGAGGCAGAGATGGGACCAGGGCCATCCGACAGTTATCAGCTGCCTTTGGAGTCGGAGATCAGTGAGGCAGAATAGCTGGAGCCCGTTCCTGATGTGCGCATGCGCAGAGCTGCCAGGAGAAGGGAACAGTTAAAGAACAAGAGTTGGTTCAGGAGTAAAGGCACAGGTGGATGGTGAATGGCCCCTCCCATAAGGAATAAAGAGGAGCGAAAGGGGAATGGAGGATTGTAGGAGACAATTAGTTCATTTAATTAGTATGAAGATTTGTTTGTGACTCTCAGAGACTCATTGCCAAGTATTTTCTTGTACAGCATTGCACTTGGAAGATATCAGCCTGGCAGCTCTCCAAGCCTGATAAGGTTTGTGGTTGTAATTCATCCTTGAAAGACTGTTTGCCGGGACTTTGCTGGATGTGAATGATAGAAATCCACATTAGCCTAATAAAAAGGAGGTTTGTCAGGAAAAGGAGTTTGCTTTGTGATTTTGTGAAGCCTAGGTCAGAACAATAGGTATGTACTCACAAACTTCCTCTCCCCGCAAAAAAATTATAACTGGCTTACCACAGGCCCACATGTCTACTGGCTTCCCATAGGGATCTTTTCGTAGCACCTCAGGGGAAAGGTATCCTGGTGTACCAGCAAAGCCTGAAAAGTAAGCCTGCTTAGTGGAAATAGTAAGACATTCAGAAGAAAACAAACACTAAATCTCTTTTTAAGTATCTGTGTTTAGGCTACATTCTCATCATCTATTCTACTTTACTTTACTTTACTTGTTTGTCTGTCTGTCTGTCTGTCTGTCTGTCTGTCTGTCTGTCTGTCTGTCTGTCTATCTATCTATCTATCTATCTATCTATCTATCTATCTATCTATCTATCTATCTAGGTTGACTCAGCCTTCCATCTTTCTGAGGTTGATAAAATGAGGACCCAGATAATTGGGGGCAATATGCTGACTATGTAAACCACTCAGAGAAGGCTGCAAAGCACTATGAGGTGGTATATAAGTCAAAGTGCTGTTGCTACCTATCTTTTTTGTAATACAGATAGTCCTCAACTTACAACATGTGTTTAGTGATTGTTCAAAGTTACGACTTTGAACAATCAAAAGGGTGTGAGTTCGATCCTAGTAGCAGCAGATATTTCTTTCTCTGGGCACACTGAGAATATATCTGCTGAAAACTCCACATTGGTGACAGGAAGGGCATTGGGCCATTAAAACACTCTGCTTGCTCCATTCAATTGCCCAGACTCCCGCAAGGGATTATGGGGTCATTAAAAGACAAAGATGATGAATTTGGGATTGAGAGTTAATGTAGATTTCTGACTGGAGAAAAATGGATGCTAGAACAGCTTGATTCAATGGTATAGTGTCAATTCAGACAACTTTTGAAATCTGTAGTAGATTTCTTTAATGTCCCACTTGCAGGCACACTAATTTAATATGGTGTCGTGATGTTGGGATAAATGGGAAGGTATAATACAAACTGAATTTTTTTTCTTACCAAACCAGGCCTGTTGTTCACCCTGCACTTCAATTGCTAATCCAAAATCTGCCAGTTTTACAGCTGCTCCTTTTGACTTGCTTGCTAGAAGCAAGTTCTCAGGCTTTATATAGGACAGAAGAGGGAAAAAGGAAAAAGGAAGTAGAAGTCAGTATTTCTAATTCAGTACTTACTTTATATAGATTAAGTTGGAGACAGAGAAAACACATTTTTCATATTTTCAAAAATAATAAATGTTCGATTCTGAGAAATTTTAAATGGATCCCAAATTCACAAATTATTTAGAGTAGGGCTGTTTTCTTCTGTTATATTTTAAACCTTCTCTTCTCTTTAGAAACCCTTTTAGAAGCCTCTAAGACTGGTCCATCAAATATCTACAAATTTTATTTGGGAATATGAAGTTTTCCCAAATTATAGGATTATTAACTTTCTCCAACCTGTTATGGTCTCATATAACCAATTACTGATATGAGACCAAGGCTCAAATAGTTTTTCTTGCTAAAAATAGATACGTCACAAACATTGTTTATTACAAAAAGGATACATTACCTAGAAATGTTACCTATATCTGACTTGTCAAAATTTAGGTGACTGCTAGTTATCAGGAAAGCTACAAATAAAACTTTCTTGCAATTCAGTTATAGTAATCCCAGGATCTAGCTTATAATATACGTAGTTAAGATCATCTTAAAATGTCAGTATTCCATTATATCTAAACATACTCAATGCTTTAGGTAGTCCTCAACTTACAACCAAAATTTCTGTTGTTACGTGAGACACTTGTAAAGTGAGTTTTGCCCCATTTTATGACCTTTCTTGCTACAGTTGATTAGTAACCGCATTTGATTAATAACACGGTTAAGTGGATCTGGCTTCCACATTGATTTTGCTCAGCAAAAGGTGCAAAAAGTGATCACATGACCTTGGGATACAGCAATGGTTATAAGTATGAGTCAGTGGCCAAGCATCTGAATTTTGATCACATGGTCATGGGAATGCTACAAAGGTCATAACTGTGAAAAATGGTCATAAGTCACTTTTTTCCTCGCCATTGTAACTTTGGACAGTCACTAAATGAATGGTTGTAAGTCGAAGACTACCTGTATTTTTGTACTTTGGAATCTAATTTTTTTTAAAGAAATGATTTATTATAACAAAAATTATAAGAAGTGTAATCAATTTTACAAGCATTTGCCAAGCTAATTAATGTGCAAGGTTTTTTAAGGCAGAAAAAAGTTAGCAGAGCATAGTTCTTAGAAAGCATTGATAATCATATTATCTATAACTTTCAAATTCCTACACAGGAGCTGTGATGTTAAATCACAAGTTTCTGTCTAAACTTGCACTTTCTGGATGGCTAGGAATGGAATTTCAAAAATTCTCATAAAGTCAGATTAGAGTACCCTTTTATAGGCAAATATCTAGATCTTGCACAATCACAAAACTAGGATGACAACCTAATCTTCCATGAGAACTGCTGAATATTGTACACAAGTAACTTTGGACATAAATATGTGAAGCAAATATCACAGTCATAAGGAAAGAAATATAGTCCAATAATTACAGAACAGCTATACACAATAGCAAGCTCATCTGACTTCTGGGCAACTGATTATGCCCTTTAAAAACATGCATCAGCCAGTTCAGGATGATGGAAATGTCAATAGATTTGTCATGCATGAGTTCTGAATAGGTTGGGGCAAATATACACAATTGGACAAAAATATGGGGGATTTAAACAGAGATGGAATCTTGAGACTCCATCCAAGAAAGGAACAGGTCAGTGTGTGGATCACAAAGTTGCACTTTAGCTGCAGATGTGCATATAGTAGACAGAAAACAATAATTTTTGAGCTTCTTTATTATAATATTGATAAAAGAGGCATACAATGTATTTTGTGTTAATATCTAAACTGTATGCATAAAGGGTATCCTAAAAGAATATTACAAATCTAAGTTTATATTTTAAAATCCACATACGTGGTGATTTAGCTGGCAAAATAAAACAAGATTTATTTGGGTTTTTTTAATGACAAATTACAAGGGGTAATTTCTCTACGATTCTTCAGGAAAAAGCTATTTGGCCAAATCCAACAGTGATAGTGAAAGAAATGGAAATAGTCCCAAAGTGGATCCAAAGCTAACCTTTAAAAAAAACTATACCTGCATTGAAATTAAGTCCAGTTAATTGTATTCTATACATGTGAGTCAGATTTGTTTTAATGGGTTTCAGCACTAATTCTGGGGCCATCTTTTACATCATCCTTGCAAAATGATTTTAAAATGTACATAGATGTTTAAAAGTATATGATTTACAGAATCCTTTATCCAAGATAAAATATCTGAAGAAGGGATCTGATTTAAAAACAAAACGGAACCCAGAATGTTGACATACTTTATTGCATATATTGTTGTATTGCAAGATGAATGTTTTTAAAAATAAGGACTTCTTTTTTTAATCATTTTTTCTTTTAAATTAATTTCTTGAATCTATTTCTATTCTATCAAGTCTATTAATAATTCTTTGTTTTGTATTAATTTCTAAAAACAATCTTGGGTTATTGTAGGCCAGGGATGGGATTAATTTTTTTTAACAACCGGTTCTGTGGGTGTGGCTTAGTTGGTGGGTGTGGCTTGGTGGTAATATGACTGGCTGGGTGTGGCCAACTCAATATCATTCACATTGAGGCACGCATCTCCTCGCCTGGCCGCTCATGACTGTGGGGATGCTGCAATAGTCGTAAGTGTGAAAAAGGGTCATAAGTCACTTTTTTCAGTGCCATTGTAACTTTAAATGCTCACTCCACACAAGCAAAGTACCAGCAAAGAAGGGAAAAAACCTCCAGAAATGTTCCTAGGACAGAAAGTCTAGTCCTGCCAACAATGTAAAAAGGGTTAATGGAGAGGCAGTTTCTGTAAGCAGCACCAGAATGTCCTGTAAGGATTAGGCCAGTAATTTCTTCTAACAACCGGTTCTCCAAACTGCTTAGAATGTTAACAACTGGTTCTAGTGAATAGGTGAGAACTTGTAGAATCCCACCCCTGATGTAGGTATTAAATAGACACCTGGGGAAGCAAGCACTAGGTAGCTAAATAAATAAATGTTTCCTGATTACAGAAAAAAATGATATATAATTGTATACACCAACAAACATACATGTCTTCATTTTTTATTGTAGTTTTTGTGTGTACCTTGCTATCTAGGCAATCATTTCATGCATAATACGGATTCTAGTCCAAAGCATATTTAGGACTATTATCAGAAGTAATGTACAGGAATAGATGCACACTCAGTCTTCCCAATTATCCTCACCCACTATAAGGTAGTGTTGGATATTTGTCAAGGTTAGCCAATGAATATGTTGACATAAATACATTAACATAATGTAACATACAGAGCATAAATTACTGCAGAATATCATCAAATGCATACTAGGTCTAGTTTGGGAATAAACCATTCCAAATAATTGACAGGAGGAATTACTGTTATCTAAAGTTACCCATACAGATTTGCTATGATGAATGTTCATAGTATGAAATCTGTTAGAAAATTCCAGAAGCCTCAATGGTTCTGAATTTCCTTCTGAAAATGTGTGGCAAGAATAACAGGAAGCTCTATAGTTTTTTACAGATCTCATCTAAACAGGGAGAAACTGAAAGAAATTGCCTTAAAATGTTTTATGAGATTCTGCTTAGTTTTCAGATTGGGCTTTTTTAGATATTTCTCTTAACAATCTGTAAAACATAACGGACAACATGTTGTTCTAAATTTATGAAAAGAATGTGTGCATTTATTTGTATGTAAGCCTGAATTAAGTTGCAAAAGAATGACAAATCCTTTGCTCATATTTACTACTACTATTCTACATTGGTTAACTGTCTATTTTAGGTCTAAAGATATATTTTTTTAATTATAGAAATAAGATTTAAAAATCAGTTGGAACTGCTGGTCAACAATGTTACATTAGGGGAAAAAACCTGACAAACTAATTACATGTGCAAGATGATTAACTTTACTCGTATTTGCATAGCTGAATTAATATGTATAGAGACAGGTGGGAATAAAGTAAGCAAAGTATCACAAGAATCCTAAATCTGCAAGGAAAAAAAAGTTGCCTGTTTTTGCAACCACAAACAACTTGCAAAATCTCTTTGCTTCTAGATGCAAAAATGCAGCTATGTAGTGCTTTGAATCTGTGTAATATGATTATCTTCCCCCACAGCATTACTCACCTTCAAGTCCCGATGGACTACGCCCATCTGATGGCAGTGTAGCACAGCCTCCAGGATCTGCTGAATGCAATGACTGCATGCAAACACCAGGGGGCGTATATTAGTTCGAAGCTGTACACTCACTGTCTGTATAACCTCAGTGAGACTGGGTTAAAGTGCAAAATGATGAACAGGCTGAGATCGTGAATCACAACCTCTTAAAAATGTATGGATCTGCATTCCTCTGCTAGAACAGCAACTTCCTCAGCCATTATGAATGTGCACTGCAAATGCATGCATTCTTTAGCCCACTTTTATATAGGTCATGAACAGGAGGGGTAGGGCTATCTTCGGACTCCACAAAAGGGTTGAAGGTAGTATTCTTGGGCATATGCATAATATATTGAGAAGTAGACAATGAGAGCATATCACTGCTCTGATAAACCCATTTTACAAACTTGGGTTAGATATCTGGTGCAGTTTGTTTCCTTCCCTCCTTTACTCGCCTTGGAGGCCTTTTTTTCAACCAGCAGCCCTGAAAATAAATTTACTTTAAGTAGTTTTGTATTTGAGATGAGTTATTTACCCTTCATGGTTTCATTTAGCCAAGCAATTATTTGATCCCTGTTGCCTGAGGGATCTATCCTACTCTAGCAGAGCAATGCATAACCAGTCATTCTGCTACAATAACCCATTGTCTCTGAACAGAAGTGGTGTTTTAAACCTGCAGGCTAACATCTATCACAGACAAAGGTCAGTCACAGATTCAGGTTACAGGACTGAGGTAATCTCCTTCCAAAGCAGTTCCTGATACCTATGGCACCTACCACATCTCTTGGGAGGTCCCTGGTATTAGCAGTACCTATTCTACCTTTTTCTGTGATGGACATTAAACCTGTGACACTTGCAGAGTGGAAAGCAGCATCATGCACTATCCATTTCTTATATTAAGGGTGAGGAGGATAGCCAAGGGAACTTCTCAGCCAACCCACCCTTAAAACTCAAGCCAGGAAGAAAAAAAAAGAAGAAAAGAGACAGAAGAAAGACAAAAACAAATAAAATAATAATAAAACAAAAGTCTTAGCAAACCTATGGGGCACCAGATACTGACCTTGAGGTCTCTGTGCACTATGCCATTTAGGTGACAATGATTAACACTTTCTAGAATCTGCTGTATACAATGACTGCAAAGATACAAGGGCAGAATGGGAAGGGGGAAAACATTTTAAGGCACATAATCACGTTAAATACAGAAAATAATTTAATAATAATAATGAAAGTAACATAAAATAGCAATAACTTAAAATAATCAAATCACATTTTCAGACAGGTTTTAATTACACACAGAACTGAAACACAGCATTTCTCTCTTTCTCTTTGGAAAAAACTGTCAAGAGACTCAAAAGAAATGACATTTAACATATAACATGTAATATAAACTTTTGGTAGAATATTTGCTGAAGTATGAAAGGAAAAGTTTAAACACATACTAGGTGATAGATCTATAGTAAATAATAAAGGCTTATTGTAGCTAGCAGTGCAGTGTAAACATCAACATAAATAGCAGAGAGAACCTGTGTAACTCTGGTCATGATGGTCAAGACTATGCATAGTAACCAACAAAGAATTTTGCTTACTGACTAGTCAGTGTGTTTGGAATGATGCTGAAAAATATGAAGCTGCGACTATTATACAACCTGAAAAGCATGAATATTTGCTAACCAACATAGGTTATATTCTATTGTCTAGTGTGTTTAAGAGAATACATATTAGTTGAACAACAAACAAATAGAATGCAAATCGTTCTAAGATATGCATGCTTTCCACATATTAATAAATGGCATAATGGCTATTTTATGTGCATTATTCTTTCACATTCAACATATTTATATAGGAGCATAAGGAAAACAGTAATACAAAGCAAAAAAAAATTTAAAAGCACCCAGTTTCTTGAAAACCAAACAGTTTAATAGAACAGGAAATGTGTGTGTGTGAGGGGGAATCAGTTTGTGTAACTGAAAGGTATATTTGAAGCAGTCAGTTACTAGCAGTCATCTTTGGGGGGGGAAAACAATAGGAAGTCTCTTGAATTAATTTAGTAGGATTCTGGGGAGGGGGGAATTCAGTAGTTAACCTCACTGGAAGAAGAAGAGAGCTCTCTTTTTTGTTCCTCTTCTGCTAAAGATCCCTGCAGTGCTTTTTCACAGAAATTGATAAAATGCCGCATGATGTTTTTAGGGAAAATAGAGTCAGCAAAAATAACTTCTCCTTTCGTCCAGCAGAGATAAAACTGCTCATGAAGAGTTACTTTTCTGGTCTTAGAGATGACACACCCTTCAACCCATCCATTTATTTATCTTCCTTTCTACCTCAGCCATTATATTTATCACACACTTGCTAAATATGGAAAAAAATAGACAACAAATTATTAGGAGAGGCCGTTAGATGCTTTGAGTTCAGTATTAAAGAAAGCAACAGGTGAACTTTTTATTGGTGTCAATAAAAAAACTGAACATTATTCTGATCTCACCGCTACAGTGTCAGGCAAAGAATAAAGCCACGTGAACTGATTTTATTGCCTGCAATGGAAAAGGAAGGGGAAAAAAAAGCTGAGATATGGGTTCCAGATATAGATTAGTTATGGATATTGGAACTTATTTGTTTTCGAATCTTCTAGAATTTGCTGGGTTCCTTGATTTTAGTAGACATGGATTATTTAGACCACAGTTATCCTTTCTAAAATTCCAACAAAAACTAGTATGAAACTTCCTACATGAGCAAATCAGTTGCTGCCATGCCTATTTTTCTACAAAATCATTTTGTAAGATAGGATATTTGGGGTGGGATTTGAAGGAAGAAAAAAAACATACTTTACTACCATCATGTTGCTTTAGTCTAATGACAGAGGAAATGTAATGCAAGAGGAAAGAAGTATTATATAACTCATAGAATAATAATGGCACATTTATTTGTAGAACCAATTCTCATATGGTAATATTCCAATGGGAAATGCATTGTGGAAAGAAATATTTAAAAATGGACTCTGTGAAAAAAGCAAACAGGTGGAATCCCAGTATGCTAAATGAGTATTGTTTTCCAAGACTGAGATTTAAGAAAGGTTATTGTAATTTTCCTCAGGATATCACACTAAATTTATTTTTATTTTGTTTGTCAAATTTAGAGACCGCTCAGATGATTTTTTTTTTTAAATTCAGCACTGACCTTGCATCTGCTTCACTGTAATATTCTCTTGCAACAATGTCCTCAAATAATTCGCCTCCGGTAACTCTAGTAATGATATAAAACATTTTTATACATTAAAAAAAACTAAATTAGAAATTTAATTTTTATCCTATTTTTTTGCAAATACTATGTGGCTGCTTCACATAATGAAGGATCTGCAACCAGACTCAGTTCTGGATTCAGATAATGAGCATATCCTTAGTGACTTTTTGCCTATATAAAAGTTATTATCATTACCTTTATTGTCAGAGTACAACATGTGTACAACGAAAAATATGAACCTTACTTAAATATGGTATTATGATCTTTCAGTCATTCACTATTTTGGCCTTCCTCACATATATCCCCTCAAAAGGATGATTTATTGTACTTTATTTGCTATGAAAAACTGGGAATGAATAGGTATATTTCATCGGGGAATCTTAATACAATGCATAAATAAATTGCACATTTTATTGCACTGTGCAGTGATGCTATTTTCAACAGATATAATGAAGAATTATATTCTAAGGACGTATATTTTTTCAAATTGCCACTCCCTCACTCTGGATGAGATACCAGTTCTATTTGGCTATTCTTCTTCATCAACTCTTAACTTGATGATTTTCCAAGACAGAAAGCAGGATCACATTTCAATGGCTTCAGTACAATTTTGCTCATATGCTCGTCATATTCTCAAGTCATTTTTTAAAATAATTTTGCACTAAATGTTTATCTGAAACCTTTCATTATTTATCATTTATGATTATTATTTAAATACTGAAGATTTTCAAACAGCTAATTTTTTAAACAAAGTTCAAATAAAGTATCCAATAGAGAACTGAGAAAAAACAATTCATATAAAATGACACTTTTCGTTTCATTTTTTTAAAAAATGTAGTTCAAAACACATTGTTCTGTGAGGCCTGAAATGACAAATTTTCAGGCAACAACAAACCCACTTAATGACCTTTGTATTTTACTCAATAGTTGTTTTCAGCAAAAGAAATGTGCTTCATAAGCAAAAGACAAATTCTTTACAAAAATATTTTTTAATGCTGGATATAACTGGGTGAAAGGACTTCTTATTCTTATTTATGATCAATTTTTTTTAAACTGCCCACAAATTAATGTAAAAGCTAATTAAAATCAGAACTAAAAATGTTAAAAATTAAAAGGTTAAAAAGTTAAAGAGGTGGAGAGAAAGCCCTTAAGCTACCAACCACTCCCAAAGTGGCATATCCTTCTTAGATGCCCTTGCCAGTTGGCAGAGCCAGTATTGATGCTCTTGTAGAAGGCCATAAGGGCGGGGGCAAATGTCCATATTTATTGATTATAATTACTTAACAGCAATTATATATATATTTGTTAGTGACCTCTTTGTCTTTATTATATTTTTAGTAAACCAGATTGCCTGAAAAACTTCTATAAAAAGATTTTCAATATAAAATATGGTACCCATTTTTTTCTGACAAATCTTACAGATTTTGAATTATTTTACAGTTTATATTGTAATATTTCTTTCAACATTTCTGCTTAAATTGTAATGGAATTTTCTTTATTTGAAACATTTTGATCTGTCTTGATAAAATGAGAAATTCACAGAAAGCAACATAAATAATTAAACCATGTAACAGGCTATTTCTGATGTAATATTGTGTTGGTTGCATGCTTTCTCCTAATTTCTATTCAAAATACCTTAAACATTGCTGCAGAAAACATCCTGGCTTTGTTAACCTGGAAATTCTGGTTTAACTCCAGCTAGAAACCAGGAACCAATCAGAATGCACAGACTCCAGTTTCCTTTTATTTTTTATTAGAATAACTATTGTCAGTGTCGATATTATATGCTATACATATAATTTGTGTTTTTCTTCATAATTATTTCTCTTAGAAAATCCCCCTAAGAAAGTCCATCAAAATTTATTCCATAAATAGTTAGCAGTAGTTATAAACATGAATTTACTCATCCATTGATTGGCAAGCGATACTGTCTGGACATGGTGAACTACAGTTATCTAGAATGGACTGGCTTCTGTTACAGATAGGAAATGGCTATTGTCCATCTGGATCATATGGTACAGTCTTTAATTTTATATATTACATATTATAGGACAAATTGTTAATAGACAAGTCAACTTACAAATCAAAGACTAAGTAATGAAATCCTTCTTCTGATATGCTTTCATGAAGTCGCACTGTTGAAAGAAGAGAAAAAATTGTTTTTTTTCTAGATACTCTTAACTTTATTATCCTTTCCTTCTACCCTTTTGTAAACATATAATATTCTACTCTTTTCCTTGGGTTACATCTTCAGTTAAAAACAATGCTGTCATACAAAACAGATATTTGCAATATCTTAGCATAATTCTGTAAATAGTATAGATTAACATCTAATATATTCACATGCCTTTCACATTCATAAATGTTTGCAAATTAAATTTCAGTTTTGATAGCTTTATGAAGGCTCTGAGTAAGTCAATCTATCCATTAAAAGAAAAAAAAGTTTTCCTGAACCCATTAAATAAAAATCAGCACATACAATGTTTCAAGTGTCAACAAATACTGGGTAGCAAACAGAATAAACTGATCAACCATTACTTTGAAAATGAATATATGCAAATGCTATAATATAATAACCAAGACTCATTCTCTTTCACAGACTTCATAGTCAATCTATCAACAACGCTTTGTTCTAGCTGGAAACGAATAGATATGGAACTCAGAATATTTTGTTTCACGTTAGGAAACCAGTCAGTGTATGGTAGTTTATATTGACAGAAGACCTACTGAACAGAAAGGTAGTTTAATCATACATTTCCATTTTTCAAGTTCAAGCTTGAAATGACTTGAGCCCTGGTTCAAAATATATTTCTGAGAACTGAAACCAACAGTCTGACCAACTAAGGGAACAATTAGTTTTAGCAAGTATCCATTTGACTTCTAGGTAAACATGCATACATTTCACTTACAAAAACCTCTTCTATCTAAGTGACTACTTCTTTATGATCAGTGGAATGTATGCACTAGCAGAAAATCATTTTGTTTTCTTGAAAGTTGGACCCACAATGCATTGATAGCCATACCTTCCCATAATGAAGGATTCTTCAATAAATAACATTTGTCCACTGGTAACTGCCAGTTTCATATCTTGCACTTGATGGTCTTTTAACCATCACCACAATCATTTTCACCTCTTCAGTTATCCATATTCTTACTTCAGAGTAGGTACTATTTTGTTACAGAAAATAACATTTTATTTTAAAAGTAAAAATAAAACATTGAGAACCTGTAACTTACATTTAACCTCCCAACTATACATATTTTTTAAAAAAGGAGGAAAAAAGTACTGTAGGTTGGACTTCTTTGCTTTCACCCCATCTCTTTGAATTATCATTTAGGTTCCCAACTGTACTGAAATTCTGCCTTGAATTCGGGCATTTCAGCAGTCCAAATACTATGTTCCCTTAATCCCATGATTGTAGGGAAAAATTAAGCTTCCTTGTATCATATTATAAACTACTTAACTTATTTCACTATAATTTCTAAGCTAGTTTTGTATGTAACTAATGTCTAAATCAACCATCCCCAACTTAACTAGCGTCTTAATTAGAATTTCATTCAATATTTGACCAATGTTTTCTTATTAATGCATTTTAACACAGATTCAGGCTGGGTTGCACAATCCAGAACTCCCCGCCTCACCAGTTCTGATTCTCTGTGTTGTGGGAATTGTGCTGTTAAGCCAATTACCCTTCAGGCCTGTTAATGCTAATCCCTGCAGGTCCAGCCGGTGAGGTGGAAAGCCTAACGCCCGAGACTTGCCAGAAAGCCAGAAAAGAGCTCCATTCCTCAGCAAACGCTCAATTCAAAAGTACTCAGAGATCTCCGATTCCTCCCATCCTTGACCAGCACGCCAGAAAAGAACTCATTCCTCAGTAAGCACTAAATTCAAAAGCACTCTATTCAAAAGCGCTCAACGATCTGTGATTCGACCCATCCTTACTAGAAGGTAAGGCGTGGGGCTCACCAGTACCGGGGGCTCTACGATCATCCTTGCAGGGCAGTGAGGCTGTGAGATTCATCCCATCCTTGCAGGGCAGTGAGTACCGGGAGCTGTGAGTCAGTCTTCAGACATTTGCAGCCAGGGTGTGAAGCAAACTGCTTCCCCACTGCCACCCCTCCTTCCCTCTCCACCAAATTGCTAATCCGGACTCCCTCTTTAAAAGGACAGTAACTTTGGACTTTCAATAAGTAGGGAAGTATTGTTATAACTGAACTCTTGTGAAGATTGGAAGCAATTTTATTTCCTGTGATAGAAGCAGAAGTATATTGAAGCCAGGAGTGAATGCTCAATACAAATCTGAGTCTACATAGTAAAAATATAAACTGTTCAAATTGCCAGTGCAAGACTATCTATGTGCCTCTTTCTCTTAAAAGCAACAAACTTTGCAAGTGTATTTAAATTAACTAGGAGGGGGCCAGAAATCCCAATCATTAATGCATCTATGGGACCGCCTCCTGCCATCATCGGCCTCCCGCCGGCCAATACGCTCCCATAGAGTGGGTCTCCTCGGGGTGCCGCTGGCTGGATGGCTGGCGACCCCGAGGGTGCGGGCCTTCTCGTTGGGGGCACCCTCCCTCTGGAACGAATTACCCATGGAGATGAGGACCATCCCTGATCTCCTGACCTTCCAGCGGGCGGTGAAAACTCATCTATTTCATCAAGCCGGTCTGGTCTAGGGTTCTTTTAGGGTTTTTAATCTGGTTCTATCTGGTTTTTAGTCTTTTTAATTCCTTTTTATATGATTTTACCTTTCAGCCATTATATTTGATCTTTTAATTGATTTTAATTTTGTATTATTGTTGCATTTTTATCAGCTGTACACTGCCCTGAGTCCTGTCAGGGAAAGAGGGCGGTATATAAGTTTAATAAATAAATAAATAAATCAAGGGAAAACAAAACAAAAAGTTTCCTGTTGCCTCCCAATGAATTGTTCTGTTTATCTCTGCTGAAGAAGGGGCCAGAGATCCCCCTTCAACATCTTTGCATCTTTGCTATCTCAAAAACTCAATCTACAAAACAAGAAAGAGAGTGTAAACCCTTGCTCACTGATTGTTTTCAAACAGCCCAGGAAAAGAGACCTCCTGCCAATTTATTAAGGGTTATAAACCTATTCTCAGATATCAGCAACAGCTAAGAAAAACAAAGCAAAGCAATAACCCTTTACTTACTAACTCTCAATACTACTTCCTTACTTTCATTATCTCAAAAAAAATCAATTTCTTTAAAATAATTAATTTTTATCAAATGATCAATTGATTTATTGTTTTTATTGATTAGTATAATTGAGTGTTTAGTGCTTATGGTGTAATTACTGAATATCTGATTAGTAAAATCAGTGATATAGTGAATTGAATTGACCAGTGTGTTTAGTAATTACTGTAATAAATTAGGCTGTTTTTGTATTTGATTAGAGTGATTTGAATAATCGATTGATTGATTTTTAGTAATAAGCAACCTTACTTTTGATTTGTTCTCTAACATATCAATTAACATGTATTAATTACCAACATTCATTAAGTAACTGTCTACCTATCACATTAACTAGGTATTGTAATTGATACTGTACTATTGCCATTGACCATGCCAGCTAAAAACTCCAAACCAAAAGAAAAATATTTGTACCGATTACCTCCCAGACTCCTGCACATGTTTCAGATGTCTTGAAACCATCAAGACGATTGATTGACTGATTTTTAGTAATAAGCAATCTTACTTTTGATTTGTTCCCTAACATATCAATTAACATGTATTAATTACCAACATTCATTAAGTAACTGTCTACCTATCACATTAACTAGCTATTGTAATTGATTACTGTACTATTGTCATTGACCATGCCAGCTAAAAACTCCAAACCAAAACAAAAGAAAAATATCTGTATTAATGACCTCCCAGACTCCTGCACGTTTCAGATGTCTTGAAACCATCAACGAAAGCGAATTTTACATCAAATGCCGCCTAAGCGATAATATAGCCCACACTGCCTGCTTAAACGCAAAAAAAAGCCTAGCTGATATGGTTAAAAATTCAGATACATTATTTTATCTATGTCTATCATGTTCTCCTAAGCTAAACAAACTGAGTACTCTACCTGACAGAGTTGAAAGCATAGAATCACTCATTCACTCAATAGAAGAACACTTAGCAACACATTTTGAAACAACTATACAAGCAAGCCTAATCTCTCTTGAAAAAAAAATACAGCACAGATAAGTGAGTATTTATCAGCTCAAAATCAAATCCCACACCAACCACAACCACTACCTCAACTACAATCACAACTACAACCAAAAATAACCAAAACCACAGCACAAACAATTACAATCCCTTCAAATAATTCCACAAATAATATCTCCTTACTCATCAGAGACATCATGGAACGTGAACAGAAATGTCCAAGTGCCATCTTATTTGGTCTAGAAGACACCAACGAATCAGATGACATCACCAAAATTCGTGATATCATAAGCAACTCAAATACAACAAACATCTCTCCTGAAGATATCATTGAAATAACCAGAGATGGCCATGGGTACAAATACAATGACGGCTCTGTGGCCCCAAGATTTTGTAGAGTTGTATGCAAAAATGAGTCCAGCAAACGCATATTCATTCATACAATAAATACAATACTGCAAAGAATACGCTCCCATGAATTCCGTGCAGAACTCAAAAACCATCTAGACAATGGAGAAAAGAACCTATACATTGACTATAGAGCTGTTAGCATCAAAAGAAAGTCACACAACTTACAACTCCGCATCCAACCCCACCCAATCCAATCCAACATCACTCAAAACTAGGCATGCACGCCCCTAACTACCTCTATTCCAACCATAACTGGCCTTAAATGCAAGTTACTCAATGCAAAAAGCCTTGTAAATAAAATACCTGAATTTCTCCTCTTACTAAATACGGCTAAATTCGACATTATATTTGTCTGTGAAACATGGCTCAATGCATCTCTCCCTGACTCCATTACCACAGTAACAGACTATGTTTACCGATCAGATCGTGAAATCCATAGGAGGTGGTGTTGCTATCTCTATAAAAAGTCCCTACATCAAAAAAACATCCAAGTTACCCATGAATTTGCTATTCCTGAGACCATCATCTGTGAACTGTCCTTAAATATTACATTTCGGTTCTTACTATGTTATAGAACCCCTGATTATGACATCGAACATGCATACAAGCTAAATACACTACTAACATGGGCAGCAACCTGCCCACACGCTTTTATCTTTCTTGGTGACTTCAATCTATCTCATATTAACTGGACCCTAAACAAATGTACAACTGAACCCACACATGCAACCTTCTACAAAGCAGTAACAAATCTGGGACTAGAACAACTAGTAACCAACAACACTGGACTTAACAACTGCCCCAATCTCATCTTCTGCAATAGTTTGAATACAAATTAAAGAACTCTTTTCCAACAGTGACTACAACATGATTGACTTTTGTCTCAACATACGTCCACACAAAAATCATCACAACAACAGAATCCCCAATTATAACTTCAAAAACTATGATCTTATAAACAACGATCTCTCATCCATTGATTGGCAATTTCTATTCTCTGGATGCAATACTGTAGAAGACCATTACAACATATTTTTACTTGAAGTCAAAAGAGTCATCAAACTATATGTACCATTAACAACTCCCAAAACCAGAAAAAAAAAATTACTCAAAACAATAAAGAAGCTTCAATCCAAAAAGAAATCATTTTGGCAGAAAAACAAATCTGGTCACGTTGCCAACTTCAAAAGCTAATACAAAAATTTATGCCACCAGATAAAAACTGAATGCAGCAATTATCACATTAAACAAGAAGAAAACCTTCTACACACCAATTCCACCACACTTTTTACAATTTTGTAAACAACAAACTAAAAGTTTCAAGGCCCATCCCACCCCTAAAAGGACCTAATGGTAAAGACTGCAACAATGACACTATTAAAGCCAACCTCTTTAACACATTCTTTGGCTCAGTATTTGTAAACAGCAATGGATCATGCCCAGTATTTCCTAGTCGAACCACAGACAACTACAATGATATAATACATATCGATTTTACAGAAGACAATGTTGAAAAATCACTACGCAATCTAAAACTATCTCTATTTATTGGACCGGACAGAATATGTGCCTACTTCTTAAAAAAACTATCCACTGCCATTGAAGAACCTCTAACTATAATGTTTGAAAAACCTTTCAGGACCAGCTCCTTGCCAAAACTATGGTCACAAACCACAGTCATCCCCATCTTCAAAAAGGGAGACCCCAGCCTAGTTGAAAATTACAGCCCAATCTCTTTATGCTGCATCACCTGTAAAGTCATGGAATCAATTATTAACCAATCCATTATCCTCCACTTAGAAACAAACGACCTACTCTCTAATAAACAATTTGGTTTCAGGAAAAAACTATCATGTAATCTGCAACTCTTACACTGTAAAAACATATGGACTAAACAACTCGATCAGGGCAAAGCAATAGACGCAATCTACATAGACTTCTGTAAAGCCTTTGATTCAGTGGTACACAACAAATTTACTCCTAAAATTAAAATCTTATGGTATCTCTGGACAACTGCATAACATGATAGAAACATTCCTGTCAAACAGACAACAAATGGTCAAAATTGGGATCGTCCTATCAAATTCTGTACCTGTCAACAGTGGTGTCCCCCAAGGCAATGTTCTAGGACCAGCTCTTTTCATACTCTACGTAAATGACCTCTGTGATCATATCAAAAGCAACTGCGTTCTCTTTGCTGATGATGTAAAGCTATTCAATACCACAGACAATACTGCTACCCTTCAAAAAGACCTTAACTATGTATCAGAATGGTCAAACAAATGGCAACTTCAAATCTCAACAAATAAATGCTCTGTCCTACATATTGGCAAAAAAAATCAGAAAATAAAATACAGGCTGAATAGTCAAGACCTTGTTGATGATCCAAACTCTGTCAAGGATTTTGGAGTACTCATCTCAAATGATCTAAGTGCTAGAGCCCACTGTAACTACATAGCCAAAAAGGCGTTAAGAGTTATTAACCTAATTTTACGTAGCTTTTTCTCTGGTAATATTACACTACTAACTAGAGCATACAAAACATTTGCTAGAACAATACTCGAATACAGCTCATCAGTCTGGAACCCACATTATATATCTGATATTAACATAGTTGAGAAAGTCCAGAAATATTTCACAAGAAGAGTTCTCCTCTCCTCTACTCTATGCCACCAGACTCGAAATTCTAGACCTACAAAACCTAGAACTACGCTGCCTTCGGTCCGATCTAAGTATAGTATATAAAATCATATATTGCAATGTCCTACCTGTCAATGAATACTTCAGCTTCAACCATAACAACACAAGAGCAAACAATAGATACAAACTCAAGGTTAATCGCACCAAATTTGATTGCAAGAAATACAACTTCAGCAACAGAGTGGTCAATGTCTGGAATACTCTACCTGACTCTGTAGTTTCTTCCCCAAACCCCAAAAACTTTAACCTTAGACTGTCTACTATTGACCTCACCCCTTTCCTAAGAGGTCTGTAGGGGGTGTGCATAAGTGCACCAACGTGCCTACCATCTCTGTACTATTGTTTCTTTTATTTTTTTTATTTTTCTTATATGTATCTATGTATTCATAACTATATTTTTACTTATACCTATTATCTTTTAAGCAATTGTAAATAAATAAATAAATAAATAAATAAATAAAAATTCAACAAAGCAAAAACAGGTATAAAGAAAATAAATAAGGATGGCCAGAAGATTACTAAACTAAATTTACAGAGTGAGATTGAGGGAACAGAGTATGTTTACCCTTTTAGGAAATAAAATCTTTAATAGTAGATCAGTTTAGAAGGAACTATAGAGGAACCAATTGGGAAGGTAGTGATAACTTCCCCTATAGACTGGATGAGGGAATGCTAGACAGCCATCCATCCAAGATGTTTTTGTTGAGATTTCAGTACTGAAACGGGGTTTGGAATCAACAGTGTAAATAACTCCTCAGTGACTGCAGATTTGCCTTTGGTTAGATAGTCTGCTATGCAAATCTGATTAATAAAGAACGAAATCAATACTATGTTCTCCCATTATTTTTCCATTGTGAAAGTTTTAAAGGGACCCCTTTAAAATGCATATAAGTTGAATCCAAGAATGCTATCATATTAATGACAAGCTTCTAATACTTATTTTCCATCTTTGTGTGCAAAGGCAAAATCAATACTGATTCTGCTAAAACAAGGTGCTGCACAATTCATTACCACTCCATTATGCTAACTGTAACTGATGCTAGTTGTTCCTGCATCAATATTAATGGCATCTTTTCTATTTTTATTCTACTAGCCTATACAGCTTTATTTCGTGGTAATAAAACTTAAAAGACTATGAAAATTTTAAAACAATGACAAAACAATTAGCACTTTTTGTCTTGTCTTTTGAAACAAGAACAATTTGCTCTTGTATAATAGAATAATAGAATTTTTTATTGTCCAGGTGTGACTGGACACACAAGGAATTTGTCCTGGTGCAAATGCTTTCAGTGTACATAAAAGAAAAGATACATTTGTCAAGAGTCAAGAATCATCAGATACAACACTTAATAATCATAGGGTACAATAAGCAATCAAATCATATTAGGAAATAGTATATATCGTAAGTATACAAGCGACAAAGTTACAGTCATACAGTCACAAATGGAAGGGGATGGTTGATAAGGACTGATGAAAAGATTAATAGTAATGGTAGTGCAGACTTTGTAAATAGTTGGACAGTGTTGACGGAATTATTTGTTCAGCAGAGTGATGGCGTTCGGGAAAAAACTGTCCTTGTGTCTAGTTGTTCTGGTGTGCAATGCTCTATAGTATCGTTTTGAGGGTAGGTGTTGAAACAGTTTATATCTAGGATGTGAAGGTCTGTAAATATTTTCACAGCCCTCTTTTTGTCTCATGCAGTATACAGGTCCCCAATTGAAGGTAGGTTGATAGTAATTGTTTTTTCTGCAGTCCTAATGGTATTCAAGATGGCTGCACGCATGGATGCTGCGGCAAACCACTCCTTCTTTCAGCGTATGGTGTGTATGATTCTGTGTGTGTTTTGGATCCTTTCCTTGATTGAATCCTGTGGGGCAAGGAGCATCTATAGTCGGCAAGCCTTGTTATAAATTGGGCTGAATGTGAAAAGGCTATTATGGGTGATTTTATACATTCTCATAACAAACTGAAGGAGGCAGCTAGGCCCCTGGGGGAGCCATGGATCACTATCCCTGTAGGAAGGAGGAAGTGGCAGAGAAAGAAGAACAGGAAGAGGAAGAGAGGATGCCGTTCTGGGGTTTTCTTTAGGCTGAGTAGGTTTCCACATAAGCCTTCAATTCCAAGTATATTTCTTACCAATGTAAGATCTCTGACTAAAAAAATGGATGAAATAAGGCTACAGATTGCAAAGACTAAATTCACCAAGAACTGCTGTGTTTTGCTAATCATAGAAACTTGGCTTCATTCATTCATTCCAGATGCAGCTATTGAGCTGGAAGGCTACATAGCTCACCGGCAGGACAGGAGTAGAGATTCTCGCAAGATCAAAGGGGCAGGTTTAAGCCTTTATGTGAACAAAAGCTGGTGTATCAATACAAAGAGTGTAGACAGTCACTGCTCCATGGATCTGGAGTATGTTAGTCTTAAATGTAGATCCATATACTGCGGGAATTCAGCGTGGTTTTGATTACTGCAGTCTATGTTCTACCTGATGCCAATACTACCATAGCTTTGGGATTCTTGTATAACATTGTTAGTAATTTAGTAAGTATCCTGATGTTCTGCATATCAGAGCGGGGGACTTTAATCAAGCTGATTTAAAAGAAGTGCTCCCTAAATTCTATCAGCATGTTAAGTGTGCTACTAGAGGAGCAAACATATTGTACAAAGTATATACCAACATCAAACATGGCTATAAGGTTATACAATTATCACATTTGGGACAATCAGACCATATGTCACTGCTTTTAGCATCAGTGTACATCCCTCTTAGGAGATGGACTCTGCCTATAATAAAGACAGTGAAATCTTGGCCAGAAGATGCTTCCCAACAACAGGATTGTTTTGAGAACACAAATTGGGACATCTTTTAGCAGTCCAGCACCTCTTGCGTGACAGGACCAAGGCCTTTAGGTCCGGAGATGGGAAAAGATAGTGTTGCCAGGGCTAATCTGAAGAAAGGTATTTGGAAGGCCAAGATTGATTATAAGAGGAAGTCTTATAATTTTTATAGCAATAATATGAGGCAGGTATGGCAAGGGATTCAACAAATTACAAACCATCAACCGACCAATGTCATCCCTGTTGAGGGGGATGCTTCATTGGCAGAGGAACTGAATCATTTCTTTGCTCAGTTTGAAATGGAGACATCAGAGACACAACTACCAGCCAATTGTAGCCCACACCTCATTGTGGAGGAACAGGAGGTGAGGAGCAATCTGAGGGCTGTGGACCCTAGAAAGGCTGCCGGTCCTGATGGTGTCTCTGTCCGAGTGCTTAAAGACTGTGCTGATCAGTTGGCTGGAGTCTTTACCAGGATCTTCAATCGGTCTTTATCCCAGTCCACTATTCCATCTTGTTTGAAGGCTTTCACCACTGTTCTGCTGCCAAAGAAGTTCCTATCAATAACCTCAATGTTTACAGACAGTGGCACTCACTCCTATCATCATGACGTGCTTTGAGAAATTGGTCTGCCAGCACATCATTGCTGGTCTTCCGCATACATGTGATAAACACCAGTTTGCATACAGAAAAAATAGATCTACAGAGGATGCTATAGCCATCACTCTTCACACTTTTCTGACTCATCTAGAACAGGGTGGGGGGCTATGTGAGGATGCTTTTTGTGGATTTTAGTTCTGCATTTAACACAATTCTTCCACATAGACTAGTATCTAAACTTCTGGACCTTGGGCTTTCTAATTCAATCTGCCTTTGGATTATGGATTTCCTGTCTGGCCGCTCACAGAGAGTCAGATCAGGTAATCATACCTCTTCAGCCCTTATTCTTAACACTGGTACACCACAGGATTGTATATTAAGTCCTTTACTCTATTTATGAGCATGACTGGATTCCCACTCATGCTAGTAATACTATTGCTAAATTTGTAGATGATACAACAGACTTATCTCTGGGGGGGATGAGTCTGCCTACTGAGATGAGGTAGACCGGTTGCTTTCGTGGTGTGCAGACAATAACTTGGTTCTCAACACCAATAAGACCAAGGAATTTATCGTGGATTATAGAAGAAATAGATCAGACATCCAGCCCTTGCTTATCAATGAAGACCGATGGAGCAAGTGGCCAGTTTTAAGTTTCTGGGTGTTACCCTAAAAGAGGACCTGACCTGGAGTGCCCACATTGCAGCCCTGGTCAAAAGGGCCCAGCAGAGATTATACTACCTGAGACTTCTGAGAAAACAACAACTGAATGAAAAACTGCTGGTGACCATAGAGAGCATTTTCTACCGCTGCACCATAGAAAGCATTTTAACATACTGCACTTCTGTATTATTTATTTATTTATTTATTTATTTATTTATTTATTTATTTATTTATTTATTTATTTATTTATTTATTTATTTATTATTTTGATTTGTATACCGCCCCCTCTCCCAAAAAGCGACTCTGGGCAGTGAACAGCCACAATAAAAACATACAATCAGAAAAGTTAAAAAAGAGTTTAAAAATTAATTAAATAGATGGCTTAAGACCAATAAAACCCGTAAAAAATTAAAATCAAATTAAAAACCCTACTCATAACATTACGCCAGACTGGCCTGTTGGAAAAGGTGGGTCTTAAGTGCTTGTCGGAAGGTCCGTAGGTCAGTAATGGCTCGCATCTCCGCCGGTAGCTCATTCCAAAGGGAGGGTGCTCCCACAGAGAAGGCAACCGACATCAGCCAGCCTGCGGCACCCCGAGGAGGCCAACCCTGTGGGAGCGCACCAGCCGGCGGGAGGCCGATGGTGGCAGCAGGCGATCCCGCAAGTACCCGGGTCCCAAACCATGGAGCGCTTTAAAGATGGTCACTAGCACCTTGAATCGCACCCAGAAGGCTACCAGAAGCCAGTGCAGCTCGCGCAGGAGCAGTGTAATATGGGAGCTCCGAGAAGCCCCCAAGATCACCTGCACGGCCGCACTCTGCACCAGTTGAAGCCTCCGGATGCTCTTCAAGGGGAGCCCCATATAGAGAGCATTGCAATAATCTAGGCGGGAGGTAACGAGAGCAGAGGTGACTGTGCGCAATGCACCCTGATCCAGAAAGGGCCGCAACTGGTAGATCCTACGGACCTGATAAAAAGCCCCCCTGGTGACGGCTGATATATGATCGTCCAATGACAGCCGCCTATCCAAGAGGACTCCCAGACTGCGCGCGCTCTCCGTGGGAGCCAAAATTTCACCTCCCACGGTCAGCGATGGAATGAGCTGACTGTATCTGGGCGCAGGGAACCACAGCCACTCGGTTTTGGTCGGGTTGAGCCGAAGCCTGTTGAACCCCATCCAACTCCGCACGGCTTCCAGACCATCACTTCAATGGCTTCATCAGGGTGGCCCGGGGTGGAAATGCATAGCTGAGTGTCGTCAGCATACTGCTGGAATTCCATCCCGAAGCCACAGATGATCTCCCCCAGCGGCTTTACATAAATGTTGAACAGCAGGGGCGAGAGCACGGACCCGAGGCACCCCACAACACAAGGGCCTCGAGGTCGATCTCTGCCCCCCTACCAACACAAATTGCGAGCGGTCGGAGAGGAAGGAGGAGAACCACTGTAATAGGGTGCCTCCCACTCCCAGCCCACCCCAACCGCCACAATAGGATACTGTGGTCGACAGTATCAAAAGCCGCCAAGAGATCTAATAGGACCAGGACAGAGGAACAACCCCTGTCCTGAGCCCTTCAGAGATCATCTACCAACACGACCAATGCCGTCTCCATGCTGTACCCAGGCCTGAAACCCGATTGGAGGGGATCTAAATATACCGCTTCCTCCAGGTGCCGAGGAAGCGGTCATGCCACCACATTCTCAACAACCTTTGCCACAAAGCGAAGGTTGGAGACCGGACAATAATTTGACAACAATGTTGGGTCCAGGGATGGTTTCTTGAGGAGGAGCCTCACCACCGCCTCTTTCAAGGCGGCTGGCAAAAACCCCTCACTCAAGGAAGCGTTGATAATACCCTGGAACCAACCTAGCGTAACCTCCCGGGTAGCCACAACCAGCCAGGAGGGACACGGGTCCAATAAACATGTGGTGGCATTAAGCCCGCCCAGCATCCTGTCCATGTCATCCAGGGTCACAGGATCGAACTCCCCCCAAATGACCTCACCGAAATCTGCCTCCGCCCTTCCACCCAGAGTTGCCCAGTCAGAGTCCAAGCCATCCCAGATCTGAGCGATTTTGTCCTGCAGAAAAATAGAAAAATCCTCGGCCCATCCTTGCAAGGGGTCCTCCCGCGCTCCCTCATCTAAGAGGGAGCGGGTCACCCTAAAAAGGGCGGCCGAGTGATTTTTTTGCGGACACAATAAGGGTGGAAAAGTACAAATGCATTGCCACCCTTATCACCACTAAATAGGTCCTAACAAATGACCGCAGTAATGTTCGGTCAGATACGGAATGGCTGGCCCTCCAACCACTCTCTAGGCATCTTTTCCGGCGCTTCATCTCCCTCAGCTCCTTGGAAAACCAGGGAGCCACATGGGATCGGCACTGGGTCAGAGGCTGCAAAGGCACGACCCGGTCAAGGGCCCCGGTGGCCGTCCTATCCCAGGCAGCCAACAGGTTCTCAACCAAGTCGTGTGTACAAGTCTCGGCCCAAGCTCCATCATGAACCTTTCTGGGTCCATCAGGTACGGTTTGCCAATTGCACAGTGGCAGATAGGAAAGCACTCCAGAGGGTTAATGTCATTGCCCAGAAGATCATTGGTTGCCCTCTCCCCTCTTTGGAAGAGTTTTATAGCTCCCGCTGCCTTAAGAAAGTTCAAAACATTCTCAAAGATCCAGAACATCCTAGGAACCCTTTTTTTGAACTATTACCATCTGGCAGACGGTACAGAATAATAAAAATAAGGACAAATAGGCTGAAAAACAGCTTCTATCCCAGGGCAGTAGCTCTTTGGAATTCTGCTGTATAGTGCAGTGTTGGTGTGGTGTCGGGGGTTTCCATTTCAAAGTGAAGGATGTGTGTTTGTGTTTATTTTCATGGTCACGGTCATGATGTACACTGAAGATGGTGTTTGATTTCATTGTACGAGGTGCAATGACAATAAAGTAAAGTAACTAACTAAACTAAACTAAATTACCCGCTGGAGTCTTTGTCTGTCTTGTTGGATTGCAGAACCAAACCAGACAGTTATAGAGGTACAGATGACAGACTCAATAATTCCTCTGTAGAACTGGTTCAGCAGCTCCTTGGGCAGTTTGAGCTTTCTGAGTTGGCGCAGAAAGAACATTCTTTGTTGTGCTTTTCTGATGAAGTTTTTGATGTTAGGTGTCCATTTTAAGTCTTGTGATATGGTAGAACCTAGAAATTTGAAGGTCTCTAACTGTTGATACTGTGTTGTCTAGTATTGTAAGAAGTGATAGTATGTGTAAACTAATGTCTTACATTTCATTAAGTTTTAAATTTTATTTTCCTTTTTTCGGCTCATCATGTTTAAGAAATAAATCTATACTAAAATAAGAGCTTGACCATTCTCTATCAGCATTCCATTTTAAAGTAGCTAATGATATAATTGATATTATTAGTGTAAATAAACAAACTATAATAGTAAAAAAAATTAAAAATCAAGTATCTATATAAATGATAATGTACAGACAATGACAAAGTTCAGTTCTGAAGTTCTTCCTCCTAAAATGTTCTGCCGTGTATTTACAAATAGGACTTGGGACTAGGACTTAGACTTATATATCACTTCACAGTGCTTTTACAGCCCTCTCCAAGTGGTTACAGAGTCAGCATATTGCCCACTACAATTTTGGGTCCTCATTTTACCGACCTCAGAAGGATGGAAGACTGAATCAACCTTCAGCCTGGTGAGGATCGAACCGCCCAATTGCAGTCAGCAGAAGTAGCTTGTAGCACTGTATTCTAACCACTGCACCACCACGGCTCCTGAGAAGATTTCTCTAACATTGGACTGTAACCAACTATCTTATTTGATTTTTTAAGGATGCTTTTGGGGTTTACATTAGGCTGAGAGACTTTTGTTAAAAAAAAAGTTCTGATGATTTTTGCCTTGCTGAATGCTTGCTTTCTTTTTATTTGCTTTTTATAATTAAAAGCTTTAAAACATTAATTCAGGCTAGACAACTGGGTAAATAGTCATGTTACTGCCTACACATTCTATATTGCCTTCAACCGCTTTACTATATTAAATACATTTAGATGTCAGAGAGAGAAAGACAAGAAAGAAAAGAAGGAGGAGGTCAGAAGAAACAGCATTTGAAACAAAAGGGAAGGAAATGATTGCTGCTATATTTGACACTACACTTGCAGTTGTCAAGGCTATGCAGTCAAGTTCTACACAACTTTGTTAGAAACAGAAATGTTTCATTATCCTAGCAAGGGTTCCTAAAATCAGTGAAGCTGATGGCTAGCAGAAGCAATTTTCAACTTTGATTAATAGAAGACAGAGCAAACTTCATACATGAAGTTTGACTTTGGTTGGCACCTTCAAACCATTTCCAATTCTGCATCTTCCACTGATCAATACTGATCAATTCATGACGCCAACACTGTGATGTCCCTCAAAACAGATGATATATACTCTGTCTGAATTTACATTTCCCTAATTAACACATTTATTGGAAACATGGTATATTTATTTCAAACTTCAATTAATCAATTTTACCATCATTCGATTCCACATTAAATCCTTTTTACTTAGTCATCAGAGATGAAAATAAAGGCAAGTTCTGAATACCTTATTAATTCAAACATCTTGAATTTCACAACAAAATTCGTTTATTTTAGGCTGATTTTAATTCAAAAAAGAAATAATCTATTATCTGACAAAATTTCAGATAAGAGATAAACCTAAGAATATGATGCAGTATATCCAAATGAAAGCAGGTTGTAACAGGAGATTCCAAAAGGGGTGTGTGTGGAGGGGTGTCAGTGTGGGTGTACATACTCCGTGTGTAGATGGATGGATGGATGGATGGATGGGCAGATGGAAAGACAGACAGATAATAGGTTTAAAAACTGAAATCAGAATGATGAAGGTTTACATTTTAAAAGAATAAAAATAATAATAAAAAAACATAACTGGGCAAGACAACTAAATATACTTCAGAAATTGTATCTGGAAGATTTGTTTATTTGTGTCAGAAGCATCACAATTAATATAAAATATAAAATACAAGATTAAAGCATGACAAATCCTGTCATGTTGCCATGAGGTATGCTGCCTCAAGTATACACTGATCAGGACACAAAGATATACATATGTGTTGTTGTCTGCATGTCACTATAATTACAAAGGGCAGAAGGCACTGGATAGGCCCATATGTTCAGGGTATCTCTGGGTCTGGGGTACAGGAAAAGGATCTCCCCAAAGGAAGTGTGCTGTTAACTCATTTGGACATCCACTAGGTAATAGTTTATAGCTGGCCAATCCTTTCAAAACAGAAGAATCTGAAGTGTAGTGAGGTGCTCATTTCCATCTGTGACACAATGTGTACCTGGAAGGTGACCAGCAACCAGTACTTGTCATGTTGGATTTTGCACCAACTGTAATTTCCAAGTCACCTTCAAGAGCAGTCTCCTACAGTTGCAATAGTCCAATCAATACAGTGATTAAATCATGAATGACTATACCAATCTCATTCAACTTCATCCAAGATTAAAGCTGGAAAGTCAACTCAGAGGGCCCAAATCGACAGCCATTCAGTTACATTACACTGTGAATCATTGGTTTTAAAAGCTTTGTTTGATGGATACTAATCCTGATTCAAATATTACTTAACTAAAGAGAAATTTAAAGCATCAATGAAGGAAAAATTCTGGCAGTGTCATGGACACTTTTAGCTGAACTACACTGACATGTAAATTGCTTTGCATTGGAGGTAGAATCCAATGTAGCCACAAAAATGTGAGCTGTTATTCTCCAATTACATATATTGAATTGTTTCTGGCAGTTCTTTTACTTAACGTATGTGAGCCTTGAATTGTATGTGCACACAGAAATTGTACAGCTTTCAACCATTTCATTACTCCTTTAACTTAGGAAAAATGAATGATCGAAATGGTATTTAGTATAGATACCTAGCATAGAATAAAATCCTGAGTATAATGCAACCTTCATATTGTGAATAATAACTTATTTAACCAAGGTGTGTTAAGTAATCATAGCTTACATGTTTTACAAAGTTTGATACTAAAATCTGCAAAGCCAGAATGAAAGAGCTGTAGACCAGACAAACCTGTTATGAAAACACTGTGATATGTCACGTCTCATATTCTAAGAAAATAACAACAAAAAGAGAGACAGAAAGAGTCTAGGATTTAAACCCGGGTTGGCACACATGTATATAGATAGTCCTCAACTTATGACTACAATTGAGCCCAAAACTTCTCTTGCTAAGTGAAACATTTGTTAAGTGAATTTTGGCCCATTTTTATGAGCTTTCTTGCCACAATTGTTAAATGAATCACTGTTAAGTTAGAAACACGATTGTTAAGAGAATCTGGCTTCCCCATTAACTTCGCTTGTCAGACAGCCACAAATGTGATCCCATGACCTCTGGACACTGCAACAGTCATAAATATAAGTCAATTTTCAAGTATCTGAATTTTTATCATGTGACCCATGGGGATGCTGTAAGAGTCGTAAGTGTGAAAAAATGGTCATAAGCCACTCTTTTCAGTGTTGTTGTAACTTTGAATGGTCACTAAAGAAACTGTTATAAATCAAGGATTAACTGTACACACAAATACACATATCTTTACACACACGCACACGCACGCACACACACACTAATATTGGAAATCCTGTATTTTATAATCATCTGCATATAGAGAGCTTTTAGTTTATAATAAAGCTATTATTTAAATGGGTGGAACCGTGTGTGTGTGTGTGTGTGTGTGTGTATTCAAAAAAATACAGAATTAAAAGGTAAGACAAAAGGAAACAAAGCTGAAAAAGTAAAAAGTCAGAGAAGAAAAGAAGTGGATGTACAAAAAAGAAAAACAAGAAATAAATAGAAAAAGACTTCCAATTTTCTTTGGTATAGATACAAGTAAAAACTCTTACTCCTGTATACATTATTCCCATAGTCTTATATAATTCTAATCATCAAAGTTCCAGATCAACTTTTCATTTCTTTCAGTCTCTCACAAAAATGGATTGAATCCTTTACCATTTCCACATTTATACACAAATGAAAGTGTAATAAGAATGTGCATTTTCCAAATTAAATGATGCAATTACTTAATTATCTTACTCTTATAATCACATAAACAATAATGCGTAGATTGGTGAAAATTACAAGTCAACATTTTGCAAAACAGCCCCACTAACAGAATTAGGACAGTGCATAGCAGGAAAATAATCCTTAGCTAAAGAAAGACATTGCTATATATTATATTTCATTATTATTACTTTGAAACATTTCTTTTTTTTATACTTCTATAGTTTGTTTTCATCATACTGTATACTGTAGCTGTTGTATATTATTTATTTACTGTCTCCAAGTGGAATTTTTGATTCCTCATGGATGTTTGAACAAGCCCTTACAAGATTCTTGGCAAAGTTTCTAACGTTTGTCATTGCCTTCTTCCTAGGGCTGAGAGAAAGTGACCAAGATCACCCAGCTGGCTTTGTGCCTAATGCGAAACTCAATCTCCTGATTTCTAGCTGATGCTACAATGACATCAAATTGGCTCCAGTTATTGCATAATATTTTAGCTAAAATGAAATGTAGTAATTCTGTCTGCAATTGTTACTGCTGTATTATCTTTGTTATGATTTATATGGGTTTAAATGATTAAAAATATTTAAAAAGTAAATATGATCACTATATTCACCTACAAAGCCATATTTGTAATTATTTTGTGATACTGCCATTTCTTACTAGAAATTAGTTAAAAATTAGTTAGCTGCACATATAAGGCAATTACCAACTAATAGATGGTTGGTATATTATCATATTCTTCTCAAAAACTAATTTATTTTGAAAAATGTTATATTTATTTCATGTCCTGCCCAGCAATATTCTGTAATGATATTTTCCTTCTAAATGGTAGTTCATCATAATATTTCTAGATGAGAATTAGATACTGGCTTTGCTATTTCTTTCTGTAAACATCCAACATTCAAACATGAAAGTTAAGAAAATCCAAATAGATCATTTGTTTTTACCATGAAATGTTATTTTTAAAATGTTGCTTTTTAATAAAATATTCTTCAGATGAAATAATTTTATAGATATATCTAGTGGTGAATGGTACATATTTACCAGTACCAATTATTAGAGTAGTCAATTATGGCAGAAGATTATACTTTATAACTGCATTTTAAAGAATAACTTTTAAATTCTCCCAAATTCTCCAAGGATACAAAGGGTTTCATTAACAATAGGAAGAATATGTCCTGGTCAACTATGGCAGTTGAAATATTTATGTAACTTGTTCAGAAGTTGAAAAGTTGAAATAAAAATATTTAATCTCATGTTAAATGAAGCTTAAGTGCTTTTTGATGTAGAAAAGTGGGATAAAAACATTTTACATAAATAATTAATTTCATTAAAAAAAAAACATACACCAGTGGACTAAAGCTTCATAAAATCAATTTGTGAAGATTCTCTGATCTTGATTCAAAGGAAAAAGAAACTGTCAGGAAATGTGTGCAGTGATAGATAAGACAGACAGACCCTATTTTCCTCAGGACCTAGATTCTTCTCACACATTACCGTTTCCTTTGACTTCCGAGGAAATTTGGCACTATTCAATAGAACTTACATAAGAAGCCTTCAGCAAGTTAGAACTCTCATTCTCTCTTACTTACATAAATTCCATTCCTTTCACAGACACAATTGCCCTTTTCATGTGGCCATCCAGCTACACACAAGGAAGACATTTCAGAGGACCTAAAACTGGGTTGCTTTTTGTATTTTTTTTCTGTCTCTATTTTCTTCTGGAACCAAATGACATGCTAAAAAGCATGTGGACCAATGAGTGCATTACTAGTACTTTCATATGGTTCCTCTGCAGATTTACATGCTTCCTCTGGTAATTAAAACGCCAAGCATTCCCCAGACATAAACCAAGACCTAACAATCTGTCTATTTGACCAATGAAAACTTTAGCAGGTTTATTACAATGATTCCTGGAATTGTTGCCATTCTCCTAACAAACTAGATTATTAGCTATCATTTGAGAATCTTCAGAGTTTCATAAATTAGTTTGTGCACAAATGGAAGACACATGGCAAGAAACAAGTGAAATACAACAACTATATATTTAATATGCCCACCTCTACTACCATTTCTACATGCTATGCTCATTGTATAGAATGGACAGGTTCTTGCTGTCTAGTCTTATATAATGGGCTCCATAGTTCCTCATTAGTATAGTCAGTGCAAAAATTCCTGGAAGTTAATAAACACATTCAAAAAAACATGTTGTGCATGTGCACCATTGAGTTGACTGGCTGGAGAAGTCCCTATAGTTTTATTGGCAAATTTTTATGAAAGTGGTTTGTCACTGTATCCTTCCCAGGACTGAGAGATCATGATTAGCCCAAGATTACCCAGATGGGTTTGTGTCTATGTGGCAGAAATAGCAACAATCTCCTCTTCTATTTGTACATATTTTATGCACAGAAAGGTTTACACCAGGTCTATATACTTAAATATAGTATATTTAAGTATACTTCCATTCATTTATTGTACACAGGTAGAAAATGGTCAGAAAGACACTATATCTCTCTCTATACACCTGTGTACATAGTGTCAACTCTCGAAACGGCGAGCCACCAGCAGACCATTTTGGGGTTGCCATTCGGGGGAAGGATTACAGGGGTAATGAAAAATAGTAGCAGCCGGCCGACAATCAGCTGGAGAGCAGGCCGACAGCAGAAAAAAGAACTAGGCCCAACAAAAATATTCCAAGCCTATCAGGCCTCTCTAGAAGTACAACAGCTATGTGGGTGGGACAGGCGCCTGCAGGGGGCAGGGTCAAACAGGTGGGAAAGCAGCAACAGTTACTGCTGCCTTTGTTTTGGTTCTATGTGCCTGTTTCCAGTACTGCCAGAATTAAAAGCAATTAATCAAACCTTTTATTTCTGTTTTTTGGTTTTGCAGATTTGGAACAGTGACACATAGATACAAATATGTACACAAAAGTAATATAGTACATACAAATAACTTTAAAACATATACATATATATGCATTTTGCCTTACAATTCTCAAATAAACTAATAACATTATTATCTACACAGTACAGTATTTTTTATTCTGAGGATATGCCTCTACATTCCATGCATAATATATCCAAATTGGATGTAATCAATAGCATCTAGATTAGAAAGTGTGTTCATGCTTCGAATAAATTGGAACCTTGATTGTCTTAATAACACGTTAGTCAAAATGCATTACCTGTAGTCCAATTCTTGTTATTGAAAAGGAATTTTGTATGAAATACTTAAGGATGATAACCTATCTCTTCCTTTTCCAACTTGCCAAATTACGTTATAAAAAAATAATTTTCCAAAGCTATGATGAATGGCTACAATGAATATATTGGGGCTTACTTAGTGAGGTTCGGGTATTTGGAAATTAAGACTTGAAATGTAAGAAATAACTGGTAAAGTGCATGTGTCGCGTTGTCGCGGTTTGCTCGTTGTCCTTAGGTTCTCTGATCAGCTTGTAGAGCCCCCGCAGGGGTGAAATTTAGAGGGACCCTCGCGAGGGTGAGTACTTAAGTACTAGAATCAATAATTGACACAGACACCATAGTGTGCCCGGGGTAGATGAAGAAGTCCCCCGATTGCAACGCACCACCCTCTTTTATTTTGCAGTTTTATCAGGGCGGGGGGAGCGAGACATATGTGAAGAGGAGCAAGGAAGTATAATTCTAATGGCGCCATGGCAGGATGCGACCACTGTTGTGTGCTAAGATAACGTGATTATCTATTAACAAGATATTTTGTGGTCAGCTAGTTCCTGTAACTATTTGCCTACGTGTCGTGCCAAGCTGAGTTTATCATGCAATTCCTAACTTGAGAAGGTCATTCTTACGGCCTTAGGTCAAGAGGACTCTCGAGGTTTACTACAAGTCCTCTTTTCTTTGTTTTTAAGGTGTCGCAATATCTGATTCAAAATATAAGCCTTTTTCCTTTGGAGTATCATAGTGCTTGGATAAGGACATACCCTCCGGGACATCCCGATCCGATTGCACAACCTCGTTCAAGGGCAGGTTATCAGTGTCAGAGTCGTCATCGGAACATAAGTGCAAAAGCGGAGCCTTGCACTCCTCAGTTGGGATTGCCATATATACATGATTTTGCATTAAGAGATTAAGTTGCGCAGCAGCTTTAGCTTCGGCAATAGCATTTAAACTACATTTGATCATTGAAATAAAGATAGGTAATAAACAGGGTAGCAAAGTTGGACCAATTAGTTATGACATGGGTGATGTTAATTTCCTGGGCCTGCCACGGCCATTGTTCCCCCATCGTAGTTCCCCCACACACAAAGCAATTTTTAACTTGCAATGATTTAACAATAGTCTCTGCAAGGTGTACAAAGGTGTTGCGCACCTCATGTGGTACGGTCAGGTGAGTCAATTTTGCCAATTCCGAATAAACAGAATGAAATAAGGAGTGTCTGGTTGAGTCGATGGAAATTTTGCTTAGTATTATTTTGATGGCTACTGAAGGGTTGGTTCCTGTCCCATCAATACCCAAGCCATAGTCATTGTCAGTACCTTTCCATGTTTGGAAGGAAAGCCAATTTTCCGGTACTGGAAACGTGAGATTGATGGGATTGCACTGATGTTGCATACAGTTGGGATCGGGAACTCTAAGACGGGTGATATAGAGTTTTTTAAGGTTATCCCTCTTGGGTATGGTGTCGGGTCGCACTGTGAACCCTCTGGATTGAAAGTCCACACATTTCCATTCATTGCAGTAGGTGCCTTTGCCACAGGGGTCGTGTTGATTTGAAGTTCTGGCACAGATGTACTTTTCGTTGCTGGAATATGTCCGTCACCAGACAAGTGAGCCGCATTCGTTTGTGCCATAGTCCATGGCTTCGCAGGCATCAAAAGTGACCGATTGGGATACCTTCGGATTATAAAAGTCATGATTGACCAGTGTCTTTTTCGATGAGCCGGCTCCGACAGTGATGAGGATGTTGTAGCGATGAGTGGGGCCTGTGGGGTCATAACAGGTTTGTTTGTTGTTATCTTCACAAATACTATACGTCGTGCTATTCCACACACAGGTGTGCGTGGATGGGTTGGTGCAAATAAAATGAGTGTGATATATTAATGTAGTTCTGATGGTCAGCCCCTGTTGAGTTTTTTGCAAGCAGGGGGTGCAATGTTTGGCATCTTGGGAGGTGATTGCACTTCGTGTCCTCCGTTGGGGGGGGATAAACTTTTGTTGTAGGGATAATGTCAGCCGAGAAGAAGTGGCAAAGCCTCGTACCATTTTTGTAATTTCACATTGGTATAGACCAAAGTCTGAGAGGGTCAGATCAGTTACTGAAAGATGAGTTGCTCTAAAATGATAATTGATGGTATATTTGGGTGAGTCTTGTAGATATATGGTATTGTTGAAAAACCAGCGCCAGATGATTCCCTTTTTCTTGATTGGAGACCTCTGGTAACAGGAGAGGGCCTGAGAGCGAAGATGCAGTGCTCCCTCATTGTTGTAACGGTGCGTGTGAAGCAAGGAGTTGAATTTAGGATGTGGAGAGGACTCGAGAAGCTGTCTACGAATTCGTTGTCCGCGGAGCGGTGACCAGGAACCAGGATAGCAGTCAGGGAGATGGGAGCCAGGTGTATCCCATAGGCAGCTGGTGGTATCACAGGGAGGTTGGCAGCAGGAGAAGTGGTGCACCAGGGTATGGGAAAAAGATTGAGGAGAAGATTGAGACAAAAGGAGCCAAGAAAGAAACATAGAGGGTAGTGGGGGGCGAGTTACAGAGAAAATGGAAAAGAGATAAACTGTATGATTGAAGGATTGACGGGAAGGAAGAAAGCCTAAGCAGGAATAGGGTCCCACCGTTCAGGAAATTTGTCCCGATAGGGTTGTAAAGCTTTATTTACAAAATATTGACACATCGTAGGAGAATTGAGCATTCCTTGGGGAAGAACTTTCCATTGATATCTAGCTGTAGGTTTAGAATTATTAAACTCAGGAACGGTGAAGGCAAATAGTATCCTGTCCTCTGGTATCAGCGGGATGGAGAAAAAACAATCTTTGAGGTCAATGATTATGAGATCAAATGTTACAGGAATTAAATTTGGATTTGGAAGGCCGCATTGCAATGGGCCCATAGGTTGCAATATAGCGTTCAGAACACGGAGATCCTGTAGGAGGCGCCATTTGCCACTTTTCTTTTTAATTACAAACACTGGTGTGTTATATGGGCTGGTAGATGGTTCAATATGACCTTCTGCCAATTGTTGTTGAACGAGAGTGTAAAGTGCGTTTAATTTTTCTTTTGTAAGAGGCCATTGATCAATCCAAACAGGAATATTTGATTTAAGAGTGAGAGAAAGAGGAGAAATAGCCATAATTCAAGGTATGTAGAGAGAAGTGTGGAGTTGAGATAGCAGGTCATGGCCCCACAAATTGCAATGTAATGGAAGGACAAAGGGTTTAAGATAAGCAGTCACAGAGGAATGAGGCGTAGAGGCAGTAAGCCAAAGTGAGCTAACCTTTGCTGCCTGCGCTCCACCGACGCCTTGTACTGAAGTTGTTTCAGCAAGTGGCCAAGAGGATGGCCACTCAGAGGATCGAATGACAGAGACGTCAGCTCCAGTGTCAATCAGGCCAGCAAAAGATTGGCCATTCAGCAATATGGTTAACATAGGTTTGGAGGCTCGAACAGATTGCTGTAGAGCAAACAAAGAAGGGGGTTCAGGAGAGGGAAGAAGAATGAGAGTAGCCACAATCGTTCCCGCTTTCAGGGAAAAGCACCGGTCGCCAATGGCAGCGAGAGAGAGATTTTTCAGAGAAGAGGAGTCGTACAAAAAGGGTGCAGCGACTACGCCTTCAATGGTAAGGGAGGAGTTAGGTATGAGCAAAACAGGCAAGGAAGGCGGAAGTGGCTTCAGAACAGTGATAGAAAGAGGGAGAGTGAAGACCAAACCAGGATCATCATAAACGATGTCCTCTGTCAGCTGTACAGGGAAAGAAGTAGGTTGTAAAAAGGAAAGAGAAGAGGAAAGAGAAGTTTCAGCCTTTGTAGCGGGGTTAGCTGAAGACCCCATGCCTAGTTTTCCGATTGCTGAGCAGGAGGAGGGTTAGAGCGACATTGGGAAGCCCAATGAAAACCTTTTCTGCAACGAGGGCAAACAGTTTTTGGCTGGGAGCATAGGGTGCAGTACCCCGAGACTGGCCACGAGGCGTTCCAGAGCAGTTTGCAAACGGTTAACGAATGAAGAGTAAGACTCGTCAACCTCCTGCACTACTTTCAAAAAGGTGTGTGTGGATTTAGAGTCTGAGTCATCCACACGTTTCAGGGCATTCATCGCACAAAGATGAATGATTGCAAAGGCACGGCGAGGGCAAGTTTGTTGCTGAATCAGGGTGGAGTATAATCCGGTTCCCTTTAAGTGATCAGCAATGACCAGATTAGGGAGGCCTCGTCTTATTTCAGCATCTACTAATTTTTCATATTCAGACTGCCAAACAACATACTGGGCAGGAGTCATAAGCATAGAAAACAACATCTTCCAATCATATAACAGCATTACAGTGTTAGCAGACACGAGAGAATCAAGCATGCCACGAGTGTAAGTGGATTGCAGTCCATACATATTTACAGCCTCTTTTAAATTTTTCAACACTCTTAACTCTATGTTGGCATGAACGTGAGCGCCAGGGGCTCCCGGAACAAGAGTCATAGGGTAAGCAGAAGGTATATCACAAGATTCTAAGGTGAAGGAAGGAGAAGCCAGGATAGCAGTAATATTTCCCCCCGAGGGATGTGGGGACGGAGAATCAGTAGGAATAGGAGAGACAGAAGGAGAGGAGGGCTGCAGACGATTGTGCGGAGTGTCAGAGTGAAAAGGAGGGGCAGAGGCAAGCTGAGGAATATCATCCAAAGAGGCGACAGATTGGTAAGGTGGGGGAGAAGAATCAAAGTGAACAGCAGGAGGCTTAGCAGTTTTAGAGGCAAGAGATAAAGACTCGGGGAGAGTGGTGGAGGGGTAAATAGTATTGAGCGCAGCCATTATCGCACGCCAGGACATAAGAATGTCCGGTGAAGCTCTGGGGACATCATACAGATATTTTCCCAAGCGTTCCCACGAAGTGCGATGCAGCGTGCCCTCAGCCGGATAAGCAGGACAGTGCTGCTCCACATAAAGCAAGAAGGAGGTGATAGATTTTCTAGACAAGGTATATACAATGGTGCCGTTAATTTTCTGCAAACAATTAGCCTTCTTCACTAAGTGGTAAAGTTCGTCCCTATGAACTGACGAAACTTTGGAGAGTGAGGAGCCCATTACTTACGATTGTACAGAGCCTTTGCCAGGTGCGTAGCAACGGGAGTGAAGGCAACGCACCTCTAGACAGAAGTCACGCCGTGGAGCTGAAGAAGTGAGAGATCCCGGACGAGCCCCCAGTTGTCGCGTTGTCGCGGTTTGCTCGTTGTCCTTAGGTTCTCTGATCAGCTCGTAGAGCCCCCGCAGGGGTGAAATTTAGAGGGACCCTCGCGAGGGTGAGTACTTAAGTACTAGAATCAATAATTGACACAGACACCATAGTTTCTCAAGGTGAGAGAGCACGTTGTGCCCGGGGTAGATGAAGAAGTCCCCCGATTGCAACGCACCACCCTCTTTTATTTTGCAGTTTTATCAGGGCGGGGGGAGCGAGACATATGTGAAGAGGAGCAAGGAAGTATAATTCTAATGGCGCCATGGCAGGATGCGACCACTGTTGTGTGCTAAGATAACGTGATTATCTATTAACAAGATATTTTGTGGTCAGCTAGTTCCTGTAACTATTTGCCTACGTGTCGTGCCAAGCTGAGTTTATCATGCAATTCCTAACTTGAAAAGGTCATTCTTACGGCCTTAGGTCAAGAGGACTCTCGAGGTTTACTACATGCATGCATGAATAAAAGCACTTAAAACTGTCCACAATGAAGAGAAAGGTGAACGGTGGCCAAAAAAATCAGAAATCTACAAGATGAAAGACTGTTGCTGAATGTGATAATAATAATAGCTGTTAAATGTAATGTATATGGGACAGAGGTGGTATTCAGCAGGTTCTGATCAGTTCTGGAGAAACGGTAGTGGAAATTTTGAGTAGTTTGGAGAACTGGCAAATACCACCTCTGATTGGCCCCGCTCCCATCTATTCTCTGCCTTCTGAATCCCAGCTGATTGGATGGGTCTTCTTTTATTGCCCTGCACAGGAGAACGTAGCAGGAAAACAGGTTAGTGGGGTGGGGAGGGAATGGGATTTTGCAGTATCCTTCCCCTGCCATGCCTACCAAGCCACACCACGCCCACTAAGCCATGAACACAGAACCAGTAGTAAAAAATGTTGAATCTCACCACTGGATATGGGAGAATAAATGCAATGTTTAGCAAATGGTTCAAGACTGAGGGGCTTAGAATGCATGATTTCTCCTTGGTTGTGTACGATATTTATAGTTAAATGTATAAGAAACATATATGGTGATGGCAGAAGTTTGTTGGTTAGAATTTAAACATGTGTGTTTTTGTATGCAGATTATGTCTTGTTGGCTGAAAAAACCAACAACAACTCCTAAATTTGCAGCAACTCCTAAATGGATTGCAGGTGGCAGGTGCGTCTGAAAATAAATATATTTTAAAAATCAAGAGTTACGCTTTGAGTGGAGTGTCTAATTTCAAGTTACACATAAAAAATGAAGAACAGACTAGGCAGATAAATTTCCACTCTGATCAAGAGTTGGGTCTGAGTTTTATTTATGTGTAAATAAAAGTAAATAAATAAGTATGGTGCTTTGGTAGAAGAAGGGATACTATGCAGAGAAATTTTAAGATCTGCTGAGACTGGTACAATATAATGGGTAATAATCTCACATGAGGAATGGATGTCTGTCAAAAGAAGCAGGATGACTGTGATTAGCAGCATGCTTCTGCTATTTTGTGGTTAAGAGAAAGATAAAAACACTGCAGAATGTAGTGGGAATGAGGCATTTAAAAACTGTACATGGAAAACCAGGGCAGATAGAATCAAGGCTGAGTAAGCATTGAATGAATGTAGATTAAGGTTTAAAGAGAGTGTGGTTTGAAAAAAGAATAACTATGACGGTATAGTAGATTGGAGAGAACAAATCCTAAATATATAAAAAGAATATGTTCCATTGAGGAACATCGATACTGAGCAAATCATGGTTGTATGGTGTTGATGAGAGCCTAAAAAAAAACACCTTCAAAAATCAAAATGAATTGATAACATCCAGGTAATTGTGGACTTACAACCATTTTTGTTTCGCAACCATTTAAAGTGACAACGGTGCTGAAAAAGGTGATTTACAACTGGTCACACTCTTACGACTGTTGCAGTATCCTTACGTTGATCACACCCTGATCAACATTCAGGTACTTGGCCATGGGTATGTGTACATGACAGCTTCAGGATCCCCAGGGATAATGTAGTCACCCTTCGTAAGCTTCCCAGCTGCTTTCCAAGAAGCAAAAACAATGGGGAAAGCCAGATTTGCTTAACAACCACTTGATTCACTGAACAATTGTGGCCAAAAAAAGGTCATAAAATAAGGTTGTCACTCATTTAACAACCCACCCTACTTAACAATGGAAATTCTGGTCCCATTTATGTAATCATAAGTTGAGGAACACCTATACAGAATCAAGTATGGTTTGCAACAATATAAAGTTATAGAACCATACAGTGAACCAACAACGTTGGCATAAACTAGATTTAGCTAACTTTTCCATCCTTTTTTTAATATCATACTGTAATTTCTTTAGCTTAAAAATTCTTACTCCTTTTCTGTACTTCGCGAAACACTGCCTCCCCTCAACAGCTTGACAGTTTGTGTGTGTGTGTGTGTGTGTACATATATATAAACATATATAATTGCAGTTTTCAGTTATTCTATTTAAAGATTAATATGTTTAACCTTTTTTTAAAATGCATATCTTCTAAATAATTAAAGGCATTACACTGAATCTTAGTGATTACAAAAGGAAATCAAGTGTTTCAAGCAAGATAAAACAACAAGAATAATTATACTGAGATATATATTCTGGAACGGGCAGAAAGCCCTTTATCCTTGAAATACTCTGGTCTCTGACTTCCTTCCTCCCAAAAGAGTAGCAACTCAAGGAGAAAATTGCATCCAAATGTGCCCAACATTTTGATGCAAGAAACAAAATTACAATCTTCTGGCCTCGAGTCTTTTCTAACTTTGCTACACTGGAATTACCTATTTCATGCAAGCATATTTTTCTCTTCTATCATATAAAATGAAAAATAATCCATTTTAACTTCATCAATACAAAAGTGGGTATTGTTTTCCACAGACCAAATAGCCAAGTCTTATATAACGTCAACATTCTCTATTTTCACAAATGAACAATAAGGACCAAAGAACTTAGGACATCACCATACAAGAAAACCTGCTGAACTCCATGCCAGAGGCCCATAATGAAGCAATAGCTTTTCTATGTCCATAAATACAGTATATTCAAACTGAAAGGAACCACCTAATCATTATCTTACACAGGATAATGCAACAGAGCAGTATTGCAACGGTGTGTAAGACTGTCTATATATATGCAGTCCTCGACTTGCAGCCATTTCTTTAGTGATTGTTACAATGGCACTGAACAAAGGGACTCAGAATTGGTGCCTGAATAAACCAATGCAGTGTCCATATGGTCACATAATAAAATGTGGTTGCTTGGCAGCCTGCCTGCATTTATGACTACAGAGGCACTTCAATTCTCCCCAGTTGCTTTCCTCTTCCACCACATATATGCCCTTTTGGCCCCCAGCACTCCATGGCCCCTACCATTTTAGGTGACCTTCACTTTGATCCTTTTGTTTCCATTGTTGAATAAGCACGACTAGCCTGCCCATTCAAGGAACAACTGCTGGCTGCATGATACTTTCTTCCCAAAGTCATGGACAATAGTTTTCTCATGGGACCATGGGAATATGGCTTCATGTGGTCCTCCTGAAGAGGCAGGGTGGAAACTCCTTGTCAGCAGCAGGAGCAAGAAGATGGTGAAGGTTAGCTAGGGAAGCAGGGGCCTTGGAGTGCAAATGTCAGGGTTCTAAGTAACAGTCCAGATAAAATCAAAACTCCAGCGGTTGACAGCACAGTGGGGAGAGCAACTATGGATGGGACTAGATTGGGACACTTCCTGTAAAGCTATGGCTTTGCATCGCACTGTTGGAGTTTCCCAGGGAGGGGGAAGAAATGGAATTAAGAGGTATTGGGGGAGGGGAATTGAAGGGCAGGCATTTCCTTATTTTGGAAGAACCGAATCTTGGTAATGGGACACTCGCACCTGGTTTGGTTTAGACTGAGATGGATTCAATTTGCTTAATGACAGCAACAGGTGATATCAAAATTACCATTGCTAAGCAATGCAATCATGCAACATCTTGCTTATGACCATATTGCTTGGAATGGAAATGCTGACTCCAATTGTGATTATAAGTCAATGACTTCTTGCACAATGTGCAAAACTGAACTTGATATGCTATAAATTCCTCAACAAGTTTCACATGTTTCACTGTGTCATGAAGGGCATGGTTCACTCTACGGCAACAAATGAGCTCAAATATAGCAAGACTTCCCCAATTGTCCCTTGTTCAAAGTATAGTAAAAATGACATAGTATTGTCTCTGTATGGAAAAGGGAAACTGTGAAACTGTGAAATATTTGCATATCCAAATATATACAGTGAATTCTGAGAAAACAGATGCTTTCCTAGGCCAGGTTCCAAACCTAGTCATAAAAAGAAGCCATTCTTCCTCTTGGACAACCCTAAAGATTAGACCTTTTCATCTCTACTTTAAAATAATACTGCTTGAACCAAAAATCATGTTTATCATAACTATGTTTTTTTTAACAACCCAACTGCAAAAAATAATCTATGAAACTTGCTTAATTATCTAAAGAACCATAGTTTAGAGTTTTAAGAAGACACTAATTGTCATCAATCCTTCATGTTCTTCATTTTGGACACAGTGGATAAGTGGATAAAAGGAGCAGGTTGTGCTCCAAGGGTGAGATAATAATGCAGGGATTGTTCCTGTTAAATGATCACCATTTATTATAATATCCACATCTGAAAGGAGTTTATGTCTCTTATGACAACAGTACTACACCAGAGTAAAACAATTATTGCTTCCCCTCTTTTATCTCTTACTTTTATGAAACTATCTTCAAGGTTATTGTCCTAAAATTCTCAATGGATATATACTTCTATATTCTTACCAATATTAGGGTGCTTCAAAAGGCGACAGATTCTAGCTTCTCTCTCTAATTTCTGGTGATCTGTAAGAAATGAAAATATACATAGTTTTAGGGAAAAATATTTTCTTGATTTTAATGGAGGCAAAACAAATTATAATCTCTCCATACAATACATAATGCACTTCATGTAATTTAAATTGCAATAATTCTGGATTCCAGATAGATGTTTTCCTGACAAAAACAAAACAGGAAATGATCATCACACCTACTCAAGTCAAAAATTGAACGTATAAAATTTCACTTTCATATCCTGCTCAGTATTCATTATAAAACTGTGGTTTTTCAGAGGTTAAAGAATTATTTTCCATGTCCTCCAGTTTCATTTTCCACCTCCTATTTGATTCTCTCCCCTTTTCTTCATTCTTCTTCCCTTTCCTGAGGGAGATACTTGAAAGTATAACCATTAGCAGAAAATATATGATACAGCATAGGCTTTCATTATAACTGTGAACAACTTTAATGAAGAGACTTCCAATCAATAGACTGCATGGGGCTAGCAAAGGATATATTATTTATTTATTTATTTGTCAATTGCTTACAGGATAATAGGTATAAGTAAAACATAGTTAAGAATACATGGATATATATAAGAAAAATAAAATATAAAAGAAACAATAGGACAGGGACAGTAGGCACGTTGGTGTGCTTATGCACACCCCCTACAGACCTCTTAGGAAAGGGGTGAGGTCAACAGTAGACAGTCTAACCTTTTAGACAGTCTAAGTTTTTGGGGCTTGGGAAAGAAACCACAGAATCAGGTAGAGTATTCCAGACATTAACCACTCTGTTGCTGAAGTCATATTTCCTGCAATCCTTTTTTTTTAAAAAAAACTTAACAGTGTATCATTAATAATTTTCAGAAATTATAGTTTACAAAAATCACTGCCAATTTTAGAATTTCAGTAAATGATAACCATAATCAATGAATGAAAAAGGAGAGAAATGTATTCCGAGAAGGCAGAGGAAGAGGTAGGTATACCGTATCTGGCTGGTAAAAATCTAGATGCCCACTAGATGAGGTACAATCAATCAATCAAAAAAATACATATAGGTTCATAAAGCTCTGATTGTTTTACAAAATTGTATAAAATTATAAAAATAAAATTTTATAAAATTGTTTCATGTACCCAAAACTCTGATTTATGTACATAAATGTACACAAAGTTGTTTTCATCTATGATTTTCCAGTTTTTGCCACCTAGATATGACTAACCTCTTCATTTGCACTCCCTTAATCCAAATATCTCCTAGTTTACAGGTAGTCTTTGATGTGTGACCGAAATTTTCACTGCTAAGCAAGGCAGCTGTCAAGTGAGTTGTACCCCAATTTACGAGCTTTTTTATCACAGTTGTTAATCTTTGCAATTGTGAAGTGACTCTTGTAGTTGTTAAGTAAATCCAGCTTCCCCCATTGACTTCCAGTCAGTTGGAAAGTTACAAATCACATGATCTGGGACAGTGCAATTTTCATAAATACATGCCAGTTGCTACACGCTCGAATTTCAATCATGTGACCGCTGGGATGCTGCAATGATTGTAAGTGTCAGAAGAGTCATAAGTCACTTTTTTCAGTGCCATTGAAAGTTCAAAGTCACTAAATGAATGGTTGTAAGTCAAGGACTATGTATATTTAAGGAAAAAATACTCCAAATACATAACAAAATCCAGATTTAATTATGTTACCTCTTCTAATCTTTCACAAAAATATATAACTTTGCTGTTAGAATTAGCACAAAGGTTTAGTACAAATAGAGATACACACAGAGATGTATACACAAGAGATAGCTTTTCAAACATTGTAATGAAATGGACTAAGTAGCACATTTTCTTTTTTCTTCTATTTTGCATCAATGTTTCTTCCTTCAAAAAAAGAAACAAAAAGAAAAAAAGACTGTTTTTTCCCACTTTAAACAACGAGGTTACATTAGATCTAACCTGAGAAAACAGCATCCTGCTCCTTGTAAATATTAATACTGTACCTCTAGCTTGACTTAAATGCATCCCATGGTTGCTAATTCAAAATCAACCCTTGCTCTCCACAAGCAAACACAAATTAATGCTAGTCTTATCTACTTTGTATTAAGAATGCTATAAAATAATGTCTTGAAGATTTTTCTGGATCTCCAAATATCAAATATTTAAAGGGTTTTTCTTGTTACAGTAATGTCATATTGAGCTGGCCCTCAGTATACTATCATATTGTATCAGAAGCCTTTGCCTTAGAATGCATTGGAGGCACCATACAGTAGGATGTATTAAGGATCTCTGTGCCAACATGGATAAGAAAAGCATAATTAGTATGTATTTAATACTGATAGTCATTTTTTCTAACAAAGTATAATTAAAATTAATAATTAAACATTAAAGCTTTTGAAGCTAAAAATGTTTGTATGCAGCAAGCTTACATGAGCTGCTGAAATTGAGCCAATCTGGATCATAACCAAGCTGTATAGGAAGCTTCAAGGAGGGCTGTTATTACTAGCAATGGAGCAAGTAATTTATAAGCCAATTATTTTATGAACTTTAACTTAATTTTCTGCGTCTTTTAGAAGAGTTCATAATTTTGCTTGAGTTAACCTGCCACTAAGCAATCATTCAGTTTTAGTGGTAGGTAAAGCTTCTGAATGAGGTTTTTAGATGGCAGTGGAATATATAGTGATGGACTATAAGTCAAATTCTCATAGCTATGTGAGCCACGTATGAAGTCAGATGTTGTTATTTGCATAAATATTTGGTATAATAGAATATTTTAGAAACTTGTGACCCATGAGGCAAACAACAACAACAACAACACTGTACATTCTGGTAAAATGTCCTGCCAATCCTCCTAAAAAGTGGCCAGGTTTGGAGCTGAATTTTTAAGACAACTATTGTTATATAATTGGGATAAATTATAGGGCTGTGTAGGATTTGAATTCAAAGGAGAAGAGATGCTTTTGCACATAAAGGATGTGAGCATACCATCCTTCTGCAACTTCTTCTGCATTTTTCCCTCTGGGATCCTCTTCAATTGCTGCACAATTCCAAGAAAAGACACATTTGGCTCATACAAAGACCATGGTCCACCCAAGAACATACTGTATTTCAGCCTTTGAAACTGAAAAGAACTCAAACTGATGTTGCAATGGCTAACAGGTTTGCCCTGAAAACTTTGAATATGTGTTCATCTCATAATGAATCACTACTCATAGTGAATAGAAGAATTACCATATAAATTTGACATGGCTGAACACTTAAAGGAATAAATAAAATAAAATAACTTATTTTTCTATTAGCTTGTTTTTTTCAATTAGTCTGGCTATCCATGGTGAGTAAAACATTTTAACATCTGCATAATGGCATATTACTAGTAAAACATTTAAATTTCTTATATAGAGTGCCTACTATATACTGTACAGTCAATAAATCTCTAAATAAATTAAAATGTTTACCCAGTCTAATTGACTTCACACCACACTTAATAATTTATCTCATTTGACACAATGCAGATCATTAATGCCAAGCTGTTAAAATATTCTTGATAATGAAAAGAAAAACAAACAGGTATAATAGCAGAGAAAACACTCCAATTATTATCTGATTTTGCTGGTCTTTGACTATAATAAAGATTTGATGATGATATCTGGAATGGAATAGTAAAAAGTAGTATATCAGGAAGTATATTTCTTTTTGGTTATTTTTACACAGTCGATTAAAATTGGCATCTTTATATTAAAACAACAAAGAACACTGCTATTTATGATGTTACAATGTGTCATCTGATCTTAATTTTAAATTTCAAGTTAGTCTAAACGAAAGTGCAACTCATTAGGTTAACACTGAATTTAAACAAATAAAAATATAAACCTAAAGCAGTCAGGAGAAGTTGAACTGCCCATCATCACAAGAAAAAAGAAAAAGAAAATATTTCAAATAGGGAATCAAGCAGAAACTAAAGAATATGTAATATAAAAAATATAACCCAGTTGCTTTTTGTAAAAGCACCTTTGAGACAATCATGATCTGGATGACTAAGAATCTCCATAGATATTTAGCCTTAAGTGGATTTTATGAACTTACAGTCTATCACTTGAATCAGGCAGTAAGTGGCCTGGTGACAAAAGCTGGACAGGGGCTGGCTAAAAGTTGACGCTAAGGCATGATGCAGCCAGTCCCTTAGCCAAGACAAAAAATTGGGACAGGTTATAGGACAGGGATCTCCTCTTTGAGTATGTTCATACAACAGTTGAAATATTGAAATATATTTGAAATATAAAAATACTGAAATATATAACCTAATCTTACGTAGCTTTTTCTCTGGTAATATCACACTACTAACTAGAGCATACAAAACATTTGCTAGACCAATACTCGAATACAGCTCATCAGTTGGAACCCACATTATATATCTGATATTAATACAGTTGAGAAAGTCCAGAAATATTTCACAGGAAGAATTCTCCACTTCTCTACTCGTTGCAGAATATCTTATGCCACCAGACTTGAAATTTTAGACCTAGAAAACCTAGAACTATGCCGCCTTTGGTCCGATCTAAGTATAGTATATAAAATCATACATTGCAATGTCCTACCTGTCAATGAATACTTCAGCTTCAATCATAACAACACAAGAGCAAACAACAGATACAAACTCAAGGTTAATCGCACCAAACTTGATTGCTGGAAATATGACTTCAGCAACAGAGTGATCAATGTCTGGAATACTCTACCTGACTCTGTGGTTTCTTCCCCAAACCCCAAAAACTTTAACCTTAGACTTTCTACTATTGACCTCACCCCTTTCTGTAGGGGGCGTGCATAAGCGCACCAATGTGCCTACCTGTCCCTGTCCTATTGTTTCTTTTATTTTTCTTATATGTATCCATGTATTCATAACTATGTTTTTACTTACATCTATTATCTTGTAAGCAATTGACAAATAAAAATAATTAAATAAATAAATATTGACAGTATCTGAAAATGAATATAACACTCATTGATTAAAAGGGGAATAGGACACCATGTAAATCTCTAAAAGATTTTCCTCTCTGTGTGTGGTGGAAGTCGGGTAACAGACAGAAAAAGCTGAAAGTAACAGCCTTTTCTTTTCTGCATGATGATGGATGTTTCTACCACCCCCATACCTTCAATGGAAGAAAAATGGAAAATATATATTTGCTTAAATTTGGGGATACCAAATTTTGTGGATAGCAGATGGAGAACTTAGAAAACAAAATATATCTTCCCATTTTTTGTGTGAAAAGAATTAGGACAATGTCTGTTATAGCCCATGTTGGACCTCTGATAATTTCTATTCCCTGCAATTGTCTTTTTTAAAAAACTTGCCTTTGATTGAAAATAATATGATGCAAACCATTCAAGCAGTAACAGATTATATAACAAGCCACTATTTTTATTTAAAGTGTTGAGGCTATCATCCAGAGTTTATTTTGGACATGCTTTAAGAATTAGTATGTATTCAAGGAAGTTTTCTAATTGTTTTTATTTGAATAGTACATCCAAGCAAAACATGCCAGACTGCAAACATTTCCGAAACTACCCTAATTTTTCTCTTTCAGAATCAAGGACATTTTACAGAACTGCTATTTTTCACAAGACATGCATTTCCAAACCTAGACAATTCAAAAACAGCTTGCTTAGTCTTGTCACATCGTACAAGGCTTTCTGTCCAGGAAGCTGTTCTGTTCAAATAGGTTTGAAGAGAAAGAACACAAACCTTGGGCCCTATCCATCTAAAATTCTCTAAAGCCAGAGCTAGTTTCTGGACTTTCCACAAGTAACCTACTTCCCCCAACCAAATCCTTTAGGAAGCATAATCTTCTCTAAGGGTAACATTTGAAATTATCTCCTTTATTCATGACTTTCTCTGGAATGCTATCTGGTGTCTCCAAAAGAGGATCCTGTTCTAATATATCACAGACTCCAATGGCAAAAGTATTTATCTTTTTCAGCAGAGCCCAGCCTTCCTAATATTTCCTATTTTACATACTTGTCAGATAGCCATGATTGCCAAGACAACTCTCTCACAGAGATTACAAAAGTATAATGGATTCTTGTAGGCAATGCTACAAAAAGAGCCAATTACTTTTAAAGGCCTGTTGGATGATGAAAGGAAACTAAACGAGGACACACAGTATGCCTGAAGTTATTTGTTTGCATGGGTACTGCCATTCCTCCAGTCTTTTGAATAAGATTATGCAAAACATATTCAATTAATTTGACACACTTTGTAACGATTAGGGGCTAGATAAGGTGACCAAATATCTGAACAGGCAAAAGAGGACATGGACAATTGGAAAGCAGGACAAATGAGAAATAAAAGAGGACAGACTACTGAATTTTGTTGTCATCCCTGACAAAAATTACAATGAAAAACTCCAAAAAATGCAAAAAAAAAAAAAAAGGACATAGGCACCCATGTATATTACTATTACCATTATCCAAAAGATTGGTTCTTCAGTTGAAGGAATGTGTTAGAACTGGTTAGGAGGCCAAAGTATATAATTGATTAAGATTTTGTCAATTTCAGAGCACAAGCCCTCAGGAAGGTACTAATCAAATAATGAAAGCTGCAAAGCTGAGCTTGTTCACATATGGTTAACACTTGTTAAGGAAGACCTGCAACTTGGAGAAAAGCTGCTCAAAGAGATACTCAAAAAGACAGATAGTATTTAATCTGAAAGCTATGCTTGCCAGATGGAACTCATCAAGATAAAACATAGCCTCCTTTTGCTAGACATCTGGTGACCCTAGTGATAGGGTAATTGGGAAGCAATATCTGTAGATTGGTCATATCTTACAGGTTTCATTTTCTTTTTAAAAAAAGTAATATTCTAATTTATATTCATATACTCTTAAAACAGGAATGAAAAATGGTATTGTAGTCACAAGCTCTTAAATGTTCTTCTACTTATTTAAAGCATTTATATAGCTTTCTGTCTTATAACCAACTCCAGGCAATCAAAAGAGTACCATAAAATACTTGTACCTTTTTTACTATTCATGGTAGCCCTAAGTGCTACTGATAACATCATTGTTTGAGTACTCTTATGGTATTCTGGTTTGGGAAATAAGAACCTGTGAGAAGATAAAATGTGACTACGTGTGCTTTACTACTGCCTACTATGATTCCAGCATTTATTCATTTTCAACTGTAATTCAACATCTTCATATTTCCATTCTAAAGGAAGATTCAAATTCTAATAAAAAAAACACTAATGTAATTTTCAATTCCAAAAATATCTGTAAAAAAATGATTCTAAAAATAAGACGTGCATAAATGAAAACCTGTGTAATTACATAGACACACATACATGCAATTTTGCATGGTATATAGTATCATAATTGAGAATTTTTTTTGTCAACTTTCGACTGGTACTAGTTGCTAAAACTATATAGCTCATTTCAATTTAATCTTTAAAAGAAGATGAAATTCTTGTGGATGTTACAACTATCACTTAATATATTTTAATATCTTATATGAATATTTCTTGTTTAGTAAATAGGAAAATAAAAATGGAGAACTGTTGTAAGCAACAGCAAAAGATAATATAAAAAATGAGGAATGCTTAGAGTTGCCTTGGCAGAAAAAAATTCCATATCTCAGCAGTGTATCTGGAGGCTATGTGGTTATTGTGGAACTTACCTACATATTCATGACTTGAGATCTGATACACAACACTGAATCAGGAATGAAGGAATAAAAAAGGAAAAAGGAAGATGGGAGGAAAGGAAGAGTTATGTAAGGAAAAATATCCTACAATTCACATTTTTCTCATTAGAATGTGATAGTCTTAACCAATACAGATAGTACTCGAGTTATGAACACAACTGAGCCCAAAAATTTCTGTTGCTAAGTGAAATATTTGTTAAGTGAGTCCCATTTTATGATTTTTTTGCCATAGTTGTTAAGTGAATCATTGCATTTGTTAAGTTAAAATTACTGAAATATCCTGTACTTCTCTTGACATACCGTTAAAAAAAGGATCTCGCTGTAGTTATTGGCCATCAAATTCTTTCCTCCACATTTTTTACATCATCCTTGGATTGATTCTGTAAGCATGCCAAAGGTATACAGAAAGCAGCAACATTTGGAGTTCACATCTAAGCAAATTCTAAGGCTTCTTTGGAGAAATGAAAATTAGTGATCATTATGTGCTTATTATTTATTAAAAGTTTCCATTATAGTAAATTTATTATGTATACTTCAAAGCAAAAAAACAACCAAGAAAGTAAAAGGGATGAGAGAGGAAAAGTATAATTAGACAAGCAGGCTCATTGCTAAGTTTTTCATGGTTTAATAATAACTAGCTGAGATGTGAATGAGTGGCTGTCTCTAGGTGACCCAAAATATTATCTAGATAATCTTGTCAATCAATGGTTTTTATGAAGTAACCTTTCCAAAACTAACTTTGCAGAAAATAGTATTCTTTGCCTGTAGGTGACAATTAATAGTAACTGCATTTTTAAATTCATATTGGTTTTTTTTTCATGAAGGCAGTTTGAAAAAAAGCAGTTTGCCCTTGTCTTCTTATGGGATATCCCACTCCCACAAAAGTTCCTAGATTAGACTATATCTCTAGTCTAATGGTCTTCATTCATTAAGGATCCAACTCTTCCATTTAATTTTTCATGATTACATCAGACAAAATGTATCTTCCAATGAAGTTGAGAACAGCCTGGGAAATATATTTTTCTCCATTCCCAACATATTTATAGATAGGTTTACAAAATTATGAATCTGTATTGCTGGAAGAGACAAAGGAGGATAACGATTTTTAAAAAATTAAATATTAAAGATAATTGAGGAAAGAAAATCATTATAACTAGAATGGAAATGTTGCAGAATGATGTTGCGTCCCTAGCCCTTTGTTTATTTAATGTAGAATTCTCAGCCCTGGGCTGCAAAAATCCAGACAATGATTGGATGGAAGCAAAGAGACATACTAACTTCTTTGTTGTCATTTAATAGTCACTCAAATTTTTACAACTAAAATTGTAATCCTACTTTATGAAAGGGAAAAGATAATGTTTCTCAAAATAAAATTAACTTTCACTTAACTTACAAGAGCCTGAAATATGCCTTCAATTCGGGTGGAGCAATTCAGAAATGTAAAGGCAAGGCAGTTAACTCAAGACTTGTTCCACAAACAGAAGCCACAGCATTTATCTCAAGCCAATGCTACCCTAAAGTATTTTGATGGCAGGGGATAGACTCAAGTAAGACTCAGTAACATACCACCTAACCAGTAATTTGGCTTATTTTTTCAAGAATATTTTAAGGTAAAGTATAAAATGTATACAGTACATATCACTTTGGCTATTCATTTAAAACTTTAAATATCTCCAAAAAAAGTGCTAAAGTGGGAGGAAAGCATCAGGACACTCATTTCATATATACAAATGGGCGAAAAGGTCATGACTGCTTGTTTTCAATTTTCAAATAGATCAAATTTTCTTCAAGTTTGACTAAACAAACTTTTTCACTATTGGGCCATTTCTATCTCATGTCTTAAGTTGCAAAGAATACCAGTGAGTTCTTTGGACCACAGAATGCAACAAGAATGCTAAGGAAATATTGGGTGAATAAGAGGCAACATGATTTTTAGAATTAAGACCTAATCATATGTCAAGAGGTACAGACTTCTTTCAGCACTAATGCAAACACAAAGTGGACAAATGTTCATTCATATCAGGTATTAGAATAAAAACAAGATCTATTTAAATCATCTTTCTGTCTCCTTTTTGACATCAGACCTCATCCTCAAAGAGTTCCATTGAGAAGTAAAACTCATAGCTTATAAATGGTGAGTCATGTTTCAAACTTGGCTCTGTTGCTTTTTTTGTTGCCTAAATATTCCAACCTTCTAAATTTTGGCCAGTGACATTTCAGTATACATAAGAAATGAGTCAGAAATACAAAGTGGGTTCCAAAAACAGCATACAAAGGACACTAAGATGACTAAAGAAAAATAATTTCCCTTTTCTTTGTGAATTTGGTACAGTAAATAATCTACATTTAGGTGTAAAATGAATGCTGTATAATACCATTATAATATTATAAATGCCTGTTGAAACTACCAGAATTTCAGCCTAAGTACCATTCCTAAGGAATAGGTTCTATAAAATGCTAGTAAATGCTAGTAAATTACATTGGGATTACATTGTGGGAGATAAACTGGCACCTCCAGATGTTTTAAATGATAATTTCTATAAATACCAGGCATTAGGTCTATTGATCTGATTATAGGAGCTATAAAACATCTGGTGAGCACCAAGTGTGTAGGTCTGGAACTATATCTTTCATCATCATTTGGAAAATGCCAAGCACATCATTTCTTTAAACTTTATTTACAACTGAATTTCAAAACCATTAAATTTATTGAGCTTAGACAAAGCTACTGAATCATAAATAAAATAAAAGGAACAGATAGGATTTACACTGGATCTGAAGACTTCCCCCTCACTACACTTCTAAATAGCCTGGAAGAAATAGAATTAAGTTTCATTTTCACAAAACTTGTTAGCATCCATTGACAGGCCCTATAGCTCCAAGTATAGAAAAACTGAAGATGGTTAACCTTTTATCTCACAAAAATGGGACTCATTTTCTTTTTCTTGGATGCAAGTTAATTGAGCTAAATTCCTGCCTGAAGCTTCTTCTAATTATTATTGATTTTTTTAAGGTTACCAGGGTCAGAACAAAATTGCAGACATACTTTTTAAAAAATATTTTGACTTCCTGTCCCTAAGTCTTTTGGAAGAAATTCTCTGCTTAATCAAAATCCTCTTATTTAGCTTTCAGCTAACTCACAGTGGGGGGGGGAGGGGGGGAAGGAACCTACAATCCAAAGGAAAAACATGATAATCATTACTAATAACTACGGCTGCACAGTGCTTCAGATTTTAAACATGTGGAAACAGTTTAAACATCTGTCTTCAACTGCCTGCATTTTTTTGCCAGGGATTGCTTGGTTGTATCATTTAACACAATCTTGGGGAAAGATGCATTTGGTCTTAAAGAATTGCAGGCAGGTTCTATATAACACCCCTACTTATAATATATTGTGTTGTAGTTTCCTTCTGATGAAATCTCATGTCAAAATAACAGGTCACAGTAACTTCGTGACTGGTTTTTCTGCCTATTTCTTCCCCCTATATATTCTTACAATATACTTTAGAAGATTTGAGGCCCTTCAGGGCAGATTTTCAAAGTATGTTGAGGCAGTTTCAGGAGGTAAAGGAAGATGCCTGGTTTGGATGACACAATAATTCTGTGGCACAAATATTTCTCTTGGATTTCACTCTTGATATTAATTTTGTTTTCCTTTTTCTTCAGAGATTATAGCGTTAATATTTTTAGCTAGTCTTCATTTATGCAAGTTGTGCCATAGTTTAAGCACTGATTTTGTAGCTAGTTTTAAAAGTATCTTAGTATTTATGAAGTGACCACAGAAAACAACTGAATCCACCAAAATGGTAAAAGTTATAGGATTTCTTTTAATGGTCAGTACATTAAAACCAGTAACGGCTCTTGTGTAATGTTTCCCCATCAATATGCAACCTAGGAAGGAGGGGAGAGAAACAAATTTACTATCTAAATATATGGAAATATTTTTTGGAAGGAAAATGTTGCAGTCAGTTAACCAGTTAATAAGAACACCATGCTATTGTACAGTACTTGAAAAAACACTACGCTATTGTACAGTACTTGAAATAATTTAGCTTGGAAAACATACTAGAAAACACTTGTATGGGCAAAAATATACTTCCTTATGAAAAATAACAGATGAGAAATTCTATTGGAAAAAAAATCAAGGAAAATGTGGGAGGAAAATGGATCACCCTAAAGAATTCAGCCAAATTTAATTGCTTAGGATTCACAATGTGTATTTTGCAAGTACACACATGGCTTCCAAATCCCATTTATGTGGCCTCCAAAGCCTTCTTGGTCTGTAACTGCCAAAAACCGGTAACATGGTATCCCATTATTCTAAACAGGAAACAAACACACAAATATAATACTAACACAGCTTAAAAACTTTTTAAAAAAAAAGAAGAAACACACAAATTGCCTCTAAAACAAAAGAAGGTATACAGAAAATCTTGGAGCACATTGTGTAGCATTGCTTTTACAAATTTTGCAAATTGAAACATTAAGTATGATCCCTGGCACCAAAAGGAGCCCATGTCCATTAGGGGGTCTGGGTAATGCTCAGAAATATCTCTAAAGAAAAATGATGCTGAAGGCTGGTTTGTTTTCCTTTGCAGCTTCCCTTCTGGCTTCTTCACAGCACAAAGCTTGCAAAAAAAACAAGAGAGATGTCAGTGTGTCATCTATGGACTCTTTATTGGAGACTTGGGACCTATTACATTTCAGCCTATCAGGGGAAAATTATAAGAAGGCAATAAACAAAACTGTTGTCTTTGTTTCCGTTTTTTCCCTTAAGAAATATTTCCACATAAGAACGGCAAACCTCTACTTTATGTTGGCTGGAGTCCTTAACCAGGGTGAATTACTATGGAGCTTGAAATACAGTAGTTACAGATTCCATTTGTATGGAACTAAACCAAACTAAGAAACCAATGCAGAGCATCACAATGAGTTAGAATGACTAAACGTTAACAAAACAAATCCAACAAAGTGCTGGTATTTTTACAATACGAAGAATGAAAAATCAGAAAGGAGCTTTAGAAAATATATTCTGAAAAACACAGATCCAGCAGTTTTTACATCTTTTAATGGCTGTGCTACTATCTGCTCTCACTTTACTGATAATCAAGGGGATGGGTTGGATATCCTGAGGTAAAAACACCACAGTGGTGAATATGGTCCTGCTATCTTTCCAAATTAATGGTGTACGCTATTTATTTATTTTTCATATTTCTAAATGGCACATCTCCCTCAAAGAGGGGCTCTGGGTGGTGTACAATATAATATAACCAATAAACAAAACAGTATATGAAAAATAACATTACAATTAAAATTAGCGTTCCAAATTTTAAAATTATAGAATAATAATTAAGCATTAAAAGGGGAAAAATCCTAAATGGCCATTTAATATTAGATTATTACAGTTGGGAGAGGATCTCAAGGGATTAGCCATCCCTATGGTTGTGTGGATCTCTGTGCCCCCCCCCCCCCCCCCCCATGCAAGGCCGCAGAGCCAAGTTCTGACTCTTTGTGGGAGACCAAGAGATTGGAGGCTTATTACCTTCCTGCTGCCCAACCAATTTAAATTCCCAATACCAAAAGTATTCCCATCTCTCTTCCTATAAAAATTTGCTGGAAATTGATGTCAGCCTTTATAAATGAGCAATAATCTGATCTAACTTTATACCTCTTCTCATTTCTTTGCCCTGGACACATGTAAATAGTTAATTACCTTCTTTAGTTTGTTCTTCCAAAGTAAACTAACCTTTTCCCAATAGCAGATAATCAGAGTTGGAAGGGACCTTGTAGGTCATCTTGTCCAACCCTCGCCCAAGCGGGAGATCCTACACCATTTCTGACAAATGGCAGTCCAATCTTTTCTTGAAAGTCTGCTATATAGAACATAACAGGCTATTTAAAATTGTGGCTCTGATATTCAAAGCAGGATGGGTGTCCAACCCATCCCTTTTCCAGAAAATGTAGAGTATAAAACAATGGAAGGGAAGAAGCTTGCTCAGCCATTCTGCATCTATGGAATCTTCAATTAATTCCATTCAAGATTAGATTCCTGGTTCATCTTAAAGAAGGAAAAGAAGACCAATTTCTCTTTAGGAAAACAACCCATTTTTGTAAAAGTGAAGGTAGCTTGTCATAGGTCCCAATTGCTTTCAAGCATGCAGATGATAGACAGATAGATAAAATCACAGAATAAAATCACTGGATGATAAGATAACTTAAATAGCATTTTCAAGATATCACATTGCCTGATTCAAACAAAATTTAAGCTTAGCTTCTAAAATTTTAAAATAAAGTAAATATATATTTATGAAGTCTTTTCCATGGATTGCCAAAACAGCATCTGTACAGGTTTTATATGTCTGGTTAATGATTATCTCTTAACATTTGATGTTATGAAATGACTTCAGATTATGTCTATTCTGCATCTATATGTAGATATTCCTCATCCAATTCTAATAACAGGGAAGCTTTTTGCTGCATTAATTTTATATTAAAGACAGCACTACTAAGTACTGTTTTTAAGTATCTGCAATGTAATAAAAATATTATAATCAAATTGAATAGAAAATAAATCTTCTATCATACAGTAAGGTATTTCATGATTTTTTCCTCCCAGATTTCAATACTAATGGGGATTTTTAATAGACTACATTTACATGTCTAACATATAACACTAGTTAGGAGATACACATCGTATGAATTCATTAGGCAGAAGCTAAAGAATAGAAGCATTATTATTATTATTATTAATATTAATTATTATTAAGTAGTTGAAATGTTTTCTGATATCATTTTAAAAAAGAGAATTACATTGTTGTTATTATATTTATCAATACAGGTAGATCTCTACTTAAGACAGCCGAGCCCAAAATTTCTGTTGCTAAGAAACATTTGTTAAATGAGTTTTCCCCATTTTACAACTTTTTTCAACAGTTGCTAAGTGAATCACTGCAGTTAAGTTAGTAACGTAGTTATTAAGTGAATCTGGGTTCCTCATTGACTTTACTTGTCAGAAAGTTCATTCTTTATTACATAACCCTTTTTTCAGAGAATCATGAGAGTTTATGTTACTATTCAACTTTTGACTTAACATTTTAATTTTGAAAGCTCAAACCAAGTAAAACCAAGGCCTCTGATAAACATTATCTAATTAAGGGAAGCTAATTAAAATTGATTTCAAACAGGAAATGTCACCTTTTAATCACTGCTCCCGAGAACTATGGACATAATTTGAAATTATTTTCTGTAGATGTTATCCAGCACACTCTATCTTCCTGAAAGGGAGCAAGATTCTCCTTTATCCTCTCTTGTTTACTACTTTCTACATAAGGTAAGATGCTTTATTGGTATATTTTTGTATGTACAACAGAATTTCAGCATTCTTAGAATACAGCAAGTTTTTAATTATCTTTGTACCTATAGAAATAACACCTGCATAGTAAAATGGTACAGACAATTATGGGTGATGAAAATTTCTCTTTCTGAAAAAAATTACAGTATCTAGGTTAAAAATCATTAATGTCTCAATCAGAAGAATCTGAAAAACAGTTTTGAATTGAATTTTGTGTAAGTTTCTACATACTACCAAAAAGAACTTTGTAGTTAATGATGTGTCCATAAAACACCTTACATACATAAAACTGATACTGAGTAACTAATTAGATAAAAGCTCAATCAGGCAAACTGCTGGACACCTTTCATATTACAGGACAAAATTTAAGAAATTGAGGCATTTGAATCTGAAAGTAAAAGTTTTAAATAAACCTGGAAAGAGTAAGCAGTTCATGGGTAATATAATAAAAGATGTATGTTGGTCTCAATGACTCCTTTAAAAAACGTAGCTTAACAAGATACATCAATAGAGATGTTTATATTTTGTGCAAAAAGAAAAAAGAATCCCCAAAATTATTCACCCGCTTGTATTTTGTGATTATCCATTGGCATAAATTGTTTAATAAATTCTTAATACATTTTTTTTTCAAAGAAAGTGTAAATAAATTTAAAGAATATCTGAGAGGTCTACAGACAATGGCTTGAGTGTCACTAATTAATATAAGGAAGGAACAAAGCATTGCAGCCATGAGAATTGTAGAAATACTCATGATTACATTGTCTGTGTACTGTATTCCTTAATATCATCTGTAGCATTTAACATAAATCAGACTAAATCTCTTCATATTACTGCATTTTTGTATGCTTACATGCTTTGGTGTGTAAGTTTGGGGGGGAAATTAGCATACTATAAAAGTTGTTTTTAGGCATTTTGCAATATGGGTAAATAAGGGAAACATTACAAAAAGTGGTTTTAAATAAAATGAGCTTGCAATTTTGCAACAAAGAAAATATGCAAGTACCTCTTTGTACTTTAAGTCTATACCTAAACAGGCACTGACATATCTTTCAAAAAGAATTTTGAGGATCCAGGAAAAGTGATAACCTTCTATTAAGCCTTAAAGGCAATTGGAGTCATGTTCCTTTACGTTAATGTTGACTCCTGGTGACCACCTGGAAAAGTCCCTTCATTTTCTTGACCAATTTCAGAAATGGTTTTCCATTGCCTACTTTCTAGGGCTGAGAGAGAGCAACTAAACTAAGGTTACCCAGCTGGCTTTGAGACTAAGGCAGAACTAGAACTATGGTGTCCCCATTTCTAACCAGGCACTTTAACTGCAGCAAATTGACTTATTACCCAATGAACTCTCTTAAAAGTATCTACTGATTGTATTTCCAAAATAAATCTGTCTTTCATTTTTCCTTTTTTTAGAATAGTCCGTTTAAATAAAAGCTTCCTGATAACTTTGCAAACAGATAACTCATATTCCAATATATAAATTGGAAAATATAAACCATGCACAACATCTGATTTCAATCTAACATTAGTTAACTCTACAATTTATCTGAATTATATTTATCTGTCCTCCCCAGTTGACATGGATTATGCCATGTTAGATATAATTGAGCTTAGTGAGCAAACACGTGGCAGATCTTGTTTGCTTTTATGTTGTTAAGCAACTGGAGCTTTATCAGGTTCCTTCAGCTAATTAATTACCCATCATGCCTTAGTGGAAAGTAAGATCCCCAAATAGCTTTAAGCTCTCCATAAAGTCTTTGCTTATTACTATCAATAGACACAGCTCCGCAGATATAGTAATTCCAAGGGAACAAATCTCAATTAGGAATTCTATCCACATTTCTGCTCTGTTTCTACATTTGAAAAGAAACATGCTTTACAGGACAAAGGAAGCCAGACCTTCCTGAAGGAAGAAATCTGTAAACATATCTGAAAAACAAAGTGATACATTCAAAATATCACACTGAAAATACAAAAGAGGACTTTCTATATTACACTCATAGTGGCTTATCTGTTACCTCTGATCTCAGCCACCATATAGTACATAAACAAAAACCACATTTAGCTACTGCCCAGAGTCAACACAATGTTAAATAGGCCATGGGTCTGACAACCTTTTATTAATATTTGCAAATGTGTCCTCATTTTATACTGAAAGCTTTACCTCTTTCATAATAAGTAGAGCAAAACCAGGTATTTTATTTGTTTGTGTATTTGATTTCACTTGAGGTAAAATGTTTAAGTGCTTACCTACACTTTCTTTTTAAGAATACAGCAAGTGACATTGTAATATTAGGATTTAATTTCCAAGCATACAATCAAAAATTCACCGCCTGTCCATCACATTTAAAGATCAGCCATCACTTTCAAAGTGTTATATATTAAAAACAATTCATTTCTGTTCTTATGAGTTCATTGTTGCTTTTTTCTTCTACTTAGTTATTAGTTTAATATATGTATATAATTTTATTTTCATTTTTGAACTATGATCTGAATCCCAACAGCATCCCAACAGAGTATCAACCCAGAGATACCAAAATGTAACTCTCTTCTATACTGAAAGTAGCAATACTACAGCCACATTTTTCATTATAGGATTTCATTTAGAAATTTAGATCCTTGTAAAAAGTCACTGATTCATCAACTAAATGGAAAATCTATTGTGATTTCTTTTTCATCATACTGGGTTATTTCATTTCCAAATGAAAATGTAATTATTTCAGACTCTCCTTTGCAGAGTTACACTGTGACAAATTTCTTTAATGCTTTGCCTGCCATGCAGATATGAAATCAATTTAAATCATATTGGCTTAAGTATGACTGGCTTAAGACAAAATTAAGTCTCTTGTACAAATTCGGAGAACAGAAATACTGCTAGATAAGTTCTTTTTCTGTGTGCAGGCACAAAAGAAACACTTTTCTATGGTACATTCACCAAAATCATGCAAATGTTACAGACAGTAATAATGACACTTGATTGTTCAGTTTGTCTCAAGATGAATACAGGTAGACCTCGACTTACAACAATTCACTTAGTGAATATGACGTATGCCCATTTTTCACAGATACAACTTTTGAAGCATCCCTGTGATCATGTGATCAAAATTCAGATTGGTTCACACTTATAACCATTGCAGTGTCCCAGGGTCATGTGCAATCTTCCGGCAAGCAAAGTCAATGGGAAGCCAGATTCACTTAACAACCGGGTTACTAACTTATCAGCTGCAGTGATTCACTTAACCATTGTGGAAAGAAAGGTCATAAAATGGGGCAAAACTCACTTAACAAATGCCTTACTTAAGAAATTTTGGACTCAATTGTGGTTGTAAGTCAAGGACTACCTGTAGTTACAGGAAGTCTAAATGGGACATTATCTCAGGCAGGTAGAATGTAGACAATCTCTAAGATACATAGGCAATTTGCTATAGGAACCTGGAAACAGCCAAACAGAATGCAAAGTGTTAAGGGAGTTCTTTCAAAGGGTAATATCTCTTGTAACTTTTTCTTAATAATTTTCTTAATCGAAGCAGAATGGAATGAAATTATGTTATAAAAGACAAAGAAATCAAGAGTTCTTTGATCATCCCTCTGAATCTATTTGAGTAGACAAATTCATTCCAGTAATCCATGTCTATAGGTCCAGTATGCATTTGTTAGGCCTCAGCTGGCTAAAGATATTCATGAGCCCAGGCTTTTGATCTTATATATGTCTCTTTGATTGTTCTTGTAAACTTTTCCATCTGGGCTGTCTGTTTGTGCCAGCACAAATTGGTCTGTCATATTTTTGTGCTGTTTCATTCATATTTTTATTATTCAGAGTTCTTGAAGAAGAAACTTATGTTTATGTTTATTAGATTTCTATACCGCCCCCTCTCTCAAAAAAGGGACTCAGGGCGGTGTACAGCCAACTAAAACAGAAACAGTATATACAATTAAAAACAATTTAAAATGATTAAATTGGAGGCCGAATATAAAATTAACAGATACAAAACTGATAAAACTGGCCAAGACCAGCCAGGAGAGGTACGGGTCCAATAAACAGGTGGTGGCATTAAGCCCCCCCAGTATCCTGTCCACGTCCTCCAGGGTAACAGGATCAAACTCATCCCAAATGACCTCACCAAAATCTGCCCCCGCCCCCCCGCCCGGAGATGCCCAGTCGGAGCCCAGCTCATCCCAGATGTGAGTGATTTTGTCCTGCAGAAACCTAGAAAAATCCTCAGCCTGTCCTTGCAAGGGATCCTTCCGCGCCTCCACTTCCAAAAGGGAGCGGGTCACCCTAAACTAGAGGATGAAATTAAGCATGGGCCAACCTAATGACCATGTTCATTAGGGTTGTTTAAAATTAGAGGTGCTATCTAAATATTCATTCCTAAATACTGCTTATTAAATTAAGCTACTTGAAAATTCCATTGTTTATTTTACTTTCATTTGAATATGTGCAAACATATTATATCATACACTTCCCTAGTTTCTTGTAAACTTGAAGACCTGTTGTTAAAAGTCTTACAAAAATTAACAGATAACAGATCTAGAGCAGAAAGATTAGAATTTTTTTAAAATTAAGGCAGGGATTCCAGGAGTACTATTTTATTGCTCTAAGATATAGAATTTTTGAAACCTTGTGCAAGGTTCTCTCAGTCTCACCTTCTACTAAACAAAATGGGATTATTTTGAGCTTCTTTCTCATGCTTTTTTCAATGTGCAGGCTATGTCATCTTTTTATCAAGTCCCTCTTTAACAGGTCACTCATTCTTTCCCCAAGGTAAGCTATAAATTCCTTTGCAGCCAGTCCATAAAGTCTATAATTGCCATGAATTGAATATACTGTAACCCCAAAAAATCTATTCTGGCAATTATTGTCTCAAACAGACACTGAATTTAAAAATCACCTATTCAAAAAAGTCAAAAATATTTAAGTTCTAGTGAGGATACCTAAGTATGAATAGCAGTAAAAACAAAACAATAAAAAGAAATATTACTGGACTATGTAGAAAGCGGGTGGGATTGAATGTTCCCCCAAATCAAGCCCTTCCCTTGCAGATACAGATAATCCTTGACTTACAACAGTTCATTTAGTGACCATTCAAAGCTACAATGGCATTGAAAAAAGTACCTTATCACCGTTTTTCACACTGCAACATCCCCATGGTCATGTGATCAAAATTCAGATGCTTGACAGCTGGTTCATATTTATGACAATTGCAGTGTCCTGGGGTCATTTGATTCCCTTTTGCGACTTTCTGGCTAGCAAAAGTCATCAGGGAAGCCTGATTCACTTAACAACTGTGTTACTAACCTAACAACTGCAGTGATTCACTTAACAACTGTGGCAAGAAAGGTAGTAAAATTGGGGAAGTCACTTAATGAATGTTTTGCAGAAAATTTGGACTCAATGGTGGTCAAAAGTTGAGGATTATCTGTATAAATCTGTCCAGAGAGAAGAATTTATTATATTTATAATATGTGGAAATTTGAAAGACATTTTGTGTTTTTGAGGATTCCATTTAGATTTTGATCCTCTACCTGCAATCAACTACAGGGTACCAGAACATATTCTGGCATTTTAATTTTGTCTGTGCAGGAACACATTACCATGACAACATTTTCAAACAAGTAATTTTTCTCTGAAGCCTTTACCTATTCTAGATTAGTTTCTATAGACAGATTTTCACAAATAAGGTATGAAAAGGAAATCCACATCAATCTATTATAAAAGAGCTCTCTCTTCACTGCACAAATATCCGTATTAGTGACCAAATATTTACAGTACTGTAGTACATAAACATTTATCCTTGGGAAAGGGATTTTTGCCAAGAAGGTAGAAATAAACTATACAAAAATCTTCCTCTTCACTTATCCAAGAAGAAATAGAAAATTACGGACGCTTTAATTTTGGCACTGTTCCTGTTCCGCATACTCTTTGTATCAACTTTTAAATGTGTTTCATGAATTAGAAAAATTACACATTTCTATTCAGAATGCAGGGAAAGCATTCAGCTCCAAGCAATAATTGTGATCAGAGATTGGATTTTCTTCCTCTTTCCACGGAATAGCATGCAAGGATGAAAAGCTCTATTAAGGTATTGTTGTTATCAGTCAGTACATTTTATTAAAATAAATAGCAGGCACTACAGGTGGAAAATTTAGACACTTTTAATCTCTAGAAAAGGAGGAGTCTTTAATTCTCCAAAGACAAACTTCTTGATCTAAGGAGGAAAAGAACTAATCAAACAGCTACAGTACACTATTCTAATTTTACTTTTAAATAGTGCTTTCAAGTCAATGTTGACTCTTGGCAAGTACCTGAACTAAAGCCTTGCGGTATTCTTGGCAAGATTAGGGTTGAGAGAGAGAGTGCATCTATAAAAACCAATAAGTCTTTCAGAAAAATCTAATGTGGGAAACAAATTATGTCCAATAGGGTGGCACTGGAGCACACAATCACATCATGTAAACAATTTGTAACACTACACAATTTTGAGCACTTTAAGTTATTTATTTTAAATTTCAAATCTCCAAACAGCTCATTTTAAAAAAAAATTATGGTCCAATGAAAATGTAATAATGTTTGATCTATTTACTAAAGTTATGAAATACAAGAAGGGGGAGAAGAAAGGTGGTTAGCTTATTTTTAACTAAGATATGTGTAAATATACATTTTTTGAAAAAAAATCAAAAAGCAGCAAGATGGAGTCTCAAAAATCTGCCTGGTCAGCAATGCCTTTCTTCACCCCTAGGAATACCAAGTTGTTGCTTCATCATCTGGCAATTGTTATTGAAGCAAAGCTATCAGCATCATTAAATCAAATAAGGTGACTGCCTCTGATGGCAGATTGAAAAGTATTAAATAAGTTGTATTTTCTAAGGCCCCATTTCAGATATTCAATTCTGATGGAAACTGATTTGATTAATGTCCAAGTTGAATAAATCTGCTGGATCAAATTAGAACTTGAAACTGAATTGCTAAACTAAATGCTTTTGAATTGATTCAAATGATTTGGCTATTTCTTTTTTGGGTAAAAAAACCCAATGAGAAATCAGTATCAATACGATTATTAAAATCTAACACTTACATCAAGTTAACTTTTTGAATTGTCACACAGAACTGGATTTCTTGTGCCAGCAAATTAAAATTTAGCACACTAATCTAAATATTTTCATAGGAAAAAACCAGATCCAGAAGATCTCATGCAATCAGCTACGAAGAGCCCACTTTGGATATAAGTGAAATTTTACAATCACAAAGAAAATGGAAAAGGAACATGATTTTAACTAATTTACTTTTCCATCTTCCATATTCCCATAAAACCTGTTTCAGATCATTTGGATATCCTTTAACAACAATGCATGAGATCACAAGGGAAAAATCATCAAAAATTAAAGCAGATATCTATTAGATTAAAAATCTGTCTATGAAGAAGCATCTGTTTTTAGAAAGATAGGTTTGTAATTTGTAAAATGTTTTTAGGATGGTTATAAAAAAGAGATGGGAATTTACCTTCTTGGTATATATGTAGAAAGCTAGAAGTTAAATTACAGAAGTCAGTATGGAAAGATTTATGGACACAGTTTGTTGAGTTTTGCTGGGCAGCAAGTGCCACAGTTCCAAAATGAGGTTTAAAGTCAGAACTGTTGGCCTTGTGGCTGGCTTGTGAACTGTTTATGTCAATATGGTCAATGAGATGTGAAAAATGTGGCCTGCTGTTGATACTAATCAATTTTTCTCATGTTGAAACTAGGACCAGAATACAAACAGCCAAATAAAGCAAGAGTGGTAGATCATCTCTGAAGATATCAGTAAACACATCCATTGCCTGGATGATTTTGGGGGACTGCAAGAATTTTCTGTTATCCATGTAGATGTCAAGAGAGAGGTCCAGAACAACAGCAGTAAGCAGTATATACGTTTCCCCGAAAACACGACCTACACAAAAATAAGTCCTAGCCAATATAAGCGCACCCAATATAAGCCCTACCCCCCAAAATAAGCCCTAATTAAGGAAAAAAAACCAACACTCCGGGGTGCACAGGGTGGGGCAAAGCGCACAGGTAAAAATTAAGTGGGGCTGCTCTACTTACCAGGCCTCACATACCCTGACACTTACACATCTTGCAGGCCCACTTCTTCTGCAGCTGCTTGCCACCACTCGCATGCATCACCCTCAGCCTCCATTTTGCCATTAGAGGCCTTCCAGAAAGACCTCTGCAGTCAAGAAATAAGATCCGGATTGATGCATGTCAGTAATTAGACATCCTCCAAAAAAGACAGGGTGCCTTTTTTGGTGGATACGTGTGTGTGTGTGTGTGTGTGTGTGTGTGTGTGTGTGTGTGTGTGTGTGTGTGTGTGTATAAAAATATCGGGTCTTATTTTGGGGGAAACACGGTACAGAGAATGGCCTGAAGAAAAGAAAATCAACCATCTCTCTACTTCCAATTGACAATCCTGATTCTACTGGCTATTTCACTGGTGACCATGGCTTCAAATTGTTGATGGTAAACACCAGTCTGCTTATTGTAAGAACTTGCTTCTTTTCAAGTTGTTGGTGGATGAACAGAACTGGTGGACAAATTGGCAGGCTTGGTATAACATGTAGCAGCCTGATTATTAACTTGCATAAGGTCCCAGGAATGTATTACACTTGGGCAGTGGATGTTACAAGGGATTGTCAATGTATTTTTATATGGAATTTAAAGTGCCGGTTTTAACTTACAATACTTATCCAACCATAATTAACTGTCTAATATGCATAACCAGGAGAAAAAACTGCTGACGGTCTAGGAGTTGCAGTCCACAAATCTTAAAGTTGTTAAGGTTGGACACCCTGCCTTAGATGTTAGACTTTCCCTAGTGCTGAATGCTGTATAGAAGTCAATTGAGAGCTCTTCTATAGTTTCTTTACGGATTAAAGGAATGACATTATCATATAAACATCATACCTTAATCTTCCCATATACAAACACACATTCATGGGTGTTTCAGTTGTTTTAAAATGGATGCTGCTGATTTTATTTCTATTAATTATTATCTTGACTGCCTTACTATTTTGGAATATGTTGTGTACTGCCAGTAATCTTAAAACTGCAGCAGCATTGAAATTAATAACCTAACCAATTAATCAATAGAAAGAAGTTGGTATACATTCAGTATGAATGGAAAAATTAATACAATCCTGCACAAAACATCTGGTTTGTATGCACATTTATAAGGCAAGGTACTTTACCACTTTTGTTAGCACTTAATTAAATGAAAATATTACATTAGTGTGGCACAGCAATTTTAATTCTGATAACTTAAGATAGAATACCCCCCTAAAAATGGAGGGGCAGTTCACATGCAACATTTGGAATGGGTGTTAATGTTTCAGCAAAATTAAGCATCATTCACTGTTTATGCTAAACAACCATTATATGAATTTAACAGACTAAATTATTCACACATCAGTATATTTTCCCTTTCCAAATGTATTTGCATGATTTATAAGAAGTATCTATTTATAAGTTAAACACTACTTTCACTTTGAGTAACACAACAAGGGGACTATGAATCAGTTCACCAGATTACAGCATGTTAAGCCTGACAATGGCAAAAATTATCAGTATATCATGGCCGCAAAGAGGCACTTAAATCTTTAAGCCTATTGTCATTTCTTATGTAAGAACCTCTCAAATTTTGTGATGGACTGAGCTCCACCATAAATCTCTAGCAACCTTCAATAATGACCTCTGAATATGTGTTTTAGCAAAGATTCACAACGCACAATCACATAATGTTTAGATAAAAATGCACAATTTTAAAAATAATGAAGTTTATGATCCAGAAAACATCAACCTTTGGTTGTTCTTATCTTCTTCGCATAGATAAGATGCAGGCTGCTATAACCCATAACTAAATAACAGTTGATTATTAACACAGAAAAGTAGAATAATAAGTGACTTCTACCACAAACAGCACAATAGATAATAAAAACAATAGAGAGACTACAACTATCAATTCTTGAAAAGTCAAAATATTGCACAATACATACAAACTATCCCTAACCCTATATATAAATTAACTCCAACCTTACATTGCTATGAACAAAATTTTTAAAAAGCTTTCTTTTTAAGTATAACTTTCTGTGTACTTAAAAATCAACTGCAGCTTAATTAAATTATACACCAACTTCTTTGTGCAACTACTGGTAGTTATAAAGGGCAATAACTAAATACCCAGACAGTAAATTGTCCTTGAAATAATATTTGATCATCACAGAGAAGCAAATGGCCTGAATGACATTCCATTAAATCTTACAATGTATGAAAAATGGATCCATCAACGATATACACTGTCTCTCATGCATGTAAATGTAATCAGTATAACAAAGGAACAATGAGAAGAATGTAGGCTTACAGAAGGCCAAATCACATTTTTAGCAAAACCTTTTTGACAACTGAAGTTAAATTATATGCAGATCCGCAAACATTTCAATAAAATTTAAGTTGTAAAATTGTCTAAGAAGTAAATCCATCATTACTGATACAATTAAAATTACAGATTGCTCTGTGTGTTTGTACAGTGTGTGTGTGGGTGTGTGTGGGTGTGTGTGTGTGTGTGTGTGTATGTGTGTATGTGTGTGTGTGTGTGTGTGAGTTGGATACATCCACACCAGCTTCTGCATTTAGGTAGATTTAGGAATACCTCTAATGCAACTAAAGAATTTAATTACTACTACTTGCTTATATTATGAAAGCTATGTTTTGAAGGGCAAATCTTCAAAAGCAGGTGTGTCAAACTGGATTTCTTAGAGGGCCAGAACAGCATTGTAGTTGTTCCTCCATGGGCTGGGCTGGGGGGGAGATGGGATAGATGTGCTCCTGCAGCACCCTGCTGGCCAAAACAGGGCATGGGGGTTGCAGGTGGCCCCCAGGCACCCCATTTTCAGCCTGGATGGCTACTGCAGCACCCTGATGCACATCCTTTGCTATTTCCAGGCCAGCCCCATAGGCCAGATCTAAGCATTTCTTGGACTGGATCTGGCCCGCGAGCCTTGAGTTTGACACCCCTTTCCAAAAGGGTCCACTCACAGGTTGGCTGGTGAAATTCCAAAAAAAAAGCAAAACATTTTACAATGGTTCCAGTTTCTTTCCCAGTTTAAACGTGAAAATAAAATAAGGTTTCAAACAAATTTGGATATTACTGCTGTAGAAAGTTAGCACCTACAGAACCAGTACAGTGTTTCTCAGAAAATAAAGCTGGGCCTTATTTTCTTTTGGCCCCTGAAAAAAGGGCTAGGCCATCTTTTCAGAGGTGACTTAATTTCTCCCCACTCTGTGCACCCTCGCCTAGAGCACCCCGCGGGCAGCCATGCCTCGCCACCAGCCGCTCCTAATGGCCAATCATGGCAGAAAAGCGGAGGGCTCCCTACCCCCGCCAAGCACCTTTGTTGCAAACCTGGGTATACTGCTGGCTGCAGGCCAGGTCAGCGGGCGGGCGGCAACAGTGTGGATGTCGGCCTCGGTGGGTCACTTTACATTGCAAGACCTTCGGCGCCTGCAATTGCTGCTTCCTCTGCCACCGTTGCTTTCCATTCTGCCTGTGCCGCTGCCTCGTTTGGAGTGCTGCGCATTCCTCCACTGGCAGTATTTCAGCCACTTCTTGGGCAGGGGAGCCGCCACCGTAGCTTCCATGGTTCCCACCGGTGCTGGCGCCTCTCTCACCAGAACTGTCTCCAACAACAGCAGCAGCAGTGGCGGGACAGACCCCGCTGCCCTCCCACAGGGGCATCGCTTTGCTTCCCGCCCCACAGCTTCTGGTGAATCCTCCTTTGGGGTGAATCCTTTGGGAAGCTTGGTGCTAGGGGTCTGTAGGATGATTCCCTTTCTTTTCTATTTGGATTGGAAGGTTTGCCTCTGCTCGAAGGGCAAAATGGATAGATGGTTTCCTTTTTAAAACTACCGGGAGGGGTGGGGAGGAAGCTGCCCAGCCAGTCTGTATTCTTAGGGAACTGACAGAGTAAAGAAAACTTAAAGAGGGGTAAAAGGTCTGGGGGAGGTTCGGGCAGCTGGAACAAGAGGAGAGTGCCCGACAATACAGGGGACAAGACCATGACCCAAAGCTCTGGGGCAGGAAGCAGAGTGATGCCCCTGTGGGAGGGCAGGCGATTTTTGTCAGCAGCGGGGTCTGTTTCGCTGCTGCCGCCGCTGTTGTTGGAAACACTCTGGTGAAAGAGGGGCCAGCACCGGCAGGAACTGTGGAAGCTATGGAGGCAGCTCCCCAACCCGAGAAGCGGCAGAAACGCTGCCGGTGGAGGAATGCACAGCATTCCAAATGCAGCAGCGGTACAGGCAGAAGGGAAAGCAATGGCGGTGGAGGAAGCAGCAGCAGCAGGTGCTGAAGGTCTCACAATGTAAAGTGCCCCACCGAGGCTGACATCCACATCACCGCCGCCTGCCCGCTGACCCGGCCTGCAGCCAGCAACATACCTGGGTCTGCAGCAAAAGCACTTGGCGGGGGTAGGGAGCCCACCGCGCTCTGCCATGATCAGCAGTTAGGAGCGGCTGGTGGAAAGGCGAGGCTGCCCATGGGGTGTTAATGGCAAGTTCCTCCCCATCCTCCCCCCCCATTTCACATATTTTAAAATAGGCCTAAATTTGGGGGGAGGGACTTAATTTCACCTTATGCCTAGAAAAATGCTTTCTATTGGGGGCAACGTATTGTTGGAAAAACATGGTAGTAAAAAAAATTGAATCCCACCACTGTATTTCACTCTCCACTCCATGTGTTCAGCTGCACCAGAACCATGTGCTTAATGGTTCTGCATTATTAAATCATCCTTCCCAACAGTCTCCATATTTCCAATGTCTTTCTCCCCACTTGGAATTGAACCTAGATGGACATTTCTTCCAATGCTGCCCAAAATGGCCTAGCATTTCTTGAATGTGCTAAGTCCTTGAAATGGCTGGCACAACATATATATCAGTTTTCCAGATTTAAAAAAAAAAACATTTAGAATTAGCATACCTCATCTTATTCTGGCAATAGCAACTCAGTTCTAAGGCAAGGTACAATAAGTTTCATGGAATTCCTTTTGCAGAAAAACAGTATAGGATGGAATGAGATGGTTATATGAACATATCAAGGATGACTGTAGGGATAATATAATGTGAATGCAGAGGGTTTGCATTTTTGATACTGCTATTTATAGTTTCTTGATATGGATAAATGACTAATCAATGCAATAATTCTGTTATTGATGCAAGAAATTCTAAGCCACTGAATCTTGAAAATACAATGTAAATGCAATATGTAACTACATTAAAATTGCCAAGAAAAGATCTAGAATTTTCCGGAATCAATGACTGCTAGAAATGTTGACATTTCTGCCATTCAAATCTCTTCACAAAAACACATATAGTACAGAGCTGTATTTTCTTTTAGAAAATAGAAAAATAGAAAAACAGGATAAATTGGTGCAGGATTCAAGAATTATTCATTCTTAAGAAATCATGGCATGTGCCAGTTTCCTTAGAAGCTGCATAAAAGAATATGAATTGCTCTTCCCAGTACGGTATCTTTATCTGTTGCTGCAATTGTGAAGAATAGGTATTTTGTTGCTAAGTAATATCTCTCAGAAAGGGAAAGAGACTCTGAAAATAGTACCTCAAATTTGTAAGACAAAACCTATACACAGTCACCCACTCATGTAGGACTAATTGGCTTTTTAAAGGCTATCATAAATTGTGATGGATTGTGTTAATGAAACATCAGGAAATTGGTTGAAAATAAACCCCATTCTGCTCTGATGAATCTAACATGCTTCTGATAGCCTTTGCTAATATACAGTAATATATGCGGCTCTTGTAATCTACTTCCTTGATCATTTATTTGCAGTTCTTTGGCTGGTATAAAACTACTTATCTAGCTGTACCAAGCCTGAAATATTTCGTCTTTCTTACATATAACTCCAGATGCCTCCCTCTCTTTATTCACAGGCAAACAATGCAATTTATTAGCAGGTGTTGCCTGCTAAATAGTTGGCTCTTTTATCTAAAGCTAGGCTTTACTGATAATGCTGTGGTTGTAAAACATTTTTTTAATTTAACCATGTTTAATTTTTTCCAAATATCTTTCAGTAATACAAAGAAAGTAGAAATGAATAATATACTTTTGCATTAAAATGTAATAAGCATATTCTAAAATATGTTTTAAATAATTATTTTAAAATAAGTATGCTATCATTACATTATTGAGCTGTCTAAAATGAAATTTTACTATCCAAACTTTTATATTAATACATAAATATAAATATGATCTAATAGGCATATATTATATAGTAGAATATTCAATTTATAAATATAATATCTGTCAAGGTTCCGACTGATGAATCAACCAAAGCAAGCACGGCCAAGATGATCCAACTTCTTAATGCAAAACTTTATTGAGTACATGATTTTGGCACAGATGAGGGCAAAACAAGATCTAACCATTTCCTGCGCAAGCCCACATAGTTAAAGTCCCTATCCCTATTAGACCAGGTCATGTTGTCCAATGGAGTCTCCTGGTACTGTTGTGAGAGAGTCTTTTGACTCTAGCAAAGACCTGCTGAAGTGTCCTTGATTCTCATGGCTGGCATCTTGATGTCTAGAAGCTACATTATATCTACCTGTTCCCTCCCCCCCATACTTCGTTGGCAAGCTGAGAAGCAATAATAGTTGCAATAGCAAAAGCACCCTTTGAAGCTTGACAATACAGCTGTTGTAACTAAAAGCACATCTGAATTAGTTTAGTTTAGATTACTTTATTGTCATTACACCTCATACAATGAAATCAAATACCATCTTCAGTGCACATCATGACGATAAAAATAAACACAAACACACATCCTTCACCCTTCACACACTGATCCAGAAACCCCCAACACCACACCAACACTGCACTATACAGCAGAATTCCAAAGAGCTACTGCCCTGGGATAGAAGCTGTTTTTCAGCCTATTTGTCCTTGTTTTTATTATTCTGTACTGTCTACCAGATAGTAATAGTTCAAAAAAAGGGTCCCCAGGATGAGCTGGATCTTTGAGAATGTTTTGAACTTTCTTAAGGCAGCGGGAGCTATAAAGCTCTTCCAAAGAGAGGAGAGGGCAACCAATGATCTTCTGGGCAATGACATTAACCCTCTGGAGTGCTTTCCTATCTGCCACTGTGCAATTGGCAAACCATACAGAGGTGCAGTAAGTTAAAATGCTCTCTATGGTGCAGCGGTAGAAGGTCACCAGCAGTTTTTCATTCACTCGTTGTTTTCTGAGAAGTCTCAGGTAGTATAATCTCTGCTGGGCCCTTTTGACCAGGGCTGCAATGTGGGCACCCCAGGTCAGGTCCTCTTTTAGGGTAACACCCAGAAACTTAAAACTGGCCACTTGCTCCACTCGGTCTCCATTGATAAGCAAGAGCTGGATGTCTGATCTGTTCCTTCTATAATCCACTATAGGTTCCTTGGTCTTATTGGTGTTGAGGACCAAGTTATTGCCTCCACACCACAAAAGCAACCAAATAGGTAACAATCAACAAAATGGCAATCATCATAATAACTGCATGTGTAAAATTATCCTCATCTTTGTCCTCCTCCTCCTCCATCTCTTTCCCCCATAGTGTAGGAGACGACCAGGCTGAATCCAAGGGAGGGGTCAAATGCATAATCAGTCTTGAGTGCCTTTGTGCCCACAAGAGATCTAAGTCCAGCACACCTTGAATTCCACTGACTCTTATCTACCGCCAATTTACTTTGACCGTTAGTAGTCCAGATTCTTGTACAGCAGGAGTCTCCAACCTCCAGGCAGTGGCCCACTACCAGGTTATGGCCTATTCAGAAACAGCCACACAAGGAATGGTACCAGCATGCATATGCACATGCAGCTTGAATCACATGCGTGGTGGGCTGGTGCACACACATGCATAGCTTAAATTGCATGAATGGCAGATTGGCACGCACATACATGCATGCAGAACTCAATTAGTTGAGCTGTTTTGTGCATATGCACTGGCCTGCCACTTGTGCGGCCCAGTTCCCCTGTCCCCCATCCCCCCATATGGACCACCAAGCCACAAAGGTTGGAGACCGCTGCTGTAAAGAGCCTAAACTTGCAAAAAATCTTTATATTCATTTGAACTGCCTGGATTTCTTGATTTCCCCTGCGCTTAACACATACTTTGAACAATTCAAGGTAGCATAGGTATAGCTCCTGGCTCTTATTTCACAGAGAACAATACTGTTATTATTACAGTTGCACAACTTGGGCCAAGACAGTTTAATTCAGCTACTTTGCAGCAGCTACATAGAAAGGCACAGCTACAAAAATCACCTGAGAATGAAATCCATAAGGAAATGAGATAGGTTGTATATAATATATTTACATAATAAAAGTTTAGAATATTTAACCTTCGCCTTCTGAATTTACACCTGTCCCACAGTTCCCTCACAATGGCTTTTCAAATAAGTGCTGAAGCAATGGAAAAATTGTAGGAAGAAGACAAACATTCCTTCACATTCCATACGACTTCTGCCAATACAAGCATACAGGTAGTCTTTGACTACAACCATTTGTTTAGTGACCATTCAAAGTTACAATGGCACTGCAAAAGTCATTTTTCACACTTACAACTGTTACAGCATCCCTGTGGTCACATGATCAAAATTTGGCAACTGGCATGTACAGTATCTCACAGACGTGAGTACACCTCCTCACATTTTGTAAATATTTAAGTATATCTTTTCATGTAACAACATTGAAGAAATGACACTTAGCTACAATGTAAAGTAGTGAGTATACAGCTTGTATGACAGTGTAAATGTGCTGACCCCTCAGGATAACACAACACACAACCATTAATGTCTAAACCCCTGGCAACAAAAGTGAGTACACCCCTAAGTGATAATGTCCAAATGGGGCCCAAAGTGTCAATATTTTGTGTGGCCGCCATTATTTTCCAGCACTGCCTTAACCCTCTTGGGCATAGAGTTCACCAAAGCATCACAGGTTGCCACTGGAGTCCTCTTCCATTCCTCCATGACAATGTCTCGGAGCTGGTGGATGTTAGAGACCTTGCGCACCTTCATCTTCCATTTAGGATGCCCCAGAGATGCTCAATAGGGTTTAGGTCTGGAGACATGCTTGGCCCGTCCATCACCTTCATCCTCAGCTTCTTTAGCAAGGCAGTGGTCATTTTGGAGCTGTGTTTGGGGTTGTTATCATGTTGGAATACTGCCGTGGCCCAGTCTCTGAAGGGAGTGGATCATGCTCTGCTTCAGTATGTCCCAGTACATGTTAGCATTCATGGTTCCCTCAATGAACTGTAGCTCCCCAGTGCTGGCAGCACTCATGCAGCCCCAGACCATGACATTCCCACCACCATGCTTGACTGTAGACAAGACACATTTGTCATTGTACTTCTCACCTGGTTGCTGCCACACACACTTGACACCATCCGAACCAAATAAATTTGTCTTGGTCTCAGTGGACCTCAGGACATGGTTCCAGAAATCCATGTCCTTAATCTGCTTGTCTGCAGCAACCGTTTGCGGGATTTCTTGTGCATCATCTTTAGAAGAGGCTTCTTTCTCGGATGACAGCCCTGCAGACCACTTTGATGCAGCGTGCGGCATATGGTCTGAGTACTGACAGGCTGCCCCCCCCCCCCTCAACCTCTGCAGCAATGCTGGCAGCACTCATACATCTATTTCCCAAAGCCAACCGCTGGATATGACACCGAGCACGGACATTCAACGTCTTTGATCGACCATGGCGAGGCCTGTTCTGAGTGGAATCTGTCCTATTAAACCGTTGTATGGTCTTGGCCACCGTGCTGCAGCTCAGTTTCAGGGACTTGGCAATCTTCTTATAGCCTAGGCCATCTTTATATAGAGCAACAATTCATTTTTTCAAATCCTCAGAGAGTTCATTGCCATGAGGTGCCATGTTGAACTTCCAGTGACCAGTATGAGCAAGTGAAACCAATAACACACCCGCTCCCCCCTCACACCTGAGACCATGTAACACTATGGAGTCACATGACACCAGGGAGGGAAAATGGCTACCTGCACCCCATTTGGACATTATCACTTAGGGGTGTACTCACTTTTGTTGCCAGGGGTTTAGACATTAATGGTTGTGTGTTGTGTTATTTTGAGGAGCAGCACATTTACACTGTTATACAAGCTGTATACTCACTACTTTACATTGTAGCCAAGTGTCATTTCTTCAGTGTTCTCACATGAAAAGATATACTTAAATATTTACAAAATGTGAGGGGGTGTACTCACTTCTGTGAAATACTATATATTTACGACACTTGCAGTATGAAAGAAAAAGCCAGATTCAGATAACAACTGTGTTACTAACTTATAATAACTGCAGTGATTCGTTTAACAACTGGTGGCAAAAAAAAGGTTATAGAATGGGGCAAAACTCACAACTTTTTTGCTTAGCAATTGAAATTTTGCACTCAAATGCGATTGTAAGTCAAGGACTATCTGTACTGCTTATCTCCAGGGACTCTTGGGAAGAATACCTGTTCTTCTCAGTTCACTGCATGCACTAATATTTTCCTTTCTCATTTTAAATGCACCCCTCTCCTCAAGGACCTTCCTATTTCAATTGACATTATTAAACAACTGCTGTAGATTTTAAGACACACAGAGAGAATACAGCATTGAAGGATTTTGCACAATACTGCGAAGTCCTAGAGAAATAAAAAGGAGAGTCTCGGATTTCTGCAGCTGGCTGGGCATGTTGCTGCCAATATTACATGACTGGCACAATAGGAAAACATTTGTAATTGGACACAGGTTTGAAATAATATGCTGGTTTAAGGCACAATAGCCTGCATCTACAAAACACTTTGGAGTATAAAATTTCAATGCAAATAGGCTACTGATTATTATCAAAAATCTTTGGCAAAAGTGGTCTTTGCCAGTTTGGTGCTCTCCGTATCTCCTGGAAACTCTAATAATCCCTATACAGTTTGGCTGAGGGATTACAGGAAGTTCTTTGGCATATCTGGAGGGCACTAGCCTGGAAAAGACTGAAGGAAGTGGTAGGTCTGCTGCTTCTATCACCTTTTCCAGTTATGGCTTAAAATGGCCAGTAAAACTTTAAAGGGGTTAATCTGAATTCTGGCATGGATAATTGGTGAATTGCAACTGCGTTAAGATTCACCAGGAAAAATGTAAACATTGCATTACAAATAGATGATACTTTAGAACTTCATGGCTGAAACCTTGAAATACTTCTGTTTATTCATCCAGGTAATTCTCGACTTACAATCACAATTGAGTCCAACATTTATGTTGCTAAGTGAGCTAGTTGGTAAGTGAGTTTTGCTCCATCTTACGACCTTTCTTGCCACAGTTAAATGAATCACTGTAGTTGTTCAGTAACATGGTTGCTAAGTGAATCTCGCTTCTTGCTTGTCAGGTCACAAAAGGGGATCATATAACTCTGAGACCCTGCAACCATTTTAAATACATGCCAGTTGCCAAACATCTGAATTTTGATCATGTGACCATGGGAATGCTGCAATGGTCGTAAATGTGAAAAATACTCATAAGTCACTGTTTTCAGTGCTGTTGCAACTTCGATCAGTCATTAAATGAACTGTTTTAGTCAAGGATTATGACTGTATATGATTTTATAGATAAGATTTTTTCCAGCTGGCATGAGATCTGACAGTAGTGTTGAAAGAAATATCCTGGGTTCAGTTCCACGTGGGGAAAAAGACAATGGAAACATGGAGGTTATTTGGAAAGATGGTTTAATGGTAGACAGCAGGACCCCCTGGCTTGGAGCTCCAAAGTGAGAAGGATGATCACATGCTTCAAGGTGACAAGAGAAGGTCAAGAAGAGAAGACCAAGATGCCGAGAGATCCTTATATCACCTCTGTTGGGCCCTACCTTAGTGTTTCCTGTTCCTGTGTAAGAAATGTATCCCATTGGCTGTCAGACTCCCAGGGGCAGGTGTCTTAACTTTGTAGGCTTGGTCTGGACCACATGGCTTTACCTGAGTGTTGGCTGATACAATCTTCCCAGGCCAGGTGGTGAGATGGGTAGACCCTTTATTATGTAGAATACTCTGGCCTAGGCCTTAATGGCCCATTAGCAAAGGTGGAGAGGGGGACTGAGTTTCTGCTTCTCTGAGTTTCTACTTTACTCTTTTTAGGGGAAATATTCTGCCTTTTTAATATTTCCCAGGATATTTCATTTTTCTAGGAGAGGGGTGGGTACTAACTTCCTACAGTAGATTAGCAAAGATTGTTCTAAATAATATATTATTATTGTTGGTCACATAGTCAGTCAGATGTTTAAACTGAAATTGGCATTTTTGTTCACTTATCAAGTCCTTCCCAAGGTTCTGGGACAGGCAAATGTTGTTGTTTGAGGGTGTTAAAATTATCCTTGCATCATATAAACTGTTCCAAGTAAAACTGCCTTTCCCAATTGACTGATGGAGTTTGCTGATAGTATTCAAGGGGTGGCTCCAGATGTTTTCTCTTAGTACAGTTGTCTATGGAGTTTCTCGGCCACCCAGGTCATGATTGTCCCAAAGGTGCGTTTTTCCAAGAGGCAACTGGACTTTCTTGTTTTCTCTGAAGATGTTTCAACTTCTCATCCAAAAAGCTTCTTCAGCTCTGAAGATTTGAAAAAGCTTCTTGGATGAGAAGTGAAATGTCTTCAAAGAAAAACAAGAAAGTTCAAATTGCCTCTTGAAAAGTTATTTCTTGCCACAGTTATTCTGTTTTTATTTGCTGGTCTTTATATTCTGTGATTTTCTCCAGTTCTTTCTCTTCTCTTCTCTTCTCTTCTGTCCTGCTACTATTCACTACCCAGACTTTTTGTCTTTGTTATTGACAAATGTTATGGGCTGTTGTGTGGCAGATGCTTCTCTGAATTCTAATGTCCAAGAGCTCTTTAGCATCTTCATTTTCTATTACTTTGATTATTTTGTGGTTTTACCAGTTCTTGCTTGCAGGCAAAAGATACTTGTTGCAGCTATTTCAATGCTATCATTATTGGTACTTTGTCATGCCATGTTTTGTAGTCAATCTGTGCAATCTTCTTGCGGTTTCTAACTAGTGGTCCAATGTATATGAACATACATTTATATATTACTTAGTTTTGCCTTATCTCTTTTCTGTTCTTCATTTGGTCTTTTTCTTATGGGTCACTTTGATCATTCTGGTACTCAGAAAGTCTTCATAATATACTAGCTTCAGTGTATTTTCTTCACTGTCATTCATATATTCTTCCAATGCTTTTTTGTTTCTTCAAAGGTCCAGTGTATTTGCAACATTCCACACCTACCCATTATCCTTAGTAAGTAGATTCTGCCAATATTGTTACATTGATGAAGGGCAGGATACATTATTACTTTTCTGGTCTTAATATATAGTGCTTTTAGTTCTGCTGGGATCCAGTCCATTATTCCAGCTGTTGAATCGCCAGATGTTAAATGCTTGATGATATATCCCCACTGAGTTTGGATTTTAAGATCTTCATGATATATTCACCTTTTATCTTCTTCTCCACAAAGTGCTTCCTGTTTTCAGTTTCAAGGATGCCAACCATCCTAGTGATTGTCTATTATTATTGTTGTTGTTGTTATTATTCCCATTTTTGAGTCTCTTCTTCAGAACCCAAGGACATTGCCAATCAATGAACCAGGCTGCACTATTTCAGTTCTCTAATATCTATTCTATAGGATCCAATTTGGCCATAAAAACAGCTTCATAAAATAGGAAGCCAGAAACAGCCACTTTCAGTAATGCCAATTTTCTTATTTGCTATGGAAGAAAATCTGGAGAATCACACAGCAGATTGGAAGAAGTCAACATACAGACAAATAATAAAAGAAAGTAACAGTGGGCAAACTATCATACAATATTCTTAATTTCACATGCAAGCAAAATAATGACCAGGATCATCCACCAAAGATCAGAGCCTTGCATGGAAAGAGAAATGTAAAATATTCAAACTAGCTTTAGAAGTGGCCAAGGAAATAAGACATTATTGCCAATGCACGCTGAATAATTAAGAAAATCAAAGAATACCAAAAAGTAGCCCACTGATTATAAAAAAAGCTTTCAAATGATATGATCACATCAAGCTGTGGAATATGCTTGGAAAAGTGAGAATCTCTGAATATCTTTTCATCCCAAATGAAACCTATTCACAAGTCAGGAAGCTACAATCAAAAGACTGTATACCATTCCTTATTTATTCAAACTGTATGCCTTCCTTTTACTTATTCAATCTGTATGCTGAATATATATGAGAGAAACTAGACTGAAAGATGAGCAATGGTTTTAAAACAGAAGGAAGCATCAATAACTTGTGCTATACTGACAAAGCTATTTTGATAGCTGAAAATGTAAATGACCTGCAAGCTCTAATAATGAAAGCCAAGGCTGACAATGAGAAAATGGGATTAAGTTTATTTAAAAGAAACCAAACTAATGACCACAGCAATCAGCTTTAGAATTGACAACAAAGATACTCCCTTTTAGAATGTATTTTAAACAATAAAGGAACCATCACACAATCAACACACTGCAGACTAACGCTTGCTAGAGTAGCCATGAAGGCCTTGTAAAAAGTTAAGATGCCAGGATATCTCTATACCTGATACAAAGATCAGGAGCAGATAATGGTTTTCCTGTATGGAAGTGAAATTTGGACTTCGAAGTCATAGCACAGAAAACACAATTGATACTTTTGAACTTTGAAACTAGAGAAGACTTCAGAGAATATTATGGGTGGCCACTCCAGGATTTCACTGAAGGCACAAATGGCCAAGCTTATATTATCATAGTTCACACACATTATGTGAAAACCCTACTCTCTGGAGAAGTCCATAGCACTGGGACAGAAAGAGAAGAAGAGAACAAGCAGAACTAAGGTGAATGGACTCAATCATAGCAGCAATGAGTATACAATTGGAAAATCTGAAGGACCAGGATAGTGATAAATCATCCTTGAGTAAATCTATCTATGTGGTTCTTAAGAGTCAACATTGATATGATGACATATAATCTCTTTCTGTCTCTCTTACCTATCCATCAATCCATCCACTTCAATTTCCTTAGAATTGTAAAAAAAAAAAAACTCATTTCTAATGCTTTTGGCCACTTAATATTTACATACTATACTAATGAATAGTTTCCAATCTATTCCCTCTCTGTGAACTATAAAATGAACTCCCCAGCTACCATCATAGGAAATGCACACTGTTTCACCAATTTTATAGATGCTGCATCATAACCAGTATTGCACAATATTGCATTACTCTATTTTTTTCTACAATTAAATTGTTTATTCATGAAATTGATCCCACTTCATATTTTAAAATATTTACAGGATGCTGAGGAAGAGAACAGTTTATTCCACTTGGCCAGCCTATTATCCCAGGAAAGCAGAAATCATTCATGCATATAACTGCCTTCATAGATTTCAAGATGCAAACGCGAGACCCCAAACTTTAAACTGCATCCTTGTTAAATAACTTTGTTATTTAAATTAATAAAACTCTTATAAAATCTAAAATCACAGTCCTACTTCTATCTGTGATAGTGTTCTGCCCAATTTGCATGGTCATTTTGCTCACTGCAGTCTCCCCCCCAAAAGTAATAAAAATGAGAACCATAGTGTTAGCCACCTCACTGCAAACTATATCTTACAAAGCATAATGACCAGGCCTGCTGCAAATCACTTTGTAGTACCCTGTTAATGGATCCTTTCATGTATTCTCCAAATACTGCACAGCAATCATGTAGGCCTAGAAAGCACAGCTTCTTCTAATGGGGGGCTGGGAGATATGGCACGTCCCCCATTCCCTCCCCAACATGTATTTTCTGTTTCTGGTGGCTACATTTCTGGCCATCCCAGAAGATCTCTCAGAGGACACTTCCATCTTTCACCCAAAGAACATAACCAGCAATTGCTGGTAGGAAAGAACCTAGGACTTTGTTGATGTTAGACTTTTTTTTTAAAAAAATGCAACTTTAAATTGCATTAGCAGAGGGATTCAATCAAGATCACTTTAGCTACTAACACCTCTCTCATAAAGCTTTAGTTATACCATACTGGGAATACAGCAAGACCACACTGCTGTATTCACCAGTTTTGGTCACCATACTGTAAAAATGAAAGAGGGCAGAGAAGAAGAACCAAGATGATTAGGGGACTGGAGGCTAAAACATATGATGAACAGTTATAGGAACTGGGCATGGCTAGTCTAGTAAAGAGAAGGTCCAGGGGAGACATGATAGCAGTGTCCCAAAATGTGAGGGGCTGTCACAGAGAGGAAGGGCTCAAGCTGTTTTCCAAAGCACTTGAAATCCAGACAAGGAATAAAGAATGGAAACTGATCAAGGAGAGATTCAACCTAGAAATAAGGAGAAATTTTCTGACAGTGAGAACAATCAACCAATGGAACAGTTTGCTTTAGAAGTTGTGGGAGCTTCATCACTGGAAGCTTTCAAGAAGAGACTGGACTTCCATCTGTCAGAAATAGTGTAGGGTCTCCTGCTTCGGAGTTGGATTAGATAACCTATAAGGTTCCTTCCAACTCTGTTATTCTGTTATTTATTACAATTGCTTAGGAACAATTTTAAGCCTGAAAAAAAGGGATATGAATAATTGCAATAAATAAATGCCACAATAAGCCTACAACAAGACCACAACCAAATATTAAAATAAAACATAGAATGCACTTCCATTGATATAAGATTTTTTTAAAAGGTATTTAAAAGTTAAAAGTACAACCAAAGCCAAATTCCAAAGCGAACTGCCACAGGCTAAACTAATAGATCTTAAATACTACGATGCCTAACATCTTCAAATAACAATTATTTCTTTTTTAAAAACATGTATTTGAAAGCCTATATTTTGTGGCTTTGAATTTGTTTTAAATGCAACCACATTTTAGGACTTTATAAGCTCCTGATATGTACTCTTCACGATTTGTAATCAAATAAAACTTTGTATTGTTAAGCCTAAACCATGATTATTTAATCTGCTTTGTAGCCTGTTGATAAATGTAGTGCTTCTTGATTCCTTATATACCAGCAAAAAGCAAAAGCAAAACAAATAGTATTGATTTTACTGCTATTTTGAGTTTCTCTGTACTTAAAAGAAAAAACTTTCAAGTAGGTAACATTAACATTAGAGGGTATAGAGTACAAATATGCAATGATTATTGAAAATATATTGTCATCGATGGTTCCTATTCATTAAAGATAATTCAATAACTTCAATCTCTCTTAACAAGCTAAATAGAAATGTTAAGTCCCTGAAACTACAATGAATCATTAGGGTTCAAGGAACAGCGCCTCTTGTGGCAGGATAAATCAACTTAATTTATTAGAATAATATGAATCTTCTCTGAAATGTAGGTTTTCTAAAAATATTCTCAATGTAAGCATCATATTTTTATTTATAAGAATGATAAAATGTATTATCTTCTATGGAATCAAATCAAAACTTTAAGAAATAAACTTATTAAGGATTCATTATGGATTCCTAGTTCACTTAATACTGCATTAAACTGGATCTATTTGTAGACAATGAATTGGTAAATCTCAATAATGTATAAATACAAATGTGAAGATATCTATCACACAAGTTGGTTTCAAAGGATTGGGATCAAAACTTATTATTATTGTGATTTCTATTCAAGGTCATGAAGTTTAAACTATTGTCTACAATGTTTGACAAGAGAGTAGACCGTCAGTTGTCTCTTATGTCTACAGAGATTATCAGTTATCCAGGTCATGGTTGTCCCAAAGGTGCTATTTCAAGAGATCTTTCTGATTTTTTTAAAGACTTTTACTTCTTATCCAAGAAGCTCTTCCCTGAATTGAAGAAGTTTCTTGGCTAAGAAGTGAAATATCTTCAAAGAAAAAAACAGAAAGTCCAGTTGCTTCTTCAAAAAGCACCTTTGGGATAGCTATCTCTTATACAGATTGCAATCTTCTTAAAACAAATTCATGTCTCAAGTGGGATCTTCCTAGGCATAACACAAGCAGAATTACTCAATCCAGACGTGATAAAAAAGGCAATGAGGATATGATAAAGCTCTGTTATTGTCTCTTATGTTTATTTTCTTTATGCTGATTCAGCATTCCTATGTGTTTTGCACAACTTAAACAGAGTTTCTTCTAAATGAGAAGTAATTCTATGTCATCTTCTGATCTGCTCAGAATCTTGTTATATTTCTTTTTTTAAAGCAATTTATGCTCTGAACAATCGTATCTCCTTCACCAGTGTTTTGCATGTGACAACTTAAAGTTAGAAAGGAATTTTTACCTTTGGTTGTTCCTTTTTAAACATATAAAGGATAATTATAATTATAGCCCTTGAGATTGAGCTAATTCATTATGGAGAGGGGACTGATTTCCTTAGTCGGAAGATTCAGAGCTGGGAACTGACACTATAGAATTTATCTTCATCAGTTCTTATTTTTTATCCTTTTTATTTGACAATAAAATGTATAAGAACTAGTATCCCTATTTATTTCATTCAGAGTGAGAAAGGGGACAAGTAATGATAGCAAGAACTAGTAAGCTGCTACATCAAGGCAGGAAGTACAGTGAGAGTGTCTCAACTCAAAGAGTAAACCAATCAAAACAGGTACACCGTACTTATTTTTACATAAGCTAGACTTGCTTACATTATTCAAGAATTGCTCCTGTCCTCAAGTCACACCAAAATTTTGCTGCTGAATTTGGTAACATCTGATGGGTACATAATAGGAGCATCAGGATTTCATATAGACTAGGGATACTTTATCCCAGATTATCCCTCTCTGTCACTCCTGACCACACATAGGAGATGACTGAATGTTTATCCATAAAATGAACATTATACATATTTTAAAAATCTATACATAATAAACTAGCATAGTAGGCTTCTGGCCAAAATTTATTTCTTTATATATACGAAAATAATTCATATATAGGGAGTTCTTAGATCATACTATTCTATGCAAGTTAGGATCTCTAATCTGGAAGAATCTATTTCATTAAAGGCATGAAATATTACTTGAAAATGGTGACTTTATACAATATAAACCATGTTTATATTGTATAAAGGGTGCTATCTGCTGAGATCAAAAAACAGGTTTTAAAGCTTAGACGTTCCATAGATATTACCCTTGTTGCTAACCAGGCTATATGTCCCATCTTCTTGTTTAAAATAGTCTTTTACTTAATTGTCAGTTGGCATGCTGTAACATACAGTATCAATCTTAATCCATCAACCTATTGATTTAAAGCAATGCCTTTTTCACAAAAATTCCATTAAGAAGAGAGCATCATAGGACTGTTGATTGTTTGATTAATTGATATTTTTGATGTGGACATGCTCCATATACCATCCGACTATATCCCCACAAAATGGTGCTTGTCTACAATTCAAGACTCTACTCTGCAAACGATCTCAAAAAGTCAGTTTAGAAAGTGGAAACCTGCCTGTAAATTTTGTACATAACGAAGAAGAAAGACATAAAGGTAGACACTCATCTAGTGAATGCCGGTGGTCTACAAATACAACTGCATATTCAGCAAGGATGTTTGTACTAAGGAACCTTTGTACATGAACTATGATGGTCAGGATACAAGCTCATAGGAGGAAAACAAAAAATACATTTTATTTTATGAAGCCACTGGCAGAAAAAAGCAAATTGCTCATGTGTCTAGAGAATATCTTCAATAAATAAATCTGCAATTACAATAAATGAATTGCAGTTAGAGATGGAGAAGATGTATATAACCTTTATCTCCTCCCCAAGCTTCATTAAAAGTTCCCACCAAATTATACATTTTAATGCGACAGATGAAAAAACTATTTAAAAACCTGGGAAATAATTTTACAAACAGATATTAAGTTACACCTTTAAATGTTAAATTAAATCAAGATTATTTCTTTTGTCCTGGCCCCACCATTTATTTTTCAAAACTGGGCCCATTTTTAAATTCATTTCCAGCATGTTAGTCAATGGAAAAGTGTGGCTTTTGACCTGAAGGATCAAAATATTTGGGAATACGATCTAAACTACTTAGTTATATTTTAATAGGAACATTCTTATCTGTAAGGTTAAAATCTTTAGCTTGTATCAGCTTTGTGAAATCAACCTCTTTCTAGAGTAGTTACAAACAGTTTCTAGGTAAAGCATTTGCAAAGCAGAATGGGACAGTTTGCTAGTCAATTCACCACATTCAACTCACCATGGCCAATTCACTGCGGCCAACTCACCAGGACAACTCGCTGTGGGACAATTCAATAATTCAATTTAATTATTTAAAATAATTTAAAAAAAATATTTTAATTTTTGTCATTCACATTTTATTTCATCTCCTCCTTGGCATCCTTTCCTTAATGATTCTACTGGGTTATTTCTTCAATATTAGTGTAACTCTTGACCTGTGATGAGTTGGCCTGCGGTGAGTTGGCCATGGCGAAGTTGGCCGTAGTGAATTGGCCATAGCAAGTTAGCTGTGGCGAGTTGTCATAAACCCTTTGTAAAGTGTGGTGGTGGTAAAAGTAGCAGCATCAACACAAGCAAAAGACAAGGAGGGATAGCAAAGAGAAAAAGCATAAAAGCAGAATGGAAAAAAATTCAGACACTGAATTATTGTACAGATAGAGCAATGTGGCAAAGGATGTAAACAAACATAAAAGCTTTTTTAGTAACACTGCAATGCCATGAAGAGGAAGAAAGTTATAAATATAAATACCTATATATAAACACAAGGGTGGTTCAGTGTTCACAACATTTCCTAATGCGACTTGACAGTTAGACTGATGGGGCTTCTGACTGAAAGCAGATATTTAATTCAACTTTAAACACAACTGACTTAAAATAGTTGAGAGGTCGTTACTTGCTGAAAATATATGAATTCTGCATGTTGCCATTATTAGATCCAAAAAAAGAAGTACAGCAGCTCTTAACATTTCTTTTAAACATCTGTAACGTTTCTTTTAAAAAATCCTTCTATTACTGATACAAAGGTTACCCATACTAAATGTTATTTTATTTTATTTTATACACCTAAATAATCCTATTTTAAACACAACTTTGGGCAGTTCACAAACAATCAAACCAACTATAAAAATATAAACCATAAAATAATATTTTTTAAAAATATCCGGTCATCTCCTTGAGATGCAAGCAGCTTGAAATGACATCATTCTATCCCAGCTAAAATGAGAGGACTAAAATGCCATTATTTGAGACTTTCAAGAAGAGATTGGACTGCCATTTGTCAGAAATGGTGTAGGGTCTCCCGCTTGGGCGGGTGGTTGGACTAGATGACCTACAAGGTCCCTTCCAACTCTGATTATCTGTTATCTGATGATGATCTTCTGAAAGGCTAAAAAAGAGTCTGCCAAATCTCCAGCGAGGGGAAATATTCCATAAGGTGCGGACAGCCAGGGAAAAGGCATTTCCAAAGTCCCATTAGATTTCAGGGAAAGGAGCCGAAATGTTGTGCACTTGAACAAGTTCATAGCCAGAAATAGGACAATTACTGACATACATTCTCCTCCGTAATATTTTTATATGCAAATATCAAAACTCGTTAGCAGGGTTTTTTTAAAAAATATTTTTTTGCCATCTGTCTAGTTTACCATGCTGTGAACACAGCAGGTGCTGCATGGTTAGCGGAAGAGTTTGTGGTTTTCATTTCCTTGAGAAGCTGTCTTCAACAAATGACAACAAAAGAACTGGGAAGATGGAGAAACAATACTAAAATAACAATAAATCCACAAAACAAAAATAAAAACATCTGGAAAAGTAATTTCTAACATGCTGTTTACTGTCTTTTCCTCTTGTGATGAGAAATTAATTCATACAGTTCATTTTTTTTTATTGCTCATGGTATACTTCAGAATTGATTGGCTGACAGGGAACGTTTTTGTGTAAAACAGAAGAAAAATGAACTTATGATCTATGGTTTTGATTAGACAGGATAGACTATAAAGGAAAACAGTTGTGCTATAATCATAGAGCAAGAAGTGTTTATAGTTGTAGCTAGAACTGCTGTAAAACAGTATTATCTTAGCTTTTTATTATTTATTTATTTTTACTGTATACTATTTATATAAGATTTTATTTTCCTTTTTAATATGTGTGTATGTAATTGAAATTAGTACCGTATAAACAGCATTCTACCTTCCTGTTGGTTACTCTTGTCACTTAGCTGTGGTGTTAGTTCTTTAATTCCAATGCATAATCAGATTTACTGCAGTCTATTTCTGCAAGAACTTTTCCTCTTTTTATTGTGGCTGCTTCCGCAGCTTAAACAACAGTACTTTTAAATATCCAAATGGCTTCTAAAAATGTTGACCTGAATACACGAACCATGAACTTCCAACACATCAGAAATGAATTAATAAAAAAAATATGCAAGTATTGTGTGTAGCTTCTCATAATCTCAACAAACAGTAAATCTATACAAGGGAGAAATGGCCTTAGAAAGCTTCCATTCCTTATTTTAGATTCGTAAAATAAAAACACGTATTTAGATTTAAATATTTCAAGATAGTTAGGTGTTAAATACTATAATATTTTGTATTATAATATAAGATTATAGATTTCAGAACACTATAGTCTTTTAATTAACCCAGACTAGTCATATCACTGTCTTGGTGGGAGGTCAAAATCAGTAAGTTGATGGATGTCTCTTCCTAAGGATCTGAGATAGTTTTATAATACAACCGGTATATGAAATATTTAAAACTAAATAGATGTTTTTATATTCCGAGTCTAAAATAAGGAATGGAAGCTTTCTAAGGCCATTTTCCCCTTGTACAAATTTACTGATTGTTGATATTATGAAGGCACTATTGAATATAACGAAGGGTGGGCTTCAAAAATTTTAACAAAGGTTCTCTGCCCGGTTGCTGGATTGGCATGGCCATGGTGGGCATGACCTAATTGGCCTCCTGCACCACAACTGGGGGGGTTGTGTTTGTTCTCCCTGGGCTCTGAAGGCATCTTAGAAAAGAAGGAAAACTTGCTGATTTGCTTAAAGTAAGTAAAGAAACCAGATTATTGTTGATATATTTTAGAAAAAGCTCCTTTTGTTTTACAAAAATAGTGTAACTCACTTTGGGAAGAGTACATGTGGGCATGTGGGATCACTTTAAAGAGGTGATCCTATATACCACAAATGTACCATTACATTGTGATGAATAAATATAGAATACAGAAATTAGAGTATTACAATTTTCCTGTAGCTGCAAGGAACACTGTATAGATTTAATTTATTAGAAATAATTAATTTTAACAACATTTGTAGCAATACATTCAACGCTATCCAATAGCTATTTCTAGCCATAAAAGGCATATAATAAGTAAAAGGGGGGTGGAGGCATGCTACAAATAGGAACAAACTCTCCTCAACATGAATGTAAAGTAGATGCTGAGATACAGAAGCACTTGAAGTAGATAAATTGTCCACTCAGATTCTCAATGATTATGGCGCAATTATTGCAGGTCTATGATTTCTTTTCAAATTGCACTCACACTGCCATTTAGTAAATGCAGTGTAGAGAAAGCACCCAGGGCTAGGTAAATGCATGAGGCACTTTTTCATCCTCTCCATATCATCTGTGACCCCAACCTGCCCTGACTGCCCTGTTGTTCCAGCTTTAAACGTGACCCTCATCCCTGAGGATACACAGCAGCTGGACCATTGGCAGTAGCAGCAAATTTACCTCACAAGGGGAAACAAAAAACAGGGCAATACATTTTGACCCTTCTGACCTTCTGACCAATTTGCCTTCAAGGAAAACCAGATCCAGGTTAAGAACAGAGTAGATTCCCAATAACAGGAGGAAGAGGGATAAAATGATATTAAATGAGTGTATAGTCTGGGAAAAAGGCACCAGGTCTGCACTGTGCATGACAAATACAAGAGAAAGGTGGTCTACATTAGTGGCTGGTTATTCGTAGAGGAACGTGGATATAATCGTGATGAAGGCATGCAACAGACGTTAAAGAAAATAAAAGTTAACTCAGTCCCAGGGAAGAAGGTATAAGAAATTCGCTTCAATACTGTTTGGTATAACATAGGCAGAGGGAAACACCATTCAATATTCTGTTATGATATACTACAACAGCGATCAAGTCGCATTCCTGGAATCCTTGAGCTGTCTCCTTCATGGCCCAGTTTAACCTCAAGAGTTGACAGCATAAGCCATACTTTGTATACCAAAGCTTACTATTAATTTTCATTCTTAATTGCAGCTGTTGATTGGATTTTTGGATACATGTAGCGGCCATTGTAGAGAAATAAGAGACTGCAGGTGTTCAATTTGCTTTTCTTACGTTTTGGTTCTGTAAACAACATTAAAGTACCTTAAGTCAAGCTCAACTCTTGCTGACTTCATAGTCATGTCTGAAAGGTCGAGATTTGGCAGCGGTATGTTTTGATAGTATCTTCGTCTAGGACCTTTTCAGCTTTGAAGTTTAACGCAGAGTCCATCCAGTATTTTTTCTAAGTCTCCCATTCAAATATTAAACTGCCCTAGTCCTGCTTAGTTTTTGACCCAGATGAGACCCAGATGTTGACACCCTGTTATACTCATTAAGATTACATAAAAGCTGAAGGCAGCATCAATGAATATATGCCAAAAACAGTAGCTAACTTGTAAGTCCTTTCCTTTCCTTCATTCACTCAAGGAATGTAAACCATATAAGCCCAAAACAGAAGGAACAGCAGGCTGCAATATTCTTGGTTTAAATGAATTAGTTTAGTTTAGTTATTGTCATTGCACCTCATACAACGAAATCAAACACCATCTTCAGTGCACATCATAACCATGAAAATAAACACAAACACACATCCTTCACACTCCACACATTGAATTGAAAATCCCCGACACTGCACCAACACTGCACTATACAGTAGAATTCAAAAGAGCGACTGCCCTGGGATAGAAGCTGTTTTTCACCCTATTTGTCCTTGTTTTTATTATTCTGTACCGTCTGCCAGATGGTAATAGTTCAAAAAAAGGGTGCTCAGAATGAGATGGATCTTTGAGAATGTTTTGAACTTTCTGAATGACCTTGACATTCAGTTTTAGGGAAAGAGGAGTGCTTTGTAACTCATTTATGTATTAAAAACTGGGATTTCCTATTCTGAACTTATTATTACTAAAGTTTAACAGCACAGTGTTTTTCCCCTCTGGTTTATTTAAGAACAAAAGGTGATAGTCAGGAATATCATGTTCTGCATCATATTATTCTATATTCCAGAACATTCTGCTAGGTACAAATTGTGTTTTCCTTGGAGAAAGAATTACGTTCCATAATTAAGTGGATGTGTACAACACAGCATGTGTTGTCCCATGTCTTCTTTTCTTGTTGACAGCTAAACTGTAGGATCTTTGGAACAGAAATGGGTCCTATTCATTGCTGTCTGTTATAGATGGCTCTTTTCTCCCCCTCTCCCCCCCCCCCCGCCCTTGTTGCAAGATCTTTTAGGAAGTAGAGAAACAATTCCAGGACTCAAATCACAATGGCTAAACTAGGAAAACATGAGGTTTAAACATATTTCAGGATAGCCTTCAGGAAGAAGAATGCAATATGCTTGATTGGATTAACAGCATATGTGAGATCTTAGAATTTTAAATGATCACAGATTGAATGAAGGTTAACAACATGAGATAATCTGCCAAGCAGGGTAGAGCTATACATAGAGAATACAGGTAATCCTCCACTTGCAAACACAATTTCTGTTGCTCAAATGAGATATTTGAAAAATGAGTTTTGCCCTGTTTTCCAACTTTTCCTGTTTGCCACAGCTGCTAAGTGAAATATTTTAGTTGTTAAGCTAGTAACACAGTTCTTTAATGAATCTGGCTTTCTTACTGCCATTGCTTGTCAGAAAAGGGAATCCCATGATCCCAGGACACTGCAACCGTCATAAATATGAGTCACTTGCCAAACCTCAGAATTTTGATCATGTGACCATGGGGATGCTGCAACGGTCATAAGTGTGAAAAAGTCTTAAATCGCTTTTTTCAGTGTTGTAAATTTGAACGGACACTAAATGAACAGTTGTTAAGTCGAGGACTACCCTTAATAACGTTATTCTATTCTACTCTGTCAGATTCTGCTTCTAGTGCTGTGTCCAGTTCTGGCCACATACTCTAAAAAGGATTCTGCAAATTGGAAGAGGGAAATGAAAGTAAAGAGGAATAAAAATTGAAACAGAATGAGGAAATTGGAAATGCTTATCCCTAAGAAGAAAAAAACCAAGTGAAAATATGGCACTTTTCACGTATCTTTGAGGGGCACCAGAGAAAACCTCAACTTACTCGTTATTATCCCCGAGCAGAGGCATGGAAAACAGTCTTAAATGACAAGAAAGCAGTTTTTAGTTCAATGATGGAAAAATGTTTTATGAATAGGAACAGATAAACAGATCAATCACCAAAGAAAATTATAACATTCTATGCAGGAAATAACTTCAAGTAGAAGCTGGCACACCTTTGCTGTGGATGCTTTAATTTGGAGTTTTATATTAAACAACTTCTTCCAATTGTTTTATTTTAATTTTCTTAGCAAATTCTTTCTCCTTTCAACCTCTTCTTCCATCCTGTACTGGGACCGGAATGAGACCACAGACAATGGTTCTAGTTTTGAGTCAAAGAAAATCAAATTTCATAAGAACTAATACACAAAGGGAAACAAGGACTATTCCAATCTGTTAAAGCTCCAAACCATAGATTGACTTTGCATTTATTTTGATAAATCTATTGTATACCACATTGTAATAATTAAAAAATAAAGAACACAATGCCAGTATTAGCTTTTACTTAACCATTCAAAGAAAATTAAGAAGCTTCTTGTATTATATTCCTTAAGCCCAAACAAACAGAAAGTAGACAAGTGCAATGCTAACAGCTTTGTTGTATATACACCCACACAGATACGCACAAGCATAGTGAAACTTCTTCAAAGGTAAGTAGGTGTTTAGTTTACTCTTAGAGGAAGTACATCCGCAATGGTTTCCTCTTTGCCTGTAATGATAGCAGTAGCAATAGCACTTAGACTTATATACCATTTCACAGCGCTTTACTGCCCTCTCTAAACAGTTTACAGAGTGAGCATATTGCCCCAAACAATCTGGTTCCTCATTTTACCAACTTCGGAAGGATGGAAGGCTGAGTCAACCTTGAGCTGGTGAAAATTGAACTGCTGGCAGTCAGCAGAATTAGCCTGCAATGTTGCATTCTAGCCACTGCGCCACCACAGCTCATGATTCACATCAATCATATCAAGAAGACAAAACTGGATTGATATGCTTCTGAAACAACAGGGACAACCTCTTGTATACAAACTAAACTAAAATTTTAGTTTTTTAGTTTTAGTTAGAAAACACTAAAAAGCAACAGTTTTCATTCTTCCTATCCTTCTTGCATTACTACTGGAGAGGCATTAAGACATTTTCCAAAGACAAGACAAGAAGAAAAGATATGAGAAGAAAGCGATACTGCAAGATATCAAACAATAGCAGAAGTGGGTCCAAAAGGTAAGAGAGAGAAGAAAAAGAATATGATATGCATAAAATTTGCCTTTTCTGTTCAACAATATTGTGTATTTGATTTGCAAATCATATTTAATGCATTAAGCGCATACAAATAATGTATTACATCATCCCTGTGTGTTATTTTTCTTCCTTTCAAATTAAACAGTACTGATATCTGCATTGAAAGATACAAAAATTGACTGCAGTTTTACAAAAATTTTGAAAGAAAGTAAAGCACTGAAAAAGATTGATTTTCATACTCAATGCACTGGACTAACAAGGTTACAGACCAGAAACACCTGAAAACCACTTCCAATTATAAGTGTCCAGGAGTTATCAAAATCACTCGATATCTGAAGTTAACAAATTAGACTACAGAAGTGTAAACAGATTCACAATATTGTTTTATCCATTTTATTTCTAAAATAGCCTCTTAGACAATTTAGTATTTCAGAATGGATGCCTTCAAGGTGACAAGAATCATAAGTTCTATTTCCTTTGCTTCATTAAAATTTCCTTTCATAACAAAAGGATAACAGAAAACGGTTAGCAACGTAAATATGCTCAAAGGTGGAAGTCCACAAAAATAGTATATTGTATAAATCAGTCTTAAAATGACATGAAAGGACATTTAGAGCTATCTTTTCAAATGAAATGTTCCTAAGGGCTCTAATCTGTATATTGATAAAATTCACAATCTTCTGAAGCTTGTTCATACCTGAACATCCACCATATTTCATAGCAATAACATATAAAGAAGCTCCTTCAAACCACAGATGGGAAAAATACTTCTTTAGAGTATCACAGATAAAAATGTTTTTAAAATTCCAGCCATTCCTTCATTAATCTGGGATTTATTGCACCAAACAAAATTTATGTACTGTTATGGTTATTTTACACTTAAGCATGTTCTAACAATGAAAATGAGCAACACATTTATAATTTATCACAAGTTTCATTTATGCCTTGACATTTCTTTAAGTTCAGACTGATGTATAAAACCCTATATTCTCTCTGCCAAATATAAGGTCATGGATTTATGGCATCCAATGCTTATTACTTGCTCTGCACATTGTTTTGCAAAACCTGAAGTGGAAATTAATATACTTTTAAGAATTCTTCAACTGATTATTAAGCATCCCAAATGGATAATGTAACTTAGCTAAATCCATATTGCATCATAAATACTGCTTGTTATACTCTGCTAACTAGAAACATAAATTTACCTTTGACTTGTCATCATAATACATTTCTTTTTTTCCCTTGTCAAACTCTTTCCCAACTCATCTGCCTCCTATTGATCTTTTCCTTTCTTTGGTGAAACAAAAATTTTCTAGTTCCTTGCTGTTAACAAAACTAGTTGTTAATCCATGGTTAATTTTTTTAGCAAAATAATAATGTTTGAAGCTCAATAAAATAGTTCACCTGTCATAATAGGGTTATTTTCTTCTACAACTGTTTTTTAAACAATTTAATTATAGGGAAATGTTCATGACAATACGATTTGACATCCATAGCAGTTTGGCATCCATAAAGAAGAAGTCAAACTTATTAAATCATTACAAAGGTTTTAATCTATGTCCACAAAATGTATGAGATGAAATCATACAATAGATCAACCCCTCAAGAATTTGGTTAAAGAATAATATTGGTTAAAGAAAGCTTCCCTTCTTTTATAGGGTAATGGAAAAAAGTTCTCAAAGATTGTGCTAAAAACAATAGGAATAAGCTATTTGTAGAGGACAATGGAAATAGTTTAAGGTGGATAGTTAAAGTTCACCTTGTTCACATCTAAATTAAATATGAAGCATTTAAATGTTTATGTTACTTATTTTCTACAGGCAGTATAATGGTTATTTTAGGCATTTCCACAGTACCCAAATATCTATTTAAATTATTTTTTGTTTCCTCTATATATTGAAAACACTAAAGACAGAGCAGTTCTTTTAAAATATGCAATTAATTATCACTACATAGTTAGTGTAACTGCACAATATTTAACAAATTGATCCATCAAATCCTGAATTAATTCCTGAATTTATAATGAAATGAAAAATCTGGTTAAAATGTTTCTGAGCTGCAAAAAGTTAAAATACATTAAATCTTTTTTTCATTTTGCAACAGTAGCTCTAGTGGAGATGGGCAGTTAATAGGAAAAACAAACAAACACTATTGCAGTGTATCACTTCAAACTCCAAAGGACAAAAAGCTAAGGATGAAATAATCAGAAAGATTATTTATGGTTATACCAATTATTTATTTATTTCTATTTAATCTTGATTTTTTTTTAAAGAAAAGATTGCCTTAAATTTGGAACTGCCATTTTCAGGGTGTCTATAACATTTCAAAATAAACATACATAGGGATTAGGCTGTATATCCTATTATAACCTATTGTATCAGTTTTAAGCAAACATTCTTCAGACAAAATTGTCTGCCAAATTACTAATAATAATCTTATAAATATCATAGTTTGATGTATATGTAAAAACAAGTATGTAGAACCACTTCATTTTCAATGATAAATACATGAGAAATGTTGTGTTCCAACCTCATAGCTTTTGTTAAGCTATGCATTGTGGGTCTGTATACTGAAGGACTCCATTTATTTCCATACTCCTGAAAAAGTTATAAATTAATCTGATATATTTTATCAGAAAATAATCCATAATCTCAATACTCCATAAAAGTACATCAACATGGCTTTACTATAAAACAAGCATACAAATTTAAGGACATAATCTCACATACACACAAGGAGAATGTAATCTATTGGAAGCCTTTCCTACACAACAACACTGAAGCTCCAAAGTAAGCTTTCTCTACATAACTTCCACACAATTTAGCAGGGCTTAAGGAAAAATAAATGTTGTTTGTAATATTTTGGAAAGTGCCCTATACATGTTAAAATTGAGCTTGCATAATCCTGATGCTTAATCTGACTGTGCCAAGCTGAAAATATTTAATTTACAGCATGATCAGTTTTACTTTAAACCAAGAATGTTTTAATAGAAGAAGCATGTCATTTTTCTGTGTGTGTTTGTTAATGCCACACAGAATGACTTGGGTGTGTAGATTAGAGGGTGTTGGTGAATTAATACTGCTTGTCCATTTCTCCAATGAAAGCAAAGTGAAGCAGAAAAATAGCGAAGCTAATTTCACAATTACATATCTAAAATAGTTTAAATAGCACTGAAGGCACACTTAAATTTTCCCATAAAAATGCATTAGGATAAATATGGCTTTCTACTGTAAAACAAAAAAGCAAGGATCTTTGTTTTCATTCCCTCAGGTCTAGCTGCATTACTGCAAATATATTTCACAATAGCTTAAGGATACCCACCCCTTGCTGACAGCTTTTTAGTGTTGATAATTTTGGCAGCATATTCTTGTCCTGTAGTGATTTTCAGGCATCTTCTCACCACTGAAAAAGCTCCCCTGGAAGTCAATAAACAAGAGTAACATAAATGCCAGTTTGTGGTATGCTATTTAACCATCTAATAATCTGAACAGCATTAAGAAACAAGACAAGAAATAAATATTTTTTAAAGAAAAAAATACTGCCTTAATTTGGGGTTTGTTGCAGTGGACTTAAATTGTAATGAAAAGGTATCTTCTTCAAATATATTGAATGCATGCACATACTCTTGTAAGTGGCTACCTTAATCCCAGAATTGTGTGATTTTTTTTCACACCCATTCTGTGTGTTTTACTGTGCTTTGATTCAAAGGCATGTGTGCATATACCTTTTGCAGGGAATAATGTCGTTACATTTTATCCATTTTCCTCCTCTTCCCCGCTATAACAGACACAACATCCATTCTATTTATTTAAGCTCAAACCTCCGCGGAGTGGGCCTGGATGTCACCAATCTGACTACCTGCAGTTTTAAGCACGAGCGTTCCTGTGCAATTCCCTTGCAGAGCGAGCACGGAAATTAGGCTGCTCTCTCTGACACGCTAATCCCCCGCCTGCCATTGGTCAAGCATTTGCAAATCGCTTATATAAGAGACTTTAGATAGCACCCAATTGATAGATGTTTTTGTTTTGTTTGGAAATACAGTCATAATAAAAGAAGGAGCAAACTGATGGTTTGACTCCGAATTGCCCTCGTCCCCTGAAGAAAAGGCACCTTTGGGTTACATTTCCTGGTACTTAAACGCGGGTCCAGCCTCCCGCCGCCCACGTTGCTTTTCGATTGCCGCCGTTCGAACGGACGTCCGAATGCCAAGCCACCCACGCTGCCCAAGGGCCGATTTCGTCATCGGCGGTTCTTCCAGGATCCTGTGTCCCTTCCACTTTACGGAGAGGCGGCCAGGGTGGGAAAAGCCCGCGTCAAAATTCTTGCTCCCGACCACGACTGGCCGCCGGCAGAGCTTACAGCCCGTGAAAGAAAAGCAGCGGAGAGCGGGAAGATCTGCCGGGAGCGGATCGCACACGAGGCACACACAGAAACACGCCCTGCTGCCCGGGCTGAACTTTACGTGTCAATAAACGCGGCAGCTTCACGCCGAACAAAACGGGCGAAAGCAGCCGACCTTTCCCCGAGCATCTGCGTTCCCCTCCCTCCCTCCGCCCGGCCACCAGTCCGACTCAGCCTCCCCGCAGCTCAGGCTGCCGGCCCCGAAGGCAGCGAGAGGAAGAGCTGCCGAGCAGCGCGCCGTCCCCTTCGCGAGGGGCGACCTAGCGCAGCTCTCCGCCGGCGCGCCATTCCTCTAATCCCCCCAGCTGTCAAAAGCCCCTTCTTCTCCCCGCCACGAAGCCCTCCGGTCGCCGCTAGTAAGGCGAGCCCCTCCGCGGGCTTTCGGCCACACTTACTTTCCAAGCTCCTCAAAGAGCTGATACTCGTCGGTAAACCTGGTGCAGGTTGCGGTGGACGCCATCCTCTCAGTGCGACTCTTGCAGCCCCTGGGCGCTTCCGAGGAAGGAGAGGGCGGCGGAGGGAAGGTGGATACAAGCAAAGGGGGAGGCGGTCAGGACGGAAGATGGGAGGGCAAAGGCGCTTCTTCCTCGCCTCCTCCGCCTCCTTTCCCTCCGGGCGAGTCTCAGTCACGTTCCTCCTTGGCAGCTTCTTGAGACTTTCCGCCTGGCTTGTTTGTTTGTGAGGTGAGGCGGAGGGGAGGCTGGGCGGGCTTCTCCGCGAACTTCCCTCTGTGTGTTTCTCTCTCTCTCAGCGCGCCCGCTTCGGGGAGTCTCTCCGGGAAGAGCCCTGGCTACGGAAAAGCTGCTACACCATCCAAAATGGAAACCCGGAGCCGCCGAGAAAAGGCTTGCGCTCACGCGGGGGAAGCCGCAGCACTCGGGCGGATTTAACGCCAGGGGACGGGACGAAGCAGAGGCGGGGGAAGGATGACAGCCTCGTCCCTGGCTAGGGCAACCTCCGATGCCTCCCCTGTCAAGACCGTCTCTTTCTATCGGGAGTCCCCCGAAGCGCCCCTTTCTCGAGGATGGCCTCGCCAGCGGCGCCTCCGGGGACTCTCGCGCTGGATGCAAGGCGAGGCGAAGGGAAGCCCGAGGGGCGGCTTGTCCTTCCTCCCTTTCTCTCTCTCTCTCTCCCCCTCCAAGCAACCGTCGCCTTGGCGGGTCTGACGGCCGTTTCCTCTCCTTTCTCCCTATACCACACCTCCCTCTAGCGACGGGTGGACGAGCCCCGCTGCTGGGCTGGAGGAAAGCGGAGCAAAGCAGCCGCAGATCTTCCCGGCTTTCCCTTTAGGTCTCTATATACCGACTGCGGAATGTAGTGCTGTATAGGTTTTTGTGTCGAGTTCCACGAGCGTCCCCTCCCTCCTTCCCTCCCCGATTCTTTGTTCCAGGGCGTGTGAATGAGCGAACGCGTGAAAGCTTTTTCCAAGGAGATCGCCTGAAAGGAAAGATTTGTTGGCCACACGGGGCTGCTAAGAAAGAACGGCGGGCCACGGATCCTTTTGCATTGGCTGTCTCTACCGCAGGGCTTCGGCTTTAGCCACGACTTTCAGCCCAAATCGGCCGGCTTTAGAAGCAAGCCGATCCCGAGCAGGTTCCACTCCCGAGCGGTAGGAGGGGAAGCGTCCCCGCCCCGCCGCTATCCTCCGCGTTCCATTCCTCGGCGTCACAATCGACGCGAGGCCTCGTGCGCTCCATCCGGCCATTCTCGGGAGCAAAAAAAGGGAGGCGAGGAGAAAAAAAGGGCTCCGATTCTCGCGAGACAGCCCAACCTGTCTTTATAGAGGGGGCGGTCGGGTTCGCTTCAGCTGGGAACGAGGAAGGAAGAAGAGGAGGCTCGGAGGGAGACGATCTTAAGAGCTTAAGCTACCTGGGGCGCTGCATTTTATTTTCTTTTTTTAAACTGGAAGTCTGCATTTAAAAAAAAAAAGTTCTGCTTTATACTTTTATAGGCACAAAAGCGTGTCGGGATAAGCACATAGTCGGCATGCTACATTTTTACACGCAGGGGAAACCTCCCACTCGAAAGGATTCCGAGTCACGTCCTTAAGCTTAGACTAGAAGGCTGTGATCCCGGCTCTGTAATGCTTTCAGAGACGCGACACGGTAAAAGCCTTCCGCATAATCCGTGCAAACGAGGGTGCAGGTAAATGAGGGGTGTTGTCCCTGAAAGCAAGGGACAAAGCGGGATTGGAACAAAGCTGGGGGGGTTCCATCTAGCGCCCTTCCGTTTACATATAGATGTGGTTTGAGTTTACACCACCATGTATTGGTCAGCCCGATTTAAGATACTGTAATGCTTTTCAAGATTGCAATGCCTGCTCTTCGTTGAGGAACCGAAGCTCAGTCGAAGGTATCCACACTTCAGAAATTTCCACAGAAATTCCTCAGCCTCGCCCATTCATTCATCCTCTTTCCAATTGAGCTAATATTTTTGAATACAGAATATGCTGCTGGATTTACTTAATTTGTGAGAATTGCCTTTGAGTGATTATGACTGACTGTGGAGCAAATTATGATTTTTTTTTAAAAAAAAAATCTATACTAGAAACCTGATTCCTCCTGTCAGTGCAGCTTGCTGATTTCATTCCTGTTGGAGGTGTGCATATTTTCATGAATTATGGCAACTCTTCCTTCTGGCACTGAAGTCATATTTTCTGGAGCCTTTCATTGATACAAAGCAAGCTCTTCTTAAAATTAAATATATATATATTCTTCAGATTCTACACATAGGTTCAAATACAGCCAATGAGGTCAAGCTTATAGATATCAAGGGAAAGAACATTTTATTTACAGAAACAGACAAAAATAACATCAATAAATATGAGATTATAAGAAAACTTCCATTTCAGTGCAATATACTGTAATTTTATTGTACATTTTATACAGAACATATTATTAGAATGTCTATAATGATGACAGAATGAATGCATTTATTGAATTATGAGTAATTAACCTAAGGATAATTTTTAGGGCTTGTATGAGACATCATTTAATATTGTGGTAAATTCTATGTATGCTTATAATTAAAATATAGGAAAATAAAACATTGCAAACCATTGAGCCACTGCCTTATTTGTACAGCCTGAAATGGCCATGACTTTTGAATAATTTGTGTTAATTGACAAAGGACATTCAGATTTATTATAATATTATTTTGTAAATGTTCTGTCTCCTCTTAGTCATTAGTATAAATAGTTAACAAAGGGAAGACACAATCCATAAATGTTCAGAAAGGAAAGCTTTGCCAGGAATGTTTTTAACATCAGCTACCAGATTAGAGTGAATAAACACATTTGCTAGATCTTGTTTTTATTGTCAAATGGATCCAGCTAACTCCAGAGAGTTAAGATAATTTCAGTCAAGTGTCTGATCATTAGGTTTGTGCAGTGTAAACAAAAACAATTTTAAAACTGTAGAAAAAATATAAATGAGAAACACTGTTACAAAAAATAAGCATACTTAAAATGTTTAAATACAATAAAAGCCCCCCAAATCCTGAGAACTAAGCTGCTTACAGTAAACTTGGAACGAAATACCTTCTGCTAAAAGATTTATTTTTTTATTTGAGGATGGTAGTAGAATGTAATGTGAATGAGATGAGAAGTTTTGAAATATCTGAAAGAAACTTTGGCACCGTAAGTGAGAAGCATTTTAAATGCCTCCTCAGTGGCACATCTTCTCACTATAGTCTAAAATGAAACTATATAATTGTAATCATAATTCAGTGTTGATTGTAAAATGCAATGCTGCAAATAGCCCCAAAATACTGTAATTAAAACATCCAGATTTTAAAATATGTATCCAGAATGAATCCCTCCAAAGTAAAGATTTGGGTATTTTATGTGTTTTATAACTAAACAAAATTTCATCTTTGGGTTTTATTTTTATAAAGTTCAACTAAAGAGACTTATGTCTGCAAATATAGCTGCAATCCAAGTTTGTATGACCTTAAAGGTCATATCAACATAAATTTCAGAGATTACCAATTTGGTGGCATAGATTAAAAAAGTCCTTTATCTTTTATTCCTGGTTATCACTGGGATTAACAATAATTGTTAATTTATTGTTTATTATCTCTGGGAATAGCAATTGATATTTATGGCAATATTTACAAATGATTTATGAACTATCCTATAATAGGTTTGTGACTTCTAGGATGTTTCTTGTCATTTATAAATATAAATCATAAATTCTGACATTGATCAACTTGTCAAAGAAGTGGGTGGCTGTATTAAATCACTAGTCACCTGCCTTCAATCAAGGACCTGTATACTGCACAAGTCAAAAAGAGGGCTGTGAAAATATTTACAGATCCCTCACATCACGGACATAAACTGTTTCAACTCCTTTCCTCAAAATGACGCTATAGAGTACTGCACACCAGAACAAGTAGACAGAAGGACAGTTTTTTCCCGAAAGCCATCACTCTGCTAAACAAATAATTCCCTCAACACTGTTCAGCTATTACAAAGTCTGCACTACTATTACTGCTAATCTTCTCATCACTCCTTATCACCCATCCCCTCCCGCTTGTGATTGTAGGACTATAACTTTGTCCCTTGTATCCTTACGATTTATATTTATTTATTTATTTTATTTATATCGAATTTATATACCGCCCTTCTCCCGAGGGACTCAGGGCGGTGTACAGCCAACTATAATATAATACAAATTACAAAAGTTAAAAAGAAATTAAATACATGGCTACTACTAAAATTTATACTTAAAAATCTCAATAGTTAAGATACAAAAACCCCAATTTCTAGAACCCCAATTTCTAAAAACCCCAATTTAAAACCCCAATTTAAAATCAAAGAGCCAAGTTTTCAACGCACGTCTAAACGCTCTCAGGTCAGTGGTCGTCCGTAACTCAGGAGGCAACCCATTCCAGAGGGCGGGTGCCCCCACAGGGAAGCCCTATTCCTCGGGGTCACTAGGCGGCACATAGATGCCGTCGGGACCCAAAGGAGACCCTCCCTACAGGAGCGCACCGGTCGGTGGAAGACTACTGGCAGAACGTGGTCTTGCAAGTAACCTGGTCCGATGTCATGGAGCGCTTTAAAGGTCAAAACCAGAACATTAAAGTAAACCCAGAAGGCCACCGGCAACCAATGCAACTCACGCAGGAGAGGCGTTACATGGGAGTTTCTTGGTGCTCCCATAACCACCCGCGCGGCCGCATTTTGCACCAGTTGAAGCCTCTGGGTGCTCCCCGCAGGGAGCCCCATGTAGAGGGCATTACAGTAGTCCAGGCAGGAGGTGACCAGGGCATGAGCGACTGTGCGTAAGGCGTCCCAATCAAGAAAGGGCCACAACTGACGAATCAGGTGAACCTGATAAAAAGCCCTCCTGGAGACGGCTGTAATATGATCTTCTAAAGACAGCCGTGCATCCAGGAGAACACCTAGATTGCGAGCCCTCTCTGTGGGGGTTAAGATCTCTCCCCCAATAGCCAGCGACGGAGTCAGCTGACTATATCGGGCCGCTGGAAACCACAGCCACTCAGTCTTGGAAGGGTTGAGTTGAAGACTGTTCCCACCCATCCAAATCTGCACGGCCTCCAGGCACCGGGACATAACCTCCACAGCATCGTTGGGGTGGTCTGGGGTGGAGATGTAAAGCTGAGTATGATCAGCATAAAGATGACACTTCACCCCAAAGCCACGGATGATCTCCCCCAGCAGCTACACATAAATGTTGAACAAAAAAGGGGAGAGGACCAACGCCTGAGGCACCCCGCAAACGAGGGGCCTAGGGGTGGACCTCTCCCCCCCCCGTCAACACAAATTGTGAGCGGTTAGAGAGGAAAGAAGAGAACCACTGCAAAACGGTTCCTCCAATTCCCAACCCCTCCAACCGCTGCAATAGGATACTGTGGTCGATAGTATCAAAAGCCACTGAGAGATCTAATAGGACCAGGACAAAGGAATAACCTCTATCACGGGCCCTCCAGAGATCATCAACATCAAAAATGACTGTTTCTTTGTATGATTTGATTGTTGATTGTACCCTTTGACTATCATTAAGTGTTGTACGTTATGATTCTTGATTCTTAATGAATGTATCTTTTCTTTATGTATACTGAGAGTATTTACACCAAGACAAATTCCTTGTGTGCCCAATCACACTTGGCCAATAAAGTATTCTATTCTTCTATCATCATAATCATCACTTTCAAGGCTAAATTTAGTGCAATTGGGAATGTGAAATAGCATATCAACATGAGTGACATTGAATTAGCCACGGCCACCCTGGCCGCAGCCCCCATGGCCTGCCAAGGTCAAACACAATCCTGATGCAGCCCTCAATGAAATAAAGTTTGACACCCCTTGTCTAGCTTGTCTGGATAGCATTCCTCCTAGAGACTGATTCTCCAGAAAGGTGTGCAGAGCATTCTGAGCTATCACCTCTTGAACAATGGGCTACTGGACATACAATACTGGACATAATCCAAGCCTCAAGATGCCCATCTACATCTAATTGGTGGGGGTAGTTGCAAGTTGTCTATCCAAATGGTCAAGATTACAATGCAGCACTTATAGCCTGTTCATTAAAATCTCTTGGCAGTTGTCAAGCTACAATAAAGCTGAATGGAGTTTATGAATATTAAATCAATATGATTTGTGATGTTTGCAAATAATCCCAACAGCACTTATTATAGCAAAAGTACCATGTCATCTATATGTACTTGCTTGCTTTTTCTGTTTAAACATAGCACACAATTGTGCTTAGGTTTTGTTTTTTTTTCCTCATCCTTTTTTTCCCCTTCTAATTTCCAAAATGAAAAATCGCAAAGAAAGAAGCAAAATGTTTGTGATTTAATGCTTTAGGAAGGAAGGCTAGATTTCTGTAGTATTTCATTCTACAGTATAGCTGCAATATATTCTAGGCATAATTAGATTGTTGACACAAGGATTTTTTTTAAAAAACTCTATTTTTCTATATAGTTTGCAGATGAGTTTAGGACTTCAATTTAAATTCTCTGTTTCATAGCAGTATATATTATAATTTTAGTTTTTTTGGTAATGGTTAACATGTTAATTACAACTGGACTGTTATTTGTAAATGTTCAACTAGTATGGACACATAAGATACCAATTTAAATACATTAATAAAATAGCACTTAATAGGTATAGGATCACCAAAATAATGAAGTGAAATCAAGAAACAAGAACATACATTCCATTTCAATTGTTAAATCCTATATTCATTTGACTGATTTCTGGATTCATTTTTCTTCTGCATATATAATACTTCTTGCCTGATTATAGAGTCACTTCTAAAAATATTTAAGATATATTTCCATGAAGTCAACCCTGCAATTCTCAAGTTCTTAGGACGTGCATGAAGTGCTTAGCATGACAGAAACTTCTGCTATCATGTACTTATTGTCATGGGAAGATGTCATGAGAAGGGCAGATTAAGGGAAAGTACAGAGCTAAGTTCTACCATTAATTTGAGAGATGTTATTATGGACTTAAGAGACCCAATCTCACCTGAATTGGTAAAGCATAAAACATCATGATTCCTTTCTTTGACAGGGCAGATATCTTCTGTTTTTATCTATGTATTAGATAATACATAATTAATCTATGCAATTAATGTATCATGACACCAGAGGATGCAATGAACTAGCACGGCTATCTTTCCAGAAATGACAGAGATTTATTATCAAAAGAGGTAGTTTATTGCTTACTTTGTCATGGGAAGCAAATTTACTTCTTTTGCTCAATTGAGCAAAAGATTTTTCACAAAAGAGCTAGAACTTTTTTTTAAAGGCTCCACAATTTCTTTATGGGTTTTCTGTGCTTGTTGATGCTGGAAATAAGGAGTTCTTCATAAACAGATTAATGAAATGTGAGTATGTTTACAGCTTCAAGTAATTTTCTCAACACTGTCCAACTATTTACTAAGCCTGCATTACGATCACTATTAATCTTCTCATTACTCCTATCACCCATCCCCTCCCACTTGTGACTGTATGACTGTAACTTTGTTGCTTGTATCCTTACGATTTATATTGATTGTTTCCTATGATTTGATTGCACTATTTGTATCTATGACTATATTAAGTGTTGTACCTTATAATTCTTGATGAATGTATCTTTTCTTTTTATGTACACTGAGAGCATATTACCAAGACAAATTCCTTGTGTGTCTAATCACACTTGGCCAATAAAGCATTCATTCATTCATTCATTCATTCATTCATTCATTCATTCTAAACTTAAGAGTTGATTTGGGAGAGACATTGTATGATGAAAATCCATGTCTTTTCAACTTTTGGAAAATGTTTTGCATTTATGGATAACTGTCTAGCCTAGATAAGTAATGCAAACTCTAGGCTTTAGAAAGAATACCATTTATACAGAAGAAAAAGATGACTCTTAATACTGAGTTGGGCACAGAACAGATTTCCCTACAAATTAAGGTTTTAGTTTAATAACTAGTCTTGCTCAAGGTAATGTATGGGAAGCTGTCTCTTAATGTTAGCCCCACTACAATGATCTGATGGCTAGAGTAGAGTAGAGTGCCCATGATTTCTGAAGGCAAGCTGTTCCACTGGTTAATTGTCCTTACTATTAGGAAGTTTCTCTTAATTCCAGGTTGCTTCTCTCTTTGATCAGTTTCCAGCCATTACTTCTTGTCCTGCCCTCTGGTGCTTTGGAAAATAATTGGACCCCCTCTTCTTTGTGGCAACTCCTCAAATACTGGAACACTGCTATCATATCATCCCTAATTATTATTTTCTTTAGATTAGCCAGATCCAAAACTTGCAGCTGTTCTTCATATGGCTTAGTCTCGAGGACTTTGATCATCTTGGTTGCTCTTTTCTGAATTTTTTCCAAAGTCACAACATCTCTTTGCAGTATTCCAGGTATGGTCTTACTAGGGTTTTGTAAAGTGACACTAATACTTCATGTGATCTTGATTCTACTATGCCTCTATTTATACAACTCAGGATTGTATTAGCTTTTTTGGCTGCTGCTGCACATTTCTGGCTCATATTCAAATGATCACACTTAATATAGAGCTTGGTATAGAAAGTCATGGTGTTGATCTTGGAGAAACTTTGCAAACAAGTTTGAGCCTGGCAAACTGTGTGAGAAAGAAGCTCAAACCAGCCATACTCTAACTCACTACCATATAAGAGAGTGGAAATAGAAAATTCAGATTTTCAAGATTGTTACTATAGCCTACATCAGTAAAATATAGTAGCAGTCAAACTTGCTGAGCCCGTTTCCTGATGACAGTTGGAGTCAGAAACTGGGATGGTCACCAAGTGAGCTCGATTGTCAAGTTTCTTAATGATTGCACTGGTTGTTCAGCAGTGTATTATACTGGAGTGATTTATTGATTGATTAAATTTGCATGCCACCTGTCTATCAAGCGACTACCAATTAAAAGCCATTGTTCCACATCCTTCCTTGTGTAACACATTTTCTGCGATACAGAACAATAAATGGGAAGTAGGCAGAAAGAAAATATAAAAGGATTATTGATGAAAGAAGTCTTCAACCCAAAATTTATCCCTTACTATGTATGTGAATTGGGCAGAGCAATGGCACAATATACAAGGCATAGAATCTCAAGAGGCCTAAAATTGACTCGAAGTAGAAAGCCATTGCAGAGAAAACTAATAACCAGAGGTATGAAAGTTACACTGGAAGGATGAAAAATGGTTGTGATTAGCTTGAATGTACAAAGCTGCCCCTAAATAAATTGCCCCTGGTTAGTAGATTTTCTGTTGTGTAGCCATATAAGAAATGTTGTAGCTTCCATGTAATATTTCTTCCAATTTCTTAAAGACTTGGTATACATCAGATGCTATTACCAGCAGGCACAATATTTCTGAAAGAAATATAGACGTGACACTGCCTTTGGCACTGAGTGTCATTTAGCCAAGTTTAAGGAAAGCTTGCAAAGATTTTCCAAATCTGTAATAATCCTAATGCTAACATTAATCTGCCCTAGCAACAATCTCTGTCAAAACTAGCTGTAAGAGATAACATATTTATGTACCATATCTGAGCACTGTTTAATTCCATTTCTCCAAGGTTATCCCTTTTTGTTTTTAAGTTGGGTTTTTATAACACCAAATAATTAAAAAACATCTTCCTCCAATTGGATGCTGTTTGATTGAATTTAGACATAGTGCCCAGTATTATGTGGGTTAGTATAGGAATGGGAGAATGAAATGAAGTATTTTATGTTGGTTCTTCTTGAAGGACACCATTGATTTTAGCAATATGTTCCTACTTGCCTACCAGCTATTCAATTGTTGTGTAAAAGGCCATTTTATGTTGGAGTGATTCCACTCTGATGAAATTTATAACAAAATCAAGGGCTTTTATCTGTGTTGCATACAGATTCATCAAATGTCTGAAAATACCTTTTCCTGGCTCAGAAACCTATTTTAGCATTTTCCTTCAGATATACCCTCCTTGATGTTAGCCAAATGGATAGAATTTTATTCAGTGGGGAGGCCACTAACTGTTTCACAAGGAAAACAATAATGAAGGCAAGATATTCCACAAGTTGTAAAAACAAGCCAAGAATCCAATAAAATGTATGGGAAGCACATCTTGGGAAAAAGAGAAGGAAGAATATTAAACTAAAACTATTCTCAGATCTTGGCTTTATAGTCATGTGGAAAGTTTATAAGATCTCCTTCCCCTTATTTCTTTAGGCAATACAGCTGTCTTGCCATGTACAAATGTAATAGAAAAGAATGAAAGAATGGAATTGCAAAGTATATTTTAATTCCGTAGGGTCAATGTTGTTCTAGAGTCTAGACTTAGCTTACAATGCCTTATGTATTGGCTTATATATATAGAAGTTTTCATGTTGTAAGTGGCCACATATCAGATTTGTGTTTTTGATGGGGAAATATTGCAGAGTGCTTGGACTGGATGCCTGCTAAATGTGATACAAAAACAGAGGTCAAACATTTAGGATGGTAATGGAACCTAGGAAATGCCTAGGTCAGGGGTAGGGAACCTTGGCTCTTTTATCACTTATGGACTTCAACTCCCAGAATCCCTGAGTGAGCCATAAAAGGTTCCCCATCCCTGGCCTACTGGTTTTTCAGTTGTGGGGGAAATCAATTTTTGACTGGAATGGGACTGTTTAATATACAAATGTAGGACATATTCTTTATATGTCCTACATATTCTTTATATGTCCTACATTTGTATATTAAACAGTCCCATTCAAGTCAAAAATTGATTTCCCCCACAACTGAAAAACCAGTAGGCCAGGGATGGGGGACCTTTTATGGCTCACTCAGGAATTCTGGGAGTTGAAGTCCATAAGTGATAAAAGAGCCAAGGTTCCCTACCCCTGGCCTAGGTTAACAAACATCTTTTGGAGGCCTGCATTCCACATCTGTACTCCAGATATAATTGAACTGGTTCTAGTATCTATATAAAGCACAAGCTCCATTCACAAGTTGTCTTCGGAACCATCTGTTTTTGCCTAATTTAGATAAAACCTGTACCTGGCATCCTATTGGATATTACAACTCTCAGCTGTGATAGCTCACTTGGTGTATTTGATCCATGCAGTTTGGGGAATGTAGTCTGCGTATTATTATGGGTTTGGAATGGCTTAGGTTCCATGTGTAGTATATCAGCCATAGTAGCTACATTCATCTATGTAATTCGTTTCAGTGATCATGGGAGTGGCCTCATAAAATAAAACATACTTTTAAAAGATTGTCTTTTTTATATATACACAGAAGGAGGATTACCTATGATTTATAAAACTCTGGATGAGTATGCAGAATACTTCAGTGTATTTTACAGCAGAGGCTGACAACAGTCTGATCCTTTGATCCTTTGATCCTCAGCAACTTCCCACATTCACACGATTTAAACAAAAGATGAGTTAAGTTTAAACATAATCAAATGCTAGTTGACTTGTAGCAATGCAAAGTGCCAGATTTTAGCAGGATCTTATATCTGCAAAAATTCTTTAGATGTCATATAGGGCAATAATCACTCTTAGATAGTCAAAATGATGTGCGTTTGCAACCCAATACTTTGTTTGGAAAAGTGCCACCTGTCAATAAAAAAGACAATTTCATAACAAATGATAGAGAAACTGAGAATGTTGAGAGAGTACAGCTGGGAGTCAGTCAGCTTGTTTGGGCTGTTATATGCCTTTCAGATGAATCACTCACTGAAGTGGAGGAGCAGAGCTTAAAAGGTTCTAACCTTGCAGCTCAGAAGTCAGTCATCTCTAGATAGGGCTTAGAAAGATTAGGATCTGTGTGACATGAGCCTGCCGTTCTGGCGCAGTCAGATAATTAGCTACCTGTTGTAGAAACCAAGCAACAAACTAAGTTGGCAGTTTTAGAGACTGAGGAAGAAAAGATCTTAGCCCTTGCTCCCATGGAAAAATCATGCAAGTAGAATAAAAGACATTAAATAAAGTTCTTCAAAAGAAAAAGGGATGATTCAGTAAAATAGACATGCCTGAAGCAGGACTATATAAAAAAAATTTGGGAGTCACAGTTTCATTGGCACAAATCTTTCTCATCTTGAACCTGATTTCCTGTGTCATTTCTCTTTCCCTAGCTGATCTTTATTACCTGCATCTTCAGTTTGTCTGCCTGGAATTTCAGCTTCTGAAATAATCTTGCTTATTTTCTGCATATGTGCTCCTGCATTCTGGCACTGGTCCAGAGAGTTTTATACCTGGCATAAATATGGATTTTCTGAATTTATAATTGCTGGCATAGGGTGTTGGTCATGTCCAATGATAGGCATTGGGCAGCTAATTTGGGAGGTCACCCATGACAGACTTTCGTTTGTGTCCACGGATTCAAAAATATTTGCTTTAGAGTAGCCTATCCTGCTTTGTTATTCTTTACAATATGCTGCAATTTGGCCCCAGTTGTTTTCCAGACAACATCATCAGTAGTCATGATGACAAATGATTGTGGGATTTGAGTCTTATTTGGAAAGCATTTTATAAGTGTTCTCCCCTTACTAGAGAGATTGCCAGGGTGGGCAGACAATTTCTCCTCCAGGATTCAAACCCAGCTATTATGCGTACAGTGGCAAAATTCTGTGTTGCTGCAATGTCTACTAGAAAAAAATCGGTTATAGAATTATAGCTGTCAATTTGTGACAATTTTTGGAGATAGAACAAACTTTGGAAAATGATATTTACACACATACTTATTGGCTCTCCATCATATAAACCATATAAACTGTTTGAGAACATGTATTTTCTTAACAGATGTTTTTATCCACTGTTAAGAGTGTTATAATGTGTCAGTATTTTTTATGTATATTGTAAATAGTGATGTCTATTGCTGGACATCTAAGACCATAATAAAGTTATATTTTATGAGTGACTTTCTTCCAGCAACGACTTTAGTAGCTCCAAATGCATCTGTTATCTTCTAATATTGGGAAGCTTACCTTATGATATGCCTACAATTACCATGATTTTTTGTCAGTTTACCTAATATCTATATTTAATGCAAACATCAACAAAAGCTTTATGAGGAAAATAGAGAAACTTCAAGGACCATCTCTCTTCTTTTTTTTGTGGGGGAGAAGAAGAAAGGAGAAGAGCTGATATGGAGGTAATGCCTTGCAACTAAAATGGAGTTGACAGCTCTGGCTTTTGAAAACATGTAGCTTTAATAAAGAACAAAATGTGTTGGTAAACTCAAGTTGGATGGGCTGTTTTTGCATGCTGAAGGATTGTTGGTTTGAGAGAGTTCTGGATAGGTTTCCTGAAATAAGTTGCTGGGTAAAATCCTGAGAAGTGTGTTGAAGATGTGAAGAGGAACTGCTGTAGGGACTTCTTTACCCCATGAAGAAGATTCTTGGTGAAATTGAAGAGAATTGGAAGAAAAAGAAATAAAAGGTTTTCCAACCAGAGAAAGAAGGGCCAGTTTCCAGCATGAGAGAGCAATCTACATCTAATTTCTGAAAGTCATTTCTTAACTGTAAAACTAGAACGATGTAGTGATATGATGTAGGATACAGCTAAACTCACATAATAATCTGCAAATATGTATTATTATTTAGGCTGTCTTGAATAAAACCTCCTAAACGTTCTCAATTTGCAAGTTAAATTGCTTATCAACTCTGGCCTAAGAGGATGGAAGAAGTTTGTTTGCTTGCTAAGTGAGGTTAAAAAAATGAAACTTCATGTTTTTGCTTTAATATGCTTCTTAATAAAAAGATTAAAAAATCTTGAGGTGGTGTCTTGAATTGAATATCTATCAAAGCCTAAGAATCCACAGGTTGCTTTGATCACAGTCTTTAGTTTAAGGCACTCCGGAGGATTTTCTTTTAAGTCTTCATTATTACTTATCCTAATTTTTTATTATGCAATTGTATTTTATGTAAATATAATATGTACATTTTTTCCTTATTAGACTGCAATACTGACAACCTACCAATACTTTTCTCTTTGTTATTTAAGAGTAAAAATAGAGAAATCGTATTTTTATGTTATTCTGCTGTCGCTCAAAGTTATTTTAATTGAATTGTGATTGAGCGAACAGCACAGGTATTTAAATAATATAATGAACATAGGTGTATATCTCAGCATCATTTTGCATTTTCTACATGCACTACAGAGTTGTTTGACTTTGAATCAGTGGTTTTTTAATAGATTCTAAATGTTTGGAAACATTCTGGAAACTTGTCATTACATGGAGTCCTCAACTTACAGCAGCAATTGGGGCTGGAATGGTGGTACTGCAGAGAGATTGAGGCAGAACACACAGACTCACCCGCTTGACTTGCAACCTTTCCTGTCCACTGGGAAAACTTGCCCCAGCCAACTCAATATGGCTAACTGGTGGTGGCCAACCCATCATGGCCAACTCACCACAGCCAAATCACCCAGCCAATTCATTGAGAGACAACTCATTGAGGGGCAATTTAAAAATTCTATTTAATTATTTAAAATAAATAATTTTTACCATTCAGTTTCATTCTGTCCTTTTGCATCTTTTCTCTAATGATTCTATTCCACCATTTCTTTGATATTAGTGTAACTCTTGTGCCACAGTGAATTATGATGAGATGGCTGTGGTGAGTTGATCGTGGCAAATTGTCACAGATCTCTGTCCACTTCCTCATTGACTCTCTAAGGAAGCTGGCAGGGAAGGTTGCAAACAATGATTATATGATCATGAGTGATGCAACAAGTCATAACTGTGAACAGATTGGGATTTTCATTTTGGAATAAGGCTCTGTGGAACTAAGTTCTGGTTTTGCTTTTGTTTTGTGCTCTTCTAACTAGGTCAGTTCAAATGGCATTATTTATTAAATTTATATTGTGCCCTTCTCACTTTGAAGAGCAAATCTGTGTTCCTTTTCTGATTGGACTGGATCATTCCTTCAGCAGCAGCATTAAAGACGAGTCTACCCCACACCCATAATATTAAATAATAAATAATCAACAGATACAGTCTTGAGTCATTAGTTGCTAATCCCATCAAAAAGCCTAACAAATAGCCTGAAAAAAACAAAGATTCTTCTGAGGAACATTAATAGGTAAGTGTTATTGCTGGATTTGGCAAAATCATTAACTGAATTCTTCCAAATATGCTTTTTTCAAAAGGCAATTAGATTTATTTTGTTTTTTGTTGAAGATCCTTTACTTCTCATCCAAGAAGCTTCTTCAGTTCTGAACTAAAGAAAATTCTTTAGATTAGTTAGGTCATGTCCAAAGTTAAGCCATCACATACGATTAAGGATTTACATTCCTTCCTTGCACAAAAATTCCAAAGAAGTAAACTGTTTATGCCACTAATTTACTAGCTATTCTCTCTAAGATAAGAATCAGACTATTCTTATAAGAAACCTTTGTTTCTTACCTTTTTAATCTTAAAAATATTTTGAGTTTAATAGGCTGTAAAATGATTTTCAGCCCACCAAAGTGTTGGCTTGCCCTTTGACACACCTGTGCACCACACCATATGTTCACTAGTTAGTAATTTACATACTGAGGAAGTTTTCCCCCAAGCAAAAAATAACCAGAGTTTTATGCTGAAGTAGGTCCAGCATGAAACATAATAAATCCACCATGTTCAACATTTAATTTTATTTTGCTTCTTTGGCATGAATAGTAAAGACATCCTTAAGTCAAGCTCAATTCCAGATGATTATATCCACACAGTTTTCTTGGCAGAATTGTTGACGTGCTTTGCCAATGCCTTTTTCCTGGATGTTTTTTCAACTTTCCAGTCTAATGCAAATGTTTATTTCATTCACCAAAGATAAACACAACATTTTCCCACAGCAGTTTAAAAGAATATTTTTTTCTTTTCGGTAACATATATGGATCCATACTGATCCATTCTAAATAATAGGGGACATGTGATCTCCCAGAGATTGGTAATTTACAGATTCAGAAGAATTGTCCTCAAAAACAAAGAGCAAGAATCATATTTAAGACACGTGATTTGCAACCTCCCTCCTGAATTTGCTATACTCAAACAGCAGGGGGGGCTGTACATTCAATGGTGTGATTTTTGAATTTATCTATTAAGATTAATCCCAAATTGGAGCAGGTTATCATGGACCTCAAAGGTTGCTTTAGCAATGCACTCAGAATATATCTTCTTATTCTTGTTTATGATGTCCTGATCTGCATTTTGAAAAGGGAATGACAGCCACTGTAATAAAATTCTTGATAGGTTATTAGAAATAAGCATGGATCTCAAAGGACATTATTCATACACAGATATAGCTTGCTTTATTCTTTACACAGTACCATAAGGTACCTGTTTATATGAAAAATATGCTGCCACCACCACTACCCAATATTTAAAAGTCTACAGCTGGCATTGGGGAAAGGAAAAAACGACACTGATTGCTTAAATTTGAATACAATTATAATTAGAAGTTAAGATTAAAGGATAAGTCATAATTTTTTGAAACGATTAGTATGAAGAACTGAAAGAAAATCAGAGACTCAGCTTAGGAAATAATTGCAAAGTTAAGGTTCATGTTGTGCTGGGGCTGAGAATAATTAGTAGCTCTGTATGTGTTGTGGTTCACCGGCAGCAGATGCAGACAGCTGAGGTCTCGGAGAGTGAGGACTCAGATGAGGGGCCTGTGTGTGATGCAGGGATGGAGCCAGGACCATCAGGGAGTGGAATGCTGCATTTGGAAATTGTGGAGGCTGGCAGCAGTGATGAAGAGGTCCCGAGGAACCTGTGCCCAGTGCGCGTGTGGGCAGGGCTGCTCCAAGGAAAGAGCAGCTGCAGCAGCACGGGCGACTCAGGAGTAAGGCTGCAAGGTAATAGCCCCTCCCTCAAGAGATAAAAGCCAGCTGAGAAACCGGAGTTCTTTGCAGGAAGAAAAGAAGTTTTTGCACTCAAGCCTTGTGGACGTTCGGAATATTTTGGTTGGTGTTTGGAGACTCTTTGTGTTTGAAATATTTCTTAGTAATTTTATCTCTTGTTCTTAGCAGCCTTGCATAACCTTGGCAAGGCTCGTTCTTATCAGAGACAATTAGTTTGAAACAGCCTTTTAACTGTGAAGGAACAGAATTCATAAAGAATCATTAAAAGGTATTGCTGTTACCTCTGTTTCGTGGAACAAGGTTTGGGTCAGAACAGTATGTGTGTATGATATGTATGGTATGTATGCATATCTGTATTTTTTAGCAACATTATAGATGGAGCCTGTAAATCAAAGTTTTATGTGGTACATTTAGGAAGCAGCCTCAACTTAGGGGAAATTGATGTCTTGGTGTGTAAGACATTTTGGCCAATACAGGTAGTCCTGGACTTACAACAGTTTGTTCAGTGACCATTCAAAGTTACACCAGCACTGAAAAAGTAACTTATGGCCATTTTTCATACATCTATTGTAACATCCCTGTGGTCATGTGATCAAAATTTGGATACTTGGCAACTTGGATGCTTGTATTTATGATGGTTGCAATGTCCTGGGGTCATGTGATCACACTTCGTGATCTTCTGACAAGCAAAGTCAATGAGGAAACCAGATTCACTTAACAATCCTGTAACTTAACAATGGTGGCAAGAAAGATTGTAAAATGGGGCAAAACTCACTTAACAAATGTCTCATTTAGCAACATAAAGGTTGGTCTCAATTGTGGTCGTAAGTCAAAGGACGACCTGTACTTTTCACAAGTTTGGATAGTGCCATCTGCATTATTTATTATAGTGCATAATAATATTAATAGGCAATAAATAGCTGCTGATTTATTGATAATCAGATTCCTTTTAGTGTCTTTCAAGTGTAAAGACAATGAAGGTGTACCTATAGATATTGACAAAATTATTTCAAAGGAATCAGAAGAACAGAAGAAATGTTAGAGTTCAAGTATCTTTTTGTATTTAGTAAGAATGTTAAAATGTAAACAAAACAAAGTTGGCATAAATTTACTTCTGCTCAACTTGAATCTATAATGCATTTCAAAACATCTTATCCCATCCTCTTTGTCTGATTCTCAAGATGACTGTTCTGCCTTTTTAAAGAAGTGGTGGTCATGATTGTATCACAAAATGGAAATTGTCAGATGAAGCTTTTTATCCTCCTGGTAAAAGGAAAGACCATATTTCAAATAAGCTGGTTTTAAATTTTACATTTTAAATTCTGTTTTCAAGTCGCATTTTCTTCCCTCTCATATATGCATTTGTAACCATGGACAGTCAGCTTTCAGTAAAACAATGAGCTCCAAGCTATATTGGCTAGAGTTTCTGGATCATGCAGATCCAATGTGTCTAAGAGTCCTGTACTGGAAAGGCTGCCTCCTTTTCTTTGTGGCCCTTGAAAATGAATGCCCTGTTTTATAGAGATTCTTTCCTGTGCATTGATTCTTGTTAAAACAGGCTAGAATAGGGTGTCAAATTCACACTGTTGCGGTGGGGTCACATTACATATCGGGACCTTTTCCCCCTTCACTAAACTGGCTGTGGCCGTGGCCAGTGCGTGACACATCTGATCCGTGGAACACAAATTTGACTAGACTAGACTAAACTAGAATATCAGAATAACAGAATGGGAAAAGATGTCTTCTAGTCTGATCAGTCTTCAGTCTTTTCTGTGAAAATTTTCCAGTTATTCATATCATTGCTCATACATAATTGCATCTGTCTGCATTAGGGATTTAACCTTAACGTGTTAACAGGAACAACGGCATCATGATTTTATAAAAATGGAAACCCTAGTACAGAAATGTGTGCAAGCTCTCTTGAGAAAAATTGTGTATTTCTTCCCTACAGCTTACTACTTGTATGTATGTGAGATACTATGGGGGGAAAAAAACAATAGAGTCACTCCCATTTTCAGCCCTACTCCTTATGGCCCTAACAGATTGGTGTTTTTTGCTCTCCTAACCTTCCAATATTGAGACTATGTAGTCCAGAAATCCTACCCATAATTAGGGAAGGCTGTGCCAGTTGTTTCTCTTCAAGATATCTCATTTGTATTCATGTATGAGTGTGCATGCATGTATGGAGAGACAGAGAGAGAGAGAGGAGGAGAAACTTGTGTTGGACCTTAATGCAAGCAACTTTTGTGCGAAATGTATAAAATGCACACCAGGCAGTTAGTAGTTACTACTAACATGTACTACCAGCAGTAGGTGTAACTGCACATTTCATACAATTGTTCTTAACATTTCTCCTCCCAAAGGACTTAAGTCATGGGTAGCTCATTTTTCCATGACTACAGGCATTTACTTCTCTCTCCAGCCTGGAGCTGTTCTGGAGCAACTACACAAGATGATTGAAGCCATGTGGATTTTCTGCTTTTCTGGGCTGTTCCTTATCATATTTTATAAAGCCATCTCAACGTAAGTTTTTTTTAACTTGGAAAGTCAATGACATAACAGAGTATTAATTTTCATAAAAATAAACTATTTTAATAGACATATACAATATATTCACATAGCTTTTTCTACTTTCCCCCCAAGAAAATAAAGTAATTGGTTACAGTTACAGAGTCAAATCGCTACCTTGAAAATGAAGAGATGCACCCGAGTAAGTTTTTTCACAGGTCTTTCTGATTTACAGCTACGTGAAGCAGCAATCTCTTAGGAATAGCAATTGAGCAACAAACTAACCACCCGTAAAATACAAGCCAAAATATTTGGACTTGTGACACACAATTAATTATGTCATGCTTATACGGCAAGAGGCAGCCTGCTGCTTCTTCCCTTCTCCTTGCCTTATTTTTGCAAAGTATATAACTCTTCATTCAGGCTTCTTATCTTGGCAAACTGCTTTCATATCAGAAAATACCTGAGAATGAGCTCCATGGGGATTTTAGAGACTGATGGGATGTAGCTCAGGTCTCAAGAGGCATTCTGGTTCTGCAGTAGGTTAGTGGTGGCAACAATTAGAAAAACAAGACTACCTTCATTATTTGGGTGTCTTGTTTATTTCTTTCCTTTTATTTGTTTGGCTGAATTATTGCAAATCCTTTAAGATAGTATACAAAGATCAAAAACATGTTACAGTTTTTGTTTCTTACAGGATCAGGACTGTAGGGATAGTGGGATAATGCTGATCCAGGGATAGAAGTGATAGAGAAGGTACATATCCAAGGTTCATTAGGGTGATGAAGGAATTGATAGAGCATGCTGACCCTGCCAATTCTTGTAGGACAGGTAGAAACAATTGGAGAAAGGCTGTCTTGTAATGTACAGCCCCTTTAGACATGAAGAGCTTTATAGATAACTATAGGCACTCTGAATGCCTATCTGAATGGCAAGGGAAATCTAAATGGCAAGGCAAGTAAAGATAAACTGAAATTTACTCATAATTGCTCATAATGCTGTATCCCGAAGCAGGAAGGGCAGCCTCATGTACACTGTGTTGAAATAGGATCTTCTGATACAGGAAAAGAGCGCTATTAGCACACAAGATAAATCTGTGGAAAAGTTTTCTCAGCTGCAGCTGTCGTTTGCTTGCAATAGGAGTCTAGAACAGGGGTGTCAAACCGGCGGCCCATGGGATGGATGCATCACGTGTAGTCCATGCCCACCTCAGCTCCGCAAAGGGGGAAAGCGTCACAAAATATCACATGACAGCAACGTGATGCCGCGAGTTTGACACTCATGGTCTAGAAGATCAAAATTGCATGCCAGTAAGCAGGATGGACCCTAAAAATGAAGAATTATTAAATCCAGAGTTATCTAGTTTTGTTAGAGTTAGATCTAAATCATTTCCTCCAATTCTAGACCCCAACTGCATCTGGTCATGGATCCAGAATAGGATTTGCAGAATTAGACATGCACAGATTTGTATCACTAGTATACAGTATTGTTACCTGATCTCATGCTGTCAACGATCATGTACAGCAGCTATTTGTAGATGTTAACAAAGAGCGGGGTAAGTGACAACTGAAATATCCCACAAAGAGAAGATTTCAGGTTTACAATTTCCTTCCTAGCACCAAACAGAATTGAACCTGAAAAAGGAGAACCACTGAAGCATAGTCTCTCATTCCCAGTCTTCCAAATCAATCCCAAGGTATTGAAAATCAGTAAGACATTAAGAAGAACCAAGAAAGTTTGTCCCCACCCCCAAGAAAAATCAGTACTGTATCAAATAGTGAAATCTGTCTGAAAAGAATCCAAATTAAATTTCAGTTTACAAAACAAATACCCCTCCATTAAATAGTTAGGACTATAACTGCTATTTGATTATTGTCAGTTGCTTAGTTTGTATTCATGGAATGTCACCTATTCTAAGGAAGATTGCATCTGGATGGCCTATTGTTTCATGGGAGTGCAGCTTTTAGCCACTGCCCTTACTTACAAGCAATTCCCTTATATGTTAGTAAAATATATTTGTGGCTAAATTGTGCCGAATGAATTCACATGGTGACTATAAAACTAGTATAAAGCTCTCTTACCTGGAGGCTTTCTTTGCTTATGTTGACTCTATTGAGATTTATTGAAACTGCTCGGAAACAGTAAATTAGGAATGTCGGGTTCTGCCATGTTCCATATGTTGGGTTTGGACAATAGTAGAAAACTACAAATTTTATAACGTACTTAGGAAACCTGATGATGCCTTTAAATGGAGTATGTGGTTTAAATCTTCAGAATGATTGGAGTAAAAATGGAACTGGTTCTCTTCAAATCAGCCAAGAGTGATTTTAAAGGGTATAGGAGAGTTAATGAAAATTTTGGCTTTGTAAGACCTTCAATCACCCTTGCAGTTTTTTAGAGCTGAAAAGAGAAGCTGAATGGTGTGATGAAGTGATAGTGACATGAGTAGCAAGCCAATTACTTTAATCGCCTTCCTGCCCTTGTCTGTTTCCCTTTTCTGATAGAATCAATTAGGACAGTTTGTTTAAAGGGAGACTCAGATTTATTCTACTCCTCTCTTTTATCTGTTTTGCTATGACCTTTGTGATCCTACACATTTCCCTCAATTCACAATCATTATATTCCTTTTATTAGATCATACCATTTATCAGACCAATCTGTTTTGTAGCATAATCCAATCCAACTTTGAATTCAGTTTGTATACACTTATTTTTCTCCTTTTAAAATGTTTATTGGTTTATAATCAGAAGTCAATATAAAATCTTTTCTCTGCTATTGCCTGTATTTCCTACATCTTGTCTTAACTCAGTCTAAAATGACCAAGTTCACTGCTTGAACTCTAGGATGCATATATCTAAATTATTTTATGCCATTGTAAATGTTACACTGTAGTGCATTATAAATGCAATTATGATATATTTCTATTTTTAAAACAATGTTGGACTAGCAACGTTGCCTTAAATATTTATGTTTTTATTAAATCTAGGGCAGTTTGATCTAATTTAACTATCAAACTGCACCAGGCTAGAAAACCAGGAGAGTGTGAATTCCAGTTTTGCCTTAGGCATGAAAGCCAGCTGGGTGACTTTCTCCCAGCCCAATTCAACACTGGAGTTATTGTCGTGTGGAAAATGGGAGGAGGAAGGGCTATTAGCTATGTTTGCCACTTCGAGTTATTTATAAAAATAATAAAAGTATGATTTTTTAAAAAAAATTAAAATAAATACAGTGAATATTCACAACTATAGAAAGAAAAATTATCAACCAATAAATCAATAATAAATATATAAATAGTTATCTATAAGTCCTTTGTTAGACAATGAAGAGAGTATTGTGCTATCATTTTACTTTTGGACTTAAAGAGGTATATCTTAATATTTCAAGAATTTATTTGGGTGAAACCTTGAATCCACAGATTTTCATCTGATTTTATAGATGAACAAAATGCTGGCATTTTGATGCTTGCCCCTTAGAGTTAATGACTGAATAGAGACATGGATTAATGGACTATGTCTATCAAATCAGTGTTGACTCTTAGTAACCACTTAGATTTTCTCCATGACAATAGACACATCTGCATGAAGGTAAAATGATAAATATCACGTTCTGATGATGCAGTGCAAACCACATGACTTACATGTTGGAATACCAAGCGTGAAAGGCTGGACTTACATTGTAAAATCACAACATACCTTTTTTTTTGTTCTTTATGTTGTGGTTACCACTAGATGCCTATGTGGTTATTAAATTAAATGTCTAATAGGTTCAAGTAGAATCTTCTATTTAAATCTTGAATTATACATTTCAATGAAACCATGACATGTTTCTATTTCTCTAATAATAATCTCATTGTATATTCAGTTTCCATAGAGGATATTCTTTAGCAGTACTTGGTGTATTACCTGACTGCCATTCTTTGCAAAGTTATTTGTGGATACTGTAGTAATTTGAGTGTATTAATGCACACATCATCTAATCCAGGATTTCAATTTAATCTTTTTGTAATTATAACCATTTATAAGGCATTTTATTTATATTTTATTTTTATTGGAAGGAATTATAGCCTGGCACATTCTAAAAGGGGGAAAAATCATTTCCAATTGGAAGCCAGGCAAAATCTAAAGCAGCCTTTTCACCACTTATTTAAGTTACTTTGGTAGCAATATCTGAATCTGCTTCATCCAATCAAAATTAGGAGATAAACCCAAATTCTTTCAACATTTTGTCTTTTTTGGTTTGGTCTGTTTTTTTTAATCCAGTGGAGATTTTACATGTCTAATTAAATGTGCTGATGGGTCCGAGTTCAAAACCATATAGCCAAGTGTCCTAGAAATTAAGATCGATTTAGTTATGAGTGCAAAACATATCCGTAAGACTTTATAATTCTCTGTATGGGTATTGATGTTAACCACATCTTAACATATGAATTCTTCTGTCCTAATTCAAGCCCAAATAAAAACCTCAAGAGTGCAGAAATGACACTTTGATGTTGATATTTCAATTACAAATGTTGGAAAACATTTTACTTTCATTTCAACAATGACATTCTGAGGCCATGCACCTTTATTTGGAAGTCAGCCCATAATGCTTTTGACGAAGATAAGTATGGTTAGAATTGCAGCATAAAACTCCAGCTCAAATCATTGATTTAAAAGGCAATTCAAGGAGTGTCCTTTCTGCCTATTAGATTTCTTCTTGGTTTTCTTTTGCTTTTTACCCAGCTTGTTTTTATTTAACATCTTATTGTTTTTATTCTCCTTAAACCATGGGCCCCACACTCCCCCATTAAAATTTGGGTTGCTCCTGGGGTCTTTAGGTGGGTAGCGGACAGGCACGGCTGTCTTATTGAACTGGGAGAGCCTTCGCAGCAGCTGCTTGACTATACTTGGATACTTACTAGAGAGGTCCTCTCGTTCATAAGGATCAGCCGTGATATTGAACAACCACACCGTTTTACCTGCTGTCCAAGAAACACGTTCATTGTGCCAGCGATTGGGACCAACATTACTAAAAGACTGAGGAGGGACCCAGTCACCATATCCTGGGTTTCCTGTTAGTAGTTTCCAGTGGCTTACCCGGATGGCTGATTGAATGGCAGTGTTCCATATTCCAAAGCCAGCTGCCCAGGAACCATTTCTGGCTTTTGTGTATATGGGATCAATATTATGTAAAATATCTATTCTTGGAGACCGCCTGCCTTCACTGATGGTCTCCCAAACATCATAGCCGTCCAGTTGTATATCTTCATCAATCTGTCCTTCCGCTAAGGTAATAAGTGTTGGAAACCAGTCGGTTATATGTATAAGCTCCTTGCATATACTTCCCTTGGTTTTAAGTAAAGGGCTATGAACAAAGCCAACTGCTCGAATCCCTCCCTCCCAGTAAGTACCTTTACTTCCTCTGAGAGGCCAGTTATTTCCACCAGCTGTTGGCTGGCCTCCATTGTCCGAAGAGTAAATTATAACACTGTTTCTATAATAACCATATCGCTTTAATGCATGGGTCACATTGTTGATAGCTTCATCCAAGCATGTCAGCATGGCAGCGTATCTGCGCCGATTGATATTATTAATTGATCTATAATGTTCATAATACTTGCCCGGGGCCTGAAGTGGTGAGTGAACAGCTTGATATGCAAGGTATAAGAATATAGGTTCCCTGGGATTATGGGAGGCTAAGATTTGTTCCACTCTTTGAGTGTACATCTGTGTAGAATACATTCCATTGTCATGGTCCCAAGCAGCGTTGTCATTTTCATATAAGTCATAGCCACACATTCGAGGACTGTCACACTTATAATGGGTATAATAATCACCACTGCCCAAAAGAGACCCAAAAAAGGTATCAAAGCCTCGTTGAGTTGGCATACATTCTTTGCGATAAAAGCCCAAGTGCCATTTGCCAATCATGTGGGTTGAATAGCCTGCTTCTTTCAGTTTCTGAGGTAGTGTCACATTGTCCAGAGGCAGGCAGTTCGGCTGGGTGGGCCGTATGACAGAATGCTGAAGACCTGTGTGGATTTGATACCTGAAAAAAAGAAAGCACACCTTAGAACACTCTTTATAGTTCTCAAGCTAACTACTGGGTTCCAGATCTGAAATTTTGGATACCTTGTATGAAAATGCATTCTTGCTAAAATACTTTAGTCAAGAAAGATATTCCTTTTTTATTTTCTCAGGGTTCTTTGCCAAATGACAATATGGCGGGTGGATTCAAGTTATGGAACCTCTCCAATACATTGCCTTCTCCGAGGTGGTATGCTTGGCATAATGTCTTTTAGGCTCCAGGCAAAACTACATCTCTTTTCTCGGGCATTCGTACAATTTTATAATCAATATGATTTTAAGATTTTAAGATGTAACTTGAATAGTGGCCATTATGTTCTCTATGCCAAAAATTGTACCTTATTGTAAAATTGCATTTTATTATTTTTATTTATTAATTACTGTTTTTATGTTTTTGTAAACTTTTAAATAATAGTAAATCATGAAGACTATTTTGTTCACTGGGTGGATTACAAGAAATAAAGCCTGTGACTTCCATAAAAGACTCAAGTTGATTTATTAGTCTAAATAATTACTGGCTCTTCAAATACACAAAAAATTTAGTTCTGAGGCTCCTTCCTTCCTTCCTTTTATTTTATGCTAATCATTTTAAGTGCATCCTAATTATTTTTCAGATGTGACTTTAAAAGAGTTGTTTGTACCCCAGTATCAAAACAATACTGTCAAAAAATGACACTGTATGCATGATTTGAAATCAACCATCGGCAATTTTTAAAACAACTTCAGATTTTCAAGCAGAAAGACACATTCAAGTGTGCTATAATACTCATAAATTTTCAGTATATTGTTAAAGCAGCAGCTCTAGTAACTGACTGATTGTAAAAAGTAAAATTGAAGCTTTGATCAAAGCATTACTTCAAAGCTTTTATTAAACATTTATTAAATTATCTTAACCCATGAAGTCTATCTTTGATGGGTTGTGGTCTGGATATACTAGAGTCCCATGAAACTCTGAATAACAGCTTGTCCTTTCTGCTATAATTGTGAAGATGTAAATAGCAACACCAGTGCAACAAATAGGCAATGGATTTGTATAGGTTTATTTTATTTCATTTGCTATATGTTTGGCAATATAGTGGAGCAGAATCTAGTGCTCTTAATCTTAGTCATTTCATTTACTTGCTGAAAAGGGATAGTGATTGCATAATCAAATTTCTTTTAATTCTGTTTAAATCTATATTACAGAAGACAGGCATCTATATGTACACTAGGGGAAAAAAAGCTGGATGGAATTTGATGCTGAGTTGTCATGCTAAGACTCATTTCCTGAACAAGAACTTTAAATAAAAGCAGATCTTCCTGTCCATCCAACCCCAGCAATGCAATCTGAGAAAGAATATGCTTACTTATGAGCTACTTGTATAAATACTACAGCCAAAAGAGCCCTATAAAAAAGAACCCTGGAATGTTTAGAATTTTTTTAAAACTTCCATGGTTTTTAATTATTCACATGCATAAATATTCATTATATCTTTAATCAAAAACAGCACAGTTATCATTCCAACTAATACATGGAACATATGTGAGGAATCCTCATGTTTAGTGAGAAAAGAATAAGCACTATGTTACCCAAATGATGCTGTAGCAATTACATTTTTGGTTGCAAGTTAAACAAAATGTAAACACGATACTTTTGAATTGTGATGGTAAAGAAAACATCTGAGAACAGCCTGGACTGCTAGAAAGACCAATTATTCAGTACTAGATGATATAAAACCAGACTGCTCACAAGAAGCATTAATAATGAAGCTAAAGGTTAAATATTTTGAATGCACAATGTAAAGTGAAAAGTCAAGGGAGAACGCATAAAAAAATGAAAGGCTTTCAAAAAAGAGGTGACAAGGTGGCCAGATATTATTATTGATGACACAAGGATGAACTTAAAAGAACAAGTGAAATTATGTAGATGAAGTCACAGACACAACTGAATTCCTGAATAACATTTTGAAAATGGAAGGAATGGGAAGGAATACACAAACATAATTATCTCATTCACTAAAAAAACATGAAGTCATTCTGTTGAAGATAAAAGCAGGGGAAACGGTGCCTACATTTTCTGAATGCATTTAATACCCCACATTTTTTCAAAAAGTTGCAGAAGCAATAGTTTAAATCTACTGTCTTGCTTTGAAAAGTCGTTTACATTGTTGTTATTTCTTTCTTCTCAGGCTGTCCTGCAGTCCATACATGTAATCTTGTGTTTTTTAAAAAACTGATACCATTTACATAAGAGGACATATTTGTCAAAAATAAATATTTGAAAAAGTTAAAGGAATTCTAGAAGCAATCTTAAGAGGACTGTTGTAATATATTCTTGACCCTTTCTGAAATTTCAGAGCTGTATTTTATTGAATCTCTGTATGGGAAAAAAAAATTCAGTGTCCCTGCCTATAAATCCCATTCTTTTATAAATATAGCTAGTCTATTCTGATGCATTCATATGCAATGGCTTGAGTTCTTGGAGCATACAAATATTTTAAAGAGTAATACTTCATGTGATACAGCGAGCTAATAGAAGCAACAGTAAATTAAAAACTGTACTGATTTCATTTGATTTCTAGACATAAACAAAACTTTAAAGGATTTGTAGAATTTGAGACTATTATTGTTACAACTGAATAGAAGAATTAGATGCATTCAGGAACTCCACAAATATGGGCTGCCCTGGATTGCACCCTTCGATTGATGATTTCCAGTTCTGACACTACTTATCTCCAGTGGCTGCTTAAGGACAAACAGTCCATAACTACAGCACAGGTGACTAGATTCTGCACAGCAACACTGGGGATTCATTAGAAAAATGTCTCTATTCCATTGTAGCTATTTTATTCAACAAATGTGGCAAACCCGTTGCACTGCTTATTCCTTTCCCTTTTTGTATTAAAATGACTATGGGCCACACAGTTTATGGATTGTAATTTTAGCATAGTTAGACTGTGTATAATTGACAGACTGGATTTTATCATAGTTTTTAGCTGTTATTTATTATTTTATACTAGAATTTTTAAATGTATATTTATTTGTTCTGGTCTCTGGTCTATGATTGTAATAAACTGAAATGCTCAATTGAGATCGGCATACAGAACCTTTGGTCACGAATGCTTCTGAGCATGACCAAATTGGGTTCCAACCAAAAAATTCACATTCTTTTTTCGTGGTCAATTTCCCCTTCTATGCCATTTTTTTTTTTTTTTGTAAGCACCAAATTTCCAAAATTAGGTTCAGGACCAAATCGGGTTATGACCAAAGTTATGGAATGAATTATGGTTGTGACCAGAGGTTCTACTGTACATGGGACTGATTGGGATAGATTGTAGGGGTGATACAAAAATATAATTTTATCATATTTTATTTATCTATACATTAAATTATTGTATTTTATTTTATTCAAATTTCATTTTAAATTTTGTTTTATCCAATTCCATTTTAAATTGTTTTTATCAGATTTTTGAAATAATTTGTGTCTAGAACTCTGCACTTTGATATGGCCCAAGGACTTATCAATAAAGTCAAGTAAGTAATATTTGCCTGTTCATTTTTACTGAGTCACTTTAACTAAAGATCACCCCAAATACTGCAGCTGTTTTTTCAGGGGATCTGTTCTAATACCCTAATCATTCCAGCTGCTGTTGTCTCTTCCTATTCTGTATTTTCTAGGCACAAATCAGACAGGAATATTTTCAGAGATAGTATCTAATTTGAGAATTTACTCTAATTTGCAAGGGCTATTCTATTTTAATATTTCATTAAGTTTCCATTGCTGAATGCAGCATGGAACTATTTTACTTTGCATATTTTTAATCTTTATTTTAAGACATATTATATATCATTAGCTGTTAGCTGAGTATTTTTGTTAAATAAACTTTTAGATATTTAAAATAACTGTGTCAGCTTAGAAGCCATTTTTCTTTGAGGTTTCTGGGGTGCCACTTTCAGTGCCTGGGAATTTGGGAGGGGGACTTCAAGGAGCGGTGGAAGATTAGCCACAACAACATTAATTTCTCAGAAAGTCAAGGACACGTTGCCCTGCACCTGGAGGTGAGTGACTAGTGATAATTTTCAGTTGGAACGAAGTAATGGATTGGACCATGTGATGGACTATTGGGTGTAGGGGTTGATTTTTGGGTTTTCTTTGGGCTAGGGAAAACCCAGAACTATCAGATTCAGATTTTCCCCAGATGTGCCAATATGACATCTCTAATAAAATGGATCTTTGGGAAGATGATATTCTCAGAGTCTTTTTATCTGGAGGCTGTTACTTGGAATGCTGACAAACTGTCTCTGGTGATATTTCAGATGAAAAAGTGTTATTTGTGACAATTTCATAAAATGGATAGAATAAAATTATCATATGCACATATGAATGTTCTGTTGAAATCACCCTTGGGTAGCTTAATTAAAACGTTTAAACTGCTCAGTGCTCCTCCAGGAAAAACAACAGCATATTATCAAGATTAAAGTTTTAAAAGCTGGAAGACTTTATTCTACAAATTGATTAAAAAACTATTTAAAAGTCTATCCATTGCACATAAAATTCTACAAGATTATGCCCCCCAGCAAATGGCTAAGCTAAATTTCAGTTATGGGAGCTGTAAGCAATGCATCTGACCAGCAACAGACTGGGCAAAGTTGCCTTAACAAATGCCAATTAAACTTTATATAATGTAGCAGAATTTTGGAAAGTCACTGTCAAAAGACAGCTGAACCTGAATCAAATCAGTTATGTGATTTAGCGTGAAACAACCTTTCCAATTGGTTACTAATTAGCTATCATTCAGCTAATTCTATATTAGAACCAACATTATTAGGAATATTTGCAATACATGTGTTTATTAGAAACTGTTCAAACTAGATGGGAAAACTTTGAATCTTTATAGTCCTATCAAATCCAACATTAAGTTGGAACATTTTCCTTGCAGTGAAATACCATTTCCTGAACAGATACTGAAAACTTCCTTGTTCTGTCTAAAACTTATCTGTGCAACATGATCTTGTTCAAGGGTATTTCTTATCTCCTGTTTCCTAAATTGTTCCAGATCATTATGCATTTTAAATTATTCCAGCAGTTCTAACTTCCTAGGTCCTGATCTATGTCTGGCTGTAGTCTACATTTTATAAAAAGACATTATATTTATTTTTTAAAAAACAATATAACAACCAATTAAATTCATCATAGCATCAAAATATTTTTTAACCATTTTAAATGCATATTTATTTTTATAGATAAAATAAATGTTAAGGGATACATTGAAAACTAAAAAAAACTGAAAAGCTATCAAAGAGTTGTTGGGGAATATTCCAAATATCACAGAAAAAAGAATTGTAAAGATAAGAAAGTATTTCCAAGGTATATTTCCAAGGTTTATCTTCTGCCTTTTCTTGATGAAACAACTATTCTCTTCTATTCTAAAGTCCAGGATATTCTAACTGGACTTTAATATAATTAATGCTAGCAGAAATTTGCAATCCATTAGAAAGAGCCAGATGGGTAAAGGGCTGCTTCAATCATAAAACAATGGTAGAATTAACTATTTAGATCAATGTGCTTTTGAAATATTTGTGAAATCAATGTCCTGGGTAAGGATGTATTCCAAGCTTGGAAAGTATTATCACAAAATAAAAATGATATATGGACAAGGTTATGATTTATACCTAATTCTTTTTTATTTTCAGGTAGAATAAAAGAAGATACTTTCTGTTATTGAAAATGTCCTAAACATGATGTATGCATGCAAATTGAAATTACTTTATCTCAGAAGACATTAGTTTTGATTCCAAGAACAAGCTCAACATTAATATAGTGTGTGTAAGAAAGAGAGAGGGAGGGAGGGAGAGAAAGAGAGAGAGAGAATGTGTGTAAATTGACTTTTTGGCAATACTTATTTCATTTTTGAATATATCATTATAGAACAAGGATAGAAATAAGTCAGCTAGAATGTATCATGACATTAAGGACTAAGCATTTGAATTATCTGATCCAGTTTTGTATGCATTTACATTACCTAAACAGACTGATATACACCTTTAGATTATATTGAGGATTGTTTCTTGGAGGAACAGGGTAAACAGATTAAATTGGAAATTCCTTTTTTTGTTTGATTCGAGTTGCAATTGTTTTGGAATCTAGATTTTTTATTTTAGCAGTTGAAAGATAGATAAATGTTTTTTTGGCTTTAATATCCAAACCAATCTTAAGACTGTGACAATTTTTGCAAATGCAATTATAATTCCTTCTATTCTCTGCAGTTGTGTAGACCATAAAGAACAATAGCATTGTGAAAGATATTAACCTAATAGATATTAGATACTCACCTAAAATAATCTAATTCAATGACATCACAGTTGGCCTTCAATTAAAATTATTCTCCTACTTATTTTCACCGAATATTATTAAATAAAATTTACCTTTCTGTTATATGTTTTTTCCAGGCAGAATATGTATACTTAGCTCTATCCAGCTGTCTATATATTTGAGATATTCTATAGCTTTATATGGGACAGAATGTAAACTCTCATAAAATTTATTCATAAATTGTGATGCAAACACTGCATCACTGCAGTGCAGGTCATTGCATAACTGACATGAAATCAAATTTGCATTTTATGTATATATGACAGCTTTCTGATAAATCATGTAAGCTTTCACTCTCCCCATTTTGAGCAGTGCATAAATATTCTGAGAATTGCATTTTTTGATACCAAGAATGAGTCAAGGTTTCCTACTTCCTGGGCTGCGTCATCTGTGTTAGACTCATTATACTCTCTACAACTATCAAACAGCAATCCCATAAAAAAGGAAGAGTCCAAAAAATACAGCTCAAGCTGCAGAACTGCAAAATCTACTCTTAGCCTTAGTAAAAAATTAAAAAAAAGCTGCATAAAACAGTTTTGCTCTGTTAACAGAGATTGATGGTTGAGAGAAGTCAATTCAGATACCATTATAGAATATTCAGTATGATGCTGACAGAACAGTTCCAAAGCCCGTTGCCAAAACAAATTAAATGAGCTCTTAACCTCATCCAACAAGAATGATGTTCTTGGATAGAGAATCAAGCAAGGAGAAATTGGAGTTCTAAGCACTTTGTTCCACATAGTTCTACAAAACCAAGGCAGAGAGAAAGATAAGAAAGAAAATAAGGTTTCCAGACATCTGACAAAGATGGAGCCAGCAAGCAGGAATTAATATAAAGTGCCAGGAGCTATACTATCTAGGATATTATAATCTAGAACAGTGATGGTGAACTTATGATACGTTAAAGGAGACACACCATTAAACTTTAATGTACAGTAAAACCTGACAACAACTATTCTTGAACATGCCCTGTTTCATGTGATGTTTGCAGACTGTGGAGGTCATGTGAGGATCAGATGTGCTTTCGCATGGCCTTCAGTCCCTTTATAAGTTGCACAAGAAAGTATACATTCAAAGTGTACATTATACAGTATACACAAATGTACACTGGTGTACATTCAAAGTGACAATAAAGTTATTCTAAGTCTAAGTCTTCTCTTTCGTTCAGTGGGGGTTGACACACCTAAATGTCAAGTTAGGCATTTCCTGAATTTTTGACATGCTGAGCCCCAAAAGTTTGCTGTCACTGAACAAGAGCCTTTTGTAGCCTCAAGTTTTTGGGGACCTTGAACTTTTAGGTTATTAAACTGGATGGCATTCTTTAGAAGTCAAAAATAACATTATAGTTGGCAATTGATGCATTATTTGAAATAATGTTTAAAAGAGTGGTATTTTGGGCAATCAGATGATAAGCAAACAATCTATGATGATTTTAGCACATTCATTTCAGGGACAGATGAAGGAGTTCAGAAAGTCAGAGAATCAACAAAGCAAGACTTCAGAGAGAGTGGCAGGGGGAAGACTGCGGACAGCATCTTAAAAGTGTTTCCTTTTATGTAATGTTCAGTTTTAGGAAGAAGATAAAGAAAAAGAAAGAAAGAAACCAAGATTTCCTTCTTTAAAAAAGCTTTCTTGCCATTGCAAAGTGGGAGAATTTTCCAAGATAAAGCACTCACATACTGGATTTGCTAAGAGGAGCTTTTGCACAAAACTTGCGAATGGAGAATAAAATAGAATATTTCAGGAATGGAGACAGAGGGAAGGAGACACAGATGGGAAAATAATCATCTTTGCAGCTCTGAGCTCTTTGTACATAGAGTTCTGCTCTCTCTTTTTCAATAGGAAAGCATCTATATAGAGCTCAGGGTTGAACTATTTAACTTCAATAGTGTTGCATTGATGACATTACTTAGCCAGGTAATGAAATGTCAGCAAGCAAACAGCAAAACTCAGAAGACACCAAAGATTCCCCAATTTTTCTTAAATAAAAAAGCCTTTTATTAGTGCTATTAGTGCTTAAATATTGTAGTGACATGGGAAATAAAAAATAGAGATGGAAGAAGATATAATGTTATAAAAAAAGAAATATACAACATGAATGTGTTGTTTCATGGCTGCATGGTAACAGTTTTACTTGGTGTCATTTATATTATATTATACTGACTTGTTTTAATTGTTTTAATGTTTTATGATGTATACCACCCACAGTCAATTGTTGAGATGAGCATTTATACAAATTAAATAAATAATATTTTCACCCTTTTCTTTTTATTTTGCACAACCACTAATTGTTGCTTAGATATTCATACATTCTTTAAATTTTTATAGATAGTATTTAAGTCTTTTAGCAGTTTGTTAATTTCTTTCTTTCTTATCTTCAAAGTATGTTTATATGTCTTAGTTTGCCTTGCTCTATAATATGTTGTCTGTATGAGAGCCATTCCTGCTTGAATTTGGTTAGATTTCTGTTATAAACATATACTGTCAGGTTCACCATTGCCTCGTATTCTCCAATTTTGCCTCAGTATTATATGATTCACGATTTTCCTGTTTTTCCAATATTGTGCCTATTTCTTTCTGCTGTCAGCATTTATTTCAATAAATTGTGATACTTTTCATTTATATTCTCTTGAATCATTTGGTAATAAATGGCTACAAAATATCTTAACATTTTGTTTTCACAATTCCCTGAATATTTTGACATATTTCTTTCCAGTACTTTTGAATTGTCAGAATTCATACTATGAGGTTAACAAATTTATTTTTCTCCTGATATCAAAATGGCACTCTAGAGGTATCATCTTTATGATTTTATCAATGCATTCAGCATCATGGTTGAAAAATAAGCAGAATATATGAAACCTACTGCATCATACATTCAAAATCAGGAATTCATGTAGTGGATCCATGATATAGATATATCATAGATATAGTTGAGATATAGATATCTGTTTTTCTGGTCCCCAAAGCAATACAATAAATCATCTGAAATAAATATATAGAAATCACTATTTGTTGAATAGTAAAGACTATTGTACCATCATACCAAATTCAAGGAGGATAAATTCAGGAAACCATAAAGTATCAGTAATTCAGAAAAAGGTGCAAAAATAATTTGACAGATAATGGGACTAGACTATAATGGTCTTGGTTGTAAGAAAATAGGCGTTGGCTTACCTGAACACAGTTTCTCAGGATGCCTTGAGAGAATACACATATATGGGTTGAATTTGTCTTTTTGCAGAGACTGAGTCATCAATCTTTGCCACTCCTTTTCCTTTGGGGCAAGAAGTCCTCTAGCCCTAGTCATGATGAAGACGCAGCCACCTGATGATCTTCTTTTGTGGTGTTGGTTCTGCCTCTCACCTGGACATTGGAGCAGATGGTTGCCTGGGTGGGAGTGGATTATCTCAAGGCATGCTGAGAAACTGCGTTCAGGTAATCCAACACCTATTCTCCAGCATGCCTAGGGGAGAATCCACATATATGGGATCTACCAAAGCTGGCAGTCCCTAAGGGCAGTCTGGTCCTGTGAACCCCCGTATATATGCATTTGTTGTAGCACTCTTCTGCCGAAGGCCACCACCTTGGAGGCATATGTGTCCAGTTTATAGTGCCATATGAAAGGAGATGGGGAGGACCACGTCACTGCAGATGTCCTCAAGTGAGGCTTGTGTCACCCAGGCAGCTGTGGTAGCTGCACTTCTCATTGAATGGGCAGTTACTCATCTGGATACAGGAAGAGCCTGAGTCTTGTAAGCCTTGGCTATACAAGCTCTGATCCAATGGCCTATGGTTGAGGGGGAGACTTTGGTACCCATTAAAGACGGCTGAAAAGAGAAACAGGGCTTCGGTTTTGCGATATGTCGATGTTCTTTTGATGTATCTGCGAAGTGTCCTCCTTGCATCCAGTTTGTGCCACCTGTGCTCTCTCTCATGAGATAGAGAGGGGCAGAAGTCAGGTAGGACAATTTCCTGAGCTCTGTGGAAGAGGGAGTTGATCATAGGGATGGAGGGGTCAAGACACAGGGCTACCCTGTCTGTGTGGAAGGTGCAGAGGTCTTCTTTGACTGAAAGAGCTGCCAATTCCAATATGCGTCTGGCTGGGGTAAAAAGGTGACTTTAAGTGTTAAGTAGCTCAGGCTTATAGATTGAAGAGGTTCAAATGGTGCCTGGTAAGGGCTTGTAAAACTGTAGACAGGTTCCAGGAATGGTACCTGTGAATCATTGGTGGTTTGAGATTGACAGTTCCTTTGATGAAGGTGCGGACTACCGGAGGGCAGGCTAGGGAGCCCCTCTTTCCATAGTGCAAGACTGTGGACAGGGCAGCTACCTGTCTGCACACTGTATTCAAAGAGAAACCTTTGTTAAGCCTGTCCTGCAAAAATTCCAGGACCTGTGGGATGGAAGCCACCGTGGGATCTGTGTCATTTCTGGTGCACAAGCCAGTACTTTTTTGAAGATCCTGGGGGCCGATGACAGGTTGAATGGCTGGGCCTGTATTGATAATGACTCCCTGCATAATAGAAACTGAGAAACCTCCGATGGAAGGGATAGATGGGAATGTGGAGGTAAGCATCTGTCAAATCGATGGACATCTGGAGATCACCCTCCCCCTTATGCCTTCCAAGATCGACTGCAGAGATTGCAATTTGAATATCTTGTATTCTATATGAGCGTTCAGCTTTTTAAGATCCAGGATCGCTCTCCAAGGCCTTCGATACAATGAACAGAATGGAGTAAAACCTATGTCCCCTCTGATCCTCTGGCACTGGCTCGATGGCCTGGATGTCTAGCAAGTGCTGGACCACCGCGTTCATGAACTCTTTCCTTAAAAGGTTTTTGGAGGTTGGGCAATGGGTAAAGATCCTCAAAGGAGTGGACAGAAAATCTAGGGTGAGACCTAATCAGGACCCAAGAATCGGATGTGATATTCTCCCATCGATCTGCAAATAGAGCCAGCCAGCTGCCAATGAGGGAAGGGATCTGGCAGTCATTTGGATTGATGGAAGGCATGACCTTTTGTGTCATGAAAGGACCGTTTGGATTGGAACTGTTGTCTATTTCTATCTTGAAATCCCAATTTATCTGGGGGTCGATCTGACCTGAGTTGATAGGATCTTTGGAATTGAGAAAACTCCTGACCTGATTCTGAGGAATGAAATGGCTGCCTAAGGGTGTTAGGGAGAAGCCCTTTTATCTGCCGTCCTAGTAAAAGAGGAGAACACCTTCTGCTTGTCTTTGTTTTCTATTAGGAAGGGATTTAAAGCCTCTCCAAATGAAGAGGAACCCATGTAGGGTGCTGAGGCCACTTTCCATTTAATTCTAGCATCCGCTTGCCAATGTCATAACCATAGCAGACAACAAGAAGTAACTTTAGATGCCACAGCCCTGGAAGAAATTCAGGCTGCATGCAGGGAAGAATCAGCTGCAAATTCAGTAGCTGCCATCAATTGTTGATGTCCTGATGCATTCTGATTTCCTCTAAGGGAATCCTGATTGCAATTGGCGGAGCCAGAGGAGAGATGTTCTGGTGGAAAAGGGAATGGCAGCAGCTGCTTTGACCACCCAGGTGTTGGCCTGGTGAGTCCTGCAGAAATTTTGTTCCATCCTCTTGTTCTCTGTCTTAAGGGTCTCTGCTATGTCACCAGAGATTGCAGATGGAGGCACCAAGGATGCCAAAGTCTCACCCAGAGGGGGGCAGTTGAAGTGACTCGGTAAGGCACCATATTGAAAAAAAAATATCATTACCCCCTGGGGTGGGGAAGGTCCCTGGCTGCACCCATTGCCTCTGAAGTACGTGCAGAAATAACTTGGGGCAAAGGATTTCTTGTTGGAGAACTCCTGGCTCGGAAAAAAACCCTGCTGTTGGGTCCCTGAGTGTCAGGTGAAGCAGTTGGGACATTAGACTGAGGATCAATTTGGGCAGTGGTCCTAGCCTTGTGGAGTAGAGATTTAAACAGCCCCGGACTGAATAGGCCAATGAACAGGAATGGATCAGGTGATAAGTCCTCATCTTCTGAGAACCCTTGTTCTCCCTGACCTTCCTCTTTCATCCCAGATGCCCTACTGATGGAGAAGTATCCCCCTGGTGCCTAGGGGATCCCATGGAGGCCTGGTATTGCACTGGTTGCAATGTCTAAGGATCAGACCTTAGGGAAGATGGATGATTCCTCCCCCTTAGGGTGGAGGCTACCCCTTGAAAGATAAGGGCCTTAATGTCCTCTGATAACTCTGGGGCCAATCTATCTGCTGAGCGCAAACCCGCTGCAGTGAGAGTAAACACGGCCTCAGGAATCCTAGTCCTGTCTCTGACTTGTAAATCTGCAGGACTAGTAATCATGCAATCAAAGGGAAACCTTTGAGTTTGGATTTCCTCTGCAGATAGAATAAATTCTTGCACTCTTATCTCCCTCTGGTGACCAAGTCCTGGGAGCTGCAGGCAATTCCTGTACTAATAGCTGTTGAGGGAGGGAACTACCAGGCTCTGGTGAAAACAGCCACCCGGAGTTTCCCAGTTGAGCCTGGGCATGCAACGGCACGCTGGGGACAATTGCGGCTTCAGCAGCCATCCCCAGGGGGTGGGGGATTATTTTGGGGCTCTCCCTTGTTTACCTGGGCTGTTAGGCCTTCAATTGGTAGTTCAGGGGAGCCGCAAAAAAACGGAGCAGGCAGGAGGTCCAATTACTGCCTATTTATGATGTTTTTTACTTTCCTTTAAAGCTTTGCAAACCTTTTTGGAGAATTCACACTTTAAATGCTGCTTCCTGTTGAAATTGTTGGAGCCAACTTTTGCCACATCTCCATAGGGCCAAGACTGAGTCGTGACTGGGGCTAGGGGACTTCCTGCCCCGACAGGAAGAGGCATGGTAAGATTGACAACTCAGTCTCTGCGCAGAAAGGCAGAATCAACCCATATTTGTGGATTTTCCATAGGCATGCTGGAGAATTGTTGCAATTTAGCACTAATCTGCAGCATTTGCCCTGTCTCCAACACCCTAAGAAAATGCTACTAAAATTTGCAGAAAAAAATACTGGCTTTTTGTAGCACATTTCCCTCCTTTACTGCCTTCAAAATTATGGGCTTCCTGCTCCAAGTTTGTCAATTAGTCCCTGTCCTAATAGCCACTTTTTAGACAGATTTCAGGCTGAGCTTGGCATTGGGTTGGGACAGAAAGATAAGAATCTCATCATTAATCCTAAATTAATGCATCTCAACAAAGGCTCAGCTGATACATTGAGTGAACAGCTCTACAAACCATTGTCCAGCTATAGGAGGCACAAAACTCAACAGCAAGAAGTTCAGGCTAAAAAGGGCAGGTATTGTATTGTATTCCCTGACCTTTAAGTTTACTCAAGAGTTTTTGTTGACTAAATTTGTTACAAGGCTTTTTGAAAGTAGAAATAAATAATGTTGACATATCTATTCACATGCTCCTGACACTGAAAAAAAAAAAACATTGTGAAAAACATCTCCAGAAATTTGTTAAGATGAGATCTATTTTTCTAGAATCTTTAAAGAACCTCAATTTTCCTTCAGCATAATTATTTTTCCTGATGTTTAGCTGTTTAATTTTGATTACCATTTCTATCAATTTGTACAGAAAAGACATTAAGCTGACTGGCCATTAATTCCTGGAACTACCTATTTTTTAAAAATGATGTCTTCTGTTCTCTGAGTCTGAGGCTGACTTGATGGACAAGTTACATAATTTTGCAACATAATCATCAAATTTACATTTGTGGTAAGTCAGGTGGATGCCAACGTGGCCCAGTGATTTGTTTCTGTGAAATCTCTCAGGGTCCTATGAGTTCTGGAGTAGATTCTCCTGTTACCTCAATTTGTTTTAACTGTTACAGTGCTCCCCTTGAGAAAGTCAACAGGGGCATCTACCTTATATCTTCTGCAGTAAAAGGCAATATGCAAAGATTCCAGCTTCTCTCCAACTTCCATACCTTCCTTGATTCACTCCACTGGATAACTGATTCACTACTAGGAAGGGTTTTTCCACCTACCATTAAATCAGAATCTACCTTATTGTAACTCAAATCCTTTATTTCATGCCCTGTGTTTTGAAATGAGACAGAACAGATCTTGACTTTCCATGCATTTAAAGAGTGCTATCATAATGCCCCCTTCAGTAACTTAAGGCCAAGCATAACAGTTCCTTCAACCTTCTCTTCATGGAGTTTGGTTTCCAGGCACTTAATTATTTACATTGTTCTTTTCTGAACTTCTTCCAGCTACTCTGAAAATTGGAAGTAAACACAATACTCAAGATAAGGTCTAACCAAAACAGGATGAAGTGAAATGATTATTCCTGCAATTTGGAAAGTATATTTCCACTAATGCAGGCTAAACTTTTTTTTGCCTTTTTTTAAATAGCTGCACAACATTGTTAATTCAAGTGCAGTTTGCAATCAAATACAATTTCTACATCTTCTTCACAATTATCATTAACAAGCCGGATATAAACTATCCTATATTTCTGTGTTTGAGTTTTATTTCCTAATGAAATAGGAAATCACCTGTCTTAGTTACTTTCCCTTTCACTTAGTTAGTTTTAGCCCATTTCCCTAACCTATTAAGGTTATTTTGAATAGTTTTTCCATCTTTAGGCTATTAGCTATCCAATCCAGTGTTATGTTATCTGCAAATCAAAGCTTTCTTATCAACAAGTTGTGTGGTACTTTGTCAAATATTTTGTAAAGGTCAAGGTATATTATGTCTTCAACATTCCCACAGAGTTATTAGATAACAAATTCACCAAGTTTAAAAAGAAGAGGAAAAAAATACTCTGGCAAGATTTCTCCTTGTCAAATCTATGCTGATTGACTTCTGGTAATTACCACATTTTTCAATGTGTTTACAAATCACTCCCTTTATGATCTTCTCTAAAATCTTTTCATGCAATGATGTCAGACTGATTTTATCAGGACTTTCTTTTTAAAAGAACTCATGTCTTCCTGCAGTTATCTGGAACTTGTTGATAGTAATTTCTTAAAGATGATACAAAAAAGTGAAACCATTGGTGTTATCCAAAGGAAAAACAAGAGACAGACAGCATCCCATTTCTACTCTTTACCTGTTCACATTAGCCTTTTGTAGAGTACAAAATAATATTAGCCACCATATTGGCTCTTATTGTGGAAGTAACAAAGATGTCCTTGTTCAGTTGAGGTGGAGGAGAGGTGGCAGCATAATGTCTTGGCTCTTGCAGCGGGTGGGTAGGAAATCCTACAGGCAAAAAGTAAGGGAAGTTTTCCAAGGGTGGGATTCAAATTTTTTAACAACTGGTTCTATGGGCATGGCTTAGATGGTAGGTGTGGCTTGGTGGTCATGTGACTGGGTGGACATGGCTTGGTGGACATGTGACTGGCTGGGCATGGCCAACTCAATATCACTCACATCGAGGCAGGCATCTCCTCGCCTGGCCTTTCATGACTGTGGGGATGCTGCAACAGTCGTAAGTGTGAAAAATGGTCATAAGTCACTTTTTTCAGTGCCATTGGAACTTTGAATGGTCACTCCACACAAGCAAAGTACCAGCAAAAGAGGAAAAAAAACTCCAGAGAAGTTCCAGAGACAGGAATTTAGTCCTGCCAAGAATGTAATAAGGATTACAGATTCTGTAAGCAACACCAGAATGTTTCCTTCCTACCTTCCTTACAGGATTAGGCCAGTAATTTCTTCTAATAACCGGTTCTCCAAACTGCTTAGAATGTTAACAACCGGTTCTAGCGAATACGTGTGAACTGGTAGAATCCCACCCCTGAAGCTTCCCCATCAATGAGAAGTTACATTACTCCGCAATTACCAAATTACCAAAGCAATGTTCCAAAACTTTTATGTAATATTTCCTCTGGAGAAATAGCTGAGCTTATAAATATGCAGAGCTAGTGAGCTCAGCTTTCCTAGGGTTGCTGGGAGCCCCAAGACTCTGTTGGAAATTATAAGAAGGTTACCTGAAAGAGTTGGAATGAGCCTATATGTGTATCGTGTGGCAATTGCCATTATTATTTCCCCCCAAATATTGCTTTACTTATGCCACAGCCAGAGGAAAAATGGAAAACAGATGCTTCCCAATTATTCTCCCATTTTATTGAGAGCTGCAATAATAACAGATACTGTATGTTGAAAGATTATCATTTTGTACCCAAGTTGTAAAACAGAGCTTATTACCACAGTGTATTCTGTATTTCTTTAATCTTCCTATTTTTTGACATATTACCACTTTGTTTTGGCTCATAGATTTTTTTTAATGGACTACAATACTGAAATTGCATTTAACACATCTTATAGACATTTAGAGTAAAAATGTACTGAAATAAAGAATTATATTTTTAATGTGCTGTATTGCAAAAGCACACTATCTTTAGCTGATAATCCAACACACATGATTCTCTACTATACAATACAATTTGCGTGGAAAATTCAGAAGTACAGAAAGTAGTTCAATGGTATGCTTAAATGGCTCTGGTCTATAAAATGGACATGTTCAACCCTGTTTAATGGAACATTGCTCAAGTCCAGCAAAACTACTTATTGTATAAACAGATCTGAATATAAGATACGCGACCTATTACTCAAACTTCTGTTTTATGAAGACTTTTACAATGTCAAACTGTCAGTCAATTAAACAGATTGTCAAGATAAGATCACAAAACTGGTCTAATCAATATTCTGCGGTATTCATAATCAAAGAAAACTTTCAGGGGAAAAAGAATATTGCAAGATAGTAAAGCTATTTTGAGTTATTCAGTGGTTAGGAATGATGAAATGCTAGAGGAAAGGTTAAATAGAAGACTCCTAAACTGAAGAGGAAAATATATCATGAAACGGCATTTTGATATGAAATAGATTAGGATGCCTTATGTTCAACTGAAGAACTAATGAACTTTGTCAAGTATTCCATTCATGGTTATACTCTAAGATACCCATCTAAAAAGAAATGGGAGGAATTGGAAGGCTCCATTGATTGACACTTCTTAGGAACTGAAGAATTAGGTGGAGGTTCTACTGTATTGTATGTTGTTGTGAGCATCTTAAAAAACCTGAATGTCCATTATTTATAATAAGATAAATGGAGAAGCCAAACTTTTCATCTGACCAAAAATATAGTGATAAAATATTTTTGCTATGAGAAAGAGGGCATGACATTGTAGCTATTTTAGAACATAATGTGAAAGTGAACACATATTTGCAGTAAACAATTGTCATTTGACATAATTTATATAGTTCCAGTAGAAAAATGTATTCTGCCAAGTGCTATAAAATGAACATTTTTAAGAAATGCAATAGTAATAAAAGTCTTGGACTAAATTGAACAAGTGGAAGTGAGATTAAAGATAAAGATAAAACTAATTTCAAGTACAGCAACAATGGAGGCATTAAAAGTGTGGGGGGAGGGTATTTCTTTACATCCCTTTAGGATCAACTATCAACAGTAAAAGAACCAGCAATCAAAAATACACCACAAACTACTATTTGGTAGAGTAGATCTGACGGCCTTGGAAATGATACTTAGATGCTGAGTTGTGTCTATACTTACAAATAATAGAGTCATGTAGGTAATGGTCTATGCTAGCAAAAGTTGGACTTTGAAGAAGCAGAATAAAAGGAGCTTTGACTCTTTTGAAATTTGGTGTTGGAGAAGACTCCTGAGAATATCATGGACAGTTATTATTGGAAAACCTGAAGGATCATATTGGGAACAAATCTTCCTGAATAAAATTTACCTTTTTAATCACTAAAAATTGATACTGACTGGATGGAGCATAATCAGTGACAACCAACCAAACAACTGATCCACCATTTAAAACTGCTTCCAATAACTTACCAATAATTTAACATTGTTTATGGCTAAAATCAGGAGTGTTTATTATCATTTCTTAATTTGTACTGACTTATGTTGGAGTCCACCTATCTTTTTATTTCCATTAACTTCTTTTGACTAAAATTCTGGATCTTTTGTTTGCTTTGAATACTAGTGTTATGAATATTTGCTGACATTTCAAGAACCATTTACATTTTGCTCACTTATGAACCACTAAATTGCATAAATGCAACATAGAGTTCCCTTATAAGAAACTTAAATTTTCTCATTTTTTCTTACTTTGTTATCCAATTATAATAATAGCTTTTATCCTCTTAAATATAATTATTCTTAAATATTTTTGTATCATTAAGTGGTTTTCTCAAAAATTGTTATACCTCTGCTATTAAATCTATATCACTTATATATTTGTTCTATCTGTATTATAATAAATGAAGATAGATCATATAAAGTGAACTTGAATACAATGCTTTAAAGATAACTCATTGAAATGGCATTAATCCAGACAGATAAGAGTATGGTGGAGAAATGTGGGCAAGGAATAAGAAGTTCATTTAAATGAATTAATAAAAAAACTACCCTTCTAAATATATACCTATATACATATCAATAGGCAGCTCCTTGAAACAGTTAAGCTATAATTTTAACAATTATAGGGGAATACATTTATTAGTAACAATTCTAATAAGCATTTGAAATTGCAGATTTATGTGTAAGATAGAAAATAATATTAATTACATGAAGAGAATATTTAACCATGTCCCTCTAGCATTCTTCAAAGATCTGAGAACATCACAGAAAAGTAGTCAAACCCTTGATAATTTTTCTTTACAAGTGAGTTCAGAACTACTTTTAATAGATTTAAATAATTAGATAGATGTTTATATAGAGGATAACATTTTGATAGTAAGCACATTTAAACAATTTTGAGAGATGGTCTTTTCTTAAGTTGTTGAAGGAAAGTCTCTTTGGGGATGTTCTACAACTTAAAATAGCATCAGGGATTAATGTTAACAAATTCATCTCCAATTTTAAGAGTAAACATGATCCTTGAAATTGGTTTAAAATGAAATACTTTAGAAATAAATATACAGGTACATTTTCAGAAATTCTAGGAGAACATCAGGAATTGCTTTGAAATCCTGAATTTCAATGGTAGAGAATCAGAAGCATTATGGAATGAACTTAACCTGGAGTAAAGAATGGCAAGTGTTTTAAATCTGTATTTTGATGAGTTCCCCTGTATCAAGTTTTATTGGATTTCTGTAAAGTTTTGCAAAATTGTAGATCTTACGATTATCAAATATCTTTGAGGTGACATATTTCTTACTAGGAAATTCATAAATAGTGCGATAAAAAGGAATTAAGGTTTGAAGAGGACAACAAATGAAACAACCTTAGTTTTCATTCATCCATTTGAAACTTTTGTTTAGTTTTGTAGATGAAAAACTCCTAGTGCAAAGGCCCTGATTCATCCTTTCTTCCAAGGAAGACAGAAAGGGTAAATAAAATCAGGTCAAGAATGATGCTATTGTTCTATAGGATATACTTAAGGTTAATTTTAAAATCATATAAAGATTCTAAATTATACACAAGAGATAGGTCTACTTCATTAATTAATATGGATAGCATGATTTTAATTACTTTATTGGCTCTGTGGTTGCAGAAGGTAACCAACTCTCTCAATCAAGGCTTATAAAAAATCAACAAGCATTAGATGCAAAACCCAAAGCAAATAATCAAGGATCATTATAATGTTTATTTGACAATATGTACTAGAGGAGATCTACCAAAAGAATAGTGAAAGACACTACTGCAAAAAAAACGATGCCCTGATATGTATATATTTCAAAAAGGAAAGAAAACAATATAGGCATACATATGCAGCAGAGGTGGTATTCAGCAGGTTCTGACCAGTTCTGGAGAATTGGTAGTGGAAATTTTGAGTAATTCGGAGAACGGCAAATCCCACCTCTGACTGGAGATTTTACAATATCCTTCCCCACCAGCCATGCCCACAGAACTGGTAATTCGTCTGCTTAAAAATGTTTGTGCAAATAGTACTGATAAAAATCTGATTAATAAGAAATATATTTGGTCTGTACTGGACTCCCCAAGGGATGTACTGTAGAAGATGAAGATCTGATTTTATTGGTTGGAGATGTTCAAAAATTCTGGTTTAATTAACTCATAAGATACGATCCTGTGAATCTTTGACACTTTGGGTGGTGGGGAACTTATATTTTAAGATACATAGTGGTAAGTAGTTTTATGGGGAAACTGCTAAATGTGAAAGATATCAATGTGATCGTCAATTATATACCAAAGTTCTAAAATAACTGCCCATGGAGAAATATGGATGTACCAGACATTGTGGTAGCTAAAAGGAAATTACTGAGAAATTGGAAAAGTGATATTATTCCAGATAGTCTGCCTCTAGAAACGTGTAACTTATCTATTTCATACTAATCAAAAGATGAAATGATATGCCCTTCCTGGTCTAGATTTTAAGATATTTTACAATATTTTCCATTGGGTTATAATATCATATTATATATTAAGGAAGGGGGCTTATTTTATTTCCTTTCTTCCTTTTCTTATTTCTTATTGTGGATTATTTTGTTTAGCTTGATTCTTTTTGTATATTTTTTATTATTGTATATTGTTTTTGTGCTTTATAAAAATGAATAATGTTTAAGACAAATAAAGAACAATGCTACCTTACTAATACTATTGACATGAACAAAATGACAAAAACACTGAAGTACTTCTATGTAAATTAGGTGCTACTGAAATATTATGAAACCAGTGATTTTAAAATACAACATCTACATAAGAAAGAATGGATTTAATAAAGTACATCTATTGGTTAAAGTTTCTGCTTCCAGGTGTGATATATTAGTCTGTAACAAATACCAACAATGTGGAGTTGCGAATGCTTTAAAAAGAAACTGACCTCATAAGATTCTCTCATCAGCAAAATAGATTCCCAGTTATCTGAAAGTAAGCCCATCCACTAAATTCAATGAGACTTCATTCAGAGCAGTCATATTTAGAATTGTGCTAAATTGATGTTTATATAAACCAATTGATGTCCTCAAATTCGTGTGGTGTCCAAGAAATAAAAGAGCCCATAAGCACATCAAACCGTTCTTTTTAAAGACTAATCTATTAATTAAATAAAATAAACATGTTTTTTTTCCAGACAAGGTCACTGAGATCAAGTTAATGATCTCCGACCTACCCATATCACCTACCTCCCAGTGATGAACTGACTTCTGGACGGGGTGCACATCGGTTGGACATAGTAATTCTCTAGTTTAACTCCTTCCGCGGCTAGTTTATCCAGGGTAGGAGTCCGGATCTCCGAGCCGTGATAACCGATGTCTCTGAAGCCCTGGTCGTCCGCCAGAATGAAGATGAGGTGCGGCTGGAAAATGGGAGGAGGTGGCGTCTCGGAGCCTTCTTCCAAGTTGGCTGTCCCGTTGGCTTCCTCGAGGTCTTCTGCCGTCGACCCAGCTAGGTAGCCTTGAGCGAGGAGGCTGAGCACGGAGAAACCGGCCAGCAACCCCCCGGCTCGCATTTTCCCTCGGCAGAGCCGGGTTCGGGTCCCTCCCGCGTCCCTTTCCTGAGGCGGAAAGAGAAACCAGGAGTCAAGAAGACTTCTCCAGGGGGAAGGGTTGGAGGGAGGGTGAGCCCATGGCAAACGTCGCCCGGCCAAGACTCCGGAGTGTCCAGGGTGGGACGGCAGAGGAGGAGTCGAGGGGGTCCCGTCGATCTCAAACCGTCGGCGGCGCGCTCGGCTGCTTTCAGCCGCCGAGACTGATCGCTCCCTGCTTCATCCTAACCTGAAGCGCCCACCTAGGAGGAAGACTGCGACGGAGCTCCCGCCTGCCAACTGCAGGCAAACTGGAAGCCCGCCTTATGCCACTTTCCCACCGCTGGCAGGACAGACGCGGGGCGGGGGGGACTCTCGCGCGCACCCAAATGGCCCCAGGGAAGGAACTCTGACTTCCACCCAACTTGCGCTTCTCTCTCTGAGGAGAGGAAAGGAGCGAGCCGCCAGGTCTTCGCCCTTCTCTCTCTCTCTCTCTTGCCGCCGTCGGCGGTGAATCACTCCCACTTCGGTTCCTTTCCTTCTTCGCCGCCTCCCTTGCTCTGCCCCCCTCTGCCTTGGCGAGAAAAAGGCCAACCAAACGCCCGCCTCCCGGCCTCGGTCCCGGAACGCGCACGCCCCCCGTTGCCGGCTGGAAGTGACCGGGAGCAAAACTGCTGGCTTAGCAAACGCTCTTGGGAGGACTTTGAAAATTTAGTAGCGCCGGGACTAATCAAAAATATATTAAAACAACAACAATAACAGCCAAATATACAACTCAAACGGATAAAACTAGAGTCAAATAAAACATTACCGTGGCGTGTCTCTTGTTTTCTGCAACAAGAAAGTATAAAGGCTTGGGGGAATTCTTGAAAGAATGTATTACAGGTAGTCCTCGACTTACAAACAGTTCATTTAGTGACCGTTTAAAGTTACAAGGGCACTGAAAAAAGTGACATATGACCGTTTTGCATACTTACGACTGTGGCTGCATCCCCGTCAGAGGTGGTATTCAGCAGGTTCTGACCAGTTCTGGAGAACCGGTAGAAGAAATTTTGAGTAGATAATTGGATAACTGGCAAATACCACCTCTGCCTGGCCCTGGCCTTATCTATTCTCTGCCTCCCAAGTGCCAGCTGATAGGCTGGGTCTCCTTTTGTTGCCCAGGAGAATGGAGCTGGAAAGCGGATCAGTGAGGTGAGGAGGGAATGGGATTTTACAGTAACTTTCCCCCAGGAATGGGGAGGATATGAAGATTTTGCAGTATATTCTTCCCCTGTCATGCCCACCAAGCCACACTCACCAAGCCAAGCCACACCCACAGAACTGGTAGTAAAAAAAATTGAATGCCACCACTGATCCCCTTGGTCATGTGGTCAACATTCAGATGCTTGGCAACTGACTCAAAGTTATGACGGTTGCAGTGTCCCAAGGCCATGTGACCTTCTGACCAGCCGAGTCAATGGGAAAGCCAGATTCCCTTAACAACTGTGTTACTAACTTAACAACTGTGTCAAGAAAGGTCATAAAACGTGGCAAAACTCACATAACAAATGTTTCACTTAGCAACATAAATTTTGGGCTCAATTGTGGTCATAAGTCAAGGAGTATCTGCATACATAGCTGGGGGAGGAATTATGTGGGGTTGTTGTTGCCTATTTTGTTGCTCTGGGTTTTTTCCAAGCATAAGAATCTTCTCTAGCATCCTTCACTTTCTTCTTACATATTCAGATTATTCAAACTTCAACAGGCCAGTGAGCAGACGAATGTAACATTATCAAGCACTGAATCACATTTTCATTTCATGGCCCATCCCCTCCCACTTGTGACTGTAACTTTGTTGCTTGTATCCTCTGTTTCCTAGTATGATTTGATGTTGATTGTACCCTATGACTATTATTAAGTGTTGTACATTATGATTCTTGATTCTTAAGGAATGTTCCTTCTTTATGTATACTGAGAGTATTTACACCAAGACAAATTCCTTGTGTGTCCAATCACACTTGGCCAATAAAGTATTCTATTCTATTCTATTCTATTCTATTCTATTCTATTCTATTCTATTCTATTCCAAGGAATTGACGAGACTTCCTCCTTCACAAACTCACAGGCAAAAAATTCTTTGTCTCTGCCTTTTTTATGGTCTAACTCTAGCCTTCCATTGCCTCATCCGTACTTCCTGAAAAGGAGAGAGGTCAGATATGTGTCAGGCGCTCCTTGGATCATATGTGTCATGTTCTTCGCTACTGGTTTCAAAGGGGTGCTAAGCACTATATGGCAGAATTCATATGACATTTCAAAAGCTAAACATAAAGCAGACATTGCTTTATTAATGTGCCTGCTAGAAGCAAAAGAGATAAATTAGAAACCTGTGTGGCCTCTTAATATAATCCCAAGGCCAGGAAAATAATATTGCAATGCTACCTAATGAAGCAATCATTAGATAGAAACAGAACTATTTGTGCAGCTGTTGTCTGGCCAACATTCTAAATTAATTTGGCTAGGATTTGTATTTTTGCATCTTGTGTGAACTTAGATACTGTAATGTGTTTAGTTTGTGGTGCAATCTGCTGTAGAACTCTAGGGAAATGGATAAGCAATGTTAAAAATAACAAAGTTTAAAATGATGTGTGGATGCAGCCAATATCTGTAATATTCTCAACTCTGAAGGAAGCTGTTTGGAAGAAGCTTTTTGGCAAGCATCATTTATAGTGGAGGGGTGAGAATAGTTACATCTGTTGCAATTTTTCCTTTGGCTCAGCAGCAAATTGTGCAAGAGTTCTATCCTTTACATCTGTCTTTCCTGTAGTAAGAATGTTAGAAAACCAAATGTGCATTGAAAAAATTATTGCAATTAATCATTTGTTTGTTAGATTTATGTTTAATCTTTTATTCAGGAATTGAAGACTGCATCAGCTTAAAAAATAATAAATGTATTGTCCCATAAACTTTTTTGGACCAGAGAGTAATTGATCAGTTGCACATAGAAGTGTCTTTAGAGACAAATGTGTGTAAAAGAGAGTTAGATGGTGGTGGAGAACAAAACTGAGTATGGTAAAGAAGAAAAGAAAAAAGAAATGTAAAATTTTTGAAACAGTGACTATAAATCACAATTTTGGGATGATATTACTAGTTTTCCTCTTGAATTGATTGGGATAACCACCAATATACTTTCATCCTTCTTTTCTTAGACTTGCAAGAGGTTTTACAATATTTTTCATGCTTGTTACTTTATTTTTTTCAATGTTATTTGCTTTTAACTAAACATGTATGTACTACTGGCACTGCAAATATGTCTCTAATTTTGAAAGACATGTTTATTATTCCTATTTTCCCTTACTGTTTTCCATTTCCAAACATTCCGGCTATTTTCTTTTCATACTCAGTTTGTTTTTCTTTAGTCTACTTTGTACTTGGTAATGGTGCTGTAGGTTTGGTGCTGCATCTTTTTGTAGAAATTGATTTCACTACAAAAATACTGTTTTCAATGCTTCAGATACAAATAATTTATTTTCAGATATATTGCCACTATTGTGCTGCCATATAAGAATATGCCTACAAAACATAATTTTAAAATAATACCAACTGGATTTCATTTTAATGAATGCATACAACAATTTTTGCATTTTATTTGTTGTAATATTATAGTTCTCTTAATATAATTAAATTGACTTCACTGGACCTATATGATATTATTAACCTCAACCTGTATGACATTTGCCTGAATTCCTTGCATTGTCAACTAAGTATATTAAAGGATTAAAGGATAAACATGATTGTGAATCATATCTGAACAGTTTATTTTAGATCTGCCAAATGAATGAAACTGAAATCTACAGGTGTACTAAAATCTATACCTCTGAGACAGGTATATTAAAGAAAGCATAATACAATGAAAGATAATATATGTTGCTCAGGATTGAACTGTAGGTCCTTGGTTTTCTCTGAACTTAGTTGTTTTCTTGCCGATGTTCTATTACACAGGGATACACATAAAAATGCACATATCTTTTTCTAGACAGAATGGCATCTGCTATTAATTCTTTCTCTCTCCTTCCCTCTCCCTCTCTACCCTCCTTTTGTACATTCAGCATTATGGTCTATATATGTACTTAACAGGTGGAACAGTGTTGTGATATGTTTCACCATTTTGATGGCATCTTCCAATTCAGGAGATGCTTTTGAATGTAGTTTACATCAAAAGCATTCATATATCTTTTCATATGTTTTTATCTTAATCCTTGTATAAATCATCCATTTCTATAAATTGCTTCATACGTTATATTTGGTTCTTTAGATTACTCATCTCTTCCTTTTTGTCAGTCTTATCCATTTCATATAACCACAATTACATATACAATTTACCCAAGGGTGGGCTTCAAAAATTTTAGCAATGGCTTCTCTGCCAGGTTGCTGAGTGGGCATGGCCATGGTGGGTGTGGCCTAGTCAGTATCCTGCACCCTACGGAGAGGGGACATTTTTGCCCTCCTTAGGCTCTGGAAGTTTTCCTTGAGCCTCTGGGAGGGTGAAAATGGCCTCCCCCGGCTCCAGAGCGCCTCGGGAACAGACCTATTTCCGGCCTTCCTGAACTTCAGGGAGGCCTGTTTTTCACCCTCCCCGAGCTCCCACACGCACCCTGAACTTACCTGTATCCAAATGGGCTGAGAGGGGCAGGGCGGGGTGGAAGGGGCTAGCCAGGAGTGGGATTTGGGGGTTCTCCGAATTGCACAGAATCTTAGCTAGGGGCTCTCCTGAACCCCTGCGAACCCCCAGCAGCCCACCACTGAATTTACCCATTCATATATTTGCTTTATGATTCTCTCTATATGACCAATATATTTCCTGCAATTCAGTTTCTCAAATCTTGATCATTGTGATTTGTTACACTCTTTCAATCAAAATACTTCCAAATACTTTTCCAGGTATACTTAACAGAGTAGTGCCATGAGCCATAATTTTTGCATTTATTTTTGCTGTCTTTCTATTTTTAGACAGGAACAATAACAGGATTCTTTCAATCTCCAAGCATAGAAGCTGTAGTCACACAAGTCAAATAGAGCCATAAGTAAAGCATATCCATATTTTTTCTCCAATAGCTTTACTATTTTCAAAGTAATCACTGCATTTAAAATTCCTTTCCATCAATATTTTTGTACTAATGTTTACAGAATGTATTTAAATTACATGCTTTCACATACCATTATCATTCCTGCATACATGTATACAATATTCCTTCCAGCATTTTTTGTTTATTTTATTTCAACGTCAGTAGAAGTTCATCATTTCTATATTTAATAGAACTCCAGTATTCAATTTTTCTTGTTTAAACCTCTTCACTCACTTCCAAAGCAAATGTTTATTTTCTTCAAAATGGCTCTGCATTTTCTCTCCCTCTTTTAACAACCCTTAGCTCTCTTTAAACACATTATTTTCAATCACCTTTCTCTACTCACATTTTGCAAAATCATTTTTTAATTATCATTTTTGCAGCAATCATTCTCTTCTATACATTTTTCCAGATCCTTTCACCATTCCATCCAACCTCCCTTTATATATTTTCCATTATCACAATTCAAGACCCTTCTGTGGCACTCTTTGATACTCTCTTCTCAGCAGCTTTCAAAAAAAAAATTGGATGTGCAATATCTATACCTTCTTTTATATAACTTTTTCACAGCAGATGTACTTTTTCTTCCTACAGATATTCTATTTTCATCTTTTTGGGATGATGTACATAGGTACATTAAAAACTACAGCATAAAAATTATATTAAAAACTAGACCATCAGTGATGGGATTCATATTTTTTTACTGCCCGTTCTGTGGGCATGACTTGGTGGGTGTGGCAGGGGAAGGATACTGTAAAATCTTCAGTCAGAGGTGGTTGCTGGTTCTACAAACTACTCAAAATTTCCAATACTGGTTCTCCAGAACTGGTCAGAACCTGCTGAATACCACCTCTGTAGAGCATAAAGCATTGACTGTAAGTTTTACTTCTTGCAACGTCTAATGCTAGGAATAGTAAGCATGCTGTAGCTACAAGCTCTCCCATTATGCCCATAACTTTTTTGCCTTTAATTTTTTTAATCTCATTCCTTTTAACTGTGTGTTTTTCCCCTCTAGATCCATTCTTTGAAAATACCAAGAAACAGTCAATCCTGCATTCCAAATCTTTCACCACCCCTATAGGTTTCCTGGCTTACATTTTACTATTATATCAAGACACTCATGATGGGATTCTGAGACATTACTTTAAAAAAATGTTGGTAGATGCTGGTATCTTTCATTGTCTTATAAAGTCCAGTGCCACTTTTTATACTAATCAATACCTGATAACATATTAACTTATGTGTTAATTGTGGCAAATACTGTCAAAGATGATAACAATGCTGATTTAAGCTTTCCCAGGATTATTATTTTTACAGCAACACATCTATGCAGTTATGCCTTTGGAACCTTGATGATGAGATTAAAATGAAACATAATTCAATTATCTCTGTATTTTTACATTAGTATTACATTGTCAATTTAATGCATTTTTCTCCTGTGCCAATTAAGTATGCATTAATTTATTATAATGACTGAATCACTGTCACTCATTTTCTCAAAATGAGTATAAGACTGTATGTAAGTATATGATAATACGATGATAGTATGTGATGATAAGTATATAATGATAATGACCTCACTCATTATATCACAAATCCTAGATTTAACAGACTAATAGAATTAGTCTGTTAAAGCTGAAGGTCTGTTAAATTCAATCCAGCTGCAACAACAACAACAACAGAATTGGCAATTAGGCTAAGACTAGGGTGTATCTTCTACTTTCCTCTTCCCCACAGTAGATCCCAGCATGGCAAATTCCACTGGTGCATCCACAGTTTTCTTCATCTTTCCAGTCCTCTCCCCTGAAACCCTAGTGCTGCCAACCCTAATGATCCAGTGGAACATATTTGATCAGCCTTCTGCTTCCTTATGTTCCAAGATGCTAGATAGATAGATAGATAGATAGATAGATAGATAGATAGATAGATAGATAGATAGATAGATAGATAGATAGATAGTAATTAGATTAGATAGGTATAGATGGTGATAGAGACTGATAGAGATAAATGATAGAGATAGATGCCACACTTAATGTATCATATTAAAAAATACAAACCAAAGCTATATTAAATAGTAATTTACTAAATAAATAACTTCCATGAATATTTCACAGACCTGAAGGAAGCTTGTTAGGGCCTAGGGGCCAAATCTTTGCTCGGGGCAGGAATTTAAATTAAAACATCTTTAATCAATATCTATCAGATTCTCAGCCTAGCAGATGCAAGACATCCAATAGTTTTCCCAATGCATGTATCCATTACCAAGTGACTGTTACTTTCCTGTTTGGTTTGTTTACCATTATAATTTCATGTCCTGAACAATGTAAAAGAAATGGGAGATTTCGTCTACATGATTTGAAATGGTTCTTTCACATTGCTGTTTGGTTTGGATGTAACATGATATTATAATCTAGTGGATGAAAAAGGGGGTGCTACTAAAACATTGAAGGCCCTTGAAAGACATAACCTGAGATTTGAGTGACATGAATATTTGTAATATGACAAAGTGAAAATTAATTTGGATTTTAAAAAAGCATTATGTTAGATGTGTAATCTAGATTGAAAATATGGAATAGATAACAAACCTAAGTTGTGAACCTTTATAGTTTCCAACCCCAGAAGCATTTTATAAATGAGAAACAATAGGTACACATAAATGGCTAATTTAGTAGAATTTTGTGAAGGGAAATGTGAATAAATAAGATAAGATAACATTTATTGTCATGTTTTTTACTGTGAGCACATGGGCACACATTAAAAATGAAATTCTGTTGCCTGGTCTCAAAAGAGAGTATATAAAATGAAGGGAACAACTGGTGGCAGAGGGATAGAGTTGTCAATGTTTCCCTTTATTTAACAGTTATTAGAAAGATTTAGACATAATGCATTTCTTCATAATTTTACAAGGAACTGTTTTATTTTGTTTAGTATGGCCTTTTCTAAAAAATGTTTAATATCTTCTCTTATAACTGTGTGAATTTAAAGGGCTCATTTGCTGAACACATTCAGTTCAGCAAATAATTTTAGACTTACAAAAACAATGAACAACTGGTTTAAATTCTTTACCTGTCAGGGATTTTTCCACATTTTCTGCAAACTGAAATTTGAAAAGGTCACACATGACAGTTATAAACAAACAATGTAATTATTGATTGATTATGTGCTATTACTGTTCACACTTAATGACCACAGTTATAAACAAACAATGTAATTATTGATTGATTATGTGCTATTACTGTTCACACTTAATGACCACATAGATATTTTCTTCATGACAGCTTGTTCCTAGCCCGCTCTTTCAAGTCAACTAAAGGTGTGCTTACCAGCATTGTAACTGAATCCACCCACCTTATTGCTGGGCATCCTAATGCTCTCTTTCTTTCTACATATCCCAGCTTTAGTCTTCTCCAAAGAGCTAGATCTTCATATAATGTATCCAAAGTTGGATAAATTCAGCTCAGCCTTGTTTTTGGCTTGAGTAAAAACTCTTGGTTAATTTTCCTGATGATCCACTGGTTTGTTTTCTTGGCTGTCTATGGTGTTCTCAGGAGTCGTCTCCAACATCAAAGTTCAAAGCAGCAGTATTCTTCCTATTTTCTTCTTCAGGGTCCAACTTTCTCTTTCACAGCGTGTCACAAGGAAATGAAAATATTTATTATACATTTATTATAGCCTATTTTCTCACTTTGCTTCTTGATTTTTATTGTTAGAGCTTGCAGGTTCGTTGCACTTTGGGCTATTAGTATAGTGTTAGCATAACAGAAATATCTCATCCTTCCTTTCACTCATCTCCCATCACCTACTTAAGACTGCATGAATGTAACTTTGTTGCTTGTCTCCTTATGATTTTTTAAATTGACTATTTAGTAGTACAATTTGGTTTGATCACTTATTATTATGTTTCCTAATATGATTTGATTGCTTATTTGTACCCTTTGATTACTATTAAGTGTTGTATTTATGATTCTTGATGAATGTATTTTTTCTTTTTCTGAACACTGAGAGCACCAAAATAAATCCCTTGTGTATCCAATCACACTTGGCCAATAAAAAATTCTATTCTATTCTATTCTATTCTATTCTATTCTATTCTATTCTATTCTATTCTACTCTACTCTACTCTACTCTACTCTACTCTACTCTACTCTACTCTACTCTACTCTATTCTATTCTAACATATGAAGAATGGTTACAGGAACTGGGCTTGGCTAGTCTAGTAAAGAGAAGGACCAGGGGAGATATGATAGCAGTCTTCCAATATCTGAGGGGCTGCCACAGAGAGGAAGGGATCAAGCTATTTTCTAAAGTGCCTATTCCTTGTAGGCCAGACAAGGAATAATGGATGGAAACTGAACAAGGAGAGATTTAACCTGGAAATAAGGAGAAACTTTCTGATAGTGAGAACAATCAACCAATGGAATAGCTTGCCCTCAGAAGTTATGGGAGCATCACTTAAGCCTTTCAAGAAGATTGGACTGCCATCTGTCAGAAATGGTGTAGGGTCTCCCGCTTGGGTGGGAGGTTGGACTAGATGACTTACAAGGTCCCTTCCAACTCTGATTATCTGTTATATGTTATCTATTATATTATATTATATTCCATATTGGCATCTATTCCACATATATTAAAACTGTGTTATTTATTGATTACTCCATAATTATAGTATAAAACATATTATCTCTTGTTTTTTAGGCAGAATTGGAAATTTAGGTATAAGAATCAATTGTAGGAATGGGAAAAAATTTTTAAAGAATATATTTGAATCCTAAATCTATGATGAAGAGAAGGCATAGGGGAAACCAAGGCTGTAAAAAATCAGTGTAATAAATATTCTTCATGATAAAAAAAAAATCCACTATTCTAAGCTGTGAACATGAATATACCTCTACTGAATCTCCTACTTATAAAATGATAAAATAATTAAGCATTTAAAAAATAAATTGGAGGGTTGGAAGTAGGCAGGGAAAGAGCCATTTAGTGAACTGTTAGAACAAAAATAAAAGCAATTAGCTCCTGATTATTGGTTTGTAAGAACTAATTATACAGAAGCAGGCTTGGTTGCTTTATCTGTATGCACATGTTGTTCTGTTTGCTAGGGGAACATTAATTATAGTAGCACATTTTATCTCATTAAAAGAGTCTAAACCTCCCTTTAACTGGAAGTAGTGATCAAAAAGAAAATAATGCAATTTGCAGATGATAATCTTGGGAAAATAGTGATCATTGTTGTCTTTTAGTACTGTCATTGCTGAAATCCTGAACCTACCACCAGAATGCAAAATTTGCTTAAACACAGCAGGCAAACATATAAAAACCCTGCCCAAGAGACGATTTATTTGATCTCTTCCTTCTCTGTTGTAGTCCATGTGTCTTAGTAACAATTATTGAAGTAACCATCCACTGCTGCATTAAGATGAAATATGGCAGCTATGAATCTTCATAGCAGATTCCTAGGCAGCAGGGCACTGGGACCAAAGCTATTTCAGGGCTATTCTTCATTGTGCTGAGAGCCACAGAAAATGAAACAATTTCTGTCAACTTCACAGGTAGGTAAACCTATTCTACAGGCAATTAGAATTTGAGCAGGATTGCTAGACAGAGGCAGGACAATTTAGCCTATTATGTTCAAACTTTCAAGATTTCTGTTTTTGAAACTGCCTTCGGAAGCTAGTGGAAAGAAAAAAGAGAATCTCATTGTATCCCAGAGGGAAGTATGACACATTCTATGGATTCTAGTCAGTGGTGGGATTGGAATAACTTAACAAGCAGTTCCCTGGCTGAGTAGGCATGGCCGGTTGGTCATGTGACTGGATAGATGATGTCACTCATCACACCCAGCCCCGCTTCCTGGCCACTCACTTCAAAAGCAGAGGTAGGATCCAGCGAGTTGGCGCTAATCCCACAACTGGCTGGCCCCACCCCGGCCCATTTTTCGGCCTGATTTTGGGCTGTTTTTTGGACTGTTTTTAGGCCATTTTTGGACCATTTCCAGGCCATTTTGGGGGCTCCCAAAAACGGCCCAAAAAAGGCCAAAATATGAGTGGGAGCAGGGTCAGCCATTGGTGGGATTTGCTGGTTTGCTGAACTGCGCAGAATATTAACTATCCGTTTGCCTGAACTGGTGCAAACAGGCAGCAGCCCACCTCTGATTCTAGTTAATATACCTGTCAATTTCTGCTTCTCTTTCCTGTTGTTTATTTTCTATGTAAAGAGGATTGCAGGATTAAAACCTTAGAACTTCTAAATTCTTACTCTATTATACTGAACAGAGGAAACATTTCTGACAAATGTAATTCGCATGTTAGCGAAACATGAAATTATGAACCACAATTAAGCTGGCAGCTCCAAAGAGAAGTTATCTTCTATGTCCAATCAGCTCAAGAGGAAAAGCTCTGGGTTCTCCCTCCTAGGAAAGTAAAGGGGATATGGATATAAAAATAGGTTTTTTTCTATAGGTGTCCTGTCCCTATAGAATATGTTGCCTCTGGCAATGTGTAATGTCCTAATGCAAAGCAATTAAAACCTACTTTAAAAAAAAATTAAATTAGAAGTGATGCACTGGACTTATTTTTTAGCCCTTATGTGTTTCAAGATATATTATTATTGTTTTTATTGTTATGTTTTTTTATTATTATTACTCTTGAGAGTATTATGATTTTCTTATTTAATATTAGCAACTCAGAGCTTTGGGGGCAAAGTGGAATATAAATATTAGTAAATTAATAAAATAAATATATATATAATAGATTAATGAAAGAGACTGAACTCTGCAAAGATGCACTGATCATGGGTAGTACCACTAGTATATATGCCATCAACATTGAAACATTTTCTCAAATGTCTTTGAGGTCTGATATTACAGCACTGATACCCATGGATGAAAATATCAGCCTCGCCTGACAGATTTCCAAATATCATCTCAGTGTTCTAGATTTTTAAAAAATATTTCAACCCCTTTTGCTTAAGAAATGGTTCCTGCAACCTTTCTTACTATTTAAAGAAAGACTTTTATGCATGCATGTTTCCATGTGAACAACAATTCTGATGCAGCAGAGTCCCAATAGCATGCAAAGACTTCCTCTGGCAAATATTAGCACTGCAGCAGAATTTTTAGTGAAGATGAATGGAGCTAAGATAGCATTCTGATAGCACATTCAAAGCTCCACCAACATCATGGTTGCATTTACATAAAGAGGGGCCGATCTATTATTATAGTGCAGTGATTTTTATGTTGACCTTTTTGACTACCCTTGACTTTTTAATCTATCCTAGTGGATACTACTGCGGCACCAAAATATGCATGCCTTAAGGAAGAGACTAGTACATATGTTTGATTGGGTTCTTATGCTACCAAAATCACCCTTGTCAACTGCTGATTTCAAAATTTCTGTCCCTACGGGAGTCTAAAGGCAAGTTTATGCAGAATTTATAGTTAAATCTAGCAACAGCAAATCAAATCCAGTGCTAAGTTTCTGTTTGCCCACTTAGGAGATACAATGATTGAACATTTTATAGATGAGAAAAGTAGATGTGAGATCTGTTCCCACAACTGAAATTCTGACAGTGATAATAATAGCAATTACTCTACATTTGGTCCACAAACTCCATCTTGGGACTGTGTTATTTATGCATTATGAGTGCTTTTAGACAGCTTCAATAATTTAAATTAAAATGGTTTACAAGCAATAATATATAAAAATATTTGAAAAAGTACCAATATATTTAGCAATGAAATACAAGCAATATTATATTACAATATTATAATCTGTAAATGGTGTGTCATTTATCACATAGGTAATTCTAAGAAATCTAAAACTCTAGCAAATCCCCAAATGTATGTTGAAAAAGCCACAGATTTAATAACTTCCTGAGTATAATAAATGATATTCATTAAGCATAATCTATTGTACTTCCCAAGTTGTAAGGATTTTAGCAAGGGCTCTCTGCAGGCATACATTTTAGATCTCATGGGAGGTGCAGAATTTAGATTGCTAAGGCCCTAAGCTATATAAAGCTTGATTTAAAAGTTAGATCAGAAGATCTCAGAATGGTACACACTAAAAAAAAAGAAAATATATATGGTCCTGTTTTCTGTAGTCCCAGTCTGGGAGCTTAGAGTCTAACCCAAGGGAGTCAGTTGAAATTCATTACTATAATAACTGTAGGTGTTATTCTGTGAAATCACTTATGGTTTTCTATCAGCTTTTGACAGTGTTTGTCTTCAAAGCCGGTGAGGCATCATAGCACAAGGGGCGCCAGTGTCTTTTCCCAAACTCCAGTACACTTTAGAGCAACTGGTGAGGCATATAGCAGTCATCCATTCTTATATAACATGTCCCACCCATCTTATCTGGACCCTGATAATCAGGGACTCAATGCTGATTTTTTTTTTTTTTGCAAAAAAAAGAAAAAAAGGATGGAGTAGAGAGTGCACGTGTGAAACTTCTCCAATTGTTTGATATACTTTTGGTACAGGATCCAGGACTCAAATCCATATAGAAGGGAAGAGGTAATCACAGCTCTATGAACATTTAGCTTTGTGAAGATACAGATGTATTAATTGAGCACACTAGTATGTAGCTGCCCCAGTATCTTGTTGCCCCAGTATCTGATCCTGGAGTCAATTGTTGTGTCCAAACATGTATCACTTGGGACAACGCTTCCCAAATATTTGAAACTATTTACATCTGTCATATGGTTATTCTCAGCAGGGATTTTTGGTTCTATAGGGTATTTGGCAAAAGCTGAGAAAGTACTTCAGTCTTGTTCAAGCGCATAGTCAGGCCAAAGAGCCTTTTAATTACACATAAATCCATTTTAAAATTACACATAAAAATTTGATAAAGATTTTAAAAACTACATTAAGCATTATAGCTGCATCAAATTCTAAAAGCTACACCCGTCCCCCCAAAATCTGAAATTTTGTGGGGCCCTAAGTTGTAATTTGTTTAGCTTTGTGCCTAAATCCAGTTCTGCCATCTGTAAAAAATATCTATCTCAATCTTGGCAGCTTTAAGATGGGTGGACTTCAACTTCCAGCCTTGTTTCACTGGATGTTGAAATCCAACTATCTTAAATCTGCCAAGATTGAGTTCTCCTTCATGATTTTTCCTAAATGCCCAAATAATCAAACATAATGATATTTTTTAAAAAACATAACTGGCAAATAATCCAAAGTTCTTTTACACTATTAATTTTAATAAGTTTCTGACAATCCAAAAACAAGGTTTTATTTGAAGGATATCCATTCAGACATGTTGAAGGTGTTTCTGCATAACAGAGCACAGTCAAGGGATTGAATGAAGTTTTTCTGTTTTTTTTACTCATATATTTTATGTAAGAAAAGAAGAAGACATGATTAGGCAAGTATGGCAAATCTCATAGGTTTCCTTGAATAAAATTGCCCCTCTCTCCATTCATCTGAAGTAATTTGAAGCCTCCTGTATTTTTTGTATAATCATACTGAAAAAAGCAGGGACATTCTGATTAAATTGCTGCTTATTTCTTCCCACCCCAACATTAAATTACCTTGGAACATATCAGTGGATAACTCTTACTACTTTGTCCATACCAGGAGATTTTGTGACTTTTGCTTTATTATAGATTTCTTTCCACATTTCAATACTGTAGACTAGTTACTTATGTGTAAGATGAATCCTATAGAATAAGTTAGGTACACCTTGATTACACAATAAAAGCATAGGATATCTTTTGTGGGATAATATTTCCTTAGTAAGGATAGGCAGTAATGGAAGTGAAAACTCCATATTGCCTTGTTTCCTGTCTTGGAATTCTTATCATGTAGAAACTTCATTACTAATTTTGTGTTTCTGATGTAAATATTGTTAGGTCCACCAGAGATACTGTAAATCCTTTACACTGAATAGTGATGCTTTAAATCAATGAAAATATTCAAAGCATGAAAGTAAACAAAACTTCAAAGCTTCTATTAAAAAGTGTATAAGACAATTATTTTATTTGTGCTTGCTAGGACTTCTAATCTAGAGGAAACATCTCTCATTAGTTTTATTGCTCCTTCACCTAAAATTTATAATACGGTAGCATTCCCAAGCAGGATGTCTTCAGAAACTAAAGATTCTGGGAATTGAAAACCATGAGTGAAAAACACTGATTTATATATCTGGATTCAAGGTGAATCAAAATCTTACTTGTATCTATGTTTATGAAGAGATTGTGCCATCTCAAAGTAGCTGTTCCTAGGAAATTTCAAGAAAAGGAACCAGTGCTGGTTTCTACAAGTCTTATAATCCAAAACTGATGCCCACTTTTATCCCACATATTATGCTGGAAGAACAAACAGAGGAATACAAGGGGATTATAAGACTGTGAAAATTGGCTGTTCTTGCTACAAATCATGCAGTAGCCATGCTTCCCTATGATCTCTATGAATTGGATTGTTTGAAAAGCTACTCCATCTATAATATTGTTGTAAGACTGTAAAATTATTTCATATGAGGGCAGTTCTTGCCCATTGTGAATTCCCCTTGATGAATCTCTCTATTTCCCAGTACATATAGAATACCTTTTCTATGACTGCTCATAGAAAAGGGGTTAATATGTAGCTGCTATATTCCGTAGTAATAAAAGGGGTTGCTGCCTCATATTGCCTTCTTATATATTATATTGACTCTAGAAATGTCTTTCCCCATCTTAAATATTGCACAGCCCTTGTGTAAGTGGGCTACTAGGATTAATAAAGTATTGATATGCCTTAAAATAAGTTTGAAATGAATAAAGCCATATATCTATGTTACACACAGATACACACACGCACACGTATATGTGTGTGTGTGTGTGTGTGTGTGTGTGTGTATGTAACAAGGAATCCAGTTTTACCATTTGGGGGCAAGGGAACATTTTACTTATAATAACATTTGTGCTTAAAAAGTACAAATCTTGTTGGATTCAATCATTCAATGATGGATAGGAGGAAACAATATTTTTCAGAGGTTGTCCTTATAGTACATGCTTTCTGGCAAAATTTCTTGTATATGTAAATACTGTATAAATTGGGCCATTAGAAAAACCCACAATGCAATAGGTGCAACTTTCCTTTAAAGCAGGGGTGTCAAACACAAGGCCTGGGGGTGAGATCCAGCCTGCGGGATGCTTAAGTCTGGCCCACAGGGCCTTCCTGGAAACAGCAAAGGACCACCAGTGTTGTCTCTGCCAGCAAAAACGGAGCTTGAGAGGACCCTCAAGCTCCATTTTCGCTGGCAGAGAGTTCAGGCCACTACAGGCATCTCTGACATGAGAGACATCAAGCTGGCCCACCCTGACCACACCCACCCTGGCCCCCCAAAGTCAAACACAATTCTGATGCGGCCCTCAATGAAATTGAGTTTGACCACCCCTGCTTTAAATTGACCAAAAAGGTTCTTTAAATCCTTCTGTTAGAATTGGCAGCTTTAGAAATTACTATTTTTTGTAACTACAAGCTGAATAACACTTTCATTAGGCAGCATTTCGAAAATTTGACTTAAGAAGTTTTTTGGAGCATATTCATTTACTTTAGCAGAACCTTTTTAGAATGAGGCATTGTTGGGGTCTGAGTGGAAACATGGAGAAAAAGTCAAATAATAATAGCCACCCTCCTTGCTGTATTGAGATTCAGTTCTGCTTATTATTTATTTATCCCTTCATTAACTGTATCTGTTGCCTGACTTCAGAAATTTTGATGACATGTTACCTAAAAATAAAACTGTATATAGAAATTACATTAAAAACTTCAGCATAAACATTGACTATAAGTTTCAATTCTTACCTTATCTAACTCTAGGAATAGTAAGAAACATGTAGCAGCTACAGCTTTTCCCATTGTGCCTAATACTTCCTAACATATCTGTCTGTTTCTCTTCCTAGAAAGTATTAACATCATTTGTTATCTTTCTGAGTACCAGAAGCAAACAAGTAGAGATGTATTGTGGAACCTCCATTTGGTTGGCTATTGTAAGAAACAGGATATTAAACTACCTGGACTTTTGGCCCATTCCATTATGGCAGGCAGGCAGGCAGGTAGGCAGGCAGGATGGGTGGGTGGCTGGGAAAAAATTATTACACATCCCCTTCAATGGCTGCAGGTCAAATAAAGAGAGGCATAATTTAAGTTACAATCTCTTTGCCTGCCATGTTTTCTATTTAGTTTCTTTATGATTGTTTGAAAATTAGGCCCGTAGCCAACAGCTACTAGGCAGGTAGTTATCCTCTCTCAGTTTTGTCAACCAGGAAATGATGTACCACACCCTACTTTCATGAATTGTTCTCACGTAGAAAAGGAGAAACGTAATTTTAATTCAAAGACAGAAAGCCCTAGGCAAATTTTGCTAATGAAAAATTCAGAACAAATGGAAATCCTTACCAATCCTGAAACTGAACAGAATACACATACAAAAGTACACTTTTATTTAAATGGCTAACAATTTAACATAACTAAAATGTTTCAAAGCAATACAATAATCAATAGCAATCAGAAATTTTGCTCACATTGTAGTAAAAGGAAGATTGACAGTCAATCATTTCTTCCTGAAGGACATTTTGAAACAGGGTGTATATAATGGTAGGGCAGACAGAAAGAGAAGGATATTGTCAAACCCATCTTTGATACTTTAAACAGTGGTGGAACAAAGAGAAAACAGGACATTCTAAAAAAGTAAATATTTATGAATTTTTAAACAAAGTAGCTAAATCATCTCATCTGAAGAACATAACTATTAGATTTAATACTTCTCTATGTTGTGACAAACCTTAGGAACTATGTCAATCTGCTGTTTTTTTCTTGCTGGGTATTGTACAGAATTATTCTTTTCTTCACACGAGGCAGATTCCTATGCTTCTGGATAAGTCAGTAAGTTAGGTTTTGAAGTTACAGGAACATCCGCCACAAACAGTTTTCTTATAGTGCTAATCATGAATTGATGTAAATGTGAAGAAGTGCCAACTTTGTGAAGTAGATCAGATAGGAAACCCAATCAGATGAGCTAACTCTAATTTATTGTGAGGCTGCATTAACAGAATCTTGCAAAAACCCCTCTCCCCTTTACAGCCCAAGAAACTAGGGAGGGTTCCTTCTGAACTGTTTGCTCCATCCACATTCTTGCTATGGGCTAAGCTTCTTTTTATCTGACCATTCCCTTGGCTGCATCTCTTCTCCCAAGGTCATTCTCACATATGATTGCAAGAAGTATTTAAAAAACAAGCATTGTGTAGGGTTGGTTTTTTTTTAGGATTAGATAACATAGTTGATGAATTATGTCTGTTCTGTAGACTTTAGGTCAACCTTTTCCAAACTGGTGTATTATTTCAGCACATTTGCAGACACCAATTTGGGGAAAGTTACTTGAAAATATATTTCCCTTGTTGACCTTTCTACTAACAATCATTTTTGAGTCATCTCAAAATGATAGGTGTTAAGGAGTAAAAACTAAGTATTTTTATTTATCATTATACTTTAAAATAGGCTTCATATCTTAAATTTTTTTCTAGTCTCGATTTTAAGCACATAATATCTAACCAGCTTTTTTTTAAAAAAATGTAGCAAACTCTATGTATTAGCTTGAAGCATGTGTGTCTGTGTGAGTCTGTGTGTGATAATGGATATTGTATCCCCCCCCCCCCCATTTTAACTAAAAAAACAGAAAGTTATATAATTACACCCTCTCTCTGCAGGGACATTATATCTGGTTCCCAGCATATGTTAGATGTGAATAAATAACTATTAGCACAAATAAAATAAGATATAGGAAGAGCCAATCTTGCAATCATATGCTTGGAGTCATTTCTTCCAAGGATATTAGCATTCTAAAAGCATTCACTGAAATAAAAACCAGGCCAAGAGAACATATGGCCCTTAGATTTTTCTTAGATGAGGTCATTGTAAACTATGATCTCTCCAAGAAGAATTTTTCCTCTACAGACATTTACACACCATTCTCAGATTTTAGACATGATACACAGAAATTATTACACTCCCAATTCTTTGGATAGTCTCAGTCTTATTCTCTCTATTATATTCTAGGAAAATATCCACAGTTTTCCAAAATGAGTAACAGACTGTGGCCTGTATTGAAGCCAACATCAACTTTTATGATTGCTTTTATACACAGGTTGGAGTTTTTTCATACCTCACACAGACAACATTCCTGTAACCACCACCACTTCCTCCTTTTCCTGCTCCTCCTCTCCTCCTCCTCCTCCTCCTCCTCCTCTGGTTTGTTTCCAGTCAGCCAGATGTTTAGATTGGATCTGGCATTTTTATCCACCTATCAAGTCCTTTCCAAAGACCTAGGGCAGGAAGATGTTGTTGGATATTGTTAAAGGGCATCTTCACAGGATGTAAGCTGTTTCAAATAAAACTGCTTTTGCATTTAACTGAAGGTGATGTCGTTCAATGCTTTTTTTTTCTTCAACTGTTTGGTTTATCTGTAACATTCCATGGCCATCTATGCTCCTTGGTAAGTAGAATCTGTCAGTAACTGCATGGATGAAGGGCAAGATTCATTGTTATTATTTTTTTGGTCTTCCTATCCAGGGCTTTTAGTTCTGTTTGGGTCCAGCTGTGTATCTAATGACTGGAATTGCCCATGTGTTAATTGCCTGGATGATATTTCCTCCAATGAGTTTGGACTTCAAGATCATCTTCACTCTCTTGATGTATACTTTTATACTTTTAACCTTTTTCTTCAGTGAAGAAGTTCAGTGTGCTTGATGAAGCTTGAAGAATTCTCAGGTACTTGTAGTGATCATCTTGATTATAGACACTTGATGTTATTTCCATAGGGCATCTTGATTCCTTCTGTTTTCACTAATTTTCTCCTGTTGATGCTCAGGCTGGAACATTTATCCAGTTCAAATTCCATTGTGATATCTTGGCTGTATATACAGATCGTGGAGCAGCCATTCTATTTCAGATAGTGTTTTTCCATATAACTTCTGATTTTCTTTTGTACAGGAGATGGGGTAGCCTGCCAGATGTTGGAGAGCCATGGCCTGACCTGTTCAGTATTATTGACAGGGGAATCAATGCAATAACAAACAGTAGTGGTGACATCAGTAGTGCTGAATTCTTTCTTGATATTGTAAGGTTCAGCTATAACTTAAGATCACGATGTGCCAAAAATGAAATTAAGCAGAAGCTTTGAAGAACAAAATCTAACTTTTATTGATCAATAAAAGGGTAAGACCTCTCCTCTCCTACACACAGATATGTGAGGAAAATTACAAAGCATATAGGTGAAAATAAGTCTTCTTATACCTTAAGATTCTTTTAGAAGTAGAGTAACTGCATTGTAAAACACTCTAACTTTGATTTACATCTTTCCTGCAAAAAGACAAATGTCTTCCTGGCATTTGTTTATCTTTCAATATCCTTTCTCCTATTATCTGTTAATCAATCACAATTTACCATTTAAGAGGGCTATTAACAGCATAGTTCAAAAGGTGTATATTGCTCCAGATGTAGGGAGTTAAGTTCCCAGGGAGTACGTTCCATTCAGATTGATTTAGATGGAATAATCATGTGTCTTCATATGAGAGAGAGATGTAACTAATTGCAGGCATGTGTTTTACAAAAGGTTAGAGAAATATTTTCCACAACAGCAAGATAAGAAATGCCTATAGAGATATATACTTCTAGATATATAGGAAAACAACTGCCTAACATCAAGGTAAGACATGCCTATAGAGTAACTCTCTACACTCTCTCTATAATATATGTTACTTTTTTCTTTTCTTTATTAGTCTAACAATATTAACCTCTCCCAGTCAATCATCATTGACAAACAACTGTATCTTCCAATATGCCATCAAATCTTTATACAAAGTTTCTGATGTTTCTACTGATTTCCATTATTTCTAAGCAATTGATTATCCAATCGTGTCGCAGTGAGTCAAATGCCTTCTTGTAATCGTGTCACATTCAAGTTGATCTTTTTTTCTTGCAGTTTTCCAAAATCATCTTCTCAACTAGAAGGTGATATTTTGTTTTTCTGCTGTTTCCATTCTGCTTAGGTGGAAGTTTTTTTATTTTTTAGATGCTATTCATTGCATTAGCTATCATATCAGTCAGCAACTTGAAACTTGTGGGATGGTGAGTAATTAGTCTCTGATTGCCTGGTGTTTCATTATAAGGTAGGTTTAGACAGAAATTAACTTATATTCAATTTCAATTTCACCTTTCACCTTCTTCAGTATGTTGTTAAACTATTTGGCAACCAAAAGCCATGCAGCTCATCTTCACCTGGTGCTCATCAATTCTTGACCTTCCTTGCCTTTTTTCCACCACTTCCAGTGTTATTACAAGTTATTCCATTTCAACTTTCCCCCACTTCCTCATATACTGCCTTCTTATATCCGGGGTGTGTGTGTGTGTGTGTGTGTGTGTATGTGTTTGTTGTCCAATAACTGCACTGTTTCTTCTTTGTCAGTTGCTGACTTGTTCATTGCATTCCATCCATTAATGAATTGGTAGAAACATTTCTGATTCAACTGAAATTGGAGATTCTGCATATAGTGTGCAATTCAAACTTGTATCTGCTGATCTTCTTGGCTAGAGCTTTTATTTGCTGCTTGATTATTTCCAGTGCTTTCTTATCTTAATTATTTGTAAGTGATAATTCTTGATCAGATATTCTTTGGTTCTTCAGTTTGTTTTCTATTATCTCTTCTAGCTTGCTTGCATCTCAGCTTTGCTTCCTTGATCTTGTTTTTAATCTTGATCTGTTCTGGTGATGCACTGTTTGGTTTTGTCTATCTGTTTGTTGATTTTGCATTCAGTTATGACTGTACCTGTGCTGTACATTAGCTGATTTATTTCTTACCTGATGCTTATATTTGATATAATAGTACTAGGATTTTTAAATGTTTCTGCTAGCTTTTCCTTTGTTAACAAGCTTCAGTGCAGGCAACCCTATTCTATTGTTTTGTACTGTTCTAGATGCTCAGATGTTGTCATTCCTCTTGTCCAGAGGGCTTATTCTTTCTGAGCAGAAGGCAGAGGAAAGGATGTCTGGTTTGGGAATGAAAACAGTTCAATAGCTATGCTGGCTTCCTCCTCTACTAACTCTCTCTGGTTTGCTTTTACAGTCTGATCTACTTCTAGCAAAGCTTCAAAAAAAAATTGCCTTAGAAATGTCTTTGTAATTCTTCTAATTCTATTTTTGTGCATATTTTATTTCATATTACAAATCAACATAGATCATCATTTTTTTGTTTCTGTTTTCAGTCTTCATATATTTGTGACAAATAAACAATGTTTCTTCCAGTAGTCCTGCACATGCTGTGGTCCTGGTTGTTGGTTGAGCAAGCTCCATTTGCACGAGCAGTGGGCACTTGCATGGGAAGCTCCATTTGTGTAAGTGGCGGGCGCTGGCACTTGCACTTGCACGCAAAGTTCCATTTGTGTGAGTAGTGGGTGCACACACACACCACTTGTGTAAATGGAGCTGCTTGTGCCTCTCTCTCCTCCCCCCTGCTGGTCCACAAAGCTAGGAAGTTTGGGAGATCCACGGTTTAGTGGAAAGTTCAAAATATTATTCTTGTGAATTTCCTCTGCAAATTTACTAATAAGAAATGGTCAATTTTGTCACGTCTGAAAGGAATTATGAAAGTGGTAGGGCACTCTCTGCTTATTGAGCCTAAAATAAATTCTTATAGATCAGCACAGTGAATAAATCCAGTATAAATATAACTAACATTAGAAGCTAAAATGAGGAATAAAGTTATAAATTGTACTATCACATTGATAACAGCTATCATAAGTCATATTTTGTAAAAATGGTGACTGACAAACAAGATGTCATAATCAAAAATATATTACTTCAAAATCTGCATCCACCTAATTTGAGGGTGCAGGAAGACATGAAGGAAAACAAATGATGACCAAAGAATGCAATAAAGGCTTAACTAGATGTCCAGACTGACAATAGACTTGATTTCTGTCACAACAGTTATACATCAAGCATAGACAACTATTATTTAAATAGAGAGATATGGAAGGAAACCCCATTCAGAATGTATGTATTGTTACATAGATGTATATTAAATTTAATATACATTTAATAATATAATTAGGATGTCATAAGAACTTTTTTAAAAAGAAAAAAAAGGAACATAGGAATAATTGTAAACTCTCAGGCACCAGGAACCAAAATGACATGATATGCTACTTTTTTAAATCACAGCATGCCTATCTTATAAGAATCTCACTAAACTGACTGCCTTCTCTTGGGAACAGTCAGTTAAGCTTCAGGGGTTCTGGTGGAGATAAAATCTGTGCCATTTTCTGTTGTGCCAGGACTCTAAATTCATACCTGTTCATACCACTACCCCCTCTAGAGATTCCACTCCATAAGCAGATATTTAAAAAAGGGAAAATTGTTTCATTTTTAAAAGATTGTAATTCTTTTTTCTATCTGTTTTTCAAGGAGTAAATTCCACTGAACTCAAAACTCTGCTCTGTATAACATTCTGAGGATGAAGATGCATAAATATATTCAAGCACATCTTTTAAAAATCATTGATTGTTAACCACCCGGAGATGGCAAACATCATGCTTTCATGCTCAGTCTGCATTAACATGACTTTTACATTTGTAGGGCAATAAGTCAACAATTTGGTGATTAAAGAAGAGGTCAGAGAGGCAAACCACTGCTAGTCTATTCCCCATTCAGCCAGAGACTTCCTCTGTCTTTAATACTTCCCATCTGTAAAATCCTAGCCTTGTGCTCATGGGTGACGTGAGACTAAATGAATTCATATTTGTACAGAACATATAGATTATTTTGGATTCCCCAGTGAAGAGAAGCAATGAATATTATTATTTCCATGGCAATAAGCAGTTCTATCAAAAACACAAATTTATGGTTTAATTTTAATTCAGTCACCAACAAACTGAAAGGTTTAATCAGAAAGAAAAATTCTTAAATTAAAAACTTACCTATGAGGCAGAAACATTTTTTAGAGTGAATGTTTTATTTCTGGTTTTAGCTGACAATATAAATACATAACTTCAGGCTGCATGTGAGTCAGGGGCTTCCTGTAGCCCAAAGCCATGGCACGCCAAGAACCTCTGAGCCACAGAGCCCTCTTTCCCTGGCTTCCCTGTGTTCATGCTGCACTGCAACACCCCCCAAAGTCGCATGTGGCTCCCTAAGTAGAGAACTATCTATAGGTTTCTTTCATAAATGAAGGCCCTGGGTAGGGTATGAATGAAGGCCTGTCTGGTATGCAAATGGAGGTTCTAGGCAAGGCACAAAAGAAATTGGCGCAAAAGACAGTGATGTGAAAGATGGCCCCAGCCAATACAATAGGATTGCATACTGTGGCAGTGACAGCAGCAAGCAGGTCCAAGCCAGGCTGGAGGAAGAGGGTCCAGGTGTCAAGTGGTACAGTGGGGGAGACAGGGAACTGAAAGATGATTGGGCCTAAATATGGATGGGCAGAGTGGGCCTGAATTTTGTTACCATGGGAAGCTGCAACAGCCAAAACCTCAAGGTCTGGTAGCAAATCTTTTCATTCAGCACTGCCATCATTTGGAATGGTCACTGAAGAAATAGACATTAAGCGAGAGCTATATGTAATGGTATAGTTTATTTTCAGCAGAGAAAACTTTTGTGAAACGAATTCTACATGCTTAGCATTTAGAATCAATCCATAACAAAACATGTCTGGCTTTTCACATTCTTCATGACATGCTAAATTAGCCATCGCCGCTCAACCATAGGACACTTATTGCAGCCAAGATTGGGAGAAATGGGGGAGAAAAATATATTTGAAATGCTGCTGCTTTACTTGTGGTAACAGGGTGTCAGCAATCACATTCATGTGTTTTCTTTTTAACTATGCCATTTTCTAAAGTCACATACCAAATCTCCATGAGTCATTTAACCTGGAATGCATACAAGCTGCATGAACGTGTGTTTTTTTAATACCAAGTAATTATTCCAGGAAGAATAGGAAGTTCTGTGTTTTGTATGAGTTGTTATATTTAAGCATATTCCTTAGTTTAAGCTCATATGTGGACAAAATATGTTTATACATTTCTTTTAAAGACAAATATGCTGAAGCAGATAACAATTAAAAAAAGAATACTTGAGTTTTCCCTGGAATTTGTTTCAGCAGAATGTTCTGAGGCCTGCAGAATTGTTGGTCCTGTCCCTGCACTTTCCCTCTGAAATGAGGTCCCCCTTCAAATCAGTGGTGGGATTCAAATTTTTTTACTACCAGTTCTGTGGGTGTGGCTTGGTGGGTGTGGCAGGAGAAGGATACTGTAAAATCTCCAGTCAGAGGTGGAATTTGCCGGTCCTCTGAACTACTCAAAATTTCCACTACCGGTTCTCCAGAACTTGTCAGAACCTGCTGAATACCACTCTGCTTCAAATCCACATGGCTTCCACCCTCTTAGTGTTTCGATGGACCTTGAAGACATGGGCCTTTGCCCAGGCCTTTGGTAAGGATGATTGAAGTACTTTTTGGGTAATGTGAGTTATTTTAGGCTCTTGTCCATTTTGCCATCTTTTATTCTTATTCTATGTTGTATTGTTTTATTATATTTTTAAAAATGCTTTTTACTTGCCAACTGCCCAGAGTTGTTAGGAGTTGGCCAGTATATAAAAATATAAAAGTAACAACAAGAATCACAACTGATATGTGGAATTCTTGATAGACTCTGAACTTGGTTGTTAGCTTGCAAACATTTCATTATATAACAGCATCACTGCAATTGAGTGTGATATTTGTTGCCTGTTTATATTTATTTACTTATTTATTAAATTTCTTTGCTGCCTATCTTGCCATGAGGTGACTCTTCTCGCCACTGCCACTCATCCCCAAGGTGCCACGGAAGGCATTAGATGAAAGGGCTCAGGTGTTGTTTTTAGCTCCTCATTGGCCAAGGAGGTCCTGGTTCATAGATCTCAGGGGTTGTTGGTGGCGTGGCCCTGGAGGATTCTCCCAGGCAGGACCTCCCTCTCCCAGGGGGTTCTGGTCCATCTAGACCTTCAGTGGCTACAGTTGACCATATGGAGATTGAGCGGAGATCCCTGAGGGAAGTCCATCTCTCCTCCAGGGTCATTCAAACTATTCATGTCTCAAGACGACCATCCACGAACTACATCTACAATGCCACCTGGTGAGCCTTTTGTGATGGACTACCTACCTACCTACCAGTGGTGGGATTCAAATTTCTTTACTACCAATTCTGTGGGTGTGGCTTGGTGGGCATGACAGGGGAAGGATACTGTAAAATCTCCAGTCAGAGGTGGTATTTGCCGGGTCTTTGAACTACTCAAGATTTCCACTACTGGTTCTCCAGAACTGGTCAGAACCTGCTGAATGCCACCTCTGCTACCTACCTATCTATTGCAACACTGAAAGCAACAAAATCATAAAAATATATATCTAATTACAATAAAAGTACAGATTATGACTAAAAGATAGGGAGAAAGGGAGTGGAACGTTCAAGTGGGATCTGCTATTGATACATCAGCCACCTCCACCATGATACTTCTCCATTGGGGCTCCAAGCCAACTGATAGAGCTAGGTCTTCAGGCCCCTATGGAAGTGTGAGGAACAGGAATACAATAGCCTCTTCCCCAAGTGTGGGATGCACCAGTTGATACTATTACTGCCTGATGGGAACTTTCCATTATTTGCTGACATGGATTCTTTTAGAATTGATCTTTCCAGCTGCAATCTTCAAGGCACCATAGGCAATCTGGTTATAGTATGTACTCTCAAAATCATATTGCCTTTCCAACTATTTTACTGTAGTTTTCTCCTACAGTTTTATTCTGGTACAACCTTCCGGTGTTAGAATTTTACTTAATGAATAGGCTTTCTTTTATGGTTTTTTGCCAACAGCTTTCATTCTTCATTGTTTAATTATTCCCTTTTGTGGTATATCTTGTCATTTTCAAAATATACATCACCTTATGATTAATCAATCAAGTTGTCATGCTCTCCCTATTTGTATATTTTAATACCAGATGACATGTTTAGGTGCTAAATGAGATCATTTGCCAATGTATCATCTTTAACTTTGTTCATGAAAATAACAGCATCAAGTACATCCAGGCAGAATTGGGAGCCTGGTGTCTTGTCCCTATGATTAAATGAGAAGAAAAGTTTGAGACTGAATGGAGAATGAAGGGTAAACCATGAAAATAGATGTAGGTTTTGTGAAAGCAGGAAGGGCAAATTTTCTGAAAGCATATTTCAGTAGGCTGTTTGAATATTATACTACTGAAGTTTTATACTAGAGTTTACACTTCCTCCAAGCACTCCTCTTAAGAAACAGAATAGCTATTCAGAAGGAAATGTAACTTTAACAGGAAAAGAACCAATTAGTGGATACTGTGGCAACACCTCATATTTTAATTGTATACTTTCTATTTAATTTCCTCATTAGGAAATGGAATTAGCTCTTAAAACTTGTTGGTTCATGCTATAGTAAACCTCTCAAAATATTTGCCCTTAAAAGTTGAAGTTCTCTTAAATTGTGCTACAGTTGTGTTTCAAAAGCTTGGTAAGAAACTGAAATACTACTTGTATATCTCAGATTTGCACTATGGGGTTGATTAATTTTTAAAAACAATTTTTAAAAACCCTTCCTCCCTTTTCTGCTTCAAACAAGCATATAGTTAGGTTATAATATGACATCTGAAATAAAGACTGCATGAAATATAAGAGGCAGCTAATTTTAAAAAAGGTTAGTTGCAAAATAGATTAGGAAGAAAGATATAAATTTATAACTGGTTCTGCCACTATAAATATTATATTTGAATGGTTGGCTATATTTTAATTTGGCAGCACAGCACAATTACTCCATTCTGGCCTGATTTTGATATGCTGGAAGATTGATTAGATATGCATAAATGTTAAAAGTCTGCCTGCCTGCCTTCCCTGCCTATCTACTTACCTACCTATCTATCCATTCATCCATCCATCTATCATTTATCTATCTAACTCGGTTTCCTGCATTTTTAAAATTTACAATAATTAGAAATATCAGCATCTCTTGGTAATAAAGTAAAGGTGAAGGTTCCCTGGCACATACATGCTAGTCGTTTGGCTCTAGGGGATGGTGCTCATTTCCATTACAAAGCCGAAGAGCCAGCACTGTCCGAAGATGTGGTCATGTGGCCAGCATGACTAAATGCCAAAGGCACAGGGAATGCTGTTACCTTCCCACCAAAGTGGTCCCTATTTTTCTACTTGCATTTTTACATGCTTTTGAACTGCTAGGGATTCGAACCGCTGAATCGCCGACCTTTCTGATTGACAAGTTCAGCATCTTAGCCACTGAGCTACCATGTCTCTCTTAGTAATAATCATATACTATTGACTACTAACACAAAAATTGACTGCTTTCCTGCCCTCTTTAAATATCAACCCTGCTAAATCCTCAATAAATAATCACAACATAAGCTTTCCATCTTATGGAAATATAAGTTAGTGCGTTAGTTTTAATCTTACTTTTTAAAAAACATGATTTTCAAATACTTTCCTATGCCTGCTCAGGAGCATTTATCCTTTGCCAGAATGGAGTATTTTAGAATTTGGCTACAGCACCATCATAAAAATGAGTTTTGTCACAATCTTGAACAAAGCAAACAGTAATACAAACTTTCTGGTGATAGAAGCAATTTAAATAAATCTGATGTTGAATGATGGGGAAGAATTTCTCCCTGTCCATTGATATAATGCTTCATTGTCTACAGGAAAGGAGAACTATCTTTGAAAATATTTCAAATATTTTCTGAAAGGCATAAATTTAGCCCAAATATTTCTCATCCATGCACAGCCATTGTTTTCTATAGTATATGATTACTGGCAACTCTTGGTTTCTTAAATTTCTAACCAGGAATGTTAAAAATTTTAGTCAACGCTTTATTAAAAACTTTCACACTAGAAAGAATAGCTGATAATTAATCTCCAAAGATGTTTTCTTTAAAGCACAGATTTTAAACTGCTGAAGCCATAACAAATCTGTTTTTGTCATTAACATTCTCATTTTTGTTTCTTTCTTTTTAATTCCTAGATTATGATCATAAGATGAAATATTGCTTAAGGATGAAAATAAAGACTTTTGGCCTCCATACCAATATTTACTAATTTTTGTTTAAAATTATCTCCTCTTGCATGGCTATAGAATATTCTTAAAATACTCTCAAGTTCATTTTTATTGTGGTAGCTATACAGTTGTGGAATGCATACTTGCATAACCAGAATATTTCACAGATGAAATATTTTTAAAGAAAAAAATATATAAAAAGAAGTTTGGGTTCATTTCGGCAGCTTGCTGCCAAAATTTGCCTCTGCTGTTACAGGTTAGGATCTAAAGTACTGTAAAGTTAATGATGGAAACTTTAGCTTGCATTTCTCAAACTTCTGGTTTCTTAAGCACACACATGCACAAATATTTTAAAGCCCTTTGTTATACAGCATGAGTGTCTGATTAAAATAGAAAGTGGTGGGGGGGGGAGAGAATGATTCCAAGTGACATAAGTCTGTACAAAAATACAAAAAGCTTCTTTGCTTGCAAAAAGCTGTCTTAAATACCAATCATTATTATTATTATTATTATTATTATTATTATTATTATTAATCGCACTTTTATACCGCTCCCTCTCCCAAAAAGGGACTCGGGGCGGTGTACAGCCCACTAAAAGCATACAATAAATACATAATAAATACGATTAAAAATAAATTAAATAATCAAATCGGCTGTCTATTAAAATTTAAGTTAAAAATTAAAACTAATAAAACCCCAATTTAATTAATTAAAACCAAAAAAACATAGTTACTGGGCCAGGCCGGCCTGTTCGAAAAACAGGGTTTTTACTGCGCGCCGGAAGGTCAGAATATCCGTCATAGCCCGTATCTCCGGGGGGAGATCATTCCATAGGGAGGGAGCTCCCACAGAGAAAGCCCGAACTCTCGGGGCCACCAGCCGACAACAGTCAGGCGGCGGCACCCCAAGTAGGGCCACCCTGTGGGAGCGTACTGGGCGGCGGGAGGTTGTTGATGGCAGCAGGCGGTCCCGTAAGTACCCAGGTCCCGAGCCATGGAGCACTTTAAATACCATCAGTACCACCTTGAATCGAATCCGGTAGGCCACAGGAAGCCAGTGCAGCCTGCGGAGAAGTGGTGTTACGTGTGCGCCTCGAGGGGCGCCCACGATCACCCACGCGGCTGCATTCTGAACTAACTGCAACCTCCGGAGACTCTTCAAGGGGAGCCCCATGTAGAGAGCGTTGCAATAATCCAAGCGGGAGATAACGAGGGCGGAGGTGACTGTGCGAAGTGCGCCCAGATCCAGAAAGGGCCGCAACTGGTAAATCAGACGAATCTGATAAAAAGCCCCCCTGGCGACGGCTGCAATATGTTCTTCCAAAGACAGCCGTACATCCAGGAGGACACCCAAGTTGCGTGCCCTTTCCACGGGGGTCAAAACCTCTCCCCCCACGGCCAGAGAAGGAATAAGCTGGCTGTATCTGGGCGCAGGAAACCACAGCCACTCGGTTTTGGCCGGGTTGAGACGAAGCCTGTTACGACCCATCCAACCCCGCACGGCCTCCAGGCACCGGGTCATCACTTCGACGGCTTCGTTGGGGTGGCCCGGGGTGGAGATGTACAGCTGAGTATCATCAAAGTACATTAGATTAAAAATACCTGCAAGCTGGACTTACAAATCAGGCAGGGTGCCAGAGCACTTTGAGGAATTAAAATAGTTAAAATGCAATGATAACTATCAGCAGCCAAGTTTTGCTCATGAAGTGAAATCCTTTAGCAGAGAGGTCATTTAAGCTCTCCAGAAAGAGCACACCCTGGAGAAGCAATTCTTAGATCAATTTGCACCACTTAAAGATACCAACTGGTCTCACTCATCTCACAAGATATCCTAAGGAAATCATCCAGATTTTAGGAAAGGTCACATGCCCCCCTGAAAAGCAGTAAAAAAAATCAGTGCCAAACTTGCATCCTGCCTCTTGGAAGTACACCCCAAAAGGACAGTGCCAGATACTACTAAAGCAGTGAAGGAAGACCCCCCTCCCCAGATAGAAAAAGAAACCATGAGGCAGGAAAAGATTCAAACACAATACAAATAATTAAATCACAACAGTAGCTATTGCTTGTTAAACCAATTACCAGAACAAATAGACACAGGAACTAGACAGATTTCTCAAACCAATATCTTTTCAGGAACAGAGATTAATCTTTTTCCTTCCAAACAAAGCTGAATAGGGAAAATTATCTCATCAATAAACACAGGATTAAACGTCACCAAGCACAGAATTAAACTTCACCAAAAACCAGTTTTAGACCAAAACTCAGAAAGGATATGTAAACTCATGTTTGAATGTCAATCTTTCTAGCTAGCCAAGAAGAAGTATTTCCAGGGGAGTATTTTCTCCCAAAAGCAGTGTAAAAAGCTTAAAACCGCTCTTCTCCTTTAAGAAATTATCAAGAAAGGAAAAAACCATCCTTCGGAAACAGTAAGTCTAGGCATACTGCCAAGAATGTAATAAGGGTGGAAAAAAAACAAAAGATTTCTTCCAACTGCCAGTTCTCCAAACTGCTTAGAAATTTAACAAGGGGTTCTATAGAGCCGGTCAGAACCGGTAGAATCCCACCCCTGTTCGAATCTCTAGCACCACGTAATGGAGTGAGCTCCTGTTACTTGTCCCAGCTTCTGCCAACCTAGCAGTTTGAAAGCATGTAAAAATGCAAGTAGAAAAATAGGGATCATTTTGGTGGGAAAGTAACAGAGTTCCCTGCACCTTCGATGTTTAGTCATGCCAGCCACATGACCATGGAGATGTCTTCACACAGTGTTAGCTCTTCAGTTTGTAACAGAGATGAGCACCGCCCCCTAAAGCCAGAAACGACTAGCACATATGTGCAAGGGGAACCCTTACCTAATAATGTGTCACACTAGTCCATATTGTTCTTTGAAATAATATTTTCCCAACTCCTCTTTTAAAAGTTTTCATTGTACTACCTGAGTAATCTAAATATTGTGCTTCTATTCCTAGAAATAGCCATTTTTTGCACTTCCCCAAAGCTTTCTGAACTCTAGAATAATGGCTTATCAGTGGTCTCCTGAATTTTTTTTCCAGAAAAACTTCTTTCTTTTTTTAAAAAAAATCAAAAGCTCTCGAACTGTGAAAAAAGGTAAAAAATCCACTTCTGCTTCTTTGTTAATATTGTGCCACTGCCACATCTATCATTCCTGCCTTTGAAAATACTATGCATTGTGTTGCCTACAAAATATTGCTGGCTAATAATGCAGTCAAACAAACAGCTGATTAATGAAGAATAGGGAAGTATTATTGATGTTGATATTGCCAATATATTTCTATATGTGAAATATAGATGTGTGCATCTATATTTGTGCATGCAGATATGTTTCTGTGTATTCTGCTGTCCAGTATGGCCCTTCCACATCTGATAATTGTGCCTTTGATTTTTCCTGCCCATATTTAGGACTTAGCATCTCTCCCTGTTGAAATTGTTCTCTGTGATTTCTGCCAAACTAGAGTTTTCAATTATGGATTGAAGAATGTAAGTACGTACAATATTTTTACATGTATGTTTATATTAGTTCAGTTTCACAGAACATAAAAATTGTGAGTCCAGTTTTAATATTAGAAATATTTGATTCAATTGGTTAAAAAAGCCTACCTCACTAAAAGAACTTTTCATTAAAACACACACAACTCCTAATAGCAAAGGATAAATTGAAGGAGTGGGAAATAAGGAATAACATTTTCTAGCCCCTCTCATGATGTGTGTTTGACAGTATATACCAAATGAAAGGGAAGAAATACGATTATGTATTGCCTAAGGATTTCTTAAAACAGAATCCATAGAGAATAAAGAGCTACCTTGAATTACTGACGAATGCATATCCATAAATTCATTTCTAGATGTATATATTCTGCAAAAAGACCTCCTGTTTTCAGCATGAAAAGCCATGTTCCCAAAGCAGAAAAGCAGCTACATTTCAGTAGCTTTTGTTGTAGCAGGAAATGGAGGGTTTGTTTCATATGTTATTCTATTTTCTAAACCATTTGGATGTCCCTCACTTACTACTTCATATATTACTTAGCAAAATGAATGGTTTCTCCAGTGAGCTTTAAAATTCCTTTGTGGGTATACTATAGCAATTAGTTATCTATTGCCACAATTTAAAACAGATTAACAAATTATTAACTTATTACATAATATCAATCAAAGTAGCTGTTTTATTAACCATTTAGTAACTTTTGTTTTTTTTTAGAGATTAACATTGCAAATTGCTGCTACAGATATTCCAGGCTCAGGTTGAAGTGAGGCACCTGTGAACATACCTGCCAAATTTTCAGCTTCCTGGTAACACTATTGTCATGTTCTAAGGAAATAAATGTATTTCCACCCTACTGTCTGATCCTTTAGCTCAACTCTTAATTAGATAAGCCAGTCTCATAAGTTCTTGGATATGGATGGGAGCATTACATCCATTGCTAGAATTATTGCCACTTTTTTTTCTCCAATTCTTGATAAATTTAAGGAAAGTGATAGAATTTTATATTTGTGCTTTCAGGATTCAGGTCAAACTATATAGACTATTCAGGCCAAGCTATAGACCATCTATAAATATATATGAAGAATATTTGCTAATATTTGCTAAACCAGGTATTAAAACACCAACAAAAATCAAATTCTACATAAAACAATCACCATCTGCTATTTCTCCTATATCCTTTCTCCTATATAATTTTGTAAATTGGACAATTTACAACTCAATATATTCAACGTTGTACAGCAAAGGACAAGCAGAAATTCATAACAAGAAAGATAGGGACACAGGAAGTTATTCTTATTCTATTTTTGATAACTTAATTGATATTGTCAGTTTAATAATTTTAAAAGAATTATTTCAAAAGGTCAGGAAAATCATGGCAAATATACCTTTCCTTATAATGTCTAGAGTCTAGTAGACCACAGTAAATACGCTACATTTATGTGTCTGCTTTTGGGAGCAGGCTTTTGCTAACAACATTTTAAATTGTTATGATGTGTGTTACCCTCTTCCTATACGTGTGAGCTACCTTCACTACCAAACCTTTAAGATGCCACGTCCCCAGCACGTGTGAACTGCTTAAACAACAGCTTGTAAGAAAATATTCAGCAACCTGAATTGACTCTGAGAGCAACAGGGAGAAGAATCAATAGCAACCAGTGGTTCAGTAAGCCAATAAGTTCATATTTAATTGTGTTATCATTGAATTCAGAAAATAAAATCAGATATTGGGATAAAAATCTTGTTCCATTGTAGGAGACACAGGATATTTTATAGTTTAAAAACAGAAGATGAAAGTCATCAAGCTATTTCTCACATTTAAAAAGTAAGTTCATCAATCCAATCTTTCTCATAAATCACCATGTGAACTGGACTTTATTTCTAATAGCATTCATCTTATCATGGGATCCACTGTAAATGAAATGCCTGAGATTGCTCCCAATCAGCATCATGGCAGAATTTTTAAAAATCCCTAGTGGTGATTACTAATATCTGCAAATTTTATGTAAGTAATTCTGCACTGTTGACCAAATAGCAATAGCGCTTAGACTTATATACTGCTTCGTAGTGCTTTACAGCCCCCTTTAAGTGGTTTACAGAGTCAACATGTTGTCCCCAACAATCTGGGTTTTTTAATTTTACTGACTTCAGAAGGATGGAAGGCTGAGTCAACCTTGAGCTGGTCAGGATTGAACTCCTGGCAGTGGGCAGAGTCATCCTGCAATACTGCTTTCTAACCACCGTGCCACCATGGCTCTTTTTAAATGTTAAGATATTTGTTAAATCACAAAATCTATAATTTTATTCAGGAGAAAAAAAATCAGATGCTGCATGATGTTACTCACTTCTATCTTGTGCATGCATTTCTGTTCTCTTCTTTACGCCTGCTGATCTTCACAGGCAACATTTATTTGGCTGGGCTTCATTCCACTCCAGACTCTGTTTGCGCCAGCTGGAAGTGTATTCAGAAAGCAAAAATGTGAGGCAAGAAGCAGAATCTGAACAGCTGTCTAAATACCATGTACTATTTCCCCCCCTCTGCACTGTTACAGAAGAGCATTCGGATACATTGAGTACAGTATCCAATGCAAGGAATAATCAATCAATACGTGAGATATTTTCTTGTAAATATTAGAGACATTTTTGCAATAATCCGGTGATATACTTCATAAGCAAGAATGTAGCATGGCTCAGAATGTGAAATAAGGTAGCTGAATCACAACATTGCACACAAACATCAGGAAAGCAAAGCTCTGCTACTTATTTGCATGATACGGCTAAATATTGAGCATATTCTGTTGATTCAAACTACAGGTAGTCCTCGACTTATGACCACAATTCAGCTCAAAATTTCTATTGCTAAGCGAGATGTTTGTTAAGTGAATTTCCCCCCCATTTTATGGCCTTTCCAGCCACAATTTTTCAGTTTATCACTGCAGTTGTTAAGTTAGTAATATGGTTGTTAAGTGAATTTGGCTTCCCAGTTGACTTTCCTTGTCAGAAGGTCGTAAAAGGTGATCAACCTTTTGCAACCATCAGAAGTATGAATCAGTTGCCAAGCAGCTGAAATTTGATCACATGACCATGGAGATGCTGCAATGGTCTAAGTGTGAAAAACAGTGATAAGTAACTTTTTTCAGTGCTGTTGTAACGTCAGTCACTAGGACTACCTGTACTTCAAAGTACTTAATCCTATACTGCATTTTTATCCTGCCAATACAATTAGATTATCATTCTCCTAGAAATCTATGCTCTATAGAATGTCTGAAATACTTTATATGCCTTATTTTCTCACTAGATTTTGCTCACAGGAATGTTACTTTCAGCAGGTTTTCTTGTGAAGTCTGCCTTGAAGGAGACTTCTTGGTTTTAAATGTCCATTGCCTCTTTAAAGACAAGTAACTGGAATTTCCATTCTCTCTTAAAACTCAGTGATACAAAACAGAATATTAATTTCAAGTATCTTGTATACATTTTCATTTCATTGCATCCTTGTGATTTTGTTGTTGTTCAGTTAACTCAATAGCTTGATAAACAGGACTGATGGGGAAATCAAATATTGAAATAACCATTGGGATTATATTCAGCTAAATAGTTAATGAATGTATTGCTTGTTGTGGTATTTTAAAAACTGAACCCAACTTTCTGACAGACACCACTCATGTATGAGGCCAAGATTCCCCTAAATATAGCTATGACCATTTTTTTTCACAGTTGGAAAGCTTTTGTCATTTTAGAAAGCTGCTTCAGCTTTAATCTATAGTTTATTTTATAAATTATAGTTATGTAATTTTTTTGTGCTTTTGAGTCAGTGCTGACTCTCAGCAACTGCAGTTTTCTTGGCAAAGTTTTTGGAAGTGGTTGCCATTATCTGCTTCCTGTGGCTAAGGCAGGCTGACTGGCCCAAAGTTATCCATTTTAGCTTCATCCTTAGGGTGAGACAAGAACTCACAATATGCTGGTGCCATAACCACTACACCAAACTGGTTCTTCTGATTAGGCAAATTAGCCAGTGATATATACAAGACTTTCATTTCAAATATGTGTTTATGAAATTTTGTACCTTTAAAAATATGACTAAAAATATCCTATCCTGGAATATTTTTCTACTTAAAAGTGATAGTAAGCTAAATATGTTCTTTTTGAAACAATTCTACTTCAATGTGTACTTTAAGGTAGTGCCAGAAGCTAAGAAAGAGACATCACTGGCTAACATGTTCAACAAATCAACTGATGGGTCCCTGCATTATTCACTTCTAGCTTGCTGTAACAATATCTGCTGGTAGGACATAGGTTTTTTTCTCCTTCATCACTTATAAGAAGCATGTCAAATATTTAATGCTACTATCTAAATATGCAGTAATAATTAGCAAGAAGAAAAAGCCTCTGGAAAATTTACCTCTTTTATGTTTTTAGTATTACAATTAAATCATTAAATATAATATTTGGGAATGTTTGTTGATATGAATGCTGACAGGGAATTCCTGAAATTGATAATATACTACTGTGCTGTATTTATGAAGACAGGTTTCAAATATTTATTCTAAAATTATTTAATCTAAATTTTCGTCTTTCAAATTTTGTCTTTTTCACAAGCATCATCTGCTGACAACTTTTTTTCCCCAAGAAAAAAGAAAGCTATCAAATATCTAAGTGCATTGATGATGTCTCCTCGAATGGTGATGAAACGTTTGCAACCAAATTGTCAAATTCAGACCTCAGACCAGCAGCCCAGGTAATAAGTATCTATGGAGATTCCCGCTCACTCAGGTCATGGTTATTCCAAAGGTACTTTTTCAAAAGGCCTTTTGAAAAAGCACCTTGGGACAAGGATAACAAGGTTTTCTCTTTATGTTTTTAGTTCTCTGAATAAAGCAAGCAGAAATACATTTTCTAAACTTTTATTATTAAGTATCCACTTAATAAAATCATTTCCAGGAACGCAGTTGCCCCCCAAAATATGAAGCTATCTGAGTAGAATCAAAACAGGCTATGTCAGAACTAAGGTAAGGCTCTTTCAGTGGGCAATGGCCTAGAGCCCACAATGAAACTGTGGTGCACCAGAACAAATTATAATACACATAGTTCAAGAATGTCTCCTCAGAAAATTTTAAGGTACCATCCCAACCATACCAGAAGCAGTGGTCTAGCTTCCTTAGATACCAAATTATAACAAACTATAGCCTTTTGCTTAAATCTGTAATGAAGCTAGCATTTCTGGCGATTATTTTCTGTATTGTAGGCAATATATGTGTGTCCCAATTCCCAATTGTAGCATAACAGATTTCAAAACATCCATCCAAAAGAGTGAGGACACAAATCATAGTCTTCCAGCTTCTGTTGTGGCAGCTGGAAAGACCACAATATGATAAAATAATTATAGGATGCGATGTGACATACCAACTCTGCTACTGGCAGACAGAGCTTGATTGTATTAATTCAACTAGGAGCTAGTTAAAAATTCTAGAATAAAATAATAACAATAACAAATAAAATCTATGTTAAAATAATAATTTGGCATCCCATCTGTCAGTAGCGCATAAGCAAGAACATAGCCTAAGCTACAACATAATATTATTTTTTAAACCATGAAGTCCTATAGTCATTAGTGTGAGAAAAGGACAACCAGGCCTTAAAGTTGGTATAGGCGTCTACCTAATTGAAAACCTCTGCCTCTTTTATTGAATTATTTTTATAAATAAGATACTAAAATGCAACCAGGTGATTATACCAAAAGATTTAGTGCATTAATTGTCCAAAATAGCTACAATGGATTATTCATCAGGTTTTGATAAATCTTTAGTGCTGCTGTACAGAAACTAGCTACCTGTGCTGTGACTACAACTGTTCGTCTTTAAGCAGCTACTGAAGATAAACACTGCTGGAACATCCTCTGAATTAGATAATGAGAGAAATTTTCTGTTGTAGAGCGGCGGTAATCACTCAGGCAGACACCGAGGCAAAGGGTTCAGCTCTAACTTTATTTAAAAATAAAGGGTTACCGCTACTGCCGCTCTAACACGGCAGCCAGCTAGAGTGGCAACAGCTGATGCCATTTAACAGCTGCCTTTTATAGCTGGCTGTCAAATGGCATCAACCAATGGGAGAGGTCCGTGCTTTCCCACTCAAAGCAGGGACCTGAGTGGGAACTTCAGTCAATACACAACATTCCTCCCTCCCAGTGAGGAGCATGCGTATTCCTGTAAATATGTTGGGCACCTGCGTAGTCGCCCAGATCTTCTTGGTTCAGTTGGAAATGGTGCCGGGTTGTTGCCTTCTGCTTGCTGCATGGCTTCCATCGGAGGTGAGGCTGCTGGAACATCTGGAACTGGGTCAGGACCTTGGTCAGCTTCTTCTCCAGGTAGGCTGTCATCCCCGGTGGGCTGGAGGCTGGTTTCTTTGGGTGGTGGTGGTACTTCTGCATCGGGACCGTCTAGATGACCTCTGGGTACAGTGCTCCAACGTCTCCTCAAGTGGTCCACATGGTGCCGCCAGACACACCCATCTGGTAGCTGGATTCTATAAGACTTATGACCAGTTACTGCTATCACACGACCAGGCAACCACAATGATTGCCCAGCAAAGTTCCTGACATACACTTTGTCATTTACTAGGAACCCTTTGTCTTGGCTGTTACACCCAAGGGGAAGCACTGGGGCATAATTTGGGTGCAGCCTGTCAAGAGTGGTTCTCAACCAGCGTCCCATTAACACTTCAGCTGGTGACCTATTTGTGGAGGCACAAGGTGTTGTATGTTGGCTCAACAGGTATTGGGCCAGTCTAGGATGCCAATTAATGGGTCCCAATCTCTGTAGTACCTCCTTGGCAGATCTGACTGCCCTCTCAGCCAGGCCATTACTTGCAGGATGAAATGGGGCTACTAATATGTGTCTGATGCCCAGGTTGGCTAGGAAGATCTCAAATTCACAAGAGGTAAATTGGGGGCCATTGTCAGATACAATGGAATCAGGAAGGCCATGTGTGGCAAACATCCTGGTCAATGCCTTGTTAACTGCTTCAGTGGTTGTGGTGTGCATTAAGGTCAATTCCACCCACTTCGAAAATGAATCCACTACCACCAGGAATGTGCGCCTGTGGAAAGGGCCAGCCAAGTCTATATGGATTCTAGACCATGGGCTTCCTGCCTGCTCCCAGGTCCTAGGGGTGGCTGCTGGTGGGGATGCCCTGGTGGCTTGGCATGCCTGACAAGAATTGACCCAGCTAGAGATTTGGGCATCCATGCCCGGCCACCATACGTAGCTGTGGGCGAGGGCATTCATCCTAACTATCCCCGGGTGACCCTCGTGCAGCACCTTTAAGATCGAGGTTTGCAACTTGGGGGGGATCACTACTCTGGTTCCCCAGAGTAAACAGCCTTGCAATGAGGAAAGTTCCTGTTGGCGTAGCTTGTAGGGTAGGAATTCTGATGGATAAGGGGTTGTAGGCCACCCCCTCCCTACCCAGTCAAGGACTTGGGAAATTACCTTGTCCTTGGCCGAATGGGCAGCGATGTCAGAAGCGGTGACCAGCAGCTTGAGTTCTTCAATGAGGAAAACAGCAGTTGCTGGTGCTGGGTCCTCGACTGGAACAGGCAGGGGGCAGCGACTGAGGGCATCAGCATGGCAAAGGGTTTTTCCAGAGTGATAGACTAGAGTGTATGAATATGCAGCCAGAAAAATGGTCCATTTGGTCATCCTTGGGGATAAAATCTGGGGAGTTTGTTTAGTGCCAGATAAAATACCTAACAGTGGCTTGTGGTCTGTTATGAGTTCGAAGTGATGACCGTAGAGAAACTCATGGAATTTCTTTACTGAAGCAACTGCAGCCAAGGCCTCCTTGTCAATTTGGCTATAGTTGCGTTCAGTGGAGGACAATGTCCTTGAAAAGAAGACTATAAGTGCTTCTGCACCGTTAGGCAGTCTGTGACTCAGAACGGCCCCTATTCCGAAGGGGGAAGCATCTGCTGCTAGAACTAGTGGTAAATCCTTGTTGAATTGAATTAATACAGCTTTGGACGTTAGTAGTGATTTGACTTCCTTGAAAGCAGGGAAGTCCCCAGTGCCATGGCGACTTCTTGTCTAGGAGTCTGTGAAGAGGCTCAGCAATTGAAGCTTTATGGGGCAGGAACGAAGCATAGAAATTTAGGAGTCCCAGAAAAGTTTGGAGCTCAGTTTTATTAGTAGGAGTGGGAGCTTCATGAATGGCCTTGACCTTCGACTCTGTTGGGTGAATACCCTTGGCGTCAATTCTGTAACCTAAAAATTCCACTTGTGGAGTGGCTATGGTGCATTTCTCTCTTTTCAATTTAAGACATGACTGTCTAAAACGTTCAAGCACACTTCTGACCCTCTGCAGCAATTGAGTTTGGTTGGTGGCAGATATAAGAATGTCATCGAAGTATGGCACAACGCGTGGCAAAGCTTGCAGAATTCTTTCCATTAGAGACTGGAAAATCCCAGGGGCCACACTAACTCCGAATTGTAGGTGTGTACATTTAAAAGCCCCTCTGTGTGTCACTATTGTTTGCAGTTCAGCAGTTTCGTCATCAACAGGGAACTGTTGATAAGCCTGGGACATATCTAATTTTGCAAAAATGGAGCCAGGCTCAAGGGAATGGAGTAGGTGTTGCACCATGGGACCAGATAAGCGCTTACTTGTAAGTATCTATTTATGGAAGATTTATAGTCAGAGCAGATTCTTAAATTTCTGTCTTTCTTTAGAGGCGTCACTATAGGGGTCTCCCATTTGGAAAAATCTGTAGGTTGTAGTATGCCTTGTTTAATTAATCTGTCTAGTTCCTTGTCAAGTTTAGGACGAATTGCAAAAGGAACTCTGCGGGGTTTTAAACGGATTGGTACTGCTTGGGGGTCCACCTTGAAGGATATTGGGGTTCCCACTTAGCAACCTAGGCCCTCGCTGAATACGTCAGCATACTCCCTGAACAAGGAGTCAACTTCTGAACATGCAATGACGTGGATTCCACCTATGTGGAGGCCCAGGGCAGGGAACCAGTCTAATCCCAATAGGCTTGGGAGGGCGCCATCCACTATCACTAAAGGCAAGTGACCCTTAAAATCTTGAAAATGAACTAGAAACTTGCCTTTTCCGATGACAGGAATGGTTCTGCCTTGGTAGTCCCGTAGTGTCAGATTGCAGCCAGGGATCTTCTTTCTCGTTACTCTGGGAAGCAGTTGCTTCAAGGTGCCCACGAGATGATGGATAGTGCAGAGCTGGTGTCTACTTCCATTCTGCATGGTCTGCCTTCTATAGAAACAGTGACACTAATTTTGTTAGAACTACTTTTAGGTATCTTAGCTTGGTAGCATGTGAAGCAATCCTCGATTTGTCTTGGATATTGTTTGGGTTTCTTTGTGGCTGGTTAAGGTCTTCCCTGCCTGACATATTCTTGCCAAATGACCCTTCTTTTGGCATCTAAAGCATATGGCATTCCTGAATCTGTAAGATGCCCTGAGATGGTTGGCCCCACAGCTTAAACAGGTAGTCTGTATTCGTGGAGGTTGGCTTGCAACCTGCCTGTACTCCCTTTGATTTGAGTTGGGCTGTCTGAGGCGGTTTATCTCAGTAGCCTCTTCTAAACCTTCCTCTGTGGAGGCTTCATCAAAATGCACTGTTGGGTTATCTAGTCTGATTGGATTTCCCTGTATTTCAGCTGCTGAGAGTGCTGATAGCTCAGCAGCCTGGGATTCTTCTATGGCTTGTTTTAAGGTTAGATCCCCTTTAGCTAATAGTCATCTAACTCCACAGACCAGCTGATCTAACAGCATATCTTCAAGGTAATCCCTGAATCCTCAATGTAAGGCAGCTGTTCTTAGTCCTGCCATATAGTCACTAATGGTTTCTCCTTCTGACTGAATGCGCCTTCTGAAGGCATGACGCCTGGCAATTCTGGAAGGCTTAGGGGAGTAATGGTTGGAGAGAATTTCTTGTAATTCCTCCCAGGGAATAGTCTTAATAGATCGTGGGGCCAGTAATGCTGTTGCGGTGTCAAATACCGTGGCTCCGCAAAAGCTTAGGAAATAAGACTTTTTTCTATGGTCAGAGATATCAGTAAGGTCTATAGCATCTAAAAAGCAGTCAAACCAGTTCCTGTATGATTCCCATGTCTCTGCCGTCAGTCTGAAGGGCGGGAATGCAGGATTCGAAGTTATCTTTCTGTCAGCTGTGCTGCTTCTCCTGAGGCGATTTAGAGACCGCGCTTTGTGAACAGTGACAGCAACTCTGTAGCGATTTCAGCTCTCGGCTAGTGATTTTGCTCTTTTTCTTCCTTTTGCCTGGCTTGCCTTTATTTAGGATCCCGCCCTCATCGCCAGTGTTGTAGAGCGGCGGTAATCACTCAGGCAGACACCGAGGCAAAGGGTTCAGCTCTAACTTTATTAAAAAATAAAGGGTTACTGCTACTGCCACTCTAACACGGCAGCCAGCTGGAGCAGCAACAGCTGATGCCGTTTGACAGCTGCCTTTTATAGCTGGCTGTCAAACGGCATCAACCGATGGGAGAGGTCTGTGCTTTCCCACTCAAAGCAGGGACCTGAGTGGGAACTTCAGTCAATACACAACATTTTCCTCAAATATCTGTATAAAAAGAAGGACATGTCCATCTCTACCTCTCCAAAATCACAGGGACAGAGCCTTTCAGTCAGTGGTATCCCTTTATATTTGTGTTCCAGGATGGCTGATAGAGCCACATGGGATCATGCAGGCGAAGACTTTACAATTATTTGCTATCTCTGACAGGGTAACAGTATATTTGATAGAATCTGGATCCATAAACAATGGAGCTTTCTCCAAGTCTGCTTGCCTTTCTAAGAGTCCTCTACAAGATGTGGGTATTCTGGAGAACCGGTAGTGGACATTTTGAGAAGTTCGGAGAATTGACAAATACCATCTCTGACTGGAGATTTTACAGTATCCTTCCCCTGCCATTCCCACCAAGCCACACCCATAGAACCAGTAGTAAAAAAATTTGAATCCCACCACTGTCCTCTACCCCAGTGGCCCCCAACTTGTTAAGTACCAGGGATCGGTTTTGTACAGAGTGGTTTTTCTGCAGACCGGAGGGAGTATGGATTCATGTGCTCCCTGCCTACCGAGCTTGTTTGCACAGTTCAGTTTCTGGCATGTCGGGGCTTGTGCCAGTCCACAGACGAGTTGGGTCTACACTTTGTCTCAGCATTTGTTTGGCCTGCTCATAGTCCATTTTAAGTATTGAGCAGGGAGAAAAGCCTAGTTTGACAAGACTGGACTCAACAGCCTTGATCCATGAACAATTTATTGTGGAAGGATTGACAGTGCAAGGCCTTGAGGGGGAGAAGGAAATTATACAGATTCTTCCTTCAGATTTTGTTAATGCTGTCTTCTTAGAATATTCAAAGAATGCACTGAGGGTAGGGTAGGCTGGGTAAGGTAGTTTTGTGAGGACACATTTCTATGTTTTTCATTTTAGGATTCTCAAAATCTAAAAAAAACTTGCTCTATCATATTCTATTGTTTCCCCAGAAGAATCAGCTTCACAAACCTATCAATAATATGGAGGATATGTCAATATTTACTTTTTTAAAAATGCCCCTGTAGATAGCAAAATGATACCATCTTATTTATTCCTTTTACCGTAGATATTTCATGCATGTTAACAGTAAAATAAACTAGTGAACAGTACAAGTTAATTAATTTTACAGTAGGAAACTATCAATTATTACTAAGTACATGAACATTCCTGTGAATGCATATCTTTCTTAAAATAATTGCAGGTGATTTGGCATGTTTTATAGTGAAGTATAATCATTTTTTTAATCTTCTTGAATAATTTTTTTTAAGCTGATTGCTTTTATGATGATGCTGTTGTGAGTGTCATGTCATAATTCCTGCATTACAAATAGTAATCTCATTGGTCACAAATTAATATATTAATATTATTGTTTTTAATATTTTTATTGTTTATTAAACATTTTTATTGTTTATTAAATTCTGAATCAGAGGTTATATCCACATTTACTATTTAAATTCTGGATGGATTTCAGTTTGACAGTAGTTTATTATCTATTCAAACTTAACAGCAGGCTACCACATTCTCTTATGGCTGTCCCAGGTAATGGATTACTAATTACTTTCCTATAGATTGGATTTTCTGGAAAAAGAATAATGGATCAAAAGAGGACCTGCACATGAACCTCTGTTCCAGATTTGATTTGTCTCCTAATAAATGGCTGGAAGATTCATAAGAAAGACTATTACTGTGCAATATTCTTATAGCCTGAAAAAATTTCAATCCAGACATTCATACATTTTGACTGAGGTACAAAAGAAAGATGTGAACTATGGCTCATTTCTATTGGCTTTGCTTGTGATTTTCATATGGAGTTTAAATCCTTGCAAAATGCAGAGAATGTGGGCCTTTTATGTTATATTTTATATGCACTGTGCATGAAGGAATCATTGTGTAAGTAACAAAGTGGTGGTGGAAGCAACAAGTCCAATACATTGATGATTGGACCTACTGCATAGCTGGTGTTTTTGACAATATTTAGGTTGAAAGTTTGTGCACAACAATTTAAACTCAATGGATTTAAAGTGGATATACAATGTTAAATCTAACAGAAAAATACAACCAGTTTAATGTCTGCTGCTTTCAATGCATTCTGCTAAAATATATTATCCACAGAAGGAAAGGCAGATGGTCTGTTTTTAATACCCAGCATTTCCCCAGATAGCTACATCTTGCAAATGAATTGCAGATTTTCTGACATCTCAGTACACAGAGCTCATCTCACTATTAGATATTTGTTTGCCAAAACAGGCCATTAAATGGATTGACAGGCAAACTAGATTTTTGCTGCATTGTTTTTTTCTCATTTGATGTGATGGACAGGTCATGCAGATGCCAAAGAAAGAAAGAACTTCCATCAACCTCTCCAGGATCTTAATTAAAACACTGCATTGATAACATAATGCAGTGGTTACACCTGAATCAAACATATTGTGGAAACATTTGGAACCCACGTGAACTGTTGCTGGCAAATGTTATGATTAATCCAGCTGATGCAATTCACTGAAGTGACAGTAGTAGAACTACACCAAATTCTAAGCTACATAGCACATGAATGGCGAGGGCTGTATTAACCAGGGCTGCACAGCAATGATGCAAGCATATCGGCACTGCTAATTCTTACAGGCTAGAATGGTTTGCCACACTGCAGTCTCTTCACTAACTAGTGCAGGGGTGTCAAACTCAATTTCATTGAGGGCCGCATCAGGATTGTGATTGACCTCAGGGGATAGCACTTCTGGGCTCTGTTTTTGCTGGCAGAGGGCTGCAGGAGGCCATCACAGCTGAAAATGGAGCCTAGGAGGCCCACATGCAGACTGCACGAGCTCCATTTTGTTAGCAGAGGCTCCCCAGGTTGGTCCACTGTTTCCAGGCCAGGCCCGTGGGCAGATCTAAGCACCCCGTGGGTCAGATATGGCCCGCAAACCTTGAGTTGGACACCCACTCATTAGTGGGTAAGGCCCAGGACTGGTGTTTAAGATCAATTTGTTCAGCTTTCCAACATCTTGAATGTGAATCATGAACTGGCTGAAATCTGAATTTGTCTCTGAATTCATTCAGTAATCCCTTCTCTTCATTGTCCCATGAAACATATAATGAAATAATGATAACCCAACATTCAGGATTGTTTGTATGTCCTTCTCTCATAAGCCCAACCCTATGATTTCTAACAGAAAAAGCACAGTTTCTTTCACTTTAAAAGAAAATATAAAAGGGCTTACTTTTATTTTAAAACATTTAAAATATAAAATAAATGACCAATCAAAAAAAGTGACAAAGGATTTACAGGATGAGAAATAACATATCACTAAATTTACAGCCATTTAAAATAAAATTTAAAAATATTAAAAAACAAGAAAAACTATTTTAAGTCCTAGATTCCTTCCCATTGTACTTGATTGGCAATTACATCAAACAATATATAAAGATCAAACTATATCCTTATGTCAAATGCTTCCTACTTAAAATGATACTATAGGTAGTCCTCAACTTATGACCACAATTGAGACCAAAATCTCTGTTGTTAAGTGAGGCAGTTGTTACGTGAATTTTGTCCCATTTTACGACCTTTCTTGCCACAGCTGTTAAGTGAATCACTGCAGTTGTTAAAATAGTAACAGGATTGTTAAGTGAATCTGGCTTCCCCATTGACCTTGCTTGTCAAAAGATCACAGAAGATGACTCTGGGACACTACAACTATCATAAATATGAACCTGTTACCCAGCATCCAGATTTTGATTACATGACCATATGGATGCTGCAATGGTCACAAGTGTGAAAATTGGTCATAAATCACTTTTTTCAGTGGCGTAACTTTGAACAGTCACTAAGTGCAAGTCAAGGACTACCTGTATAAGTATCTCAGCATTTATTTATTTATTTATTTGTCAATTGCTTACAAGATAATAGGTATAAGTAAAACATAGTTATGAATACATGAATACATATAAGAAAAATAAAAGAAATAATAGGACAGGGGTGGTAGGCACATTGGTGCACTTATGCGCGCCCCCTACAGACTCTTAGGAAAGGGGTGAGGTCAATAGTAAACAGTTTAAAGTTAAAGTTTTGGGGGTTTGGGGAAGAAACCACAGAGTCAGGTAGAGTATTCCAGACATTGACCACTCTGTTGCTGAAGTCGTATTTCCTGCAATCAAGTTTGGTGCGATTAACCTTGAGTTTGTATCTATTGTTTGCTCTTGTGTTGTTATGGTTGAAGCTGAAGTATTCATTGACAGGTAGGACATTGCAATGTATGATTTTATATACTATACTTAGATCGGACCGAAGGTGGCGTAGTTCTAGGTTTTCAAGGTCTAGAATTTTGAGTCTGGTGGCCTAAGGTATTCTGCAACGAGTAGAGGAGTGAAGAACTCTTCTTGTAAAATATTTCTGGACTTTCTCAATTGTGTTAATATCAGATACGTAATGTAGTTTCCAGACTGATGAGCTGTATTCGAGTATTGGTCTAGCAAATGTTTTGTATGCTGTAGTTAGTAGTGTGATATTACCAGAGAAAAAGCTACGTAGGATTAGGTTAACTTGCTTTAATTTAATTTAATTAGGTTAATTAGCTTGCCTTGTTGTGTGACATGTAATAAATGGGGAAGTTGTTGCTCACATTTAGTCAACTTCCATTGTGGATGCATACTATTAATTTTGTTATTGCTGCATATTCCTCAAATTAAGTGTTCCAGCGTGATATTATTGGCAGAGATAATATCTCTTTTCCAATGTTGGGCCAAATTTGCCCTGTGCTCATCAGTATATATTAGAGGTGAGTGGGCAATTAATTTTCCCAAGGGATCACATGAGAAACTGGGACTGTTGTGGAGGACTGCCACCAATGCCCTGCCCCCACCACTGTGTCGACACTCTGCCCTGGGCTGATGCGGCCTCACCCTCCACCAATGTCACCCGCCAATGCCACTGTACTAACATTCTGCTCCTGCAAGCACCTCATCCCCAATGCTACTGATGTCCCCACTCCACCTCTGATGCTACACCACCCCTACCCTCTGTCAATGTCATCCCAATGCAGGCCAGATGTGGCCTGTAGTCCACAAAATGCCTGCAGGCCTGGTAAATATCATATTAAATTATGAGATTAAATTACAAAGTCAGTGGTTCTGAAAAGATTCCTGGTAGAAAAAAATCCTGAGGTTTCAATTCATGTTTTTTAAGTAATCCTGTGTCATTTTCCCCCCAGTGCTTTTGAAGTTGACTTCTCTTCCCATAATTTCTCTTAAATTATAGCTTGTGATAAATTTTATTGTATTTTACAACAGTTTTCCCATTGTTATAATATAATTGTACATTTAAAGAGGAAGGGTGTTGTTGATGTCACAGATTTAACAATAGAATTTCCTTTCAGAGAAGGCCTCCCTAATTTTGAAAGCATTTATTTCTTAGATATTGTACAAATTATTTGCCTATGTTATCTGCTACATCTGTTTGCATTTATGAAATAATTTCTCTTTCTATTTTCGAACTAGCTTTCTCTTGTTCTTATTTTAAATGATTTTAATTTTAAACTATTTTAACAAATTCTAGCCATCCAAAATGATGTGTATGCACTAGAAAAATGGCCTTTCAATTTTTGTACAAATAAATGATTAAATGATATTCTTTGAGTTTTTGAAAAATAGCAACAACAACTAAATAATACATTTGCTTCTTTTGCACTAGTTATGATATATTCTTAGTAATATAAGTGTTTTGAATAGATTTCAACTAGAACAAGGAGAACTCACAATATATTTAATCATCCAGTTTTGAAACATGGATGTTTGGCTAACTTAGGTTTTTGCTTGAGGGAATTGGCAAACTATGCATTATTTTTCATGAAGCAAATTTTCATTCCAAGATCCTCTGCTGTGAGCAAATTTATTCTTTTTTAATTATATTGTGCTAGGCACACACAGAAGTCATTCAGTCTACATACTATGCCAGGAAAATAAATCAATCTCTCTAAGATTGCTCGTCTTGCCTAAAGAACATATATGATCATTTATCTGTCACCAAGGGATTTGTGAATGTCTTTACTATTCAGAGTATGAAGTGCTATTTGGTTTTAGTACAGCAGCTAGACTTCTGTGTAAATCAAATTATCTGTTTTTCATTAAGGGCCACCTTGGACTGTTGAAGTTTCCATTTGCAAAACAGAAGAGTAACCAATTACATAATTACAACACCCTCAATTTGATGTGATAGAAGTCCTTCAAAATGATATATACAGTTTACCTTAAGAAGAAAATAGATAAACATGTTACATTATGTCATGTTCCCATGTATGAATTTTATATGACTTCAAGCCCCTCCATGCAGGCATAGCATGTGACATCTCTGAATACCCAAAAGAATGTTTTATATATATATATATATATATATATATATATATATATAACATTCTTTTGGGTATGAGCCGAAAGACAGAAAAGAAAGCAGTATGCTTTCTCCCTTAATTGGGGCTTAACAGGGTGTTGTAATACAAGTATATATATATATATATATATATATATATATATATATATATACTTGTATTACAACACCCTGTTAAGCCCCAATTAAGGGAGAAAGCATACTGCTTTCTTTTCTGTCTTTCGGCTCATCACCAGAGACCATACCGACAGAAAGCTATTTGTTTCGTTGCCTTTTGTTTACATGTGTGTAAGGTTTTTAAGCTGATAATTTTAAATAATAAATAAGGGAGACTAGTATAGATCTATTTCGAGCTAGTTAGCTCTCTTCAGCTAGCCATACCCTTACTGGGATTCGAACCAGGGAAGTATTACATGTGAGGCAGTTGTAATTGCCACTACACCACTGGCTCTCTCCTTATCAGCTCAGGCAGGGGAATAAGTATATACTTGTATTACAACACCCTGTTAAGCCCCAATTAAGGGAGAAAGCATACTGCTTTCTTTTCTGTCTTTCGGCTCATCACCAGAGACCATACCGACAGAAAGCTATTTGTTTCGTTGCCTTTTGTTTACATGTGTGTAAGGTTTTTAAGCTGATAATTTTAAATAATAAATAAGGGAGACTAGTATAGATCTATTTCGAGCTAGTTAGCTCTCTTCAGCTAGCCATACCCTTACTGGGATTCGAACCAGGGAAGTATTACATGTGAGGCAGTTGTAATTGCCACTACACCACTGGCTCTCTCCTTATCAGCTCAGGCAGGGGAATAAGTATATACTTGTATTACAACACCCTGTTAAGCCCCAATTAAGGGAGAAAGCATACTGCTTTCTTTTCTGTCTTTCGGCTCATCACCAGAGACCATACCGACAGAAAGCTATTTGTTTCGTTGCCTTTTGTTTACATGTGTGTAAGGTTTTTAAGCTGATAATTTTAAATAATAAATAAGGGAGACTAGTATAGATCTATTTCGAGCTAGTTAGCTCTCTTCAGCTAGCCATACCCTTACTGATAAGGAGAGAGCCAGTGGTGTAGTGGCAATTACAACTGCCTCACATGTAATACTTCCCTGGTTCGAATCCCAGTAAGGGTATGGCTAGCTGAAGAGAGCTAACTAGCTCGAAATAGATCTATACTAGTCTCCCTTATTTATTATTTAAAATTATCAGCTTAAAAACCTTACACACATGTAAACAAAAGGCAACGAAACAAATAGCTTTCTGTCGGTATGGTCTCTGGTGATGAGCCGAAAGACAGAAAAGAAAGCAGTATGCTTTCTCCCTTAATTGGGGCTTAACAGGGTGTTGTAATACAAGTATATACTTATTCCCCTGCCTGAGCTGATAAGGAGAGAGCCAGTGGTGTAGTGGCAATTACAACTGCCTCACATGTAATACTTCCCTGGTTCGAATCCCAGTAAGGGTATGGCTAGCTGAAGAGAGCTAACTAGCTCGAAATAGATCTATACTAGTCTCCCTTATTTATTATTTAAAATTATCAGCTTAAAAACCTTACACACATGTAAACAAAAGGCAACGAAACAAATAGCTTTCTGTCGGTATGGTCTCTGGTGATGAGCCGAAAGACAGAAAAGAAAGCAGTATGCTTTCTCCCTTAATTGGGGCTTAACAGGGTGTTGTAATACAAGTATATATTTATTCCCCTGCCTGAGCTGATAAGGAGAGAGCCAGTGGTGTAGTGGCAATTACAACTGCCTCACATGTAATACTTCCCTGGTTCGAATCCCAGTAAGGGTATGGCTAGCTGAAGAGAGCTAACTAGCTCGAAATAGATCTATACTAGTCTCCCTTATTTATTATTTAAAATTATCAGCTTAAAAACCTTACACACATGTAAACAAAAGGCAACGAAACAAATAGCTTTCTGTCGGTATGGTCTCTGGTGATGAGCCGAAAGACAGAAAAGAAAGCAGTATGCTTTCTCCCTTAATTGGGGCTTAACAGGGTGTTGTAATACAAGTATATACTTATTCCCCTGCCTGAGCTGATAAGGAGAGAGCCAGTGGTGTAGTGGCAATTACAACTGCCTCACATGTAATACTTCCCTGGTTCGAATCCCAGTAAGGGTATGGCTAGCTGAAGAGAGCTAACTAGCTCGAAATAGATCTATACTAGTCTCCCTTATTTATTATTTAAAATTATCAGCTTAAAAACCTTACACACATGTAAACAAAAGGCAACGAAACAAATAGCTTTCTGTCGGTATGGTCTCTGGTGATGAGCCGAAAGACAGAAAAGAAAGCAGTATGCTTTCTCCCTTAATTGGGGCTTAACAGGGTGTTGTAATACAAGTATATACTTATTCCCCTGCCTGAGCTGATAAGGAGAGAGCCAGTGGTGTAGTGGCAATTACAACTGCCTCACATGTAATACTTCCCTGGTTCGAATCCCAGTAAGGGTATGGCTAGCTGAAGAGAGCTAACTAGCTCGAAATAGATCTATACTAGTCTCCCTTATTTATTATTTAAAATTATCAGCTTAAAAACCTTACACACACACACACACACACACACACACACACACACATATACTATATATATATATATATATATATATATATATATATATATATATATATATATATATACCATTCTAAAAGTATTTTTACATCTCCTTTCTAGAAACCACTGAAAAACAGGACTTAGATACTTTGGTTACAATTTCTAGTCTCATATTCAATTATTGTTTTTATAATATGTTTAGATTATATTTCAGTAAATACAAATGAGATTGTTTCAATAAACTTTCTTCCTTGGTTTTAATGTAATCATTAAGTGGTCATATATCTTCCTCCACAATTTGTTTTACCATAGGAGTCCACATCCACCAATCTTGTTTTGAAGGTATCATCTATCAAGATAATTAGAACTTGCAGGACATTATTCATAGACATCAATTTTTCTGGTTTGCAAGAACCATCTCAGTCCTATCAATTATTCCTGAAATATACTGAATCATTGGCATCTTGGTTCAACAGCTCTGTTTCCTATCATTTAGGCTAGACTAGAATTTTCCTTAAATGCTTGCAATATTCTGAGCTAATGCATTCTTGTCAATTATGATTTTTGTAACATATTTATCAAGTCCAAATTACGTTATATGATCACTACTGAATAACTGAATAGCATTTAGTAATGATTTTGATTTGGCAAACAGTTTTAAGCATCAAAACCTAATGTTAAAAGTTGTTTATAAAGCAAGTGCTTCCCTTGCTTTAACTGAGAATAAATAAGTTAAATGTAGTATTAATAAAAATGTTGTTAGGAATTTAATTACAATTGCTAATAGAAACATTAGGAACCATATACATTTAAATCATTATATTGAGTAAGCAAATTATGAAAGATTATATACACCAGTAGCCTTAAGAAACACTGCAAATGTTTAAAAATTCTGTGATTGTAGTTTTTATCTTTCTCATTTGATTGATATTTCACTAAACTAGTGCCTAGTAATATATATGTGATTGTAATAATGTATTGATATGAATAGCACATTAATAGATAAAATCATATGCAATTAATAAACCACTGTATTCTTTTAACAGGCATTTTTCTGATATTAGCATGAAAGCATGAAATCATTTTTCCCATGTATAAATTTACAAAACTTACATATTTAAGCTAAAATTTGTTTCGCTTCTGAATCATATAATTCTATTTTCAGTGCTAGAAAGTAAGAAAGAAACAGATTGAAAATTGCCAACTTTCAAAGTCTCAAAATGAGAAAAAAATCAGTTAATAAAAACCATGTTTCAATTTTTAGAAACACTTTTTTAAATGTACGCATACGCTTGGATGCAAATCTCCCATGTGTTTCTTTACACACTATTCCCAAACATTTGTTGTCATGTTTTATTATATTTAGCCAACAAAAAAGCAATACTTATAACAGAACATTGAGTACTGATTGAGAACATATTTCTGGATTCTTAGAAATTGTAAGTAATTCTGTTGTGGTAAATCAGATTTGATGGAGAAATATCAAATAGGATACAAATCAAACATTATTTTATATGCAATAATGAGATAATTTAGAACTTAGAAATCCTCACAACTGTTGTTTGCTTGTGGATGAATAAAATATGGATTCTTTTTAAACAGGTAAACAGACAGGCTGCTTCTTCCAGCTCTGGGATCCAGCCAGAGCTGGATGAAGCTTCTTGGATGAGAAGCAAAATGCCTTAAAAGAAAAATCAGAAAGTCCAGTTGCCTCTTGAAAAAGTACCTTTGGGACAACCATGTCTTGGATGACTGAAAATCTCCATAGACATGTACTATTGGAGGTTTTTTGGCCATGCATTGAAATGTTTTTCTAGTATTTCAGTCAACGGTTGAGCCTTGAACACTCTCAGACAAGGCCTAGGTGCTGCAATTTCCCCACCTGCCTTACTGCCTCCCTCCCCACTGCAAAAAAAAAACATCTATGTTCTTTTGGCTGGCATGCACAGTGGCATGTAGCAGCAAAACTGAAATTACCAAATTACCTATGCAATATATACTAAATACTGTACAAATATATTTATTCTATTTTCCTAATTATCCCCTTCAGAAATACCTTTGTTGTCAAGGAATTGTTAATCACAGTAGGCTAGGTACAAAATCAACTGACTGAAAAGTGTGTGCATAAATTTTAATACTCATTCTAGTACTGAGGAGCATTTTAAATGCCATGCTTTCTCTTGGAGCCAATTTAAAGTAAAACGTGCTACCAGATACTAAAAGCTTCAACGTAGTTGAGACTAGGAGCTCCTGGGGTCGCTGTCTCATTGGGGACATATAAACATTTGTTAGCAACATGGTGCCATGGTTGAACTGAATTAATGCACCATGGCATATGTCTTGGCTAGAGGGAGGGCCTTGACCTCCAGGGTGCTTTTTGCTCTTGTGTGCTTTGCTCTGGTTCTGTCCTAATTAAAAATGAGTGAAATCCATTTAATAGGAAGTCACCAACAGTCCATGTTACCTGGAGCATTGTTGGGATTGTTTCTTGAGTATTGTTGCTTTACAGCTCCCAGAGAATGATTGTCAGTGTCACTTTCCCAGTTATCGGTAAGAAAATATTTTTGGTGCAAGAACTATAATCAATGCAAAATCACATATATACACCCCCTCCTGAAATCATAAGTATCCCTACTGAGGTGTTATGAGCACAATAAAAATAATATTTCCTAAATAATAATAATAATCTAAAAAGTATTTAGTGAATTAATGCAGTCCTAGGAACTGATTTGAATTTGCACCATCCTTTTGTCAATAAAAAGACTGTTCTTTTGTGGGAAGTAAAAGCACAAGGAAATTGTTCAAACAACAATAGGAAATCTGGGAGGCTTGGTTTTCCTTTTCCAGGTTAGGAAGCCACATGTCCCCCAGCAATGTCTGTATCCGTGCATTTGATTTATTTTGCATAAAAGAAAAGGAATTACATATGCCTGTATTTAAATCGTTATTTTTAACTTGCTTCTTTGAAGTAGCAAGATCATTTTGATTTTCTAGACGGTTAACTGTCTCGTTCAATTTTGTGTGCTGTACAAATCCAACACATTTTCTCCTTTATATAATTCAAATTATTAATAAAGTTGTTTCACAATACTGGCCTGTGACATTCCATTTCATATCTATTCTAGAAAATGAAAAACAATTGATGAGAACTCTTTAAATATCATTTTCAAGTTAGCATTATGTCCATCTAATACAGTTGTTATTAGAGCCCAAATTTTAAACAGCATGCCATGGGTATTTTATCAAATGTTTTGCTCAGATCAGGATAAAATTCATAGCATTCCCACAAGCTACTGAAATAAGATTAGACTGATAAAATTTCAATATAAACCCATGCAGCTCTCTAGTAATCACTGTATTATTTTCAAAGTGCTTATAGATTGAACACTTATAATCTGATTAGAATCTTTCCATATAATGCTGCTAGACTAACTGCAAAATCCCCTCTTCTAATGATTTATGGTTATGTGGTATACTCTATTTTGTTATTTAAATTGGTTTTATGATTATCTTAACTTTATTATGTAAGCTACCAAGGTTTGAGGTGGTAAAAAATATAGTGTTCTGCAAAAAGTCTTAGGTCTATCAGATTCAAGCTATGAGTCTATTCCTCGACCTAATTCTTAAAATTACCTAATTAAGTGCATACCTCATTTTTAGAGAATAAGAGTTGAGTATCTCTGTTCTTTGTCTGTTATATTTTACTCAGCATTTTTAAAAATTTAATGTTAAACATATCTGAAGTCTTTTTGTATTCTTAGCATCTGTTAGTTTTATAGACCACAGTTTCTCTGATGTTCAAAGTGAGTTTGGATTTAAAAAATTTAAGAAATTAGAAAAACATATGTGCTGAACATCTGTGCTGAAGTTAAGTATACCCGCACTAGAGAAAGGGGGAAAGACATTCCCAATCCAGGTAATTTGAATCGCTATTTCCAGAGAAGACCAATAAATGATATGAACAGAAACAAGTTACCAAGGCAACTGGTCTTGACAGGGACAAAGTGAGAACAAAGGAAAGAAATGAGCTTATTAGCTACCTTTAATTGTAGAAGTCTTTTTTTTTACTTTGATGCATTTTTTTTAGCTTTGATGGGAAAGCAAGGTCTATGCCTTAATAATATCTTGCACCAATCTCTAAATCAGAATTCCCATGCATGAATCAAGACCAATCAAGTATTTTTTAAAAATAATTTCTACCCACATCCCAGATCCTTTTGTTTAGAAGTCAGTCTGATTAATTTCAGTTAAACCTATACCAGATAAGGCTATGTAGAATTAAAAATGTTCGTGTTTAAAATAAAGCACTTTGCAGCATTACTGAATAGCCTAAGCTAAAATGATACAAAAGGGTAGAGAAGATTCTTTTGAGCATGTCTTTTTCTAGTGCATCTGAAAGAAAAACGTTTTTTTTTTAAAAAAAAATAGAGAGAGAGAGAAGATTTTATATCTGCACCATTTACAATACTGAATTCTATCCACCGATGGTGCAGTGGTTAAAATGCAGTATTGCAGGCTAACTCTACTCACAGTCTGAAGTTTGATCCTGAAGGGCTCAAGGTTGATTCGGTCTTTTATTTTTCTGAGGTCAGTAAAATGTGGACCCAGATTGTTGGGAGTAATATGCTGATAATATAAAATACTCAGAGTGCTGTAAAGCATTTTGGAGCAGTATGAATGTTTAAGTGCTATTGCAATTACAAATGAAACATTGATACTTTTTAGATCTCAACATCACATTTTCTTCGTTTTTAGTTTTCATTACTTTTTCATAATTAGAAATGTGTCAAAGACAATGCAGCGCTGAATTGATCACCTTAGTGGGAAGTTTCTTCTCCATCTTCAGACTCAGAGGATTTCTGGTAACTATTAGATTTTTCATAGCATTAACTCAGTCATGCAGTGCAAACATCTTGATTTGGCTGACAATTATGGCTAGGTCACTCAGAAAGCCAGAGCTGGATGCAGGCCACTGAAATTTGGTAGCCAAGTTTGCTTTCCTGTTAATTAAACTATTAAGATGAGATGGCCATTAAAGCAAAAAAAAAATCTAGAATGAGTTTGTGCCTTGAGATTTGAGTCATTTATTACTTTGTCAGTAACTTTTTATAGTAATTTGAAGTAAGTTTTATGCATTTTTTGAGTCTTGCTTCATATTAATGTTCATCTCACTAGTTCATGTTATAGACGGAACCTCAAGCTGTAACTGGAACAGTTGGGTTTTTAGACCATACTGTTTTTTAAAGGCAGAATTTAAAACATTCTTCTCTACGTCTAACAGAAGTAACAGAATAACAGAGTTGGAGAGGATCTTGGAGATCTTTTAGTTCAACCGTTTGCACAAGTGGATTTCCAGTCTCTTCTTAAAAGCCTACCATGATGGAGCACACACAACTTCTGAAGGCAAACAGTTCCATTGGTTAATTGTTCTTACTGTTAGGAAATTTCTCCTTATTTCTAGGTTGCTTCTCTCCTTGATTAATTTCCATCCATTGTTTTCTATCAAATCTTAATGATTTGACTATCTCCTCCAATATGCCAGGATAATTTGAAGATGTTTGCCCAGAGATGTGCCTCAGTCTTGTCTCCTAGCAATTTAGGATTTCGCTCTTTCTATAGTTGTTCCGGATCTTTGGGGTATTACCCCTGGATTGAAGGCTAAAGTTCTTTCTATGTTATGACGCTAACCATACTATATATAGAAGTGGACAAAAATATGTTCCACATAACTCAGATGTAAGTAAACATTTTAAGTCAATAAGTAGGGTTCTTTAGAATCCCTGATAATTCTGGGAAGGTTCTGCTTGCTTACTATTAATATATATTTTAAAGAATAAAAATAATGAAAGCCCATAAAAGCAATAACATGGTGGAAACTGACCAAAAAAAAGTCTTTGGATATCAAGTTTTTTACTCTATCTGCTATAAAAGACTTCTAAAGGAATGCATTCCTTCAATTTCTAATAGTAGAGCCACTGAAAATGCCTTGTTAATAACCCTACTTTTTCCCAATTGAGGAATTTACAATAAGGATGATATTGATGGTGTCAATTGCAAACTGGAATGGAACACAATATCTGGTGTTTTACCATTGTTCCATGATCCAACAACAATGACAGTCCACGAGTATCTTTACACAATATATCAGTGTAACAGCTTAGAAAAAGAACAGGCAAATTGGAGAGAAAAGTATCACTTTCAATAGTGCCTGAAGCAGTTTTGCAATATCAAATGTTCAGTAATCATTTTTTCCCTCAACCCTGGAGCAAGTTTCTGACATAAAATGATGCACAACAACATTCAAAATGAAAAAAGAAACGTGAACCTTAAGGGCTGCATCCACTGCATTACTTATTTATTTAAATTTATATACCGCCCCCCTCTCCCAGAGGGACTCGGGGTGGTGAACAGCCAAGATAAAATACACATATAGAAATACATATACAATATTTAAAAGTTAAAAGAATTAAATATGTTGGCCATATCAAAAGATTAAAAATAAGGGATTAAAAAAGTTAAAACCAAATTAAAAGCTCTAAATACCCCTAGGCCAGACCAGCTTGCTGAAATAAATGGGTTTTAATGCACGGCGGAAGGTCAGGAGATCAGGGATGGTCCTCATCTCTGGGGGTAATTCGTTCCAGAGGGAGGGTTCCCCCAATGAGAAGGCCCGCATCCTTGGGGTCGCCATCCATCCAGCTGGAGGCACCCCGAGGAGGCCGACTCTATGGGAGTGTATTGGTCAGCGGGAGGCCAATAATGGCAGGAGGCGGTCTCGCAAATATCCTGGTCCCGAGCCATGGAGCGCTTTAAAGATAATAACTAAGACCTTGAAGCACACCCGGAGGGCCACTGGGAGCCAATGCAGCTCGCGCAGAAGTGGCATAACATGGGAGCCCCGAGGAGCCCCCAACACCACCCACGCGGCTGCATTCTGCACCAGCTGGAGCCTCCGGATGCTCTTCAAAGGCAGCCCCATGTAGAGAGCATTGGCATAGTATAGACGGGAGGTTACAAGGGCGGAAGTGACCATGCGAAGCACATCCCGATTCAGAAAGGGCCACAACTGGTAGATCCTACGGACCTGGCCAAAAGCCCCCCTGGCGACGGCTGCCACATAGTCTTCTAATGACAGCTACACATCCAGGAGGACACCCAGATTGTGAGCCCTCTCTGTGGGGGCAAGAATTCCCCCCCCCACACACACAGCCAGCGATGGAACCAGCTGGCTGTACCGGGGTGCCGGGAAGCACAGGCACTCAGTCTTAGATGGGTTGAGCTGAAGCCTGTTCCACCCCATCCAACACCGCACGGCCTCCAGGCACCGGGTCATCACTTCGACGGCTTCATCGGGGTAGCCCGGGATAGAGATGTACAGCTGAGTATCATCAGCGTACTGATGGAACTCTACCCCAAAGCCACGGATGATCTCACCCAGTGGCTTCATATAAATGTTGAGCAGAAGGGGCGAGAGCACCAACCCCTGAGGCACCCCGCAAACCAGGAGCTTCGGGGCCGACTTCTGCCCCCCCACCAACATGAATTGTGAATGGCCAGAGAGGAAGGAGGAGAATCACCACATACAGTGACCCCCAGTCCCAACCCCTCCAGCCGCTGCAATAAGATACTGTGGTCAACAGTATCGAAAGCCGCCGAGAGATCTAATAGGACCAGGACAGAGGAATAACCTCTGTCACGGCCTCTCCAGAGATCATCCACCAATGTGACCAATTCCGTCTCCGTGCTGTGCCTGGGCCTGAAGCCCGATTGGTGTGGATCCAAATAGACTTATAGATATTTCTTTATTAGGAATTACCATAATGTCTGTAGAACTCTTTGCATTGCTGGATATTGAGCAAAATGGTAGGGTTAAGTAGGAAGATGGCCTGCTATTTAACCTAGGAAATAATAATATGGAATCTAGAATATATTGATTTTGAAAGTAATTTTACTAAAAAAAAGTTTAATTAAGATAGAGGTAGAAATCTCAAACTCCAGAGAGGACAGGATTTTGACCAAATTCACTGTCAAATATGAAATGTGAATATTCTATCCTGAGTTATTTGTAAAAATAATAAAGGTACTAAACAAACATATATACATTTTTGAAATGTGATAAAATGTGAAAATATATTTTTGGAGAATGGATATTAGTTTCCCAAATTAATACAATATATTCTATTCATAAATTCATTTATTGCAGTTATAAAGTTATAGAATTGTCAAATTAAAAATTGACATCTTTGCTATGGCCGTTAGGTCAGAAAGCACTCTAATAAAATATACAAATCCATAATTAATAAAACTAAAAAGTGCTATGCAGTACAATAAAATAACAATAATACAGAAAACAAGGGCAAATGATGCTATTTCAGAATTATAGGATCAAATACTCTTAAAGCAGAAACCATTGGAAAAGAAAAGAAGAGCTCTTAGAATTTATGCTTCCTTCAGGTTCTAAAAGAAGGAATTAAGGTACAATGATTTCTTGATACCAACAGAGGGAAGAAAAAGGTCCAATTTGGCTGATTTTTTTCAGGCATCCTTGAAAAAACTGGCAGATATAAACAACCTTATTGCTTCTTTCTGGAGTTGCTTGCAATTGATATCCTTAATTTTGTACCTGCTGCCAAAAGATACTGGCTATGAATAATGATGCATTTGTAGCTTGCCGTGTTGCTTTGATTGTCTGTTTATATTTGTTTGCTGCTGCGTATCTTATGACTGTTGGTTTGTTGCCAAGCAAAGTGTAGATCTCATAGCCATAGAACAGAGGTCTCCAAACTTGGCAACTTTAAGACTTGTGGACTTCAACTCCCAGAATTCTCCTGCTGGCTGGAAGTCTTAGAGTTGCCAAGTTTGGGGACCCCTGTCTCCGGGGTACAAAATGAAGAGTGACTCCCATGTGTGTCACCTTGAATTCTCACACAAAATGTGAATGTTGCTATTGTGGTCTATGTAACTGTGAACTTCTACCAGGAAACCTATGGATTCCAAAGAGAAGTACAATATTTCAAAATTACAGAGAGCTTCATTGTCTAATCAATGAAATTCTCAAAGCACTTGAAAAACGTTAAAAGTGCACCGTTATAGTGCTCTTTTGATACAATGTGTTTAATTAAATGAACTCAATTTCTGGATCTGAAACATACAGTGACTGAATCAAAAGTCAGCTATCGTAAATTATATTTGTATATTACCTAATGACGAAGAAAATAAAATATAATAAAAAGAATATGCATGAGAGATTAATATTAATCACATTTCATATATTGTTTAAATGCAGCCAGAGCTCTTTAACTGAGCTGTTTAAATTTCTGTGAACCTAGCCTAAGACTAATCATTCCTTGCCAATTCAATTGATACTGCTGGTATCAAGGGACAGCTTCCAACTATGAATCTGCAGCCACATCCAAAATGGGTTTCATTTCATTCTCCATGGAATGCCTTCACTGAATGTGCCTGTATTGTATCTGGATTCAGTGTTAGCCTTTTCTCCCTTATCTAGAGACCATACAATTAAGTAACTTTCAAGGGTGCTGATTTGTTTTTTCCAAATTAGAACAATAAATGAAATTATGATGCCAGAATCCTATTTCAAAATGTCAAGTAACATAACTAGCAGGTTTTTTTATAGATATTAGAACAATATAAAATGCAGGATAAATACCCCAGGATATCGCAGTCTTAGGTGTAAAACAATAGTTCCCTGGAATCAGGATTTGAGTGATAAAAAGGACTAGAAGAACCATTGCAAAATAGTATCAAAAAGGTCTGTAGAATTGTCTTGGTCAATAGAAAATTGCAAAGAAGTCAGAAGAATCAGTAGATTCAAATAGTTTCTGACATTAATCATTCTAACATTAATCACTTACCAAGACAATTCAAAAAGTTTAAGTATAATTGGGTGAAATCCCATTCAAATGCCTATAGAAATTTAATTTTAATATAATTTTACTATTAGGTACTTGGGGTCTGTGGTAACTTCAGAACTACCTATAATGTATTTGCCATCACTTCAAAGGTTTGTGGTACCAGTCTATAAATGAGTGGACAATGATTTATCCTTGAAATACATTTACAACCACTTCCTAAACTTTGTGTTCACAACTAAAAAAAAATTAAGATAATTAACTATGGTTTAATTATGTCACTTTATTTAGAATTTTAGAATTTATTTGATTTGTCAATCGCTTACAAGATAATAGGTATAAGTATATACATAGTTATGAATACATGAAATGGGTACATATGAGAAAATAAAAGAAACAATAGGACAGGGATGGTAGGCACATTGGTGCGCTTATGCATGCCCCCTACAGACTCTTAGGAAGGAATGAGGTCAATAGTAGACAGTTTAAGGTTAAAGTTTTGGGGGTTTGGGGAAGAAACCATAGAGTCAGGTAAAGTATTCCAGATATTGACCACTCTGTTGCTGAAATCGTATTTCCTGCAATCAAGTTTGGTGCAGTTAACCTTGAATTTGTATCTATTGTGTGCTCTTGTGTTGTTATGGTTGAAGCTGAAGTATTCATTGACAGTCATTGCAATGTATGATTTTATATACCATACTTAGATCATACCAAAGATGGCGTAATTCAAGGTTTTCTAGGTCTAGAATTTCAAGTCTGGTGGCATAAGGTATTCTGCAACGAGTAGAGGAGTGGAGAACTCTTCTTGTGAAATATTTCTGGACTTTCTCAACTGTGCTAATATCAGATATGTAATGTGGGTTCCAGACTGATGAGCTATATTCGAGTATTGGTCTAACAAATGTTTTGTATGCTCTAGTTAGTAGTGTGATATTACCAGAGAAAAAGCTACATAGGATTAGGTTAACAACTCTTAATGCCTTTTTGGCTATGTAGTTACAGTGAGCTCTAGCACTTAGATCATTAGAGATGAGTATTCCAAAGTCCTTTACAGAGCTTGGATCATCAACAAGGTCTTGACTATTCAGCTTGTATTTTATTTTCTGATTTATTTTTTTTTGCCAATATGTAAGACAGAGCATTTATTTATTGAGATTTGAAGTTGCCATTTGTTTGACCATTCTGATACATAGTCAAGATCTTTTTGAAGGGTAGCAGTATTGTCTGTAGTATTGAACAGCTTTACATCATCAGCAAAGAGAACGCAGTTGCTCTTAATATAATCACAGAGGCCATTTATGTAGAATATAAAGAGGGTTGGTCCTAGAACACTGCCTTGGGGGACATCCCTATTGACAGATACAGAATTTGATAGGACACTCCCAATTTTGACCATTTGTTGTCTGTTCAACAGGAATGCTTCTATCCAGTTATGCAGTTGTCCAGAGATACCATAAGATTTTAGTTTTAGGAGTAGTTTGTTGTGTGCCACTGAATCAAAGGCTCTACAGAAGTCTATGTAGATTGCGTCTTTTGTTTTGCCCTGATCGAATAGTGTAGTCCATATCTTTTTGCAGTGTAAGAGTTGCAGATTACAGGATAGTTTTTTTTTCTGAAACCAAATTGTTTATTAGAGAGTAGGTTGTTTGTCTCTAAGTGGAGAATAATGGATTGGTTAATAATTGATTCCATGACTTTACAGGTGACGCAGCATGAAGAGATTGGTCTGTAATTTTCAACTAGGTTGGGGTCTCCCTTTTTGAAGATGGGGATGACCGTGGCTTGTGACCACAGGTTAGGCAAGGAGCTGGTCCTGAAAGATTTTTCAAAGATTATGCTTAGAGGTTCTGCTATGGCAGTGGATAGCTTTTTTAAGAAATAGGCACATTATTGTTTTAGAAATCTATCAAAGCTGGGTAGCTAATATATATTTAAAGAAATAAATAAATCCAAATTCAAATAGTTAAGAATTATCTAGAATCAACCTATGCAGTTGGAGTGTCATCTACTGGATATTTTAAATATGTCAAGATTCACTGTTAGTTAAAGATGTATGCGTGAACAATGGATAGATGTTTTTACTCTTGCTTAGAAAGCCAAGAAAATAAATATTTTAACTAAATGTTAGGATGAGATGCATGATAGTTTTAGCTGATGGCCCAGAGAATGTGAAGATGAGATTTTGATGCAGATGGTGAATGATCTCTTATCAATACTGTTGTGATATCAGATTTCCTATATTGGAAGTTTGACTTGATGATCTTTTAAATTGACTTTAATGGAAATAAATTGATAAGAGCCTGACTGCATGTAGAAATATCTCCTTATGCTTTCCTTCAAGCACTGCGAAAACGTGAACCTATAATACACCCTATAAGTTCAGTGATGGCTAACCTTTTCAGCACCAAGTGCCCAAAGCATGCGTGCATCCAGAAAATGCAACGTATGCGTCCCAACCCCTGCACATGTGCATGTGACCCCCTGCATGCCCGTGCATGTACCCGTGACCCCATTTGTGCACCCCAGCCCCTCACATAAATGCACAATACCGCATGTGCACCCCGCTCTCTGCATGTGTGCATGATCCCTATGCTCACCCCACTCCCATGCATGCATGGCAGAGACCCAAAGATCAGCTGGCTGGCAGGAGGCACGTGCATGCATGCACAGCAGAGCTGAGCCAGGGCGACAGCTCGCATGCCCAGAGAGAGGGCTCTGCATGCCATCTCTGGGACGCGTGCCATAGGCTCGCCATCACGCTCTATATCTTCATACTTTAGTTTTGGTCCTTAGCCAATTCTATGGCTCACCTCACCTCAAGCTTTATCTGGAAAATAAATAGAAAAGGTTTGAATATTGTTCATGTTTATTTTTAGATTCATTTACAAAGAGATATTCCCAAGATAGGCAACTGTGTCTCCTCAGGATGAAAATAGTCCTATTAGTGCTGGCTTATTGTGCATTCAGTGGTACATAAATCCATACTCAGAACAAAAGGGCAATTTATTTGTATAGCATTGTCTATTCACATCTCAGTAACATCTTCAGCTAAATTTCCAGGCGATGTCCTTTAAGATTATTAATCTTTGAACAAGAAATAGTTTGCATGATATAACAGAACTATTTCTTTCTATAATTTATTCTAAAAACAGCACCTATACTGAAATAAGACACTGTTTGGTTCAGTGAATGTGATCATGTAAATGTTAACGTATAATTGAAAAAGATAGTTTAAAAAGAAAAGAGAAACATTGGAGATCTCCTGATCTTTAAGTTGCTTTGAATCCACATTCAGTTGCACATACTGTCTTCTGGATATGCTTCCTGGGGAAATGGTTTTATTGCGCCTATGGTCTCTAAGCTCTTTTAAATCACCTTGCCACCATGTTCACTGCCCAAAAAGTGCTGGTTGGACAATATTGTTTTTAGAGCAATTACCTTGAGAAATAGCGGGCCAGAGTATCAATGGCATTAAGTGACTGACAAGGATTCAGGATCAAGAAGAAAAGGAAAGGAAAGGAAAGGAAAGGAAAGGAAAGGAAGGAAAGGAAAGGAAAGGAAAGGAAAGGAAAGGAAAGGAAAGGAAAGGAAAGGAAAGAAAGGAAAAGGAAGGAAAGGAAAGGAAAGGAAAGGAAAGGAAAGGAAAGGAAAGGAAAGGAAAGGAAAGGAAAGGAAAGGAAAGGAAAGGAAAGGAAGAAAGCTCTGCTTTAGGCAGCTCTGTTAAACAAACTGATAGGTATAGAACTTCATAAGGAGTAGGCTAAATTAACGCTAGGATCCTTTGCTTTTACCAATTGCTAAGCTATTTGAATGGGCCCCTAAAATATATAAATCCAGCTAGCTTTATCTTATAATTTCTCTTGCATTTAGTGAAAATAGTTTGTATATATCCTTCAGGTAACTTTCTTAATTCATTAAGTGAATATTTCAGTTAATGAAATGGAAATAAATGTTTTAATCGTGTTTAGAGACTTATGCAACTAATCGTGTTTAGAGACTTATGTTTCATGAATTTATTATTCTACTACTTCTTCTGAACAGACAGACATAGTTGATCTTCAGATGATCATTCACATTGTGTTGAAGCAACTATTTGAAGAAAATATTCTGGTCCACTGCAAATTCTAGATCTCCAAATATACATAACATGAATCCCTAAATTTGAGAATAAACTTAAATTCAACTTTACAAATACAGAACTTGAAACATCTTGGATATTACTAGGTGCAGATTTAAGATGTATGTCATTACTTGAAGTAATAATAATGAAACTAAAGCTAAAGTACTTTAGAAGCATCATTGGAGAAGACCCTAATGTTTAATAAAAAAGCTCAAGGTAATTGAAAAAGAGGCTAGAAAAGAAACAAAAAGCAAGAGGCCAAGTTCTATGACTGGTGACAAAAACATGACCTTATATTCTGTCCTCACTATATGCTTGACATGCAGTTAAACCCACCTATCCTCCAATAAAACAGACCATGGATATAGATCTGAATGCTTTATTGAAAAAACAGGATATGGTGAAACTGGGGAAAATAGGAATACATATAATGAGAATCAAATGCAAGATAGGCAGTATTGAGTTATTGCTGAACATAAGAATTAATAAATATAAGCAATCTAAATCTCATCAGCAATGCTCTGCGTGTGGGAAGTGGGTATGTCCTTGGATGACCATGTGCCACAGATTAAGATGGATTCTTCTTTGTGCTTCTGCCTTCTCTAAATAGTAAAGGAAATGGAGTCTGGTTTCCCAGTGTGCACTTGTTTTGAGACTGTGGGCTGATGGGTAAAGACGTTGAGTCAGCTTTAAACAATATAATTGGTAATTATCTCTCTGGCCACTAGAGAAATAGAGTATATAAAGTTATATGCTGGGGCATGACACCTTACAACAACTCAATGAAGTACTTACTGATGGACAATTCTGGCAAATTGATGCTAATCATGTCACAAAGAGCTGGATGCAACTAAAAACAACAAAAATAAGAACTACCTCTACCTCAACTTCATTCAAGTCTGTCACTTAAATTCATTTATTCTATGAAATGTGTTGCACCAGCTTCATTTGCATTCTTGTGTGTATTTTCCTTATACAGCATGAGCAAATCCCTTGCCACATGTTGCAACCAGTGCCCTATTTCATGCCTATATCCTATTACCAAAAATTTGGAACAAAAACAACCATTTTTTTGACAGCCACTTTGATGCTCTATTTGCATGTTGAACATTTCTAATTCCCTCCCCAAATGTAAAAAGAACTGAAAATCTTTTCCCCAGTGACTTCCACATCATTTGATATACTCAACACAGGGGTGGGTTTCAAATTTTTTAACAACAGGTTCTGTATGTGTGGCTTAATTTGTAGGTGTGGCTTGGTCATGTGACTGGCTGGGTGTGTGGCTTGCTGGCTGGGCCTGGGTTGGTCACATGATCCGGTGGGTGTGTCAGTGGTTACATGACCAGGTAAGCGTGGTTTGGTGGTCATGTGACTGGCAAACAAAATACAAGTAGTCCTCACTTAATGGCCAGTTGCTTAGCAAGTGTTCTAATTTATGACTGACCTCCCCAGAGCTACTTGACCTGTTTTTGGAGTTTTGACAGACATACATACACACACATACACACATTCCCTTCTAACTCTACTGGATCAGGGGGTTGGACTAGAAGATGACTTCCAAGATCCCTTCCAGGCCAGCCTTAGATTGCTGTGCTGTTTCAAAGAGTCTTATGAAGCCAGGCACTGGTGGCTAACAAGCCAGGCAGGGGTGATTGTGGGGAAAGCTTGCTAGGCCACAAGCGCCGCATGGGATGGAGCCGCAGTGCTGGCAGCTAAGCAAGCCAGACAGGGACATGTTGTGGTTAGCCGGCAGCAAGTATAGATAGCTGAGGAGAGCGAACTCCGATGAGAGCCCAAGACCATTAGGGAGTGGGCTGCTGCCTTCAGAGATTGTGGGGGCTGACAGAAGTGATGAGGAGGTTCCCAAGGAGCCTGTACCAAGTGCACAGGATTGCTTGGAGGAAAGAGTAGCTATAACAGCATGGGTGACTTGGGAGTAAGGCTGCAAGGTAATGGCCCCTCCCTCAAGAAGATAAAAGCCAGCTGTGAACGAACATACTTTGCAGAAGGCAAAGACATTTTGTAACTCCTGCCTTGTGGACACTCCGGTATTCTGAGTTTGTATTTGAAGATTCTTGTATTGCAAATTATTCTTTCTCTGTTATCTTTTGGCAAGTCTTGCAGAATTTGGCAAGGCTTGTGCTTATCACAGCTAATTATTTTGCAAAAGCATTACAAGGTTTCTGTTCTATTTGGATTGAGTTTGATTTGTTGAAAAAGGGCATGGGTCAGAACTGGACAGTTGTGGGGGAAGCTAGCTAGGCCACGAGTGCTGAGGGCGGCAGCAGCAGTGATGACGGCCTAGGCTAGCCTGCGAGTTGGGATTCAACCGTGCCTTGTGGCGGAGGTGGTGGCAAGGGTGAGGGCGGCAGCAGTCATGTGGTGGTGGCAGCATAGGCTGGCCAGGAGTCGGGACTCAATTGGGGCTGGCAGAAGCAGTGTCATGTAGGCGATCGGGGCTTGCAGAGTTTCACTCACCTAGGGAGATCATGGTGGAAGGCAGACAGCGATGGATGGCGGGCATGTGGGTGGGCGAAGACAGATTTCCGGCAGAGATGGCGTATGGCGAGATAAGGATAGATGGGATGGGGCAGGGCAAGCATAGGAAGAATGCAGTCAGCAATTGTTGCATATGCATGCAATGTTGCGCATGCGCAATAAGGATTGACTGGGCAGGGAGCGGAGAAGCAGGTGGAGAGAAGTGGGGCCAGCCATGGGCCTGATTTATCGGTTCTCCGAACTACTGAGAATCATAACCGGTTCTACTGAACCGATCCAAACTGGTAGAATCCCACCCCTGTCTCAACAGCTCTGACAACTTTCCCAATTTAAAATTGAAAGTAAAAAAAGATGAAACGGCTGCCCCATGTTGGAGAAAAATGTCTTAAGTTAAGCTTTTTGGTATACTCATTTCTGAATCTAAGCGTAAGTCAAGCTTATTTTTCTTCTACTTCTTTCTGTTAAAGGATATATAAGGCATTGAACAAGAAAGCTGTGAATGTTGACATATATAGGTCACATTCAATTTAAGTTGCTTCAACGTTATGTATCCAAAACTGTTGAGTCAGAAATCTAGAAGTAGAATTTAAGGTGAAGGAATAAGCTTAACTTTCAAGGTTTTAATGTACAGTATTTTCCTATCCAACACCAGTAGAGGTCACTGCTTGACCAACAGAGAGCCTACAGAAGACCCAAGTTCTGATATTACTAAATTTTAAGAAAGTGAGTGTTTCTCTGAATAGGAGTACAATGATGTGATATATCCAGTTTGAACAGTCAATTTAATGTATAATGTCCCTTAAACATTTAGCATGATTTTCCTTTTGAACTCCTAGAACAGAATATAATCATCACATTGAAAACTGATGAAAGAAAGGAAGAAATCAAGGACACAACTCTCTAAGGACTTTTCTCCATTGCTGAGCTAGCTTTTCTTGAACTGATAGAAAACTATACTAGCACAGTTCTCTCATTTTGGATTCCTAAGTCTTTTTAAAAAGAATTCCTTAATGAATAGTAGTGCTCTGATCCTGCAACTTCAGAGCACAGAGCCTATGCTTAATTTTCCCCTTTGAACATCACCTATAAGTGGGAAAGCGTCCATCAGTCATTACAATGAAATGGGCATGGGATGAAATCTGAAACTTTGAGCTTCGGTGCCTTTTCTGTTCATAAATAAAGATTGAACACTTCTACCCACCCACCAGCCCAAACACATCACTCACAAGAAAAGCAGGAAAATGTAGCGCTTGCACCATTATGTCATTTTACTTTACGCAGCAACAGCAACAGCAGCTGCAGCCTTGAACCGGTATTTACAAGGTAAGTTTAAAACTATTGCAATTCGGCTGGTTGCCCTGTCTGCATTTACCATATAATATAAAAAAACAGGGATGAAGGGCCACATATGAAGATGGGCAGGGCAGATCTCTGAATGCTGTTTTGGACTTTGGTGTAATTTTTAGAAGAGTTAGAAATTATTAGAAGTATATCATGCATATAATATATGAAGAGAGGAAGGAAAGGAAAAAAAGAAGGAAGGAAGGAAGGAAGGGAGCCAGAAAAGAGATTGAAGATTATAAATGTGAAGCCAATGGTAATGTGTAGGTTGCCAAGTAAAAAAGAATAAGGAAAGTTGTGAAAATCATAAACTGTAACCCACTTGTTAGCAATGGGCGTAGAGAGGTATGGTGTGTATGGTGAAAAGGAACTGTAGCTAATTATTGACTACAATAATCTACTTTTGTTAATTTTTAACAGAAGTATTCTACTGATACAGTGAAGGGCATAAATCGTTTGTGACAGAGTGTGATGAAGGAAATGAACAGGTCTAGGGAGAAATAATAAGATCTTGAAGTTCATGGACATTGCTTCTGGTTATAGAGAACATTATCCGTGCCATTGGAAGAACTGAAGATAGGGAGAATTTAGTTTTTAGTTACTTTAGATGATTATTTCTTGGTGTGTGGAAGTAATTAGAGAAGGTACTTTATTAGTAGTTGCTGTGCAAATGGGGAAATTACATTTTCTTTGCAGCCTTTGCTTGTAGTTGCAGCAAAGAGCTGTGAGGCAACCAGAAAAGTTTATTTTTATTTATTTATCTGATTTGTCAATTGCTTAGAAGATAATAGGTATAAGAATAACCATAAGTATGAATACAGGAAATAGGTATGAATAATGGGGACAATAGGACAGGGATGGTAGGCACTTATGCACACCCCTTACAGACCTCTTAGGAATGGGGTGAGGTCAATAATGGATAGTTTGAGGTTAAAGGAATGAGGGTTTGTGGATGTAACAACAGAGTCAGGTAGTGCATTCCAAGCATTGATCACTCTGTTGCTGAAGTCATACTTTCTGCAATCAAGTTTGAAGTGGTTCACTTTGAGTTTGTATCTGTTGTGTGCTCTTGTATTGTTGTGGTTGAAGCTGAGGTAGTCATTGATTGGTAGGACATTGTAACAGATAATTTTGTGTTCTACGCTTAGGTCCAACTGTAGGCAGCATAGTTCTAGATTGTCCGAGCCCAAAATTTCAAGTTTGGTGGTGTAGGGTATTCTGTTGTGAGCAGAGGAGTGTAGTACTCTTCTCTTGAAATACGTGAGTTATATGTGTTGTATCTGTTCTGCTTATTTAAGTAGAACATTGCTGAGGAGGGCTATTCATTGTTTTAAAAGGCAAGAGGATTAAAATAATTTGATCTATTTTTTATCACTATTAAATCTGTATACTACTAAATCAGATAGGCTCTCAACAACTTACAAGAAGATAAAATAGAAGCAAACATCTACTGGCAAGAATTGTTACAATTTATGGTCTTTAAGCTGTGAGGTACCACAAAATCTCCTCTATGCTAGACAACTTCAATATAAAGGTAAACTTTGGTATAAAGATCTAAGCCAGAGGTCTTCAAACTTGACAGCTTTAAGACTTGTGGACTTCAACTACCTGAGCAGGTTCTCTTTATAAAATGATGAGTGGAATGAGTGGGGTTCATATTGGAGCTGAAATGGGCAGAAGTTTTTACATAAGATGCAGGAGATGTAGTGTTATCTTTGGTACATCCCCATATTCTAGAATACCTTTTTCCCAAAAATATACCCAATCCTTATGCTCTGGGTACAAAAAAGTTGTGAAGATTATTTTATTCAGTAGTTTTTTGTCCCTTACAATATTATGTGTTTCTTTCAATGTTTTTTTTAATATGTGTTAGTTTCTTCATATCTATCCATGTTTCTCCAATACAGTCCCCCATAGGAAGACCCAGCATGTTTTCTAGGCATAAAATGAAATTAAGCCCCTTCCCCCAAATTTAGGCAGCTACGCCTCACCATCGCCACTCCTAATGGCCAATCATGGCGGAGTGCGGAGGGCTCCCTACCTCCTCCAAGAGTCTTTGCTGAAGAGTCTTTGCTGAAGACCCGGGTCAGCAGGTGGGCAGTGTGGGCATGGATGTCCGCCAGCAGCATTTCAGCCACTTCTCAGGCCTCTGTAGCTTCCACGGTTCCTGCCAGTGCTGGCGCTTCTCTTGCCAGTGCCATCTCCAAAAGCAGCATCTGAGTCACTCCCGCTTTTCCCCCGTCCCCTTCCCCACAACAACAGGGGAAAAAAAACATTTTGAGGTACCTGGGAGCGCTGTGTGCTGCATTTTGGTTTAATCCTGAGTGGCTGGTTGGGCATGAGAAGAGCCAAGCGAGCGTCTCTGCTGCTGCTACCCTCGGGCTCTACAAGTTTCCAAAAGTCCCGATTTGCAGCTCGTTCCTGCATTCCAAGCACGCCCAGGCCGAGCTGCAGCTGTCCCTCTTTCGCCAGTGCCATCTCCAAAAACAGTGGCAGCAGTGGTGGGAACCGTGGAAGCATTTCCGCCGCTTCTTGGGCGGGGGAGCCGCCTCTGTAACTTCCATGGTTCCCGCCGCTGCTGCCGCTGTTTTTGGAGACAGCACTGGTGAGAGAGGTGCCAGCAATGGTGGGAACCATGGAAGTTACAGAGGCCTGAGAAGCAGCTGAAATGCTGCTGGTGGACATCCACGCCACCACCACCGCCCGCCCGCTTACCCAGGTCTGCAGCAAAGGCGCTTGGCAGGGGTAGGGAGTCCTCCGCGCTACGCCATGATTGGCCGTTAGGAGAGGCTGGTGGTGAGGTGTGGCTGCCCGCAGGGCGCCCTAGCGAGGGTGTGCGGGGGAGGGAAGAAATTAATTACCCCCGAAAAGACATCCTAGCCGTTTTTTCAGGGCTCAAAAAAAATAAGACCCGGCCTTATTATATGAGAAACACGGTACCTTCAGGATCTTGTAAGAGTGAGATGATATGACAGAAAGAATATGCACACAAGCCAAATGGAGGAAATTTTTCTGCTATGGCAGAGGATCTTTCTCATGGATTAGGAATGCCAGTTTTGTGTGCTCAAGTAAAAAATGAATCAAATGCTAATCTGGGCTGTACCTATTTGCTTCCTATACCTGCATCTTGCAAGAGAAGACAATAAGAAATCTTAGTCTCTGGATGAAGGAAGAAAAAGCTGAAATCTTGTTGTCTCCAGGCTTACAGATTCTATCCTATTCTTGGTTCTATTTTTCTTCTACTGTTCTTAGATTTTATTTTTTTATATTAGTAAGGTAATCCTTGATTTACAACAATTAATTTAGTGTTCAGAGTTACAACAGCACTGAAAAAGTGGCATGATTCTTTTTCACACTTATGGTTATGTGATCAAAATTCAGACGCTTGGCAACTGACTCATATTTATGATGGTTGCGGTATCTTAAGGTTGATTATGTGATCAATTTTTGCAATTTTCTGACAAGAAAAGTCAATGGGGAAGCCAGATTCACCTAACAACTCTGCTACTAACTTAATAGAATAGAATTCTTTATTGGCTAAGTGTGACTGGACACACAAGGAATTTGTCTTTGGTGCATATGCACTCAGTGTACATAAAGAAAAAATAAATACATTCATCAAGAATCATAAGATACAACACTTAGTGATAGTCCCAGGTTACTAATAAGCAATCAAATCATACTAGGAAACAAATAAAACAATATACATTGTAAAAATACAACCAACATGGTTATAGTTATAAATGGGAAGAGATAGATACTAGGAAGGATGAGAAGAAGAATAGTAATACAGTCTTAGTGAATAATTTGACAGTGTTGTGGGAATTAGTTGTTTAGCAGAGTGATGACATTTGGGAAAAAACTGTCCTTGTGTCTATTGTTCTGGTGTGCAGTGCCCTATAGCGTCATTTTGAGGGTAGAAGTAGAAACTATTTATGTCCAGGATATGAGGGATTTGTAGATACTTTCACAGCCTCTTTTTGACTCATGCAGTACATAGGTCCTCAATGGAAGGCAGATTGGTAGCAACTGTTGGTTCTGCAGTTCACTTAACCATGATTCACTTAATAACTGTCCAATAGCTAATACCATTTTCCACTACAATTTCATCCATATGAAGTAGGTTGAGCTGAGAGAGAATGATTATTCCAAACCAAGGGTAGGCTAGAACTGAGTCTTTCTCCACTCCTAGTACCAAATTCCAACTGTCACAATACTTTCTGTACTGAATGGGATCAATAATGAAACTTTGGTTCATATAAGATAGATAATTTTATTGTCATTTTTTTACTGTGAGGACACCGCCTCTCATTAAAAATGAAATTGTGTTGCCTGCTCCCAAGATACATACATAACACACATATACACATGCTATATGCATACATAAATATATATCCACATCGTATATACACATACATACATACATACAGTGTGATATTCGTTTTTGTAGATTTTCACGGATACAGGTATGCAAGTCTTGGCGTGTTTGGGTCCTTTCCCATGTAAAATTCTTACATGGGAAAAGACTTGAACACGCCAAGACCTGCATATATAGTGGGAATATATAGTGTGACTATATATATATACATATATACATGTATGTATATTAATCACTGTTTAGAGTTTACAAAGTTGATGCTATATGGAACAAAACTGTGAATGAATCTAGATGTTCTGCTTCGGATCCCACGAAGCCTCCTCCCAGAAGGTAACAAGGAAAACAGGTCATGAAGTGGATATGTAGCATCCCAGACAATACTGAAGACCCTGCTCAAGCATCGCTTATATTCTACGTCCTGGATAGAATGCAGTGAACTACCAATGATCTTTTCTGCCATCCTCACCACTCTCTTCACCGCCTTCCTGTCTGAAGCAGGAATGCTTCCAAACCAGACAGTAATGCAATATGATAGGATGCTCTCTATCGTCCCTCTACAAAAAGTGTTAAGGACAGGGGAAGGAAGATGAACTTTTATCATGTGACACAAAAAATGTAGACGCTGCTGAGCCCACTTCACCAGTGTCTGACTGTTGAGCAACCAAACCAGCCTACTCGTTAGCTGCACACCCATAAACTTGATGCTGCTAACTACCTCCACAAGTGAATCATTAATATGTAGAGGTGTGTGGCTGTACCTGCCTTTAAGCCTGAGTAGGTCTGAATAATGCAACATTTTTTGTGTGGGGTGATATATATATTGATCCTTACCCAGTTGCCTCAGTCTGTAAGGAGGTATATCTACACTGCACTTTTTTTCAGGTATTTGATGATTACTGTTCACATATTTCTTCATAAAAATGATTTGGGAGGATGATAGTCCCACAAACTCTCCAAGAAAAGTAATTACCCTGTAATTACTTACCCTGAGCAATAACACAGTGAGACGAACAGAAAATAATTGGAAAGGTAACGTTTTATAAATCAGAAAAGGGTGACATTTATATAATCAAAGGCAAATGTACTAAGAATAATTTTGATCCGTCTATGCTAGGCTTGGCAGATCTGGCATAGTAAATGTGCCAACATTGTCCACTGAACATTTAGTCTTGCTTAATAATGTTTCTATTATCATACCTATGCTATGTCCATATTTTACCAGGTTAGGGATTTGACTGAGTACAAACAAATATGATCTAGCTAACAAATAAATAAATGGAAAAAGAACCAAAATGACTTCAAGACCTACACACATTTTTTAATTTTTTAACTCATTGCATCAAGAAAGGCATTAACAAATGGATTTAATTATGACACCTACACAGATTTGGAAAATAAGAAAGCCCTGATAAAACTGAATGACTCACCAATTGCTTTTAGCCAGGATAGAGACTTGTTTTTCCAATAATAGCTCAATATTAATTAATGTTTTAAAAAGACTCCAAACTACAATTACAATGTTTACAATTATAACTTTGGGGCAATAATGTTGGACTTGCAGAATCTGTGCATCCAGGTCTAAACTATGCTGAATTCTATAAAGTTGAGTTCCATATACAGTATGTCAAGGATAGAAAAAA